>CM067332.1:127530000-128825000 GCA_034376525.1 Nicotiana benthamiana | reverse complement strand
GTCTTCACATGGAATCAAGTATTTGTCTATACGCTTTAAGCGTATCAAAGACTTTGTCCTTCTGGGACATAATATGAGCATTTGTAGTGAGAATATAGTTACTTTCTTTGGGTCAGCAAATGCGTATAGCATGCTTTGCAATATGTTGCAATTGAATTATCCCTTTTAGGAACTTCAGGTTCATATCATGATATTTGGGGATTTACATATACAAATGATAATTCATCCCATGTAACCTCTTCTCAAGTGTTTATCATGTCTCCCCCTCATGTTAGTAAAGCTAACTTGTTTCCTCAACTTTGGGAAATCATCTTTGTGCATTATTATGTCAATATACACAGCACATTAATAATAAGATGAAATTATTTGGTTCCTGACCCTGAACCACTTGTGAGGGGAGAATATACTCTCGTATACAACTTATATCAAACTGATATATATAACTTTGTTCTCATAAGAAACAGTTTAGCTATTAAGTGGAAGCACTCAATAATTATCTTGCTAAACCAACTTTGATATAAACCAACTTATCAAGATGAACTATCTTGAGTAGAGAATCTGGAAATTATGCTCGAAGTTAGATTACTGAGCAATTTACCTCGCAACCACCGGCCAGGCTGCGGGTTAATAACAATTGCGCATGTAACCATTTCATAGATGCATCATATGTGGTATACATGGCAGGTGAATGGGCCCATATTCACCTTTGATATTTCCAGAATTTATGGGCTTCAACTCGAACTCTTTAGTTGGTCAGTTCATTAATGAGAACAAGTGATACAAGAGAATTCGTAAAGAACTTTCTAGTTCTTTGATATTCACCTGTGTGAATTTGCACATCATACTTAAAATGAGATGGCTAATACGAATGCTAACTGAACAAATTATCAATATTGGTAAACTTCAAATTTACACCATGACATGTGCACTTATCAATAAACTTCAGGTTTATTATGACATGGGTTTTTATACCAATAGATATCCACTTTATTGTGGCATTCTTTCTTTTGTGTAGTACAAACTGGAGAACAAAGCGGGTAGCTTTTCATATGCAAATTACCCCGCTACAAGTTGTAGTAATAGGAGATATCAAAGCCTTCCTTTATTTATAGTCTCAATATAATCAATCGCTTTCGCGTGTACTTTGGAAACTGAATAAGTTTCTTTGAGACTTACTACAGCACAATACTCAATTGTGTTTCTCCAACATAGTAATAATTGGCTCTTCTAGAGCTCTCAATTAATTTTGTACTACCACAGATTCATCAACATCCATGTGGTGGATATCTTTCTTAAAGAGAAAGTTATACCATTATGGTCATGTCAAACTTATATGCAAGATATGTTTCTTGCATTATCGTTGTCATTTAATAGTCATATTTCCAAAATACTTTGGCGTACAATAGGTACGTGACCAACGATCATTCATGCCATATATCATCTCAAACCTCCTTCTAGGGGTGAGTGTGGTATATTTAATACCAATTTCATGTTCATATTCTTCCAATAATGAATATGTATTCGTGAATCAGATGTTGTCACATTCACTTCGGGGATATGTGATCTTGTTATCCTTTTCAAAACTATAAATGCGTCAGGCATTTGATTTGCTATTCTTTGCAAATGGATAATCTTTTGTGCCTCTTTCACAAATAGAGGTATGTGGATCAAGATGAGATAATTACGCATTTTTCCACAAAATTTCCCGTTTGGTTTCACCAACTTCTCCCCCTAATTTTGGGAAAAGTGTCTCATCAAATTGACAGTCTGCAAATCGTGCAGTGAACAAATCTCCTGTCAATGTTTCGAGGTAGCGAATAATGGAGAGCGATTCAACCTCAACATATATTCCTAACCTTCTTTG
This sequence comes from Nicotiana benthamiana, assembly GCA_034376525.1. Classification (NCBI taxonomy): domain Eukaryota; kingdom Viridiplantae; phylum Streptophyta; class Magnoliopsida; order Solanales; family Solanaceae; genus Nicotiana; species Nicotiana benthamiana. The sequence continues at coordinate 128,823,136 of CM067332.1, read as the reverse complement.
CAGACCCATTTTGGTGCGGGATGGCGGTGCTACAGGCACATATACTGCGCATCCAAAGATTCTTAAATGGGATATATTGGGTCCATGACCCAAAACCAATTGCAACGGGGAATATTTGTGTCAATTCGTCAGTCAGAGACGAACTAGCATTGCTGTATGCAAAATGGCGTGTCCCCAAACCGAAGTGGGCAGCCGACGAACTAGTATTGCTGCATGCAAAATGGCGTGACCCCAAACCAAAGTGGGCAGCCGACGAACTAGCATTGCTGCATGCAAAATGGCGTGACCCCAAACCGAAGTGGGCAGCCGACGAACTAGTATTGCTGCATGCAAAATGGCGTGAACCCAAATCGAAATGGGCAGCCTCGTTTTCATGAGTAAATGAGGTATTCAAGATTATACTCATGTATTGTCTCGATCTGATATCCATTTTGAATGATATCTCTAAAACTCAACAAGTTCCTTTTAGACTTGGAGGAGAACATTTTGACTGATATCATTAAAACTCAACAAGTTCCTCTTTAGACTTGGAGGAGAACATTGCATTCTCTATGATAAACATCGTGCCTTTGGGCAGAGTTACAGTTGCTCTTCAGGAGCCTTCAATCAATTTAATTCCCATGGTTTGACATTCAAAAGAAATACACGAACATAAGAATAAACAAGTTCAATTCGTTTGTGTCACATAATATTTTCAAAATCTGCTGATGTCAGTTGACTAAATAAATCAGATAGTCGATTATATGTTTTCCATAATCGATTACTATGCAGTTTGAAAATTTCAGTTTAAGCATTTTCATAAAACAATCGATTGTTAAACACACACAATCGATTGTTGAGCATTGACAATCGATTGTTAAACATAGACAATCGATTGTTGACAATTTTTGAAAAATTCCAGATCACACTGTTTTAAGACAATCGATTGTTAAACATAGACAATCGATTGTTGACTATTTTTGAAAAATTCCAGATTACACTGCCTAACGACAATCGATTGTTAGACATAGACAATCGATTGTGGATGATTTTTGAAAAATTCCAGATTACACTGTCTAACGACAATCGATTGTTAGACATAGACAATCGATTGTTAGACATAGACAATCGATTGTGGATGATTTTTGAAAAATTCCAGATTACACTGTCTAACGACAATCGATTGTTAGACATAGACAATCGATTGTGGATGATTTTTGAAAAATTCCAGATTACACTGTCTAACGACAATCGATTGTTAGACATAGACAATCGATTGTGGATGATTTTTGAAAAATTCCAGATTACACTGTCTAACGACAATCGATTGTTAGACATAGACAATCGATTGTCGATCAATTGTTTTTCAGCTTTAATGCGAAAATATTAGATAATAGACTAGTTTTTCAGGCTAGTCGATTACCCCTACTGGAAAATAAAAATATTATTGATATTTGAGCATATTGAAGACATTCTAAAGAACTACTGCTAACATTGCATCATGAACTAACTAATACGAGCTAATACTAATGACTATTAGTTTATTCACTAACTAATACAAATAAGTAGAACAAAATCAAATAACTCCATCTTCTTTCATCAAGGACCCATCACCGATTAGGTGGTCTATTTTCCCCTCGGGTTGCTCAAAGAAGTCTGCCACATCCAGGTGGGTGATGTCCAAGTTGTCGTCATAGACAAAATTTGTTTTAGGGCTTTTACTCTTTCGAGATGCTTGATAAAGGTCAACCAAGTGTCTTGGTATACGGCAAGCCTTTGACCAGTGCCCGTTTCCACCGCAACGATAATATATAGTTTATAAACTATTTGCTTTTGGATTCTTATCGTATCGTGCTTGTGGCAGAGTGACCAACTTCAGGTTGTCATATCTCTTCTTTAAGCCATTCCACAAGATGGGTGGATCTTTGACTGTGATATATTCAATTTTCAAACCTTCATCAAGGTGATGGCGCAAGAAAATCAAGGCCTTAGCATAGTTTCAAACCTTCATCAAGGTGATGGCGCAAGAAAATCAAGGCCTTAGCTAGTTTTGGGTGGATGCATTATTTCTGTCTTTAATGGCGTCTCCAAGACCCATAGCATCTAAGTGGATTTCAGCATCCAACACCCATGCCATATAGTTCTTGCCCGAAATTTCAAGGGCAACGAACTTTCTTTTCATAATGTCAGACATAAAACAAAATTACATCAAGAGCGTGTTCATACTTACGGGCTCTATTACAATTATCACATTCACTTCAGGGAATGGATCATGTGCTTTACTCAATCTCATGTCAAATATTACTTTCATAAAGTGAAAGATTATTTTGAGAATCTTTATTATTCTCATTATCACAATAATGACGATTATAATTTCGTCTATTGCCACGTCCACATCCATTGATACCTTTACGGTAATAATTTTGTCTTCTTTCAGACTTATCACATACTGCTTCCACATTCTCTAAAGGGAATGGAGCAAATTCAATGGGACGGATTTTCAATTCTTTGCCCACAATCATACATGAATTTAATCATGGCAGGACATAGAGATTTTACCACTTCATGTGGTTACAATTTCTTACAAACTCCATTAGAGTTATAATCAAACTTTGTTGTCTATGTTTGTATACAAAATCAAATTATAGAATTCCAAGAATTTGAAAGGGAAAAGTAAGTTACTTACCTTTAAGATATACCAATAAATCAAATATACCTCTTGTGTAAATTCCTTTCTTTCTCTCACGTTTTTCTCTTTCTGTCCGTATAAAAATTCTTAATTCAAGAATTAATGATTTGCCAAGAACCCTAAAATCTTTTCGTGGCCTCCGTGAGTAAGCGCCGCTAACCTCTGCTTCGTAGGTTTGTGTTTGCTTTGCTTCTTTCCTTTTTTTTTTTTGTTTTGTTTTGTTTATCGAATAAGGCTTCTGCCTTTTTGTTTCTTTTCTGAATAAGGCTTCTGCCTTTTGCCTTTGCCCAAGGAATTGTCCGCACAGCAACCAACGTAGGAATTGCAAATTATTATGCTCAATCTCAAAACTTCTGCCCAATTGGTTAGAGTCTCGTGTTGATAACGTGTTATGAAATAATATAAAGACAAGAGCAATAATGCAAGAACAAGAGCAATAGAGAGAATAGAGAGAGAAGTATTCTTATTGATACTTAGAGATTGTTAGGGATGGTTTACAATGGTAGAAGACCCCTTTATTTATAAGAAGGGGGATGATTTAGCTACCAAGAATAGAACTCTAGAATCTCTCTAATTATAGACATTCACCTTAAATAGGAGATTTCATAACAAAAATATAACTTTAATAAATTTTTACACGTAAAATTTATGATCCGATTTGTAAGAATTCTTTGATTCCATTGACGTGGATAACAGCCAGTGGGAGGTCAGATAACGGCGCGACAAAAGCAGTTACAAAGACAATCGCGGCAGTTGACTAACTACTTGCCGGCTTTAATTCGAAGCAATGGCGGGAAAGAGAGCGGCATTATGTTCCCGCCAAATCGGACGGTGGGGGCAAGAATGCAGTTGTCACAACAAAGAGAGATCAAACGAATAAGAATTGGAGCCACTAAGATTTTGACGTGGATGTTACGTTTCTAACGGCAAAAAGAAGTAATTTTACAAGAGGGTCAAAAGGAAGATACAATGTAAACAAATAGTATTTATATTAACTTTTATACTATCAAATCCTTTAATACATTTACACGTATATCTCTTTAAAATACAAACGTATTAATCACTAAAATATTTTAAGTTACCTCTTACAATAAATAAAAATAATTTGATGGTGTAAAATTTTTTACAGAATTTTATGTGTTATAATTTAAATTTATCAAAAAAGAACATCCAACCCATAATGAGAAATGAATTTAGCGGAAGACCAACGGGGTACGAGGTGATCTGTTATGTTTTTTGACACGTGGAGAGCTCAGATTGCTGTTTTTGGGTTAGTTTTGTGAATTTTTTGAGAACCCCGCCATTTCTTAATCTTCCCTCTTTTTTTCTTTTTGATGACTGTTTAAACTCCCTGGCGCGAAACTTTAATTGGAGCTGTTTCTCATCTAATTTTCTTTCTGAAAATTAATATTCCTTCAAAAAATTTACCTTCAACTTATAGGTCATGAGTATAAATTATAAAATGAGCCACTCATATTATATTAAAGTAGGTTGCCTACGTCATATTATAATTTTAGAGGTGCGATTTTCGCCGAATCTTATATGAACACGCAATATTTTGTATGCCATCTACCTTTTTATTGTTCTAGTAACTTGAAAAAAATAATTGGAAATTATACTACTTCCTTAGATTTACAATAAGTAATTATTTAGCTACTTTTACAAATTAAAAAATTCACCTTTAATATTAGCTAATAATGAGATTGATCATATTAACTTTTATTATTTTTTTACATAATACTCCTAGTACATACTTCAATATTATTTACTAAGAATAATATAAAAAAATAATTAACTTATTCTTAAAATTTAAAAAATATTACTTATTTTAGATCATAAAAAATTAAAAATTATTTATTATAGTTGGTCTGTGGGGGATTCAATCATTCAATGGGCGTAAAACAGCGGCGCCGTGTATTTCCCTTCGATAGACGAAAGGGAACATGTCTCCGTATAACGTGACTTGAAAAACATGCTCAGCAAAAATCGATCTTTTGCAAATCTCACGTGATTTGACTTAACACAATCTTTGTTACCTTAATTTAGGTAAAATATTTAAGTTGTCACTTGACTTATGACCCAAATCATCTTTATAAACTTTTTACGAATAGAAATTATTTTATATATATATAATCTTTTTAAAGTGTGTCTAAAACACACTATTTTTGTCAGATAAGAGATGCGTGTTTAATAAATAAAAGTGAGCACGTCAGATCTATACATGTTTTGTCAACATGCTCATGGGCAGCTTTATTCGAACGGTTCAAATTTAATTAAGTTGATCTGCTGGCCTACATAATTCTTTTCTTTTTATCCTTTTTCGTTTCACCAAAAAATGTCTCTCTACTCTCTAGCCTTCATTTTCTTTTCTCAAGGTATTATTCAATTAATCTCATCGGATAAATACAGCAAACTCCGATGAAGGTACAACGCCACTATTGTTTCTAGCCATTAACAGCATACATCAAAGAGCTAGCATTTTTGTGCATTTTAAACTGAAAGAAAATCTAAAGTTGCAGATTTTAATTTTGATTTTGGTAAATAGAAATTACAAATTTTGATAAGTTTGGATGCTTCAATAGTATGGATAGGTGCTTGATTCAATATTTTATTCTGCTGAGGATTTGCCATGGCTGTTGGAGTTTAGAGGGAGATTTTGGTCCGGGCCAATTGAATATGACTCTTTAAAATTAGTAAGGCTCAACCTTAGCGGCTTCCTTCACTTCATGCCTTTGCTCTAGCGGAATGAATATCCATACCGGGCTTTGTTTCTTTTAGGCAGTGGAGCATCAGATCTCTTTATTTGCTGGTCAGTTCTTAAGCATTCTCTGAGTATTGGAAGTACGTCAGACTCCTCTCCAGGCCAAAAGAAGTGTGATCTCAATCAGGTCCTTTTATAGCCCCTTCCAGCCAAGCCAGTTGGAGTGGCTTCGCGCTTCGCCCGCCCTATCTATCCGCGCGCTGGCAGGTAGGGGCTTATCTATGTGATTCGCTACGCTTGCCTACGGCTATCGGCTGATTCTATTGCCTGCCGTTTAGCTAAACTTTTTCGGTAGTACGAATCGCTACGCTTCGCCTCTTTCTATATGATAATATGCATCTTGGTTGCTGCGTTCCCTGCGGGTAATAGAAAGAGTGTGAATAACGAATGATCCTCCAAACTAAAAGAGTGATTGAGTCCGACTCAAGCGAGTGAGTGGAAGGCGTGGCAAGAGAGCGAGTTCGATTCGCGAACGATCAACAGTCTGCGATCCCCGTGTGAAAGTACTGCCCGACAAAGACTCTTCCGGAGATTATAAGCAGAACTCAATATGGCTTTCAAGCTTCCGTATGATAAGAGAGCGAGCCCGCCCATAAAAGAGAAATTAGAGAAGAAGAAGATGAGAAACGGGAGGGGGGAGGGGGGTTGTTTCTTTTGTGTTATTTTCTTTTAAATATTATCAATTGGTATAAATTTAATTTTTTTTCCTGAGTTAGGCACGTGTCACGAATTTATTGGCGCGTAACCTTACACATATTTTGAAATTTTGGTCAAGAAAAAAGTAGTGTGTCTTAGACACACTTTAAAAAGGTTACGTGTGTAAAGTAATTTTTGTTTGGAGAAAGTGTGTATGGGAAATTTGGGACATAGGTCAAGTGTCAACTTATGTATTTTGCCCTTAATCTACAAATAAAGCATCATTAGTCATGCTCAACGAATGGTCTTACCGTCTCTCTATAGTTCTGAATAATCTATTGGTACAAATTGAGTCACGTTAGAATGTATTGAGAAAAATTAAGTTTATACATATGGAAGTGTTTAAGGATTACATGTCATGACATGAAGGTCGGTCAAAGGATAATGATTAGCAAAGAGGCACGAGTTGAAACAGATACGAGCATTGGCACAACCAAAGACACGAGTAGACTCGACGGTCATATCAATTTAAATCCAAGAATTCATGAGAATGAACCTGGCAGTATAAGGAAGTACAAGAACAATATTTAATGAGCATTAAATATTAAAAATATTAGAGAATATGTATTAAATTATAATGATTGTGTAACGTAGCATTTAATGCCTTTAATTGTTCATAATAACTCAATTATGACAGAGACAAAACGTATATCTTAGAAATGACTATAAGGAGGAGATGAATCATTTGTAAAATACGAAATACTATCTGAATATACTGGTATACTTTAATTTTTTAATTATTTTATTCCTAATCAAATTACTCTCTTTTATATATTCTTTGATTATCAGTAATTTGAATTTTTCTAAATTAAAGTTTTGACCGAAATCCCATTTTTTAGTTAAACATATGAGAAGTTTTAATTGAAGCAAATCAAACCTACTTCATGTTGAATAAGGAAGGAGACGAGACACAACGGTAAAAAATTATTTGTACCATTATATTACTTCAACAAACAAAAAGAGAAGTTGTAACGTAACATAACAAACTTTTTTTTTTGAGTATGAAAGATAAGTTATATTATATAAGTATTAAATAAATACAACACACATGTTTAATAGATGTATTAAAAGGATTCTTTATACAAAGATACTATAACTAGTAGTAGAATTAGGATTAAAACTAGCATAGAAGTAGTAGTAGATGGCACACTCCTTGATAAACAATTAATATTACACAAAATATGTGAGGCAAAATGTGATTGTGCTAAAGCAGTAGTGCTACTCCAGATTAGTCTTCTTTGTAACGAGTCATGTTGATCCTGTTTATAAGAGGGCATAGCAAAAAGTGAAGGTCTCCCAAAAAGTAAGCAGTGCTCATTTGCATGCATTGCTCCATCTGTAGCTAAACTGTCAGCAACACCATTTTGCTCTCTATAGATATGATGTAGAGATGAACCATCTAGCTGTCGAAGTAACGACCTGCAGTCATTGATAATGTTAGTATATTGGATCGTAGGTGATTTAAACATACCTATAAATGCTTGCGCATCTGTTTCAATGATGAGTGGTTTTATCCTCATTTGTGCCGCAATTTTGAGTCCCATGAGAAGCACAAGAAGTTCTATTTATTCAGTTGTACCTTCTTGTGCTCGTCCTGCGAACCCTATAATCCAGTGTCCTTGTACATTCCTAAATACACCACCAATGTCATATTTGCCCTTACTCAAGGAACATGATCCATCAATATTCAATTTATAAGTGTCTCGCTTTGGTGGATGCAATTTTATATAAATAGGTGTTAGAGGGTGTGTTTTTTTGGAGGATTTGTGAAAAACAATATTCAACAACTGTTTTAGAAATAAAAGAAATAGAAAGAGTACATTTCAAACTTTTTAGTAAGCGTTTATTTCTGACTGTCCGAAGATGACACAAGGCAAATGAAATTAGTGTCATATATGGAATATTGTTAGGAGTTGATGATGACACTGTGTAAACAAATTGGTGCAACTAGTTAAGAATGGTATATTGTGTCATAGAAGAATTGATGGTGTTAATTGGAATTCCTAGAGATGTCCATACCAGTTTAGCCTGTGGACATTCCCAAAAAATATGGAGAATTATTTTCGGGCCTGTGTTACATTATTGCATGTGTCTGAATGAAGAATACCTAGCCGTGCAAGATAAGCCGATGTTGAAAGTCTATCATGAGACATTAACCATAAGAAGAAAGTTATTTTTGGTGGAATATGAAATTTTCAAATCCACATGTAAGACTGAGATGTATCTATGACAGTTGAACTAGTAGTCTTTATTAAATTATTGTAGATAGATTTAGTTGAAAAAATGCCATTAGCTGTGAGAGCCCAGAAAATCCAATCAGGCAATACAAGTATGATTGACATGTAAAGCCTTGCTATTAAAGATTGTAAATTTGCTCAATAAGTCATAGGTAATTTCTCCAAATGCCAGGTATTATTATAATAATAATAATAAGAGACCAGTTTCCTCTCCTCATATTTGGGTAGTGGTCCTTTCATGTAGTTGCGAAGGGTGGTATTTGGTAGGATCCATAGATCGGTCCAAAACCTAACATGTTGACAAGTAGTGAGATTCCACTTATACCCTAAACGGCGGTAGGACCAATCTTTTATAATGTTGCGCCAAGTATTAGATCCTATGCCTTTGGAGAGTGTAGATGGTCTCAAGTTAAATGTAATAACACTTGTGCCCATGGTTGATACGAATTATTAAAAAGCTCCAAGCAAGATTTGCATGTAGTGCTTGATTTTTGATAGTTAGATTTTGTATAGCTAATCCCCCTTGGTGGATATGTTGTATAACTATACACCATTTTATCAAATGAATTTTTTTCTTTTGAGGTGTTGTACCCCAGAGAAAATTCTTTTGATATCGATTAAGGTAGTTTATAAGATAAGCAGGTAATTTTAAGTAATGCATCAGATGATTAGGGAGTTGATTTAAAGTAGAACGTATTAGAATAGCCCTACCTGCCCTTGTTAGAAAATTTATTTCCAACCCGCTAGTTTGCTCTTGAAGTTATCTAGTAGGAACTGGTAATCCTTTTTTGATTGATTTTTTATAAAGATGGGATATCCTAAGTATTTCCCAAAACCTTTCCCTTCATCCAAATGAAAAAGTTGAAGAATGCTTTGTTTGATTGGGTTTGTATAATTTTTTGAGAAGTAAATTTTTTATTTCTCAAAGTTAATAGCTTGACCAGATTGTCATGTGAACTGGCTGAGGGTATTGAGAATTAATTGATATGTCGTAGTTATTTGAAATGTATGAATAATATCATTAGCAAAGAGTAAATGGGAGATTTGAAGTCCTCTTTTGCTAATGAAATTGGTAGCCATGCCCGATAATCTACTGCTGTGATTATTTTTCGTGATAACATCTCCAGGCATAGAATAAAGATATAGGGTGATAAAGGGTCACCTTGTCTGAAGCCTCTTATTGGTCGGAAATAGTCAGTGGGATTACCATTAATAAGTATTGACGTGGAAGTCATAGTGATACATGACATAATTAGTATAATAATATCAGAGAGAAAATTTAAGGTGATTAGTGTATGATGAATGGAGGACCATTCCAACTTATCGAAAGTTTTTTTAGGTCCAGTTTGACTAGCATTTTAAAATTTATACCCTTGGTTTTTTCAAAATTATGAATGATTTTTTGTACAATTATAGCATTATCGGCATCTCTTTTATTTTTCTGAAAACTGGACTGACGAGGATGAATAATGTGTTTAAGTATTGGTTTTAATCTGTTCACAATAATTTTTATAATAATCTTATAGATGGTATTACAAAGTCTTATGGGCCTATATTGTGAAATTGTAAATGCATTGTTATTCTTTGGAATAAGACAGATGTAAGTTGTGTTGATTGAAGGATCAATCTGATGATCTTGAAAAATCTTATGACAAAAGTATTTGACAGAGGGACCTATAGTATCCCAATATTTCTGATAAAAAAGAGGGTGAAGACCATATGGTCCAGGAGCCTTTAGCGGTTGAAATGAATTTAATGAATTCATAATTTCATCATCTTGTAAAGGGTGTATTAATCGAAGCTGGTCTTCTCTAGTTAGGACATTGGAAGGGAGGATTGTGATTTTTGGGTATGAAACAATATTTGTAGTAGTGAATAAATTTATATAAAAAAGAATAATACTTTCCTTTATTTTATCGGAGTTTATAATCCAGTTTTCCCCGTGATCTTGAATAGCAGTTATTCTATTATTTCTTCTTCTATTTAAAGTGGTTAGATGAAAAAAATTGTATTTGCGTCACCATCATTTAACTAGTTTTGCGTGATTTTAGTTTTCAAAATTCTTCCTCTAATCTTATTAAATGGTTATACCCCTTTTGTAATTGTTGTTCCAAATTTTGGAGGAAGAGACTAGTAGGATAATGCATGGAAGATTGGAGACCTCCTAAACAAGCTAGGAGTTTTCTTTTTTGCTTAAAAATATTTCCAAAAGTTGAAGAATTTCAATACTGCACTATATGACTAAACTCATCTATTGAAGGTAGTAATTGTAAATTATTTGACCAAGCTAGCTTAACAACATTAGGAAAGGAAGGATGTATAGTCCAAATTATTTCAAAATAAAATATTTTTGTCGAGATAGAGGCCTATATTGTAACTCAATTTCAATAGGGCAATAATCAGAGTGTGTACGTGGGAGATGTGTTACCATTGCCTTAGGGAAGTGATTTAACCAATTAGTACCACTATGTCTCCCATTAGTCCATGTAAAACGACTACCTTTAAAACCTAAATCTATTAAATAACAGTAGTTGTAGCAGTTTAGTAATTTATTTGATCGAGCATTACTAATGGAAAGACATCCAAACTTATATGTTGCATGAGTTACTTCATTAAAATCACCTCCTAAAATTCAAGGCCATTTATAGTTATCATATACCCACATTAGATTTTCCCATAAAGATTATCTAGTTGTTAAGTTTGTACTACATAGATAGCACTAAATAGAAACTTAAACGAAAAAAAGGGTGAACCTGGATATGGCATTGTATCTCATGTGCAGTAGTTGCCACAGGTTCACATTCAAAATATTTGAAAGCCATAATATTGCAATTCCCCCGGCTTGTCCCACAGCGGCTGCCTCAATCAAACCATTGAAGCTGAAGTCCTCCTTCAAGTTTTGGTGGTTTTGGCTGTGAGTTTTAAAAGAACCACTAGTGAAGGCCTATTATAGTCAATTAGGAATCAAAAATTCCTTCTAAAGTCAGTTGATTGTGCCCCTCTACAATTCCAAATGATGAAGTTCAACGTGTTGTTTTCTTGTAGTTTAGATTGTATGTTATGTATATATATTATCGTATATATTTTCTTGTAGTTATTGTATGTTATATATATATATATATATATATATATATATTGTAACTTATAAATAATTCGAAGTAAAGACAAAGAAATATTGAGAAAAAAGTATTCAAGGGTATGTCTTATAATTTTTATTACCCAAAATAGCATATCTTTCTTAGTCTTCCTTCCCCCAATGGAATGAGCACAACAACATACTAATACCACCATTAAAAGAAGAAAAAAAACTAAAAGAAGATGTGCCAAAGTACATGTTCCATCATAATCTACATTCTATCTCTAACAAATCTCATAAATCGGTCAAGGTTGGGAGGAGGTTGTGTTGGTGGTGGTGGAATTGAAGCTTGTTCATCAGCGCTTCCGGGCGAAGCCGAATCCTCCGCAAGTTCCGCTATCATTTCTTCATAAGCTTCATCTATCAGCGGTTGTGATTCTGCAATTCTAAAGTTTCTTCTTTCCGTGCATATTCTATCCCTAAAAAGTACCGATTTTTTCAAGCTAACCCTCATCACCGCTCTATGATCACCTATTTGCAGTCTTGCTTGCTGAAAGCGCTCTCCGATGCAACAATTGAAGCTTTAATTGATAAAATATCCCGAGTCATCCTTGCAAGAACCGGAAAATATTTTTCCCTTGACTTCCACCATTCCAAAAGATCAAAGGAGCCGTCTAGATTCTCCTTTTCAAGTCGCTGAGACAAGTAAACTTGAAGCTCATTTAGATGTGAAGTTTCATCATAATTATCACCTTGAGAACCCTGAAACTCCGTCCAATATTTAAGAGATGTTAAGCCCGCAGCTCTTTTAGAAGATTATGAACTAGACGAAGTAGGGGTTGGAATATTTGGCCTAGCATGCTCTAAGGCAAGTTGATAAGCATTATAAACTGTTTGAGCATTAATTTTAATTGATGCTTTTGCATCTGCAAGTGTAGCAACTTCCTCGTTTGAAAGATCTAAAGCCTTATAAATATTTGAATACCAAAAATGAGGACCTCCCAATTTCATTGTAGGATTTAACATTGCAGCAACACCAAAAATATGAGGGATAGGGAAAAACATTTTTTAAATTTTTGTTTCATTTCATTTATAGCAAGTTCATAAATATTCCCACCCTCGCCAAATTCAACAAACAAATCAGCTAGTGCGGCAATATAAACTAAACAGTTTGAAATAGTAGGATAATATTGCCCAGAAAATGCATTTGTAGCAACTTGAAATTGTTCTAAAAAATCTAAAAGAATTTTAACATTCGTCCAATCTTGGGTGGTAAGCATTTCATCATCATCCTCACCACCTACCCGAGAATTAAACGTTGCATTAATTGGATTTCTATATTCATATGCAACTACTAAACTTTCGTACATACAATTCCATCTAGTTGGGCAAGGTTTAGGAACCTTTCTTTCCATAAGGTCATATTCATCATATTTTTTAAAATACTCTCTAAGTCTAGTTCTACGCTTTGAATAAAAAATCCAATTAAGAGCCATTCGAACATTTTCAATTTCTATGTTTGAAATTCGCATACCATCACCGACAATTAAATGATAAATATGACAAATACATCTAACATGGAAAATGTTAGTAAATGCAGGATTTAGTGTTTTTGTAAGCATGCCTATAGCACTAGTGTTACTAGAAGCATTATCCATAGAAATTGCCATTATTTTATCGCTAAAGAAAAAATATCTACAAATATCTGAAACAGTGTTAGCTATAAACTTACCTATGTGACGTGAATTAATTATTCTATACGAAATTATACATTTCTGCATTGTCCAGTCCTCATCTATCCAATGACTTATAATAGTTAGATAATCACAATCATTACCACTTCTACCAATATCAGTAGTAATAGAAATCCGATTAGGTATATGAGTAAATAAATAACGCAAATATTGTTCATATTCATGTTTGAATTTATAAATATCGGCCTTAACTGTTGCGCAGGCCAACCTTTATAGGTAGGATTAAAAACTCTTCTAATATAATGAACCCAATCAGGATTATAAGCAAAAGTATAATGTAAGCACATAACAGTAATCATCTTTGCTAATTCTTCACGATCTCTATTTGGATCGTAATATAAAATACCTCCGGTGACAGTGTTAATTCCTGGTTGAACTAGATTTGAACCTGTACTAGGGTTAACCACAGAATCTACACTTGTCCCCTCTTGTTGCGCTTGCATTTGAAAAAAATCTAGTCTTATCTCTAGGGTGTGTTTTTATGTGCCTAGTCAAACTACCCGTGCCGCTACGGTCTCCAGTAAATTTATGAACCAGTAATTTCCCGCAAGTTTTATACTTAGCCTTATTTAGTTCTCTTACTTGAGTAAAAAAATTCCAAACTAATGATGTTTCTTGATGTTTAGCAGTTTGTCTACTAAAAGTTGGAGTTTCTACAGGTGGATCGGCCGGTGCATTACTTGAGTTATGAACAGGATTAGTAGGTGTATCACCTAAATCTGGTGCTTGGGTTTCATCATCATCATCATCATCATCATCCTCATTTTCCTCTAAGATAGGTTCATTAGGATAAAGAGCATTCATAATTTCATCATCTAATCTATCACCTACTGCAACATCATGTATAAATTCACTATCGGTAAATTGAAAACAAGGGTGATCACAATCAAGCATTACTGGAGGAGGAGGAGGACGACTAGGTTGACGACTACTTTCAACTTGCTTATCTTTTGTAGGTTGGGGATCCGGGGGAAGGGTAGTATTATGGCCACTACTTTCACCGGTTTTACCTTTTCCTTTACCAAACATTTTTCTCAAAGAAAATGACATATTAATTATAATTATGCAAACCAAACCACACAAAAATATATTATTAAAACGTAAGAGTTGAAACGAGTTTACCGGATTGCCGAACAACTTCTTGAAAATTAAAAATCGTTGAGCACTTGAAAACTTCAATTCAACAACTCCACAATTTTTCACGAATTTTCAACAATAAATTAAGCAATTGTAATAGAAAGATTGAGAGATATTGATAAATTGGTGAATAAAAATAAAAGAATGAGGGGGTATTTATAGTTGAGAAATGAGAAAAAGTATAATTATTCAAAGTTTGGGGTTAAATTAAAGTTTGGGGACCAAATTGTCATTTTCCAAACTTCCAAACTCCCATATTTTCAGCCCAAACGGCTATATTTTAAATATGGCCGTTACTGATTTTTAAAATAATTTTTTTTTAAAAAAAATAGCCATTGGGCCCGCTTAGGCCCGCCAGGACCGGCTGACGGTCCCGGGCTCACGGTCTATTGGTCTCAGACCGGCCTGTCACGGGCATACATGTAACACCAGGCCCAGGACCGATTGAACTGGCCCACCAGGCCTGATAGGCCCCCTTGACCGCGGGTCCGGTCCGGTCCGGTTCATGCCCGGGCCACAGTGCAAGGTTATTCTTAGGAAATTCCACAGTCTTCCATGCTTCTTGTTTTTGTGGATTTGTAATAGTAGAAACTGGACTAAGGTTCATAGGTTCGTTCATCACAGAGATATCAGTGTGATTTTCCTTAATTAGGTAGGTACAAACTCGTTGATTGTGACCCAAACACCCACACTTCGTACATATTAAATTTAATCCCTCATACAGAATAATTTGTTTATGATTTCCAATAAACACATAAGTCTTTAACGGTTGTTCCATAGGTACCTCAACACATAAGCCTGCATAATTTCCCCGTGTTGTTGAAGAAGTGCATGTATCAACCGTTAATAGTTTTTCAATTTTGTTCCCCATTTGTTGTAGGATTTGAAAGTCATAGAACTCAGTTGGTAGTTCAGGTAATCGTCACCAAATAGCGGAGTAATCTATCCTTGATTCAGATGCCATAAACCTTGGCTCCTATTGGTGAAGAGACAGAAAATGGTTCAGGATAAACCAAGGACGATCCTGTATAGCATGAAGCTTGTTCTCCTCTTTTTGAAACTTAAGGAGGAAAAAATCATATCCTAGGTCTATTAACGGTAGATTTTCAGATGGCTTCCATAAGGCATATATTTTTTACCTAAGTAGCTGGTGTCCAATTTTTCTACCATATAATTTTATAATAATTACATGTTGCCATGGTTTATAAATTCTAATCTTTTCTTCCGTTGATTGAGGAATAAATATATTAGGGTCAGTTGGAGCTTCCATGAAGATCATAGGTTGGTTTATTGGAGCATGGTAGATAAATATGATTTGTTAGCGGGTTGTTTTGGACTTCCTAATTTTACAAAGTTGTCGATGTTCATATCATTTTCAGAGTTAATGGAGGCAGAACACGAATGTATCATAAACAAAAAAAAGTTCTGAATTTATAGAAATGTCAGGTGTTTTGATGGAATAGGTGATGTAGAAGCAATTGATGGAGAGTTTATGGTAGCGAGAGAGTTTTTATAACAAACTTTTACATCGCTTATGTGTTTATTTTCCTTAAGATTGATTTATAATATCCATATTATTATGTATCTTTTTTAGTTTTCCTCTATAAATTAATCACTGCTAATCTACTTTCTTTTTCCTCCTCTCAAATATTTACTCCGTAAACATAAGGCTCTGAAAGGTTTCAAAAATCATAGAACATGATATTATTTCTTGATAATGACCGTATAAAAAAGATTAAGTTTTTTCTTGTTAGGTTAGTAATAACCCCTATGGTCAAAAGTATTAGTACGTGAAGACGTTAGTCCACTTAACTTATTATCAGTCTCAAAAGAACCAAAATACACCATTAGAATATTGAATACATTATGGGTTCCAGTTGTATGGAATGGCAACGTGGCAACCATAAGATCACAATTATAAGTCTTCCCTGTAAAGAGTTTTACGTGGGATTATATAAGTGGCTAATAAAACGTACTAATTTGGCAAAGATACAAAAAATATTTGTCTTGGCTTCCAAGAATAGCTACAAGTAGGGGTAGCGAACCAACGTATTGAGGATTTAATTGGGAATTCGTGACATAATTAAAGTAACACTTTTTGTTAACAAGTTCTAATTTTGAATTAGGCAAGGGCCTTCTCGTAATTTTCTCGATTACTTGTCATTAGAAGTTTCAGACATTTTCATCATTTTATGCCATTTAATCCGAGTGTTTGCTGGCTTTGCTCTTGCCTAAATATTTGCTTTTTTTACCACTTGTATAAATATGTACAATGAGTAAAATTTGGAGCATGTCGTGCATATTTTTATCTAAATATATAAATCATTGAATCTTCTTCTTATCATAAGGAAAACTTAAGTGTAGTGATAAATGTCATTTTTAGAATTGTTTTACGATCACAAGTTTGAATCTCAGCCGTGGAGTTTTCGCACTTTTATTAATCCCTTGATTGTTAAAATTCCTGACACCACCACACATATATTGCTTGCTTGTTAAGTGATAACAAGATATTGTACTATAACAATTGTTACTGGTGCCGACATAATTGATAAAAAATAATAATTATTCACTAAAAATGGTTTGGATAATAAATTGTTAAAAACAGTTCAAATATAAATAAGATCAATATTATTCATTTGAAAAATGTATAGCTAATAGATAATCAATAATAACAAGGAGTTTAACTTTTATACCTGCAACGATCCAAATTGGGGGTAAATTTGGGACACTAGTAATTCTCCTTAAATAATCATATTCAAGAAGGCATAGACAATATAAATATCCATATTCGCCGATTAATCTATTTTTTATCTGCATTCAATAATTTAATATGAGTCGGTTCGGACAATTAATTATCTATTTTCGACTCACCCGTTTGCGACCTCTAATATTTGTTACCGAAGTAGACTACTATGCATGCTGGTGAATATATTACACTAAAGCTCTAAGGATCATTTAGTTATAAAGCAATAATGTATGCAGGGATTATAATACGTAACGTAACGATTTGGCAAAAAAGTAGTCCTTCATAGTGTAAAGACGTGTTGGCTTGGTTCAAGAATTTTGTAAGGTAATTCGAATACTTAGACTCAACACTAAGATATATAGGCTTCTTCAATTGTGAAATACAAAAAAATTGTAGTATGTGAATATGTGATATAACACTGAAATTAAATTGGAATTGGAAAATGTCACAACATGGAAAGTATTTCCTCTACAAATAACTAAAGAAACCAAGCAAAAGAGAAACACCAGATGGAAGCTTAAATCAATAATCACCATTTTACTACTGTCTGATATTTGGTACCTTATCGATTAATAAGTTTTTGGTGAAATTGAAAATTTGTTATTTTAATGAAGCTTTTGGAGATTGGAGTATAATTTTCGAAGTAGTTGGTGCGCATCTCAATTATATTATAGTTGTCTGAATTAATTCTATGAAAAAAAAGGTTTAAATCACGTGAGTATATACTATATAGCATGTTAATTACTGTAAACATCGCATTTCAATTTGCAACTCTAGGAATTAATGGAAAAAATTTATAAGGCAGGAGCTTTTTGGGAGTAGGTTTTTAATGCTTGAAGAAGAAGAATAATATTGTAGAAATTATAGATAAATTGAAGAAAAGTGGTAGACTGTTGTTTATTTATTTTTCTTTTATTCATTTACTTATTGTATGAAAGTTGAACAACATTGTATAAAACTTATTTTTAAGTGGATGATTTAGCACTGTTGGACAAAAATATATATTAAAAATATGAAACATACATTTCAGGGGAAGTATGTTGAGCCCAAATATGTACCTAATTTGTAGATATTTTATAGATAAATTATAGATTATTTGTATTCTGATTGTAAATATTTTATTTTCTGTTTTCACAAATACAAAGACGACTAAAACTTCTATAAATCTTCTGAAAAAATGCAATTATGTCAAAAATTCCAATTGTGCTACAATTGAATGGGAATTGGGATATTAAAATACAGTGTACCCGGTTTATAGATATTTTGTAGATAATTTGTAGATTATTTGTATTCTAATTGTAGATATTTTGCTTTCTGTCACAAGGCAAAAATGACTAAAACTTCTACAAATCTTTTGAAAAAAGTAATTATGTTGAAAATCCCAATTATGTTACAATTGAATGAAAATTGGGATATTAAAATTTAATGTACCCAGTTTGTAGATATTTTATAGATAATTTGTATAATCATTAAAAATCTGTATTTTTATATTAATTTTTCAAATGATATGTAGTTTTGTTGTAGATTAAACGTAGAAAACAAGTCATCATGAGTCTTATTTGATTCATTCCTCAAACTCAATCTATTCTACAAATTCACACCTCTTTAAATATAATACAACCATACTTTTTTGAATTTAAAGTTATAGTAATATATAACTTAAAAAACATCTTCTTCTCTGCACAAGTTAGCTCCAAAATAGACGAAGTGAAATAAAAAGCTTCCATCAAAATTTTTAACACAAAAATACAAAGCTCAAAAATAAATAAACAACCGCCTACAATTTTTCAAATAATGCATGTGTAATTCGTCGTGAAACCAATGCCTTTCGTTTCAGGGGGGTTGTCACTTTCCAAAGATTCTAATATAACTTTTGCATAAAAATTCATAAATGACAAAATCAATTGTTGTATCTATAACTTGTCCATTTTTCTTCATTTGAAAGGAGGAATTAAAGAGTAGTGAATTAAGCTATATTTGCAATACGTAAAATAATCCATGGTAAATAGCTATAAAAACTTCGCACTATACTGAGAATTAACGGCATTTTAAATTATATGCATCGTCAGTATAATTTATTTTTTACACTATTAGTGCAATTTAAGCCGATATAACAAGTTATTACTTTCTTTTTCAGCTTACAATAGAGTAATTCTTTACATTTCCCTTAATTCTAACGCAATCAAATAGTTAATTAATTTTATGAAACTACTAAGCACTATCTTTCTGAACTAGACATCAAGTTAAGTGTTGATCCAAAAGTATATTTCTCAGTGCTTTTCTTTTTGCCTATATCAAAATAATGCAAATTAAACAAAAAGAAAAATAGCCAATTTGCTTCAGTATAGTAGTTGAGCATAGGATTCTTGTTCTTAATACGTTGAGGCTTTTATAAAATTTATGAATAATAAATGATGGTCTGTATCAGTTCCTTGAGCAAGTTAATTCACGTGGGAAGGAAAGCCCCACAAAAATAATTACTATAAGCATAGGATTTCAATTTTCAGCTCTAAGAATTAATTGAAAATATTAATAGAGTAGGAGCTAAGCTCCATTTTCTTTTTGTGGTAGCTTAATTTATGGCTTGAATTAATTCACCCTTGTCTTAATGCATGTGTAATTCGTGGAGCAGCCAAAGCCTTTCGTTTTAAGGCAATAACTAATCTTTCAAAATTAAGAGTTTTACTTATATTCACGGTGTTAAATTTGTTTTTCTCCGTCAATATAATTTAACTGATGATAATAATTTATTACTTTATTTTTCAGGTTACTACATCAAGTTACTTATCATTTTTCAGTTACATATTGATATAGGTTAAGTTACGTAACTGGAAAAATGATAAGTAACCTATTAATTAGAGTCAATTTAATTAAACTAATTTAAAAATGGCAATTCATGCATAAAATATCCTGCGTATACTCGTTTAGGGAAGGACTTGATTTAAGGAACAGAAGGTGCTTCACTCCAAGGTTAAATCTGTTTTTTACCTCTATATATTATGTGTTAAATTCCTTTAATCACAATTTAAAATTATAGCTCAATGGTTAAAGGAGTTTAAAGTCTTTGTGAGGTTGTTGATTCAATTCCAACTAGTTTCAATATTTTCTAATTTTTAATTTTTTTTGAACCCCGCAGAAATTCTGCCTCCACCACTGCTCCTAGGGGGTGTACTGTAGGCACTTTACTCTAATGCAAACATCAACGACTGATTTTATGACTCGAATCTGTGACCTATAGATCATGCCAAAACAGCTTTACCATGGAGTATACAAATCCTCAATTTTTTTTTTATAATCACCGTCAATGAAAAAAAAAATTAAATTCTATATCTAGAAATGAAACACGTGATTACATCATGGAACTATAAGATCTACCACGAAAATGGTTTCGCCATGGGGCTAAAAAAAAATAGATGTGGTAGGTGGTTAGCACATGTTAAGATATAGATGTCCCCAAATTCAAGAAAATAAGGTTAATTTCAATGTCCTGTCAAAAAGTTGAGCCCTCACATTCTTGAAGAATTTAGAAAATAAGACTAAAAAAATAGTGGAAAAAAGAGCAAATCGGTATGGTTAGATTGATATGTTGATTTAATATAGTTGTAGAATAAATAAAAATCATGGAGATGTGATGTTCCAATGTTTAGTGGGGTATCATTTTTCTAAGTGAAATTTCCCACCAAATAGGTTGATATCTCTTCATTTACAATTGTGTGTAGCTTTCAAATATTTTACATCATCGCAATTGAGAATTTTCCGAAATGATGCTTCAGTGCCTTACTGGTTACGCTTTCTTTGAATGCACAGAGTTTGGATCTTCTAAACCTTTACTCCCTCCATTTCAATTTAGGTGACGTACTTTTTTTATTAGTTCGTTTGAAAAAAATAATATATTTTTGTAATTAAAAATAATTTAACTTTAAATTTTTTATGTTATTCATTTTAATCTTAATAAGAAGTTTTTATAAACCGTACAAATGTCATAACCCCGCAAAGCTTTTACCCCTTAAACTTTTAAAATCATAAATTTAAAACTTTCTCTCTTTTCTCTTAAACTCCATGTCGAGTCAAACTACCTCATTTAAATTGAAACTGAGAGAGTATCTATTAAAATTCTAAAATAATCAAGTAAACAATAAAGATGTAGAAGCAGTCATTAATACTTGCATTATGGTCGACTGTCTATATCACATCCCTTAGAGCGCGGCTCTTGTTTAAACTATACATAAATACGGAATATTTTGTGCACCGAGTTGTCCTTTTTTAAAGTAAAATACAAATATAAATTGAACACTGTATGAATCCCTTGATCACTAGTATAAGTTTTTTTTTCCCTATATCGTTCCAATTTTATCTAATGTCCCTGAAATAACATTAAAAACTTCTCTTTTTGTTTCTATTCAGAAGAACATTTCAAAAACTACACTTAAGGGGTCTTTTCTTTGGTCACAAGGCTAGATCTCAAAATCCCATTTTGGATTAACAAGAGGGCAGCCCAAAGAAAACTTAACCAATTTTGAGCCTCCACTTTGACTTCTCCACACATAGGGCTCTGTCATGTTAGAAAATTTATTTGCACTGGGTGTTCACCTCGGCCGAATAAATACATGTTACATGTCTTTACATTGTTATCACTAAACCAATACGAGTAAGTTTTTACCGTCTAACTCTGTCTCTTATAGTAACTTAGATTTTGGCATTTAGGATTGGGACTTAATAGTATACTGTACATGGTTCTTGTATTGTTACTTCTCTTTTTTCTTTAAACATTTGGTAATAGAAGCTTTAGATCAAACTAATCTGGATTCATACGGAACAAATGTTTTAAAAGAAGTAAAGCACTGCCAAGAAATTCATTACTTTCACTAGGTAATGTTAATCGTGTAATTTTATGGTGTGTCTCACACAAATGATATTAGTTGTGTAAGACCTCTTTTTATCTCATACATTTGTGGACACATATCTTACACATTTGGGTCCATAAAAATTCAAAATCCACAAAGTTGTGAAACGAAAAGGACTCATACAACCCGTGTTAGTCGTGCGAGAAACAAAGTAAAATTTTTAATGTTAATCTGTTAAAAGGACAACTACAATAGATTGTTAATTGGGAAACTAAAATATAATGGTACAAATTTATGCACTATCTTATTTCGATATCCTGTCTCTTATTATTATGTGGTTAAAGGGCAATTAGTTCTATTTTCCCTTCGCGATGCTGTCTGCATAGGCAGCTATTATAGTTCATAGTTAGTTTAAACCCATACAGCCAGTCCAGTTGCATCCATATTGATTAAAATTATTAAGTTTAATTTGGGGTGGCAAACAGACAAGTCGGGTCAGATATGGAACAGGTAAAAAACGGCTACTGTAAAAACGAATAAATTATCCGATCTAACTCATATTTAGTACGGATAATAAACGAGTTAACCGTCATATAATCTAAATATTCATATTACCCATGACTTCTTTAATATGATCACTTTTGGAAGAATTCCTAGTCTCCCAAACTTGAGGAACCCCCAATTTGACGAAAAAGTTAAACACATTATTTATACATTGGTTATCCATTTTCTAAGTGCACAATATGGTTCTTATCCACATTTGACCCGTTTTTAAAAAGTTCATTATCCAACCTACTTTTAATGAATAATATGGGTGGATAACTACTTTCTTTTATCCACTAAGTATAATGACTTGACCAGCAGTTTTGATCAACTGCAAATCCCTCTGGGAATAATGCATCCTCCAAAAATGAAAGATAACCAGTATTACAAGGGTAAAAGAAAACAAGAAATCGCGACAAAATGACTGATCTGATTGCAGATTTGGAACCTGAATTTAGGCTAAAAGGAATACATCAACACAAAAATCATCCTGTTAATCATCCACAAATCCAGGTTCAGAAATTACCTTCTTCAACTCTTGAGCTTTTTCATCATTGAAGCCCAAACCAGACAAAATCTTATAACCTGGTGATCCTACTTGTGACCACACCCCAAGGAGCAAATGAGTAGTTGTAATCTCCCCATTTTCACCTGCATTTTCATAAATAATCAAAATAACCAAGGATATTTTCACTTTCTTCTGCCCAAACAAACCAACTTGGTGATCCTTGATCCGATGCTTTTTAGCACATCGCCACATTTGGCTATACGAGTAGCATAATTTATCTCTTGCTATTTCCACTACATTCTAAAATTTCATTTAATACGACGAAAAGAGAGTAAATTTTAGAGAAATGCTTTACGACAAGAGAAGCAAGTTTTGGACAGATTCAGCTGTTATATGATGCAAAACCACTCTAGATTGATTAAACTGCCAAGGTAACCACATAGAATATACCCTTCTTTTCTTTCTTTTTTGGGATAAGTATGTAGAAACAGAAAATGTCATAAATTCTGATAGTTTTTTTCGCAATTCGGGTTAGGTTGTAACTACGGACTTGAAAAGAATATGTTCTGATGGAGGTTATGAATTTCCAAGTTCAATCTGCACTTTGTGCACTTCTGAATATTTAATTTTTATTTTCTACCTTATTTTTCATTCTGTTTCTATGCTCATCTAGTCAGTTTTTAATTTCATCCGAGTAAAATAAACAGCTAAAACCATGATAGACTCCTTCAACTTTGCTTGTAGACTAATAGCTCTCCCGTGATTCATATAAATACTTAACATGTTCAAACAGGAATTAATGGGATACTTATGAAGGCAGAGAGATGCAGCAATCCAACAAACATGTCTAATTGAGTGGGAGAATTCACATACTGGATTTGAGTTTTTCATCGAGCGCCCAATCAAGAGCCTTTTGTGCATCTTCAGTCAAAGGAGGATGCTCGGGACTAAAAAACCACATGTCAGCTTTTCCAAGTATTTTGACAGTTTCTTCACGTACTTTAAAGAGAGTAATGCTGTTCGCCCTCAAATATTTTGAAGCAAAATTTGTCCCTGCAAATGCCAGAAGGAAATAACCATTCTAACATGATTTACTTCAAGGAGCAGAATGAACATTCATGGAAGCTACTTCACCAAAATGATTAAAGCAGCTTAAATCAAAGTCGAAGTGTAAGCAAATTACTGAAAGACCCCTTCTATCAATTAAATATCTTCTTATTTTATCTCTGAAACTAATATAAATATATAGTCATAATCTCTAAAAATTGCTTCTGTATGCTTCTGAATTATGTTCGAGTGTGCAGTGTGCTTAATACAACAACAACAATAACAACAACCCAATGAAATCCCATAAGTGGGGCCTGGTAAGGGTAGTATGTACCCAGACCTTACCCATATTCCGAAGAACTGGAGAGGATGTCTCCAATTGAGGGGAAGATGGAAAAAAATAGTGGAGCAGTAACAACAAACGAAGCTAGAAAGATAACACTAGCAACGTAATAACCAAAAAAAAGATAGAAAAGCAATAACAATGGTACAGTACTACAGATACAATAGAGTAATATGGACACAACAAGAACCACTAACATTCTAAAACAAAACATTATCAGACTAGCCTCCTACAACCTAACCTGCAACCCTAATGAAGAAATATGGACACAACTAGAGCCACTAGCAGCCTAAGACAAAACACTATCAAACTAGCCTCCTACCTCCTAACCTACAACCCTAATGCTCGACCTCCACAACTTCCTATCAAGGGTTGTGTCCTCGAAAATCTGAAGTCGCACCATGTCCTGCTTGATCATCTCTCCCCAATATTTCTTAGGCCACCCTCTACCTGTTCTCATACCCGTCAAGTCCATCCGTTCACACCACCTTACCAGGACATCCAGGCTTCTCCTCCGCATGTGCCCGAACCATCTATCCAATCTAGTGTGCCCGCACATTCATCTTAACATCCTCATTTCTGCAACTTTCATCTTTTGAATATGAGAATTCTTGACTGGCCAACACTCTGCACCATACAACATGGTTAGTCTAAGCGCCGCTCTATAGAATTTACTTGAAGCTCCCTTTCTTGGGGATGACTTGAGAGGCAAGCCTCACGTCCATGTCTACTTCTCCCGACACACCGTTGAACTTGCACTCCACGTACTCTGTTTTAGTCCTGCTCAACTTGAAATTTTTAGACTCAAGGGTCTGTCTCCAAACCTCCAACCTCACACCGCCTCGCATCTCATCAATCAGAACTATATCATCAGCAAATAACATAAACTATGGCACCTCCCCTTGAATATAGTGTGTCAGTGCGTTCATCGCCAAAGAAAATAAGAACAGGCTGAGCGCAGATCCTTGGTGTAACCCCATAACAACTGCAAAATGCTTCGAGTCACCCCCCACTGTCCTAACTCGAGTCTTAACTCCATGATACGTGTCCTTAATCACCTTAATATAAGCTACCAGAAAACCTTTTACGTCCAGGCATCTCCAAAAAACTTCCTTAGGGACCTTGTCATATGCTTTTTCTAGGCTAATAAACACCATGTGTAAATTCTTCTTCCTATCAGTTCAACGAACCTCCTAATAAGATGGATAGTTTCCGTAGTAGAACGACCAGGCATGAACCCAAACCGATTATCGGATATCGACACCGACCTCCTTATATAAGCTAAAATCCACGAAGTGACATTTCCCATCAACTTATAAGTGCTATCTCTCGACGTCGACAAGCCACATTATTCGACGACATAAGCTAAAACCCAGAGAATTACCTCTCCAATTAACTTGTGATCATGTGCCGACCAATTTCTTTTTGGTTCCTCTAGAAGCCAAAGCACTTATATATTTCACCTCAATAACCTCCCAATCCAACTGAATTATTTCGCATATTAAAACTTCGTATACATCGCAATGTTGTACAGCAAATATCATGTCCGTTAAATGTACTAAAATGTAAAATGGCTTTGGTAACAACATAATGTTGAGTAAGTTCTGTAAGTTGTCAGATTTCAGAAGAGTAATCTCATCCAAGTATCAGTCACTCAATGAATATATAAAAGGATTAGACGGACCCAACTACACTTGAGTTCCCTAGACTGTAGCACATAATCCGTTGTTATAAGATATGTCACATTCTTAAATTAAAGAACGAGCACAACATGGAATTAACTTCTGACTTCTGTCTATCGTTTATTCAAGTGTTAGTTTGATTAATTGGCATCACGAGTAACAAAAAGTAAAGAGCTTCCATTCAGTTTGCAGGATCGAATAGAGAATCTCTACCTAAACAAATAAATATTTCCTTAGGGAAGGGATAAATTAACAAACCTTCAATCAAAATTCCCATGAGAAGAGCTTCTGTTCCAGTAGTGGGATATTTAAGTTTTCTTGCTTCCAATTCACCCATGGCAAATGATTTTATTGCCTTTGACGACCATCTAAAATTTCATTCACCCATTTCAAGATACCTCAAAACACATCCAAATACAAACAGATAAACAAACACAAGATAAACAATAATACAAATCAAACAACCAGTAGCCCAAAAATCTCTTCCTTTTCTGGGGCAGCCAAAGAAATAAAACAAGAAAAAGGAAAATACTTACTTAGGAATTTTCTCTATAGATACTGCAGCCTCTGACTTTCTGCAATAACAAAATAAAGCAAAGGCGTTATCTTTATAGCTTACTGACTCAAATTTGATTATATATTCAATAAATAAACTAAACCTCAATCCTAAATGAGTTGGGTCAAGTACATGAATCCTACATATCCATCCACTCTATTTGAGCCCATCACAATTCAATACAAAATACTCCCTCTCAGTGGTGGAGCCACCTGTGAGCAAGGTTCATAGGAAAATTGCACTGTCTAGTTATGTAAAATTATGTTTGTAGATAACATAATACTATATGTTGAATTTCGTCCTGTGTTTCATATTTTATATTTTGCCACCGCTTAATAAAATTCTTTGTCCCAATTTATGTGATGCACTTTTTTCCAAAAGAAATATACATTTCTATGTTTAGAAAAAATTAACTTTAAACTTCTCATTTTAAACTTAATGAGATGACTTATAGCTACAGAAATATCTATTACTTGTTTCGGACCACAAGTTTCAAAATCTTTCTTTCTTTCTTAAACTTCATCGCAATCAAAGTGGATCACATAAAATGGACAAAGGGAGTACGTTGTTCTTTTAGATAAAATTAGAGATTCTCTAAATCTCACACTTATCCATTAACAAATAATTACTTTAACTAAAACTACTTAGTATAGTCTTACCCTACCCCCACCCCCACCCCCACCCCCACCCCCACCCCCACGCCAAAAAAAGAAGATAAATGCAAGAATAAGTACAGAAAGGTGTGAGATTTACCCATAAGGAAGGCTAAAGGAGATAGTGGCTTTAATGGGGCAATGTTTAAGAAATGGTTTGAAATTCTTGGACTGAAGAGAGAATTTGATTGGAGTACCAAGCCATTGACTATGCAAATTTTGTGAGTTTATTGTACAGAGAGATGATTTGGGTCCTACCCTGTAATTGAGCTGGTTGATGCCATTTGAAGTGGTTGCCACTGTGGAGAGAGCAGCCATTTTTGCCGCAAGACTGCTCCAATTTGAGAAAATGGGTTGAATAGTTGGACCTTCTTTCTGGTTCAATTTGAGAAAATGATGAGATGATAAGAAACGACGACGTTATTTTGACCTTGGGCATTTGTGCTTTAAGCGAGTTTGGCCATTATACTATTGAGTTGCATACCAAAAAGACATTTGAATTTTTAGATTCGTATGTCATATTAAACTATATTACTCTTAATATTTAAGGATTGATATAATTATATTTAATATACTTAATTATTAATTTTATATTATAAAGTATTTTAAGTGTATATTAATTATAGTTTATATCACTCTTAAATTTATGGTACCGTATATTTCTTTAAATCCTCATCCCCACGTTTCTCTATATCAACCCCGCATACTCACCCACGTATCACCACACACCCAGAAATTAGAAAAATCAGAAAAATAATTGAAATCATATGCTAAATCCAGAAAAATAATTGAAATCCTCTACTATTAACGTCCAAATTCAAGATTTTTTTTCTACAACCAATCAAAATTGAGGTTAAATCTGTAAAGTTATACACAACAATAACTTTTTATGATATTCGAGGTTCCTTCGTAATATAAGAGAAAAGGAAAAGAGAGCAACAATTACGCCATTGATAGCCATTAAAAAGCTTTGAAGCTTTGAATTCAAATTTGAGTTTTCAAAAATTATTATTTATTTGGATTGGGCGTTGTTGTAAATAATTGGGAATATAATTTGGAGTTTATATCTCAATTTTAAGAGATTTTGGTAAAGATTAGACTTTTTTTGGCTGAATTTCATATTAAAATTTGAAGAAGAAGAAGACATTACATACATTATATTGCAGAAATTGTAAAAAAATTATAGAAAAATTGTAAACAGTTGTTTATTTATATTTGAGCTTTGTTTTTTGTGTTAAAATTTTTGATGGAAGCTTGTTATTCCACTTCGTCTATTTTGGAGCTAACTTGTGCGGAGGAGAAGATGTTTTTTAAGTTATATATATTACTATACCTTTAAATTCAAAAAAGTATGGCTGTATTATATTTAAAGAGGCGTGAATTTGTAGAATAGATTGAGTGTGAGGAATGAATCAAATAAGACTCACGGTGGCTTGTTTTTCTACATTTAATCTACAACAAAACTACATATCATTTGAAAATTAATATAAAAATATAGATTTTTAATGTTTATACAAATTATCTATAAAATATCTACAAACTGGGTACATTAAATTTTAATATCTCAATTTTCATTCAATTATAACATAATTGGAATTTTCAACATAATTACTTTTTTCAAAGATTTGTTGAAGTTTTAGTCATTTTTGCCTTGTGAAAACAGAAAGCAAAGCATCTACAATTAGAATACAAATAATCTACAAAATATCTATAAACTGGGTACATTGAATTTTAATATCCCAATTCCCATTCAATTATAGCACAATTTTGACATAATTGTATTTTTTCAGAAGATTTATAGAAGTTTTAGTCGTCTTTGTATTTGTGAAAACAGAAAATAAAATATTTACAATCAGAATACAAATAATCTATTATTTATCTATAAAATATCTACAAATTAGGTACATATTTGGACTCAACATACTTCCCCTGAAATGTATGTTTCACATATTTCATATATAATTTTTGTCCAAAAACAGTACTAAATCATTCACTTAAAAGTAAGTTTTATACAATGTTGTTCAACTTTCATACAATAAGTAAATGAATAAAAGAAAAATAAATAAACAACAGTCTACCATTTTTCTTCAGTTTTTCTACAATTTCTGCAATATTATTATTATTATTATTATTATTATTATTATTATTATTATTATCATTATTATTATTATTATTATTATTATTATTATTATCATTATTATTATTATTATTATTATTATTATTATTATTATTATTATTATTATTATTATTATTATTATTATTATTATTATTCGAGTTTCAATATGAAATTCAGCCAAAACCAAGTCTAATCTTACCAAAACCCCTCAAAGTTGAGATATAAACTCCAAATCATATTTCCAATTACTTTTAACAACACCCAATCCAAATAAATAATGATTTTTAAAAACCCAAAATTGAACTTAAAGCTTTCAAGTTTTTTAATGGCTGACAATGTTGGAATTGACGTTCTTTTTTCCTTTGTTTTGTAATACTGAAATTTGGAGATAATTGCATTTGATGTAGAAAAACTATAGAATATTTAATCATTTTTTATTTGTGAATTGTAGAAGAATAATCAATTCGTTTTTGAATTGTAGAAGAATAATTGCGTTTGATATAGAGACGCTAAATTTGAAACAAAACCGACGAAGAAGATTAATGTGTGTGATTTGCGTTTGGAAGATCTGGAAGAATATTTAATTCCCTAATTTTAGCGCCTAAATAAGAAAGTTTACAGCTACAATGATTCATTATTTAATGCATAGTCTATATTTTATAGAAATACTATTAGCATGAAGAGTAATATGCAAGCTATAAACATATTTGGTAATATAGTTTTATATATGGTATATATACGAAAATTATTTTTACATTCATATACACTATATGAAACTATATTACCCTACCTACTCAAATTTTACTATAATTATATTTTATTATTCAATTATTATTTATGTAAATTTTAAGGGAATTAATGATAATAATAATTAGTGTCCTAAAATTACTCAAACATATCTTCCACTCCTCCACGTTTCTCTCTCCACATCCCATCCCCCTTCCCACATATCTTGCACCCACACACGATTCCACTATTGACAACCATTAAAAAGTTTTGAAACTTTGAATTCGAATTTAAATTTTCAAAAAATATTATTTGTTTGAATTGAATGTTGTTGCAAAAAGTTGAGAATTCTCTCTACATCTCTATCTCTCAATCCCTAATTTCAGTAATGTAAAACAAAGGAAAAAAGAGCAGCAATTCCACAATTGACAGCTAGGGTTGTGCATAATTTGGTAAATACCAAATTACCATACCAGAATCGAAATTTTTTTGGTATTCAATATAGTATTTGGTTTAAGTTTTAAAAAATAGTATTAGGTATGTTATTTGGTATTTTAAAATAAAATATCGAAATACTGATATTGTACTAAAATATATATTTTATTATACAATATTTATATTATTAATTATAATATAAATATAGAAATCTAAAATTTTACTTTCCTGTATTCTCTAAGTTCATCAATTAACTCTAAGCAAAGTAACATGACATTTCTAATAATCAAATTTATTCTTTTACGTGCAGTTTTCTCTCTCTTGGTTGATATTTGCTAGTTTTGGATAAAACTTTTATTAACAAATATTTTTAATTTTGTACTTTTGAATACTTTAATTTAGAATATTACATTCTATAACTATATGCACTAGTTAGTATTCAACCCGAATAAACTGAAATTACCAAACCGAATAAATCGAAATCAAAAGGAGAAAAATCGAACCATGCTAAATTTAATTAGGTACGTTATTTGTATCATATTTTAAGAAATCGAATATTGAAAATACCGAACCGAAATGTCTAAATACCGTACCGTACCGTACCGATCGACGAACACCCATATTGGCAGTCATTAAAAAGCTTTGAAGCTTTAAATTCGAACTTGAATTTTTAAAAATTATTATTTGTATGGATTGAGTATTGTTGCAAACAATTGGGTTTATGGTTTGGAGTTTATATCTCGATTTTGAAGGGTTTTGGTGAATATTAGACTTGGTATTGACTGAATTTCATACTGAAACTCGAAGAAGAAGACACGATATATATTATATTTACAAAATTGTAGTAAAATTGTCAAAAAAAATTGTATTATATTGTTTATATATGTTTTTTATTTATTTAACTATTGTATGAAAGTTAAACGACATTGTAGTAAAATTATACTTAAGCTGTATGATATTGTAGTTGTATATAGCTGAGTAGAAAATAATATATGAAAATTGTACATAAGATGTATAATATATAATTAGTTGTATGAAATTTATTTTTACTATGTATAAATCAAATACAAAATATACAAAAGACATATTGTATAAATTTTGTATTTAAGTTGTATGTTATTGTAATTGTATTTAACTTGGTAAATAATGTGTGAAAGTCGTAGATAAGTTTTAGAAGAGTTGTAAATAAATTGTATAATATATAATTAGTCGTATGAAATTTACTTTTACTATATATAAATTAGATATAAAATATACAGAAGACATATTATATGATAGTTGTATTTTTAAGAAATCAGATACAAAATATAAAAAAAAATTAAATACATAGAAAATTCCTGTGTTTGACCTTTTCATTGCATTTGACAATGCCACTATTTGTGTCATTAGCCATATAGTAGTATTTATTCCTTTTTCAAGCATCCAAGTGAATATTTTAAAATCAGAGGTATGGACGTAAGATTTTTAGTTGGAACCTTAATTTCTCAAGTCAATGTGATACAATATTCAACCATATTTTTATTTCCCAAGTCAATGTGATACAATATTCAACCATATTTTTATGGCATGACTTGTGTTCAGGCCTCTTCAGTTCATCCATTAATGATTGATAGTTTTCGTGGCGGGCTTATCACAATATCACTGCTTTATTTACTTTGCCAGTTGCCACCATTTATGTGGTGGAAATTTTCGTCTGTCTAAGAAATTATATGTTTAAATTCACTTCTGATTTATAGCTTCTGTCGAAGATATAGTGAGAAAGAGAGATTTCAGAGAGAAAGAGGGAGAAAGAAGAGGAAAAAAACAAAATAGTATAACTAAATTTCTTGATTGAAGATACAAATAATGGATTGGGAGCCTTTTAAGATAGATTGTATATATTTTATAAATAAAACTTATTTATACCGGTAATTTAATTAAAGATAAACATTAAGGGTAATAAAGTTTCAAATAGTGTATATGAATGAAAAAATTCCTACCAAAAATCAAGGTAAAAATAGCACGGGCTAGCCAATTTTCGTACTGATAATTGAAATATAGCCAGCGTTAACAAAGTTATTGAAAAATATCTATTATTTTGCTGCAAAACGAAAAATTTTAGCATAATATACTGGAGATTGGTGCACATGTGTATGAGCTTCCAGCACATTATGCTGGAACTCCAACATGGAAAGTTCAAGCATAATATACTGGAGATTGGTGCATCTGTGTATGAATTTCTAGCATATTATGTTGGATCAATATATTATGTTAGAATTCCAATATATTATGCTATGAGTCCAGTATATTATATTGGAACTCAGTATATAATGCTGGAACTCTAGTATATTATGCTGGAATATTTTTCGGATTTTGAATAGTATTTTCGTTCAGAATTATCTTTACATGAAAAGTGGCTAAAGTTTGGTTACTTTTGAAATTGTGACTATTTTTCAATCATCACATGTAAAATTGATAAATTTTGAATTTCACTAAAACCAATAATAATCTAATTTGCATCTGATAATTGAAAAATAGCTATAATTTTAAAAATAATCAAAATTTAACTACTTTTTCATGTAAAAGTAAAATTTGAACTTGGAAAAATTCCAGCATAATAAGCTGGAGTTCGAATTTTTGACATATCAGATTCCAGCATAATATGTTAGAATTTTATAATGTGCTAGAATTCCAACATAACAAGCTGGAAGTTTATACGCATGAGTTCCATAATCCTACATGTTATGCTGGAACTTACCGTGTTTCAGCTAAATAATA
This sequence comes from Nicotiana benthamiana, assembly GCA_034376525.1. Lineage (NCBI taxonomy): Eukaryota > Viridiplantae > Streptophyta > Magnoliopsida > Solanales > Solanaceae > Nicotiana > Nicotiana benthamiana. The sequence goes on along the minus strand of CM067332.1, from coordinate 128,789,851 downwards.
GCTATTTTTCAATAACTTTACAAATGCTTATTATTTTTTGGTTATCCGTCCGAAAACTGGCTAGACCATGTTATTTTCACCCAGAGTCGGAAGACCCGACCTAGCAGTAAGGCCATCCACAGATAAACAGATCACTCATTCAAATGTGTAAAATTAGTACAGGCTAGCCAGTTTTCGAACTGGTCATTCAAAAATAGCCAGCATTTGCAAGGTCATTAAAAAATAACCACTATTTTGCTATAATAGGGACCAGTCAAACATAATATATTGGAGTGCACCTATGTTTGAACTTCCAGCATATTATGCTGGAATTCCAACACACAGAAAGTTCCTGCATAATATACTGGAGATTGGAATACATGTGTATAAACTTTTAACATATTATGCTGGAGTTCCAGTATACTTATGCTGCAACTCCAATACATTATGCTAGGGTATTTTACGGATTTTGAATAGTGTTTATCTGAACTCCGATATATTATGCTGGAGTTCCAGTATACTTATGCTGGAGCTCCAATATATTATGCTGGAGTATTTTACGGATTTTGAGCAATATTTTCGTTCAAATTTATCTTTATATAAAAAGTACAAAATTTCGAGTACTTTTAGAATTATGGCTATTTTTGAATTCCACTTGTAAATCTTACTATTTTCTAATTTCTCCCTTCAAATGTCACACATCCGCCATTAAATAGAATTTTAGTAATTGAAGTAACCGAAAATCAGAGGCAGAAAAGGAAAATTGAAACTAAAAACTCAGTGTTCAAGAGTAGTATAATTAAGTGAAATTCTTTCCTGTATTATACAAGAAACGAATTTCATTTGTGCATGTGTTCTCAATAAAATGTAAAGGAAGACCTTTTATAATTAAAACAATTTCGCCCGTCCTTTGTTCTTTGGCGGTAGACAACATTAATTTAAGCTGATTTTCCCAGGGAAAACAAGATAGTTGAAGAAGATATATACAATATGGTTAACATAGAAAACCACAGATTACTGACCTGCTAGTCTAATTTCAAAAGCAAAACTCAACAACTACAACGATCCAATGAAATTCCACTAGTGGGATCTGGAGAAGATAGTGTGTATGGAGACCTTACCCTTACCCGAGGGAGTATAGAGGCATGTAGTTCCATAGAACTGTTTCAAATGAAGCTGAATACAAACTAAGCCGTACACCAAAATTTTCTTCATTATCTACAGAAAATAGCAATGTCAAATCAAGCATATGTTCCCAAGCATTCACTCTTACAAGTACTCTGTCCTATTTCAGTTTTACCCATAATTGGGTTATTCAATTCTGTACAATGATGGTCAACAATATGAGACAAAGACTTGAAGGAGTGATTGCTCCTTGTGTATCAGTAACGTCAGTTTCCTGGCTTTTTGACTTCCTTGCATTGGTGCGCAACCTGTGCAGCTATGGCACCAAAGTGCACAAAGAATTGTCAACTAATCTCCACTATGAGGTGGTGTGAATCCTATACATCGATTAAGATTCTCGATGGATGCAAATGACCTTGTTTGTCAGCAGTAAAGAATCCTCAAATTCCATTCCCTTTCCTTTCTCCACTTGTCGAGACTTACAGAGACTACAGAAGCTCATTGTAGCAACAAATCCTCGTCTCTCTGTAATTGCTTAAGCCTCCTTTTTGCATATACAGTGATCAACACCGTTGTAGCAACAGCGAAACTAAATCCAAGAACATTAAGAATAATCTGCGGAGCTGATAAAAAACGTTGCTCTTGTGAAGCATTTGCAAGAGTCTTTATCAAGATGCCACTGCAAAGAAAGTTGGAAGAAAACGTATTCAGCAAGTGAAACTTTTAATGATGAATATGAGATTATGTATTGTAGTGGAGCAGCATCCACCGAATGAAACCCTCTTAAAATTACTAAAGGTCTGCTTTGTATTCAGTTTGCTTTCTCCCTGAAAAACCAACAGAAATCCAAAAGCTCAAAACCATGGAGCCCTTCCCATCGCACTGTACCCCTCCCTGCTCCTTCCATTACACCCCTCCAAAGCAATAGTACAGAGGAAAGTAACCAAAACCCAAAGAACCACAGACGAGCAGAGTACAAATCGAGAAAGGCAATCAAACTTATGCTAATAAAAATACAGAAAGTGTCGATATCAAAAACTCTAGCAAAGAAGCCAAGAGAAGACAAAAAAATCAATTGCTTTCTTCCTAATAGCATATATTCATGTACCACAATTACCTTAAAGGATTTAACTAGAGAATTCCCCATCATTTTTCTTGTACAAATATGTCAGCCGAATGATTCCCAGTCACAAGCTACTGTTTTTGTCTCCACACTTTGTGTAACTCACTCAATTTAACAGTCATAGGAAGAACCATTGTTGTCAATGTGTTCCTTGCAATTAACTACTTATTATTTATGGGTTTTGGAAAACACTTTTAAGTGTTCAATTAGACTTATAAACTTTAGTTACAGCCACGAAGAATGAATCTTTTTTTAACTATCAAATTGCAATTCACTTCCATAAAAGATTTGAAAGAAAATAATGATTTATGCCTGCCTCCAAGTCCATCTGAGCATATAGTTTTATTTCTCATGTTCTATATGCAAAAGGCAAAAGCTAAAACATTTTCCACAATAGGTAAGATACAACAAAAACTGCAAATTACTGTTTTTGGAAACATGAAACATAAGTTGCAACATTATCCACAAGATCACATCAGCTATAATCTTGCATGCATACAATGACTATCTTTGAATTGCGTTCTCTCCCGACCCATCCCCTCCCCATGAAGGGAGAACAATATAGAACTAATCTGAGAAGTTAAGACCATTGAAGGTCGTAACAGAAGCAGAGTGCAAAAACAAGTTAGCACAAGCGAGGGGGAAGAACAACATAGAATAATGCAAGAGACAATCTATGACAGCAAGAAAATGAAAAGCCTAACTTAGCTTTTCAAACAAAAAGAAATGACAGAATAAAAGACCAAGCACGAGCATCCTACAACATACAATCCCCCTAATGCCAATAATAAAATAGAACAAGTAGGGTACTGATTACAGTCCATGTCTAGAGCTTTTAGTTAAGCAATGTCTATCTTACTGCAAAAGGACAATCTTACCGCAGAACTATGTAGAGATCACAAGGATTTTTACTTTGTTCCTTGTCGTATTGTTCAGCGTTAATTATTTTTAATTTTTGACTAACAGCATAAATAATCAAACAAAAACCAAATTCATGAAGCCGAACAACAGGAAGAACTAGCTTTTTCTCACTATTCAATTTAGTTTTTTTTTTCAATATCTTACAAACGACAAGAGGGGCTTGCTCTGATGGTAAGCAACCCCCACTTCCAACCGAGAGGTTGTGAGTTCGAGTCTCCCCAAGAGCAAAGGTGGGAAGTTCTTGGAGGGAAGGATGCCGGGGGTCTATTTGGAAACAGCCTCTATACCCCAGGGTAGGGGTAAGGTCCGCGTACATACAATCCTCCCCAGACCCCACTAAGTGGGATTATACTGGGTTGTACTTTTAATATCCTGCAATGATCTTCACTTGTAAGCGGCTAAGTCAAAACTATATGGCAGCAGAGAAAAGGAAAACGCGCCCTAAACAAATTTTCCACCAGCATCAAACAAAGTTATGCAGACACATCGAACATGCTAGGAAAGCTTACTAGCACCTCAAATTGCTACTACAGACCAACTCAAGCATTAACCAGTTCGATATAACATAACCTGGAGAAGAACAATTGACATTCTATCCACATGCATATAATCTCCTTCCACACCAATGAACAGATCCCAACTAGAGAAACCAAAGTAGGTATACAAGACTAGAAAAAGATAGTGGTGCAACCTCATTGAGCACCACGTTTGCATTGTCAGACATCAGAGCTAAACTAACTATCTTTGAATGTAAAGTGTATTAGCTTCACATTGAGTCGGTCATCAGCCTTATAACAAGAGAACTGAGGCAAGTCAACATTCTTTTTTCACGGATAATAAATAGCATTCAGCAGAGTATCCATATGTGCACATATATGGTTCAATGGAAAGATTGCTTTTATTTTCTAGAAATAGAGGTATGGCGTGAGGCGAGGGATTGAGACATGGAGGAAGGGAAGGAAGGACCTGGCTGAAACCTAACAGGCAATTTAATTAATCCAGATAAATGCTGTCATAAGAATACATCCAGCGAGTCAATTCTCATGAACAGGAAAGAAAGAGAATGCTTACGTATAAATTGTAACAAATATTTCTGGGACCATGCCAACGAGTGTCCCCAGCAAATAAGGACCATACTTGACTCCAGTTGCCATTGCACAGTAATTATAAACTATATATGGAAAAGGGGAAATCCTGATCAATGCAACAGCTCGAGCCTGGTTAAACCAATTCCCTTCACCAGCTAGTCTTATAATAGAAGCATTCTTGGGATATCTTTCTATCCAGCTCTATAGGAGAAGAAAGTAAGAGATTATGAAATTTATTTTAAGTAAACAAAGCAAAGTGACGAAGTGCAATCAGTCTGCGAAGTAACAAAGTACATACCTGGATTCTGTGATGAAAAAGATGACCTATGAAATAAGGAAGAGATACACCAATAGGAAGTGCTCCAATGATAAGTAGAAAACCATATCCATATCCGAATGTCATCCCAGCTACCCACATGGAGGGAGTGGAAGGTAAAATGAGGGTTGGGAAAATTGCCACAGAAGCATAAACTAGAACTGCAAGTACCGGAGTACTGAATGTTCTTGTCTCCCAATTTAGTATGGGAATAATCTCCTGAAATAGGAAAACAACAGTCAGAAATTGATATGATCCAGAAATCATAAAACCGTCCTGATCTGCATTATAATAAGTGCCACCAAATCAGAGTCAGCAGAGGGAAATACCAAAATAGCATGATGAATGGAGTAGCAGTCGATCCATCAATGAACTAAGCCTAGTACTCTATACACATTACGCTCTATTGAGGTCCATTTCACTCCGGTATAAACGAATGGAATTAACTGCGCGACGTCAAAAAATAACCTCCGTAAATCTTATCTCAAACTTTTCATCTAATTTAATAAGCAGCACTGAACTCATCACCTACAGCTATACAACAATTCTTCCACCTAAAATACTAACTCTGGTAAGTACTCTAAATCCAACTCACTCACAAAACACCCATACATGAGGTCAGTTTAACCAGCTCAGACTTCCTCCATAATCAGTCTAGTAAGAATCAGGAGCCATTAACAGAATACTAAATTAATTGGCTACAAAGACCACATATTTTACAAGCAACAATCTCTATTTTTTACTGAAACTTCAATAAATTCACTTAACGGATAACGGTGATGCACCGGCCAGCTTGCGCCACCTCGACTATTCCACCGGATAACTTTGACTACCAAGACATAGGCAGACACCAAAAAAGCAACTAATCTTTTTTGTCTCCGCTAGAATTTGAACCTGAGATCTCAAGATTCTCCTCTCAACTGACCACTAGGCCACACCCTTGGGTGTTAATTCACTTAAATCAGCTTATGAATCATTTTGTCCTCTCCCTTAAAGTAATACTCCATATATCATGAATCAATGCACTTAAAGAGCAAGCAAAAATGCTACTAAAACAAAATGATCACGCTCAAATATTCATCAGCAGCTATAAAGAGTATCACTTTCTCACATGCAACAAATAATACAAACAGATACACAATTCGAATAGACAAATATTTCCCCAAAAGAACAAAAGTTAAGCTAGAATTGACCTTATCCATGAAAAAAGGTCCGACCCATTTGAGAAAAACAGCAGCCAAAACTCCAACAAAAATGAGAAGAAGCACCAGCTTAGCCCACCACCAAAGAAACCAGCATCTGCTGCTGCTGCTGCTGCTATTGCCTCCATATTCAAGGCCTGATGATGATGCACCCAAGCAATTGCAACCCCCACCACCAAGGAAACCATTTTTCTCCTCCTTTTCCAATTCATGTCCACCTAATTTTACATAATTACCCTTCAGATCCTCCTCCCTCTCCAACCCCAATAACGGCGCTGGTACCACCACCACCAACCCTTCCTCCTCATCCTTCCTAGCATGCGTCATTAACCACTCAATCAACAATCCAATTCTAATCAACAATCCAAAACCTTTACTCTTTTTTCACCAAATAACCGTTAAACGTATTGATTGGCTCCGGTTCTTTATGAGAAAAAATGTGTAAATTTTAAGCCCTAATAAAGGGATTGGATTGAGAAGAACTGAAATGCATTTGCGTAAAGATAATTCTATTACGTGTCTTCTTACGTATATGACAGACACATTACATACATATAAATACAGTCTTTACACAAATATTGGACGCTGATGAGTGATGATGAAGAAGAGGAAGAAAAATGGTAGATGAGAGGAGAAGCAATCAGTTATACTAATGAACAGAAAATTAAAATAAAAAAGGGTTTTATATTTTAATGAACAAATGAAACCGATATTTTGTTGAACTTGGTTACAAATTGCACTCTAGGCGGTCCCTAAGTTAGCTTTCGGCCGTTCTTTTAATGAAATGACAAAAGTATCCTTCTAACTTTTTTTATTTTTTTATTTTTGTTATTGTCATTTGTCATTAATATGAAAATACTTCTCTGCTTGATTTATGGTTCACGGGAGTTCTAACCCTACGTTTAAATACATAAATGGGCAGTTCATTTAGTAAGATTGTCTTATTCAAAGTGGATTTAAATTATATTCGATACTTTAAAGAGTTATAAATATTTCTTGAGTTTGTTTTATGCAATCATAAAGTATAAATTATTTACATAAGAATTGGACGAAATCAAAAGTGAAATATTAAAAAAAAAGGGGCTTGAACTCTCATTTTATTATAAGTTGGGCGGTTTGACGGTCTTTTCTTTCACGTTTTTTTTAAAAATAATGTAAGAATAATTAACTCAAAATCGCTTAAATAAAAAATAGCCGGTAAAAGTATAATATACATAATTTATGTATTATGTATGTATAATTATGCATACTTATTGTATAATCTATGTATATAGTTAGAAAAAGTAAAAATGAATATGATTAAGTATTTATGTAAAGATCCCTTACATTTGTTTTATTGATCATTTAAAAAATAATTATAAGTAACTTTATCTAATAAACAAACCTCAATAAGAATGTATTACTTTTAGGAAACATGCAAGGGAAGTACAAGATTCATGAAGCAATAGCCATACATAAATGATAAATAATAAATGATTAGTTTTATTAGTTTCAAGGAAAACCTAAACAAAAATATACTTAGATGGGAATTTATTCACGAAATAGAAATCAACAAGTACAAAAAGTGTAACAAAGAACTCGAGCATAAGAAAAAAGGTAAACTTGAATTCTACTATTCCCAAATCCTAATATGAGAAGAGATGAATACAAGTACGAAAAGCGTAAACTATACAAGGAGAAAACTTGTAGTTGAATGTTAGTACAATTATTAATTATTAACAGAGTTAGACTGGCTATGGTGTATGAAGCTGAATGTTGATAGCCAGTTAAGAACTCACATATCTCAAAGACGAAAGCAGAAGAAATGAGTTGAGGTGAATGTAAAGGCACATTAAAATGGATAACATTAGGAATAATGTTATTCAAAAAAATGTGGGCGTGGCTCTCATTGATGACAAGATGCGGGGAAGCGAGGCTCAGCTGGTTTGGGGCATGTACTGAGGAGAAGCTCAGGTGCCCCAGTAAAGAAGTGTGAGCGACTAGCTTTGGAAGGCACGAGAAGAGGTAGAGGGCAGCCCAAGAAGTATTAGGAGAGGTGATCAGGCAGGACATGGCGTGACTTCAAATTTCCGAGGACAAGGCCCTTTATAGGAATTGTTATGGAGGTTGAGTATCAGGGTTGTAGGTTATGAGGTAGTTGAGCTTATTGCTACTTCATACCAATGTGAGGCTAATCTGATAGGATTTTTGTCTTAGACTGCTAGTGATTAACGTTGTATTCTCACTACACTTTCGTTTTTTGTAATGCTAGGTCTGTTTACTTGTTTTATTTCTTTTGCTTTTTATTTTTTTTCTTGTTTGTATGATGTTGTTATTATTCTTATGGTTTATGTTGATGGTACTGATATATTATCTCTTTTCGTCTTCTTGAGTCGAGGGTCTTTCAGAAATAGCCTCTTCATCCTCTTGGGTAGGGGTAAGGTCTGCGTACATACTATTCTCCCTAGACCGCACTAGTAAAATTTTATTTGGTTGTTGTTATTGTTTATTTAGTCCAGTACCACCAGGGGTGTCAATGGTTCGGCTCGGCCGGTCATTTTGTGAATTTTATACCATACCAATTTTTCGATTATTCTATTATGTAAAATCAAAATTAGACTTTTCGGAACCATCACAATTATATTGGTTTCTCTTCGTATTGTTACGGCTCGATTAATTTTCGGTATTTTTTTTAAATGTCATGTAAAAATCACTAGAAGAAGTAGAATGCAATAACATACATACTTTTATAAGATTACGAAAACTCTCTAGACATTTTTATATTTTAAAGGATGATGAATTAAGAAAATATGAAAAATAGCTAGAGTATAGATCCATCTACTACTCTACAACAGAGTAAAAAAAAACTAAACAAATTAATATAAAGAAAATATAATCACATGAGTGGAAAAATATTAACTAAGCTAGGATTGGGAATCAAGAATAAAGTCTATAGAAGATTAAATATTCAAAAAGATAAATTTAAATCATACGAAAGGAAACATAATCAATACATTATAGTTTGCTACTCATAATCGCTACAATACCTTGTATCTTACTAGTGAATATGCTGAAAATAATTTAGTTTTAATGGGAGTATCATAATAGGTTCGGGAGTTATGTTTCGCGATTATTACTTGTTGGCTTGTAATTGTTTTCATAATTCCAAGACCCAGGAAAATTTAATATTTTATTATTTTTGAATTTAATATATAAATATATTTTTTTACATGTTAATTTATTCTGTACGGTTCGGTATATTTTGGGTTTACTTTTACAAAATAAAAAACATACCCTAATTATCGGTATGGTTATAGATTTATATAAAAACCTACGTTACTTAAAAAACTTAAAAATCGATTCGATACGGTATGATTTGATCGGTTTAATCAGTTTAATCAATTTTTAAATATCAATTAACACCACTAAGTACCATTGTTATGTAATTGTTTTATAACTGTATAATAAGCAGTAATTTGCAACACCTTTATTCTGTTGTCATATCAACGATCAAGTTATTGTTAATTTGTTAAATTGAAAAAATCTTTATTAAATCTAACTTTTAGCTTCGAACATTCCGCCCTTCTTACACTTTTCGACATTTCAGTTTCCATGAATTTCTTTATCTACTAAAAATAGTAGAAAATCCTGTAGTGCCTACTTATTTGATATTTCATGTGTAATCTTTAAACGCAAAAATACAAATGAGAACTAAGGTATTCCAATTTAATAATCGGAGAGAATGTTGAAGTCAATTTCCAATATCTTCCTCCTTTTAACATATTTTATAACGGCAGATAATGAATAAAATGTTTGTTATATAATTCTTATAGTATCAGAACTTATAATAGCTCAAGTAAAAAATCATCATCTATTTGGTGCATTATGAGGTCACAATCTAAACCTTGAATAAAAAGTATCACTAATATGTTAAGTAGAAACTTAATTACTAAAAAGTCACAATCTAAACTTTAATACATGAAGTCAAATCTCAATAATTTTGTCACCACAGCTACTGGATTGGACTTCTTTTTCCACTTATTAATAGTCGAAGGGGCAAGATAGTCAATTTAATTAACTTTTTGACTTTCGTTTTTCTTAAAATATCATTTGTTGGTGGTCCCTACCAAATAGACAATATGCCAATAATGTGCCCCTATCGGCTTCATTACGGCGGCGTATGTTAGCTGATACCGACACGTATGACGCAACTAATGCCGCGTAGCGGTGATGTTGGACACGTGGCGTAATGAAATTCATTTATGCGTGCCAGTGAGGATACAAGTGTGCTTAACGGGAAGTTTGATAGTTGGGCTATATGTTGGGCCCAGTGATGGACCCATCGGGCTTTTAGAAAAGATTTCTGTTTTTCCTTTCTGTCGTGACTTCACCGCTACAACTGGAATTTCGTGCAGAGTTCCTATTTTGGGAACAGAACATAAAAGGAAATATGTGTGACTGAATGCGCGTGAGGTCTACTGGAATTGTGCCTTTATTTTATATCCAATAAAAAGTTGACACGTAGGAAACAATGAATTGTGGGCCAGAATGACAGAAAGAATATAATGTAGCTTAAATAAATGGGGAATGATTATAAGAAAATGGAATAAGTTAATTATAATTACTGATAAATGAATTATTGATGCTTAACATAAAATGAGAACGAATTATTGATGTGAATTATGGTAAGGAGAAAGTATTTTAGAAGGAATAAGAATAATCTGGCAACAACAGACACACTTGGAACTATTTCGCAAAAAGAGAACAATGACAACAAAAGGAGTTGGTAGCTATCTATATTTGTTTCCTTTATCTTTCTTTCTTCTGCTTCTCTCTCTTTATCTTTTTTTAACAACAAAACTGATTTATTTAAAGTGCTTCAAATGAAATAATGAATAACAATGATAATTAAAGCTGAACTGAAGAGCTAAATAGTACGAATATAATTAAAATAGTAACTTGTAGAATGATAGGCGTAGTTTTGAGTGAGTACTACAAGTGCATAAAGTAAAGTATTCATAGCGAGTGGCGAAGTCAGATGCATCAAAGGGGTATCAACCCTTCGTCGAAAATTACACTATATAGCTCGGTAATTTTTTTTAAATATATATATATATATATATTGTATAATTATTTACCTTAAAATATGAGTAACAATTAAACTTGTATTGTAATTTTAAAGATATATAATTTCCAATACTAATTAATAAACAATGAATCAAATGTATAAATTAAAGAGTAAGGTAAGTCAAACCAATGTATAAGCAGACCTCGACCTTGAATAATGGTAACCTCGAGGTAGGTGGATAAGAACAATAAGCAAGTCAAATGAACAGTAAGCAAGAAAGTGAAATATGTATATTCTCTTCCCATTTATCTGCTTTATATAGTGGAGGAATTCTAAATAAGATACATTTATAATTGCAATAGGGAATCTTTTTATACACATGTCTAACCTCCTAGTAAAAAATCCGTTCCGAATTTTACGTCGTAATCTTAGGGCCACCACGGGAATCTAGCTCTTTCTTTTATAAAACCATAACTGTATTATCTCGAGGTTGGTCATATTCGGCTCCGGTATTTATCGAGCACTTCGATCTTCGAGTCGTGTATTCTGCCATCAGGCTCGAGCCCGGTCCACATTGAACTTTTCTCGACGCGACCCCTCGAGCCTACAAATCGAGGATACCTGATTTTGACCATATACAGATAGTCCTCGCGTTCTTAGAATAAAATGATAAGAAACGGTTTGAGCCTCAATTTTTCGGGGTCCATGATGATGATGTTATTCCCGTGACATAGGCGCTCGAAATGACCGAAATGTCCTGTCGGTTCGGTTCCCTAGAACATTAAATGCTTCACCAGTGGTGGTCGGCCACTAGCGTCGTCAAACCGTCTTCGCTTGCCTATAAATACAAGGCTCAAATTCGAATAAAAGACTTTACTTCCATCTTCAAACCACCTTCAAACTTCTTTACCTCTTCCCCTTTTCATATTCCTCTTTCATCACCTGTTACTCTCGCCCTTTTAGTGCCAAAAGATATCAAGCTCCACCTATTTCAGCTTCCTCTAACTTGAATCAATGGCGAAAACCTCCAAAACAGTTCCTCAAAAGGATAAAGCTTCCTCCTCCTCTTCCCGGCCGGCCAGTGATAAAATGTCGACCCTTCACACGATTATTCTTATTCCATGTGTTATAAAGAAAGACTTCAGAGTTGAAAATCCCCCCGCGATTCTTGGTCGATGTGAGCATGTATCGAGGTATATTTACTCGATAACGGAGAATCACCTCAAGGCCATGAAGAGGGAGTGTGGCTGGGTGGGACAAGGTCGTGATACAGATGCCTACCCCTATGAGAGTATCAGTACTTATGTGGAGGGGTTCTTTAGTGTTTACACTTACCCCTTCATGTTTGGTCCTCTCGATCCAATTCTGATCGGCTTCTGCAAGAGATATCAGGTCACCCCCGGACATATCCACCCTTCTTTCTAACGTATAGTGATTATGATTCGCTATTTCTCCAGCAACGTCGAGGGGCTAGAGTTCACCCTCAATCACCTCATCTAATTATATCGACCTCAACTTTTTCGAGGGTTAATCAAGCTCCTACATCGATCGACCAAGACCTTCTTCGCTAATGACGAGGATAAGGACTAGGGCTGGATGAGACGTTTCGTGCTAGTGAGGACCTCTGACATCATCCCGGAGGGGAAAATGTCATTCCAAGAGAAGTGGAACACCAATCGTAAGTGAAGCTTTTCCCTAGTAGCTTATAGTATTCCGTTTTTGCATTGTATGATGCCTTCATATTTTTGCAGAGGTTGCTTGTATGCCTCATGCGATCACCGACCTCAAGAAATGGGTAATAAATTAGTTGTGACTTCCTCGCATGACAAGCACTGATGGTGTGACTTGGCGAGGGGTAGATGGGCAGCCAAACACCACGGTAAGTGCCTCTCACAAGTTTTCAATGCTTTCCCTTTTACTGGATACACTTTGCTCATACCTATTTCATATAGGCATTGCAGATGTCTCTGAAATGAGTCCAGCCCCGCCCAAGGAGGAGACCAAGTCCCCGATTTCGAAATCAGGGAAAGATAATTAGAGAAAAGGGTTTCAAAGCCCGAATACCCCAAAGATGGAAGAGCTCCTACTCAAAGACGCATAAGGAATCTTATCCATGTGGAATAGACTCAGTCTACCAGCTGAACGATGAAGAAGAAGATGAGGGCGAAGAATCGGTAGTGGTGACCTGAACCAGGAAACCAACTGAAGCCGCCAAGCCTTCCGAATAGGAGACCCTGCCTCATAGTGTGGAAACTAGGAAGAAAGACGCGAGCAAAGCCCATGAATCGCCCGATGGTGAGGTTATTCCTCGACCATCAACAAACACACCAAAGAGGACATGTTCCGAAATCCCTATAGTTATACAGAGCGCCCCGAGCAATTTGTTCGGGGCCATGAAAATACATCACTCTCCTCTTCTACCGGCTTATTTCAGGGAGGCAATAAGGGAATATCGAACTCTACGAATGCCTGACTTAAGCGGAATCCCTGGTAAAGATGATCCTTTCCGAGATTGCTTTACTGGGGTCGATGATGCTGCCGATCTCAACGATGCATATGCTGTCTTTGGAGATGCTCAATGTCTTTTCTCTTAAGTAAGTATTAATTCCTATAGTCACAATTTCTTCTTCTCCCTTTATCCTAACCGACATCTCTTTTTCTGCGTAGGCCTTTACCGGGTTTAGGGCTGACCAGAGCCTATGCGAGGCCGAGCTTAAGAAGACCTCAGATGCAAGGAAGGCCCTGAAGATTCTTTGCAGTCAAAAGGAGGAGGAGCTCAAGGACCTTGGGGATGACTTGGCCGAAGTTTGTATAAATGGGGCCGAGCTAGATAAGAAGGTAACTATCATTTTGAAAGAGTATGGTCTATTCGATCCAACTGTAGAGACATAAGCTGCAACAAAAATTAGAGACAATCAGGATGCTTCGAGGGTGGTTGATCATGTTAAGGCCGAATGCAACCGATGGAAGGAAAATATAGATTGAATTGCTGAGGAGAAAGAGGCTGCTCTAGCCCTCAGCTGAGACCCAGCTTCGGGGTTCTAAAGCAAAAAAATTAGCCCAGGCCAAAAGGATCGAAGATCTCGAGGTCAAACTTGCCGCAACCGGGGCTGGGATTGCTAAAACAAGGGGTGAGGTCGAGAAGACGAAGGGCACGACTTATAAAATCATTGTCATGTACTTAAAGGTTGCTGAGGCTGCTCAAATGGAGCTAAGGGAAGCATCCGACCGGGATAAACGGAACAATGAGTTGGACAAGTGCCAATCCCGGAGGGAGACCTTCAAAGACATTCGTGCTCGAGGTTTTGACCTCACCGAAGAGATAGCTCAAGAAAAGGTGCTCGAGGACGATTCCAAGTTTCTCATCTCCTCCTCCTCCGACAATGATGACGAAGGTTTTGAAGAGGAAGCTGGTCCCGAGGGAGAGACCAACCCTCGGCATAAATATGATTTTCCTTTCTCTTTTTGTAAGACCTTTTGTCAGTCTCTTGTACAAATTGTTTTTCAAGTATATAAAAGAAGAATTTCTTTGAACGTTTTCTCAATGTTTCTTGCCTTACAAAATTCTTGTAATAATTTCATTCGTTGAATAGTAGTTCAAGATTTTATCTCGAGCTCGAATAAAGTTCAAACTTTGGGGCATAGACCCTTAAGGGCTCGTGTCAGATAATGGTGAATCCCCGAGCCATAATCAAGTTTTTATTTATTTGGGCTCGGGAAAATCGAAACCTTGGATTCGGATCCGGTGAGAACCCGATCTCAAACCCTAAGTGTATCGGCCCTTAGGCTCTTTTAGATCAGGCCATTATGGCCTCTATGAGATGGTGATTTGGACATCTTTGAGCCACGTTACCATAGCCTTTATTACGGACGTAACCTTCAGGCATGCCTCTCAGACATGTTAGTTCCCGAGAATGATGGCCTTGGCCTTTACGTCAGGGTTCCTCTTTTAGGTCTTATGAAATAGAGTTTAGATAACTCAAACATGTTAATAGTCAATGGCAGTCCTCGAGTATTCGAGGTGTATTTGCGTTTGGGTCCTTAGGTCATTTCTCACAGAATCACGAGTATGGAGCTCGTATAGTAACAAATTTATTTGAGGCACACAATTTGATATAGAAAGAATGCTTCTTTGAACAATTCATACACGCGTACATGTTCCGTCATCAAGAATTGACTATTCTATATGGACACGGTTCATCTGGCCGTTTGGACCATTACAAAGTTTTCCTATCGAGACCCTCTTAGGCGTGAAGTAGTTTTCTCGAAAATATAACCTCTGAGGGTGATGCCCCCAGTATTGGAGGTTGATTGAAAAGAAGCCTTAGATTCTATTGAATTCTCATTAGGTAGCACATAGTTGTTGCCTCGTTAAAACCTCGTCGGAAAAACCCAAATCTAAGGGAATAAGAGTAAAATGCATGCTTTAAACCCTAAGGCCTTCGTGTAGAAGGGTTCTCTCGTCGTCTTTGATTGAACACCTGCAATAAGTTAGTATCAAATATAAATGGAAAAGGGATAAGTCCATACATTAGCAATAATATCGTTTGAGTAGCGATACATTCCAATTGTTTGGCAATTGTTCGCCTTCCATAATTCCAAGTTTGTAAGATCATTTTCCGATGAATCCGATTACTTGGTATGGTCCTTTCCAATTCAGGACTAGTTTCCCTTCATTCGTGTCTCGTGTATTCAGGGTGACTTTCCTTAGAACTAATTCCCCGATTACGAAGTGTCGAAGGTTGGTTCTTCTATTATAGTATCTCTACATGCTTTTGTGCAGTCATTCGAACAAGTGTAGCTTCCCGTATTTCATCTAATAGCTCGAGGCTAGTATTCATAACCTCGTGATTTGATTCCTCCAATGCTGTTGAAATCTGGCACTTGGTTCTCCAACCTCGACAGGAATTAAGGCCTCAGAGCCATATACTACAGGGAACGGGGTTTTCCCCGTGCTGGAATTCGATGTTGTTGGATATGCCCAAAGAACCTTGGTAGATATTCTCTCCATTTTCCTTTAGCATTGTTCAACCTTTTCTTTTAAGTTTTGAATATAGTCTTGTTTGTCAATTCTGCCAGTCTCTGTTATAAAATGCAGAATTGTGACTCGCCCGGGACTCATCCCTAGGCGGAGCACTAGTAAAACGCCCTTGGGCTTATGTATGAGGCTTAATTCCGCAAGACTTACGCCTTGGTCGTCGGGGTAGGGTTGCGCACGGAACGAATCAGATCAGATTTAGCATATTTTGGTTTCAAATTTTGGATTTCGAATTCTAGAAGATGCAATCTGAATCCGATCCGAATTATATCGGATTGGATCGGATTCAAAATTTTGGATCGGATCAAATTTTGAATAATATTATTATGCCTCAAAGTTAAACTAATATGTATATTTTCTTTGTAAAAGAGTCAACGCATTAAGAAAAACTCATGTTTATGCAATCATGAGAGTATTATGGTGCCAATATAGCTAAATCTAGCAATTGTAAAGGTAATAACTTGGAGGTTTATGTTAAGGAAATACTGACTATCCGAAATTAAAGTGATTTATTTATACAAGCCCTAATAATTAGGATTTCGAATCGGATCAGATTAAAATATACCAATCCGAAATTTAAAAAATACAATCCGAAATTTGATCCAATTCGAAATCCGAAATTGAAAATTGAATGGATCAGTTCGGATTTCGGATATTCGATCTGAATGAACAGCTCTACGTCGGGGCTTACGCCTCGAACATGCCCAACCCCCAGCATACTAGGTTCTCCTAATAGAGCTTTATGCAAATGTGTGTAACTAACATGGTAATAAATCATTGACTATTCAGAATTACTTTTTTCTTAATCATAATTTATACTTTTGTTATATAATATTCATAATTTTTTTTAATAATTATATTCATAAATATTATTTTTTCCACGTTTACGAGATATATACATATTAATTTAATAGCTCAGTATTATCTAGTAACTACTTACAAATAATTAGTTATTATGGTATAGTATGGTGAATTATGTGTCGCTTTATTAACTTATTAAAACTTAAAAATAAATAATGCTATAGAATCATATTTAAATTGTGAATTATATTTTTGTATAAAGATACTGCAAAACTGAAATCTGAAGACCAAATTTGACAATCGAGCACATAATTAAGGCTTCAAGGTTGATTAGTTTACACTTCAAACTGAATTTCATTTTGGTATATTGAGCATCTTTAGTTGGTTGCTTTGTTGCAAGGTTGAGGCTCCATAGCGTAATTTCTTTCTAAAATGTGTAAAAAATATGAATATAAACCTAGAAAGAATGCTTCTCCATCTAAACCATCTTGATTGTTGCGTTTTCGGCTAATTTCTGAGAGATCCAGAAAATAATTGTCTTTTTTTTGGTAGTAAAAGATTTATTCAACAACAACAAACTAAGAGTTATTACAACTAGAGCTCAGTCTAGGTAACATAGTGCCTAGACTGTCTCTTTTTAGTACATGGATGACAAAAACAGGCGGAACAACAAAGGTTTGCAAAGTACGAAAGTTTCATGTGGTTGTATTTACTATGTATAATTTTGACCCATAAGCCATCTTTCTCTTCTCTATATCTCCAAGCTAAAGCTGCATTGAAGGAGGAGTTTTTCAAATGGGTATTAGGAATTACTAGGCCCCCTTGTTTTTTAGGCATTGTGACTATGCTCCATTTTGCAAGATGACGTTTCTTTTTTTCCTCCGTGCTACCCTATAGGAAGTTCCTTTGAATATAATCTATCTTGTTGAGTATTGTTTTGGGGAGATCATAAATCTGCATGATGTGGTTCGTGATTGCGGCTAGGGTGGCTTTTATGAGGATTATCCTACCTGCCATATTTAGGAATTTAGTTTTCTAGCCTGTTAGTCTATTGTTCAGTCTATCTAGGATAAATTGGAAGTCTTTTTTTTGTGGGGTTGGTGTTTGGCATAATGAAGCCTAGGTACTTTCCGAAGTTATTAGTAAAATTCATTGAAAATCAGCTACTAATGTGATCTTTGTGATATGTAGGGGTATTCTTTGAGAACACAATTTTGATTTGTCGAAATTAATAGATTGTCCAGAATTATTACAAAATTTGTTGATAGTGTCTATGATAGAGTTATAGCTTTTCTGGTTGGCTTCATCTAGGAGAATAAGATCATCGGCGAAGAAAAGATGTGAGAGCTCCGGGCTTTTGGGATTTTATTTTGACTGGTGTCCATCTACAACAGTCGATTTCGTGATCGATTAACCTAGAAAGCATTTCCATATAAATGATAAAGATGTATGGGGATAGGCCCCCCTTGTCTAATACACCTAGATGGTTCAAAGAAATACGTTCTAGATCCATTAATTGTTGGAAATAACGCTTTACGCTAGAGGGGGGGGTGAATAGCGTTTTAAAATTATTAAGCGTTTTAGTGCGGAATTTAAAAACTTTGCAGAAATTAAGACAAGTGCAGTAAAATAAACTTACACAAAGATGTATCCTGGTTGGCCACAAACGTGGTTAGTCCAGTCCCCGAGAGACTCTCTCGAGATTTCCACTAAACTTGTCAAGCTTACGGGTGCTTAACAAACCGTTACAGCTGAGGACACAAGCCTCACCTAGGTGCTCGGGGATCACAATCCCAAAGACTTCAATTGCTCGGGGATACCAATCCCAAAGACTTCAATTGCTCGGGGATAACAATCCCAAAGACTTCAATTGCTCGGGGATAACAATCCCAAAGACTTCAATTGCTCGGGGATAACAATCCCAAAGACTTCAACCGAGGAATCACAAGTTCCTCAACAAACGAGAATCGCAATTCTCTTACAAACACAAAGACACACTCACTTTACAAAGTACTCCTCAATGAGTAGATATGAGTAGAAATAGTACGCTCAAGATCACAACAACTTAGCTCAATAGAATGGCTCTTCAAAAAGCTTTATAGATGAATGAAAATGATGATCAATGTAAGAAAGCTTTTAGCAATGAAAATACTTAAATTGTATGTGTTGTTGTTGTGAAAACACTGAGTTAAACCTGTATTTATAGGTGAAAAACTCAGTCTTACCGTTGTCTAATTGCCAATTAAGGATTGCTGAAATTACTCAGTGACAATCGATTGTCAGGACTAAACAATCGATTGTTTGCCTATCAGATCAAAAAATCAATCCCAGATTTACGTTAACAATCGATTACTTCAAATCAATAATCGATTAATTATAACGTTAAAAAATCCTTTCCAATTTTTGGCATAAAACATCGATTATCAGGAAATCAATAATCGATTATTTTAACAACGTTCAGAAAATCTTTTCCAGATTTTACGCTAAAACATCGATTGTTAAATATCACAATCGATTACCTGAAGGTAATTTAAAAAAATATGACAACGGTCAGCTTCAACAATCGATTATCAAATAGAACAATCGATTATTAATTAATTTCAAAACTTACTGTCTCATATATAATCGATTATCAAAAGCCACAATCGATTATTAATTAATTTCAAAACTTACTGTCTCATATATAATCGATTATCAAAAGCCACAATCGATTATTAATTAATTTCAAAACTTACTGTCTCATATATAATCGATTATCAAAAGCCACAATCGATTATTATTTTACTTAAAATCACTGGGAGACATTTTTCTCATTCCAATCGATTACCATTAGTTCATAATCGATTTTTATGAGTTTTGAAAACTTTGCCTCAGTTAACAATCGATTATCGAAAGTACACAATCGATTGTTATGCAGTTTGCAAAAACCTGATGTTAACTGGCTTACTCACAATCGATTATCATTAATTCACAATCGATTGTCATGCAGTCTTGGCTTAGAGATACTCGATTATCATAAGTACATAATCGATTATCTTAGCCCAGATTTTTGAGGCATGTTTGGAAAACATTTTAACAAATGTAAATATGCATAGTTTAAAATCATTTGACACTTACTTTAAATATGCATGATTTTGGAAAAATAATTTTAGTAGAGAAGCCATGTTATGAGCCAAGATTGAGGAATCAAGATCACAATTAATATTGACTCAATTATAACATTTCCAAGCATTGTCTTGAGCTTCTTGTAATGCATCCATTATGTGCTTGTCCTTGAGCACTGCTATATATCGCTTATTGCTTTGTTTGACATTCATCAAAACCTACAAAAGAACACACGTTTAGTATATTGCATTTGAAACGTGTTTCCAACAATTTCCCCCTTTTTGATAATGGCAAACATAGGCGGGATATATGCAATAATTATTTTGATAAACCAAGACAAGTGTCATGTTCCCCCTCAATTCATGTTCCCCCTCACTTTAAGCATGAATGAAGTTGAGAGCATATAGCATAATATAGCATACTTCTTGATATCCCGTTTCTTCCCCCTTTTGCCATTAGCAAAAAAATGTACACAAGGGAAGAATAACAAATATGAAATAAACACAAGTTTATTTATTGGAAAAAAATTATAAACCAATAACAATAACAATTTCACATTCATCATTCAACAATTTCACATAGATAAAATAGCAATTTCATCATTCATCACCCCCATCCCCTTCATCATCATTTGGAGGCGCTTGATATGGCACCATCTGAGCATAGGCATAATTCACGTGATCAAAGTAACCATGGACCTCACGTGTTAATTGAGTAATTTGGTCAGAAATGGTCCGGAGGGTAGGCTCCTGAAGAGGATGAGCACGACGGGCTTGTCGATTTTGAGGAGGAGCGGGAGCATGATCACCATCATGATGAAAGGAAGACTCCGAAATTTCCCAGATTTTGGTGCTCTTTTTGAGAGGACCATTAGCAGTATTGACCCCGGAAGCTTCAAGAAATTTCATTATCAAGAGGGCATAGGGGAGAGGTATGTCATCTCTGGTGGCATTGAACATATGGGATAGAATAAGCTTGCACCAATTTATGTTAACCCCGGTGACAATGGCGTAAAGAATTTTGGCATCCTCTTGGGAAATGGTGGTGTGATTGAGTTTACGGGGTTTGAGAACACGAGTGATAAAATAAAGAATGAAACGATAATTCGGGTCCATACCCTTTATGGTGGGACGACGGGAAGAAGACTCATCATAGGCGACTCCGGCTTGGCGGAAGAGGTTTGTTTCATCAAGCATGTGCCCGGCATCATTTATGTATTGGTAGATGTCTTCACCATCATGCGGAATGCCGGCAATGAGGTGGAGGTTATCTTCAGAAATTAGAATGGGAATGCCGTTAACATTGGTAACAAGTTCACCCTCATCATTTTTGTGAAGGTTGGAGTAAAAAGCTTCAACCAAAGAAATGTTGTAGTAGGGGTGAGTAAGGAGTAGGAAGTTGAAAAGATGGCACTCTCTTAGCATATTCGCGGCTGGAATGAATGGTGCAATAAGAGCGTTTGTTGAAAAGCGAGGAGGGAGAATAAGGCGTTTCTCAAATTTGGTTACGAACCGGGTGAGCTCTTCAAAGAAAACAAGAGAATTTGATGCTTGGAAGCTTGAGTGAGTATACAAGAGCATATGTGCAGCCTATATATAGAGAAGGAATGAGTCTTACATTTATTGGAAAAGATTTGAAGAGATGTGAAGTCTGAAACGGTAAAAATAAATTCACTGACCGTTCGACAATCGATTGTTTGAATGGAATAATCGATTGTCATTAATGAAGATGATCTGACACATCGATTACACGCCAGAACGGTAAAAATTTGAAAGAGATAGTCGATTGTCAAACTTGGTAATCGATTGTTTGTCATATTTATGACCTGACAGGAATCGATTATAGAGCCAAAACGGTAACAAGTTTAAAACAGATAATCGATTGTCAGTATATAGTAATCGATTGTTTACTCACAGAGAGTTTGAATTTTGGCAAATAATCGATTGGCAGAACAAATAATCGATTGTTTGGAAGGGGGATGCTAAAATGATGAAACTTAATTCTATCAGGCAATGTAAACAGTCAACAAGATTTCATGGCAGAAAATTGAATCAACAAATAATCGATTATTGATACTGATAATCGATTGTAAGCATAAATAATCGATTATGATCGATTTTTCTTGTATCAAGATAATTCATACTTTCCTCTTACCTTTTTGGGGGGATGCCTGCAAAATAGAATTAAACATCTCCGACGCTCAAGTCAATAATCTATAAATGAAATGATAACTTTGAAACTTGTGTAGTCGGGTGAAGAACGTGAACTCTTAAGAATTTTGTCCTAGGATGTTCTTAAGAGGGTTTAGGGTACTTACCTTCCCTTCGACTTTGCCAATTACCTGATTTTGAGCATCCTCCGTTCATTTTGGTCCTTTGGCTCATTCTTCAATTTGAGAAGCTTCTTTCACAATTTTGCCTTTGTCTTCCTTGTATTTTGTCTTTTTAAAAAAAATTCGAAAATACTTCCGATTTAAAGAAGTCTCTAAACCGACTTTTCGTCTCTTCCTCCTTCTTTGTGCTTTAATTGAAGGAATTTTGAATTCGTCTCCCGTCAAGTGTTTGGAGCATCCACTACACTTGATTCCTTCAAGCACACCTGCAAAACAAATCAATGCTCTTTTGGTACCCATGCCATTTTGGGTCCTTGAGGGTTATGCATACTATAATGATATGTTTGAGTAGCATGTCTATGTCTAGTAAAGCATGCGGGAGCAATATGACCAATTCGTCTACAATAATGACATGTCACATTTGGATTATGCATGCGTCTAGGCTCATAGTAGCTGGAATAATGCACATTGTTTTCTCTATTTTCATTTCTCCTAATTTGAGCACCATAATCATTTCTAGGTTGAACATTTCGGGATCTTCTAGCATGATCACTGTTGTGCCTAAAATATGCATCATGTCTATGGTGACGATTGCTAGGTGGAAAGTCATGTCTAGGTCTCCTAATATTTTGTCTAGCATGCATGTTAGTTTTAGGAAAGACATTTTTGTTATTAATCCTAGGTTGAGCTCTAGGTGGTTGGGTTTTTGCATCAACCTCTTCTTCATTTATGAAGCCTATTCCATGCTTGGTTGATTTCAAGTTATCAAGCACCACATTCAAGTTTTTATGAGAGGAGTTGAATTTGTCTAGTGTGCCTTTTAATCTACCTACTTCATTCTTAAGGACTACACAAGAAGCACAATTTTTTGTAGAACTCTCGGGCTTGTCAGAACTTCTTTTCCCATAAAACTTGTTTTGTTCTAGTAGCTTCTCATTTTCCAAAACCAATTTTTCTAATTCTTTTTCTTTTAATGAAAACTGTTTTTGAAAAACTTGTTCTTTTAGAGAAGCACTTTCTCTTAAACTAGTGACGGTTTTTGTAACTTTGAGAAATTCAGCATACAATTCATCAAAGGCATTTCTCATGTCATCAAGAGTATAAAAATTTTGAGAAGAGATTTGACTTACCTCACTTTGATTTTCTTCCTGTGCCATGAGGCAGAGATTTGCCGCTTCTTCATTTTCTTCTTCACTGGATTCGTCTCCGGAATCTCCTCCCCAAGATATGTATGCTCGTTGCTTCTTGAAGGGTTTCTTCTCCTTTTTAAGATTTGGGCAGTTTGTTTTGATATGCCCTGTTTCACCACATTCATAACATTTAACTTGCTCACCTTGCTTTTTTTCTTTGCGGTCATATTCTTTTCGCATGAATTTTTGGAACTTTTTGATGATGAGTCCAAATTCGCTATCTCCATCCTCTTCAATCGGTGATTGACTTGTGCTCGCCTTTAGAGCAATCTTTTGCCTTCTTTGTTCATCAATAACAGGGTTAAGAATAGTGGATTCATAAGTCTTAAGATTACCTCTAAGAGCGTCTATGGTGATGTTCGTGATTCCAATTGACTCTTGAATCGCATCAGCCTTTGATCGCCATGCCGGTGTTAGGCTCCTAAGGATTTTTCGAACTAGTTCTTTGTCTGTGAACGTCTTCTTGAGCGCGTGGAGATCATTCACTATTGATGAGAACCGCTCAAACATCTCGTCTACCTTTTCGCCTTCATTCATATGGAACAATTCGTAAGCATGAGTTAAAAAGTCAATTTTAGCTTCTCTTACCTGGTCAGTCCCTTCGTAAGTGACCTCAAGCTTGTCCCACATTTCTTTCGCTGTTTTGCAGCAGGAGATTTTCCTGTAATCATTAGCATTAACAGCACAAAGTAATAAGTTAATAGCTTTAAAATTATTTTGGACTATTCGATTATCCTCGGCGTTGAATTCCTCTTCTGATTTTGGCACCCATACTCCTTCCACCTGTTTGACAGGAACCTCATTTCCTTTGGTGTATACCTTCCACAAGTAAGGGCTGTTTGATCTGACGAATATCTGCATCCTTTCTTTCCAATATGAATAATTTGTCCAGTTGAACAAAGGAGGTCTTGTGGGGCACTGTCCTTCATCAATACCTGCAAAAGAGTCTAGAGTAGAAGCCATGGAAAGATTCTCTCAAACGGTTAAGTCTTTCAGAGAGTATGGCTCTGATACCAATTGTTGGAGATAACGCTTTACGCTAGAGGGGGGGGGGGTGAATAGCGTTTTAAAATTATTAAGCGTTTTAGTGCGGAATTTAAAAACTTTGCAGAAATTAAGACAAGTGCAGTAAAATAAACTTACACAAAGATGTATCCTGGTTGGCCACAAACGTGGTTAGTCCAGTCCCCGAGAGACTCTCTCGAGATTTCCACTAAACTTGTCAAGCTTACGGGTGCTTAACAAACCGTTACAGCTGAGGACACAAGCCTCACCTAGGTGCTCGGGGATCACAATCCCAAAGACTTCAATTGCTCGGGGATACCAATCCCAAAGACTTCAATTGCTCGGGGATAACAATCCCAAAGACTTCAATTGCTCGGGGATAACAATCCCAAAGACTTCAATTGCTCGGGGATAACAATCCCAAAGACTTCAACCGAGGAATCACAAGTTCCTCAACAAACGAGAATCGCAATTCTCTTACAAACACAAAGACACACTCACTTTACAAAGTACTCCTCAATGAGTAGATATGAGTAGAAATAGTACGCTCAAGATCACAACAACTTAGCTCAATAGAATGGCTCTTCAAAAAGCTTTATAGATGAATGAAAATGATGATCAATGTAAGAAAGCTTTTAGCAATGAAAATACTTAAATTGTATGTGTTGTTGTTGTGAAAACACTGAGTTAAACCTGTATTTATAGGTGAAAAACTCAGTCTTACCGTTGTCTAATTGCCAATTAAGGATTGCTGAAATTACTCAGTGACAATCGATTGTCAGGACTAAACAATCGATTGTTTGCCTATCAGATCAAAAAATCAATCCCAGATTTACGTTAACAATCGATTACTTCAAATCAATAATCGATTAATTATAACGTTAAAAAATCCTTTCCAATTTTTGGCATAAAACATCGATTATCAGGAAATCAATAATCGATTATTTTAACAACGTTCAGAAAATCTTTTCCAGATTTTACGCTAAAACATCGATTGTTAAATATCACAATCGATTACCTGAAGGTAATTTAAAAAAATATGACAACGGTCAGCTTCAACAATCGATTATCAAATAGAACAATCGATTATTAATTAATTTCAAAACTTACTGTCTCATATATAATCGATTATCAAAAGCCACAATCGATTATTAATTAATTTCAAAACTTACTGTCTCATATATAATCGATTATCAAAAGCCACAATCGATTATTAATTAATTTCAAAACTTACTGTCTCATATATAATCGATTATCAAAAGCCACAATCGATTATTATTTTACTTAAAATCACTGGGAGACATTTTTCTCATTCCAATCGATTACCATTAGTTCATAATCGATTTTTATGAGTTTTGAAAACTTTGCCTCAGTTAACAATCGATTATCGAAAGTACACAATCGATTGTTATGCAGTTTGCAAAAACCTGATGTTAACTGGCTTACTCACAATCGATTATCATTAATTCACAATCGATTGTCATGCAGTCTTGGCTTAGAGATACTCGATTATCATAAGTACATAATCGATTATCTTAGCCCAGATTTTTGAGGCATGTTTGGAAAACATTTTAACAAATGTAAATATGCATAGTTTAAAATCATTTGACACTTACTTTAAATATGCATGATTTTGGAAAAATAATTTTAGTAGAGAAGCCATGTTATGAGCCAAGATTGAGGAATCAAGATCACAATTAATATTGACTCAATTATAACATTTCCAAGCATTGTCTTGAGCTTCTTGTAATGCATCCATTATGTGCTTGTCCTTGAGCACTGCTATATATCGCTTATTGCTTTGTTTGACATTCATCAAAACCTACAAAAGAACACACGTTTAGTATATTGCATTTGAAACGTGTTTCCAACATTAATAAGGATAGTCATGGAGGTGGTAGAGAGGCAGGACATTATGAGTTCAACAAGGTCAGGAGGGAAGTTTAGGGAGTTCAGGGAAAACCTAACAAAAGACCATTCAATTTTATCAAATGCTTTTTCCATGTCTATTTTAATCATCATTTTTGACCTTTTCCCTTTAGTTTTCCTGAAGTGGTGTAGGACCTCATTAATGATTAGTGTATTATCCACAACCTTTCTTCCTTTAATAAAGCTAGTTTGGGTAGGATGGATGAGGGTGGGCATGAATCTTTTAATACGATTAGAAATAATATTATTGACTACCTTATAGGCCGTGTTACAAAGGCTTATAGGTTGAAACTGTCTGATGGTTTCACTATTTTGGCCTTTTGGTATTAGGCAAACTAGGGTATTATTCATGCTTTTAAGCATTTTTTTGATGAGAAGGAATCTTGGCAAAATTTTATGAGATGCTTGCTTGTCTCCTTCCAGTATTTTTGGTAGAGAAAAAGATGAAGCCCATCCGGCCTCAGAGCTTTGTAAGATTGAAAAGAATTTAGTGCCCTTTTAATTTCTTCTGTAGAGGGGATACTACTAAGGTGTTGGTGATCTTGATCACTAATTGTGGACTTATAAGAAAAGTGAATATTATTGAGGAGGGATTGGGTGTGACCCGTGGTATAGATACTTGTGTAGTAGTCAATAATATGGTCCTTGATGGGTTTTGGCTCTTGGAGCCAATTCCCAGCTTCGTCTTTTAAGCAAATAATTCTATTTTTTCTTCTTCTTTGCATGGTGGTGATATGAAAAGATTTTGTGTTTGCGTCACCATCCTGGATCCATTGAACCTTGGATTTAAGCTTCCAAAAATCCTCCTCTTGCCTGAGTACAATATTATACTCGTGTAGGAATTCGTTTTTCAGGTTTATTAGGAATTGACTATGGGAGTAGCTCTGAGAGGTTTGGATTCCATTTAATCTAGCAAGTGTTTTGCTCTTCTTTTTGAAAATTTTATCAAAAGTATTTATATTCCATTCAATAGCTTTTAAGCAGAAATTTTCTATGGATTTAGCGATATTTGGTTGGTCAGACCAAGAGTTTTCGACTAAGGCTCTTAACGTGGGGTGGAACAGTCACATAGTTTCTATTCTAAAGATATTATTGTTAGTAGAGAAACTTTTAAAAATTTCTAGCTTGATTGGGGAGTGATCCGAATGGCTTCTAGTTATATGCTTGACATTAGCGTCTTGAATAGTTCTAACCATTCTGTGTTCGCAATGCATCTATCAAGCCTTTCCATAATTATGTTTTTACAGTTTTTGCTCTTGTTAGTCCAAGTAAACCTTGACCCTTTGAACCCTAAATCTACATGGCCACATTGGTTCATACAATCTAAGAATTTGGATACTCTATTATAATTAATAGTCAAGCCTCCAAGTATTTCTGATGAACAAGTGACTTCATTAAAGTCGCCCGCGACTAGCCATGGACCTTTATAATTATTAGCTATTGTTTTTAAATTATGCCAGAGAATTAGTCTTTCTTCCAAGAAATTGCTAGCATATATACTAGAACATAACTAATTCTTTGAGTTTCGTACCTTTACCATGGCATGTATCTCTTGATCCATTCCTCCAATTTGGTCTACTATCTCCATTGTTCCACATGAGCACAATACCCCCGAGTTCCCATTAGCAGGCATTTGGATGAGGCTAGAGTACCCGAAATCTTGGACCAAGACATGGTGAACCTCCATTTTTTGTTTCCAGCAGTGCCACTATACTAGAATGATAATAATCCAGCATAGCTCGGAAAGCTCATCTAAATTCTGCACTATATGCGCCATGACAGTTCCAAATAATCATATTCATACTAATGTTTCTGGGTTGTACTCCCCTATCCTGGCTACTTGTGGAGTTGTGGTTGCTCCTCATGCCTTCCTGTTGTGTCCAATAGTGAGTAAACATTGTTGATACTAACACCACTGCATGTTGGTAGAGGCTTGGGGGGGTTCATTTTGTTAGAATATACGCTTAACGCTAGGAGGGGGGGGGGGGTGAATAGCATTATGATAAAAAATAATGTAAATTTGCGGAATTAAAATTGCAGGAGTAAAATAAGTGAGGTAAATAAAGAAGTAAGGAGAGAACACACCAAGTTTATCCTGGTTCACCACAACGTGTGGTTAGTCCAGTCCCCGAGAGACTCTCTCAAGTTTTACACTAACTTCGTTAAGCTTACGGGTGCCTAACAAACCGTTACACTTGCTCGTAGATATACACTCTACAAGACTTCAACCTGCTCGAGGATACCGCACCTCAAGACTTCAAACCAAGGAACTACCTTTCCTTCTTACAACAAGGGATTAGAATATCCCTTCAAGTGTGTACAAACACTTAGCACTCAAGACAAGACTCTCTTTATAGAGTAGATATGAGTAAAAGCAATACGCTCAAGAACACAACAACTTAGTCAAGAGTTTGGCTCTCAAAAAGCTATGAAATGAATATAAAATGATGGATATGAGAGTATGTAAGCTTAAGCAAGAATGTAATCAGTTGTTGTACTTAAAAGAGTGATTTTGAGGTGTATTTATAGTGCTCAAAGTCACCAAGACCGTTGCTTAATTGCCAATCACTAATTTGCTGATTTTGTGCTTGCATAATCGATTATATGATCTGCATAATCGATTATCTGCAGATCGTTCAAAAATCATATGCGGATTTTAAGCATAATAATCGATTACTCAAGTTACATAATCGATTATCAGTTAACGTTAAAAAATCGGAAGCAGATTCTGTGAAAGCATAATCGATTATAGCCTTGTGTATAATCGATTATATTTCATAGATTTAATAATACTTTGGCAACGGTCTTAACATAATCGATTACCTAAAAGACATAATCGATTATTTTGCTGTATTGAAAAATCCGGTTATACACTGCCTCAACATAATTGATTTTTAGAAAAGACATAATCGATTATTTCGTTGCTTTGAAAATCCGGTTATACACTGCCTTAACATAATCGATTATTAGAAGAGACATAATCGATTATTTCGTTGTTTTGAAAATCCGGTTATACACTGCCTCAACATAATCGATTATTAGAAGAGACATAATCGATTATTTTGTTGATTTGCAAATTTCGGTTAACACAGTCTTAACATAAGCGATTATAAGAAATACATAATCGATTATTTATGTCTAGATTTGAAAAACATGTTTGAAAATCATTTTGGCTAAAATGAAAATGTTTGAAAATCATTTTGGTTTAACTCAATGATGCATGAAAATGATTTTACGAGAAAAGCCAAGACTAGAGTAAGTTGTCGGATCAAGATCACACTATAAAGTGACTCATTTATAACTTTGTTGATATTCTTGATCTTGCTCCTTGTTTCTCATGTTCTTGGACTTTGGCATATGTCAATGTTCCATGCGCGTCGGTTTGTCATTTATCAAAACCTACAGAAATGAACACACGTTTAGTTTTAGCGACTTGAGAACGTGTTTCAACAATTTCCCCCTTTTTGATAATGGCAAACCAATATCGGGATATGCATAAGATAAGTATAAGTTCCCCCTCAATTTATGCGTTCCCCCTCAATTTATGCCAAAATGTATTAGTGTGCATAGCCCTTATTCTTCCCCCTTTTGACATTAGCAAAAATAATGAACTTTCATTAAAAATATTAAGCATACATGAGAAAGCAAAACATAGACAGAATATATTTCAAACGATACATAATAATAAAAAATCTATTGTTCATTGTCATCATTAACATCCGGCTCGGCATCCGACACTCCATCCGGAAGAACAATTTGGGCATATGAATAGTTGACATGATCAAAGTACCCATGAAGCTCATAAGTCAAACGAGTGAAGTTTTGATCAATGCGAGCCACTGAGGTTGACAAAGAAGCAAGTTGGTCCGAAATGGTTTGAAGAGTAGGAGCTTGAGGACGACGGATTTGAGTAGGAGGAGGAGAAGGATTTTCACCAATATTGGAAAATGAAGATTCTTGAATTTCCCAATGCTTTGTTGCCTTTTTGTGTGGACTGACGGAGGTGTCGATACCGGAGGCTTCAAAAATAGCCATTATGAGAAAGGCATATGGGAGTGGCTTATCGTCCCTAATTGCATCATACATGTGAGTCATGACGAATTGGCACCAATTGATGCGAGCCCCGGTGATAATTGCTTGTAAGAGTTTTGAATCCTCATGAGAGAGGGTGGTATGATTGAATTTTCGGGGTTTGAGAACTCGGGTGATGAAATAAAATATTAGACGATATTCTGGGCGCATGTGCGTAATGGTTGGGTGACGATTTTCTGGACAGTCGCCAATACCGATTTGGTGGAAAAGAAGTTGTTCATCAAATAAAGCGCCTGCTTCTCTAGTGTAGAGAGAAATGTCTTCACCATTTCGTGGAAGGTTTGTGAGGAGTTGCAAGTTTTCCTCATTTACAAAAATTGGAACTCCATTGATGTTAGAGACAAGGTCACCATCTTCGTCCTTCTGTATATTTGAATAGAAGGCACGGATTAGAGTAGGGTGAATGTAAGGAGTTTGAAGATATAGAAAGTCAATGAGTTGGCTTTGTATAAGAATATTTTCTGTGATGGGGGTGCGCTATTTCGAAGATATCTAGTAGTTGAGAAACGAGGCGGAAGGATTTCTCGACTCTCAATTTTTTCAATGAAACGAAGAAGTTCGGGTTGAGTATCAAAACGTAAATAAGAGCCGTCTTTATAGTTGAAAACGGGTGGAAGAGCGGCGGAAGAGGAGGCAATTTGTTTGCCGGAACGAGAGCGTTTAGAGTGCTTGCTTGCCATTTGTATGAAGAAATAGGAGTTGTTTCAAAAGTTTGAAGGCTTTGGAAGATTGTTTGAAGCTAAGAATGAAGTATGAAGTGAGAAATTTGAAGGATGAAAACATCTATTTATAGAATTGAAGAAGTGAGGCATTGATGGAGCAAAAAAGCTTCAGATTTATGAAGCCAAACGGTCATGAACGGTAAAAAATTTGAATACTGACCGTTGGTAATCGATTATGGAGTTTGAGTAATCGATTATTTACAATATTTTAAATTGTAGTCAGAGAAGAAATCGATTATGCGATAGGAGATAATCGATTAGTTGAAAATAGTAAGTATTATGAGGATCCGGGCTCGGGGAAATAATCTATTTTGGTTAATATGATAATCGAGTATTTCAGTCCAGTGAAGTGACGAAAAGCCGAGACAGTAATAGGTAATCGATTATGCATCACTAAATAATCGATTATTACAAAACCTATAACACTGAATCTCAACTTAATCGATTAGTAATAGATGATAATCGATTATTGCCAAGTTCCTGCAAACCGAGATGTTAGAAATAATCGATTGTTCTGAGTCAATAATTGATTATTTGGTACCAGTGCCCAAAAGTTCCCCCTGTTTGGGGCGATACCTGCAAAAAAGAATTAGGCGCCTCCGACGCTCAAGTCAGTAATTATTTAAAGAAAAATGCAATGCATGAATTAGATCATCGTGGAGTCAAGAATTCCGAGTTCACTAAGGACTCTTTCTCTAAAGGCTTTGTGAAGATGTCGGCCAATTGATTTTTGGTTTCAACAAATTCAATTTCGACATCGCCCTTGAGAACGTGATCTCTTATAAAGTGATGTCTAATTTCTATGTGTTTCGTTCTTGAGTGAAGAATAGGATTCTTCGTCAAGCTTATGGCGCTAGTATTGTTACATCGAAGAGGAACATGATCAATACTAAGACCATAATACGAGAGTTGTTGCTTCATCCAAAGGATTTGAGCACAACAACTCCCCGCAGCTACATATTCAGCCTCGGTTGTGGATAACGCAACACTTACCTGTTTCTTGCTAAACCAAGAAACTAGAGAGCTACCGAGCAAATGGCAAGTGCCACTAGTGCTCTTGCGGTCCAATTTGCAACCCGTAAAATCGGAATCGGAATAGCCAACAAGTTGGCATGGAGAACCTTTGGGATACCATAATCCCTCATTTATAGTTCCAACAAGATACTTCATTATCCGTTTTACCGCAGTTAGGTGCGACTCCTTTGGACATGATTGATATCGAGCGCATAAACACACGCTAAACATGATGTCCGGTCTACTAGCAGTAAGATAGAGAAGGGATCTGATCATACCTCGATACTTCTTGGTGTCTACTTTTTTACCTTTCTCATCCTTGTCAAGATGGTCGAATGTGCTCATTGGAGTGGCCATTGCTTTGGCGTTGCTCATTTCAAAACGATTTAGCAACTCCTTGCAATACTTAGATTGACAAATGAAAGTTCCTTCTTTCATTTGTTTCACTTGCAACCCCAAGAAGAAGTTTAGCTCACCCATCATTGACATTTCGAATTCGCTAGTCATTAACTTAGAGAATTCCTCACAAAAAAAATCATTAGTAGCACCAAAAATAATATCGTCGACATAAATTTGAACTAATAATAGAATGTCATTGTTTTTCTTTTTGATAAACAGTGTAGTGTCAACTTTCCCCCTTTCGAACTCATTTTCCAAAAGGAATTTGCTTAAGCGCTCGTACCAAGCTCGAGGAGCTTGTTTAAGTCCATATAGCGCTTTCTTGAGCTTGAAGACATGATCGGGAGATTTAAAGTCTTCAAAGCCCGGGGGTTGTTCAACGTACACTTCCTCTTGAATAAACCCATTTAGGAAGGCACTTTTGACATCCATTTGAAATAATTTGAAATTCATAGATGATGAAAAAGCAAGTAATACACGAATGGCTTCTAGGCGTGCAACGGGTGCATAGGTTTCTTCATAATCAATGCCTTCTTCTTGATTATATCCCTTAGCAACTAGCCTAGCTTTGTTTCTAGTGATTATACCATTTTCATCTAATTTATTCCGAAAAACCCATTTCGTACCAATTATGGTGTGATTATCGGGTCTTGGCACCAATTCCCAAACATCATTACGTTTGAATTGGTTTAGCTCCTCTTGCATTGCCAAGGTCCAATGCTCATCCCCAATTGCTTTAGAAATGGTTTTAGGTTCTATTTGTGAAACAAAAGCCATATGTCCTACAGTGTCTTTAAGAAGGTTTCGTGTACTTACCCCTCTCGATGTTGCCAATTACCTTGTCAAGAGGATGGTCTTTAGACATCCTCCAAGCCTTAGGCATCATCGATTCTTCTTCTTGTGGTGGTACTTCTTCCGAAGGTTGTTCCATGACTTCATCTTGAACTTCCTTTGGATCCTCCTTTTGTACCTCGTCTTGAAGATTGATTTTCTTTAAAGCATCTGCAAGATCAACACAAGAATCCTTTCTCGCCAAGCGAGCATCATTTTCACAAAATACTACATGAGGAGATTCCTCAACAGTTTTGGTTCGATTATTGAAAACTCTATATGCGTTGCTACGCGATGAATAACCAAGAAAAATTCCTTCATCAGATTTCGCGTCAAATTTTCCCAAGTTATCCTTCCGTTGTTGTGAATAAAACATTTACAATCGAAGACTCTAAGATGGGAAAGATTTGGTTTCCTTCCCTTATAGAGTTCATAGGGAGTTTTTATGAGTATCGGTCTTATGACAGCTCTATTTAAAACATAGCTTGCGGTACTCACGGCATACGCCCAAAACTTTTTGGAAATCTTAGCGTCATTGAGCATGGTTCTAGCCATCTCTTCGAGACATCAATTTTTACGTTCCACCACTCCATTTTGTTGTGGTGTGCGTGGAGCCGAAAAGGTATGTTCAATACCGAGTAATTCGCGAAGAGATTGTGATCGAACTCTCCCCCATGATCACTTCTTATGGAAGTGATGGTTGTGTTCTTTTCATTTTGAACACGTTTAAGAAAACTTTTAAAAGCATGAAAGGCATAACTTTTATGAGCAAGAAATAACTTCCATGTAAATCTAGAGTAGTCATCAACAATTACAAAAGCATAAAGATTTCCACCAAGACTTTCAACACGAGATGGTCCAAAAAGATCCATGTGAAGAAGTTGTAAAGGTCTAGTGGTTGAAACAACATTTTTGGATTTAAAAGAGGCTTTTGTTTTTTTTCCCTTTTTGACATGAATCACAAGTAGAATCTTTTTCAAATTTCATGTTTGGAAGACCAATTACTAAATCTTGTGAAACTAGTTTGTTTAAAAGATTCATATTTACATGAGCTACTCTACGATGCCATAACCACATGTCGTCTTCTTTACTCAAAAGACAATTCACATAACTTGATGAAGAATTTTCAAGATCAACCATATAGATATTATCCATTCTAATACCACGAAGAATAATTTTAAAATCACTACGACGGATAACTAAGCATTCTTCGGAGTCAAACAATACAAGATTTCCCTTGTCACATAATTGACTTATGCTTAAGAGATTATGTTTAAGACCTTTAACTAGCAAAATATGCTTAATGGAGGAAGATTCGTCCTTACCGACCGATCCAATGCCGATAATCTTTCCTTTGTTATTGTCTCCAAAAATAACATTTCCTCCTTCCGTAGGTTTTAGTTGAAGGAATTTTGATGCATCCTCGGTCATATGTTTGGATCATCCACTATCAAGGTACCAAAGTACGCTTGATCCCTTCAAACACACCTACAAAACAAATTAATGAGATTTGGTACCCAAGCCATTTTGGGTCCTTGTGTGTTAGGTGCAAAATGGTGGTGTGATTGATTTGCAGTGAAATGTCTATGTCTAGTGAAGCATGCGGGAGCAATATGTCCAATTTTATTGCAATAATGACAAATGACATTCGGATTGTGCATTCTTCTAGGATGATAATAATTTGGAGGTCTAAATTTATTCACTCTATTTTTAGGAATATAGTTTTGATGTAGTTTTCGAAAATCTTGTCTAGGTGGTCTATACATGCCAATATTTCTTCTAGTATTCACTCTATTTTTAGGGATATAGTTTTGATGTGGTTTTCGAAAATCTTGTCTAGGTGGTCTATACATGCCAATATTTCTTCTAGCATTTGTTCTAGGATGAGTTGCAATTCTAGGATTAAAATTTCTAGGTTGAGTGTTGACATTTATTTTATTTTGCCTAAGTTGAGTCTTAGGTGGTTTAGGAATGGACTCAACTTTTTCTTTTGGCTCGTGTTTAAAGCCTATACCGTGCTTAGTGGATTTCAAATTTACAAGCACTTCATTGAGATTTTTGTGTGAAGAATTGAATTTGTGCAAAGTGCTTCTAAGACTTTCTACTTCTTCCTTTAGAGATTTGCAAGAAGTACAATCCTTATTTGAGCTTTCGGGTTTATCGGCGCTTCTTTTGCCATAAAACTTGTTTTCCTCTTTTAATTTCTCATTTTCAAGAGTTAGTTTTTTCAAAATCTTTTTCTTTTGAAGAATTTTGTTTTCTTAAATCCTTTATAGATTTAGAAGCGCTAATAAACTCTTTATACAATTCATCAAATGCATCTTGCAATTCTTCTAAAGTGAAATAGTTCTTAGAAGTGGTACATACCTCATTTTGAGTTTCTTCGTGTGCCATAAGACACAAGTTTGCGGTCTCGTTTCCTTCTCCATCACTTGATTCGTCTTGTTTTCTTAAATCCTCATTTTGAGTTTCTTCGTGTGCCATAAGACACAAGTTTGCGGTCTCGTTTCCTTCTCCATCACTTGATTCATCTCCGGAGTCGCCTCCCCAAGAGATGTATGCTCTTTGTTTCTTGACGGATTTATTCTCCTTTTTGGTATTTGGTCAATTTGATTTGATATGCCCGATTTCTCCGCATCCATAGCACTTTAATTGGTCTCCTTGTTGCTTACCTTTTCGTTCATACTTCTTTTGCATGAACTTGTGA
The DNA here is from genome assembly GCA_034376525.1 of Nicotiana benthamiana. Lineage (NCBI taxonomy): Eukaryota > Viridiplantae > Streptophyta > Magnoliopsida > Solanales > Solanaceae > Nicotiana > Nicotiana benthamiana. Next base: position 128,753,885 of record CM067332.1, on the reverse strand, counting down.
AATTTCTTAATAACGAGTCCGAACTCGTTATCTTCGTTGCTTGAATCCTCATTATTTTGAGGTTGAGTCATGCTTGCTTTAAGGGCGATTCTTCGTTTCCTTTAATCATCCAAAGGAGGGTTAAGAATAGTAGATTCATAGGTTTTGAGATTACCTCTAAGCCCGTCGATTGTGACATTTGTAATGCCGATTGACTCTTGAATAGCGTCGGCTTTGGAGCGCCATTCCGGAGTGAGACTTCGAAGAATTTTACGAACAAGTTCCCTATCCGTGAAAGTCTTCTTAAGAGCATGAAGATCATTAACGATTTTTGAATATCGTTCGAACATATCATCTATCTTCTCGTTTTCCTTCATATGAAAAGTTCATATCCATGGGTTAGAAAATCTATTTTAGCTTCTCTTACCTGGTCCGTACCTTCGTAGGTAATTTCCAATTTATCCCACATTTGCTTAGCCGTGGTGCAACATGAGATTTTCCGATAGTCGTCGGGATTTACAGCACATTACATCATGTTGATCGCTTTTACGTTGTTCTCCACCTTTCTAATATCGTCTGCGTCATACTCATCTTCCGATTTTGGCACCATTTCATTTTCTACCTTTTTGGTTGGAATTTGCTCTCCATTCTTGATAATTTTCCACAGTAGAAAATTATTTGATTGGATAAATATTCTCATGCTTTCCTTCCAATAAGTATAGTTTGTGCCATCGAATAGTGGTGGCCTTGTGAAGCATTGTCCTTCACCTAGTCCTGCATAAACACTACGAGTAGAAGCCATGGAAAGTTTCTCTCAAACGATTAAGTCTTTCAGAGAGTATGGCTCTGATACCAATTGTTAGAATATACGCTTAATGCTAGAGGGGGGGGGGGGTGAATAGCGTTATGATAAAAAACAATGTAAATTTGCGGAATTAAAATTGCAGGAGTAAAATAAGTGCGGTAAATAAAGAAGTAAGGAGAGAACACATCAATTTTATCCTGGTTCACCACAACATGTGGCTAGTCCAGTCCCCGAGAGACTCTCTCGAGTTTTACACTAACTTCGTTAAGCTTACGGGTGCCTAACAAACCGTTACACTTGCTCGTAGATATACACTCTACAAGACTTCAACCTGCTCGAGGATACCGCACCTCAAGACTTCAAACCAAGGAACTACATTTCCTTCTTACAACAAGAGATTAGAATATCCCTTCAAGTGTGTAAAAACACTTAGCACTCAAGACAAGACTCTCTTTATAGAGTAGATATGAGTAAAAGCAATACGCTCAAGAACACAACAACTTAGTCAAGAGTTTGGCTCTCAAAAAGCTATGAAATGAATATAAAATGATGGATATGAGAGTATGTAAGCTTAAGCAAGAATGTAATAAGTTGTTGTACTTAAAAGAGTGATTTTGAGGTGTATTTATAGTGCTCAAAGTCACCAAGACCGTTGCTTAATTGCCAATCACTAATTTGCTGATTTTGTGCTTGCATAATCGATTATATGATCTGCATAATCGATTATCTGCAGATCGTTCAAAAATCATATGCGGATTTTAAGCATAATAATCGATTATTCAAGTTACATAATCGATTATCAGTTAACGTTAAAAATCGAAAGCAGATTCTGTGCAAGCATAATCGATTATAGCCTTGTGTATAATCGATTATATTTCAGCGATTTAAAAATACTTTGGCAATGGTCTTAACATAATCGATTACCTAAAAGACATAATCGATTATTTTGCTGTATTGAAAAATCCGGTTATACACTGCCTCAACATAATCGATTTTTAGAAAAGACATAATCGATTATTTCGTTGCTTTGAAAATCCGGTTATACACTGCCTCAACATAATCGATTATTAGAAGAGACATAATCGATTATTTCGTTGTTTTGAAAATCCGGTTATACACTGCCTCAACATAATCGATTATTAGAAGAGACATAATCGATTATTTTGTTGATTTGCAAATTTTGGTTAACACAGTCTTAACATAATCGATTATAAGAAATACATAATCGATTATTTATGTCCAGATTTGAAAAACATGTTTGAAAATCATTTTGGCTAAAATGAAAATGTTTGAAAATCATTTGGTTTAACTCAATGATGCATGAAAATGATTTTACGAGAGAAGCCAAGACTAGAATAAGTTGTCGGATCAAGATCACACTATAAAGTGACTCATTTATAACTTTGTTGATATTCTTGATCTTGCTCCTTGTTTCTCATGTTCTTGGACTTTGGCATATGTCAATGTTCCATGCACGTCGGTTTGTCATTTATCAAAACCTACAGAAATGAACACACGTTTAGTTTTAGCGACTTGAGAACGTGTTTCAATACATTTGCCTGATGGAGATGGAACATTTCCTCAAATCCACTGGGCAGCTTAAGATGAACCTTTTTTCTCTTCTTGCTTGGAAGACCATTGTTTTTGGGTATCTTAACACTTCGTGCTCCACTATTCTTTCTGATGGAATTTCTTCCTTTTCTTCATTCTCTTCCATCACAGTTTGGCTATGATTTTGTGGAGTTGGATTTGTCATTTGTTCTTGGTTCGATACTTGAAGGGTTGAGGGTGGTATTGTTCTGGGCAGTGATGTTATAAGAGTGTTGTTGCTGGGTTGGGAGTTTGGCTGGGCTTGGGCAGTTTGGATGGTGGGAGCTATGGTTTGAGGGTTTGCATGGGACGGGTACATGGGAAGATTTGGGATGTGCATATTTAACGTAAGATGTTGAAACCATGTATAGGAACTCCATGGAGAGGGGTTGTCGACGCCCCCTTTTTCTAAGGGTGAAAAGAAGGTTTCGACATTATTGGTGGAATGACTCTTTTATCCCCATTAGGGGAATTTGGGTTATGGGCTTTGGAGAGTCGCCACCTAAGGATTTAGTGCATTAGGACACTTTAGAAGAAGAGATGAAGATTTTGAAAGAAAACCAGAGTTCGGGTAAGGGCTTGAGATTATCTCGAGGGGAAGGTGTTAGGAACCCCTCAAGATCTACTAGTGTGGTTCTCGGCCATGCTTAATTGTGACTTTAAGAGTAGGCGTGAACAAGCAAAATTTGCACATAAGAAACATAGAAAGTTGAAAATTTTGAAAGAAGAAAGACACAAGTTGTTTTGAAAAGAGGAATTTTAGTTGAAAACATTAATCTAAGATAGAACATAAAAAGAAGAAAGGGATCCTAAGGTTAAACATAATCAGGATCACTTTGGTGCAATACCCATCAATCATTCTCACACGAGATATTAGCACACTAGTCATCAAATCCATATTCTACCCTTTCCACCCCGTTAAGGTATTTAAACGCGATTAGTCTCGTTTTACTTATTGCATGTTAGTACCCGCCCCAACCTATTAGTTCTGGGGTATTAGAACTTCTAATCCTAAAAGGGGAAGAAAGGGATGGGGGCTTTGCATGGAGTTTTAAAGGATAAAAGTCTAATTCGTCATTCAAAAAACAGATACCAAGTAGGGGAAAGAACAAGAAGACAAACCAAGGCTCAAAGAAACCCCTTTAAACAGACAACATATAGTTTAGCGTGTTTGCATATACTAGTTTGGTATTAAATTAAAATTAAGCGGTGGACGAATCAATTTAACACATAGAATTAGATAAAAGGTCTACATTAGGCAACTTGGATCCAATTGTTAGGATCTGGAGTATTTTACCGAATTATTAATTAAGGATTAACCTAGACAAGTTTTGAAAGAAGTAAAAATCTGCAGGAGTTCAGAAATGTTTTGAAAAGTCGCTGAAACTGTTAAAAGAAAAGTACAATAGAGTTTCAGAAGTAAAGTGTTCATAAAAAAGGCGAGAGTTTGAAAGTTGTTTGAAAATAACTTTATGAATAAAATTTCAGAGAGATAGAAAAGCGATTTCAGAGACAGAAACACGAGTTTAGAAGTCGCAGACAGGTTTGGACGAATCCGTTGAAAAACATATGAGATGATTGCCAGATTACATGCTCATAACTTGAGCGAACTTGAGATCCCATAGGCATGATATCTATTTCGATTTTTTATGCCATTTTAAAAGTTGTAGGCAGGCGAGAGTTGTGTTACCGTATTGTTTGCCTTTTTTAATTGTTTGCAATCCTATAGGCATGATTTCTATATGCTTGTAGAAGAAGAATGCAAGCCTATGGACATGATATCTAATTGATTCAAAGTAGTAAAAACCTATATGCATGATATCTAGGTGATTCAAAGTATTAAACCCTATAGGCATGATTTCTAGGTGATTTAAAGTAGTAAAAGCCCTATAGGCATGATTTCTACCCTTTAACATGCAAACGACTAAAAACCCCTCCCATACCCTTTACTACTATATCCCCCAAGTTTTACAAAGTTATTATTACAAAGCCAAAAGTAAAATAAAATACATCATATCCCACAGCTAGATCCAAATTGCCTATGCAATCTTGATTACCAAATCTGGGTTGCAGATTCCAAGGCATTCTCTTAGAGTGTTTCAAAGTTCCAAGAAGATCCAAGAGCCCAGACAATGCTAACACCCTAAAGAGCGAACGTTGTAATAGAGCAGTGCAATGTGTGGAATTACCAGCCCATAGGCATCCAAGTTCAGAGGGAGCTCTAGGGTCCCTAAGCATGGCTTACCAGAGGGGGGGATGGGTAGAACTTAAGAGCTAAGAGTGGATTTAAAGTGAGAGAAGAACCTTAGCAAGAGGTGGTCATACCCAGCCATGGCATAGACTGCCACACCCCTAACCTCTTGCTAGAATCCAAACAAATAAAAGCAGACTCTTATAGAGTCAATCTCAGTCTGAATGGTGATGAGGACACCAACAGACCCAAATTATAGCTCAACTCATTAAGGGGAAAGGGAATGGGAAAGCAATCGAGTAAAGACTAAGAAAAGTCTAGTTCTAGATCACAGGCAGCAATTCATAGTGCTTCTATGACCTAGGACAATACTCACATACTAAGGGAATAGAGGGAAATGGATTAAACATAACATAAGAGACATAGTATGCTCGAAGGTAATTACATAGTGCAAGAAGCATAAATAAACACACAAAGAAAGAGGGGTAGAAGAGAGAATTTGAACAAGGATGTTATTTATAACATAGAAGAACATACTAGTAATAAATTCTAGAATAGCACAACAGTAACGACAAACAAACAGCCAGGAACAACAGGAACAGACTCAGGAAAAACTCCCAAAGTGCTTAGAAGTTCAGACAGCAGGAAGTACATATGCAGAATGCTCAGTAGTAGTGTAGAGAAATAGAGAGTAGTACTAGTAGTAGTAAAGAAGACAGAGAGGTGAATTCTGATTTTGATGTGTAGCCAGAATTCGATGACGAAGTGAAAAGAAGAGCATGTATTTATACTTAAAATCAGACATGCAAGAAGGGAAAGAAAATTAGTCGAGTATCAATTAAGATCAATCAATTAACAGAGGTTCCTTTAATTAAGGAATCACACTTTTATAAGTAAAAGATGAAGAGTATTTAAGGAAAGGGGATCAAATAAACAACATGTGCATATTATACAAATAAGGGTGAATAGTGAATACATAAATTTTAATTAAGGAAATTTTTTTTCAAATACACGGTTTGTGCAAATAAGGTAAGAAGACCAGTTAACAAACAGTAAATCAAAGGTCTGATATTTTCGTACGAATGAATCCAGTCTGAAAAAGAGAAGGGTTTTACTTAGGTCGAGTGACGGGCAAAAATGGAAAGAAATCAATCAAGCTGTATTCAGAAGAAAGTTTGAACTAATTGCAAATTTGAAAGACCATTTTAGGGGGAAATCATAGTATATAAGGAGCATATGAACACTTCAAACATGAAAGATGGAAAATCTAGCTTTTGGCAAAAAGGTCAGAACCATATGGAAACAGAGATGACTTTCAGAAATTGAAATCAAACTAGTTCAGAGGTGAGAACATGTAAGTAACATACACGTGGTCTGAAAACCCCCCAAATTCTAGGCTTTTCGTCATTAGTCTAGTGTAGGGACGAAAACGAACAAATCAAGCAAGAGCAAACTTAGAAAACCCAAAGGAATTTAATTGTTCAGTGAAAACATGCTGAGGGAAAACACAGTAAAAGAAAATAGAAGGAAACTTTAGGAGGAAACATAGTAGATGAAAATACTAGGAGTCAAAGTACAAACAAACATGAGTCACAGTAGGATAAATATAGTAAGAACACCTCATAAAATCACAGTAGAACAAGTAAAATCAAAGAAACCCTAAATCGGAGAAGATGAACAGTTTTGAAAACAAACTTTGAAAGAGATTTGAGAAATCGTTTAAAAATCTTAAAACAAGCATGGATCTAGAGCGGATCTAAAGAAATATGGGAAAACCTCGAAGGGATAGGGTTTTAGTAGAACCCTAGAAGTGAAAAAGGCCTGGAAAAGGTTCTGCTCTGAGCCAGGTGAGCCAGAGATATGATCATAGAACCAGGTCATGCCGGAGATGGCCGTGAAACTTGAATCGGCGATGATCTGAAAGAAAACCTTCAAGGTCGGACCTTGAATCTTCTAGTAGCAGGTGTACAAGAGCACGTGAAGGTGAGTATAAGTCACCCAGGGCTTGGGTATGCCATGGATTCTGGTGAAACATGGTGGAAACCGGTGGGATAAGGCTAGGGTTTCGGAGGGGCTAGAGAGAGTTTGAGACGAAGTGATTCTGTGGGCGGCGGATTTGAGTGAATGAAGTGGGATTTTGGGGTGTTGTGAAATTTTAAAAGGAATGGGGAAATCGTGGCCGTTAATCGAAATGATCAACGACCTGGATTAAAATAATGGTCGGGTGGGTTTGAAAATGGGTCGGGTAATTGGGTCGTTCAATTGGGTTAATTGGGGTCAGAATTGGGGTCCAAATTGGGCTACAATTGAAAGCAATTTGAGGCCAAAATTGAAATAGATATTTTTCCATTTCGAATTTATACAAATAGTAAAAGATGTTAAAAAATTAAACTAAAATCACTGGGTTAGTAAACAATATATAAATATTAATATAAAAATATTAGTATTGATTTTGTAATTAAAATTGCTATTAAATCCGGAAATGGGCTAAAATTACAATTTCATGCAATTTAGTTTTAAAAATACCAAACGTACTCGTAAAATTATAAAAAAATCATATAAATTATGCTTTTATGCAAATGTCCGAATAAAATAAACTATTCTTCAAAATGGCAGGCTTTTGGAATAATTATTGGGATTTATGGTGTAAAATAGGCCCTAAATTAGTTTTAAAATCCTTTTAATAATGCCAAAATCTTTTAGGATGATCATATATGCATACATATGCTATTTTGAGAGTATTTTGAGTAAAAATATATATGGAGAAATTGGGTATCAACAACTGCCCCTCTTTAACCGAGGAGGATGAAAGAGTTGTCGGGTAAAGACATCATGGCCAATTTTGACCGAAATTGGGGATTGTGAAAGAACCGCGCTCCAGTTTCTAAGCTGCCTACATATCCTTGGTTCTTCAGGAATCAGGCCATATGTAGTTCAGGAACCAATGTTGGGGATTAGGAAAAGAATGGACGTGATGGTATCATTTGAGAAAGGTTATGAAGTCGAACATGTTGCGAAAAACCGGAGCGGGAGCGCTCTTTCTGAGACGACCATTTGCTAGCCATTGTACCTATGAATGAGCGATGTAGTGTATACTGTGCATGATTTAAACATGATGCAAGTTCCCATTGGACCATGAATGTTGTCTTTGGACGGTTAGGATAACGTCCTCAAACTATGATGTCCTGGGACATGAAGAGCATGAAAGTAAAGGTTCGCGGGCCATGAAATGGCATTCTCGGGCTATGCGAATGGTGCCTCCAAACTATGACACCTTTGAATAAGTTAGCGATCTTTCATCCCATGGGAAGGTGGCAATATTTCAGCCAAATGAATGCAAAAGGGCGGCGATCTTTCAGCCAGAGCGAGAATTTAAAATGCAGGAGGCGATATTTCAGCCATGCAGGATGGAGACAATGCTTAGTCTCGAAAGGCAGATAGATAGCCTTATGCAGGATTGAGGTAGAGCTTAACCTCGGAAGGCAGTAGACAGCCTTATGCAATGCAGATGGAGACATAACTTAGTCTCGAAAGGCAGATAGGTAGCCTTATACAGGATGGAGGTAGAGCTTAACCTCGGAAGGCAGAAAATAGCCTTGTGCAAAAATGTAGATGGAGACAGAGCTTAGTCTCGAAAGGCAGATAAGTAGCCTTATGCAGGATGGAAGTAGAGCTTAACCTCAGAAGGCAGAAAATAGCCTTGTGCAAAAATGCAGATGGAGACAGAGCTTAGTCTCAAAAGGCAGAAAAATAGCCATATACAAAATGGAGGCAGTGCTTAATCTCGGAAGGCAGAAGATAGCCTTGTGCAATGCAGATGGAGACAAAACTTAGTCTCGAAAGGCAGAAGAATAGCCTTATGCAAAATGCAGATGATGCGAAGAGTGAATAGTAATGAAAATTTCTTATCTGATGGCTGATTATGATATCGTGGCTACTGGGGATGTTAGGTGTAGATAGTGATTGTTCCTCACTTCTGAAGAGCACGAGTGTTTGAATGAATTCAATAATTTGCGACCCGGAGTGCCTGCACTCAAAGAAAAATCGTAAGTTCCGTAGAGGGGGAAGGTTAGTTCATATCCCCTGGCTCTTGACGTTACGCATCATTGGGGTAATATTGCTAAGAGACAGCGATGCGAATGATATTTATACATGATTTAGTATAATGTAAGTATAAATTTGAAAAACGGTTTTATTTTGGATGAACCAACAACTGCAACGTGGTGCAAAGACGCGGCAACCCTGCTTGTTCCGATATTTTGAGGTTCATCCTCAAAATTCAGCCCCAGTCTAGGTTGGCACTGCTGACGGCCGTACTGAATAACTGAAGGCAGAGCGGCTTCGGAATTTTGAGGGTCCTCCTTAAAATTCTGCCCCAGTTTCCTGGGTCGATGCTGATGAAGAGACTGATAAATTGACTTCGAAATTTTGAGGGTCCTCCTCAAAATGCTGCCGCTGTTCCAATAGTGGGAGGAAATGAAATTTTATTAAAGAGTGACCGAACCCATAGGGCTACCTACATATCCCCTCTTAAACGGGAATCAGGTCAGGCGTAGTTCAAATTACATCATGAAAGGAAAACATATGATCAAATGTAGTATCTCTTTATTGCATCTGAGTTGATTGGCTTTAGACAAACTTCTCCGTCCATTTTTGCGAGGATAAGGGCTCCTCCGGTTAGAACCCGCTGAACCATATATGTACCCTGCCAATTGGGAGAGAATTTCCCTTTGGCGTCATCTTGATGCGAAAATATTTTCTTCAATACCAGCTGTCCTGGTGTGAACATCCTTAGCTTAACTATCTTGTTGAAGGATCTGAACATTCTGTTCTGATATAATTGACCGTGGCAAACTGCATTCATTCTCTTTCTGTCTATAAGGGCTAATTGCTCATAGCGACTTTTGACCATTCTGCATCATCTAACTCAATTTCTACCTCGGTGGGGATGACTGCCTCTGTACCATAAACCAACATGTAAGTAGTTCCCCCGGTTGATGTGCGGACTGTGGTACAATATCCCATTAAGGCGAACGACAACTTCTCATGCCATTGCTTGTGCCTTTCGATCATCTTCCTTAGTATCTTCTTGATGTTCTTATTGGCTGCTTCCACCCATTTGGTAAAGTAATCAATTGCTACTAGGATGAACCTGTGCCCATTTGATGCGGCTGGTTCGATTGGTCTAATAACATCCATTCCCCAGGCGGCGAACGACCATGGTGAGGTTGTTGCAGTAAGCGCGTTTGGAGGTACTTTTATCTTGTTTGCATGTATTTGACAATGGTGGCATCTCCGAACATACTGGATGCAGTCTGTTTCCATAGTCATCCAAAAATACCCTGCTCGGAGTATCTTATTTGCCAAGACGAAACCATTTATGTGCGGTCCACAGGTCCCTGCGTGAACCTCCTCCAATAGTTTGGTTGTTTCTCTCGCCTCGATGCATGTTAATAATCCTAGATAATGAGTTCTCCTGTACAGGATTCCTCCACCGTGAAAGAAGTTGTTGGATAATCTCCGAAGCTTGTGTTTCTGAGTAGTGTTGGCAAGTTTGGGGTATTCTCTTATTGTCAAGTATTCTCTGATATCATGTAACCAAGGTTTCCCATCAGCTTCTTCCTTAACATTAGCACAATAAGCTGGTTGGTCGTGAATCTTGACCGGTATGGGATTAATAAAGTTTGTATCTGGATGCTGGATCATAGACGATAAAAAGGCTAGGGCATCAGCGAACTCATTCTGTATTCTAGGAATGTGCTGGAATTCCGTCTTTCTGAATCTCTTTCTCAACTCATTTATATGATGTAGATAAGGGAGTATCTTAGAGTTCTTGGTTGCCCATTCCTCTCGAACCTGATGTATCAGTAGGTCCGAGTCTCCGATCACTAATAGTTTTTGAATGTTCGTGTAAATTGCCATTTTGAGCCCTAAGATGCAGGCTTCCTATTCGGCCATGTTGTTGGTGCATGGGAATCTGAGCTTGGCGGATACTGGGTAATGCTGACTGGTTTCTGATACCAGGACCGCTCCTATACCGACTCCTTTGTAATTTTCGGCTCAGTCGAAGAACATTCTCCAACCATCATAGGATTCTGCAATGTCTTCTCCTATGAAAGCTACCTCTTCATCAGGAAAATGCGCGTTAAGAGGTTCGTACTCTTCCTACAAGATTCTCGGCGAGGTGATATGCCAAAGCTTGTCCTTTGACTGCCTTCTAGGTAACATAAACAATGTCGAACTCACTTAACAATATTTTCCATTTGGCGAGCTTGCCGGTAGGCATGGGCTTCTGAAAGATATCTTTAAATGGCTCTATCTTGGATATGAGATAAGTGGTGAGCACAGAAATAGTGCCTCAATTTCTGAGCTACCCAGGTTATAGCACAACAAGTGCGTTCTAATAAGGAATACCGAGCCTCTTACGGGGTGAACTTCTTGCTGAGGTAGTAGATGACTTGCTCCTTTCTTCCCATCTCATCATGTTGTCTCAAAACACAACCAAATGCCACATCCAATACTGCAAGATAAAGCAATAGAGGTCTCCCTGGCTCAGGTGGGACCAAGACTGGCAGCGTTGACAAATATTCCTTGATTCTGTCAAAAGCCTTTTAACAATCATCAGTCCATTTAGTGGAAGCATCTTTCTTTAGCATCTTGAAGATAGGTTCACAAATAACAGTGGACTAGGCTATAAACCAGCTGATATAGTTGAGTCTTCCAAGAAAACTCATTACATCCTTCTTGCTCTTTAGTGGTGGCAACTCTTGAATGGCTTTGACCTTTGACAGATCCAATTCTATTCCTCGGTGGCTCACAATGAAACCCAATAACTTTCCGGCAAGGACCCCGAATGCACACTTGGCTGGATTCAGTTTCAAGTTGTATCTCCTCAATCTGTTGAAGAACTTCCTCAAATCTTTCATGTGATCTGCAGCTTCCTTGGATTTAATGATGTCGTTATCCACATACACCTCTATTTCTTTATGTATCATGCCATGAAAGATAGTGGTCATGGCTCTCATATAGGTAGCACCAGCATTCTTTAAACCGAACGTCATCATTCTGTAACAGTACATCCCCAATGGTGTGATAAAAACTGTTTTCTCTGCATCCTCTCCGTCCATCCATGTCTGATGGTATCCAGCAAAACAATCGACGAACAACTGCAGCTCATGTTTGGCACAGTTGTCGATCAATATGTGTATATTTGGCAAAGGGAAGTTGTCTTTAGGACTGGCCCGTTTGAGATCCCGGTAGTCGACACAGACTCTAACTTTCCAAATCCTTTTTTGGTACTGGCACAATCTTGGCTAACCATGTTGGATATTCTACTACTCTGAGAACCCCGGCTTTGACTTGCTTGGTAACTTCTTCTTTGATATCAAACTCATGTCTGACTTGAATTTTCTGAGCTTCTGTTTTACCGGTGGGCATATAGGATCTGTTGGCAATTTGTGAGCGAGATGGATGTGCTGACACCAGTCATGTCGTCGTAGGACCATGTAAAGATGTCCTCATACTCCTTTATGAACTCTGTGTATTCTTTCTTTTCTGGGGGTGACAAATTTACGCTGATACGTGTTTCCTTGATATTTTCTACGTCTCCCGGATTAACAAACTTAGTTTCTTCCAAGCTGGACTTAGGCATGTTCTCAAAATTCTCGACCTCTCTGACAACCTCTTCTGGTATTTTGCCTCCTCTGAATCTATGTCTGTTTGTTGTATTGCCTCGTTGCAAGTCACAGCCGTTGGTTCATCATCAAGATATGTAATAGTAATGTTGTGTAAGATAAAGTAAATGGTAGAGAAAAGTAATAAGAGCGAGATATAAAGATAAACTTGGAAAATGCTTTCAATTAAATTCTTAACTTGTTTGAAACATCGAAGCTCTTTTCAAAGGTAAAGGCAATGCGAGAAAGTAAAATCAGCTAAAAAGTAAGGGATTCATAGTGCATCGTTTAGCCTTGCTACCCCGAAACTCTCCGGGCATTGGTGGTCCTGACTGACCAATTGGAGAGGTGTTCTCCTAGGTTCCCAGCTTGAAAGGAAGGGCCTTCTTCCCCCTCCTCCTTGAAGATAACACAACAATCCATATCACCTCCAGAAATAGGTTCTTCATTGCTGCCAGTGCCTTGTCTTCCTCTGATCCATACATAAGGTCGGCTGGCTGAAAAGTCTACCCCAGCTGGGGTATGGGATGTTCCAATGGATAGTAGGGATCACGCCATGGTGGAGACCAATTATTGAACTCCTCCCAGGTGTACTCATATCCTAGGCCAAAAGTGGTACCATGCTTCTTCAACTTGATAGGCTTGGTGATGCCTTGTAGATTTTTTCCAAGTCCTTTTCCAGGCTAATACCCACTCCAGTTCAGAATGCTCTCAATTTTGTTATCCCACCACTTGTCTTTGTCTATGGAGTTGATTCGCTCGATGTGATGGTATGTTTCTCCACCTATTCTTCTTCTACCTCCGATCATCGGGATAGTTTGGAGACTGTATATAGGGTTGCTACCATCGTCGTGGATGATCACCTCTTGATAATTCCATTCAAGTTTCACAGCCTAATGTAAGGTTGATGCCACAACCCCAGCGGCATGGATCCATGGTCATCCCAGCAACAAATTGTACGATGCTAGCACATCTATGACTTGGAAGTCAACATCAAACCAGATGGGTCCCATATGTAGGCACATGCTAATTTCCTCGATGGTGGATCTTTAAGATCAATCAAAAGCTTTATCACTGATAGCTCCGTTTTTGATTTCGTGCAAACCTTTACCCAATGTCCTGAGGGTTATTAACAGACATATGTTGAGGCTGGATCCCCCTTCGACTAAGATACTGGTGATAAAATGATCCTCGCATTGCGTAGTGATGTGCAATGCCTTGTTGTGCCTAAGCCCTTCTGGCGGTAACTCATCCTCATGGAAGGTGATCTTGTGGCTTTCCAGCACCTTCCCCACCATATTTGCCATTTCGCCTCCCGTTATATTGCCGGGAACATAAGATTTACTCAATATTTTCATTAAGGCATTTTTATGAGCCGTAGAGGTTTGCGGAAGAGCCTAAATAGAAATTTATGCTGGCGTTTTGTTCAGTTGCTCAATGAGTGAGCATTTTTTGGCCTGTATCTTCCTCCAAAGGTCATCGGGCCCGATTTCAATAGCCCGCTCAGAGACTTTCTTGATGGATTCAGCCAAATATCCTGGGGTGTATACCCTGTATATCCTGGTCATGCCTTGTACGGCGATTACTTCTCTAGTATATGTCTTTCCCTTCCCTCTAGCCTCGGCTCTGTAATACCAATGTATGGCACTTGACTTGAACGGGGTCACGTCTTTTATGGAGACCGGAATTGGCACCCTGGGAGGTAACACAGTAACTTCAAATGGTGCAGGTGCCTTTGGAATCCCAAACTCAACCTCAATCGGTTTTGGCGACTTTGCAGGAGGTGCTTCAAATTCGAGTGGCACAGACATATTTACCACATCGCCCTCAGACGGCTGAATCTGAACAACAATGGAATTGAGGGTAATTTCCTTCTAAGGCTCATCTCATTCAGGTATCAAACCGATTGACGCCTTGGGGTCCCACTCATCTTCAACCTCGATCATATGGATGCCTCCGCTCTTGTGGTTAGGCAGATGGTTGTTGTGGACATTGGGAGCGAGCTCCTTTGCTATAATGACCTTGTTATCAATCAGATTCTGAATATTGTCTTTCAACGAGCGACACTCGTCGATGTTATGGCCTTTCATCCCGAAATGGTATGCGCAAGTCTTATTTGGGTTGATCAATTGAGAGGGATTTTCTGTAGTCACATATGGGATAGGGGTAACGTAACCGGCTGCTTTGAGTTTTTCATATAGTTGGTTGATTGGTTAAGCAATGGCGGTGTATTATCTAGGAGGCTTACGGTCGAAATTTGGTCTAGGCCGGGGAAAGTTTTGGCGGGTAGGTGGTGACAGGTAGTGAGAAGGTTGGGAGTTGTATGCTTGGTATATAGGTGCGGGTTGGGAATATTGGGGTGAGGTAGGTTGATATGTCGGTGGTGGAGGTGATCGATAGGCAGATGGTGGCATTTGGTTTGTAGGTGAGAGGCTTGGTAATTTATGGTAAGTTGATATGCGAGTGGAGTTGAGGGGTAGTTTTGGTACTTCATAGGGTAATTGTTCCATTGTGCAACAATTACGGAATTTAAATCCTTCTTCTTTGTCGAGTCACCAGACTGTAAAGCCTGTTTGGTAGCTTGCAATGCCTCGAGGTTAGTGACCATACCACTTTTGATGCCTTCTTCGATCCTTTCTCGCAACTTGATGATTTCGGAGAACCTTTGACCCTCTATTAGTACCAGCCTTTCGTAGTACTGCGGATCCTAAGCATGAACGAAGAATCTGTTCATTTGTTCTTCTTCCAAGGCCGGCCTGACCTTAGGAGCTTCTGACCTCCAATGAGTAGCATACTCGCGAAAAGTCTCTGTGGGCTTCTTCTTTAGATTCTGTATATAGAACACATCTAGTGCGTTCTCAGCGTTGAACCTAAATCTGTCCATAAAGTCAGTCACCATGTTCACCCAACTTGTCCATTTCTTTGCATCCTGGCTGATATACCATGATAAAGCATCGCCCTTCAGACTCCTCATGAACAGATTCATGCGGATTTTATCGTCCCTTTCGACTACTACCAACTTATCACAATACATTCTCAAGTGGACCCTGGGATCACCTGTACCGTCAAACATCTAGAACTTGGGAGGTTTGTACCCCTCCGGGAGTTCAACATCTGGCTGAACACAAAGATCTTCATAGTTCAACCCTTCAACACCTTTGCTACCTTCGAAACCTTGGACCCGGCTAGTAAACTTCTTGAGTTCAGCAGCCAAATTCTGAATGAGGGAGCCCTTGTCATCTGATTCGGGTGCACTTTTGATTGGCTGAGTGGTGCGGTATAGTGTCCACAAATATAGGAGCGCTATGGAATTTTGTGGTGTTTTGTGGTTCGGGAATGAGCAGTGGAGTGTTATTGCATGTGTTGCAGGCTTGGGCATGAATGGGTTGTATTGGTGGTTGCGGGATATTTTCTGGAGGTGCAGGGTTCTGGGTGTTACTATCAGGAGCGACACGAGTGATTGACTGGCTTGCCCAGTTCCGAACTTGGTCCAATTCCTCTCGAAATCTCAGCAACGTTTGCTCAAGGTGAGCAACAGTCTCCTTGGTAATTGCAGCATTCTGAGAAGTTTCCTCAAGTTCATTTCTAACGCTTGCATCTCCCATTTTGTCTTTGTTCGTGTTTCTGGTAAGACTTGGAGGAGGAGGAGGTGGAGGACCCTTGGATCTTGTTGAGTATGCTAATGGTGCCAGAATGCACGAACTTACCTTTGGGGAGGGGAATAAGAATAAAAATAAAAGAAAAACAAAAAAAAAAAGTTAGTGCGGATTCTGAGAAATAATATTGCGATATTTAAACACGTTGTGCAATAGTATAAGTCATTTCCTAATTTGGGTGCCTCATTGTGCCCGAGGTAGGACTAGCAACAAATTAAATTTGGAGAACTTATGATGCTAAATGCCTCATTTTATTGATAAAACAAGACGATTCTTAAAACCACTGAATGATAAAAGATGTCACTAATGGCCAGTGGCCTTATTACATTAAGAAAGCAAGAAATAAAAGATCCTAACTACTTGGTCCCAGAGGGCCCTTCCCCAGATTCGGTACTCTTTCCTCCCTCGTACAGCTGCATCAACTCTCTTAGTCCTAACAGTAGATAGGCTCGAGCCAGATGTACGCCTGCGCTTCCCTCGGCATTCTGACAATCTTCAATTCTTTTCAAGAACTTTTCTTCTAACTCCACCATACCTCGCTCCAGATACCCCAGCCGGTTGTTGGCGTTGACAGCCATATCCTTTCACTCGTTGATCACCTTCTCGGGGGCTTCCTGTATTTCCCGATGTTCATTCTCACATTCTCGCATCCTCTTGCGCAGCTGATTATATTTGACCAGCACATTAGTTTTCTCATCAATAATCCTATGCCCGTGGACAAATTCTGGACAAACCAAACCAATGTGATCATCTTCCAACCAACCCGTGTAGTGCGGTACACACCCGACATGATACCTGTCTGGTTTGATAGACTCCTTCCCTAACACGAGCTTGCAGTGCCACATATGCTGAGCGTCATACCTGTGTGGCTATCATCATCTTGAAAGTCAGCCCTAAAATGACTCATTTTCTCTATCCTGGGTATGATTTGCTTTCTTCCAGCTTGCCTTATGACCTAGAGAGGGACATAAGAATGAGTTCCCCTCAGACCGATGAGTATGAGGAATGGCATGTCTCGAGAATGGACAATGAACTCCCCTGTTGGGAACCACTTGAACATCCACTGAACTTGCTCTTCTTTTAGATTTTCAAACAACTCTACTCACCCACTGGCGTCCTCTGGCGGAGCGAACATGTTGGGCATGAAGTTCATTCGCTTTGGGTGGTGAAAAGCGATGTAGTCATCCCAATCTCGTATGATTTCCTGTCTGTAGTCTCCTTTCTGGAGGTGTTCTATGAGCCAAAGTTGCAGTAACATATTACAACCCTCAAAGTGTGGAGCCTCTTGTTGACATTTTCCCAAGGCTCGATACATCTCGGCGATGATCGTGGGCACTATGCTGAAAGTCTGTCCGTCGATACCCTCCATTAAGGTTTTGGTTACCATGGCTAGTCTGGTGTGGATCCTAGCCTTCTTCATGGGAAAGATTATCATACCCAAAAAGCAAAACATGAACACAAAGGACCTCCTATGTATGTGCCCTAAAGAGGTGAGGGCGAACTCGTCAGTGTAGGTGCGATAAGACTTGCTATGGCCATACCTTTTGTACAGGAAATCAAATGGTATGTAGGAGTCCTTTAGAAAAGATAGGTCGGGATTTTTCTTGAGTCCCATATTCTTAAGAAATCCTCTACTTTGCGATTTTATGACATAAGCAAACCCGAAGAGTCCAAGGAATACCAGCTAGACCCCCTATCTCTTCTAGTAAAGGGGTCATTTCTAAATCTCCGAAGTGAAACATCGATAGATCACTATCCCAGAACAAAGTGGCGGCCTCTATGATTTTGTTGTTAGGTTGGATTTCCAGAAGTGAGGGAAAATTCCCTAAGTACTTGCCGATGAGGGTTTGATCGATGGCATGAAGATCTTCCCACCAGCTTAGCGACCTCGGGTGAATGTTGGATACCATACCGAATCTGGGGACTTCGATTCTCATTTTCTGCAAAGTGTTAGGCCCTTAACCCCACCAAACTCGACTATTTAAATCAATAATTAGTAAAAGGCATTTAGTTCTCCAAATAAATGCACATAACATGGAGGTGTCCGTTTGGGTTTAGAGGAAACCCGATGGACTTCGGTTTAGGCTATCTTAAGGAGTCATTATGTCGACAACATAACTGACTCGGCTAGGGTTGACCATGATGAATGATCAATTTAATGGAATAAGGTTTCTATTTTTTTGAAGTGCTAGACAAGGTACCCTTGAGCGGAATACTCAAGAGGGAAAGCCGCGGAACCGTGGACTACACCGTTGATCGACTGGTTTTACCGCAAATATGCCTTTGCCACACTTAGGGGTTATAATATCGGAAGGGTGCAACCACTCCTTATAAGCGTTGCTATAGGATTGTTTTGGCACTAGTGGAATATGATGTTTAGAAATACAGTTACAGTAATGAAGCAAATTGCATGTATTTTCACGTTCATAAAATAAAGATTACAATAAATGTTTGGAAATTACAACAGAATTGAAATGATAAAGCAGTAAAAGCAGAAATTAAAAGGAAAGAAAAATATGAAGAGCCAAGTTAGTATTCTTGATGAAATAATTAAAGACTGAAAGTAAATGCAATCAAGGAAGCAATAAAGTCACAAAGCACGTAATGGTAAAATCCTTAAAGAAATCCCCAGCAGAGTCACCATGCTGTTAACGCTCCCATTTTTCTAAGCGCAAAAAGCGGGTTTCGATATTATGGGTGGAATGACTCTTTTATCCCCTTTCGGGAAATTTGGGATATGGGTTTTGGAGAGTCGCCATCTAATGATAATAGTGAATTAGGACACTTCAAAAGAAGAGAAGAAGATTTTTAAAGAAAATCAGAGTTCGCGTAAGGGCTTGAGATTATCTCGAGGGAAAGGTGTTAGGCACCCCTCAAGATCCACTATGTGGTTTTCGGCCGCGCTTAATTGTGACTTTAAGAGTAGGCGTGAACAAGCAAAGTTTGCATATAGGAAACATGGCAAGTTGAAAATTTTGAAAGAAGAAAGACACATGTTGTTTTGAAAAGAGAATTTTTGGTTGAAAACATTAATCTAAGATAGAACATAAAAGAAGAAAGGGGTCCTAAGGTTAAACATAATATGGATCACTTTGGTGCAATACCCAGCAATCATTCTCACATGAGATATTAATGCAACTGTCATCATATCCATATTCTACCCTTCCCACCCCATTAAGATATTTAAACGAGATTAGTCTCGTTTTACTTATTGCATACTAGTACCCACCCCAACCTATTAGTACTGGGGTATTAGGACTTCTACTCCTAAAAGGGAAAAAAGGGTTGGGGGCTTTGCATGGAGTTTCAATGGATAAAAGTCTCGTCATTCAAACAAATAGATACCAAGTAGGGGAAATAACAAGAAGACAAACCAAGGTTCAAAGAAACCCCTTTAAACAGACAACATATAGTTTAGCGTGTCTTGCATACTGGTTTGGTATTAAATTAAAATTAAGCGGCGGACGGATCAATTTAACACATAGAATTAGATAAAAGGTCTATATCTGGAAACTTGGATCCAATTGTTAGGATCTGGAGTATTTACCGGATCATTAGTTAAGGACTAACCTAGACAAGTTTTGAAAGAAGCAGAAATCTGCAGAAGTTCAGACAAGTTTTGAAAAGTCGCTGAAAGTGTTTAAAGAAAAGTACAACAAAGTTTTAGAAGTAAAGTGTTCATAAAAGAGGCGAGAGTTTGAAGGCTATTTAAAAATAACTTTATGAATAAAAGTTCAGAGAATTAGAAAAGCGATTTCAGAGACAGAAACACGAGTTTAGAAGTCGCAGACAGGTTTGGACGAATCTGTTGAGAAACATTGAGATGATTGTCAGATTACATGCTCAGAACTTGAGCAAACTTGAGATCCTATAGGAAGGATATCTATTTCAATTTTTATGCCATTTTAAACATTTCAGGCAGGCGAGAGTTGTGTTACTCCATTATTTGCCTTTTTTATTTTTTATTTTTATTTTTTACAATCCTATAGGCATGATTTCTATACGCTTGAACGAAGAAGAATGCAAGCCTATGGACATGATATCTAAGTGATTCAAAGTAGTAAAAACCTATATGCATGATATCTAGGTGATTCAAAGTATTAAACCCTATAGGCATGATTTCTAGGTGATTTAAAGTAGTAAAAGTCCTATAGGCATGATTTCTACCCTTTAACATGCAAACGACTAAAAACCCCTCCAATACCCTTTACTACTATATTCCCCAAGTTTTATTACAAAGTTATTATTATAGAGCCAAAAGTAAAAATAAAATACGTGATAGCCCATAGCTAGATCCAAACTGCCTAATGCAATCTTGATATCCAATACATGTGTTTTATCAAATCCAGGTTCTAGATTCCAAGGCCTCCTCTTAGAGTGTTTCAAAGTTCCAAGGAGCTCCAAGAGTCCAGGCAATAATTACACCCAAAAGAGTGAACGTTGTAACAGAGTAGTGCAATGTGTGTAATTACCAACCCTTAGACATCCAAGTTCAGAGGGAGCTCTAGGGTCTCTAAGCATGGCTTACCAGAGGGGGGGGGGGGGGGTAGAACTTAAGAGTTAGGAGCAGGTGTAAAGTGAGAGAAGAACCTTAGAAAGAGGTGGTCATACCCAGCCATGGCATAGACTGGCACAATCCTAACCTCTTGCTCGGATTCAAACGAATAAGAGCAGACTATTATAGAGTCAAACTCAGGTCTGAATGGTGATAAGGACACCAATTAGAGCTCAGCTCATTCAGGGGAAAGGGAATTGGAAAGAAATCGAGTAAAGACTATGAAAAGTCTAGTTCTGGATTAGAAACAGCAATTCATAGCGCTGCTATGACCCAGGACAATACTCACATACAAAGGGAATAGAGGGAAAGGGATTAAACATAACATAAGAGACATAGTATGCTCGAAAGTAATTACATAGTGCAAGAAAGCATAAATAAACACACAACGAAAGAGGGGTAGAACCAGAGAAGTTGAACAACGATGCTATTTAACATAGAAGAACATACCAATTATAAATTCTAGAATAACAGAACAGTAACAACAAACAAACAGCCAGGAACAGACTCAAGGAAAACTCCCCAAGTGCTTAGAAGTTCAGACATCAGGAAGTACAGATGTAGAATGCCGCAGTAGTAGTGTAGAGAAATAGAGAGTAGTAATAGTAGTAGAAAAAAAGACAAAGCGGTGAATTCTGATTTTGATGTGTAGTCAGAATTCAATGATGAAGTGAAAAGAAGAGCATGTATTTATACTTGAAATCAGACATGCAAGCAAGGAAAGAAAATTAATCGAGTATCAATTCAGATCAACCAATTAATAGAGGTTCCTTTAATTAAGGAATCCTTATTTGATCAGTAAAAGACGAAAAATATTTAAGAAAAGGGGATCAAATAAACAACATGTACATAGTATACAAATAAGGGTAAATACATAAAAGTTATTTAAGGAAAAGTTTTTTGAAATACACGGTTTGTGCAAATAAGGTAAGAAGACCAATTAACAAACAATAAATCAAAGGTCTAAGATTTTTATACGAATGAATCCAGTCTGAAAAAGAGAAGGGTATTACTTAGGTCGAGTGATGGGCAAAAATGGAAAGAAATCAATCAAGGTGTATTCAGAAGAAAATTTAAACTACTTGCAAATTTGAAAGACCATTTTAGAGGGAAAATCATAGTATATAAGAAGCATACAAACACTTCAAACATGAAAGAAGGAAAATCTAGCTTTTGGCAAAAAGGTCAGAACCATATGAAAATAGAGGTGACTTTAAGAAATTGAAATCAAACTAGTACAGAGGTGAGAACATGAAAGTTACATACATGTGATTTGAATACCCCCAAATCCTAGGCTTTTCGTCTTTAGTCTAGTGTTGGGACGAAAACGAACAAATCAAGAAAGAGCAAACTTAGAAAACCCAAAGGAATTTAATTGTTCCGTGAAAACATGCTAAGGGAAAACACAGTAAAATAAAAAAGAAGGAAACATTAGGAGAAAACATAATAGAAGTAAACACATATGAGTCAAAGTAGAAACAAACAGGAGTCACAGTAGGACAAATACAGTATGAACACCTCATAAAATCACAGTAGAACAAGTAAAATCAAAGAATCCCTAAATCGGAGAAGATGAACAGTTTCAAATACAAACTTTGAAAGAGATTTGAGAAATCATTTGAAAATCTTTAAACAAGCATGGATCTAGAGCGGATCTAAAGAAATATAGGAAAACCTCGAAGGGCTAGGGTTTCAGAAGAACCCTAGAAGTGAGAAAGGCCTGAAAAAGGGTCTGCTCAGAGACAGGTGAGCCAGAGATAGGCTCATAGAACCAGGACATGCCGGAGATGGCCGTGAAACTTGAATCGACGACGATCTGAACGAAAAACTTCAAGGTCAGACCTTGAATCTTCCAGTAGCAGTTGTACAAGAGCACGCGGAGGTGAGTATAGGCCACCTATGGATTGGGGATGCCATGGATTCCGATGAAACATGGTGGAAATCGGTGGGAGAAGGCTAGGATTTCAGAGGGGCTAGAGAGAGTTTGAGACGAAGGGATTCTAGGGGCGGCAGATTTGAGTGAATGAGGTAGCGTTTGGGGTGTTGTGAAATTTTAAAAGGAATGGGGAAATCGTGGCCGTTGACCATTTGGATTAAAATAATGGCCGGGTGGGTTTGAAATAGATCAGATAATTGGGTCATTCAATTGGGTTAATTGGGGTCAGAATTGGGGTCCAAATTGGGCTACAATTGAAAGCAATTTGAGGCCAAAATTGAAATAGCTATTTTTCTCTTTTGAATTTATAAAAATAGTAAAAGATGTTCAAAAATTAAATTAAAAGTACTGAGTTAGTAAACAATATATAAGTATTAATTTAAAAATATTGGTATTGATTTGTAATTAAAATTTCTATTAAATACGGAAATGGGATAAAATTGCTATTTCATGCAATTTAGTTTTAAAAATATCAAATGGACTCATAAAATTATAAAAAAATCATGTAAATTATGCTTTTAGGCAAAAGTCAGAATAAAATAAATTATTCTTCAAAATGGCAGGCTTTTGGAATAATTATTAGGATTTATGGAATAAAGAGGCCCTAAATTAGTTTAAAAATCCTTTAAAAATGCCAAAATCTTTTGGGATGCTCATATATGCATACATATGTTATTTTGAGAGTATTTTGAGTAAAAATATATAGGAAAAAATTGGGTATCAACAGGGGTGGGGACCTATGTTCTTTTGCCTGGTTTGTTGGGGCTCAACCATGGGCGGATCATGGCGTTGTTCATGCCCAGTTGCATCCCTTCTGTTACAATATGAGCTAGGTATGAAGGGTCCCCTATTTGGACTATTAGGTCCCTCCCTTCTAGTTGGAGGCTTATGTTGAGAGCATGTCCCATGAGACCCTATTCCAGCCAAGATTGGGGGGCATGGTCCGGTTGTATTGGTCTTGTAGTCAAGATCATGGGTGTTTGGGGTTGGATTGGGATTTTTGGCCTCGTCCAAATGTTCCTCCTTGACTTTGGGTGCCTCCTATAGTGGTTGTATGGTAGCCTTGGCATCTTATGCTTTGTTTTTACTTAGGTTTGAGTCTATTGGAGTGTTAGAATCTCTACTATTGGGTAAGTAGTTATTTGTATCCGTTGCTAATGTAGAGGTGCCAATATGTGCTGCAAAAGTTTTTTCCATCCTAGGAGTTAAAATGTCTTGTTCATTAACGGTGTTATGACTTGAGGTTGACGAGGAGTAAGGTTGATTTGTACTAAGTATTTGTTGTATGGGTCTTGAGGCACGTATATGCAGATTGGATGGGGTGGTTTGTGGGCTACTTAGATTTTTCATTAAAGAAGGTGATTGGTTTTTATAGGTTTTTTAGAGTCTATGTCCATGGATTGTATCTCATTGTTGTTCTTCGAAGGTACTATAATTGCTGCTAAGGGGCTATCATCATAGGCTTTTGTTTTGTAACACTTATCACCCAAGGGTGTATATGAGTTTTGGGGAGAGTTAATGTTTTCTAGGTTAGTTATGGAAAGATCCTTAGGGTAAAGGCAAGATAAGGGGTTGTCCTTGTGATGTTGATGTCCTGAGTCTTTAGGTACTATATTATCCAATTTTTGATTTTGGACTGTAGGGTAGCGGTATGGAGTGACTAGGGTCTCACCTACAGATTTTGTATTGTCAAGTGGGTTTTTGCTTTCCTCAAAGTTGGGAGATAGCCTTTGGTCATTTCCATTTTCAGACCTTTCCCATCTTTGAGTACTTTGATTATGTTTTTTGTAGTCAAACCCTTAGGGTGCTCTAGGTCGTCTCTGCTAGGGCTAGGTTATGAGATTTGCTTGGTTGTTTTTTATTTTTCTTTTGGTGGGAGACAATAGTCCATTGGTCAATATTATGGGTGAGTGTTTCCACCATGTGAGGCTTAGGCATAGAATTGGATGAGCTTGCTTCATGGAGTTCTACTGGGTTGTGCGTTTGGTGAGGCAGCTACTTAGGTTGTGTCCAAGTATTCTACAATTTGTGCATATGAGATTAAATCCCTCGTAGTTAATTTGTTGTATGTGTTTACCAATCACAGTATAGGTTGTTAGAGGTTTTTTCTATAGGTACCATTATGCAAAGTCGAGCATACTTACCCCTTAGAGCGGATTTGGTGCATGCGTCAATACATATTAGCTGTCCAAGCTTCTCTCCAATTTTTTGAAGAATATCGCAGTCATAGAATTCAGTGGGTATTTTTGGTAGCCTTGCCCATATGGCTGAGTAAGTTGATGCAGCTTTGGAGGCTACGAATCTAGGCTCCCATTTTCTTACTCTGAGAAATTGGTTCCTTATGAACCATGGTCCTTCATGGAGGGCCTTATTATAATTTTCCTCTTTGGTAAATTTTATTAAGTAGTAGTCGCATCCTAGGTCCACCAGGGATAGGGTTTTAGTTGGTTTTCATATTGCATGGATTTTGTTTTTTTGGAGAAATTGGTAGCCAACTCTCCTGCTGAACATTTTGATAATAAGAGTTGGTCCAGTTCTTGTATATGCGCTCCTTATCTGATGAGGTAATGGGGGATGAAGCCCTTCAGGTTAGGATAGTTATTAGTTTCATCTTCGTGTTCATAGGAGACCATATTTTTTTGGACCGTGACTTGGCTTCCTTTAGGTTCCTTATTTGCAGTACTACCCGCTACCAGGGTGTCGAGGAAGGTCATCTTCTTCGTAGTATTGGTTGTCCTTTGTTCCAGCTTCAGGTTTATCCATGTGTATCAAATATGTCCATTAGTGGGTTCTATTGATGAGAAGGCCCGGCGTTGCCCTAGTGGCTTCTTGCTCGTTTAATACAGGTTGACTGGGGTTCTCTTCAGTTTGGTCATTTGGAGTCATGTCTTTTGCGTTTAAGGTTTTCTATCGTTAGTGTTCATCTGGATAGAGATGAGGGACGGAAGTGAGGGGGAGGGAGGCGGGGTATTGGGAAGTATTAAGAAAGAAGCTTTTTTAGAGAGAAGGTAGAGCCTTTCTCTCTAACGCATTGCTTGTTTTCCCATAAATATTTAACTGTGAAAATAATTATCTTTGATTTTTCTTATTCAATCACTGTTCTCTTCCAAGAGATAAATAAAGTTGCGTTGCGCTACTGTCTCAGGAAAGAAAGTGACTTCTGTGGCAAGGCATGTTGAAGAAACACACGATCATTTATATTTTGACTGCTTATATTCCAAAAACCTGTGGCAAGGTATGTTACATTGGTTGAAGTATCAAAGAACAATTGGTACATGAGAATCAGAAGTGCAATAGTTATCGGATAATGTCAATAGCAGGAATCCCAGAAAAGCCATCCTCGGGGTGGTGTTTAAAGCAGTAGTCTACACCATCTGGACGGAAAGAAACAACAGAAGATTTCAACAACTGAACAGAAACAGCCAAGATCGAACAAATGAGATTACAATTCAAGTGCACATTGCTGGAATGAAACACTCTAAATGGAATCCCATTCTGCAGACTATGAATCACTATCCCTTATGCAATTCTTCACAATCGTAACAATTTCTTTTGTCTGTAATAGAAAACTAGTTTAACAACCATAGTTGTAGAGTTTACTATTTTGATTGTAACTTTGAGAACTGTTCTAGAGTCCAAATGAACAGCTAATGTAAATTGCCAATGGTTGAATAAAATTTCATTTGACCAAAAAAAAAAGAAAGTGACTTCTGGTTGATGATGACAATGAGCTGTCTGCAACTTCCTTTTTTCTTTTAATTTTTATTTTGTTGGTATAAACACATAATTACCTATGACATATCAAGGAACTTAAAATCAATAGCAGAAATAATTTGGGCAAATCAATATATATATATATATATATATATATATATATATATATATATATATATATATATATAAAGAGAGAGATTAAATTATTGAGTATGTATACATATGATGCTATTAATTATTTACTTCAACATACCTACGAAAGAAAGAAGAGAATCGAAGTTGAAATGCAGTGTTCAGGATGATTCGATATTATTACAACAGTGAATGATTCGATATTACTACAACATAGATGAATTCAGAATTTTATATTAGTGCGTGACTTGTACGTACTACTATTCTATTATAGAGTAGCATGACTATTAGATTTGCTATTTGTACAGAATCGAATTTGATCAATCACGTTTTTAGACCAGCATAATCAATCGCTGAACTTGCCCAAGCTATGGTAGAAGAACGACTCAAGTAGTGGGAGGAAGCTGAAAACTTTGGTCAAGAGATAACATTACAACGCTTGATGTTTTATTTAAAATTTATTTTTTCCAATATTTAAAAAATATATATTCTTAAATTCCTAAAAGATATAAAATAATTGAGTCAGGATCTTCAAAAACACTAATTGTTTTTTTGTAAAAAGTGTAAATCAATTTTTTTTCTTT
Organism: Nicotiana benthamiana; assembly: GCA_034376525.1. Classification (NCBI taxonomy): domain Eukaryota; kingdom Viridiplantae; phylum Streptophyta; class Magnoliopsida; order Solanales; family Solanaceae; genus Nicotiana; species Nicotiana benthamiana. Next base: position 128,727,070 of record CM067332.1, on the reverse strand, counting down.
TTTTTTTGTTTTAACAAAAACTTAAAATTGGATTTAATTTTCACAAACTCTAAAACAAATGCCCCGTAGAGTACAAGAGGTAATGCATTTAATTTTTTAAGTTTTAAAATTTATTCTCTGATTTCATGAAATTTTAAATTTAGACATTACATAATATACAAGAGGTAACACATTCAAACGATCAACATATACCATAAAATTTAGAAATTTTGTACACACATATATATATATATATATTTATATATATATATATATATATATATATATATATATATATATATATATATATATATATATATATATATATATATATATATATATATATATATATATATATATATATATATATATATATATATATATATATATATATATGTACAATTATAAATTTAAAATAACTACTTCAATAGTCGATTTGGTTCGATTTTTTCGGTTATTTTTTTGATTAAATCAAAGCCAAACCAAATTTGATCGATTTTTAAAATCCAAAACCAAACCAAACCAAAATGTATAGGTTATTTTGGTCGACTTAGTTTGATTTTCGGTTTGGTTCAATTTTTCGAATTTTTATGAACATTTCTAACAATAGTGTTTAGCTCAAAGTTATCATATACTTTACGAGCATAAAGCAATCGAAATAAATTAAGGGTCAATCATAGTGGATCGTAATAAATTAAGGGACCAAGTGAAAGAAACGAAAAACAAGTGTTTTGAATTAAGAAATATGTAAAGAACTTTTATTGATAATATTGGTTTGGTCTGCTTCTCCATAGAGAGGGTCAGGTGTTCCCCTTTTCTTGGGAATCGTAAAGAAGAAGAGGAAGAAGAAGGAGGAGGATGAGGAGGAGCAACCCTTTTTTATGTTTACTTCTCTTAGTATTTATAGCTGTAAGCTGTATGAGCTGGCGATGAATGACCGTGACCACGTTGATGTTACGTCCTTATGATGGCGGATGGGTGGTGGCCTTGTTGATCGAGCTGAATGACTATCGGGTATCGTGATTAATAAATGGTCATACCACTTATTAACCAAGAATTAGCTTAAGATATAATTAATTTTATTAATTATCGGGGTGTCGGATTCTGACCAATACAAATAGCATGTCAAAATTAGTATTTTGTTTGGTGATATACATAAATTACATACATATTATTATACATGAAATAAACATCTGTTTTATTATGGGTGGTAAAAGTATGTACGTCGCCTTAAGAATATGCGATGTAGTCCTTCACTTTATCTTCTGCGCTCAACAGCTGCAGCAACAACATCAAATAAACGGCCATGGTAATTCCAACCATAACCTCTCTCTCAAAACCGCCCCTTTTCTCCCAACCAAAACGAACCCAATTCAGCTCACAAACTGTTGCTTCCAAATTATTCCTCTCCGCAAATCAAAGGTATCTGCTTTCAGTTCCCAGTTACAGCAGCTCATCTCAGAACTTGAAAAATGCGGTCACTATTTTGGGGGTCAGTGGAATTGCTTTAGCCACACTAATGGTGGGACCTTCCACTGCCGCTGCTTCGGAATTAGCTATAATGGGTTCCTCTTTCCAATTCAATGAACCTTCTAATGCTCTCTCCTTACCCACCTGGGCTATTCATGTTTCCAGCGTTGTTGAATGGTATTTACTCTGCAATACACTGTGTTTTTAATCCTTTTTCTCCCTTCAATTTATTTGACAAGAGGGGTTGCTATGATTGGTAAGCAACCCCACTTCCAACCGAGAGGTTGTGAGTTCTGAGTCTCTCCAACAGCTAGGTGTCTTTTCTTGGAGGAAAAGATGTGTATGATCTATTTGGAAACAGCCACTCTACCAAGAGTAGGGGTAAGGTCGGGTACACAGTACTCTCCTCCAGACCCTACTAAATGGAATTTACTGAGTGTTGTAAGCTATAAATAAAGACTTTTGACATATGAGTTGTGTTAGGTAAAAATATACCGACAAACAATGTTTACACCAAAATTTATCATGGTTAAGTCATAAATTAAAGTCTGAATAAATTAAACTATGGTTAAGTGATAAGAGTGTAAGCAAAAACATGTCTATGTAGTGTACACATTAGTGGAGGTAAGTTTTTACCAGTTAAAAATATATAAAATATCGAAAAAGTACCTTTGCACTAAGCAGTTTGTTAGGACCAGGAATTCGGATAGTGCGGAATTTAGCCAAACAACGTTATAACAACAATAACAACGGCAGTGCTATTTGATAAGAACGGCAGTTAAAACATATAAAGGAGGTACAAATTGATCGAACCACGTTAAATTTGTACTTCCTTTACATGTTTTATTTGCCGTTATTATCAACCAACATTGTCTTTGTTATTGTCATTATAACATTTTAAATTCCATGCTATCCAAATGCCCGACCCTAACACAGTTTGTTTTATATCTATTGTGCTCACAACTCTACATGTAGAAAGATTGCAACATTTATATCTTATTTGTGACGAGAGAGTCTGTTTTTGTGCTGAATGAAATGAGTGCTAATACTTTGTTTGAAAGGGTTACTGCAATGGCTCTGGTTTGGCAATACGGGGAGAAGTCTGGGAATGCTTCTTGGAAGGGACTCTCTTGGGGCATGGTGAGTACTGTTTTTTTTTTACAGTTTGTTTAAATTGGTTCAGATTGGTTCATTAATATGTATAAAGTCTTGATTTTGGTTAACTTTTGTGCTTTAAGTTTCTCGGCTCTGGAATGTTGTGTTTAACCATTTATTGGCCAATGAGGCGTGCCTCAAACACTTAGGCCAAGGTGTTGTAACCAAAAGAGTCACCGGTTCAACTCTCGCCAGCAAAAAGTCTGGCCCTTTTCTAATGTATGTTACTTATTTCACCCACTATATGTGTGTATTGTTTGAAATATGATTTATTTAAGACACTGTTACACAATTGTCAATAGTGTACATGTATTCATTGATATTCATGTGTTTTTTTTCTCAATATAGATAGACTATAATTTGTAAAGACATAACAGATGGTGGGTGTTTAAACAATCCTGATTGTTATATTAAGACCATCTCAGTCTGTGGCTCATTAGTATGCAATGAAATCAGCAGGTTAGAAGACTAGAGGCCTTGTGTGTTTTCATGTGATAACTATAGAATGAGTTGAAAAAGAAGTATCAAATACATGCACCGCAGGAGCTGTCACTCTTGTCACAGTCAGCCTCTCAATTGGAGAATGTGGTGGCAGGGAGAATCTTTTTTTATTTATTTAAAATATGGCCTCTTACGCGTCTGGAATAAGTGTGGTACGCTCACTGTGCCATATGTCAGCAACGTGTGTCTAATAGGCATACTTTGAGCATGGATCAAGTGTTCAGTTGGTCGTTGCCTTAGTTTAGATGTCTATGAATTTTTTTGACAACTTTGAGGGGCCGTTTATGGATTATGTCTTAGCCATTTGTATTCTAAGCTGTTGCTTTGCACCAAAATCACTGCATATTCCAGATTCCCACAATCAATAAAGTAAATACATATCTCTCTCGGCATTGTGCAGATGTTGTCCCTAAAAGTTAAATGGATACAAATATTGATAGAATGTGATGTTGTGGTCTAAAGAAAGTCTATGGGGCAGAGATATGACTGGGTAGGTTAAGAGATGTAGTTCTTTGAGGGTATGGGGAAGGATTTGGGGTTCATTGAGTTGAAGAAAGAGTCCAAAGGGGAGGGGTGGCATTTGGAATGATCACATTTTTGGCTCCATTCATGTTGAAACTTCTTGTATGTTTGTCAAAACACAATAACTGTTACTCATTTCCCTAAATGTTTCAATATAATTAAAGAGGCTAGGTGAGGCCATTGATGTGCTCTTTGAGAAGCTAATTAATTTTTCTGAAGTAAAGGTCTATACCATGAAATTGTTGCAACAATAAAGTGTAGGGGTCACATTTTTCTCTTTCCACTTCTAAGTTAGAGGTTGAATCTGCTCAGTCATAACTACAATGGAAAAATTAAGCCTCTCTTTCTTTTGGTTAACTTTAATCCTTTTCGTGAAGAACTAATTTCTCGAACTTATACTGTTTAACCTGAAATTTGTCAAGTAGGAGCAATTTTTTATGAACCAGATAACTGCTTAGTCAAATTCTTTAACCTGGATGTTAAAATTATATCGACAATAAAGAAAGGAAATATGAGAAGAAAAGTAAAAATGAGAACACAAGGATTTAACGTGGAAACCCTTTCGGGAAAAAACCACGGGAACAACCGATGATATCACTATATGGTAAAATATGAGGATATTACAAGAGTATTTACTCTCTCTCCCTCACTCTTATGTTACTCTCAAAGGATGCCACAAACTGGAGGAAGCATTTGCCATTTTATAGGCAAATTCTTCAGACCAATCATTCCCCCCTCCAATCACTCCACAAATCACTCCACCAATTGTGCACCAGTTGTCAAGAGTGGGCCCCGCCACTTTTGACCAAAAACACTCCAATCATTCCATAAATCACTCCACCAATTTTGTACCAATTGTCAAAAGTGGGCTCCACCACTTTTGACCAAAAAGAAAAAACAAAAAAACTTTTGGTGGTGAATAGTAACGCGGAATGAACAGTACTATGAACAGTACACGCGGAATGAATAGTAACTATGAACAGTACACGCGGAATGTGGGTCTCATGAATAGTGACGTGAATAGTAAATTGTCATATCAACAATCTCCACCTTGAGACATAATTTACTCTTGTAACAAAAAAACGAAGTTTTCACTTCAATAAACTCCTCATCATCAGATCATCGATTGTAAACAATCTTTTGAAACTAGATTGTCATACCAACCAAATTTGAGCATAGCTCAAACTTAGTTGCTGGAACCGGCTTCGTCAGCATGTCCGCCGGATTGTCATGAGTGCTGATCTTTTTAATTTGAACATCACCTCGAGCGATAACTTCTCGAATAAAATGATAACGTACATCAATATGCTTCGTTCTCTCATGAAACATTTGATCCTTCGCGAGATGAATTGCACTCTGACTATCACAAAATATTTTTGTGCATGACTTGTCTCCACAAAGCTCACCATATAAATTTCTCAGCCAAATAGCTTCTTTAAGAGCTTCAGAAATTGCCATATATTCTGCTTCAGTAGTGGATAAGGCAACAGAGGCTTGCAAACTTGCCTTCCAACTTACAGCACAGCCACCAATGGTAAAGGCATAACCTGTCAGAGATCTTCTTTTATCCAAGTCTCCACCATAATCAGAGTCCACATAACCAATAAGTCCATTTTTGGAACTTCCGAGTTCTAAGCAAACATTTGAAGTACCACACAAATATCTGAAAATCCACTGCACTGCTTTCCAGTGTTCTTTTCCAGGATTAGCCATATATCTGCTAACAACACTCAAAGCATGAGATAAATCAGGACGAGAACATACCATGGCATACATCAATGAACCAACGGCACTAGCATACGGTACTTTAGCCATGTCATTAATCTCTTCCTCTGACTGTGGACATGAGGCTAAAGAAAGTTTGAAATGAGCAGCTAACGGAGTTTTCACAGGCTTGGCATTGTGCATATTAAATCTTTGAAGGACTTTCTCAATATACCCTTGTTGACTAAGGTATAATTTTCCAAACTGCCTTTTCCGGATGATTTCCATTCCAAGAATCTTTTTGGCTGGGCCCAGATCTTTCATCTCAAATTCATTACTTAGTTGTGCTTTGAGTTTACCTATTTCTGCTTTATCTTTTGCAGCAATCAACATATCATCAACATAAAGCAGCAAATATATAGGTGAACCATTGCCTGACTTAAAATAAACACAACTATCATAATTTGATCTATTAAAATTTTGAGAGAGCATAAAAGAGTCAAACCTCTTATACCATTGCCTGAGAGACTGCTTTAAACCATAAAGAGATTTCTTTAATCTATATACCAGATTCTCTTTTCCAGGAACAATGAAGCCTTCAGGCTGTTCCATATAAATGTCTTCTTCCAATTCTCCATGTAAAAATGCAGTTTTTACATCTAATTGCTCAAGCTCATAATCATGCATAGCAACAATACTAAGTATAGTGCGAATAGAGCTATGTTTCACAACTGGAGAGAAAACATCAGTGAAGTCAATACCTAGAATCTGACTGTAGCCTTTAGCAACAAGCCTTGCTTTGTATCTTGCTTCCTCATTAGGAGTAATGCCTTCTTTTCTTTTGAAAATCCATTTGCACCGGATGGGATTTTTGTCTTCAGGTATTTTTACCAACTCCCAGGTACCATTTTTATCAAGAGATTCCATCTCATCATGCATTGCAGTTATCCAATTGTTGCAATCATCTGAAGTAATTGCTTCAGAATAAGTTGAAGGTTCTGAGCTACCTTCAATTTGTTCAGCAATATTTAAAGCATAAGCAACTACATTAACTTCTTCAATTAATCTTTTAGGAGGTTGAATGACCCTCCTAGGTCTATCAGTTGCTATAGAACGTTGTGGTTGTTGAGCAGTAGCGGAGACTCTTCTTCAACAGAAGTATCTTGGCTCATAGCATTTTCTTTTTCTGGAGTTTGTCCTGAGTTAGCAGATTGCTCCACCTGCACACTTGTCTTCTTTTGACACTCAACAGGAATATTAGTAGAAGAATATTCTGACTCGTTGAAAACCACATTTCTACTAATAACAACCTTTTTAGTTTCAGGACACCACAATTTATAACCTTTAACTCCAGACATGTAGCCAAGAAAAATACATTTAATAGCTCTAGGCTCTAATTTCTCGTTATCAACATGAGCATATGCAGTACAACCAAAATTTTTTAAATTTGAATAAACTGCTGGGGAACCAGACCATACCTCAATTGGAGTCTTCTTATCAAGTGGAATAGAAGGTGACATATTGATAAGATAACAGGCAGTAGAAGCTGCTTCAGCCCAAAAACGCTTAGACAACCCCGCGTTAGATAACATGCAACGGGCTTTCGAAATGATAGTTCTATTCATACGTTCAGCCACACCGTTCTGTTGAGGAGTATGAGGAACAGTGTGGTGCCTAACAATGCCTTCAGACTTGCAGTAGGAATTGAACTCATTTGAACAAAACTCCATCCCATTATCAGTGCGAAGCTTTTTAACCTTCCTTTCAGTCTGCCTTTCCACCATGACTTTCCATTCTTTGAATGCAGCAAATGCTTCTGATTTATGCTTTAAGAAATATGGCCAGACTCTTCTTGAGTAGTCATCAATTATAGTGAGCATGTAACGAGCAGCGCCAAGTGATGCCTCTTGAGATGGTCCCCAAATGTCAGAGTGTACATAATCAAGAATGCCTTGAGTGGTATGTACCGAGGTGTTGAATTTTACTCTCTTGTGCTTTCCAAAAATGCAGTGTTCACAGAAATCCAGCTTTCCTGTGCATTGGCCATCAAGGAGTTCTCTTTTGCTTAAAACTGACAAACCAAGTTCACTCATATGCCCAAGACGCATATGCCAAAGGTTAGTAGTATCAGAAACAGATGATTTATTTGAAATAACATTAACATCACCTGTAATTGTAGTACCCTGTAGATGATACAGGTTTGCAGATTTAAAGTCTGCTTTCATTACTACCAAAGCACCTTTGGAAACCTTTAAAACTCCACCTTCACCAGAATACTTGTACCCTTTGAGATCAAGAGTACTCAGGGAGATGAGATTTCTTTTTAAACCTGGAACATGTCGAACATCAACCAAAGTTCTGATGACACCATCGAACATCTTGATTCGGATTGAACCAATCCCTGCAATTTTATATGGTGCATCATCACCCATTAAAACAGAACCACCTTCGATAGGTTGATAGTTGATAAACCAGCTTCTGTTTGGACTCATGTGAAAAGTACACGCTGAGTCAAGAATCCATTCGTCATTGGTTTTGGCACATTCAGCAAAAGCTACAAGAACTTCTCCGTTGGAATTTTCTTCAACAGCATAGGCTGCGTTTCCTTCACCATCTTGACTTAGTTTTGAGTTGCTGGTGGAAGCTTTCTTCTCCTTGTTTTTCAGCTTATAGCATTCAGAAATTTCATGGCCATCCTTTTTGCAATATCTGCAATATTTTTGACTCCTAGACTTTGATCTGCCTCTAGAATTATTTGAGTTCTTGCCTTTAAAGTCAGCATTTGACTTCTTGTCTGTTGGTCTGCCACGAACCGTTAGACTTTCTGCTGGAGAACTTGATCCTCCAGTAGACACCATATTTTTCATCTTTTCTTTGGCATGCAAAGCATCATAAACTTCTTGAAGAGTTAAAGTATCACGACTATATAATATGGTATCTCTAAAATTTGAATAAGAAATAGGCAAAGAACATAAAAGAATCAAACCCAAATCTTCTTCATCATATTTGACCTCCATAGCTTCTAAATCTGTAATGATCTCTTTAAAAACGGATAGATGATCCATCAATGATCCACCTTCTTGCAGTTTGTGGGAAAACAATTTTTGTTTAAGGTGCATCTTACTTGTGAGATCTTTGGTCATACAGATTTGCTCTAATTTCAACCATAAGGAGGCTGCAGTTGTTTCTTTCAAAACTTCCTGCAAAATACTATTAGATAAATGAAGATGAATATGAGAGAGAGCCTTACGATCTTTTCGTTCCTTCTCCTCATCTGACCAAGAAGCGGGCATTTTATCACGACCTAACAGCGCATCATCAAGATCCAACTGAGCCAATACAGCTCGCATCTTTACTTGCCATAAAGTAAATCTTGTGTCTCGATCCAAGAGTGGTAAATCATATTTCAATGAAGACATGTCGATATAACTTTGAGCTAATAAACTTGGTTCTGATACCACTTGTTAAAATTATATCGACAATAAAGAAAGGAAATATGAGAAGAAAAGTAAAAATGAGAACACAAGGATTTAACGTGGAAACCCTTTCGGGAAAAAACCACGGGAACAACCGATGATATCACTATATGGTAAAATATGAGGATATTACAAGAATATTTAATCTCTCTCACTCACTCTTATGTTACTCTCAAAGGATGCCACAAACTGGAGGAAGCATTTGCCATTTTATAGGCAAATTCTTCAGACCAATCATTCCCCCCTCCAATCACTCCACAAATCACTCCACCAATTGTGCACCAGTTGTCAAGAGTGGGCCCCGCCACTTTTGACCAAAAACACTCCAATCATTCCATAAATCACTCCACCAATTTTGTACCAATTGTCAAAAGTGGGCTCCACCACTTTTGACCAAAAAGAAAAAAAAAAAAAACTTTCGGTGGTGAATAGTAACGCGGAATGAACAGTATACGCGGAATGAACAGTACTATGAACAGTACACGCGGAATGAATAGTAACTATGAACAGTACACGCGGAATGTGGGTCTCATGAATAGTGACGTGAATAGTAAATTTTGTCTCATATCAACACTGGATTAGCCTCTTCCATACTTTTTTCAAGTAATTTTGGAACCTTCTTCGAAACTGATATTGTAAAAATCAACCAAAGTTAATATAATTATCAATCAGGGAACTTTTGGTTAAAGCACAAGTCAGTTGCAACGTTGCTGCTACCAATGCAAATAATTCTCACTCTTGATGGTTATGTAGGACATGATGAAGTGATTACATGGAACCTGAGACTGTGTCTTGATGCTTGTTAGTTCCTTTAGAAAAATTAGATTTCTCTTTAAAGTAATTAGGAGTGATGCACTGTAGACCAATTGCGAAAAAATGAAATCCTAACAGTTGTTAGGAAGGTGTAGGTGAGGTAGTCTGCAATCATTCATGTTTCTGTTGTGAAAGAAGTGTCAATAGGCAACTCTTGAAATTGAACTTCCTACATTTGTATGCAGTTAATTTAAAATTTGAAAAAAAGAAGAGAAATATACCTATAGAGCAATTTGATTCACTAAATTGACGGATGACTTATTTAAATTCCCAAACTACACTATGAGCAATTTGATTCACTAACTTGATAGATGACTTATTTTAAATTCCCAAACTACACTGTCTGAGGGAGTTGATAATTACTGGTGATCCAGCCGCCGTGCCAACAGCTCCATGGTTGTACTGTAAACTTTTGAGGAATTAATATCACAATTGACATGTGACTGCTCTTATATAAGCTAAGGCTAGTGGGTTCTGAACACAATACATCTTATATCCCCTTTGTCATAGAGCTAAACAGAGAGATGAAAAGCTTAAGCATTTAGATTAGGTGGGGTCACATGATTTAACACCCTTATTCCTTTTTCTCCTTTGAGAGAAATGAAATGAGATCTAGGCTCTGGTGGTTTTGGAGTCTTGGTTAAAATGTTAGCACATTCTATGCTATTTTTTTCTCTTCTTCATTCCAGTGTTTTTAATCCAATCATGTATTGTCTTTTTCCTATTGTTGGCTCTTTAGCGGCTTATGAGTACAACTCTCTGGTGTAGGTGCCCCTGCTAGGTGGAGCATTTTGTGCCTGCACTTGGCATTTCTTTTACAACTCAGAGTCCCTTGAGGTAAGTATATCAATTTGTTTATTTACTTATTAACAGGAAATTTCTACCGTATGCAAAGAATCTTACGAGGAAAAAAAACCGTACACTGTATAAGGAAAAAGTTAGATTTTCCTGAAGAGGGGGTGGGGGGAGTGAGGTGGTTGTTAGTATAATCACGCTGATAAATTACTGCAATTCAATAATAACCTCATAACTGCTTTGCTAGCTTTCCATTTCTATTTGCTTGCCATTACTTAAATGACACGCATTGGATGCATGAGTTTCAGGTATTAGTGGCTCTACAAGCAGCTTTGACAGTTCTTGGTAATGCCACAATGTGCGTTGCTGCATTTCGTATATACAGATCACAGGAGCAATCAAAAGAATTATGAGCATTGAGTTTGGTGTACTTTCCCAACTTTCATCACTCATTCAGCTTCCTTATCTACATGGTACTTCATCCGATTTCTTGCAGTCTCTTTTTCATCTTCAAACGGGACAGGAACTTTATTCGACGACAAAGCTGATTGTTTTGGCAGAAGAAAGAGAATCCTGTCACATATCAGACCAATTTGACACTAAGTATATAATATAAGATAAAGTTGCTTTTCCATGGATGTTGTAAAAAGCTTTTAGCACCACCAGTGTGGATCGTGGAGATATTAATTTCTGTCTTTTTGGTGGCTGGTGAGTTTGTCAGGGTAGTTCCCTGACTTTGGCCTTTCCAGTTGCATTGTTGTACATTCTTTGAACAGCTCCCTTTTGTACATCTAAAAATGGCCATTATTGGCTTGCTAGGAACTGTTGATGTCAAATGAATCATATCCGACATCTTCAACATGTTCTTTGTTTATGTACTGTATTATTCTTTCCAATTACCTGTTTGACTAGTTTTCCGGAAATAGCCTCTCTAACTTCACAAGGTAGGGATAAGGATTGCGTACATTCTACCCTCCCCAAACCCCACTTGTATGAATACACTGGGTATGTTGTTGTTGCTGCTTGACTAGTTTCTTGCTCGTTGCTATCTTGCTGATATATGGCAAATTGCTAGCTCCCTGCAGTTTGGCTGTATGAATACAACAACAGTGATTGTTTCTGTTATTGGCCTTGAGCCTCGACCTTATGGATCAATCAATCAACTATACTTCAATCCCAAATTGGTAAGATCTGGTTGTATGAATCCTATGTATCTTTGCCCTTGATAGGCGAGTCTGGAGGTCTAGTATCCGGGTTGTAGGATAGGGGCTTTTAGGTAGTGGTCGTTGTTACTGCATTCCATTTTATTTACTGAATGTGGCTAAATTAATATTTGTGGATGTCCTTTTACTTTTGTTTTTGTTTACCTTTTCCTTTTGCATGTCATGTTACTTATGCCCTATGTTTACATAATTATGTATCGTGATTTCTGCTGGAATTACTAATACTCTTTTGTTTTTGTCTTTGTTTCCGTCTTTCCTTTTCTTTTTTAAACCGAGGGTCGACTGGAAACAACCTCTCCATCCTTTCGGGTGGGGGTAAGGCCTGCGTACATATTACCCTCCTCAGACCCCACGCTGTGGGAGTATCTTATATCCCATTTTGCATCGCACACGAGACTGCAGAAATATACAAGATAAACTGAAGCTAACCTTTGCAATTATTTGTCAAGATTAACCTTGTGGGGTTCGTTTTTTTTTTTTGGGGGGGGGGGGGGAGTGGAGGATGTTGTGGAGAGGTCTTAACACGGTACTTTCCAATGTGCGCCTTAATCCTTGAATTTATGCATGTTTGCCTACTAATTTACAAATTCACAATATATGTGCCCCTATGCTGTAGAGTCAACTATTTTTTCTTTAAACTTGCATACTTAGGGTAGAGGTGGAATGTTAAAATAGTTGAAACTTTGTATAGAAACCTTTTATGTAAGAAAGAATCCTAAGCACAGTTAAGGTCAATGCATAGGGATGTGCTCTGCCTTTAATAATACCTTGAGGCCCAAAGTTAATTTAGTAATTTCAAATGGTATTTTGATTCCAGAGGCCATTTTGTTGACCTTATGCCTAACTTTTTAGTCCAAAGTTAACACTTCAAATACACACTAAGAAATTTGACTACTTCTTATTCCCTGAGCATACAACAAATTGATGTTGAATACTAGAGTATCATTAATTATTTATAAAGTTTAAGTTTTCTGCTATGACACTCTAATAAATATTTACACCAGTATCTTATGTGGTAATAAATGATAAGTAACATGATAAAGTATGTTAAATTACACTGTTGGTGTAAAATTTTTTTGTATTACCAATACATATAACATAAAACATCCTATTAAAACCGTGTATTTTTCTACTTCATGCTATCCTGAATCTAGGAATATGAACTCTTGGCTTCGCAAAGAAAAGATCAAAGACTACTGTCATGACCCGCCGGATCATCATGCTACGTAGGTGTTACTTGGCATATATTTTTGCCATATGAAATGGTTACATGAGTTAGGGACTAGATCTTGATGGAATATTCTAGAACTATGAAGAATTTTCTTAGAAAAGTTTTAGATATTTATGCATTTGTAGGAAGAGGGGCTTGCTCTGATGGTAAGCAACCCCCACTTCCAACCAAGAGGTTGTGAGTTCGAGTCTCCCCAAGAGCAAAGGTGGGAAGTTCTTGGAGGGAAGAATGCCGGGGGTCTATTTGGAAACAGCCTCTCTACCCCAGGGTAGGGGTAAGGTCTACGTACATACTACCCTCCCCAGACCCCACTAAGTGGGATTATACTGGGTTGTACTTTTTATGCATTTGTAGGAAGGTTCTAGAGAACTATAGAGGTTTCCTTGTGAAGACCCTATAACTTTATAGAATTGTTAGGAAAGTCCTTAGAAGAATTTATTTATGTAGAATATTCTAGAGGAGGGACTTAATTGTAAATATGGAAGGACTTGTAGAATAATTATTATTTATATACTAGTCTCTAGGTGATTAGTATAAATAGGAGGCATTCATTTGTAATTCATCAATCAAGCAAACATTTCAAGTTCTCTCTAATACAAAGCTTCCTTTAGTAATTCTCTTAAGTTCTTTCTTTCATTCTCTTAACGATCTTGAGTATAGTAGGGCTGACTTGGCATAGCAAGAACATGAGCAAGTTGTGCAAGATCGTGAGCCAGTTGTCACGTGCCGCACGTGTACTTAGTTAAGAGCTAAGGACATGATAACGTGGTATCAGAGCGAAGGTTTCAACTAAGAGAATGGCGAACGATGGAGAAATTAACGCTGCCAACACCCAAGCCAATGTTATCCAGGATGCTGCTGGCAAGAGCGGCCGTAGCAAAAAGAGGAATGCCACCAACAAGAACCAAGAGGTGACACCTGAGGTTGTGTCAAACGAAGGGCTTACATCCCAAGAACCATCTGCCACTGAGGCGAGACAGGATGAAGTGGAGGTCCTTCTAGAGGACGTCTCGCTCGGTAAAGAGTGGGTGATGAAGATGAACACGGGGATGGACGCCGTGGAGATCTTTGGCCAATGGTTGGGGAAGGTGGAAGACACCCTTAATGTTCTTGAGGGGCACACTCTTGAAGAGATTGAAAGTATTCGAAATGACTTGGAGGGACGTACACAGATTGAGATGGAACTAAGGCAAACCATCACTGCCTTACAGTGCAGACTTATGGAGGCTTTGAGTACTATCGATGCTATGAAGGAAAAGATAGAGTCACTCGAGGAGCATGTCAATGCTGGCGTGACTGAGGCAGCTAGCAATGTTGTGGTGACGAGGGAGGCCAAGATCGAGGCTCTCAAACCCCCAATGTTCAAAGGTGTTTGTGATGCACAAGAAGTGGAAAACTTCCTTTGGCACTTGGAGAACTACTTCAGGCACGACAAAGTGAGGGACGACGAGGCCAAGATCAACACTGCGGTATTGTACCTCTCAGAGACTGCCATGCTATGGTGGAGAAGGAAGATGGCCGACGTGGATAAAGGTCTATGCAACATTGAGACGTAGGAACAACTTAAGAAGGAGTTGAAGAAGATATTTTACCCGGTGAATGTGGTGTATGAAGCTAGGCGGAAGCTAAGACAGCTCCGACAGACGACCACAATTCTCAATTCGGGAGTATGTGCATGAGTTCACTACCTTAATACTGCAAATCACGTCATTATCTGAGGAAGATTCACTCTTTCACTTCATGGATGGGTTGCAAAATTAGGCAAAACAGAGTTAAGAATACATCAAGTAGCCAGTGTGAATGAGGCCATAACGATAGCTGAGTCACTTGTTGACTTCAAGATGGAGTCTGTCAAGTCCAAAGAAGGAAACGTCGAGAGTGATGGGGGAGATCATGACGAGGAAAATGGGAAAGGTATAGCCGATGTATACAAAGGTAATGGCAAGGGGCTATCATATAATGGACATGGGTCCAAGAGAAATGGCAAGGGGCCGCAAAACAATAGCAAGTACGTGCCTAAGAGAGGATGCTACTTTTGTAAAGGATCACATCAGGTAAGTGAATGCCCAGATTTCGGTAAGCTTGCAACAATGATCGGGAATTTTGCTCAGGGACACAAGGGTGGCACACGAGAGATCGTCATTGGAGGGATGTGTTTGGAATCTAAGTCGAAAGTAGGGGATTCCGAAGCCTATTTTGGCGCCATGCAATTATAACATGGTGGTAGTAAGAAACGTTGGGCGGACATAGTTGAAAGGGATGGTAAGTTACAAAATGGTGGCACACTATCATACTTAGATGATGCACCTAGCAGAAGGGTCAAGTTTGTTAAGGATGAGACCATGGAAGGAAGCCAAATAGGGAGTGAAAGCATAGACCCGATGCCTGAGAAGATTCTGGACATGGTTGAGTCATGGAGAGATTCAGGCCAAGAGAAAGGGGAGGCATTAGATGGGCGGAGGATCGGGGCCTTTATTGCTAGCCGTCCAATGTACAAACGGCATAAGAAGAGAGGTGCGCGCATACGTGTCGATGCTTTGTGCCGAGGACGACACAAAATTGGGTGGGGAGAGTGTCATGACACGCCGGATCATCATGCCACGTAGGTGCCACTTGGCATATATTTTTGCCATATGGAATGATTACATAAGTTAGGGACTAGATCTTGGTGGAATATTCTAGAACTATGAAGAATTTTCTTAGAAAAGTTCTAGATATTTATGCATTTATAGGAAGGTTCTAGCGAAATATAGATGTTTCCTTGTGAAGACCCTAGAACCTTATAGAATTGTTAGGAAAGTCCTTAGAAGAATCTAGTTATGTAGAATATCCTAGAGGAGGGACTTAATTGTAAATATGGAAGGACTTGTAGAATAATTATTATTTACATACTAGTCCCTAGGTAATTAGTATAAATAGGAGGCATTCATTTGTAATTCATCAATCAAGCAAACATTTCAAGTTCTCTCTAATACAAAGCTTCCTTTAGCAATTCTCTTGTGTTCTTTCTTTCATTCTCTTAGCGATCTTGAGTGTAGTAGGGCTGATTTGGCATAGCAAGAACGCGAGCAAGTTGTGCAAGATCGTGAGCAAATTATCAAGTATCGCATGTGTACTTAGTTAAGAACTAAGGACGTGACACTACAGTCCAGTTTTATTATTAATTCAGATGTGAATATTTTATGTTTGTTATTGCATTTGAATTGATAAAAAAAATATTTTTTTGATTTCTTCCATAAAAGTGGAGTTTTATATTAAGTGAAGAATTAAATAAAACTAATGTTGCCGTAGAGAAACAGACAGTCTGGGGCCAACAGCCCTGACTTTGAAAAAATGCTGTTTTTACTTATGATTTTAGTTACCTTACGTGTTAAGAAGCTTCAAATAACTCCTTTTTTTGGGAAAAGAAAAGGTTGTTTTTGGTTGGATTTATGCAATTTACATTATCCTAAATTACATTTAAGGGGTCAATCCAAGACTTAGCCTATCCGAGTTTTAACCAAAATTGTCCCTTATGTGTGAGGTTAGGTTTAATTTTATCTTTTAAATATATATCTGAGCATATATCGTCCCTTTAAGTATACAAAGCTGAGACACTTAACGAATCAATTTTTAATTTACAGGTTACATACATGGTTAGGCCGTTAAATGTGAGCACACAAATTAGTTTTTAATTTACAGGTTACAAACATGGTTAGGCCGTTAAATGTTTCTTCTTGTTTGTGTTCTCTTCTCCCGTTAAGTAGACCGAACATGCTGAACTTTGGTATACACAAGGGACAATATGTGCTCGGATGTATATTCAGGGGATAAATTTAAACCTAACCTCGAATATAATGAACAATTTTGGTAAAAAACGCACCATTCTCCCATTTTACTATTACTTTGCCTTTTAGAGCATTTCTTCCCCATACTTTATTTTTATCTCAAATGAGTAAATAATAAATTAGATTCCAAACTAGTATTTGAATTTTCATAAATCTATATGTATCTTTCGAAATGAGAACGACTTTCTTGTTATAATATTATGAAAGAACGAGTACTATGCTACAATTCTCCCATTTTACTGTTACTTGGTGTATGCATTGTTTTCAAATTCTAAGTAATGTGTATGAAGATCCACAACATGGTTCTGGTGGCGTAGTGATTGCTACTTCATCTGCACTATTTAAATTTGAACGTTTAAATCATACAAAAGACTCCTTTATATATATATAT
Organism: Nicotiana benthamiana; assembly: GCA_034376525.1. Taxonomy (NCBI): domain Eukaryota; kingdom Viridiplantae; phylum Streptophyta; class Magnoliopsida; order Solanales; family Solanaceae; genus Nicotiana; species Nicotiana benthamiana. Next base: position 128,709,983 of record CM067332.1, on the reverse strand, counting down.
ATATATAAACTCATTTCGAGGTTACACGATCTCACAATCGTTGCAATTCAACCCGTTATAGCATATTGTCTGTCTTATTTTTCATATCGCTAATTCCGCTTACACAAATAGAACTAATTATAACCAAGAGTACTCTAATTTTATAACATAAACGAAATAATTTATGAATAACACAAGTAGCTAGCATACATTTACAATAAGTGATAATTATTTTTATCCACTTTTTCCCTCATTAATATAACAGTTACTTTCTTCATTGACATGGTTGCTTATGAATGGGAAGTAGGTTAAGAGTAGTGGATCCTCTGTCAAATTGAGAAAATTTCTTCTGAAACTGAGACATTAAACTAAGGTTTTCTTGATGGAGGAGGCTTGCTTTCTTCCTCAATTTCTCATTCTCCTTTAAAATGCTCATATTTTCCATGTATAGCTTCAAATTTCTCATTTCCATATCCTCAGCTGCTTTTTCCTCACTTCTCTTCTTCCTTCATAACCCGAAAAAACCAATTATTAACAATTTAACTTCTATATATTGATTATATAAAGGAATTTTTACAAGTAGCAGATCACTTAAAAGATAGCCACATGTCGCCGTTTATAAAAAATGAGATTAGTAACCTGAGTTAAAAATCACTACTTGCTGAAACGAATTAAAATATACTGATAGAATAAAAGTTTTGTACTCCGCGTAATTGGTAAAATTACTGCCATGTGATCAAAAGGTTATGGGCTCCGAGTCGTAGAAACAGCATCTTGCAGAAATACAGGTTAAGACTGCATAAAATAGACCTTTGTGGTCCTGTTATTCCCCAGACGCGGCATATATCGGGAATTTAATGTACCAGGCTGCATTTTTTTACTCCTTCATTACATAATCCACTAATTACACTATAGACGAAAAGAAAAGACCGTCACACCTTAAAGAGGAAAGTGATCATAAAATAAAGTGAAAGAACAAAAGAGCACCAATTAATCTTTTGTCAAATACCTTGTAAGCCTATGAACTTGAACTCGAGAGAGCTTTGGTCGTTGTTTTTTCTGCATTGAAAAGTAAATTGGACGAGATGAATTCCACTCTGCAGAACTGATACACATTTCTTCCTCTTTTTGTGTGTGTGTGTGTTTTAGTTCAAGAAGAAGAGGAATAGAGGTACGTGCTATAATGAAATGTTGAGTTGAAGTATATGAAGGTGGTGAGATCCTATAAATAGGTGGAATTGTAGTTTTCAATATGAATAAGCATTACTACTTACCATGTGGTTCCCTGGCTATTTTTGCAACTAATGAGGGGAGAGAGAGAGAAGAGAGAGAGAGAGGAGGCTAATGTTTTTTCAAGTATAGTAATGATGACTAGGGGACTCATGATTACAAATAGCAGCAATCCATCTATTTCCATGTAGAAAAAGCCTATAAGAGGGATATGTCTCTCTGCCTTATTAATTAACTTCCTATTTTCTCTTTTTTTTACTTACATCTTGGTTTATCTATCTTAGGAGTTGGTGTATTTATGAAAAAGGGCATTTTGGTCACTCTGGTATAAAATTTCCCTTCTAGTATTTGCCATGTTCACCTACTATCCCTAATTACTTTTCACTATTCACCTACATATTCATGCATATAAATGCACATTATTCTGTCACACCTGGTAGGCTGGAATCATGTTTCTCATAACAGGCATTGAAGTTATTCCTTCTGCTTTTTTCCTTTGGCATCTAGATATAGGAATTTGCAAAGAATATGACAACTTAGGTTATTTTGTGTTTGGTCTGTTACAGAGTGGTGGGAGGGGAATCTTTGTTGGGCTATGTTCGGTCGAAAGATACTTTTAACATGTGTGATATTATTTTTTTGGGTCAAGATCGTACAATTTTCTCCAAAAAGATTTCATGTCATTAAAAATATCATAACATTTTTTACGAACTTGTTTTTATTATCAACTTTCGTGAAGGACTTTTTTCATGCATCCAACAATTTTCCTCTTAAATACCCAAATGGCCCCTCACGCTATGATTCTTATCTGGAGATTCACTATGTACTATTCATATCACTCGACTATTTATGACCAAAAAGCCCATTTTTTTTGTGCGTACGTCTTCAAGCTATGAGTAAAGGAATTATACAACGCTCGTAAACCGGCAAAGGCACCAAGTGGGGCAATATGTGATCACTTTGTCATCTCTATACTTATTTTGCCAAACCATTGGATGTGATATTAGTTATTGAGATAAGTCGGCTTATATATACTCTTAATATTGTGTCATATTATTTATTTTGAGTTAAGCCCGCAAATTTTCTCAAGGAAAAGCCTCACATGCATCATTTATAGCATCGATATATTTTATATATATGTAACTTTTTTTTCTTATCCACTTTCAATGTAATACTTTGTTTGCCTGCCCAACATACTAAAGCTTTAACTTCCCTTAGGAAAATGGACTATACAAATTGACAATCATAAAGGGATTTTTTCCTATCTATACCATATAGCAAATATTATTACCAAAAATATTTATAATATTGTATTTACCCGCCTAGTCCATAGTTTGTCTACAAAATCTGTACCAAACTAAAAATAGGTAAATTCTACCCTAATAACGGGCCAAAATAGAAGGAATCAGATTTAATGATGATTCTATCACCATTAATTTCGATATTTAAAACGGAAGCAAATCCATTGCAGCATGATTCTCTTATTCTCCATATATTTTCCACCATTGATAGCCATTAAAAAGATTGAAAGCTTTGAATTCAAATTTGAATTTTCAAAAATCATTATTTGTTTGGATTGGGTGTTGTTGTAAACAATTTGGAATATGTTTAGGAGTTTATACCTAAATTTTGAGGGGTTTTGGTGAAGATTAGACTTGGTTTTAACTGAATTTCATATTGAAACTTGTCGTCGAAGAAGAAGAAGACATATTTCCAGAATTGTAGTTAAATTGTAGATAAATTGTAGATTGGAAAGACTAAAACTTCTACAAGTCTTTTACAATTATGTCAAAATGCCAATTATGCTACAATTGAAATGAGAATTGGGATATTAAAATTCAATGTATTCAATTTGTAGATATCTTGTAGATAAAATTTCTACAAATAAACTACAAATCAGTTTAAGTATTGCATAAAGTTGTATTATTTTTAAGAGTATCTACAAAATTGCTACATTTATACTACAATTAAACTACAATCTTGTGTCAAAAAAATATTGACAACAAAATTTGCTCTTCATCTACAAAATTTCTAAATAAAAACTACAAATTGCACTCATACTGTCGACTTTATTGTCTTCCACGAGAAAATCATTTCTTTTATAATTGCACAACCCAACTACTCCTTCAATCAGCCATTATGTAAATTAGTCCAAAGAACTTTCTAAACTACTCCTTCAATCAGCCATTAGGTGCGCTTAGTGTTAGAGAAGTGTAACGAACAGTATGAGATCTGTGAATTTTTTAGTACGTTTGAAGATGTCGATGATGAGGAGAGAAGTACAGGAAGAGAGGAATGCCATCATTCTTGATGCTGTGAATAATTGTCAATGCAAATATGCGATCTTCAATTAGTTCTTTTGTTTACTGCATCAGTGTACTAAATCTATTGATGTATGTCGCGAATGATTTACCCATCTAGACAGTTGCCTTCGATTTATTTTCTTTACTGAAGGTAAATCATGGGGGTGAGGGATGGGAGGAGAGAGAGGCGTGTAGTAAAATAAAGTGAATATATAATCCTAAAATCATGCCTAGAATAAATGAAGCAATAATTATACCCTTAATTTGGATTATGGTACATAAATTAAAATTTGGCATGCTTAAATGTAATAAACACAAACCTTAAACGTGGGAGGTAATAAGGTTTGCTATATGGTATAGATAGGTAAAAATCCCAATCTTAAATCTGTACGTTTTGCTAGTGGCTTCAGAATCCCGTCGCTTAGTACGCGAATTAAATTCCTGGAATTATATCTCTGAACTAATTTATTTCACTTGGGAGGTGAGATAATATAATCCCAAGTTTGACGGGATAATATAGGATATCTTGTATTAATACTGAAATTAAATTTATACCATGTTTAGTTAACAATATTGTATAGGGTAAAATATGCTTACAATAAATGATCGCATGAGGAAGTGATATGTGGAGCCGAAGACAGAAGATAGTTGAGTCCAGAAGGCGACGATCACGTCTGTTACCGAAGAGAATGATACTCACAGAGATGAAATAAATGCCTGCCATCCACCAATAGCATTTAATGAGGAATATTCTATATCGTTAAGTACCCGACCCATTACAAGGATGTCACAACCCTAGTTCACCATCCATGAACATGTCATGACGGCATCCAGTCACCATGTCCAGGTAAGCCTGATAGTACGGAAACATCAAAATTTGCGAAAATAATTAATTATACTAGATAACTTAAGGAAAATTGTATATAAGCATCGCCTGGAAAAACAATCCAACAATTTCAAAACTAAGCAAAATCCTAAAACCCGAAAAATCACGGGCAACACAGGCTAATAGAATATAATAATCTGCTCTACACCAGAACATCTAAACAACATGAAGGAGAAGAAAAGACTATGTGCTAATGCCGGAATAGAATATAGATCCAGGTTTGCGGACGTAGCAGATATACCTCAAGTCAACATTGACTCTCTCCACCACAAGGATGATACGCCTGAAAGGAAGTACCTGGATCTGCACATGAAAAATATGCGCAGAAGAGGCGTGAGTACACCACAGCGGTACTCAGTAAGTAACAAGCCTAACCTCGGTTGGGTAGTGATGGGGAAGGTCAAGGCCCTACTGAGGTAAATAAAATAATAATAATAATGTATGATATGGTGACAACCAGCTGTGACAACCCAAAAGGGTCATCACCGGATTTCCCCCCTTTTCTTGTACTTTTGAGGCCTTGAGACCTCGCTTTTAGTTTTATCGATTTGTATGCACAGTCCGAGCATGTAGTCGGAAAGTTTTTATGTTGTAAAATATGAATTGTGTGAAACATTTGATAAATTTTGATATTAATATTGTTAAAGTTGACTTTGGTCAACATTTTGGGTAAACGGATCCGGACCCGTGATGTGACGATCTCGGAGGATCCGTAGAAAAATATGGGACTCGGGCATATTCTTGGAATCAAAATCCGAGGTCCCGAACCCGAGTAATGAATTTTTGAAAGAAATTACTTTTCTTGATATAAAAATTTGAAATGAGAATGAGTTAGAAAATATAAGTATCAGGCCCGTATTTTGGTTCCGTTGCCCGCTATAGGTCTTAAATATGTGTTAAGTGCTTTCTGTGAAATTTAGTCAAAATCGGACGTCGCTTGACGTGTTTTGGACCTAAATATCTAAAGTTATAAGTGTAAGAAGTTTGAACTGAAAATGATGATTTTGAGGCTTGATTCATCGATTTTGATTTTGTTTTGGCAATTTGATCGCTCGAGTAAGTTTGTGGGATGTTGTTGAGTTAGTGTGTGTGTTTGGTTAGGATCCCCGAGGGCTCGAGAGTAATCCGGTGGTGGTTCTGGGTGGTTTTGCACTTAGAAACATAGCAGATTTTTCTCTCAGCTGTTGCAGGCTATTTCGTTCTTTGCGAACGCGGCCTCTGGCTCGCGTTCGTAGTTACTTGATGTTTCCCTCTTATGCGTTCGCAGTCCCTTTTCCACGTTTGCATAGTTCTTCTACCTTTCCCATCGCGTTCGCATCCAATCCCCTCGCGTTCGTGTAGAGCAACCCCAGGGCCCCCAGTTTTCCTTCTTTGCGTTCGCAGCACCCCATCGCGAACGTGATGCTCCCCAACCAGCCTTCTCCACGAACACGACCCCTATGTTGCGGACGCATAGAGTAAAACCATTCAATGAATTTTTCATAAAAATAGAACACCTAACACGAGATTTCTTCATTATTTTCACATGAGCTCTTCTCCTTCACCCTCCATAGATAAGTTTGAAGAATCTTTCCTCCATAACTTGATAGGTAAGTGTTCCTAACTTCATTCCCTCTTAATTTCTTCAACTAATCACTAATTTCCTAGCCATAAATCATGAAATCAAAGTAGAAATTAGGGGTTTTTGGTAGAGCTAGGGTTTTGGGAATTTTTGGGTGATTCAACCTCAATGTGGAGTCAAATCTTAAAATAGATTATATATTTGAACTCGTGGGTGTTGACGCCCCTTTTTTCCCCTTTCTAAAAGGAAGAAATAAGGTTTATGACATTACGGACAAAATAACCCTTATTCACTTTTGAGGAATCAAGTTATTGAATTTAAAGTGTTGCCACTTAATGATTATAGTGCATTAGGACACTTTTAAAGAAAAGAAGAAGATTTTGAAAGAAAACTAGAGTTCAGGAAAGGGCTTGAGATTATCTCGAGGGAAGGTATTAGGAACCCCTCAAGATCCACTAGTATGGTTCCCGGTCATGCTTAATTGTGACTTTAAAGGAGTAGAAAGCAAGTAATGTTTATAGTTGCAAATAAGCTTGGAACTTTGAAAAGCAAAGGAAGAATAGACAGTTTTTAGAAAAAGAGTTGATGCAAAGAAATAAAATCACTTAAGGAAAATATTACCAAAGAAAAGAAAGGAGGTCCTAGGTTTAAATACAATATGGATTACATCAATGCAATACCCAGCATTCACTCCTCAAAACTGGGGTCGCATGAGATATTAGCGCACCGGTCATCATATCCATATTCTATCCTTCCCGCCCCGTAAAGGTTATTTGAACGTGTAAATTGGTCACGACTGCTTATTGCGTGCTATTACCCGTCCCGTCCTATAAGTCCTAGAGGGCATTTAGAACCACTATTCCTATAAGGTGAGGACTAGGTTGAACCCTTAGGTTTAAAGGTCAAAAATACTAGGCGACATACAAAACAGAGAGGACTTTATGTAAGGAATCATATAAAGGGCATGTAAAAGGCGCAAATATCCCTCCAAAGACAGACATACAATTAGCACGTCTCAATCACATTTAAGGTCTCAAGAAATGGGAGTTTAAAAGCTAGAGTGTCAAAAATAGGTTTAAATAGAAGCCAAAAATTTAGCCGGAATTTCAGAAAGTTGGACGAAATTTTTTTAGAACTTGAGAAAATGGCAATAAATATATAACGTTTTAGGAATTAGTAAGAAAACACTTTGAAACGCACTTGGAAAATATATAGTAAGGATATCAAAGATGTGGTATTCTGATAAAAGGAATAGCACAGTTTCGGACAAGAGAAAAAAATAGATGCAAAATCATTTAGGATTTCAGGTGTGTGTGTGTGTGTGAGAGAGAGAGAGAGAGAGAGAGAGAGAGAGAGAGAGAGAGAGAGAGAGAGAGAGAGAGCAGTAAGTATATCAGTATGGAAACATACTTTTGAAAATTACAGAAGATATTAAAAACATAGTATTCTGATAAGTTTTACAAAATAATAGTCCAGTTCTGGTCTGAAAAGGTAACTTAGTAGAAAAAACATATAGATGTGATAAAAATAGGGGGGGAGTTTAGTAGGAAATCCAAGCGGAATTTAGAGAACAAATCCGGACAGTTAAAAGAGATGGAAATAGCTCAAACATGACTAAAACGATCAATTGATTTTATCCGGCCTAAGGCTTGCCTAGGTTTTAAAGACATTGCCTGATTATGTAAAAGGAAGTGCACATATATATTTGTTTTCTAGTTTTTAAAAGAAATTTCTAACCAGCCTTATGTTACTAAAAGAAACTAATGAGGCCTTCAAACAATTGCAACTCAAACGAAAAATCCTAATTGACATGATACCTAATGCACACAAGGCTCCTAAGAACATGGTCTCTAAATGCAATAGCAATGACAGTAACTTGTTGGTTATTAACCGATTGTGATTATAAAAGTGAGTAAAATAATAAGCTGAAATGTAAAAGAGCCTAAAATGGTATTTATAGTCGTATGAGATACATGTCCGAGATAGGATATCAATTGCACAAATAATAAAAGCCCTACAAGCACGTTTTCTACCCGTACTCTTAAACTAAGCATGCATAACCCTCCCAATTTCACTATAAACCCCAATTGTTCATTACCAGTTATTACAGACCAAGATAATCAAAATTACAGTTAATGAAAAAATAAGAAGGTATTCTATAGGGAGGCTTCAACCAAACCTAAATCTCCCACCTCACTTCTTTCGAGTTTCACATCCTTTACCAATGTTTGGGAGCGGCAAAGCTCCCTAAGGGCTCATTGGGGCCCTTGGCCAATACCAGACACCCAAATAGATTAACATTGAATCAGTTCAAGTGTAGAATTACCAGCCTTGTGCATCAAAGTTAAGTGGATACTCAAGGAACCCAAAGCAATGCTTATACTAAGGGGATAGAACCTAAATTCTAGGAGTATGAGACTGTGAGAGAGTATTAAAGAGATTGAGATGAATAACAGTTGAAAGAGGCTCCATAGAAAACCAGTTTTGAGAGAAAAGTAATGGAACGAGAGGCAGAGTTCCTTTAAAAGCAATTGAGTTTGAAAATAGTTAAAGACGATTCACACGAAAACAGTTTTGAGAGAAAACCAGCATAAGATACAATATCAGGCAAGCACAAGCAGGGGCAGCGGACATGGGGGATAAGTAACTCAAAGTGAGAATACAGTTACATATACACAAACATCAAAGAGAAGCACTTCAGAACTTAAGCAATTAAGCAGGTTTCAAACAAAGGGGTCCGGGTCTTAACAACATTAGATTGATATATACCAAACAGATTCACACATCAGGAAGAGGTTCAGGGTTACTTAATAGCTAGGAGGGTCTTGAATACATGCTAATAATGTACTTGGGTTAGGGGATAAGGAGAAACATGCAGGAGACAGACAAGGGGAGTAATGGGCATGCCAGATTAAGATAGGCATATTAATCAACATAGAGGCATGCTAATTGAAGTAAGAACAACAAAACCATAAGTAGAAACATACAAGAAATAAAAGAAAGTGCAATACAAATAGAAACATATTGCTTTGAAGCTGTAAATCAAATAGGAGACATACCAGTTGGAGGCAAGGTAATGTAGGGCAATAGTGAGTTATAATATGCAAAATAGTGAGCAATGGTGTGCAAGGGAGTGAGCAGAAATATGCAGAGAGAGCAGCAGTAGGCAAAGAAGTGAGCGGTAGCAGTAGTGAAGTGAGCAGCAATAGCATACTCAAGCAAGCAACAATGTATAGAGAGAGCAACAGAACATAATGTAGCCTAAAGCTTAGCTTGGGTTTCAAACCAACTGAGTAACCAGTAGTCACAAGAGAGGTGAGAGAAGTTGTGTAGTAAACAAGAGACAACACTTAATATTTTTGTGTAAGAGAGAGTTGAGAATGAATTCTGTTTGTTTTTCAAGTGAGAGGAGATGAGGAGTACTTATAGTTTTTGAAAGCTAATAGAGAAATGGGTAACATGTACCTAGTTATAGAAACAATACCAATTGGAATCAATCACATGATCTAATTCAAATTAACCAGGTATTCATGATTCGAATGGGAGTACATGCTATATCAAATAAAGGAAAGAATCAATCAGACAACTAATTACACCATAGTAAGAGTAGTAGGCATGTAGTATGTAATAAGGGCCAGATACATAATATTCAGATGAGGAAAATATATGTTGAGTACTAGAAAATATGTTTAAAAACATAAATATGGTAAAAAAAATATAAATTAACTCTGAAAAATTAGTCAAAGAATCATGGACAAGACTAAAATCAGAGGGAATCAGTACCAAGTATAGAGAGAATCTCACAAGTAAGAAAATAATTCAAAAATCAGTGTAAGAACTTCTAAGGAAAACCCATACAAATCAGGGATTCAAAGAGATGCACATAATCGTTCGAATAACAATTAGACCTATAAACACAATAGGTGTGAAAATCAGAGAGCATTAAGCAAGAAAATCACAATTTCAACAAAAGATTGGAACCCAAGTAAAAGCTTAAAGCATGGAGCTCGGAATAACTAGAAAACAAGCTTATAAGATAAACACAATAGGCATAATCACATAATACTTAAAATGAAGCAGAAGATATAGTGATTTTGAAAGGGGGTCGAAAACCCTAGTGTTTGAAAGAAGAACAAGACATTGAAAAGAACTTGAATAATCAGAGAAATCGAGTAGTGAGTAGTATAGAACACAAAGAATAAACTGTATAATGATTTTAAAAGTCAAAGGTTAAAAGACTTAGGCACTAAAATTATTGAGGTAAGGAAGCTGGTTGCAGAAATCGTTAATAATGGAGTTTAAAGCAACATCGGCCTGAAACCGCCGGAGAGAAGGCTGGAGATAAGACAAGCAAGGCTTGCAGGGACCGTCTTTCATGGTGGAAGTCTTTGGGGCTTCAAGGATATAGAGAAGCAATGAGAAAAGGTTCTATGGCGACTAGAGTTTGAGAGAAGTGGGGATGGAGTTGGCCGGAGAGACGATGAAACCCACCGGAGCCAGAAGGTTCTAGAGAGAAGGAGGAGACGAAGAGTCTAAGAGAGAGACTGGTCTCTTTGCAAATGAGGGTAAGGTAGGGGGTCGTTTAACTTAAATTAGGTAAGTGAATCTGGGCTGTTGATCTCGTTTGATCAACGTCTCAGATTGCATTATAGCTGGGTCGGGTTAACTGAATTGGGTGTGGGTCAGGTTAGTTCAATTGGATGTGGGTCGGGTTAGTTTGAGATATGGGTTGTATGAAAAGGCTTAAAATTGGGGTCAATTTTGGGCTATGTTTGCATTGAAATCTGGCCACACTTTAAATAGATAATTTCCCCCTTTTTAATTTAATTTAGCTCAACTGTCTATTGTATTGATATAAGAAGAATATGTACAATTTGTCCCTATGGTAGTAGTGTGGACTCCTACTACTCATTTACATTTCATTCTAACTATATAACTCATATAACCAACACTATCTAGAAAACAATGAACACAAAAACTAAGGATAGCAATTGAGTAATTGTAGCCCATCTTGCCACCTTTTACACTTCCTATTTCTAGCATGAATTAGTAAAGCTACTTCCTTGCAACACTGTCCCTCATCAAATTTTTTGTTGTCAAATCTGAGCAGATTCCTATTTCTCCATATCAATGCAACAGTGGTTATGAAGGCTGTTGCAGTGATTGCCTTTCTCCAGTTCTTACTCTTCACCTTACTACAAATCCATTTCAATTCAGCTTCCCAGCAGTCAATATTTCTTGTATAACCCAACCAAACACAGATTCTCCTCCGTACTCTACTTGTAATATCACATTCAAAGTACAGATGTTTAAATTCTTCATCATGCATTTTACAGAATACACACAAAGGTGGTATCTGTATACCTATATTCTGCAGTCTCTCTATAGTGGGAAGTCTGTTGTGAGTAGCCAACCAAACAGTGAACCTATGCCTTGGAAGAGCGTTTGAACTGAGCATTATGCTCCTCCATGTAGCCTTTGGAAATTCTGGCAGTAAAGAAATATACATTTTGTGGATCTGATATCTCCCATTCTTGCATACACTCTGCAATCTACTGATCAAACTTCCTTGCAACTGACTGTTCCCCATCACCAAATTCCTACAGACCAGTATCTTCTTAACCACCCAAGATGAATTGGATGGCACACCAACTGATTCTATGCATCTATTCTTTATGTAATAGAAATGAACCCACCTTACCCAAAGACAGTCTTTTTTATTAGCCAAATCCCATAGTAACTTTGTTATAGCTGCTTTGTTCCATATATCTAACTTCATGATATTGAGGCCCCCAGCTGAAACAGGCTGACATACCTTATCCCAGGCTACAAGAGCTCTCCTGGATAAAGTTGCTTTACCTGTCCAGAGAAATGATCTACAGATTACCTCTATTGCCTTCAATACCTTTTTAGGAATAATGAACACCTGTGCCCAATAAGTTTGCATTCCAAAGATCACTGCCTTTATAAGTTGGACTCTGCCTGCATAGGACAGCAGCTTTGCTGACCAGCATGTAACTCTTGCTGTGATCTTCTCAATGAGTGGCAAGTAATGCTGAATGGCTAACTTCTTAGAATCCAAAGGAACACCAAGATATCTGAAAGGAAGGTGTCCTTCAGTGAAACCCAAAGCAGCAATAATCTCTTCTTTTGTATCCTGTGGAACCCCAGCCAAGTATATTGCACTCTTACTTACATTGGCTTGAAGACCAGAAACAGCTGAAAATATAAGAAAGGTGCTATGCAGTATCTGAATAGATACTATATCAGCCCTACAAAACATTAACAAATCATCTGCAAAACATACATGAGATATGTTAAGCTTCCTGCACCTAGGGTGGAAATTGAAGTTTCCATTCTTATGCAATTGCTGAAGTAGTCTGTTTAAGTATTCCATAGCCAATACAAATAGATAAGGTGACATAGGATCCCCTTGCCTTATACCTCTCTTAGCACTGAATGGTTTAGTAAGGCCACCATTCATTACCAGAGAGTATGAAGCATTTGAGACACATGCCATTATCCAATCAGTGAATTTTGCAGGAAACCCCAAAGTAATAAGTACTTGCTTCAAAAAACTCCACGCAATGGTGTCATAAGCCTTTCTTAAATCCACTTTAAGGACACACCTAGGTGAAACTCCTTTCCTAGAGTATCCTTTGAAAATTTCATGACTGAGAAGAATATTGTCCATAATACTTCTTCCTTCAATGAATGCAGACTGGGCTGGACCAATCAGATCACCAATTACTCCCTTCATCCTCCTAGTAATCACCTTGGAAGTGATTTTGTACAGGGTAGTACAACATGCAATAGGTCTGTAATCCTTTACAGTGATAGGAGCTTTTACCTTTGGCACAAGAGCAACTGCAGTAGTGTTGATCATATATGGCATTTGGCAAGTTTCAAAGAAGTCCTTAGTAGCAGAGAATATATCATCTTGTACTATCTTCCAGCTTTTTGTAAAGAACTCAATGGGAAAACCATCAACTCCAGGAGCCTTATCTCTAGGCATATAATTTATAGCTTCACTTATTTCCTCCATGGTAACTGGTCTAATAAGCTCTCTTTGCTGATCAGTTGTGAGGCATCTACCACTTCTCATTATACTAATATCCACACATGGAAGCTCAGTAGCAGTCTCCCCCATTAGTGATTGAAAAACCTTTAGGAATTCCTGTTCAACTGCAAGAGGTTCAGTTAGCTTGATACCTGTATCAGTATATATGGATGAAATGGTGTTCTGGCCTGTCCTGATTCTCCACTGTGCATGAAAATATCTGGTATTAGCATCTCCACATTCTATCCATGTAGCCTTGGATTTTTGCCTCATTACTTGCTCCTCCACAGTGTTCCATTTGTCCAGCTCTTCTAGTAAACATCTTTCGTCATATATCAGCTCCTGAGAAAGAAAATTATTTTGCATTTGTAACTGTAGAATGTCAAGTTTCTCCCTTGTTTGGATAATGTGTTGTTTGTACTTGGCTAAATGATCATTTAACCCCTTTAATTCCTGCTTCACCATCTTCAGCTTGCTCCAGATCTGTTGCATGTATGATCCTTGATACTCCTTCTCCCAGACTTGTTTAACAATGTTATGAAATTAATTTCCCCCTTTTTATCTATAAAAATAGTTAAAAATAATCTGAAAACAATTTGAAAGTATAGAACTAATTAATATATATATATATATATATATATATATATATATATATATATATATATATATATCTATATATATATATATAATGCGACTAATTGTAAAATAATCTATAATTACAATTTCATGCAATTTAGCTTTAGAAATTCCAAATAAATTGGTAAAAATACGCAAAAATCTTATTAATTATATTTTGTTGTAAATATGAGAATGAAATATGTTATTCACCAAAAATGATAATTTGGGAATAATTTTGGATTTTGTATTGTTAAAATAGACAATAAGTCGATTTTAAAAAATCTTAAAAATTGAGGAAAAATACTAAACCTTCCGGGCATGCTTATATATGCATAAATATGCTATTTAAAATTATTTTGAGTGTTAAAATATATGGGAAAACATTAGGTATCAATAGTGGGGTTATGGATGAACGAGTTTTGGTCCGAGCCACGAGTTTGGACCATGTGGGTCCGGGGTCAGATTTTGGTTTTTTTAGAAGAATGCTAGGGACTTCATTTCTAGGCTATGAGATTATGTTTTTGAGCCTTTATTGATATTATTACTAATTATACCTAGATACCATTGTCTCGGAGTTGGATTCTAGGGGAAACACAGTATTAGAGAGTTGATTGGTATTTTTTGGACCGAGGTAAGTGCTTGTTATAAATTTGGTTTGAGGGAATATGATTAGGATATTATTTGGTAATTGTTAAATGTGGAGTACGGTGTATAGTCATGGTGACGGTTATCTATGCACCATAGTCTAGCATGACCGTGGGTCTTAAATGTGTTTGACTCGGACTTTGTGATACATCTTCCTTGTTTAATTGATAAGTTTCATATAATGTGAAATGTTGAGGAAAAATTACGATTGTATATTATTAGAGTGTTGGCTCGAACTATAATTTGATAATTGAGAAAAAAGTTATTAAAAGAGGAAGTGTTGTAATTATTCCCTTGCCGGGACGCGTAGTCTATTATTATTGTTGCTCCCTTTCCGGGATATTTGGTCTGTTAGTTGTACCCTTGCCGGGTTAAATTATTATGTTGTTGAGTTCCCCTAATGGGGCCTCCTCTATAAAGATTATATGGGTTATACGTTATGAAATGGGATCGTGTGGCACGCCATCCACTTATGAATTATGAAATGGGATCGCGTGGCATGCCGTCCATTTATGAATTATGAAATGGAATCATGTGGCATGCCGTCCACTTATGAATTTGAAATGGGTTCGTGTTGTGCACCGACCACTTATAAATATATACTATGGGATCGTGTGGCACGCCGATCACTTATATGAGTTATGGTAGTGATGTAGTTTCGTTTTATATTCGTTGATTTGTTTTCACTGTATCGCCCCGAGCATGCCCCTTCCGAGTTTTATTTGACGTTTTCTCTTGTTATTTTTGTTGCCTTTGTGTGTATATATATATCTACACAGGTTGTTTTTCGTAGGTCCTGTCTAGCCTCGTCACTACTTCGCCGGGGTTAGGCCAGACACTTACCAGCACATGGGGTCGGTTGTGTTGATGCTACATTCTGTACATCTTTTTGCACAGATCAGGGAGTAGCTTTTTGACCGCAGCAGCAGTATTGAGCGGGAGCTGTCTTCAGTCCAGGGACTCACGAGGTAGCCTAGCTAGCGTTCGCAGGCTGAAGTCCCTCGTATATTTTAGTTTGTTTTCTTTGTTTGAGACAAACATTATGTACTATCATTTCAGACTTGTTTTTAGTACTCAATAGCAGTCCGTGAGCTAGTAACACCAGACTTTGGGTAGAAATATGTTTCAACTTCCGCAATTTTATTTCATTTATATAAGCTTAAAATCTTCCGCTTTATTTTAATTGCCTTCGTTTATTTATATCGTAAAAATGTCATCAATGAAAAGTTTTGAATGTTTGGATTGCCTAAATCGGATAGTAGGCACCATCACGACTCCCGATGGTGGGAAATCTGGGTCGTGACAAGTTGGTATCAGAGCACTAGGTTACTTAGGTCTCACAACTTACGGACAAACTCGGTAGAGTATGAGGGATCGGTAAAGAGACGTCTGTATTTATCCCTCAGAGACTACATAGTTAGGAAATTTCACTTTGTTCTTTATTGTCGTGCGATTCTGTTTCTCAATACTGATTGTCGTTCTACTCTGGTCTTTCGCAGATGGCGAGAACACGTACTTCCTCTTCTACCGTGCAGCAGTCCGAGCCCCCAGCAGCATCTCCTATGAGGTGCAGAGGGCAAGGCCAAGGCTGAGGCCGGGGCAGAGCTCAGCCCCGAGCAGCAGTCCAGAGTTGGAACCTCATGTTGACTATGATGAGGAGGTTGATGTGCCGGAGAATTTCGGCACATTTCAATACTAATTGCTTAGATTCTAGCTTGTTTTAATGCAATTATAACTGATACTTATGTAGATTTGTTGTTTTTACATTAAAATAGGAAGGGGAGCCCAAGGACCCAAAAATGGAAGTAAAAAGACAAGAAAAGAGTTAAATATTGCACAGGTACTGGTCTGCAGTCCACTATGCGATCGCAGATAAGACCTGCAGACCGCAGAAGTGTGAAACAAATTGCATAATGAGGCAGAGTCCTGAGCTAAAAGTCAAGTCAAGAATGTGGTACACTATGCGACAGCAGAACCAACATGTGGACCGCATAATGCACACAAACAAAACATGAAGACAACTGAAGGTCAAAATGCAATGCAATCTGCGGTCGTAGAACCCAAATGCGGACTGTAGAACCGGAATGCGAAGGTGATCTGAAGACTAGGGTTTCACTATGTGGTAGCGATGCTCAGAACGCGACCGTATACTTGCTCTGCGATAAGAATGTGGTCGTAGACATGACCTGAAAGGGCAATTTTGTCTATTTTCTGTCCCGATTTTCACCCCACTATAAATTGTTTTACGATGCTCTTGTGGGCTCATCTTGTCTAACTTTAGAGCTACATTCCAAGACATAAATATTCCTTCTTTTTAGAAGTTCTTGGTGAAGATTCTCTTCTTTGTAAGCATTTATGACATTAAATATTGGTTGGTTTTTGTATTTTACCATGTGTAGCTAACTCTAAATATTAAGGTTGTGGACCCTAAATGGGTGTTATGTTAATGAATGTTTTAACATTATATATATATATATATATATATATATATATATATATATATATATATATATATATATATATATATATATATATATATATATATAATTGTTGATTGATATTTATTTAATTCTCATTCTTCATTTATAGTTGGTGGTTGCAAACATTAACAATAGCCATTACGTTCTAGCTTTGCTTGGGAAAGTGTGTTAGAACTTGGTAGAAGTAAATATCAATGACTCAAGGCTTTAAATCTTGTTTAATAAAATAGCTTAGGGATAAGTGGGATTTAATTGGCATTTATTGATGATTATTAATTGCAACTCTTTTACATTTGGGAAAATTATAAAGGGGAAATACTAATCAGTTATTAGGAAATAATGTGTAGTAACTTAGACATCATTTGCATATCATAAGATCCTCCCACTAGAAATATATCAAATTAACACCTGTAAACATCATATTTCATTTAAGGGGACACAACCTTGGTTGCTTTAATCCACTTGTTCACTCATTAAACATTGCAATTAGTTATTACTTCTAAACAAACATCATACATACTCTTGTCACTATAAACCATTATCCTGTTACTGTTAACCGAATAGAGATAAACCTTTAGTCGAGCAACACATTGAACAAGTAACCTTTTCATACATATTCCCTATGGGATTCGACCCCAACAATGTTGGGTTATTATATTTGACACCGATCGCCTTACACTCGTTATTAAAGTGTAATTTGAGCGTATCAATTTTTGGTCCCATTAGAAATATATCATATTGACACCTGTAAACATCACATTTCATTTAAGGGGACACAACCTTGGTTATTTTAATCCACTTGTTCACTCATTAAACATTGTAATTTGTTGTTACTTCTAAACAAACATCATACATACTCTTGTCACTATAAACCATTATCCTGTTACTGTTAACCTAATAAAGATAAAACTTTAGTCGAGCAACACACTGAACAAGTAACCTTTTCACACCTATTCCCAATGGGATTTGACCTCAACCTTGTTGGGTTATTATTTTGACATCGACCACCTTACACTCATTATTAAAGTGTAATTTGAGCGTATCAAATTTTGCACTGTTGCCGGCAAATACGGTTCTTGAAATTACTATTTAGTGTGTGCTATACTTAAGTTTATTTCTATTCTATCACACTTTGCTTGCTTTGCTTGGTGTTGATAGGAAACATGTCAGATTATGGTGATGATGTGGAGGGAGAAATGGGAGAAAATCCTTTTACAAACATCGAAGAATACATTGAGGACACCAACGCCATTGTGCCTCCGGCCGTTGGAGCGGCTACATTTAAAGTGGAACATAATTTAATCCTGATTCTTAAGGCAGAAGAATTCTTCAGAAATTCCACCGATGATGATCCAACACAACACCTTTGAAATTTCTTGGGTGTGTGCATAATGCACAAGCGGAACAATGTATCCGACGATGCCCTGAGGTTGAGATGCTTCAAGTATTCTTTATCTGAGGATGCAAGGAGATGGCTACCGAATCTACCTCCTAAATCTATCCATTCATGGCCCGAGCTTGTTCGGGTAATTCTGTCCCAGTGGTTCCCGCAAAGCAAAAAGTCTGAATTGTGGGACAAGATTATCTTCTTCAAGCAGAAGCAGGGGGGAGCAGTTGCATGAGGCATGGGATCGCTTCGAATTATACTTGCTGAGGTCTCCGAATAATGGTTTCCCGATTCCATGTTGGAAAATTTTTACATGGGTTTGGATCCTATGAACCAAGCCATCACCAAGAATGCAGCTAACAGATCTTTCATGGACAAATCATTTGCTAGAGTGACTCAAATTTTGGACAAAACGGCAATGTACAACCAAGCATGGCATTCAATGGATACTACAGGAGGAATTTCATATGGTTCTCCTTCTTTGACCAATTTGATCAAGGAAAATCAGGAGAGGGATCAAGTGATTGCTGGGTTTGCTACAAATGTGAATGTGCTAACAAAGATGTTTACCGGAAATCATACAAAGAAAGTAAATATAGTGGAGGATGTCCAACTCAACATGGAGGAAAATTGTGAAGAAGCAAACTATATCAACAACCCTCAAGGAGGGTATCAATGGCAACCCTACCATGGTCAAGGGCAACTAAATCAACGGAGTCCAAACCCGCAAGGGCAAGGCAACCAATAATGGAGAAATGATCACGGTAACTTGCACTAAGGAAATTGGAACAACAACAACAATTTTGCTAACCGGATCTCCAACCCCTATGTTCCCCCAAAAGGTCAATATGCAAATCAAGGATCGTCAAGTGAGTCCAAGTTAGAAAGCATGCTTGAACGAGTGTTGCAAAACCAAGATAAATCTCACGCATCCATGAGAAACATGAACGAAGTTGTTAGATCTGACACCGCATCTATACAAAAGCTAGAGATGCAAATGAGAGACCTTTCAAGCGATCAAAACCCAAAGCAAAAAGGCGACTTCCTAGTGATACCATTGCAAACCCGAAGAGTGGTGGAGGTGGCTCAACTTCTCACGTCATGGCAATAACTACTAATAGTGGGAAGGTCTTGCAAGGTGACATTGAACATGAGGTTCTTGAGGAAGAAGTCGAGCAAGTAGTCAATGTCGAAGAGCGAGAGGTTATTGAAGTTGAAAGGGTGCCGAAAAAGAAAAGGTGCAAAAAGTGATCCAAAAAAGGTGAAAGAGAAGGAGAAGGGGACATCAAAAGCTCCACCTCCTATTCCTAGACCTCCTCTTCCTTTTCCTCAAAGACTTATTAGAAGAGTTGATGATAGCAAGCTTGAGAAATTCTACAATATTTTAAAGCAATTGTCGATGAACATTCCATTCTTGGAAGCCTTTCAAGAAATGCCAGGGTTTTCCAAATAATTGAAGGATTTGATCACCAAAAAGAGGATCACTAAGAATGAGGTAGTTAACATGTCTAATCGGGTGAGCTCCATCATAGCCACAAGCCCCGTCGAAATGAAAGAGTACCCGGGAGCATTTACTATCCCATGTACTATCGGAAAGCGTGATTTTGCAAGAGCTCTTTGTGACAATGGGGAAAGAATTAACTCGGTGCCACTTGCCATGTACAAGTAAGTGGGACTAGGGATGCCAAGGCCAACAGGCATGAGGTTACAAATGGCCGATCGATCTATTAAGTGACCGGTAGGAATTGTTGATGATGTGATTATAAAAGTTGGAAAATTCCATTTGCCCGCCGAATTTGTGATTCTTGATTGTGCTGTCGATAAAGAAATCCCTATCATTTTGGGGAACTATCCATGGGAAGAGCCCTCATGGACTCGGAGCTAAATGAAATTAAGTTCCGGGTGAATGATGAAGAAATCACCTTTCAAGCGAGCAAGGGGATGAAGTTACCCCATGAGTATGAGAGCATTTCTTTGATAGTTGTGGTTGATGAAGTTGAAGATGCGATCGAGTTAATAATTGAAGAATAATGCCTTGGTGAGGCACTGACGTCTATCTTGGTAAATTTTGATGGTGAAGACAAGGAATGATACATGAAGTCGGTAAATATGTTGGAGGGTCTTGGATCCTATACCTGTACTCCGTCAAAGCTTTCTTTAGACTTGGAGAATAGGACCACACCTCCCTCCGAGCCATCAATCATTGAGCCACCACAACTAGAGCTCAAGACTTTCCCTCCACACTTAAGGTATAAATTTCTTGGCTCTAATGATACTTTACCCGTAATCATTTCATCTTTGTTAGATGATTTGCAGGTAAACTAATTGTTGGAGGTCTTGAGATAACATAGGCAAGCTACTGGATGGACTATTACGGACATCGTGGGATCCCAGCGGGAATTTATGAACATAAAATCCAATTGGAGAGTGAAATAAAGCCAAGTGTGGAGCATCAAAGGCGGTTAAATCCGTCAATGTAAGAGGTCGTGAAAAAGGAGATTATCAAGTGGTTGGATGCCGGGGTAGTTTATCCCATTGCGAATAGTTCATGGGTGAGCCCAGTAAAATGCGTGATAAAAAGGGGTGGCATGACCGTGATCGAAAATGAGAAGAATGAATTCACCCAACACGAACCGTCACTGGATGGTGAGTTTGTATGGACTATCGAAAACTTAACAGTGCAAATTGCAAGGACCACTTCCCTATGGCTTTTATTGATCAAATGCTTGATCGGCTAGTGGGGAGGTCATTCTATTGTTTCCTTAATGGATATTCCGGCTACAATCAAATTAGCATCGCTTTGGAAGATCAAGAGAAAACCACCTTCACTTACCCGTATGGAACATTTGCTTTTAGCCGGAAGCCATTTGGTTTTTGCAATGCTCCGGCTACCTTCCAAAGGTGTATGATGTCAATATTCTCTGACATGGTTGAGGATTTTCTTGAAGTCTTCATTGATGATTTCTCGATGTTTGGTGATTCATTCGAGCACTGTCTTAACAACCTTAGAAAAGTGCTAAAGAGATGCAAAGAAACCAATCTTGTGATAAATTGGAAGAAGTGTCACTTCATGGTTGACGAAGGTATCGTGCTTGGGCACAAAATTTCAAAACATGGCATTGAAGTTGACTGGGCAAAGATTGAAATCATTTCAAAGCTTCCTCCACCGACTTCTGTGAAAGGTATTAGAAATTTTCTAGGGCATGCCGGGTTTTATAGGTGCTTCATCAAGGAATTCTCCAAGATTGCTAACCCCATGTGCAATATCCTCGAAAAAGATGGCAAGTTCGTGTTTGATGAGAACTGCCTTAAAGCATTTGAGGAGTTAAAGGAAAGGCTCACCACGAGACCCATTATTGTTACACCCGATTGGTCACTTCTTTCGAGCTTATGTGTGACGCCAGTGGTATAGCCATTGGGCAATGCTTGGCCTACACCACAACAAAATTCTTCACCGGGTGTACTATGCAAGTAAAACTCTCAATGGGGCACAAATGAACAACACAGTGACTGAGCAAGAACTTCTTGCTATTGTATATGCCTTTGACAAGTTCCGGGCGTATTTGTTGGGGTCCAAATGATAGTTTACACTAATCATGCAGATCTTCGTTATCTCATGGCAAAGAAAGATGCAAATCCTCGATTGATTCGTTAGGTCTTGTTGTTGAAAGAATTTGAATTTGAAGTCAACAATCGCAAAGGCATACAAAATCAAGTGGTGGATCATTTGACAAGGCTGGAAGAAGCAGGGAGACCAAAGAGGGATCTTGATATCAATGATGCATTCCCGGATGAGCACATATTGGCATTGTCTAGCACCTTTTCTCCTTGGTATGCCGATATTGCTAACTATTTGGTGATTGACCTTATCCTTGACGGATTAGAATCATAACAAAGGAATAAATTCTTAAGAGACTGCCAGCAATACTATTGGGAGGAACCATACTTTTCCGGGCTTGTGCTGACAATATCATCAGAAGGTGTGTTCCCGAAGAAGAGGTTATGCTAATTCTCAAGGCATGCCATGACTCACCCATTGTGGATCATCATGGAGGAAATCAGACGACGGCTAAAGTTCTTGAATGTTTATATTATTGCCTTCCATATACCATGATGCCAATCAAATGGTCATGGCGTGTGACCAATGTCAATGACAAGGCTCAATCTCCAAGAGGCATGAAATGCCAATGCACTTTGTGATGGAGATAAAGATCTTTGACGTGTGGGAATCGACTTTATGGGTCCCTTTGTGAGTTCTTGTGGGATGAAGTACATCTTAGTGGCTGTGGACTACATGTAAAAATGGGTTGAAGCCATTGCCGTACCACACAATGAGGCAAGGAGTTTGACCACATTCCCGAAGAAGAACATATTCACTCGGTTTGGCACTCCTAGAGCTATTCTTAGTGATGGTGGATCTCATTTCTGTAAAAAAGGTTTTGGGTGGCTACTTGAGAAGTATGGTGTCAAGAACAGAGTTGCCACACTTTATCATCCACAGTCAAGTGTTGAGGTTGAGGTTTCTAACCGGGAGATAAAAAACATTCTAGAAAAAACTGTGAACGCAAATAGGACCAACTGGTCAAGGAAGCTAGATGATGCATTGTGGGAATACCACACGGCCTATAAAACCCCGATTGGTACTTCTTCTCATTGACTCATCTTTGGTAAAGCATGTCATCTACCCATGAAGTTGGAATACAATGCCATGTGACCGTTGAGAAAGTTGAACCTAGATTGGGCTGAAGCTGCAAATTTGAGGTTGACACAACTCAATGAACTGGAGGAATTCCGGTTCCATGCTTATGAAAGTGCCGCTGTGTAGAAAGAGCAGATGAAGTTTGTCCATGACAAGAAGATCTTGAAAAAGAGTTTAAGGCGGGTAATTTGATCTTGCTCTTTAATTTAAGGCTCAAATTGTTTCCGGGCAAGCTTATATCAAAATGGTCCGGTCCCTTCAAGGTGGTAAATGTCTCTCCGTATGGAGAGGTGGAATTAGAATCAACAGATGTGTCTTGGACATTCAAGGTAAATGGTCAATGCATCAAGCATTATCTGGGTACTGATGGTGAAAAATATTTAGTGAAGCAGCTGGCTTTCAAAAATGGTCAATGCCTGACCGCTGAGTGAACTCGAAGGAACATCAATCCCGTCGTTCCGCGACGTTAAATTAAGCGCTTCATGGGAGTCAACCCATGGGTGGTAACACCCTTCCTTTTTTGTTTTCCCTTTTCACTTTTTGTGTTTAAAGTGTTTGTTGGAGTGCAGGGGGTTCAAAAGATCTCAACACTTGGTGAAAATGCAAAAAAACTGATAACGGGGCACGAGGTGAAATATGCGATGGAAATGTGATCGCATTAATGCTATGCGATTTTGACCGCAGTCACACGCAGAGAGGAGCCTAAAATGGCAATTGAACATGCGGAAAAATGGTTAATTCTGTGGTCCACATTTCGGTTATGCGACTGCAGAATACACCGCATCTGGGACCCTCAATATTCTTTCATGCACCACATTGCATAACACCTCTGCGGTCGCATAGTATGCTATGAGGTGAACAATGCACCGCAAAGTGCATTGCAGATCTCACAGGTAAGTCCTCCTCTAATATTCACTGAAATAAAACAAAAAGAAAAAAACAGACAAAACAAAATGAAAAAGGAATATTTTTGAAGAGGAATGATTTGATCGAACCTGGGCAAAAGAAACAACCAAGCTAACCAACATTTTATCTTGTGAAGTCCTTTCCCCAATCCTGGTATGTAACTACTTTTCTCTCTCATATTTTATGCATAAATCATGTACAAATGCTTGGTCCTAAATGGTTTAAGTAGTGTTTTCGTGCTAAATATGGTCGAATTTAGGTTAAGAATGATGTGGGGAACGGGGTTGAACAAAAATAGGGTAGCCATTGTTGGACCTTAGGGCTTATGTGAAAAACAATAAAGTCTACGGTCCGCATGTCTGAAATGCGGACCACATTTTGGTCTCAGACCTAACCCTAGGTCACCTGAAGAAGATGATATAATACGGTCATGATACGATCAAAACTTGATATGCGGTCCACAGAGTGACTGCATAACTGACCCCATCGTTGTCTGTAGAAAGTAGTGAAAAATGTGGTGGAAGATTCGGTTGCAAAACTGATCTGCGGTCAGCAGATCCACCACAGAATTGAACAGAGACCCATGTAAATTAGCTTTAGAAAATGTTCATTCTGCGATTATTATGCGGTCCGCATAACGGTAATGCGACCGCATAACCCATCGCATAATGAACAACTTGTGAGGAACGCACTTCTGCGGTGACTCTACGGTCCGCATTGTGGATTTGCGACCGCAGAATTGACCGTATTTTGAGCTTCTCCTATTGATTTTTTCTGTGTTCTCTACCAATGCATTGAAACTATCACTCACATCTAACCCTTGTGCAGATATGGATCCTCAACAAAAAACGGACCTTATCAAGGCCACCAAAGGCAAAGCGCCAAAAGATAGAATATGAACAACAACATTCCTCCCAGTCTGAAGAGGAGTAGCCTCTACCTGAGGTTGATCTGAGGGCTGAGGCACGACATAAACAAGGAGCTGAGTTCCACATCCGCTGGGAGTAGAGGGGATATAGAGAGGGGCTTGAAAAGAGAAAGCTCCTACCGGAGAAGCAGTTGAGTTTACTGAGCCATCCTTGAAAACATCCTTTACTGAGCCACCGGGTGAATACAAGGAGTCGCTAGTTCGTGAGTGCGATGCATCATACGGGGCATCTAGAACCAAGCACCATAAACACAACCGAATTTTATTGGACCAAGTGCTAGTTTGAGGGTACTCTTGTTATGTAGCGACAATGAAATCAATGAATTATATGTCCCGGATTGGAGTGAGGGCACAGTAGAGTATAATGAAAAGTTTGCGAATAGGGAGAGTGATTGTGGATGTATTGCCTCGATCATGCTAATGGAACCTCTGCTTGGATATACCCTGACCAGAAGAGTTTCAAAGAGAGTCTAACAAGGGAAGGTCATTTTTGGCTTGCGTTCGTCACCTCTAGATTGATATGATGTAGAACGAGATAGAAATCTGTATCGAGAAGGCACTCCTCATTGCCTGCATCATGAAAGGTATCAAGATAGACGTGGGGGCTATTATACATCAAGAGATAGGGATCAGGGCCACACATCATGCCACTTCTTTGCTTTTCCCTTCCCTGATCACAACACTCTATAAGGCTGTGAATGTCCATGTGGATGAGCGGAAAGACAAAAAAGGAAAGGAGCCAGGGGTGATTGATATCACATGTCTTGGTGATGCTATGGTTCCTCTAGTAATGCCAGTTCAGGAACAAGATATTGTGGACCGTTCCCAATCCCAGCCTTCTACGACTCCTTCAGTTGATGTTGCAGAATCGTCGACTCCTCAGCCTGTGTCTCAAACTACCCCTGCTCCACCTACCCCTGCTAAGCCCACTCCTGCTACTCCAGCTGTCTCGAAGCTTGGTCTACTGGCCCAACATGCCAATGCTAAGGTAGACCAACTTCTAAAGACACTGCCTAACCTTATCAAGCAAGCACTGACTCCCATGCAAGCAACGAAGGCCGATATTAAAAAACAACAGTCAGCCCATGCGGAGCGTTCGAAGCAATTGAAGTTGCGAGTGGAGAAAATAGAGTGGGGTGAGGTGAGTGGGCTTCCTGAGCTCAAAAGGGAGGTTCACTCTATGAGGGTCGAATTCCAAAAGATGCAAAGCATGGAATTTGATCTCTGATCCTTCCTTCCAACGGACGGTGATCAGGGTACAGACACAGCTCCTCCGGATTTGGGACTTGATTTTTCGACATTGATGCCAGACCCGATCCTTCCTACTCCCGGAGCCTCCCAACCTAAAGCTCTTTCAGCTCATATTGAGATTACTTCTAAGGAGGAGGCTGGAGGTATGGGTAAATCAGAGGATGAGAAAATGATGATGAGGATTATGAAGAAAGTTTGGGATTTTCGAGTGATGAAGCCCCTCCATAAAAGGGAAAATAGATTGTAGAGGCATCTACTGATGATGCTACTTAGGAGGAGGATGCTCGTGATTAAGTGGAGCAGGCAGATTTGCAAGAGGCAATCCAGAGATCTTTGATAGACTAGCAGTTTTTAGCAGCTTCTGTAGCTCCTCCATCATCCGTTGGCGCATCTACCAGCTCCAAGGCTCCATTAGTTCCGGATATAGAACCAGCTCCAGCTACAGTTCCAGTTCCCTCTCCTACCCTAGAGCAGCATGAGGGTAGTAAGCCATTGGAGGAGACCACAACTCAAACTGATCTATCATCAGTCCCCACAGCCACATCTGAGGGTCATCCCTCCAGTATTCAGCCGCCGGCCGACTCTCAAAGCACTTAGCGTGCATCAGCTACCCCTCATACTTTTCTCTTTACTTACATGCATTGGGGACAATGCATTATTTCCAGTTGGGGGTGGAGGGTAGCGTTGTATAGCTTTTTGTGTATATATTTTTCAACTCATGTACTTATGCATATCGTGTATCTGTATACATTGGTATAACTTCGGCACATGAGTGATGTTCTTTTTTTGGTATCCATTATAATATCAGGGTTTAATTCGTGTTCATTATAGTGTTCTTAATATTATAGCACTGTTAATATAAGTATTTACAGTTATCCATATATAACAAAAACAACAAAAACAAATAGATAGTGAATAGGAATCAATTCCCCTTGGTTTTTCTTTTTCTGGTTCTTTTTCAAGGGTGTAATAGTAGAATCAGGATCGTAGGATGAATCATCTTGATTGCGTTGGTGTAATTGCCTAGTATCAAACATGTGTACTTGTATAGAACATATACCCTTCCACATATATACATGCCATTTTTGTCGACTTATCCCACTGATAGATGGATTGGCAACTTTCTTAAGAGAATTAGTCTTTGTGATCAACTTTGTGTACCTGAGGCTCACTCTGTGACTCTATGGCGACCCAGAGTTATACATATGTCTAGATGAAAGCCTTGAGTCACTGAGAGTTTACTCGAAAGCGTCAAATTTTGTAAATGAAACAGTTTGTGTGCCATTTGTGTGTGAGTTCTTTGTGTATATATAACTCTCGTGTTTACTTCTATCATCTAGAACTTGCCCGGTTGGTTTTTCAGTGCTAATGATAGTATGTTTGGTTGGAGGAATGATCTTAGGCATCTTTGTTTCTATTTACAAAACCTCGTTAGCCTTTTGAGCCTACTTGTGCGTAAATAATATCACTAGAACCCAATTTGAGCCTTTAAGCCTTTCTTTGGCCAACTCATTACAAACCTTTCCCGTTTTGAAAAATAACTCCCTCTCTTGAACCCGTCCCTCTTTGAACATTGAGAATGACGCTAAAAGACTAAGTTGGGGGGGGGGGGGGTGTCAAGGTGGAGATTGGTAAGGTTGTACGTTGAGTTTAGGACCCTTGCCTCAAAAGTGTTTGTGCAAAATATTCAAGCTCCAAAAAGAAAAAAAAAGAGATGAAAATAGGTGTATAAAAAAACAAAAAAAAGAGAGAGAATATGTGTATGTATATAAAAGAATGGAGTCTTGAATAAAACTTTAGAAGAGGTAGATGAGGTGGTTCTATATTGGAAACGAAAAGTGATGCTATGGGGGTTGAAAAGGAGCAAAGTGCAAAAGAATGGAAAATTGTGAGTAGTGTTCAAAGAGAGTGAAGTCACTTGTACCTAAATGTTTATCCAACCCTGCCCTAATCGTACATTACAAGCTAAAAAGTGCTTATGAGACCTCCAACCAAACACTCTTGAATAAGCAGTGAATTAAAATAAGGGCAAGCCTATGGTATGACATGTAGTAACACTTGAAATTCTTTCTGAGAGCGAGTGTGTTTGTAAATGGTCCCTTTTTGTCGTCCTTGTAAATATTGTGATTTTGGGACCTTCATTCTAGTGAGGGTATATGAACTGTGGAATTGAATAGAAGTTGAGTTTTTGAGTCAAATGAAATTGCACTCGGTTGAGGGTAACATTTTGTTGCATTGTCCGAGGCTCAAGGTTCACAGGTTGATTAATTTTCCTTGTATATACTATAAATAAAAAAAGGGTACAATAATTGTAAACACATGCTTGAGGAACTGGGAACGAACACCACCTTTATTCATTATTGAATCATGTCTTGTGAGTATAGGCTAGATTATGCTAAGTATATTTTAGTTGCTTGAGGACAAGCAAGAGCTTAAGTTGGGGGTTTTGATGTGCCGGAGAATTTCGGCACATTTCAAAACTAATTGCGTAGATTCTAGCTTGTTTTAATGCAATTATAACTGATACTTATGTAGATTTATTATTTTTATTGTACAAAGGATACGAAAATGGACGCATAAAGACAAGAAAAGAGCTAAATATTACACAGGTATTGGTCTGCGATCCACTATGCGATCGCAGATTAAGCATACGGACAGTGGAAGTGTGCAACAAATCACATAATGAGGCAGAGTCCTGAGCTATAAATCAAGTCAAGATTGCGGTACACTATGCGATCGTAGAACCAACATGCAGACCCCATAATGCAGCGCAAACCAAACATGAAGACAACTGAAGGTCAAAAATGCGATGCAATCTGCGGTTGTAGAGCCCAAACGCGGACCACGGAACCGGAATGCGAAGGTGACCTGAAGACTAGGGTTTCACTCTGCGGTAGCGATGCTCAGAATGCGGACCGCATACTTGCTCTGCGACAAGAATGCAGTCACAGACACGACCTGAAAGGGAAATTTTATCCATCTTCTGGCGATATTTACCCCCACTATAAATAGTTTTATGATGCCCTTGTGGGCTCATCTTGTCTAACTTTAGAGCTACATTCCAAGACATAAATATTCCTTCTTTTTGGAAGTTTTTAGGTGAATATTATCTTCTTTGTAAGCATTTATGACATTAAATATTGGTTGGTTTTTGTATTTTACCATGTGTAACTAACTCTAAATACTAAGATTGTGGACACTAAATGGGTGTTATGATAATAGGTGTTTAACATTGAATATATGTAGAAGGGTTGGTTGATATGTATTTACTTCTCAATCTTCATTTATTGTTGGTGGTTTGAAATTCTACCTTTGCTTGGGAAAGTGCGTTAGAACTTGGTAGAAGTAAATATCAACGACTCAAGGCTTTAAGCATTGTTTAATAAAATTGCTTAGGGATAAATGGGTTGTAATTAGCATTTATTGATGATTCTTAATTGCAACTCTTTTACATTTGGGAAAATTATAAGGGGAAATACCACTCATTTATTGGGAAATAATGGATAGTAACTTAGACATCATTTGCATATCATAAGAACCTCCCATTAGAAATATATCATATTAACACCTGT
This sequence comes from Nicotiana benthamiana, assembly GCA_034376525.1. NCBI lineage: Eukaryota > Viridiplantae > Streptophyta > Magnoliopsida > Solanales > Solanaceae > Nicotiana > Nicotiana benthamiana. The sequence goes on along the minus strand of CM067332.1, from coordinate 128,680,478 downwards.
ACTCACATTTCATTTAATGGGACAAACCTTGGTTGCTTTAATCCACTTGTTCACTCATTTAACATTTCAATTAGTTGTTACTTCTAAACAAACATCATACATACTCTTGTCACTATAAGCCATTATCCTATTACTGTTAACCAAAAAGAGATAAAACTTTAGTCGAGCAACACACTGAACAAGTAACCTTTTCACACCTATTCCATGTGGGATTCGACCCCAACCTTGTTGGGTTATTATATCTGATATCGACCGCCTTACACTCGTTATTAAAGTGTAATTTGAGCGTATCAGAGGTTCCTGCTCCAGCTGCTCTAGTTGGCCCTGCTTAGGTCCCAAAGGGTTTCATAAACACTCCAGTACTTCAGGATGCTTTGGTTCGACTGGCAGGCTTTATGGAGAGCGTCTATAGACATGGTTTACCTCCTGTGTCACTTGCCACATCTCAGACTGGGGGAGGAGTTTAGACTCCTGCTATGCATACTCCGTAGTAGGTAGATCCTCAGGCTCAGGTTCCAGTAGTTCAGCTAGTTGTGGTAGCCCAACCGGGTGTTCCCACTAAGACCAGTGATGGTTCGGTGATTTTCGTGGATGTTTTGTGGAGGCTTGATAGGTTCACCAAGCTCTTCACCACCACATTTAGCGGTACTTCTATAGAGGACCCCCAGGTCTTCTTATTTAGCTACCATGAGGTTCTTCAAACTATGGGTATTTTGAAGACCAATGGGGTCGACTTCATCACCTTTCGGCTAGTAGGATCCGCCAAGACTTGATGGAGGGACTATTGTTTATCCAGGACATCATGGTCACCATCATTGAATTGGGACAAGTTTGCAGAGTTTTTTTTGGAGAAGTTTCTCCCAGTGACTGAGCGAGAGGCTCTATGCAGGAAGTTTGAGCATCTCTATCAGGATACTTTGACAGTCACACAGTACGAGACTCGTTTTATTGATCTGGCATGCCATACAGTTGTTATACTCCCCACCGAAAGGGAGAGAGAGAGAGAGAGAGAGAGAGAGAGTGCGGAGCTTTATTGATGGGTTGATTCAGCCTATCCGTCTCCAGATGGATATGGGAGCCTGGCATGATATTTCTTTTCAGGAGGCGGCCAATGCGGCTCGTATAGTAGAGATGGCTCTTGCACGAGGAGGTGGTCACGGGTAAGATAAGAGGCCTTCTTATTCTGGTTTATTCAGTGGTACCTCATCTGGAGGTATGTATTCTTATGGTAGAGGCCATGCTCCGAGGCCCTTTCAGTCAGCCCTATAGGTTTCTCATGGTACTACAAGTGGTCGTGGTTCCCAGCCGCAGTATTCTGACCAGCAGCTTTTCAGCTCATGACCAGCACCTATCGGCGCACCATCACTCAATTATTATCAATAGCTTAGGGCTTTTTATACGTGTGATGACATGAGACATATTGCTAGGTATTTCCATCAAGAATCTAACAACTCTCAGCAGCAGGGTCCTTGTTATATGATTCAGGCAGCTGGTGATCCATAGGCTGCCCAGCCAGCTAGAGGTGGGGGTAGAGCTGAGGTGGAGGTAGGGATTAGAGGTGTAGAGCTCGGACTGCCAGAGGCAGGTCTTCTAGTTGCCGATCATACTAGAGACATAGTTAAGGGAGGTAGGGCCCAGTCCTGATGTTATGCTTTGCTAGCCAGTTCAGAGGCTGAGTCTTTCGATGTTGTTATTACAGGTACTATTCTAGTCTGTGATAGAGGTGCTTTAGTGCTATTTGAGCCCGGGTCTACGTATTCATATGTGTCATCCTACTTTGCACCATATTTGGTTATGCCTAGCGATGCTTTGAGTGTTCCAGTATATGCATATACACCAGTAGGTGACTCTATAATGGTTGACCGAGTGCATCATTCCTGTGTGGTAGTATTTGAGGGTCTTGAGACCCGTGTTGATTTATTTCTCTTAGACATGGTGCATTTCGACGTTATATTGGGGATGGATTAGTTGTCATCGTATCATGCTATCTTGGATTATCATGCCAAGATCGTGACCTTAGCTTTGCTAGATTTGCCCTGACTAGAGTGGAGAGGGACTCCAGGTCATGCCACCCGCAATGTTATTTCATATGTTAAGGCTCGATGGATGGTCGAGAAGGGGTATCTAGCTTATCTGGTGCATGTTCATGACTCTAGCACAAAGGCCCCATCCATCGATTCTAATCCTATTGTTGGAGAGTTTCCCAAGGTTTTCCCTTCAGACCTGCTTGGTATGCCCCTGACAAGGATATTGATTTCTGTATTGATCTGACTCCGGGCACCCATCCCATTTCCATTTCGCTGTATTGCATGGCCCCACCAGAGTTAAAAAAGTTAAACGAGCAGATAAAAATTTGCTTGATAAGGGTTTTATTAGACGCAGTGTGTCGCCTTGGGGTGCGCCGGTATTATTTGTGAAGAAAAAGGATGGGTGATGAGGATGTGTGTTGATAAATGGCAATTGAACAAGGTGACGATAAAGAACATGTATGCACTGCCGAGGATCAATGATTTATTTAACCATCTTCAGGGTGCGAGTGTGTTTTCAAAGATAGATTTGAGGTCTGGCTACCATCAGCTAAGTATTAGGGCGTCTTATGTCGCTAAGACAACATTTCGCACTCGGTATAGGCATTTTGTGTTTTTGGTCATGTCACTTGGGTTGACCAATGCCCCAGCAACATTTATGGAGTTGATGAACCGAGTTTTCAGGCCGTATTTGGACTTGTTCATGATTGTTTTCATTGATAATATTCTGATATACTCCCGCAGTCAGGAGGTGCATGAGCAGCATCTCAGAGTGGTTCTTCAGACTCTGAAGGATAGTTAGTTATATGCCAAGTTTTTGAAGTGTGGGTTTTGGTTGAGTTCTATTGCGTTTATAGGTCACGTTGTTTAAGTAGAGGGTATTCAGGTGAACCCAAAGAAGATTGAGGCAGTGAAGAACTGGCCTTGACCAGCATCAGCTTCAGAGATCCGGAGTTTCTTGGGGTTAGCAGGTTACTACTGTCGGCTTGTGGAGGGGCTTTCATCTTTTGCAGCCGCAATGACCAGATTGACCCATAATGGTGCCCAGTTCAGGTGCTAAGATGAGTGTGAGGTGAGCTTCCAGAGGCTCAAGACAGCCCTGACTACGACACCAATGTTGGTTACGCCCACGGGATCAAGGCCTTATACCATTTATTGTTATGCTTCCCCTATTGGGCTTGGCGCAATATTGACGTAGGATGGTAGATTCATAGACTATGGTTCGAGGTAGGTTAAGATTCACGAGAAGAATTATCCAGTTCACGATCTAGAGTTGGAAGCCATTGTTCATGATTTGAAGATTTGGAGGAATTATCTATATGGTGTGATGTGTGAGGTGTACACGGATCACAAGAGCCTTCAATACTTGTTCAAGCAAAAGGCGTTGAATTTGTGGTAGAGGAGGTGGTTGGAGTTGTTGAAAGACAATGATGTTACTATCTTATACCACCCGGGGAAGGCCAATGTGGTGGCCGATGCATTGAATAGAAAGTCTGCCACCATGGGTAGTCTTGCTTATATTCCGGTCAGCTGGAGGCCACTTTCTTTGGATGTTCAGGCCTTGGCCAATCCATTTGTGAGGTTGGATATTTCTGAGACTAGCAGGGTATTATATTGCACGGTCTCTCATTCGTCGTTGTTGGAGCGTATCCGCGAGCGATAGTTTGATGATCCTAATTTGTGTGTCCTGAGAGACACGGTACTGTGGAGGTGCCAAGAAAGTGACCTTGGGAGGTGTATTGAGATTACAAAGGCGAGTTTGTGTGCCCAATGTTGATGGTATTCGGGAGTTGATCTTAGCGGAGGCCTATAGTTCTCGGTATTTTATTTACCCGGGTGGCGCAAAGATGTATCAGGATCCGAGGTAGCATTTTGGTGGTGTAGGATGAAGAAGGATATAGTAGCATATGTGGATCGATATTTGAACTGTCAGCAGGTTAATTATGAGCATTAGAGGCCCGGTGGTCTATTTCAGAGGATTGAACTTTTTGAGTGGAAGTGGGAGAGGATTACTATGAATTTTGTTACTGGACTTCCTATGACTCAGAAGAAGTTCGATGCTATATGGGTCATTGTTGAGAGGCTAACCAAGTCAGCACACTTTATTCCTATTGCAGCCACTTATTCATTAGAGAGATTAGCTAAGCTCTACATCCGAGAGATTGTTCGCCTTCATGGGGTGCCGGTATCTATCATTCTGGATCGGGGTACGTAGTTTACCTCGCGCTTTTAGAGAGCAGTTGAATAGGAGTTGAGCACCCAGGTTACATTGAGCACAACATTTCATCCTCAGATGGACGGACAGTCCGAGCGAGCGATTAAGATATTAGAGGATATGCTCCGAGCCTCTGTCATTGATTTCGGAGGCTCGTGGGACTAGTTTTTCCTTTAGCAGAGTTTGCCTACAACAAAAGCTACCAGTCCAGCATTCGGATGGCTCCATACGAGGCGTTGTATGGTAGGCAAGGTCGGCCTCCAGTGGGATGGTTTGAGCCGAAAGAGGCTCGGTTATTGGGTACAGATCTAGTTCAAGAGGCCTTTGATAAGGTTAAGATCATTCAAGATAGACGTTGGACAGCTCACTCTAGGCAGAAGAGATATACAGACCGCAAGGTCCGAGATATTGCTTTCATGGTTAGTGAGCGAGTTTTGCTTCGTAATCGCCTATGAAGGGCGTGATGCGATTCAGGAAGAAGGTCAAGCTTAGCCCTAGGTTCATTGGTCCATTTGAGATTCTCGAGCGTGTGGAGAGGTGGCTTATAAACTTGCCTTGCCGCCTAGCTTGTCAGTCGTGCATCCAGTTTTTCATGTATCCATGCTTCGGAGGTATCACGGTGATCCAACCTATATGTTAGATTTCAGCACCGTCTAATTGGACAAGGATCTGTCTTATGAGGAGGAGCTAGTGGTTATTTTAGACTGGCAGGTTCGACAGTTAAGGTCGAAGAGTTTTCCTTCAGTACGTGCTTAGTGGAGAGGTCAGGCTCCTGAGGCATCAACCTAGGAGCCCGAGTCTGATATGCGGAGCCGTTTTCCTCATCTATTCCCCGACTTAGGTACTTCTTTCTTTTGTTCATTCGAGGGCGAACAATTGTTTTAGAGGTGGAGAATGTGACGAACGAAAGGGTCATCACCGGATTTCTCCATTTTTCCGTGCTTCCGAGGCCTTGAAAACCTCACTTTTAGTTGTCTTGATTTACGTGTGCAGTCTGGGCACGTAGCCAGAAAACTTTTATGTTGAAAAATATGAATTCTTTGAAAAATTTGATGAATTTTGATATTAATATTGTTAAAGTTGACTTTGGTCAATATTATGGGTTAACAGACCCGGACCCATGATGTGACGGCCCTGGTGGGTCCGTAGAAAAATATAGGACTCGGGCGTATTCCTGGAATCGAAATCCGAGATCCTGAGCCCGAGTAATGAGTTTTTGAAAGAAATTATTTTTCTGAAAATGATATGAAAATTTCAAATGAAAATGAGTTAGAAAATATAGGTACCGGGCCTGTATTTTTGTTCTGGCATCCGCTACATGTCTTAAATATGTGTTAAATGCTTTCTGTGAAAATTGTCTAAATCGGATGTCGCTTGACGTGTTTTGGACCTAAATATCTAAAGTTAGAAGTGTAAGAAGTTTGAAATGAAAATGATGATTTTGAGGCTTGATTCATCGATTTTGATGTTGTTTTGGTGATTTGATCACTCAAGTAAGTTTGTGGGATTTTATTGAGTTAGTGTGTGTGTTTGGTTAGGAGCCCCCGAGGCTAGGAAGTGATCAGGTGGTGGTTCGGGGTGGTCCTACACTTATAAACATAATAGATTTTTCTCTCAGTTGTTGTAGGCCATTTTGTTCTTCGCGCACGCGGCCTCTGGCTCGCGTTTGTAGTGCCTTGATGTTTCCCTCTTATGTGCTCGCTGTCCCCTTTCCACGTTTGCGTTGTTCTGCTGCCTTCCCCATCATGTTCGCATCCCATCCCCTCACGTTCACGTAGACCTACGCCCAGGGCCCCCAGTTTTCCTTCTTCGCATTTGCAGCACCCCATCACAAACGCGATGCTCCCCAGCCAGCCTTCTCCGCGAATGCGACCCCTTTGTCACGAATGCATAGAGTAAAACCCTTCAGTGAATTTTTCTTAAAAACAGAACACTTAACATGGTATTTCTTCATTATTTTCACACGAGCTCTTCTCCTTCACCCTCAATAGACAAGCTTGAAGAACCTTTCCTCCATAATTGCATAAGTAAGTGTTCCTAACTTCATTCTCTCTTAATTTCTTAAACTAATAAATAATTTCCTAGTCCTAAATCATGAAATCAAAGTAGAAATTAGGAGTTTTGGGTAGGGTTAGGGTTTTGGGAATTTATGGGTGATTCAACCTTAATTTGGGGCCGAATCTTAAAATATATTCTATATTTGAACTCGTAGGGTTATGGGTGAATGGGTTTTGGTCCGAGCCACGAGTTTGGACCATGTGGGTCCGGGTTTGAATTTTGGTATTTTTGGAAAACTGGTATGGACTTAATTTCTAGGCTATGAGATTATGTTTTTGAGCCTTTATTGATATTATTGAACTAATTAAGCCTAGATACCATTGTTTCAGAGTTGGGTTGTAGAGGAAAGGCGGCATTAAAGAGTTGATTGCTATTCTTTGGACCGAGGTAAGTCCTTGTTCTAACTTTGATTTGAGGGAATAGGATTATGATATTATTTGCTATTTGTTATATGTGGAGTATTGTGTATAGCCATGGTTACAGTTATCTATGCACCGGAGTCTAGCATGACTGTGGATCTTAAATGTGTTTGACTCAGACTTTGTGATACATCTTCCTTGTTTATAAGTTTCATATAATGTGAAATGTTGAGGAAAAATTGCGATTGGTATATTATTGGAGCGTCGGATCGAACTAGAATTTGATAATTGAGAAAAAAAGTGATTAAAAGAGGAAGTGTTTTGATTATTCCCTTGCTGGGACACGTAGTATATTATTGTTGTTGCTCCCTTGCCGAGATATTTGGGCTATTAGCTGTACCCTTATCGGGTTAAATCGTTATGTTGTTGAATTCCACTAGTGGGGCCTCCTCTAGAAAGATTATATGGATTATTGATTATGAAATGGGCTCGTGTGGAACTCCACCCACTTATGAATTATGAAATGGGATCGTGTGGCACGTCATTCGTTTATGAATTATGAAATGGGATCGTGTGGCACATATTCCACTTATGAATTTGAAATGGGATCGTGTGGAATGCCGACCACTTATAAATATATACTTTGGGATCGTTGTTATATCCGTTGATCTATTTTCACTGTATCTGCCCCGAGCATGCCCCTCCCCAATTTTATTTGATGTTTTCTGTTGTTATTTTCGTTGCCTTTGTGTGTATGTATATCTGCACAGATTGTTTTTGGTATGTCCTGTCTAGCCTCGTCACTACTTCTCCAGGGTTAGGCCATGCACTTACCAGCACATGGGATCGATTGTGCTGATGCTACACTTTGTGCATCTTTTTGCACAAATCAGGGAGCAACTTTTGGACTGTAGAAAGAGTATTGAGCGGGAGCTCTTCAGTCCAGGGACTCACGAGGTAGCCTAGCTGAAATTCGCAGGCCGATGTACCTTTTATGTTTTAGTTTGTTTTCTTCGTTTCGAGACAAACATTATGTAATATCATTTCAAACTTGTTTTTAGTATTCTATAGCAGTCTGTGAGCTACTGACACTAGACTCTGGCTAGAAATGTGTGTCAACTTCCGCAATTTTATTTCATTTATATAAGCTTAAAGTCTTCCACTTTATTTGTATCGTAAAAATGTCATCAGTGAAAAGTTTTGAATGTTTGACTTGCCTAGCCACGACAGTAGGCGCCATCACGACTCCCCATGGTGGAAAATATGGGCCGTGGCACCAGTACATGCCCAAAATAATATCAAAGTCAACCATATCGAGTAACAATAAATCTGCCCTGGTCTCAAAACCAAGAATAGTAACCAAACACGACCGATAAATGCGGTCCACAATAAGAGAATCTCCCACGGGAGTTGAAACATAAAAAGGAGAGCTCAATGACTCTCGGTCTATACCCAAATGCGGAGCAAAATAAGAAGACACGTAAGAATAGGTAGAGCGTAGATTGAATAGAACTGATGCTTCTCTGTGTTTAACCAATATAATACATGTAATGACAGAATCAGAGGCAACAACCTCAGCGTGAGCAGGGATAACATTATATATGGCCCCGCCCCTCTCGTGAGGGCGGCCTCTATCACCCCAACCTCTGCCTCTAGCTGGCTGGGCAGATAGGGTGGAAGCTGGAGCTGTGATTATGGCTTGAGAACCCTGAGAAGCACGTTGTGGCTGAGCAGACTGTGAAGATGCACCCTTACCAAGTCTGGGGCAGTCCCTAACCATATGGCATGTATCGCCACACTCAAAACAAGCTCTGGGAGGACGTGGTGGCTATGACTGTCTAGGGATAGGTCTGCTGGACTGACCCTTGGAAGCACCTCGCGCGGGAGGCGCGCTAGAAACTGGTGATGCGTAGTAAGGCTCCTGAGGTATAGGCGGAGCTGGAGCACTGCTGGCTGCTGGAAGAGTTGGATGAATGGGGCAACCCACAAAATCTACCATGTAGACCTGCTGCTAGAGTACGGGCACCAGAGTAGTGGCCCGACTCTCGATACATCTTGGCCTCTCTCTCCCCTCGCTCCCTAGCGAGCATACCCTCGATGCTCTTAGCAATGCTCACTACCTGCTGATAAGGAATGTCCATCTTCAACTCTCGAGCCATGCTAGACTTGATGGGTGGCTAGACTTGATGGGTGGAGCAAGGCCCTCAATGAACCTGCGAACTCTCTCGCGGACTATAGCAACCAAAGCTGGTGCATGTCTGGCCAACCTGGTGTAATAGATGGCCTACTCTAAATATGTCATAGTAACCTGGCTCAAATGCTCAAACTCGGCACACCATGCGTCCCTAAGGCTCTGGGGAACAAAATCTCTCAGAAACATATCCGAAAACTGGGTCCAAGTCAGTGAAGCAACGTCGCCCAGACTATCTTTCTTATAAGTGCGCCACCAATCATAGACGGCTCCCTAAGGCTGAAACGCGGCAAAGGAAACCCCTCTGAACTCTACTATGCCCATAGTGCGAAGAATACGATGACACTCCTTAAGAAATCCCAAGGTATCCTCCGATGCTAAACCACTGACGCAAGAGGCTTACATTTCTTAAACCTATCAAGCCGCAACTGCTCGTCCTCTGATACAGGCATACAACTGATCCACTCACAGGCTAAACTGGAACTGCAGGCGGTACATGAATGATCTCTCGGACCTGCTCCATATGCACTCTTTTCTCAGGAGTGCGGACTGCGGGAGTCTGGGCCCCTCCCCCCAGCCTGGGATGTGGCAGCAGTGAGGGAAAGCAACCCCGCTTGAGCAAGGTAGTGAATATAGACATGAACTAAGCTAATATCTCCTACAAAGTTGTGGTTGTAGGCCTGCCAGGTGCCTGAACTCCAGCTGGATCTGCTGGCGGTACCTCAGCAGCAACTCGCGCAGGTGCTTTGGCTGCACCACATGCACGTCCACGGCCTCTCCCCTAGCCCCGGCCTTTGACAGCTGCAGCAGGGGGCACGAGTGCATGATCATCCCGAGTAGCACGTGTCCTCACCATTTGTGAGAGAATAGAATACAAAAGTTTTAGAATTGATGTCAAAATATAGCACGACAAGGAATTCAATGACGTGAAGATTTTTCCTAAACAGTTACATAGCCTCTCGTAGATAAGTACAAACGTCTCTGTACTAGGAAGTGAGACTCTAATAAACCGGCATGTATTTCATGACTCCTATGAACCTACAGCTTTGATACCAACTTGTCACGACCCTAGTTCATCATCCGTAAACATGTCATGATGGCACCCATTCACCATGACCAGGTATGCCTGACAGTGCAGAAACATTAAAATTTGCGAAAATAATTAATTATACTAGATAACTTAAGGAAATTGTATATAAGTGCGGCCTGGCAAATACAATCCAACAATTTCAAAACTAAGCAAAATCCCAAAATCCAAAACTTCAGGGGGAACACAGGATAATAGAATATAATAATCTGCACTACACCAGAACGTCTAAACAACATGAAGGATAAGAAAAGAATTATCTGCTAAAGCCGAAATAAAATAGATACTCCAGGTCTACGGACGTAGCAGATATACCTCAAGTCCCCACTAAGTCTCTCCACCACGAGGATGATACGCCTGGAAGGAAATACCTGGATCTGCACATGAAAACCATGCATAGAAGAGGCGTGAGTACACCACAACGGTACTCAGTAAGTGCTAAGCGTAACCTCGATCGGGTAATGACGAGGAAGGTCAGGGCCCTACTGAAATAAATAAAATAATAATAATCTGAAGTATGAACACATGTATAGTAATGGAAACAGTAGTGAAATTAGACGAAATCTACAAGTCAACAACAAATAATCGAAATAAAAATTAAACTTGAAGAAATACAGCTCAATATTAGTGATGCCATGAGGATCTCCCAAGATACCGTCATGTAGTCCTTTCTTAACTGTCCAGTGGATCTCACGGGATACCGACCCGTAGTCCATCATATAAGTATGTCCAAAGGATCTCCCGGGATACTGTCCCGTAGTCCAATTATCAATGTTCAAGGGGATCTACCAGGAATCTAACCCGTAGTCCCAAAGTAAATGTGCAGGGGGATCTTTGGGAATCGAACCCGCAGTCCCAAAGTAAACAAACAAGGGGGGCGCTACCGGAATCCCACATCCGTAGTCCCAAATATAAATACGCAACCGCAATTAGGGAGTAAAGCAGAACGGAATTAAACACCAAGGCAAGAAGGAATCTAGCCTAAAATGCTTCACGTAATGCAATAAGGCAATTTAAGCAATTAAGCCAAATAAGTCAATTAGCATGCAATTTAAACAATTAAACCAATTAAATCAACTAGCATGCTTTTCTAGGCTACCACAAGCTATATGGCAATTAACAAGGCAAGTAAGGAAGAAATAGTAACCTGATAATTTTAAGTAAAAATTGGGTGTTCAACCATTAGCACAAGTACGCGCTCGTCACCTCATATACAAGATATTCAATCAACAAATAACAAGTCCTAGGGGAGAAGGTCCCCACATAAAGTTAGACAAGCCACTTACCTCGAACAGGTACAAAATCAACTAAGAAACCACGCCTCTGCTACGAGTATCCGACTTCGAATGTCCCAAATCTATTCAATCCAATTGCATAACATAAATAGTATCGCAAACAACTGAATCCACTATTAAAATTAAAGCAAAGGCGCGAAAATAGGTAAAGTAACCATAATTCCCCTCAAGCCAACATCTCGGAATCAAATAATTTTTATGTTTTCAGAACCCTCGTACTCTCACGAGTCTAACCATATAAAAATCTCCCAAATCAGAGGTCAAACGCCCATTCGAAACCTCATATCTAGGTCTAAGAAGTTTTCCCGAATTTTCATTCAAAATCCGAAATTAAAGGAGGAATTTGTGATTAGATTAGTGAGTTTTAGTCATAGGAGAGTAGAGAATTGTTACCCAGTGATTGCCTTTGAAAAACCTTGAAATTGCTCCCAAATCTGAGATCCAAACCTTGAGTTTTGGTAAAAATGGCTAGCTCTCGGATTTTTGAAATGTTTATACTGCCCAGGCAATTTTCAATGCGATCGCGTAGAGTAAAATTCAAGGGCACCAAAAATTTGTCGATACGAATGCAATAAGAGGCCTGCGATTGCAGAAGAGGAAAAAGCTGAGCTATGCGATCGCAGACTGGGCTATACGATCACATAGAAGGAGGGGAAACAGAGCTATGCGATCGCGAGCAAGACTCTGCGATCTCATTGAAGGAAATTGGCCCCCTCTGAAGTTGTACTACGCGATCCCAGGAGAAGAATGCGATCGCAGAGAAGAAAAGTTTGCAACAGCACAACAGAGAAATCTGCAACTCTTTTTCTACACAAAATGTCCCGTTGAGCATCCGAAACACCCCCGAGGTCCTCGTGACCTCAACCAAACTTACGGACATATCCCATAACATCATTCAAACTTGTACCAATTCTTAACCTACCTAAAACAACACCGAAAACTCGAATTAATCAATGATTTGAACCTAGGAACTTCAAATTTCAACCGAACTCACTTTTGATCAAAATCCTATCCAAAACACGTCCGATTGACTTGAAAGTTTGCAAGCACATCCAAAATGACACGACGATGCTACAGAAACTTCCGGAATTCCATTCCAACACTTGGATAAAAAATTCACTACCGGAAAGAAAACTTCGAAAATACAAACTTCGACATTTCAAGCCTAAATGAGCTACGGACTTCCAAAATGCTTTCTGAACACGCTCCTAACCCCGAAATCACCTAACAGAGCTAACATAATTATCAGTTTTCCATTCCAAGGTCGTCTCCATTGTTTCGATTACGGACCACTTTTCAATCTTAAGCTCTCATTTAGGGACTAAGTGCTCCAAAACACACCGAATCCTAGCACCGAACATTTCGGCAACCCAAAATAGAATAAATAAACTTAGGGGAAGCAGTTAATGGGGGGAACATGGCATAACATCCAAAAAGGACCGACCGGGTCGTCACAAAGGAATATGGTATTCATTGCTTGCCATTACACATTCTTCAATGTCCCTAATAACTTCTGGACCAACTTATTCCACAAGGAAGGTGGAATAATATAATCCCAAGTTTGATGGGACAATGTGGGTTGTATTAAGACTTGGATTAAATTTATACCATGTTTGGTTGACAGTATAAATTTATCTCTATCGTCAATCAAATATAGTATAAATTTAATCCTACACCTTATCCTACACACCAAACGACCTTGATAGCCACCATTTGTGTCTTTATGTCACGTCCCGGAATTTCGACCATCGGGAACGTGATACCGACTAATATCACTCGCTAGGCAAGCTAACGTTAGCATAATTTATCCTTTTTAACAGTTCAAATTTAATAATGAAGAAGGACTAGTTATTTAACTGCAATAATCCAAAGTAGTTATTGCGGAAGCTAAAATAGCCAAACGTTTAATACATCCCTGAACCCGGTATTATAAGTGCACGAGCTACTAAAATATGACATGCAAGGGTTTGAAATAACGTAAATCTGTCTAAAAAGAATATACACAGCTAAATAAAAACAAGGAAGGAGACTCTAGGAGCTGCAGGCGTTGAGCAGCTGTACCTCAAGTCTGCGCAGGCTATCCAATCCGAGCTCTCTAGTAGTCGCGACTGGGACTGACTCCAAACTTTGCACAAAAAGTGTAGAGTGCAGTACAAGTACAGCCGACCCCATGTACTTTGTAAGTGCCGAGCCTAATCTCAACGAAGTAGTGACGAGGCTAAGGCAGGTTACCTACACTACAACTTGTACGCAATATATAATAATGACAAAAAAGGAAAATACAGGACAAGATTTAACAGTCAACTGAAAACAATAACTACAACCTCAAGAAATGAACAAATGTCATCCAGAATTACCAATCCTTAGCATTTCAAATGAGAATACCGAAAACCAAACATAGCTCAAGAATAAAAATACATAGATCGTTGCGGTGTGCAATCCGATCCCACAGTACAACATAAAATCCTCCTTTATTTTATCATAATAATATCAACAACAGAGATAATATATTTAAGTATGTTGCGGCACGCAACCTTATCCCACCATATATCAATATCAGTATCATAGTTCACCCTTATTTCACCATATTAATCTACCCTTATTTCATCTGTTATGGTGCGCAACCCGTTCCCACCGTATAGTACGTGTTAAACCTTATTCCACCATATCAATCCACCCTTATTATATCTTTTTCGGTATGCAGCCCGATCCCATCATATCAGTACCAAGTACTCAATGTGCACCGTCAAATTAGCAGTTCAAACCACATAAACCCTTACGATCTATAAATACCAAACAAACCCAAAAGGAAAACTTGTACATGATAGGAATCTAACCAAGTAATACTACACAACGAGACCAATTCAGTAATTGACAATTAGAAGGTGCAAGAAAGTCAATTTATGAAAATAACAGGGAATCATAAAACAATGAAAAGAGCTAACATAAACAGGAGAAGATATTAATTAACAAGTAGCAGTTAAGCATGAAAAGCATTTAGAGCATATAACAATTACGATAGGGAAGAAAATAATTAGAAAAAGCAAAAAATTAGGAAAAACAGATAATTTGTCAGTGTATACGCACTCGTCACATCGCATATACACCGCTCACATAAAATTCACATAGCACATAATCTGAGGGTTCCTATTTTTCCCAACTCAAGGTTAGACACAACACTTACCTCACTCAAATGACCACTCAAAGCTCAACCGCAGCTTTGCCTTTCAAACAAGCCTCTGAAATAATAATATCTAGCAAATTACCAACCAAACAATTCAAAATAAGCCTTAAAAATCACGCACGATTGCAAAAGATTTAATTTAGGTCACTATTGAAAAATTCAATAAAAGTAAGCTCCCATGCCCGCTTGATCCAAACACGAAATTCGGACCAAAATCTGATTATCTATTCACCCCCGAGTCCGGTTATGTTATTTATTTTGGAGTTCAATCTCAACCTGAGGCCTAAATCCCAATTTCTCAAAAATTCCTAATTCTATACAAACCCCCAATTTTCACTATGAAAACACTAAGTTTTAGGTTAAAAACTTGTGAAATGTAATGAAAGATTGAAAAGAAATAGGTTAGAACCACTTATCAATAATTTGGGGAAGAAATGATCTTAAAAAAATCACCTCTAGGGTTCTAGGTTTTGAAAATTTGATGAATGAGAGGAAAATCCTGTTTAACTTAAGTTTTACACAGCTGTAAACGTAGCAAATGCGACATGCCATAAATGCTTCACAAATGTGAAGCTCCTTCATCTCTACTGCCTTCGCAAATGAGAAAGTCCACCCCCATCCTACTGCTCGCAAATGCAGGGTTCGCATTTGCGAGCCAGACCTCGCAAATGCGAAGTCTGCAGATCTGGTACACCAAATTATGATTTTCTAAGTTCAAACCACTCAGTAACCTATCTGAAACTCACCCGAGCCCTCGGGACTCCAAACCAAACATGCACATAAGTCAAAAACTATTATACTTTCACGCAATCAAATCGCCAAAATAATACCTAAAACTACGAATTAAACACCAAATCAAATGAAATCAAGAAAACTTTAAAAAATTTCTAACCAAAAAAATTTCTAAAATCATGGCAAATGGTGTTGCATCCTTCCAAGTTCCTATGCTCAACAAGAGCAACTATGATAATTGGAGTATCAAGATGAAGGCTCTCCTAGATGCACATGATGTTTGGGATATTGTAGAGAAAGGCTACAATGAGCCCCGAGATGAATCTACATTATCCCAAACTCAAAAGGATGGTGTGAAGGATTCAAGAAAGAGAGACAAGAAAGCTCTCTACCTCATCTACCAAGCATTGGATGATGATGGGTTCGAGAAGATCTCAAGTGCAACCACTGCTAAGGAAGCGTGGGAGAAACTCCAAACGTCTTGCAAAGGTGCCGAGCAAGTAAAGAAGGTACGTCTCCAAACTTTAAGAGGAGAATTTGAGTCTTTACATATGAAAGAAGGGGAGTCCATTTCCGACTATTTTTCAAGAGTTTTGGTGGTTTCAAATCAAATGAAAAGAAATGGTGAAAAATTGGAAGATGTTAGAATTATTGAGAAGATACTCCGGTCATTAACTTCCAAATTCGAGCATATTGTCATAACAATTGAAGAAACTAAAAATTTGGAGGAGATGTCAATTGATCAATTAATGGGATCCTTACAAGCATATGAAGAAAAGCATAAGAAAAAACAAGATATAGTGGAGCAATTATTCAAGATGCAAATAAAAGATAGGGAAGAAAATATCGGAAATGGACGAGGTCAATATGGAAGAGGTCGTGGTCGTGGACGAGGTCGAGGCCATGGACGTGGACGAGGAGGTTTCAACTACAATGAAGAAAGAAGAGAATACCCAAGTCGTGGGAGAGGCAACCAAGGTGCAAGATACGATAAATCTCAAATCAAATGTTATTCTTGTCAAAAATATGGACACTATGCTTCACAATGTAGAGGGTCTCAAACCAAAGTCGAAGAGACCGCCAACCTTGTGGAGGATAAGGGCCAAAAAGATGTGACCCTACTTCTAGCATACAAAGGAGAAGAAGGGAGACAAGACAACACTTGGTACCTTGACACCGGGGCGAGCAACCATATGTGTGGAAAGAGGAGCATGTTCGTGGAGCTCGACGAATTGGTGAGTGGTAATGTTTCTTTTGGTGATGAATCCAAAATACCAGTGAAAGGCAAAGGTAACATCCTAATCCGCTTGAAGAATGGAAATGACCAATTTATCTCAAATGTCTACTATGTGCCCAACATGAAAAATAATATATTGAGTTTGGGGCAACTCTTAGAGAAGGGCTATGACATTCACATGAAAGATCATAGTCTTTCCATAAGAGATAATAAAAATAATTTAATCACTAAGGTGCCTATGTCCAGAAATAGAATGTTCTTGTTGAACATTCAAAATGATGTTGCAAAGTGTCTTAAAGCTTGCTACAAAGATGTATCTTGGCTTTAGCATCTTCGATTTGGGCACTTGAATTTTGGAGGCTTGGAGCTACTATCCAAAAAGGACATGGTGCGAGGACTACCATCCATTAGACACCCCGATCAATTATGCAAAGGATGCCTACTCGGAAAGCAATTTCGGAAGAGTTTTCCAAAGGAGTCAAGCTCGAGAGCCCAAAAGCCATTGGAGCTCATACATACCGACATATGTGGTCCGATCAAGCCAAGCTCCCTCGGTAAAAGCAACTATTTCCTTCTATTTATTGATGATTTTTCTAGAAAGACATGGGTGTATTTCTTGAAGCAAAAATCGGAGGCATTTGAAGTATTCAAGAAATTCAAAGCGGCAGTGGAAAAAGAAAGTGGACTACACATAAAGGCCATGAGATCCGATCGTGGAGGCAAGTTCACTTCTAGAGAATTCCAGAATTTTTGCGAGGAGCATGGAATAAGGCGTCCACTAACGGTACCAAGGTCCCCCCAACAAAATGGAGTGGCGGAAAGGAAGAACCGGACAATTCTAGACATGGCGCGGAGTATGCTAAAGAGCAAGAAGCTACCAAAGGAATTCTGGGCCGAAGCAGTAGCGTGTGCAGTTTATCTACTCAACCGATCACCAACAAGGAGCGTGTGGGGAAAGACACCACAAGAAGCTTGGAGTGGAAGGAAGCCAGGAATCTCCCATCTAAGAGTCTTTGGAAGCAAAGCATACGCACATGTACCTGACGAGACACGGAGCAAGCTCGATGACAAAAGTAAGGCGTTCATCTTTATCGGGTATGATTCCAACTCCAAAGGCTACAAATTATATAATCCAGATACTAACAAGCTTGTGATAAGTCGGGACGTGGAGTTTGATGAAGAAGGAGAATGGAATTTTGGTTCTCTCGAGGACTTTAGTTCCATTATTCCAACCGAAGAAGAAGAACAAAGATCTACAGCAGAGGATGCCATCGAGAGCTAACTACTCCACCTACCTCGCCAACAGCAGTTCAAGATGACTCGCCACCATCGTTTCTGAATGAAAGGAGCGAGGAACGCGCAAGGAGTTTGGAAGACATTTATGAAGACACTGAAAGGTTAGAGGACCTAACTCTTCTTTGTCTATTTGGTGATTGTGAACCAGTTACCTTTGAAGAAGCCGTACAAAGTAAGAAATGGCGAGATGCAATGGATGAGGAGATCCAGTCCATCGAAAAGAACGACACCTGGGAGCTGACTTCACTTCCAAAAGGGCAAAAGGCGATCGACGTCAAGTGGGTGTACAAGGCAAAGAAAAACTGCAAGGGAGAAATCGAAAGATACAAGGCGAGGCTTGTTGCAAAAGGATACAGTCAAAGAGCCGGCATCGACTATGACGAGGTATTTGCCCCTGTAGCCCGTTTAGAAACTGTAGACTAATAATTTCTATGGCAGCTCAAAATAAATGGAAGATACACCAAATGGATGTAAAGTCGGCGTTCTTGAATGGAGTCCTTGAGGAAGAAGTTTACATCCGACAACCTATAGGCTATGAGGTGAAGACGCAGGAAGACAAAGTCTTAAGATTGAAGAAGGCGTTATATGGACTAAAGCAAGCACCAAGGGCGTGGAACAGTAGGATCGACAAGTACTTGCAAGAAAATGACTTCGCCAAATGCCCACATGAGCATGCGCTCTATGCCAAGATGAAAGATGGAGATATCTTGATCGTTTGCTTGTACGTGGATGATTTAATCTTTGCAGGAAATAACCAAAGGATGATCGATGAGTTCAAACAAGCGATGGCTAAAGAGTTCGAGATGACCGACATTGGGCTTATGGCGTACTATCTTGGCATTGAAGTCAAACAACTTGAGGATGGAATTTTCATCTCACAGGAGGGCTATGCGAAGGAGATCCTAAAGAAGCTCAAGATGGATGATTGCAACCCAGTCAACACACCGGTGGAGTGCGGGATCAAGTTGTCGAAGCATGATGAAGCTGAGAAAGTGGACACGACGATGTTCAAGAGCTTAGTTGGGAGCTTACGATATTTGACTTGCACGAGACCCGACATTCTCTACGCCACCGGCCTCATAAGTCGCTACATGGAGA
Organism: Nicotiana benthamiana; assembly: GCA_034376525.1. Lineage (NCBI taxonomy): Eukaryota > Viridiplantae > Streptophyta > Magnoliopsida > Solanales > Solanaceae > Nicotiana > Nicotiana benthamiana. The sequence goes on along the minus strand of CM067332.1, from coordinate 128,661,699 downwards.
ATCCAACTACTACACACTTGAAGGCTGCAAGAAGAATTCTCCGCTACCTCAAAGGTACAATCAACTTTGGCTTGTTCTATTCAACTTCAAATGATTATAAGCTGGTTGGTTATAGCGATAGCGATTGGGCCGGAGACATTGATGATAGAAAAAGTACCACAGGCTTCGTGTTCTTCATGGGAGACACCGCCTTCACTTGGATGTCCAAGAAACAACCAATTGTCACTCTATCCACATGTGAAGCTGAGTACGTTGCCGCTACCTCCTGTGTATGTCATGCAATCTGGATTCGAAGTTTGCTAAAGGAGCTGGGATGGCCACAAGAAGATCCAACTACAATATGCGTGGATAATAAGTCGACGTTGGCGTTGGCGAAAAATCCGGTGTTCCATGATCGAAGCAAGCATATTGACACACGCTATCACTACATAAGAGAGTGCATCACAAGAAAGGATGTACAAGTAGAGTACGTGAAGTCCAAAGACCAAGTTGCGGATATCTTCACCAAGCCACTCAAGCAAGAGGACTTCATCAAGTTAAGAAGTCTGCTTGGAATGACAAATCAAGTTTAAGGGGGGGTGTTGAAAATAAAATAAACTTGATTTTGTTATAACTATTTGGGCTTAAGAAATTATGAAAAATAAATAGCCCAATTCCGGAACATTCTAGGCAACTCTAGATTCCGGAATGTTCTAGAGAACTCTAGTCCATTTGAGCTTGGAAATACTCTAGAATTCTCCATAGAATTCTAGCACATGTACCTAGCTAGAAAGTAATAGAACTCTCTAGACTCTCTAGAATTCTCCATAGAATTCTAGCACATGTACGTAGCTAGGAAATGGTAGAACTCTCTAGACACTCTAGAGCTTGGCAAGCCTCCCCTATAAATATGGGATGGCATTTGGCATTTGTATAACACACAACACACAACATATCAAGCCAAAAGAATCAAATACAAGTTTGAGTAATAAAAGTTTCTCTTCTCCAAAATCTTTCTACTCTTCCAAAATTCTCTTAGCCTAAAAGCCTCCCTCCAAATATTAATAGCAATCCTCTTCCAACAAAGCACTGAAATAGCTCTTTTATATGTTGGGCTAACCGCATTAAAGGTATTCCTATACGGTGATATCATTAGTTTTAGATCAAGCCTACACGATTTATTTAATAAAAACCTCACTCAATTTAAAAGCATCTCAACCCATTGTATGTAATTTTTTCTTTCTTTCTTTTAAGCTAACAATTTTGTTCACACATCCAACAATACAATAAAAAGCACTATTTTAGCAGTTCATGATAATTTCATATGCTGTCTTATTATTTGACAACACTTATATATATCAGCGTGGTTAAACAAGTTATACTAAGCCCTTAATATTCTACCTGTATCTGTCACCTACTGACCTACAGTATTTGAGTAGAATTAAATTCCAGTTTTCTCTAACCTCTTGGTAGCTAAGGCTTTCAATTATTATGATGATGAAGTTATCGATTATTGGCAGTACTCAATTTATTATCAAATGTCTGGCATGGGCAGGAAAAAAATAGAGAAAAAAAATCCAGTTGGATTTCATACTCTTCTGTCCATTTTACTCTTCGATGTAATTAATTGCGTACCCCTTTTTTGGATTCATTCCCAATTTCTATTGTGCGGGAAAAAAATCAGACACAAAAAAAAGAGAGTTAATATTAGTACTAGTATTAGTTATCTAGATATAGTCAGATGATGGGGTTGTGACTTTGTTGGATTCTTAACTATTTACGACCCTCCTCAGTACTACAACCCTTTATTTAGGGTGAATGATTTCTGTACAAGATTATTGCGCTTCAATTAAATTAATAAACTTTTTGATTGGTTCAGATGTTGCTCCCTTCTTTAAATAAGGACCCATTGAGGTGGACCTCGGTTCGGTAAGGGATCAAAAGTGATAGATTATATAAATCTATTGAAAATTTTATATGTAAGGTTGGAGCACCCGACAAGCTAAAGCAGGCACCAAGAACTTACTTTGAAATTAAAGGTGACAACAACATGTATAAGAGTCGATATAAAGCGTAGATGAAGGAGAGGGCTTTAAAGGAAATCTGAATATGAGTTTTCAAATACGTTAATTCAACAAAAAAAAATAATTTATCCGTATATTCAGTATTTACATTGAACTAATGAATACATCTATAATTTTTCTAAGTGTATATGGTTTCTATATATTGTACTACTTTTTCAGTTAACCATGACTAGCTAATTTATATGTATTATATTCTCGCCTCATGAATTTATACTTAAATATGATATATTCATGTGGTTTGGTATAATCATCGATAGTGAGTAAGTTTCCCCGATAATCCTAAATTAGTTGTTTACTACTGTTATTATTTTTGACAACTGCAACGTGCGAAGAAAGAATATAGGTTTAGGAATTTTAAATTTAGGATGTTTGGAGTATATATATCAAAGAAGAAACGTATGATGAGTTGGTCGAAAATTTTCTTCTGGAAATTGCCTTGCAATCGAGTGTACTTGCCCTACACTAAAGTCAATTAAAGGAGGTGAGTTCTAGATAACTGATGATGATATTAATACACCAGTAACTGTAGGAAATAATTTGTTCTCTATATTTGTTTTTTGAATGTTGTTGCTAAGAATATAATGCAAACCAATACATGTTCTACATTTATTCTGGTATATAAAAGTATACGTTGTGATCTAAAAATAGTTGCAAAGCTCATAATTGGGTGAAATTCAATGATAGCCCTACAAGTGGTAATTGAAAAATAGCAATAGTTTCAAAAGTAATTAAAGTTTAGTCCCTTTTTATGTAAAAATAGACTTGCACGAAAACATTATTCAAAATCCAACAAATATTCTAGCATAATATAGTGAAGTTCGAATTTTTCACATATGAACTTCCAGCATAACATACTGGAGTTCCAATATAATATACTAAACTTCCAGCATAATAGACTAGAGCTCTAGCATAATATATCGGAATTCAAGTATCATATACTGGAGTTCCAGCTTAATATACTTCCAGTATAATATATCGGAATTCCAACATCATATACTGGAGTTCCAGCATAATATACTTGCAGTTCAATATGCTGGAAATTCATATATAGGTGCTTCAATCTCCAGCATATTAAGCTAAAACTTTCCGCGTGCTGGAGTTCCAATATAATGTAACGACTCCATCAATCATCTTGAGAATTTTCACTTCACTTGTTTACGGGTATGCGTAGCTCTATATGATTATTTTGGCTTGTGTGCTTCGCTGATTTTGGTTTTCAGGTTATTCAAAATTGATTTTGAAGATAATTCTCAACTAGAAATCTTTAAATTTGGAAGAGTTGACCAAGTTTGACATTTTAGTATTTGACCTCGGATTGGAATATTTATGATTTTGTTAGCTCCGTTGGGTGATTTTAGACTTATGAGCGTGTTCGGATTTGATTTCGAAATTGTTATGGTTCCGTTAGCTTAGCCAAATTCAAAAATTCACCTTTTGCCGTTGAATTTGGCTTAAAATTATGAAAGTTAAATTTTTGAAAAGTCTAACCGGGAGTGGACGATATCATATTCAAATTTTGGTTCGGGAATTAAAATAGCTTCATTATGTCATTTGAGACTTGTGTACAAAATTTGGGTTCATTCCGAGTTGGTTTGCTATGTTTCGACATGACTTATGGAAGTTGAAAGTTCAAAGTTCATTGAAGTTTGATTTGAGGTGTGATTCGTCGTTTCAATGTTGTTATGCGTGATTTGAGGCCTCGAGTAGGTCCGTATTATATTATGGTACTTGTTGGTACGTTCAGACAGGGTTCCTAGGAGCTCGAGCGTATTTCAGATTGATTTCGGATTATTTTTCCTTAGTATTTGATTGCTGGTGCAATCTGGTTTTCTAGTGCACCAAGTGTTCTTCGCGATCGCGAATTAGGAGATGCGATTACGTAAGAGAAAAAAATATGAGAGTGAGTGTTTCTTCATCGCGTTCGCGAATACTGGTCCGCGTTTGCGTAGGTTACTACAGGTCAAGCATCGTGTTTGTATGGTATAGGACGCGTTCCCATAAGGTAAAGAGAGGGCAACTGGGAATCTGAGTTTCTTTTACGTGTTCGCACAAGTGCTGCCGTGTTCCTGTAATGTCTGGTGAGAGGATGTTGAGTTGTTCTCAGCGGAGGCTTGTTCGCGATCACATAGAGTAGTTTTGGTGGCAACACATTTTGTTCATCGCGAATGCGATGGACTTCCCGCGTTCGCATAAGAGGAATGCCTGAGCAGATTTTAAAGTATGCTATTTCGGGTGATTCAGCCATTTTCACATTTTTGGAGTTGTGGCGCTCGGATTGAGGCGACTATTGAACCAATTTTCACCATATGAATTGGGGTAAGTGTTCTCTACTCAATTATGATTTTATTTGGTGAATATATCTTCATTTTTGGTAATTGAATTATGAATTTTAAAGAGGAGATTTGGGGTTTTAGCCCAAAGTTTGATAATGTGAATTTTTGAGTTTTGAACATCGATTTGGAATAAGATTTGAGTGAAACTAGTATGGTTAAAATCGTAATTGAATGGGTTATAAAATTTTATAATTTATTGGGTTCCAAGGTGCGGCGTCGGGTTGAACCTTTTGGATGATTTTGGATTTTTGATTAAAGATTCAACATTATCGAGAGGTTTGTTTCCTTTGGCAGTATTTGAGTTTCCTTTGGCTAGTTTTGAGCCATTCGGAGGTCGGTACACGTGGAATGGCGTTTTTGGAGCATTGCTTGATTTGTTCAGTATTGGAATTGAATTGTTCGAGCTAAGTAACGGTTTTAAAATTAGTGCTGAGGGTATAAAATCCCAAATTACGTGTTATGTGATTAGTGTTGAGGTGACACATATGTTAGGTGATGGGCGTGTAGGCGTGTACCGTGTAAGTTGTGACTCTATTATTTTTGTGGTACTGTATAGTTACCCGATCTCTCCTGTAACCATAAAATTCCTAGTACTTGACCTATTGAGCTGTGATCCATGCTAAAAACCATGTCTAGGCTACATTCTTATCCTGCTAAGACCCACTGAGGTCATATCTGTTGTTGGGTTATCTGCTTTTATTGCTTTATATACTCAGTCTTACGCATTCATATGCATATCATATCTTAGTCTTTGTTACTTTTTGTTGACACATCATATCATCATCTGGGCTGGTTTCATGGCATTGTGAGCCCGGGAGACTAGAGAGATTGTGACTGAGTGGGACCGATGGCTTGAGTGTGAGTGATATTATGGGATCGGATCACACGCCGCGACATGTTATATTGATTACATTATGGGACCGGGATGTACGCTGCAGCATGTTAATTATATTTATGGGATGGGATGCTATATATATATATATATATATATATATATATACATGCCACAACGAACCTTATGACTATATATATGTGGATCGGGTTGCATGCCGCAGTAGGTATTGTAGAGTGCTGAGTGGTTGAATGTACTGGGTATTGAGCCTGGTGAGAGAGAAGGTGAGACAGTGATATTAAGTACTCTGAGAGTGTGAGTACGTGAGTTTATCACTGAGAGGCATTTATGCGTACTTGAGGTACATGCTTACAGATGCATTTCCTTCTACTATCCGGTGGTGACATTCATGATTTTACTCGTATCTTGACATGTAGGCATATAGATATAATTTCTTCATGCTATTTTAAAATGAAATATCTTAATTATTGTTGAAAGGATTTTTGGGAAAAATACAGTTTTCGAGCTACTCATATTTTTTTGGAATAATTTAGATAAAGAATTTGGGTTTTTACTAAGATGCCTGAAAAATATACCTATTTTTTTGAAACTGTGAACGAGCTAAGCATCCTATTTCTGAGACACTTCTTTTATTACTTGCTTTATGTTATTATGAACTGTTGTTGGTTGGTGTTGGATCCAACCTTTATTCTAGCACGTCCCTACTTTGATCCTAAGGTTAGGTTTGTTATTTATTTAGTACATGGGGTCGGTTGTACTCATACTATATTTCTGTACCTTGCATGTAGATGTTGATTGATGATGTTGATGTGTTTGACGGGTGCTGGATTTGAAGATGTACATGCATTTCGGTTGTAGTTGCATCTTGTTTGTGGTAGCCTTCGATTCATAAATTATACCAGAACTTTTCGTGTTACATTAAAACAGTGACTATTTTTCAATGACTTTGCAAACGCTGGCTATTTTTTGAATTATCACTCCTAAAACTGGTTAGCCCGTGCTATTTTTACCTCATAATTGGGGCAAATTGTGTACCAGCCGAACCCACTAGTTATATCTTTAGAACTAGGTCCGCACGATTTTAAAATACGTCACTAAGGTCTAAGGCATGTTTACTTTTATACCCAACATCTCTCTCGTAGTTTGTCGATATGGATCAGCGTCCTCTAAGGTTTGCTCCACTACCATCCAAGGTTGCGCGCGGAGTGACTCTGTTACCTTATGTAATAACCGAACCCACTGGTGATATTTTTCACTTTGTGCCTCGGCCCGCATGGTTTTAAAAGCATCACTAGGAGATAGGATATGTTTACTTATATATCCAGCATCTCTTCCGTATTTTGTCAATTTAAAATTTGCCTAGTGTGTCGCAAATTGCCAAATTACACAGATCTTGAAAATAGAAAAGAAAAGACAAAGTGTTTGGTACGAAGGAAAATATTTTCCAATGAAAATACTTTCCTGGTCAAGAGAAGGAAAAATATTTTCCAAAACTCCTTCTCAACCTTCCCCATCCTCAACAACCCTCCTCACCCTCTCTCCCAGCGCACAAGAAAAAGTTTTAATTTTTTTTTGTAATTTAAATTTCTATTTTTTTCGGTTTACTATGCCCCCTGCCCCACCCCCTAGCCCCAATCCCCCCCCCCCTCCCCCCAAAAAAAATATTTTTTAAACATATTTTTCAGTTTTAATTTTTTTTATTTATCGGTTTAAAGGTTCAAAATTTTACAAGTGCCAAAGTTATGAGTTTAGAAATAATAAAGTTTACTGGTTTGAAATTCCGCGGTTTCAAAGTTTAGCGGTTCGAAAGTTTATGAAATTTGTGGTTTCGGAAGGTTGTTAGTTTAAAAGTTTATGGCTTCATGTTTATTATATCTAAATTATTTATGAATACTCTTGAAAAGTCATTTTCCTTAATTTGTGTACCAAACACCAAAAAATAAATAAGATTACTATTTATTTTTCAAAAAATTATTTTCCGGAGAAAATATTTTCCGTTACCAAACACACCCAAAGTACTCTCTTTGCCTAACCCTCTCAAAGCGACCTTTCAAATTTCATCCTCACCTCTCTTTAGATTTAAAATTTGAATTAAGTTAGATAATTGAAACACCATGTATAATCAAGGCTATTGACTCTTATTTGAATTTTCTATCAAGAGTTATTTGGTTCAACCAAAAAATGATTCTTTTGTGGCAACCGTAAATACCCTACTAGCTATATAGGAAATTCGTGTAGGCTAATTATCACAGTTCAACTTGTTTGTACGATCAATGCTATAGAGCTTTTACTTCTTGCTCTAATGTTGTTTGTTTAGTAATATTTTCAGATGGAGTCCACCTTTTATATATATATATATATATGAGTGTGTGTGCAGCTGTCGTTTCTATGGCCGAAATAAAGACTTCTATTAGAATGAGACAATTAGTTGGTTAATCACCAACACGTGTGCATGCATTAGTTATTAATAATTAATCATACAACCTAAGTCACAAAGTAGGAGTTAATTAACTGAAGATGTCAATTACAACACGACGGACCTTAATTTGTCTTAACCCCCTTTATTATATCACTTTAAGGGTTTCAATGGACCATAATAATTAATAAATCTATTGCTAGCTTTGAAGCTTTTTTCTTTATCTTGGACCATTGGATAGGAAGAAAGTGGCATTTATTCAACACTTAAAAAAAATCCCAACTTGTCTCAATCACTTCATTATAATTTGTTTGAACACAAATATCAAAGAGTCAAATTAAATCTTGAGGACCCTTTGTTGAAACCCCATCTTAGATCTCTACCCATTCTCATCTATATTTGATGGCAACGTTATGATTATCAAGTGTGCATAAAACCAATAATAATAATACTTGAAGAAGAAAGAAATGAAAATGGACATGTAGAGAGAGGAAATAGGTTTAGCCATTTGGGACACTTTATTTACAGGTCTATATTCACTTGATGATACTCGTATCGTTATCGCGTGTTCCACAACAATGGCATGCACTAGAATTTTGAATAAAAAATGATTTTATTTATCTTGTTCTTGTATCTCATAATTTATCTATATTTGTCTACATTCTACATTAACGTATAACGTCTCATTTATATGAAGACTAAGACGATCTTATTATCTTGAATTTGTTCACATAAAAAAAAAGGTTAACTCAGACAATCTAATAAATAAAATAAAAATTAGAACTAGTTGTGTGCTTCCAAACTAAATCTTTACATATAGTAATAGTACAATAAATACGTCAGAAAATTTGGTAGAACTGTCACTTCAAGTGTTTTGTATATGTAGGAGCTCTATTTGCAAGGTGAGAGAAAGACAACTGTTAAAGTTTATATATAATTATGATTTACACCTATTTACAATTACAAGTTTTAATTCTTTAATTTATTGAGCCGTTATAATTATTGGCTAGATGCCTTCACCAAAGATGAATATTATTATGCAGAAAAGCAATCAACGGTTACTGCATAATTGCCTGATGTTATTCAGTTATTTATTTATTTTTATTATTATTAATAAATAAATTTTAAACAAGTTGTAAACAATGTCCTAATCGTGAGTGCGACGTGTAATTGGTACAAACATGTAAAAAAGGAAATAATTGGTGTGTGTTGGATTTGGGCGGGGAGGGGGGGGGGGGGGTTTAAACAAGTCATAAATAGCAGAGAGTTGAAAATTTATTTTGTAGGTGTGAAGTCGTCATTACTAAGAAATGTTTTACCAATTGTGAAATTTTACCAACATAAATTTGTATTTAGTTTGAGCCCTAAAACAGATACCGTACCGATGGAGTATGAAAGAGTAGAGACAAGTGCATATGTAATCAAATAATGATATTTTAACAATTATATACAATATATATGATTTTGATCAAAACTATTAATTCTGTCGAACCCGTATCCAGATACCCGCCCCGGTAGACATGTGCATATGTAAGCAAATAATAATGCTATTTTGAAGTGTAGCACAACCACTCAAACCTTCACTTATTCTTTGTTTTACTACTGCAACTATGGCAATGTATGAGAGCTTGGACTATTTTGTCCATAGATCAATGAGATCTCTGTATACATATGTTAGTCAACCAAGAAATAAACTTCTCTACTTTTGCCGTGTTCTTCTCCATTCTCAAGTGTCTGTGCAAGTTGGATTTTGTACACCAATTATATGATCTTCCATCACATGCATCAACCATCATGCTACACCAATGCATTTTACCTAAGTAGGGTTCAAGGTACATTGCAACAATCATGCATTTAAGTGTGTTATTTCTCAGGTTTTACCGCTAGGAACTTCATGAGGAATTGTCACGATCCAAAATTCATAAATCATGATGACATCCCAACCCGCTAGATAAATCAATTATACTACCAATTCCCATAATATTTAATAAGACAGTTTAAACAAGAGTGTATGGGGTAAAATTCATTGCGCCCCGTTCCCGTTTAAGCAGACACGTTCTTCGTGACAATGCCGTCCTCAGATCGCGTCGCCTCAGGCAATGACGACAAAAGTAAGGACGTCCCAGTCCATTAGGTAGAAGAACGACGTCGATTAAAAGCCTGACTTCCTTCGTACAAGGAAGTCACCAACTTTTGTACTTTTCTTTTGATGATTTCGAGGAAGGTCTCTTAATATATAAAGAAGGCCTTCACCTTTGTAACGGGCAGGTGCTTTTATTCTGAACAATATCATCTCTCAACTTTCTCTCTCTTTACTGTTATCAAGCAAACTATCTTTCTATCCTTCTCTCTGATACTCGAGCTTTCTATAACTTATATATTTTCAGACCTATCACATTTTTGGCTAAGTAATCCCATCTAGCACACATTATACTTGAATTACGAGTTACCCAAACACCTTTTTGATTGTTTTTTAGCTTACAAGGTGTACAAATCTTTTGAGCAAAATAATTTGGCGTCGTGTGTGGAGATTTCGAGAATCAAAGTTATAGTTTGTGCCTAGAAAAAACTATTGACAACCATCTCCTATATCGCACGAGCAAACATGACTAACAATTGTGCGAAGCAGAAAGTGATAGACGAGGTTGGAGTCAACCTCATGGATTCACTCAACGAGGTAGGTGAAGATAATATCACGAACACAACCCCCAGCACCACGATGAGTGGATGACCTCCTCCACCCAGAGGTCTGACGCATCCGTAAAAAAGGGGAGTTTCTGCTTCCATATCTAAGGACACACCCCCAAAAATGAAGGAACGACTAAAAGGGTGGCTCACAAGCACTCAGAGGGACCTAGTCGAAAAGTCACCATAATGTGGCATAAGACGCACGCCAACAATGAATCTCACTACAGCTGAAGACGAACCCGAGATCGCACGAGCTAACAATTTTCTCACCAACACTCAAACCAGCAACGGAGCGCTTGCTGCCATCCTCAGAAAGATGGAGGAAATGGAGCATGAAAACAAATCGCTCCGTGACCAAATGAAAGAACATCAAGAAAGGGTAGATAAGATCCCGGGCGTTCCTAAACTGCTGCCGAAGCGCGACGTGGGAAGGTTTGTAGAGCAGCCCTACACAGGGGAGGCCGCATCATACTCCATCCCATAAACTTTCAAGACGCGTCCCTATCTGTGGGTATACGATGGGTCTACAGACCCCGAGGATCATCTAATCTATTACGTCATAGCCGTGAAAGGTAACGATTTGACAAAAGAACAGGTACCGTTTGTGTTGCTGAAGAAGTTCGGTGAAATATTGACAGGTGGAGCTTTGACGTGGTACTCCCAGATACCGGCTAGGGGCATCTTCATGTTCAAGGAAATGATGGACAAGTTCGTCATAGCACATGCAGCAGCAAAGAAAGCGGAAGCAAGAATCAATGACATCTTCGCTGTCCGGCAGACCGTGGGAGAAGGACTCAGGGACTTCCTGGCCAGATTCAACAGGGTGAGAATGAGCCTGCCAAACGTGTCGGAAGGTATGGCCGTCCCCGCTTTCCAGAATGGGTTAAGTAGGGATGGCTCGAGAGCGACCAAGAAGCTACTGATTCGCCTCATGAAGTACCCTCCCACCACCTGGGAAGAAATTCATAATGCCTATTGCGCCGAGGTGCGCGCGGATGAAGACGACCTCAACGGACCTACCCGAAGACTAACAATGATACTTTGAGAGGTCAGGAGGGACCGCCACAATGAAGGGAGACGGGAGCAGATCCCAAGCCCCAATAGGGAAAAACATCAACCATACATCAGATCATCTCACCCACCGCCACCAAGCCACACAAACGCACTACAACAACACGTCGCCCCCTACGGAACGAACGAGGTATGCCTCATTTATTATCCGCACATAACTTTTTTGATTCTCCTTCAGAGATAGTGTACGCACTAGAGAAGCTGGGAAACAAGGTACAATGGCCAGCAAAGATGAAGTCGGACCCTACCACCCGAAAGTCAAACGCTCTGTGCGAGTTCCACCAAGAGCGAGGGCATAGAACCGAAGACTGGATAGGTCTACGGCAGGAGGTGGTTAGGATGCTAAACCATGGATTCCTAAGAGAACTACTCAGCAACAAGGGGAAACTCAACTTGCACGAGGACGGGAACAACTCAACGGGCTGCCAAGGCCACCCTCCCCAACACACACCATCAACATGATCATCAGGTACGCCGATGACTCAACGATCAATCACTTCAAGTTCACCACCACTCACAAGTTAAAGCGAACTATCGCCCACATACGGTATGACGACTTCGAAGATAGTATCACCTTCTATAAGTCTGATGCCGACGGTTTGTCTTTTCCTCATTACAACGCTTTGGTTATTACTCTACGCATGGTGGACACAAATGTTAGGAGAATTATGGTTGACGACGGTAGCGGCGCTTGTATTATCCACCTGAGGGTCCTTGCACTTATGGGACTCAAGGATAAGATAATATTGCGCTTCATAATGCTGACTGGTTTTAACAATGCAGTGGAAAGAACCTCCGGAGAAATAACACTGCCCGGCAGGAGTCACGCTGGAAACCACTTTCCATGTGATGAACCAGGAAACAACGCCGCGCCCGGGGGTCCCATACCTCCTCGGACACGCCCGTCCTGCCTGTGCGCGCAGACTGGTTTCGCCCTGCCGTGGGCTCATCAGGGAAGCGGCAATTGCTCCCGACCAGTTGTGCCCCTCGTATGCTTCGGCTTCCTTCATCGTCATGTCCAAGACAAGCGACATGCTCCCCAAACATAATCGGGTCGGCATGCCTAACTCGGCCAAGCCAATACGCAACTAGGGCAGAGCGCCTTTCTGGCTAGAGAGGCCTCCCCTCCCCAAGGCAGTTTGATGCCAATCCGCACGCCTTACTTTGCCCCTTCTCTGAGGTCGTGACAACCCTCCCCCACCTGGCTGATGCGGCGACCCGACGCATTACTTCCGCTGCAACTCCTTTCGTCTTCCACTCGAAACACTGCACCCATCATGCTAGCAATACCTCCTCGTGCTGCCTACCTCGGACTTAGGCACGAAACCATGGAGAGCTTCACACTTCGTCGGCGCGTCCACTTCGTGGTTTCATTTAGAGACTATGGATACATGCCATGAGAGCAGTCCCCTCCAGCTTTTATCAAGTGATCAAATTTCCTACCCCATGGGGGGTGTTCAGCATACGGGGTGAACCATATACCGCTCAAGAATACTACAAAATAGCTCACTATTCCCACACAAAACAACTCCAAGGGGCGAGCACAGAAGCATAGCAATCAGCTCTGTCGAGGACTAAGGTTCACCCGACAGAGGATGCCATCAAAGATCCAAATATCATAGAAGCCAGCAAAGCCACGGTCAAGGACCTCGATCCCGTGCAGCTAGTCGACAATGACCTCATGAAGAAGGCCTACATTGGGCACGACCTTGCGAACCCAAGTAAGTATCATGAATTTTTATCTAACCATGTAGACTTGTTCGCTTTTTCCCATTAACATATGCCAGGGAAACCACGGGACATCGCTACCCACAAATTGAATGTTGACCCGCTACACCCGCCCCTGCGGTAAATGAGGAGAAAATTCAATAATGCCATCAACGAAGCTGTGAGTGAAGAAGTAGACAAACTACTGGCAAATGGTTCCACGAGGGAATCCAAGTACCCTGAGTGGATCGCCGACGTCGTTATGGTCAAGAAAAAATATGGGAAGTGGTGAATGTGCGTGGATTTCACAACCCTGAACAAAGCATGCCCAAAAGATTCATTCCCACTGCCCCACATCGACCAGCTGATAGACGCGACGGCCGGCCATGAACTATTGAGCTTCCTAGACACATATTCCGGCTACAATCAAATCATGATGGCCGAAGAAGATTAGGAGAAGACGACTTTCATCACTCACCAACGGACATATTGCTAAAAAGTGATGCCCTTCGGGCTCAAAAACGGGGCCACGCACCAAAGGATGGTGACCGAGATTTTCCAGGAACAACTTGGCAAAAAATGGAAGTCTACATCGACGACGTGCTAGTAAAGTTGTCCGGAAAAAAAGACCACCTCAACCATCTGAAGGAGGCCTTCAAATTATTGAAAAGATACGGGATGAAATAAAATCCTGAGCAATACGTCTTCGGCGTGGCCTAGGGAAAGTTCTTGGATCCCTCGTATCCCAGAGGGGTATCAAAGTCAATCCAAATCATATCAAAGCAATAGACACAATCCCAGAAGTGCTAAGCAGCAAAAAAACAGGTACAGAAGCTGACGGGTCGGATAGCCGCCCCCTCCAGGTTCATGTCATGATCCTCCAATAGGTGCCATAAGTTCTTTAGTGTGTTGAAGAAAGATCAGGGGCTTCAGTGGAACGAAGAATTCGTGAAAGCCCTAAATAATCTGAAGGCGTACCTATCCTCGCCGCCCCTACTAGCCAAAGCAAGCTCAGGTGAACCACTTCTAGTACATCTAGCCGTGTCTGAGGTCGCCGTCAACGCTGTCCTGGTACGCGAGAACAAAGGTACGTAATCTCCCATCTATTACATTAGCAAAACACTAGTGGATGCCAAAACTCGGTACCCACACCTTGAGAAGCTGGCGCTAGCACTAGTCGTAGCTTCACGAAAGCTACGACCTTATTTTCAATGCCACTCCATAAAAGTGGTAACGACCTTCCCGCTGAGGAGCATCTTACACAAGCCTGAACTATCGGCCCATCTCGTAAGATGGGCCATCGAGCTCAGCGAACACAACATCTCGTACCTTCCATGAAATGCCACCAAATCTCAAGTCCTTGCCGACTTCATAGCCAACTTCAGCGCAGAAATCCTACCAAAGGCCCGACACGCCTCCCCCAGTAACGACCTATGGGTCTTCCACACTGATGGCACCGCTAATGTGTCGGGATCGGGACTGGGACTCATCCTCGAGGTCCCCACAGGTGAAACAATAGGCCAGTCTATACGATGCCCCAAATGACTAACAACGAGGCCGAGTATGAGGCCTTTATTGAAGGTATGAAATTAGCCACCAAATATGGAGCCCGGCGGATCCTTCTCCATTGCGATTCACAACTCGTGGTAAACCAGGTCGCTGGGACTTACCAGATCAAAGAACAAAGGCTACAAAAGTACCAGAAGAAAATCAGTAGGTTAATGGCCGCCTTCGATGAATGTCGCTTCGAACAAATCCCAAGGGCACGGAACATCAAATCAGACGGCCTGGTAAAATTAGTCGTGGCTACCAAAAACATCAACAAGGAAAGCGTGGTCACCCTCTTTTATTCAGCCATCGACCACACTGAGGTGTTTTCTTTAAGTCTAACTTGGGATTGGCGCAACCAGTTCATATCCTACTCATAGAATAAAACACTGCCACACAACAAGAAAGAGGTGAATAAACTCCGCGTGCAAGTCGCCCGATACTGCCTGATCAATAACGACCTCTACAAAAGGATGTTTGGTGGACCACTAGAGGAATGCTTAGGCGCGTACCAAATGGAGATTTCATCCTCAAAGCCAAGACATTGGCCTCCAAAGACCTAAGTGAAGGAAAATTGGGCACAAACTGGGAAGGGCCCTGCAAAATCATAGTAGCAGTTGGCAAAGAGGCATGTCAATTGGAGACAATGGAAGGAAAAACACTCCAAAACAACTGGAACGTCGCCCACCTTAAATATTTCCATTTCTAAAAGGCGTCCCCCAAGTCGCACTCTTTTCCCCTCACTTGAGTTTTGTCCCAATTGGGTTTTCTTGAGGAGGTTTTTATCGAGATGACGAAGGGAACACCTGGAGATATTTGCGGAACAAGTGTATCACGTCAGCCCCTCTATACGCTCTCAAGCCCGACTTGATACAGGGACTGGACCAGCGAAATCTCCAATGGTAATAAGTCTACGGCCATCAGCGACATCTCCAATGTATAAAAGGCTACGGCCATCTTCATCTCCAATATGTAAAAGGCTACTGCCATCAGCGACATCTCCAATGTGTAAAAGGCTACGACCATCTTCATCTCCAATATGTAAAAGGCTACGGCCATCTTCCTCTCTAATGTGTAAAAGGCTACGACAATCTCCATCTCCGATGAATGAAGAGGCTACGGCCATCTCGATCTCCAATGAACAAAAAAGGCTACGGCCATCTCCACTAAACAAAATGGCTAAGTCTATCGCTGCTAACAGTCGACCCAATGTGAACTATGGCAGGACGAAAGAGTTGACGACAATCGAAGTCTATTACATGGCTAAGGCCATCGACATCTTCATGGCTAAGCCATTGATTCAAAATAGCTAAGGTCATTGCCGCTAACAGTCGACCCAATGTCGACTATGGCAGAACGAAAAACTTGACAACAGTCGAAGTGTATTACATGGCTAAGGCCATCGACATCTACATGGCTAAGGCCATCAACATCTTCATGGATAAGGCCATCGCCGCTAACAGTTGACCCAATGTCGACTACGGCAGATCGAAAAACTCGACGACAGTCGAAGTCTATTACATAGCTAAGGCAATTGACATCTACATGGCTAAGGCCATGGACATCTTCATGGCTAAGGCCATTGATTCAAAATGGCTAAGGCCAATGTCGTTAACAGTCGACCCAATGTCGACTACGGCAGAACGAATGACTCGATGATAGTCGAAATCTATTGCATGGATAAGGCCACCGGCATCTTCATGGCTACGGTCATTGATTCAAAATGGCTAAGTCCATTGTTGCTGATAGTTGACTCAATGTCAACTACGGCAGAACAAAAGGCTCGACTACAGTCGAAGTTAATTTCTTGGCCAAGGCCATTTGATTCTACATGGCAAAGGCCATCAATACCACCTTGGCTAAGATCAGTGATCCAACATGGCTAAGGCCATCACCGTTAACAGTCGAGCCAATGTCGACCACGGTAAAATGGAAGACCCGGCGACAGCCAAATTAAGCTCAAACAATAAGTTGCAAACACTACAAACGTTCCAAGGAATAAAGGAAGAATACAAACCATCACTCGGGCCATCACCGCCTCCCTGCGGGTAGTCCCTGGAAATCCAAAAGACAGACTCCATGCGGTTAATATCCTCTGAGTTATATCCTTCTCTAGCGGGCGAATCAAAGAGGTAACCGGCCACCTCACGAGCAACCTAGGTCAGACTCTGCTGCCTGTCCACGTCCGCCTCGAAGACCCGACCAACTGCCAGGAGTTCTTCAAACACAACTAGCCGGGCATCATGGTATACCCACATTTCATGAGCATCTCGGCGCTCAGCCTCCTGTGGGGCGACCCGCGCAAGAGTCTCGATCTCGGCCTCCTTAGCCCTGAGATCAGCAGCCAAGGCTGCAACCCACACTCAAAGTTCAGTAGGCTCTGCCGCTACGACACGACCAAGCTCCAACTCGTCATCCTTCGCCCGAAGGAGAGCCTCCAATCTAGTATTCCGGGTCACTGCGGCCACGAGCTGCTCATCCGCCCTCTCTAACTCGGCCAACCTCTTCTTTAGTTGCTCCTCCATTTGGGTAAGGCCCTCGCGGAACATCCTAAGCTCGGGGTCCTACTTGTACACATCAGCCAACGTTTGATGCACCTCACAGAACCGCTTATACCTCTACAATAATTTTTTATGGGCATCCGCCCTCTTTGCCGGACGTCGCCCCCTCTCCACCTCCAAAAAAAGAACCTGAAAAATATCAAAGGATGGATTAGTACGCAGACGGACTACCCCTACGACATCAATGGGAAGGAGAGCCAAATTTACCTGCAAGGTTGCGCCTGCTACCCTTCAAGACAGGCCCTTGTGACTGATCTCCGCGAATACCTCACCTTCGGCACCCGCACAAAGAAGGGTCATTTTTGCGGCCGCCTCCTTGCAGTTCTCCAAAAGGTTATAGCTTCTAGGGATCATAATGCAGTGAGTAGACCTACCGACCGTCATCTCCACACGAGCCGGAGAGCCTCTTCCTCCGCCCATCCTCTCTGAGGGAGCACTTGTCCCCGCCGCTGCGGCTAACGAGTCGTCCTCCCTAGCAGAAGGCGGGCCAGCCTCGACATCATCCCTCCCCCGAGGTGTGGTCCTCCACGAGTAAATTGCATCATCCATAAACGGCCGCACCGACTCGCGACAAGGTAATGGCACCCCCTCCTCCTCAATAGCTACTCCTTTACTGGTGATCAGCCGGTGCCTCCTACTTTCAAGGGGCTCATCATCTTCAGGAGCCCCCCTCCTCGCGGGTACGAACTCAGGAGCCACCACCAGAACCTCCTCCGTGCCACTTCCGTCGTTATTTCGGCCGCCGCATAAGTTGTCGCTCTTGGCGTAACTTTCCACTGAGGGGCCGAGAGCACGCTACTTTCGAGCGAACTCCCCACAGGCACATCCTCATCCTCAGAGCCCGTCTCCACCATAGACGGGCCAACATCAGTTCTCCTCCTCTTGACCCTCTTGGAGGCACCCCGGCCTATTTAGGAAAAGATATGTCAAGTAAGAGGACTCTCGAATCAAGACAAGGAAAAAGGAAAAGAACAAGGGAAGACCGTTACAATCTGGCCGTACATGCTACAGAATTGAGCCCAGGTACGACACTCCTCTACATGTGGAATCATCCTCTCCACCCACGACCTAGTGTCATCCGCATAGGAAAGAGACGAGGAATCTACAGCCATACTAGCCGCCACTGTAAACCACATATAAAAAATTATGAGAGGTCGGGCCGTAGTAACAAAACACACCGGAGAAAGCACAAAGGGACACTTATATTCCTGGTTCCACACCTCCGGAAATCCTTTGGGGTTAACCACCAGATGCTCCATCGGCACGTAGAAAAAATTCTTCATATAGCCACGGTTGGCCTTATCATCAGAATGTACCACGAAGCTTTTCTTGTCGCGGCGCGTTAGATGCAGCATCGAACCCCTCAAGTAGCTCGCGTCGAACATTTGCAGGAGGTGGTATATCGTGACCACACACCCGGCTTTCTCCGTGTGTGTGGTAAGTATCCTGCACACTTTCAACGTGTAAGGGGTGAGTTGGGCCGGACACGCCCTAATGAAGAAGCAAAGTTCCTTTGTCAAGGGATTGCGCATGAAACTGTAGCCGATCTGAACTTCATAGTCATAAAACATGCAGAACCCGGGCATGTGCACGTTGGTGTAGTCCTCTCCGGCAGGAACTATATAGACATAATCTGGAAACCCATATGCCATCCTGAGGGCATCCAAGTGAGAGAGTGTCAATTCATTACGTTCCCAGGGTGGAGGTGAGCTTTTATGACTAAAGTCATTCCTTTTGCTCATGTTCTTCGGAAGAACATTCGCCACCGACAGAGGAACTAGAACCTCTCCAACCACCTCCGCCTCACCATCGGAGGGAGGCAAAACCCTAGAGGGGCATTATTTCTGGACTTCTTACTACCTTGATATCGTTTCACCATGCTTGAGTATACGAAGAAGAGTGTTTAAAGTAGTGCAAAAGATCGACCCGCAGAACCAACAGTTCTTAAGAAAAGTAGTGATCGCCGGAAAATGAAATAAGGGAAAGAGGAAAATGTTCTTTAAAGATTTGAATGATGAATCGTTTTGAACAGCTATGTTGTTTATAGGAGTGAGGTACACGGGATCGAAGCGACATCCTTCAAAAAAGGTGGCGCAGGAAACCCAAAAGTCACATCAGGATCTGAGCCACATCGGGAGTAAAAGTAATGATTATGCACGTGGTCAGGTGACATCACTCTAAAAAGGAGACAAGCGTCAACGACTTTACATCGCCATACGAGCATACATATCCCTTCATTGAAGACGTCCATCGAGCACGCCTTCAAAGAACGGAGGGACTAACTGTATGGGGTAAAATCCACTTCGCCACGTTCCCGTCTAAGCAGACACGTTCTCGTGAAAATGCCATCCTTAGATCGCGTCGTCTCAGGCAAGGACGACCAAAGTAAAGACGTCTCATTCCACTAGGTAGACGAACGACGTCGTTTAAAGCCTGGATTCCTTCGTTCAAGGAAGCCACCAACTTTTGAACTTTTTTTATGATTTTGATGAAGGTATCCTAATATATAAAGGGGGCTTTCACCTTTGTAACGGATATATGATTTTATTCTGAATAATATCATCACTCTACTTTCTCTCTCTACTGTTATCAAGAAAACTATCTCTCTATCCTTCTCTCTGATACTCGAGCTTTCTATAACTTGTATATTTTCAAACCTATCACATTTTTGGCTAAGTAATCCATAGAGCACACATTATACTTGATTACGATTTACCCAAACCTTTTTTGATTGTTTTTTTTAGCTTACAAGGTGTACGAATCTTTTGAGCACAACAAAAAGAATTATTTAAATCTTTTACACTTTCCCAAGGACTAGTAGTACAAATCATGCTTCTAAGAATAGAATTCATAAAGATGATATGAAGTAAATACATCTTATGTTTGAAAAGTATATAAACAGAGTTTTATAAATCTAAGACTACCGTGAATAAGAGGCAACTACAACCGAAACACAGGCACATCTTCAAATCCATCAACTATCGAACACAGCAACAACAATAGACAACATCTGCACACAATGTGCAGAAGTGTATTAACAGTACAACCGATTCCATGTACTGGTAAGTAACAGACCTAACCTTAGGTTGAAAGTAGTGACGAGCTGGAACCTAGGTCGGGTCTAATAACAGTTCATATCAACGCATAGCATATAAATGAGGAAGTAACTCAGAGATAAAATGCTTAGCTTTTTCATAGTTTTTCGAAAAAAATTTTCTTTTCAAGAATATCAGTGAAACTCAAGTTCTTTACCGAAATGATCGTAAATATGAGATAGTTTGAAAACTGTAATATTTCTTAAAATCCTTTTCACAATAAATAAGATGTTTCATTTTCTTTCCAGATAACAAATGTGAAATATCTTTCTATGCCACATATCAATGTGTATAAACGTCATGAATGACATCATGTTGTACATCAGAAGGAAAAATGCATCTCTATGCCTGTATGTCATGTATGCATGCCAATGACATGTATCTCAGAGATGAATGATGTACTAACTCTTAGAGTACTCAACCTCATTGTCTTACACTTTCCAATCATCATGCTCAACCACTCGGTACTGTATATGGCCATTTAGCATGGGGAAGATCCATCTCGAAATATATACATCATTGACCATCAGTCACTTAGTACCAAATAGGCAAATCCGGCCCTATGGAGAAGATCCATCTCTAGGTATGTAAATGCTTCGGACAAGATCCATATCTAGGGAAGATCCGTCCCTCAATGTAATCAACCGCGCTCACTGGGGGTTTGTACAGACTCCAGAGGGTCCCCTTCAGCCAAATTCTATCACAAGCCAAATCCAGAAATAAATTAATATAACAAGTTACAGCGTTCAGCCTGATCCCATAGCTGTCACTTATAATCAGGCGCTCGACCTCACTCAGTCATCAATCTCTCTAGTCTCACCCACATGCTCACAATTTCATGAAGACTGACCTGGAACAATGATATGATGTGCCAATGAATAATAAATTATACTAATATATGATATAAGTGTATGAAAATGACTGAGTACGAAATATCAACGGAAACTAGTGGGATAACAGCAAGAAATGACCCCTATGTGTCCCAACTCTATCGGAAAAAAGCCTAAATATGATATCTAGCATAATTAATAGCCCAATTACTTAAACACGGTGAAAATACATATATCAACAAGATAGGGCCACCATACAGTGCCATAAAAAACAGCAGAGTCACAATTCAAAGGGTGCACGCCTACAAGCCCGTCACCTAGTATGTGTGTCACCTCAACACCAATCACATAACACGTAATTAAGGACTTCTTACCCTCAGTACTAATTTTAGAAGAGTTACATACCTTGAACAAGCCAGTTCCAATACCGAGCAAGCCAAGCGATGGTCGAAAACTGCCATTCGCGTGTTTCGACATCCGAACGACTCAAAACTAACCAAAAACAAATCAAATACATCAAACATCTAAAGGAACTAATCCAAATTGAAAAATGTCGAATCTTTAACTAAAAGCCCAAAATCGGTCAAAAAGCCCAACCTGGGCCCGCACTCGGAACCCGATAAAAGTCATAGAATCTGACGTTCCATTCAATTATGAGTACAGCCATACTAATTTTACTCAAATCCCACTTTGAATCGATGGTCAAAACTTAAAATTTCACTTTATGAAACTTTAAGCAAACCCCCCCCCCCCCCTTTCACTTTGAAATCATCAATCAAATCCCAAAAATAAAAATGGATTCATGAAATATAACCAAAACCGGTAGAGAACACTTACCCTAATACATATGGTAAAAATCACCAAAATTCGAAATCCCCAACTCAAAATATGTCCAAATAAGCAAACCCTTATATATATATATATATATATATATATATATATATACTCTACCACCTATTCTACCTCGTTTGTCGTGTCAAACAATCTCGACATTCGCTTTTTATGCCTCCAATAGATTTCTTGTAAAATTTTAGTTAAGTTAGGCTTTTCAATCACTCCATTTGACCTTATAATGAAAGATGTATGTTGGTTTCAATATTTGCAAATAGCGTACACTTTTAAATACGAATTCAGTGTCAATTTCGTAATAAATCTAAAATATCTGGCAACCGAATTCTTAGTAAAATGACCATAAATTCCTCATAGGATCTCCAAATTTGACGATTTTTTTCTATGGTTCCATCATTACAATACGGATCTAATGCTTCAATAAATCGGAGATCATTTTCTCAATATGGTACCATTTAAGATTGAGGAAACGACATCGAAACATAAGAAAAACGAGCACAACATAGCCCAAACATATCTGAAACTCACCCGAGCCCCTCGAGACCCCATACGAACATACCAAAAAGTTCCATTACATAACATGTCCACCTCGAGGCCTCAAATCAGGCATAACAACATTGAAACGATGAAGCATGCCACAAATCAAACTTAATGAAGTTTCGAACTTTTGACTTCCAAAAACCTGCGCCGAAACATATCAAATCAACTCGGAATGAACTCAAATTTTGCGCACAAGTCCAAATATATTATACGGAGCTACTCCTGCCCCCAAACTATCGAGCGAAATGTAAATGCTCAAGACGACAGTTAGGTCATTACATTCTCCCCCACTTAAATATACATTTGTCCTCGAACGTGCCAAGAGTTCATCCTAAGCCGTCAAACTGTCGTATAACCTTACCATGTACATACTCAGTGTTGATCCCATCTCCCTATTCCATATAGGCCCAACAATACAATATAACTAAAGATCATTACTTCAACCTTAGTCTGTAAACAGCATAATCCAATTTTCAACATCTGGAATTTACTACAATACTCGAAGTTCACATCTACACACTGTATAAGCCTGAACAAGATATATCAAGTCATAACCACAACCCAAGATGTAATCACCCAGCATATCACACGATTCGCATACTCGTAGTAAAATTTCTGAGCACAATAGCTTCTCAAAACAACCCAATACTGGTAATAAACCTCATGTCAAACAAAACCTCATTCTAAGCCCATTGTGTACTGTTGTTGATGAAAGAAACACGCAGAAACTCATAACCATTCATCAGACAACCAGTTGTGGAACTCCCTCTCCTTCTATAGGAACTATAGCAAGTTTCTAAGACGATTAGCAACAATGTCCTTCCAAATATACCTCAATCAGATCCGATAGCACACATTTACGTCTGATGACCTTATCTCATCTAACATAATAACTATAGTGACATGCCACATCCATACAATCTAAATCCACAACCCATGCAATCCGTGCACTAGTAAGCAACAATCCTAGTGTACTCAAATCATAGAAAATGGCTCAACGAGAGGATTTTCCCGCAAGATTAACTAGTACTTGCAAAATAAAATGCCGAAAATCCACCACACAGTGTAGGACCATCACACGAATCAAACACAAAGCTTCATACCTCAACATAACTCCACTACAATGCGTGACCCCATCCAAATACCGGTCAATATCATATACCTCAAGCCACCTAGCTCAAAATCAACAACCCTACAACATTCGACATCAAGCACCCGAAGTGCATTACCATAACCATGGAGAAGAAAATGACACAACGTCACACAAAGCTCGAAAGAGCAGAACAAAATACACAATCAATCATGCAATACCCAAATACCCATCTCGCTCAAATTCCTATATAAGTCCCTAATAGAATGGCACCACGTGTGCCTATAACCAACGAATAACAACTCATATAGCATTGAAGAGTAACTCATAGATCGTACAAGAACACGAACCCAATGGCACATCCCTCAACCATAGAAGTATGGAGCCAACCAATCGACCCGGTGTAGAATACACATCCTAATTAGGCCTACCAATGAACTCCAAATCAACTCTGGTCATCCACAAATTGAGAAATAACCCTCCGAAGGTCCACAATGGCCTAAGCATAACGCATACCATCCTCTTACTAGCTTTGGCCACATTTTCACAGTCCACAACCATGAAACAATTTGCTCCTGAAAACTCTAGTCTCCAAATCTATAGAACACACGAATCACCATATCTAATCCCTAACTCCACCACTCGAATGTCTAACACATCTCTAATACACGGTCATCCCGTGAGGAATACTTCTAAAAATTTTATGTGCACAAAGAAAATTTTGAATATCAACAGTTGATCAACTAAATGAGTAACACAATACCAATGAAGTGTCCATAAATCAAAACACATTTCCACTTTTGAATTATATACTCTCATCAAGTCATACCAAATAGTAATGTCATTTACCTAGTCATCTGAAACCGTCGATGTTGCCTAAGAAATTACATCCTTCCTTTCAAATTTGAATCATGACCTTGCACTTGCCAATTTTACTCCCACACAACACACCGCATATACTATGCTATTATATGAAAAATATGAGAACTTCATAATCCACTCCGAGTCACGAGCAACTACACACTCAATTAGCCAAGAACCTTCCATTTGATCCCATCCAGGAGAAAATCACAATATGCAACTTGCCCTACACACCAGTAGGAAATGTACATCTCAAACTGTGGTAGAAACCTTCAAGAACTCTCCGAAATGCCTTTGCACTTAACCAAAACGTCAGGACTGAATCCATCTAACTCAACCAAGTTACGCAAGTCATCTAAACCCAAGGATATCGCTACAAAACACCTGTAGAAACTCACAACATCATAAGAACCAAAAAAGCCAATCACATCTGTTACCATGCTGATCCAACTCGTTACTAAGCCGTCCTAATTCTCTGTGTTCCTTCGGAACTGCCTTCAAATTGATACTTTCCTTGCTAGGACACTACTATCCTTAACCAAAACTTTCCCCACGAACTTTAGCAGAGGACCACACCGTCCTAATACTCATAAGTCGCTGATTCCCTCTTAAGCCCCAAAAGTATCACAACTGAGATACCTACTTCGAAGAGACCTTCTATGGATCTAAATTTGTTCCTATTACCTTCTTGATACTGAAATGAAGAATCCATAAGGATATAGAAATGCCACAAGTCTTGACATCATCCAATGTAAATCTCAGTTTCTAGCCATGTGCAAACCCTGAAGATTCCCAGTTGCTACATATAATTCTTGAACCCATTAGCATTCTCGAGAGTCATCTACTCTGCTCAAATCTCAATTAGACTGATCAAACGGACCGAACTACCGGTGCCCCATTAGAACACTGACATCAAAGGAAGTAACTCCACCTTAATGCAACCAAATAAATTCCTACTCCATGGACATTACATCCTTACGTGATTTCCATATACCCATAGAGTGTAACATATCCAAAAATTCCCTTACTCGAGTCATCCTCGATCTCACCCTCTGCAGAACATAACCCATTCATAAGTATACTTTAAACTGAAACCAATACAACATATAACTGTGTAATCAACTGATCAATAGCATACTCCCCCACTTGGCTCAAAGCAATAGATCAAAACACACCATAACTCACAATGGCCATACTTTATTACAACCATAATACCACATTGGGATTCAACTAAATCCTCCATAAGCTCGTATAACACAAAACATCTAGCATCTCAAATCATCTACGAATCTTTCATTCGCCCTTGTAATAGTCAAGACAACTCTCATAAGCGATCTCGCTAAAAATAACATAAGGATGATACAACCTCAGGATACCCCGAGGAGATAACATACCTGCTTAGCCTCAAAATGACATGTTTCCAAACCCTTCCACAGTCACAACTATTATGAAATTACTTAATCGTCTTGATTCTGAACTCATCAACAAGACAGGAGAATCTAACTTGTTCTGCAGTAAAACAACATGAAATATTCCCCAATGTGCTCATAACTTGATTCTATAAGAATCATTAAGGAAGAAATCAGGAACCCAATAGTCCTTTTTACATTGCAAGCAAACTCTTCTCGGCAAATCCAATCCATATAAGCACATCTTGCAGTCACATCATACTCATCACTTAGCCATCGAGCTACAAATTCCTCTAATAGGGACATTATCGCACATATAAATCCAAAAGCACATGCTCACATAATCAACACCTCTGTGCTCAAGCTACAGTCAAAACCCAACCTCAAGTCCTCTTTACTGGCCCATCATCAACACACAGAAATCACATCTCGCACCTCATCCAGGGAATCACCAGTCGTCTATCCACAACTGGTAATGAGCGCTCATATGTGCATACGAACGCGTGGAAGGAATTCAAAGGATTATGCTTCAAGCTGAATCAATGTTGCATAATAAGGAAAGAAAGATGGGAAGTATATCCTAAATGCCTTGTAGCCTCTCAAAGATAGGTATGTACGTCATCATACCGATCTGCAAGACTCTATCAGACAATTGCTCATGACTTGTAGAACCTATGAACCTAGATCTCTGATACCAAACTGTCATGGCCTAAAATCCAATAGTCGTGATGGAACCTAACCCACCCGCTAGGTAAGCCAACTATACTATCCATTTCCCATAATATTTAATAAGGCAGTTTAAACAAGAAAATTATCTAAATATTATATGCTTTTCCAAGGACTGGTGGTACAAATCATGAGCTTCTAAGAATAGAATTTACAAAGCTGATATGAAGTAAACACATCTTCTGTTTGAAAAGTACATAAGAGTTTTATAAATCTACGACTACCATGAATAAGAGACAGCTACAACCGGAATGCTGGTACATCTTCAAATCCAGCAACCATCAAACACAGCAACAACAACAGACAATATCTACATGCAATATACAGAAGATTAGTATTAATACAACCGCCCATATGTACTGGTAAGTAATAAACCTAATCTTTCGCTGAAAGTAACGACGAGCTAGAACATAGGTCGAGTCCAACACCAATAACCAAAAGCAGTTCATAACAACATAGAGTATATAAATGAGGAAGTAACTCAGAGAACAACTATTTTATTGTTTTTCGAAAATATTTCCGCTTTTCAAGAATATTAGTGAAACTCAAATCCTTTACCAAAATCATCGAAAAATAAGAGATAGTTTGAAAACTGTAATTTTTCTAAAAATTCATTTCACAATAAATAAGATATTTAATTTTCTTTCCAGATAACAAGTGTGAAATACCTTTCTATGACATATATCAATGTGCATAAAGTCATGAATGACGTGTCACCATACAACAAAAAGAAAAATGCATCACTATGCATGTATGTCATGTGTGCATGCCAGTGCCATGTATCTCAGAGATGAGTCATGTATTCACACTCTTAGAGTACTCAATTTTACTGTCTCACACTTTCTACTCATCATGGTCAACCACTCGGTACTGTATATGTCTCATTTGGCCCAGGGAAGATCTATCCGGAATATATAAATCATTAACCATCAGCCACTCAATACTGAGGAAGGCTAATCCGGCCCTATGGAGAAGATTCATCTCTAGGTATATAAATGCTTCGAACAAGATCCGTGTCCAGGGAAGATCCATCCCTCAATATAATCAACCGTGCTCACTAGGGGTGTATACGGACTCCGGATGGTCTCTTTCAGTCCAAGCGCCATCACAAGCCAGATCCACACATAAATCAATATAACATATTGTGGCGTGTAGTCCGGCCCCATACTTGTCATTCATAATCAGGATCCCGACCTCACTCAGTCATCAATCTCTCCAATCTTATCCATGAGCACACACTGTCATGAATTCTAACCCAGAACAATGATATGATGTTCCAATGAATAATAACTGAAATTGAGATATGATATAAATGCGTGAATATGACTGAGTACGAAATATCAATAAAAACAAGTGGGATGACAGCAAGAAATGACCACTATGGGTTCCAACAATAACAACATAAAGCCTAAACATGATATCTAGCATGATTAGCATATCAATCACTTTATCACATGATGAAAAGACATATATACACAAGAAAGGGCCAATATACAGTGCCATGGAAAATAATATAGTCATAATTCACAGGGTGCACACCCACACACCTGTCACCTCGTATATGTGTCACCTCAACACAAATCACATAACATGTAATTTGGAGTTTTATATCCTCAACACTAAGTTTAAAAGAGTCCTCGAACAAGCCACTTCTAATTCCGAACAAGCCAATCAATAGTCCAAAAATTCCATCTCGCGCGTTCCGGCCTCCAAACGGTTCGAAACTAACAAAAAACAATTCAAATGCATCAAACAACGCTAAATGAACTAATCCCAATTAAAAAAGGTTGAATATTTAATTAAAAGCCCAAAATAGGCCAAAAAGCCCAACCCGAACTCGCACCTCAAAACCCGACAAAACTCATCATTCAATTATGAGTCAAACCATACTAGTTTCACTCAAATCTGACTCCGAATCGATATTTCACTTTATGAAATTTAAAGAAAAACCCCCCAAATTTCAATTTGAAATCATCAATCAAATTCCAAAAACGAAGATGGATTCATGAAATATAACCAAAATCAAGTAAGAACGCTTACCTCAATCCATATGGTGAAAATTGCCTCCAAAACTGCCCATATCCGAGCTCTTCAACTCAATATATAACCAAATGAAAAAACCCTTATTTTATATATATTTGTTCTTCCTGTCATTCTACCTCGTTTCTCATGCCAAACAATCTCGAAACTCACTTTTATGAGTCCAATTGATTCCTTGTAAAATTTTATTCAAGTTAGGCTTTTTAATCACTCCATTTAACCGTATAATGAAGGAGATATGTTGGTTTCAATATTTACAAATAGTGCATATTTTTAAATACAAATTCAATGGCAATTTAGTAATATATATGAAAAATCTGGCAACCCAATTCTTAGTAAAATAACCATAAATTCTTCATACGATGTCCAAATTCAACGGTTCTTTTTGCTATACCTTCATAATTACAATACGGATCTAATGATTCAATAAATCGGAGATCATTTGGTTAATGTGGTACCATTTATGCTTGAAGAAACGGCGCCGAAATATTAGAAAAACGAGCGCAACGCAACCCCAACCTATCTAAAAATCATCTGAGCCCCTCGGGACCCGTGCGAACATACCAAAAAGTTTCATAACATAACACGGACCAAATCGAGACCTCAAATCATGCATAACAACATTGAAATGACGAAACAGGCCTTAAATCAAACTTAATGAACTTTCGACTTCCAAAAACTCGCACAGAAACTTATCAAATCAACTCGAAATGAACTCAAATTTTGCACACAAGCCCTAATACATCATATGAAGCTACTCGCGCTCGCAAACTACTGAGCAAAATATAAATGCTCAAAATGAACAGTCGGGTCGTTATAAGAACTATGAGCCTGTTTGAATTAGCTGATTGTAAATAGCTGATAAATTTAAGGTGTTGAAAAGCATTTTTAAGTACTGAAACTGATTTTTTAAATAAGCATTTATGTGTTTGGATAAATGTGCTAAAACATATAATTAGCAGTTGATATGTTTAGTACTAAAATTGATGATAAATTGTTCTCTTATTAAATAAATACCCTTAAATGTTTTAAAAAAAGATTATGAATTAAAAAGTTCTTTGTAGAGAAAATGCTAAAGAACGAATATGGAATGAAGAGAAAATTATAAAATTTATTTTGGAAAAAATATTTTGTAAATTAAAAAAATATTATTAAGGATAAACAAATAAAAAAAATCTTGATCTAAAAGTGCTTATAAGTTGAAAAGTCATAAGTTGGGTGTGACCAACTTATGACTTATGGTTGATTTTAACTTATAAGCACATTGAATTTACAAAACGCATAAAAAGCCAAAACATACTTATATTTTATAAGCCAATTTGATCAATTTATAAGCATACCAAATACCATCTACGTTTTGTTACTTTCTTAGTTCTTAGTTTTCCGTTATTATCTGCTAGGTTTTTTGCTTTGGTTACCTTATATTTTTGTTATTGTTAGTGCCTTTTAGCTTCTTCACTATCGTTTTTCCTATTAATGATTGTTGGGTTTATGCTTTTCTTGAACCGAGCGTCTATCCGAAATAATATTTTTATTTTCGTAATGTTAGGAGTAAGGTCTGGATATATAATACATTTTACAGACCCTATGTGTGAAATTTATTATTGTTGTTAAACATTCCCGATATAAAATGCTATGCTCCTGTTGTTTCTTTTTTTTTCCAAAAAATCTTGGGTAGTCCTTATTGTAGAGAGTTTTGGGAGAATTGATTTTCTTGTATTGCTCACAAAAGTATATATAGAGTAGAGAGAGGTATCAAATCCTACCAACTATAGGATTGTACAATATCAAATCCTACCAACTATAGGACTGTACAATATCAAATCCTACCAACTACAGGACTGTACAATAATGAGAGAATATCTACTAATAATAAAAATATACACAACACAATATATCCTAATACGCCCCCTCAAGATGGAGGGCCGGAGGACACGCCAATCTTGGACATCAGCAGAAGAAGCCGAGGACGAGATAAGTGCTTGGTGAGAGCGTCAGCAAACTGATCGGCAGAGGATACGTGAGCAACACGAAGAGACCCATTCTGAACCAATTGACGAACAAAGTGATAATCAATGGAGATGTGTTTCATGCGCGAATGAAACACAGGGTTGGCACAGAGGTAAGTGGCGCCAATGTTGTCGCTGTAAATGACAGGAGCAGCCGGAAGAGGGACATGAAGCTCGCGCAGCAAGGAATGAAGCCAACGGACTTCAGCGGCAGCAGAAGCAATGGCACGATATTCAGCCTCAGTAGAAGATCGTGCAACAGAACGCTGCTTTTTGGAGCTCCAGGAAATAGGATTAGGCCCCAGAAAGACAACATAGGCACCAGTTGAGGAGCGGTCATCACAGTTTCCACCCTAATCAGCATCAGAGAAATAATGCAGAGGTATAGCAGATGAAGGACGCAGCCAGACTCCAAAGTCACGCGTCCCATTCAGATACTGGAAGAGGCGCTTAACTGCACCCCAATGAGTGACAGTAGGAGCGTGCATGAACTGGGAGAGTTTCACAGCAAAGGAAATATCAGGACAAGTGAAGGAGAGATACTGGAGGCCCCCAAGGGCCTGTCGATAGGCGGATGCGTATGCAGGAGCCGAGCAATCGGCCAGATGAAGGCGGGTGGACGCCGCTGTTGGCGTCTGAACAGGGTTGGATTCCACCATATTATGACGAGTCAAAAGATCAACTACATATTTATGCTAAGAAATAAAACACCCCTTGGAGTTGCGCAGAACTTCAACACCAAGAAAGTAGCTTAGATCACCCATGTCTTTAAGAGAAAATTTAGTCCTAAGAGAGTCAATCACACGGTTCAAGAAAGCAGAGTCACTACCAGTCAATATGAGATCATCAACATATACCAAAAAATAGGTTGTAATACCAGAATGCTAAAAGACGAAGAGCGAAGTGTCAGAGGTAGTGTTGACGAAACCCATAGCCAAAAGGCATTGGCGGAGCTCACTGTACAATGCCCGGGGTGCCTGTTTGAGACCATAAATAGCTTTCTGTAACTTATAGACATAATATGGATAGGCTTTGTCAACAAAACCTGGTGGTTGTGCCATATAAACATCCTCTGTAAGTATCCCGTGGAGAAAGTCATTATTCACATCCATTTGATGAAGAGGCCAGGCCTTGGATACAGCTAGACTATGAACGAAACGCACAGTTGCCGGCTTAATAACCGGACTGAAAGTCTCCTGGAAGTCTACACCTGGACGCTGATGAAAGCCTTTCGCAACAAGCCGGGCTTTGAACTTGTCCACAGTACCGTCAAGCTTTTGTTTGATACGATAAACCCACTTGCAGCCCACAACATTCTGTGAAGAATCAGGCGGAACAAGATCCCAGGTGCCATTCCATAGCAGAGCATCAAACTCCAATGACATAGCAGCGCGCCATCGCTCATCAGACATAGCACTAGACAAAGTCTGAGGTCTGTAACAGCTGGAGAGGTTACAGCAGACATACCAAACTTCTTGTTGGGCGTAAATATATTATTTTTGCTGCGAGTTTGCATGTGATGACCACCCTGAGAGGATGAAGGTGGCGGCATAGTGGGTGTAGCGGCGGCAGGGGCCGCTGGCGGTGCCGTAAGAGGCGCTGATGGCGCGGGTCCGATGAAGGATCGTGAGTGGGAGCGGCGGCAGGTACTGGCGGAGGCAGCGGAAGGACGTCTAGGGAGACCGGAATGGGTACAGGTGGAGACTCAGGGTTAGACAATTTGGAGAACGGGAAGATATCTTCATGGAAGGTGACATGACGCGAGACGAAGATTTTAGACGTTGAGGGATCAAAGCATAGATATGCGCTTTGAGTAGTAGAGTAGCCGAAGAAGACACAGACACGAGATATGGGTTCCATTTTGTGTGAGATGTAGGGCCGAAGCCAAGGGAAGCATTGACAGCCGAAGACACGCAGTTTGGCAAGGTTGGGGCGCCTATGGAAGAGAGACTCAAAGGAGGAGAGCATCGAGAGATTTGTCTTGGGAAGACGATTAATGAGATAGACTGCTGTGGCAAAGGCATAAGGCCAGTAAATGATAGGTACAGAGGCATAATGAAGGAGAGTGAGACCAGTATCGACAATATGACGGTGACGGCGTTCAGCATAGCCATTGTGCTGAGGTGTATGAGGAGGTGAAGTGAGATGTGAGATGCCATTGGAGGCAAGAAAAGAGCGTAAAGCTAGGAATTTACCCCCATTATCAGTATACAGAGTAATGATTTTAGCAGAGAAATATTTTTCTACAATGGATTTAAAAGTGGGGAAGGTTTGTAAGACATCAGATTTACGGCGTAAAGGAAAAAACCAAACATACTTAGAAAAATGATCAACAAAAATGACATAATATTTAAATCCTTCATTAAAAATAATTGGAGAGGTCCATACATCAGAAAAAATAAGCTGTAGCGGAGCAGTAGAAGATAAACTTGACTCAGAAAAAGGTAACTTATGACACTTATGAAGCTTGCAAGAGACACAAGCAAAATCAGACACACTACTGGACGCGAGACTGCTAGAAAACACTAAATAACGCAGGATTTTGGCTGACATATGACCAAACCGAGAATGCCACAGTGACGCAGAGAGATTTTGTGCCGTGAGGGCGGACGGTAGACTGGAAGCCGCCGGCCAGTAGTAGGCGTTGTCCCTACGTGGGTCGCTGACGAGTGTTGCCCACATGCGACAATCCTTCACCTGAAAATCAGTATCAGAAAAAATAACATGAACATCATTGTGACGACATAATTGAGCAAAAGAGATCAAATTTTTACGCATATGTGGAACATAGAGAGCCCCAGCCAATAAAAGAGAGGAATAACTGATAAGTTGTGAAGTATGTGTAATTTTTAAACCTTCACCATTACCAATAACCACATCATCGAAACCAGTGTAAGGACTGTGAAGAGACATGTTGGCAAGATCAGTGGTTATGTGATGAGAGGCACCAGAGTCCAGGATCCAATCGGATGTAGAGGGAATTGTCGGAGAGTGATGGGCTGTGTGAGAAGTCGGATAAGATGGCGGAGCGTATGCTGGCCGCGGCAGTGGTCCACCGTAAGGGGTTGATTGATGCCGGAAATGGGATAGGACGGACAGCAGCGTGCGGAGTGGCCAAATTTACTGCAGAGCTGGCACTTCCCATTGTACCCGCGAGATTGGCCATTATTGGAGTAACCACCGCGACCGGAGGATGAACCACCGCTGCCCCGGCCGCGCCCGTGGACACCGAAGCTGTTACTGCTGGACTGCTGTCCGGCGACGAAGACGGCTGACGGAGCCAAATCAGATGCGGCGGAGGTGGCCGGCGCACGAGCAGTAATCTGAGCCTCCATGCTTAACAGCTTGTCATGTAATTCATCAAAAGAGATGGGAGATTCGCGGGCTTGGATGACATGAGAGAGCTCCATATACAGATCATCAAGACCATTGAGAACCTTAATGACAAGATCCTCAGAATCAACAGTAACACCTAGGAGAGATAATTCATCCACAATCACGCGAATACCGTGCATAAAACTAGTAACAGATTTAGAACCTTTTACCAGATTATGGAGCTGCTGCTTGAGAGCCATGATACGACCACGAGAAGTAGTGCCGTATGTGCGCGCGAAGATGTCCCAGGCCTCTTTAGAGGTTTCCGCAGCGGCAACAAAGGAGATGATCGTCGGTGTGATCGACGAGATGATGGCACTGAGAATAAGATTGTCCTGGCGAATCCAGTAAGGATATGCTGGATTGGGGGAAGTTACCTCCTTGTCGACGATAGTGGCTGGTGGGCACGGCTTCGATCCGTCCAAGAAGCCGAGGAGGTCGTAACCCGTAAAGAGGGTTCGAAATTGGAATTTCCACGCCAGGTAATTAGTGGAATCCAATTTGAGTGGGAACTGAGCCGATGCATTGATGGCAATCGGCTGGAGAAGATCGTTGGATGTCGTAGCGGCCATGAAGCGCGAGGCAAAGGAGCGAAGGCGCTAATCGACGTCGAGAGAGAGAGGGCTGCCGGTTAGTGCAGCGGCAGCGCGGCAAGACGCCGGAGAGAGGCGATGGACCGAGAAGGTCGGCGGCGCTGGAAGGAAGAATTAGGGTTTCTTTGGCGATAAGCCACTGGCGTATGATACCATGTAGTGAGTTTTGGGAGAATTGATTTTCTTGTATTGCTCACAAAAGTATATATAGAGTACAGAGAGGTATCAAATCCTACCAACTATAGGATTGTACAATATCAAATCCTACCAACTATAGGACTGTACAATATCAAATCCCACCAACTATAGGACTGTAGAATAATGAGAGAATATCTACCAATAATAAAAAGATACACAACACAATATATCCTAATACTTATGTGTATTTGATCGATTACTGCCTTTTTGATAAACAATATTGTCGTAACATTTTTGTTATTAATTGGCGTTGGAGGACATAGTATTTAATATAATTTGGACAATGAGTATACCTGCACTCACTGCTCTCAACTTGTACCATATATGTGATGAATAATTGTAAGATATATATATATATATATATATATATATATATATATATATATATATATATATATATATATATATATATATATATATATATATATATATATTATTACATTCGAGGCAATTCGACATTTTAGGAACATTAATGAATAGCTAGTACTCTATATCTATTTGTTTAAAATTTTCAATTCGCCTGTTATTAAAACATTATACTAAAATTGCGAACAAGTTTGTCATCTCCAATTAAGCAACATCTTATTACAAGAACATCATCACCTCTTCCACTTTATCCAATCACATTTGGGCGGAGTCAGGATCGGATCTAAAATTTACGGGTTTTATATTCTAAGATCGGATCGGATATATAGTCAGGGTCGGATAGTATATATATATATATAATTTGCACTAAAATTATTGAGTTCGACCAAATTCGTAGCTAACTTTTTAGCTTTGACACCTGCATATTGGACATAAGCAAGCAGCAGCTAGCTGTTGTTGCTTCTTCTTCATTATCAATATCATTGTATGGGTCAAAACTTGACCCTACGATGATAAATGAGAGTGACACATTTATTGAAGCCTATTTGTGATTAATAAAATGGTATGACCAATTATCAACGAGATTATCATATAGTTACTCGATTTGACATCTAAGGCTACGGCCTGGCCATCCTCATAAGGGCGTCCATTCGATGTGGTCCCGATCCTTGGGCACCAGCTGGCAGGTCTCCTGGCTATAAATACTAAGAGAAACAACCCTAAAAGGGGGGCTGCTTCTTGTTCTTCACATCTACTTCAAAAAAAGGAGAAAATACTCCATTGTAAGGTTCTGAACCTCTCCATGAAGAGGCAGACCAAATCCATATTATTAATAAAAGATCTTCATCCTCCTCCCTTTACTTAATATCTATTGCTTCTTGCATTTTATTCTTTTGATCTTTGGATTTAATACGATCTGCTATGATTGGCCCTCCATTTATTTTTATTTGTTTTATGCTTATAAAGTAAATGAATACTTTGAGCTAAACAATTTGGCGCCGTCTGTAGGGATTTCATAGCAGAATCGAGTAGTTCATCCTTAGACCAAAAAGAGGAAAGAAAACAACCCAGCTCAAACAAGCCTAAGCGGCATGTCGGATCATAGGAAGTCAAAAACTCCGAGATGAGCCTGCTTCCACATCCTCGCATCTCCGAGCAAAGGGAAGAAGAAGAAGAAGCAGATCCCCCATCGCTACGGGAAAATAAGCCTAAGGTACTTCACCCCCTTTCCACACGGGATCTTGCCAAAAGGGAGGACAATATGAAAGCACCTCTCTAACCAAGATTTGTAACGGGGTGACCCGAGTGAGACGCAAATTAGGCCAGATCTAAAACCAGAAGCAGCACGAGGCACCAGAAGCAACCTCCAACCTCAAGTACGAGGCGGGTTATGCGGAAAAACTTACTAAGATTCAACTACGGTTGAACGACAACACAGGCTACGAGCCTCCGCTTAAAAATCGACTACGGTTGAACAACTCAGGCTATGTTCCTTCGACTTCATATATTCAGGCTATGTGCCTTCGACTCAGGCCACGCACCTTCAAATATTACAAAAACGTTCGACTACGGTCGAACGACAAATCAGGCTATGTGCCTTTACCCAAAAGTCCAACTACGGTTGAACTAGGACTCAGGCCATGCGCCTTCGACTCAGGCTATGCGCCTTCGATTCAGGCTATGCGCCTTCAAATCAGGCTATGCGCCTTCAAACATTACAATGGTTCAACTATGGTTGAACGACAGTCAGGCTACGTGTCTTCAAATATTACAAAAAAAATTCAATTACGGTTGAACAACAATACATGCTATGCGCCTTCGATACAGGCTATATCCCTTCAACTTAGGCTATGCGCCTTCAAATGTTACAAGAAGTTCGACTACGGTCAAACGATAGCTCAGGCTACGTGCCTTCACCCAAAAGTCCAACTACGGTATAACTGTGACTCAGGCCATGCGCCTTCGACTCAGGCTATGCGCCTTCAACTCTGGCTATGCACCTTCAAACATTACAATGGTTCAACTATGGTTGAACGGCAGTCAGGCTACGAGCCTTAAAATATTACAAAAAAATTCAACTACGGTTGAACAACAATACAGGCTATGCACCTTCGATATTGGCTATGTGCCTTCAACTCAGGCTATGCGCCTTTAAACGTTACAAAAAGTTCGACTATGGTCGAACGACAGCTCAGGCTACATGCCTTCACCCAAAAGTCCAACTACGGTTGAACTGGGACTCAGGCCATGCGGCTTCGATACAGGCTACGTGCCTTCAACTCAGGCTATGCGCCTTCAGACGTTACAAAAAGTTTGACTATGATCGAACGACAGCTCAGGCTACGTGCCTTCACCCAAAAATCAAACTATGGTTGAACTGCGACTCAGGCTATGCACCTTCGATTCAGGCTATGCGCCTTCGATACAGGCTATGTGCCTTAGACTCAAGCTATGCGTCCTCAGGCGTTGCAAAATATTCAACTACGGTTGAACAAAAATACTATGCACCTTCGATACAGGCTATGCGCCTTCGACTCAGGCTATGCGCCTCCACACAACAGTCTAACAACGGTTGAACCGGGACTCAGGCTATGCGCCTTCAACTTAGGCCACGCGCCTTCAAATACTGCACAAAAGTTCAACTATGGTTGAACATCAATTCGGTCTACGTGCCTTCGCACACTAGTTTAACTATAAGTTGAACCAGGACTCAAGCCACACGCCCCCGTCACAAAAGTCGCAAGCTCGACCACAAACGGATCAAAACCAAAGACGCATGTCCCCGAGGCTACAAGCCAGGCCGCAATCAAGCGAGGACGAGCGTTTCCAAATGTCCAAGCACGGACAAACCCTAGGTCGGGCCAAGTGCCCCTACCATTCCAGTAAGTACGACTAACTCACAACTAAAATGCCAGCCCGCGTAAAGTTCGGCCCAAGTCGAACTACAAGGCTGTGTCTTTCGTTAACACGGCTAGTAGTTCCACTAAGCCCAAACTGGTACTAAGGCTATGTGCCACCACTGCCCAAACGCGGCTATAACCAACTCCCGTCATGCGGAAGAAGGTGACGACTCAAAGCATTTATCTACGGCCAAGGCCATCCATGCCAATTGCCTCTTAAGGCAAAGGGTCAATTACACAATGGTCGAAACCACCTAACCAGTCGAGACCATTAAACACGCTCACTGGGGAAGCTATAAAGCAAGGCCCTTGTAATCGGGCACACACAAAAATATACATACCTATATATAACATAATGCACTTGGCACAAAGCAAACGGAAATGAAGAAAGTATATTTACAACAATTACACGGGGTTGCCCCCAAGTACATTGGCCTAAGGCCGGTCAAAGAAAACAAAAAAGGAAGAGAAAACAAAAGCTAAACAAACATTACAAATTTTACCATCTGCTCACTCGGTGCCCCTAGCGACCCCTGCAGCACTATTAGCGCCCTCGCCACCGTCGTCACCTTCAGGCGTGGACGGGTCAAAGCAGCAGTCGAGACGTGCTTCACGAGCCCTTTGACGCGCCTCCTCGTAGGAATCCTCATACACGATGCCGGCCTCTTACAACCGCCTATACATATCGAGCTGTACCTCGGCATACGTCCAAAGCTCACAGGCAGGACCACATAAAGCGGCTTGATCTCTCAACCGCTGATTCTCGGCCTCCAAGGACGCTATCCTATCCGCCGCCGCACGGGCGTCTCGATCACAGACAACAATGTGCCCCTCTAATGATCGTTCTCGGAAAACAGCAGCGACCCTCTCTAATTCGCGCTCACTTTCCTGGACACGGTTGGTTGCTTGCAGTGCTTCAGCCCTTGCCAGGGCGTCCTCTGCCTGCCTCCTTGAAGTGGCGGCTTAAGACTCTAAGGCAGCCACCTGCCTGACATAGGCCTCAGCGGCCTCTACCAATGCAGCCAGATTTTGGCGCTCCCTCTCG
The DNA here is from genome assembly GCA_034376525.1 of Nicotiana benthamiana. Lineage (NCBI taxonomy): Eukaryota > Viridiplantae > Streptophyta > Magnoliopsida > Solanales > Solanaceae > Nicotiana > Nicotiana benthamiana. The sequence continues at coordinate 128,622,533 of CM067332.1, read as the reverse complement.
GCGACCGCCCTTCTCTCAGCATCGGCCCCCTCGTTCGCCTAACGAAGCTGCTCCTCAACAGTGGTTACCTTGCTAAGGGTATGTTGCATACAAAGCTCCCTCCGAGCCAACTCCTCTACCAACTCCAGGTTTCGTGAGTCGCCCCTTATGCGTTCTCCCAGATCAAGGCACCAGTCGTGGTAATGGCGGTACTTCGCCAGCAGTCGTGCACAAACTATCGAGCGAGCGCTAGCCCGCCTTATGGTCTCTACCTCCAACAGAAATGACTACGATAAACAAGAGCGATAATCCGTACAAGAAAACATAATGAGAAAGAAAACCTACCAAACATCTATAAGAACATTTATACTCTGGGCGGCTACCTCGCCCATCAACCCGACGTCCGAGATATCCCTCAAGGACGCACTCTCCACATCGGAGTACATAACCCCGAACAACGTTACAAGGTTATCCTCCTCGAGCAGCAGGTTTTGGTCATTAGGGATCTGCAAATAACGAAAATCCCCTTCAGCCTGCGCCGCTGGGCGGGTAAAGCCCTGCTGAAATGTACGGAGGTCCTCAGAATCCATATCAGATTCAGAATCATCCCCCTCTCCCTAGGCTCCCCTTTCATCTGGCTCCTTTGAAGTCGAGGCCTCCGCCTCCCGAGACATCGAAGCACCTACATTCGCTGAAGTATCAGCGCTCGTCCTCTCCACCAAAACAGTTGCCGAGAAACTGCCCTCCCTCTTAGCAACAGGAACAGAAAGTTGAACCGCCGAAGTGACTGTATCATCTTGGCCTAGGCCAACCGGGGCAACCCCCACTAAATGCTCACCCTCTGGTGCAAGGTCCTTTGCGCCCCCCTCCTCTGCCGACTGCGAAGAGTCCAAACTGATCACCTCTGGAGGGGCTGGAGTGAACGCCATCCTACGCCGAACTAGCGACCTCTCAATCTTCTTCCTCATCTTCAGTTGAGGACCGCTCTTCCCTGGAACGCATGGCCCCTGGAGATTCCTCAACTCGGGACGCAGGCCGTACAAGAGAATGCACAACCGAGGATTCCACTGAAACGCCCTAGGAACCAGGCGAGGCGCCGGCATTGCAACTAATCGAGCAGTAGCCCCCGGCTGCGGAAAGCAAGCTGAGGAGCACTTCTACACTAAGGTCGTCCTGACAAGTCAAAGAAGAAAGGCTAAGCTTAAGAAGAAAGGTTAAGCCAAAGAAACCGAAAAGCTACGAAAGAAGAATAATAGCAGCAAGTCAGACTCTTACCAGCACCTGGCCTACGACGATGAACCTCCCAATAAGACGCCCACGTGCGAATAGTTATTGTAATGGGAAGCACGGTTTTGACCCACTCACGAATGCCAGTGAGCGGCGCCGGTGGCGCACCTCCCGCTATGGCACAAAAAAAAATCAGTACATAATAACAACGAAAAGCAAAACATTCAACCAAAAGAAGTCAAGGCTAGCGTGAAAGAAACTTACGTGCATGGTTCCACTCCTCTAGGAAATAAGTAGCACAGGCCACCAAGTGTCTGGTCCTGATATAGAAGAAATACTCGTATGGGCGGGTAGCGACCTCGTCGTCAAGCTCCCCAGCCGTCGGTCCCACGAGGGACCAACCAAATCATAGTACCGCGCACCCTCTGAGGGGCGTACAGAGTAAGCACGTGCCCAAGCGTGATTTATCTCCGCGCCAACTCCGCATATCTAATAAGCATCGCCAATAATTTATAACAAGATGGGACGAGCTGACCAGGACACAATCTGTAGTAGCGGCAAAAATCAACCACCGGCAGGGGAAGAGGAATCCGGAATCCCAGGCTAAAAGGGTATGCATAGAAAACACAATAAACTCGGGGGTCAAGGTGCACCCTATCGCCTCTCCCGGCCAGGGCAATGTCGGCGAAGCGAGGGATACCACATTGCTCCCTCAGTTGAGCAAGGCCAACTTCTCCCATCAGTGGGGCCTCATCTATTTGATCTTCTCCCTCGGGGTAAGTGAAATCGGTTGGTGGACCGCCGGGAAGGGAAAGAATATCGGTCACCGACAGAAACCGATCGACATTCTGCAAATCGGTGATTTCCACCACCGTCGATGGCCCCTCAGCCGCCACAACCGCCACTGGAATAATATCAGAACAAGAACCGCTCGCCATTGATGGTATGAAGAGGGAAAAGTTATGAAATTCAGAGGAAAAGCAAGAAGAAATGAAAATCCAATGATAAATAAAGGAGAATGGAGTAACAAGACAGGTTATCTCTCAGAATTTCACTAAAGCAAATAGCAGAAAGGTGAGAACCGAACGATATAACCCCCTACTTATAGACAAAGCATAAATGACATTCACGAATCCCAAAGGTCACTATTAACTACCTTACCAACCGCGGAACGGTTCGGGTCTACAGTAATGGGCACCATTATGACAAGTGCCTCAGAATGGTCATTCAACCGTCAATCGACGTGTCCCCCAAGAAACGGTTGTAACGACCTCGAGATGCTAAGGGCACGCCTCGCGCATTACCATGCACGCGACGTTCCCTTTTTTATATACGCAGTAAGCATGATCATATTATCTCCAAAGTAAAAATGGCTACGGCCATCTCCAAAGTAAAATGGCTATGGCCATCTCCAAAGTAAAAATGGCTACGGCCACCTCCTAAGTAAAAATGGCTACGGCCATCTCCAAAGTAAAAATGGATACGGCCACCTCCTAAGTAAAAATGGCTACGACCATCTCCAAAGTAAAAATGGCTACGACCATCTCCAAAATAAAAATGGCTACGAACATCTCCAAAATAAAAATGGCTACGGCCACCTCCTAAGTAAAAATGGCTACGGCCATCTCCAAAGTAAAAATGACTACGACCATCTCCAAAGTAAAAATGGCTATGGTCATCTCCAAAGCAAAAATGGCTACGGCCATCTCTTAAGTAAAAATGGCTACGGCCATCTCCTAAGTAAAAAATGGCCACGACCATCTCTTGAATAAAAAGGGCCACGGACATCCCTTAAGAATAAATGGTCACGACCATCCTCGAAGGTTAAAGGGCTACAATCGCTCTTGACGCATAAACGGTTGCGGCTATTAGCAGAATCCGCTCATCGAGCTCGGCCTGAGCACGACCTCAATAAGAGGAGGGATTATCTATATAGGTCAAAACTTGACCCCACGATGATAAACGAGAGTAACACATTTATTGAAGGCTATTTGTGATTAATAAATGGTATGACCATTTATCAACGAGATTATCATATAGTTACTCGATTTGACAACTAAGGCTACGGCGTGGCCGTCCTCATAAGGGCGTCCCCTTAATGTGGTCCCGATCCTTGGGCACCAGCTGACACATCTCCTGGCTATAAATACTAAGAGAAAGAACCCTAAAAGAGGGGCTGCTTCTTCTTCTTCATATCTATTTCTAAAAAAGGAGAAAATATTCCATTGTAAGGTTCTGAACCTCTCCATGAAGAGGCAGACCAAATCCATATTATTAATAAATGATCCTCATTCTCCTCCCTTTACTTAATATCTATTGCCTCTTGCATTTTATTCTTTTGGTCTTTGGATTTATTACGATCTGCTATGATTTATCCTCCATTTATTTTTATTGTTTTATGCTTATAAAGTAAATGAATACTTTGAGCTAATTAATCATAGCTGCCACTCCCCCGCACTAATTATATCTTTCATTATGTCAATATTGATGTTCGACGAGTGTTGTGCTTATGATAACTATTCAAAGTGTAAATTATTATGTGTATACGTCCAAGTAGTAATGATTTTTGAAATACAGTTATAACTTGCAAGCTTTTCATGCATAAATACGTGTACACCTACCGCACTTTGTATGTCATACAATTCTTCTGTTATTTCCATTTCTATTTGATTGTTTTTAAAAGTGGAAAAGGAGTTAATGGTCATGCAATCATATGACACAATTGGAAACGAATTTGAGTTTAATAAATAAAGTGATATAGGGCACTTATTAATTATACCTTTTTTTTCTTACAATGATCGCGTACGTAATATCAATGAGAATGCTCACATTGACAACCGACGAGGTACATGGCCTTTAATGTAAAAGGGGCAATTTAATGCATAGAATATTTTGTATTCATGTAAGATTCGAGGAAGGAAGACATAAGATATATGCTCGTATCTAATGGAGTGATGGATTATTTGATATAGTGCAGGGATGATTCGAAGCTACAGTCGGCAAAGGGTGATCAATGAAATCATCTTGTTGAAAAACTATATCATACATTCTTGGGGAGCACGAGTAACTGTATAGAATTAATTATGGAAAAATTGATATTGTATAGTTGCTCTCAAAATAATAGTCAATAAAACACACACACACATACATATATATATATACACACATACATATATATATATACACACATACATATATACATATATATATACATATATACATATATACATATATATATATATATATATATATATATATACATATATACATATATATATATATATATATATATATATATATATATAGATATATATATATATATATATATATATATATATATATATATATATATATATATATATATATATATATATATATATGTTATATGTTAAAATTATAAAAAATTTATATATTTTTCAAAGTATCGAATGTAAATTGTTTGTGGTGCGAGTATATATATATATATATATATATATATATGTTATATGTTAAAATTATAAAAAATTTATATATTTTTCAAAGTATCGAATGTAAATTGTTTGTGGTGCGAGCTAAAAGTGAAAAAAGCAATTATCATGAGAGTGGTTGTCCAAATAATACTCTGGGCCAGATAGTTTAGGCTGGGCTCAACGAACTGAAAAGTCCAAGAAGCCCCACTCCATTGTGATTTTTGTGCGAGAAACTAAAAATAGCCAGATTTATAAGTAGTCATTCAAAAATAGCTACAGTTTTAAAAGTAATCAAAATTTAATAATTTTTATGTAAAGATAAATTTGAATGAAAATACTGTTTAAAATTCAAAAAATACTCCAGTATAATATACTAGAGTTCTATCATAAATATACTGGAACTCCAGCATATTATAATGGAGTTCCAACATAAGTCTATTGGAACTCCAGCATAATATATTGGAGTTCCAGTATAATGTACCGGTCCAGTATAATATGCTAAAAGTTTATACACATGTGCTCTAATCTCCAGTATATTATGCTAGAACTTTCCGCGTGTTGATGTTTCGGCATAATATGCTAGAAATTCATACACAGGTTTACCGATCTCCAGTATATTACGATGGATCAGTCCTTGTTACAGCAAAGTGACTATTTTATATGACTTTGCAAATGCTAGCTATTTTTGAATGACCAGTCCAAAAACTGGCTAGCCCGTGCTATTTTAACGATTTTTTTGGGTTGACACTCAGCATGCCCAATTCCTTAGGGGGAAGTTCAAAAATAGCCAGATTTGCAAGTGGTTATTCAAATTTACCCACAGTTTCAAAAGTAATTGATATTTAGCCACATTTAACGTAAAGATAAATCAGAACAAAAACACTGTTCAAAATCTAAAAAAATACTCCAGTCTAATATACTGGAGTTCTAGTATAATATACCGTTCCAGCAAAATATTCTGGTAGTTCATACGCAGGCGCTCCAATCTCCAGTAAATTATGCTGGAACTTTCTGCGTGTTGGAGTTCCAGCATAATATGCTGGAGGTTCATACACATGTGCACCGATATCCACTATATTATGTTGGAACTTTTCGTATTGCAAATAAATAGTGACTATTTTTCAATAATTTTATAAACATTAATTATTTTTAAATGACCAACCTCAAAACTGACTAGCCATGCTATTTTTACCAATTACTTTAATCTGTTACAAGTGAAGTGGTATTCTAGGCCCATAATCATTAAGCCATTGAGAAACTTTCCCTTGGGTAGCAGTTATGATTTGAGAAAAGGGATAAAGACTGGCATCTCAAACAGTAAGCTTCTAATTGACATTCCAGTACGTCATCAAGTATACATTAGGAGATAATTACTTTGGTTTTGTCTATCGTTTAGAACGATGCAAACAAAAGAAAGTTTAACATTGGCGAGATTATAGGTAAAATGAAATATTTCATATCTAAAGATCAGCAAACTACAAGAATTACCCAAACAATGGAGAAGAATATAGATGTAAAGTTTTATTTCCTTACTTTTAAGAAAATTAGAACTAGAGGTGTCAGAATGGGTTTGATCCGTAAGACCAGCCCAACCTAGTCCTCTACTTGAATAAAGTTGAGTTAGAATTTTTTAGGCCTATTTAAAACTGAAGCTTATAAGCCCAGCCCAAGTCAGCCCGTTAACCCTTGAGACTCGACCTAAGCTGGGTCTGGGTTGACCCGTAGGCCAAAAATTAATCACAATTAAATATTTAATATTGAAGAAAGTAAAAACTAAAAAAAATACTATTAACAATAATCCACATTCCCCAACCCTAGATTGCTCATTTACTTTCCATATTAACTAGAATTAGTTTTTTGACATGCATGTAATATGACAAAATTAAATTGTTTTTTGCTTAATTAACAAGGAAGTCGAGAAGTTTTAGGTGACCAGTAATAATCTTTTTTTCAAAAGAAAATATTACTCTAAAAGGCCAATGATCGGTTTTGATTACTTTAATATATTAGTAATATTTAAACTCCTCCTCAGTATAGAAAAAGATTAATTTTAAATACACAAAAAAAAAAATGGCCATTAGCAAATTTCAGAAATTTTAAAAATTTTATGGATTATAATGATGAAATCAGCAAATGATATTAATCCTAAATTAAAAACCCTCAGCATATAAACTTATTGAATCAATCCATGAATATGAGGAAAATGAAAGAAAAGTATTAAGAAAATATTCATGTTAACTTTAAAAAAGAAAGGTAGAGATATAGAGAATTTGCATTTCAATTACGAAATTCCTCGTCAGATATCAAGTTTTTTATACGCTCTAAGCAAACAGAAGTTGTTTACATGATTAACCGACTATATCAGAAAAAAATATTTAAGAATTTAAAAAAATTCTAAAAAATATTGAAGGGCCGGGCCGGCCCGCCCTAGTCCGCAGCCCTCGTAGGGCTGGGCTGACCATTTTAAGGTCCACTTATATAGCAGACTGGCTCGTCCTAGCCCACCAAAATTAAGAGCAGCTTGGAATGGGCTGATCCGTTTCGACAGCTTTAATTAGAACCTAAAATTTGGAAAACTTTGGCATGTCTGTGTTGATACTTTGGCGGTGTCTAATAAGAAAATACTGCATTTGTACTCTTTTTTTAACTTATTATTCTATCGAATGTTTTACTTTTCATCAACATAAGTATCAAATAAGTTTGCCCGTTAAATTAGAAAAAAGAATATTGTCTTTCTTGAGATTTAAACCTTCGTCATCAAAATATGCATATCCATTCTATTTAGCCATTGTTTGACCAAAAAATATAAATCTTTTGGTTAAACTAATTAATTTTAGAGTTAATTTCATTGATGCTCACTCAACTATGTTTCGATTTCACTAAAGTCACTCAGTTATTTTTGGTCACTTCAAAATAATTAAACTTTCACGTTGTCACTTAAAAGTCATTTTGGCTCAAACCCCTACTATAAATATGACATGGCTTAGAATTTACCAAAAAAGATCCAAAAAAAATGTCACATAAGCTTAAATGGACTATACCCAATTTAGATCAATTTCTCCCTTAATGTGATTTGGCTCATAACCCAAATGGATTTCAATAGGGTGAAAAACACATACCCCTAATAAAATTAGGTCTTGTAATTTTTTTGTGGGGTTTTTATTGTATAAATATAATATTTCTTTTGTCAGAACAATTGCAATAGATTGTCTGTAATTACATGTTCATTGTGAAAATATACTCTTATTAGCCTTATTACTATTCCCGTATGCTTATACATTAATATGTTATGTAAGATGAATACAATACTATTTAATTTTACTAGAAAATTATAAATATGTTACATGAGTTGGATACAATAGTAACTTCACAAGAGTTATAAAATGACTCAAACGGGGCATACAAACAAGATAAGAATTTTTTTAGTATAGAATATATAAATGAGCATTATGTAACAAAAAAGACAAGAATTTTGTAGTATAGAATAATCATTTTAAACTAATATGAAATTTAATATTTTTTTATTGAAACCATTTGGGTTAGAGGTCAAATCACATTAAGAAAAAAATAGATCTAAAGTGGATATAACCCATTTAAGCTTATGTGACATTTATTTTTGGATTTGTCTTATTATATTTTATGCCATGTCATATTATGGTAGGGGTTTGAACCAAAATGACTTTTAAGTGACAACGTAAAAGTTTAATTACTTTTAAGTAACAAAAAATAGTTGAGTGACTTTAGTGAAATTGAAACATAGTTGAGTGACCATAAGTGAAATTAACCTTTTATTTTATGTAGTGAAGGGTTGAACCTAGTTAATAGTAATGACCTCAGATCTATAACTGGTCTAAGTAGCTGATGTTGAACAATCTTGGGAGAAAATAAATGCAACATGTATTTAATGTTTCAATGTCAATAATTGGGGAAGGATATCAAGCAATTAATAATACTAAAGTAAATAAGGACAATGATTCACCTAATATTGAATGAGGTGAGTAATTCTTCTTTCTGACAATGATGAATGACAGACAAATATGAGAATATCGAAGATTTTCTTGGATCTGATGGGAAAAGTATAGAATAATCAGCAAAATAAATCTCTCTACAAAGGTGATGTTTGTATTTATCTAGAGAGTCTGCTTTTCAAGAGTGTTCTTATCAGAGAATATTACATACCTTTTCCTTATCTCTCTTTCCATATACCTTTTCCTTATCTCTCTTTCCATTTATAGGGACCCCCCCCCCCCCATTACCCTAAAAGTACGACTACAAGGAATATCTTATGGAATATTCTCCTAAAGATTCTATTGCTAAACTAGTCGTTACTACTCCTTCTTATGCTTTGACCTCGGCTATAATCGACTACTCGTGATGAGTCTCATTAGTTACTAGTCGACCTCGGCCAAATTATTATTGGTAACATCGCTTTGTGTCGAACGCCTTTAGAAAGATTTTGTCTCATAGAGTTAGTCCCACCGCTTATCGAGGCCGTTTCTCGGACGACCTCGATGATAGACTTCGTTGGTCGTAGTTAGAAGATTTAGGCAAACATGTCGAGTAGTAACGCTCAGGGGGGAAATCATAATGTAGAGCTTTGTGAGACATAGCTTACCTTTACATCGATTCAATGTGACGTCACGACACTATGCGTCATTACTCCATATTTGCTCGATGTGTTGCATCGTTTCCCCTGCCTTTTCCATGTCTACATTTATGTTGGGTCGACAATTTGTATTCTCGATTATGGTGCTCTAGCTCTTATAAATGGGGACTCAAGACCCTTTGTCTGATCCTATGCATTTTTGAAATATTTGATCTGCATCTCTTCCTTCCTTCTTATTTCTGTGCTCCTTCTATTACATCATTCTTGCATCCATGTTTTCACCGATCCTGTCAATTTTTCACCGCTTATACTTCCTCTGCACTTGCATCTTATCCGTATAACAACGAGAAAAAATGGTTAAACCAATACTTTAGAGGGATTACCCAATCCAATCCCCCTACCAATTCGTATGCCTCCCCATGATGATGGGGTTGCCATGGTTGCTGAAGATGACAATTTTTCTATGGTGAAGGAGATAATCCCCCACATAGAGAAGGTTAGGTCTGATTTCTGCAAGTTGCTCGAGGATGACCCCTCAATTTCTGAGCCATTGATGAAAGGGGCAACATTACCGAGTTTAGGGCTAAATTTGAAATTCCCGTCAATATAGACCTCATCTTGACGGTGCACGACGTAGTGGAAAATTCACTGCCCTTGGTAATGATCCTTCTACACATACCCGTTCTTCGTGTGTTATTCTTTTCCTATCCTTCCCCTGGCTGAGGATTTTGCCGCTACTACTAGGGTGCCCGACTCAACTCTCCCCCTATATCTATAAGCTAATCGGCATGATTTCAAAGTTCACAGAATTGACCGGGTTCAAGGTGACCATCCATCACTTTATGCATCTTTTTTCTCCCAGTTTCCATAAGAGGCTGATGTTACATCTTCGTCACCGGGGCAGCAAATGTCTTGTGGTAAAAATGGACGACAAGGCCAACCGCCAGTTTTTGGCTCAACTACTTCTATGTCAAAACCGAGGACATGGTGGAAAATGTGAATGAGTTTCGTGAGATTTGGAACTACGCACATAAGCACCTTTTTCTTTTGTTACATTTTGTGCTGGTCGACCTTGGTTATACGGTATCTTATTTTCTCTTTCTGTGTAGCAGAGGCTGAACTACCTCCATTGGTCAAAGATATTCACGAGTTGGTTAGCCGAGTTCTTCCTCATATAGGGGGGTCCGCAAATGGTCAGCCTTCCATAGTAAACTCGGGCCCAAGCTTCCCGGTAAGTCGTATTGTTTTTGTTATATAAAATTAAAATTTTTGTTGGTCGCCTTTTATCGGTGCGGGGGATAATCCCGAATTTTTTCCTCTTTTCTTTTATTAGCACCGGGAGGTCCGAGAAAGGTAAAGGCTCCTACTTCTGTGTTCCTTCAGGTGGCCGCTACAATAGAATCCATCCTAGCTACAACTGTGTCCAAGAATGTCCGGTCGTCTGCCCCCATTTGACTTCGGGGTTCGGCACGACCAATTTAGCCATCAACTGCTTCAGCATTGGGGATATTGGATTCTCGTGTGCTGTATTTAGTGGATGAGTAATCATAAATCGGGGAAGTCTTGAATCCACAAAAAATAAGATCAGTAGATGTTGGAAACGTTACAGTTCGGGCAGTAGACTCTTCAAAGGAAGGCCAAGAGCCAATCACTACTGCACCTGAAAATGATGCGGATCCGTCATCTAGAGTTCTATTGTCAACGGGGGTGGTGGAAGGTCTAGCCTTTCCTGAAGTTGAGGGTGAAGTGGGACGGCGGTCTGTAGGGGTCGGCGACAGCGTACTAAGAAGCGATCCATCATCTTCAGTATCAGATGATGTTCCCTTGTCAGTCGAGGTGAAAGGCAAAGGCATTGCCTAGGATGGGTACAAAATCAGCTTTGATATTGGCCCCGAAGAGGTGTGGATGTTGAGTGAGGGGTTCACCCGGGTGGAGGTGAGGTTGGAAGGGTCCACTCCTACCATTGTGATCCCTATGGATCGTGACCTATCGGTGAACATCAAGGAAGTGGTCCCTTCCTTGGGCCCCTTTTGCTCCTATGTAGAGGGTAAAATACTCGAGAAGCTGACGTCGCCTTATCGTCGAGCATTGCCGGCCTTGCCCTTAGAGTAAGTCTTCCACCCTTTCCATTTTCTATGCTTGCTATTTTTCGATAGACTTATTCTCTTCCTTTTTTCTTTTGTGTGTTTTTTGGACTATCGTGTTGGAGATTGAGAGTGTCTTCTATGAGGAAAGGCGTAAAAATATTTTTGATAGGACGGAGAAGAAGTACCGTGAATATCGCGACAAGAACTGTTAAATATGTAAGCATTTTGGCCATTCCAAGCTATCTGGATGAATTGAAGTAGAAAGATGACGAGTTGGTTAGAGTCATCCCCAAGTACCATCCTCGAAGGGGCATTGAGGATAAGGAAGAAAAGAACGAAGTGAACAAGGGAGTTAAGGCCGAATGCGTAGACCTTCGGACCCAAGTGATATCTTTGTGGGCCAAACTCAAGCAACGTTCATTTAGGGCCGATTCTTTGAGTGGCGAGGTCGCCGAGAAGATGGCAGATTTGGAGAAGGCTGAGCTGGCTCGATAGGCGGCTTTGGAAAAAATGGAGGCTTCGGAGGATGCAATCCGTGTCCTCTGGTCCGAGCGGGCAAACAATTTGGAGATGGATAGGCTTAAGGAAGAACAACTTGACGAGCAGATTGGGGGGCTAGAATAATAGGTCTCGAACTTTGGTGATCAAATAGCTTCTCTTGAGGCCGAGAAGACGCACTTGTTGGCTCAGCCTTCCTCCTCTCACACTCTTACTTATCCCAATGTTCTGCGGTATTTGTATGAGAAGTAGATCCACATCGAGGCCAGCTAGACATTTTCAGGGATTTGATGACAACGAGAAATTTCATGAGGCTAATTTTGAGGATACTCGTGCTAAGGCGCGTGCAGATAAGGTCATTTGTGGTTATGACCCTGCTACACAGTGGACTAGTGATGGCGAGGAGGATTTGGATGGGATTGAGCAGGCTGAATAGTATGAGGACGTGTACTCTGATGGCGATGCCAATGGTGGAGATGGCGTCGCTGAGTAGTTATTCCCTTATAATTTTTTGCATACTTTTATGGGCGTCTGTTTATCCCTTGTAAAGAATACTTTCGGAGTATGAAATGTTACTTTTTCTATTTGTTTTTGCATCTTTTCTGTATTTGGTGTTGTATTTTTCATTCTTTAATTCTGCCGTTTGGCCACTTTTAGTTGTAGATACTCGGTTCGTATGTTGAACGAGTTTGAATGGCCAACTAGACCTAGGGCTAATAAGTGTTGTTGAATGAAGTCAGACATAGCCAGAGCTTAATCTGAAATGTAACTTAGGTGATATAGACAAGATCAAACGTAACCTAAACCCAACAATGACCGAGGGTTCTATGCGCATAACTATAAGGCGCAGTAAACATGAACGAAACTTAATGTGAATTCGAACATGATCGAATGTATTTTAATTCGAACGAGGTTGCAGGTATGCCTTTTAATTTGAATAAGGTCGAATTTCTTTTAATTCTAACAAGGTCGAAGATCTTTTAGTTCAAACGAGGTCAAACGCCTTTTAATTCGAACAAGGCCGAATGTCTATTAATTCGAACGAATTCGCACGCCTTTTAATTCAAACGAGGTCGAACAACTTTTAATTCAAACAAGGTCGAACGTCTTTTAATTCAAATGAGGTCTAACGTCTTTTAATTCGAACGAGGTCGAACTTCTTTTAGTTTGGATGAGGTCGAACGTCTTTTAATTGGAATGAGGTCTAATGTCTTTTAATTCGAATGAGGTCGAATGTATTTTAATTTGAATGAGGTCGAATGTTTTGTATTCGATTATATCCGTAGGCCGGGTTGATGCAGAGATAATGTTACGACGAATGTACATTTACGGTTTGCTCATACTTGGAGAAATTTGCATATTTTTCGGGCTGGATTCCGATCCCCGTCTATCTAGTCCCTTTATTAGGTGACTTAGAAATATATGGAGAGGTCGATAAATGAACTATTGTCCATATCTTGACTTGAAATGTCTCCGTTATCGCCTTGTTAAAATCCTTCTTGAGAAAATCCAGTTTGGAAAAAACACAAGTGAGGGAAAAAGAGTACGATTTAGAGGATGATTGTCCTAAAGTTGAAATACTTGAGGTGGACGACATTTCAGTTGTTTGGTAGCCATTTTTCTTCAATTGTTTCTAGTTGAAAAGACCATTTGCTCGTTGCTTCTATGATTTTGTATGGGTCGTCGCAATTTGTTCCCAATTTACCCTCTCGTGGACCTTTGCTTGCTTGTGTTTTGGCCTTGAGCAAGTAGTTCCCAACTTTGAGTGGTTTGTTTGGGCTTTTTATTGTAGTAACATTCAGCCTGTTGCTACTGGGCGATCATTCTTATGTAGGCCATGTCTCTTCGTTCTTCGGCTTCGTCGAGGTCTTGCCTTCTACTTTCGTCATTCCTTTGCCCACTCTTATTGTAGTATCTCAAACTGGGTTCTCTGACTTCGACTAGTATTATTGCGTCAGTCCCATAGACTAACAAGTACGGCATCTGTTTTGTGCTCATTTTTGTCATTATGCAATAGACCCACAACACTTCTGGTAGTAGTTATGGCCAAAGTCCCTTGGCATCCTCAAGCTTTTTCTTCATTATATTCAGTATTGACTTATTGGAGGACTTTGATTGCTCGTTGCTACGGGTTGGTATAGGGTGGACAGTATTATTTTGATATGCCACTTTTCCTGAAATTCGGCAACCTTTTTTCCAGTAAATTGGGGTCCGTTGTCGCAATTAATTTTTTTGGAGAGGTCAAAGTGGCACATAATTTTCTTCTATATGAAGGTGATCAATTCATGTTTGCATATCTAAGTGAATGCTCCTTCGTCCACCCATTTATGAAAATAATCAGTTAAAACCAAAAGGAAATGTATGTTACCTCGTCCTATAGGGGGGCGACGATGTCCATTCCCCACTTGATGAAAAACCACAGGGAAGTGACAGAGTGGAGTTGCTCGCCTGCTTGGTGGATCATCGGGGTGTATTTTTGGCATTGCTCGCATATTTTTATGAATTCTGTGATCTTTTTTTCGTGGTAGGCCAGTAGTAACCTACTCGTATGAGGCATCTAACCAAAGCTCGGTTGCCGGAATAAGACACGCAGTGACCCTCTGGACATCTTCTAGGACACACTGAGTTTGATTCGGTCCCAAGCATTTTGCTAGGGGCCACCGTACATCCTCTTGTATAGGTTGTTCGGGATGATGTTATATGTGACTGGTTGCATCTGAAGTCTTTGGCTTCATTTTTATCATCCGAGAGTATGCCGTCCTGCAAGTATGTAACAATACGATTGCGCCGATACCAAGTTAAATTTGTAGTCCTTACCTCTATTTGATCTAGCGATGAGTGGAGGATGACGACCACATTTCCTTCTCCGGTTATGATTTTTGTGGTTGTCGTTTATTTGGCGAGGCCATCAGCTTCGATATTTTGCGTTCGAGAGATTTGGTCGAGCTAGAATCTATAAAACTCGAGCAATAACTTGTGAATCTCGGCTTGGTATTTTTTCAACCTTTGTTCTTTGATCCGGAATCCAGTAACTTGGTTGACCACGAGTTGAGAATTGCAGCGTAGGATGATTATCCTCACTTTGTACTTGAGTGCCAGCCTTAATCCTGGAATCACGATCTCATACTCGGCCTTATTGTTAGTCATGTCTGGTCACCTTATGTACTGGCGAATCACTTTTCCTGTAAAGACCTCGAGCATGAGTCCTAGTCCATACGCTGAGGCATTTGAGGCGCAGTAGATGTAAAATATCCATAGATCTTGTGCTTGCGGAGAAGCCTGGGTGACTTCCTTTTCAGCTTCAGGCATTATTAATGCACTGAAGTCGGCGACGAAATCATCAAGGACTTGTGATTTTATCATTGTTTGTGGATGATATACAATATCATGCTCACTTAGTTCTATGTCTCACTTAGCTAATCTTCCTGATAGCTCGGGTTTATGTTAGATACTTCTCAAGGAAAAGCCTTGTTACCAACCTTGTGTATGCCCCCCCCCCCCCCCCCCCGCGTTTTCAGTCTGAAGGGCATCGCATGTAACAATAAGTTTTTTGGTGGGTGATGAATGTAGTCTTTTCCCTTGAGGATCTGGTTATAAGCTGAATATGCGTATAAGAAGCTTAGCAATTCGTGCCTGGCTGTTGTGTCGATGAGTTGGTCGATATGGGGTAGTGTGAATCAGTCATTTGGGTATGCCTTATTTAAATCATTAAAGTCTATGCAAATCCACCATTTCCCATTTTTCTGTTTTGCATTACCACGTTGGCGACCCATTGGGAATATTTTGATTGTTTGATAGAACCGTTTTCTAGCAACTTTTCAATCTCCTCATGAACTACATCGTTTGTTACGGCATTGAATTTTCATCTAACTTGACTTACCATGGGTAGAATGGATCGATGTTCAACTTGTGTGTTGCGGCCTCCTTTGGTATACCTGGCATGTCTGCATGGGAAAAAGCAAACAAGTCTGAGTTATTAATTTAGAAATGATGGAATTCACCTGGTTCTTACAACTTGTAACTGATATAGGCTTTCCCGCTGTGGTCGTTATCATCAAGTTGGAGGGGTTCGAGGCCTTCCACAGTTAATCCCCCGGTTTCTGTTATCTAGGGGTCTTTGTTTACGTTCGCTCTTTCGTCATTTCTCAAACTCAATCATGTTAATTGATATACCTATTTTTCCTTGACCTTTAATTTTTGGTAAATGTGCAGTCCTAGACAATGCGATAACATTTTTGGGACGTGCGTTGTTCGCCTCGTATGCTGACCACTCCCTATGGGTGGGAAATTTGATAACCCAATACAAGATGGATGGGATGGCCTTCATGGCATGTATCCAAGGCCGACCTATTATTACGTTATACGTCGTGTCTTGACCCATAATGTGGAATATGGTTTCCAGAGTGACGCCGCCAGCTAGGACAGGGAGTGTGATTTCTCCAGAAGTTCGTTCAACCGCATTGTTAAAACATATTAGTGTGATGCAGCAGTACACTATCTTATCCTCGAGTTTCATCTGTGCAAGCACTCGAGGGTGGATAATGCATGTGCAGCTCCCATCGTCCTCCATAATATGTCTCACATCTGTATCTAATATGCATAAAGGGATAACAAAAGCATCATAGTAAGGAAAAACCAAACTGTGGGTATATGACTTATTGAAGATGAGACTTTCTTCGAGTTAGTCATACCGTTCATAAATGATCCACCATTTGATTTTGTGGGTTTTGGTAAATTTTACGCTATTGATTGATGCGTCATCGCCCCCTCCGATGATTATATGAATGGTTTGAGTTGGAGAAGGTGGTTTTGGCGGCCCTTGGTGCTGTTTTCGGCGACGGGGGAAGTTGGCCCTTCCTCGATCGTTCAGCAATTCTTTCAAGAGCCCTTGGTGAAGCATGTTAACGACCTCCTACCTTAGGACAATGAAATCCTAGATTTTATGACCTCGTTCCTGGTGGAATTCACAGAGGGCGTTTGACTTCGTGGTGTTTGGATCGGACCTCATCTTTTGTGGCCACTTCACTTTCAGGCCAAGCCTCTCCAATGTGTAGACTATTTCTGAAGGGAAACACAAATTTGTGAGCAGACAGTAAAGGGGGCATACCTCTCTCGCTCTGGTGAGTCCCTATCTTTGGCCTGGATGGACCTCATTCATGCCGGTAGGGAGGAGTGATGGCACCCTGATATATGGTTGATGCCTTTCTCGGTTGGGTCGTGGAACTGCCAGATCTCTTCTGGAATTATTTCTTCGATCCTTTCTGGACTCGTTTTGTACAGAGGTCAACCATTGGGTTGGCCCGTTCAGGTCGCCCTTGTCAATATAGACTTCGGCACAGAAGGCAATATATATTTCGTCCGAAGTGGTTGGAAGATATTTCATAAGCCGATTTAGCAACTTTTTGGTCACCCTCGAACTGCTTCTATTCAGACCATTTTGGAAAGCTGCTACAACCATGCCTTTAGATATATTTGGCAATGTCATCCTTACACGGTTGAACCTGGCGAGGAAGTCCCTCAATGCCTCTCTGGGTGCTTGTTTGATGGTGAATATATCATTCACTCTTGCTTTCGCCTCTTTTTCTTCGGCATGGGCCATTATGAAGTTGTTCGTCATTTCTTTAAATTTTTTATGGAGCATGCAGGCAGCTGTGAATACCAAGTTAATGCGCCTCCGGTGAGGGTTTCGTCGAACTTCTTCAACAAGATATAAGACACTTTTTCTTTAGCGAGATAGAAGACATTTGTTCTTTAGCGAGATTGTTTCCCTTTACCACGATGACTTAGTGAGTCACATAATCCTCGAATCATTCGGACCATCGTATATTTTTAGATAGGGAGGAATTTTGAAGGTTTTGGGTATGGCATGGGGTGAGGCTTCATGGTTGTAGGGTTATTTCACGAACCGGCTGGCATCTCTTTTTTGTAAGAGTTTTAGTGCACCTAGTATTTTGTCTACCCTTCTTGATGCTTTTTCATTTCGTCATGAAGCATTTTGTTTTCATTTTTTGTTTCTTTCATCTTCCTCAGAATGGATATGAGGGTGTCGTCACCTGCATTATTAGTATTGTGAGTGGTTCCTATTATTGGAGGGACAGGGTCGTACTGCTCGGTCGTCGTATGTACAACACAGGTTGTATTCTCTCTGATTAATTTTTGAGCGGGCTTATAGAAGATGCCGGTCAGCGTGTATCTTAGACAACCCTCAAGTAGTTTCTTTCTTGTGAGCGGTGCCTCTTCCGTTGTGGACGTAGAAGCCCATTTACAGTATTCCATGACCCAAATTTTCTACCGTCGAGATCGTGATGACACCTAACATTTTACTCACTAGGCAAACCAACATTATAGAATATTTTACCTTTTTCTTTATATTTTAATAATTAAATCTTAACAAAAGTATATCAATATAAATAAATGCGGAAGAACATTATTTAAAAGATTATCTTTATTCTAATAACGAAAATCGAAATAAATTCCACCCAGAACTGGTGTCACAACTCATGAACAGTCTACTAATACTACAAAATATAGGCTGAACAAAAAGTTTACATCTGTCTCCAAAGTAGATATAACATAAATAAAGAAAGATAGAAGGGGATGTTAGGGCCTGCGGGCACCTGTAGGACTACCTTGGGTCTCTGGAATGTAGCAGCAACAACCAACCTCTCGATCAGCCATTAGCTCCGAAATCTGCACAAGAAGTGCAGAGTGCAGTATTAGTACAACCGACCTTATGTACTGGTAAGTGCCGAGCCAAATCTAAGGCTGTATTGTTGTCTAGGCCCAGCCCAGGATCGGCCCAGGACCACGAGCCCATATGGGCTTTGGGCTAAACGGGTTAGCCCGTATCACCCGATCCTAAGCGATCCTAAGAGCACACTATGGGACGGTCCTGCATGTAGAGACCGCAAGCGGGACCGTTTAGCCTGGGACCAGCTGGCGGGCCTAAGCCAGTTCAACCAGGATTAACGGGCCCAACGACTATTTTTAAAAAAAAATTAAACAAAATTGGCTAACGGTTGAAAGTTTAAAAACTAGTCGTTAGCCTGACAATTTAGCCGTTTGCCTTTATAAAAAATAGCAATTTGCCCCCCAAACATTTTATAATTGTACTTTTTCCTATTCTCAACTATTAATATCCCCCCATTCTTTTATTTTTACTCACAAAATAATTAATCTCTCTCTAATTTTCTTCTATTACTCCTTACTTTATTATTCCAGTTTGTGAAAAATTGTAAAGTTGATGAATTGAAGTATTCAAGTCTTCAACGATATACAATTTTCAAGAAGTTGTTCGTTAATTCGGTAAACTCGTTCCAACTCTTAAGTTTTAATATTATAGTGTAGTTTGTTTTAGTTTGTATAATTATAATTAAAATGGCCTTTTATTTGAAAATAATATTTGGTGGTAAGGTAAAATCTAAAGTTGGTGAATCTAGTGGCCAAACTACTACTCCTCCCCTGACTCCCGATGCAGACCTGTTACCCGTCCTCCTCCACCTATTATTCTTGACAGTGATAACCCTTTTTTCAATTTACCGATAGTCAATTTTTCCATGATATTGCACCAGGTCAATAATTAAATGATAAATATATGAATGCTCTTTAAGGTAATCAAACTATCGATGAAAATGATAATTTAGATGAAACGCAATCGGATTTAGATGATACACCTACTAGTCATGTTGTTAACCCAACTGATAATAATTCAAATGATGCACCGCCTGACCCTCCTGTAGTAACCCCTACTTTTAATAAACAACCTTCTAGACGGTGCAAAACATATCTTGTTTGGCATTTTTTTACTCAACTAAGAGATCAAAATAAGGCTAAGTGTTAAACTTGTGGGACTTAGATGGCTCATAAATATATTGAAGACCGTAGCGGCACGAGTACTTTGACTAGACACATAAAGACACACCCTAGAGATAAAGCTAGATTTATTCAAATGAAAGCTACACAAGATTGGACAAGTGAAGGTACTCAAGTTAACCCTAGCACCGGGTCAAATGTAGTTCAGCTGGGAATTAACACTGTTATTGGTTTATATTATGATTCAATAAAGATCGTGAAGAATTGGCAAAAATGATTACTGTTATGTGCTTGCTCTATGGTTTTCCTTCTAATCCTCACTTTGTGCATTATATTAGAAGAGTTTCTAATCCTACTTATAAAGGATGGCCTCGCGCAACCATAAAGAGCGATATTTATAAATATAAACATGAATATGAACATTATTTACGCTATTTATTTACTCGTATAAATTATCCCAATGCTATTACTTCTGAAATTGGTAGAAGTGGTAATGACTGTGATTATCTTACTGTTACCACTCATTAGATTGATGAGGAATAGAAAATATAAAAGCGTATTATTGCTTATAAAACAATTAATTCACATCACACATTGCTAATACATTTGCAGATATTTGTATATATTTTTGCATTACAGATAAAATAATGTCAGTTTCAATGCATAATGCTTCTAGTAACACTAATTCTATAGGCTTGCTTACAACTACACTTAATTCTACATTTGGTGATATTTTTCATGTTAGATGTATTTGTGGTATTTACCATTTAATCGTCGGTGACGGTAAGAAATATTAAATATTGAAATTAAAAAGGTTAAAATGACTCTTAATAGGCTTTTTTATTTAAACCGTAGAAGTGGACTTAGAAAATATTTTAAAAATATGATGAATTTGGCCTTAGATAAAGAAATGTTCCTAAACCTTGTCCGACAAGATGGAATTATATGTATAAGAGTTCAGTTGTTGCATATGAACAAAGAAACCCAATAAATTCAACGTTTAATGCTCGTATTGGTGGTGATGGTGATGATGATGATGAGAACCCTACAAATCAGGATTGGACTAATGTAAAATTATTGTAGACTTTATAGAACAATTTATGTTGCTACAATTGAATTATCCGGGCAATATTATCATACTATTTCTAACATTTTAGTTTATATTGTAGCACTTGCAGATTTGTTTACTCAATTTTCAGAGGGTGGGGCATGTTATACCCCATATTAATATAGGTCAAACTAGAGTATAACATATTGGTAAATCTGAGGTTTTAATTAATTAAAGAGAGTCGCCATCTAATTATATTAATGGTGAATTAGGACACTAATTTTAGCTAAGTAATGCTTAAAATTAACTTTGTTTTATGATCTGCTTAACCTTAAAATTATGGGTAAGGGTTCTAATTATCTCAAAAGGAAAGGATAAGTCGCCTTTTAAGATCCGTTAGAAAATGATTAATCGTCCAAACTTAGATTAATTAATTTAAAACTTATTAAAATAGCGCTAGAGGTATTTTAACAAAATAATTTAGTGAATAAGGTTTTTATATATATATATATATATATATATATATATATATATATAAATAAGCATAGCTTTGAAAGAAAATGACATTTTAGTGAAAAATCTTAACTTATATGCACCTTGGGAAAACAAATATTTTTGCTTGTCTTAAAAATTTTACCAAAATCAAGATCATTGAAACTCTTTATTTTAAAAAAAATCTTGCCTTGCCATTCCTAAGTCACGTTCTTGAAAGAAAAGTAGTTCTCCAAGTTTTAAAAACTTATTAAACGTTACGAGGAGAAAACAACTTTCTTCGTTAGGTCTCAAAGGGAAATATTACCCCAAAATGCTAATTGTATTGTATCCTTTCAAGTCCTTAATTCAATAATCAAAATAGTTTACCAAAGTAAATATAATTTTAAATTATAAATTAATCATCAATCAAGGGTTCAAATAAAGCAAATCACAGCAAACAAACAGGTGGAGTAAGTAAAAAAACAAGTCGCCCATTGGCGGCCCCAAGCGATTCGCTTGTTTTCTTGCTATTCGGTGCATTTATGAGATATGATATGCAATTATTCCATGTGATGGTGATAGCGTTGAGTCTCTATAAGACTCCATTGCGAAAGTCTCGAATAAAAACTCCATTTGCTGCAAAGTGTACGTGCAAAAAATGAAAAATAAAAAAATTAACGATCCCAATAACAATATATACTTAAGAAGAGATGCATGTTGTCAATAGGAATACAAAATTATATTAGCAAGATGTAAGACAAGTTGAATATACTGTTTCCACTAAACTATTGTCATATACTTAAACTATTTTATTAGGATATCTATTAATCATGAAAGGACAAATAAAACTCTATAACTATCTCCTGCTTTCATTCAGTCGTTAAAACAAACAGATGTCACGATCCAGATTTTCCACTATCGAAAGTTGTAATGGCATCTACTAACAGAACTAGGCTAGCCAAATTTTATACATTCTTTGATAATTTCTAAACAATATAAATATACGAAAATAAATAAATAAAAGCGGAAGACTTTAAGCTTATGTAACTGAAATAAAAAATACAGAAGTTTAAAATATATCTCTACCCGAAGTCTGGTGTCACTAGCTCACAGACTACAAAAGAGTGCTAGAAACAAGTCTAAATGAAAATACAAAATGTCTGTCTCGGTACAAAGAAAACAAACTAAAACATGAAAAGGGTCCCTGGCCTGCGAACGCCTGCTAGGCTACCTCGAACGTCTCTGGACTGAAGTCAGCTCCCGATCGATACGCTACTGTTGTGATCTAAAAGCTGCTCCGGTGCCATAATCTGTACAAAAAGCACAGAAGTATAGTATCAGCACAACCGACCCCATGTGCTAGTAAGTGACTGGCCTAACCCCGGCGAAGTAGTGACAAGGCTAGACAAGACCTACCAAAAATAACCTGTGCAGATATGTGTATACAAGAGCAACGGAGAAAACAACAAAGAATATCAACTAAAAAGGGGAAGGGGCATGCTCGGGGAGAATACAGTGAAAACAGATCAATGGATATAACAAGAAACTACCTCAATACCATAACTCAAATATATAAGTGGTCGGCACGTCACACGATCACAATTCTTAGTTCATAGGTGGATGGTGTGCCACACAATCTCATTTCATAATTCATAGGTGGACGGCGTACCACACGATCCCAAAAGTGTACTCATAAGTGGTCGGCGCGCCACACTATCCCATTTCATAACTCACAAGTGGACGACGTGCCACACGATCCCATATCATAATTCATAATTGGACGGCGTGCCACACGATCCCAAAAGATGTATTCATAAGTGGCCAACATGCCACATGATCCCATTTCATAACTCACAAGTGGACAACGTGCATACGATCCCATATCATAATTCGAGTGGACGGCGTGCCACACGATCCCATTTTATAGTTCATAATACATATAATCTTTCTAAAGAGGTTCCACTAGGGAAATTCATCAACATAACGATTTAACTTGGCAAGGGTACAACTAACAGCCCAAATATCCCGGCAAGGGAGCATTAACAACAATAGACTACACATCTCGGCAAGGGAGAAACAACAATAATAGACAACATATCCCGGCAAGGGAAAAATCACAACACTTTCTCTTTTAATCACTTCTTTCTCAATTATCAAATTTTAGTTCGAGACAACGTTCCAATAATATACTACTCGCGATTCTTCCTCAACCGTTCACATTACTTGAAACTTAAAAATTAGACAAGAATGATGTTTCACAAGCTTGGATCAAATGCATTTAAGACTCACGGTCATGCTAGATTCCGGTGTATAGATAACCGTCACCATGCCTATACACCACACTCTTCATTTAGCAATTAGCAAATAATATCCTAATCATATTCCCTCTAACCAAAGTTAGAACAAATACTTACCTCGAAGGATCCAAACTCAACTCAAGCCTCTAGTATAGCTTTACCTCTTGGATTCGCCACCAAACCGCTCGAATCTAGCCACAAGTTACTAGAAGGTGTTAACAAATGCTACTGGAACCAATTTGAATGCATGAAAATGAATTGTCCAAAGTTATACTAAAAATTTTCCAAAATTCCCCCGGCGTACGTGGTCAAAACCTGAGGTTCAAATACATGATGAGGGAACTCACCCCAATAAGCAGAACTGTGATGAACTACAGATAGTGCCCCCTCTAAAACAAACTGAATTTAAACCTGAATGACATTAGCTGGCGCACCAGCCTCAAGCCTACTATATGAAACACATCAACGAGCCGGGCCTCCCCTTTCTTGGGCGCCCTCTACCTGCCTGAATACCTTGCTGTGACACATCGGTCTGAAATTTCAGACAATCTATCACCATGTGGCTAGTATCTCAACAATTGAAGCACCCTCTCTAGTGACGAGGCAGTGGGAACTGTGTGATAAGGGTACTCCAAGATCCATGAACACCTGAATAACCATGCATAGCCTGAAGCGTGAACTAAACTGGCTGACCCACAAAACCTCTATCATGATGCACCCTGCCTACAAATAAGGACTAGTGTATCTCCTCGATCTACGAGGCCTCCTCGCCTCTTTAAACTCTCTTTCATGACCTCTCCTGCTCTCTCTCTCTCTCTCTCTCTCTCTCTCTCTCTCTCTCTCTCTCTCTCTCTCTCTCTCTCTCTCTCTCGTGACCTTGCCTACCCTCTCTCTCTGGCATGCATACCCTCTATCCTCCTAGCAATGTTCACCACCTGCTGATATGGAATATCCATCTCTAACTCACGAGCCATACTTGACCTGATGCTAATAAGCTCCTCAATGAATCGGCGAACCTTCTCGCGAACAGTAGAACCAAGGCTGGGGCATATCTAGCCAAACTGGTGTAACGGACAACATACTCTGAGACGGTCATAACACCCTAGCGCAAATACCCAAACTCCACGCGTCATGCATTCCTGAGGCTTTGAGGAACAAACTCTCTTAGGAACATATCTGAAAACTGGGCCCAAGTCAGTGAAGCTGCCTCGTTTGGGTTGTCTAACTCATAGTGCGCCACAAATCATCGGCGTCTCCTCGAAGCTGGAAAATAGTGAAAGAAACCCCACTCGATCCAGAGATACCCGTAGTACCGAGAATGCGGCGACACTCATCAAGAAACCCCAAGGCAATGTCTAATTCTAATCCACTGAACACTGGAGGATCATACTTCTTGAATCTCTCTAGTCTCATCTGCTCTTGCTCGGAAGCCGCTGCCATACCCTCGGGCTGAACTGGTGCTGCAGGCGGAATAGGAATAATCTCATGGACCTGCTCGACATGCGCTCACTGCTTAGGAGTGCGGGCAGGGGGTTCTGTGCTCCTCCCCAGCCTGGGATGTGGCTTCAGCAAGGGGAAGCAATCCTACCTGAGCCAAAGTGGTTTACATACTAATGAACTATGCCAAATTTTCAACAGGGCTGGAGTAGTAGTAGCAGTAGGCGTGTCACGTGCCTGGACTACGACTGGATCTGCTGGTGGTACCTCGGCTTCCGCTCGCGTAGGTGCTCTCACTGCACCACGTGTGCATCCTCAAACTCTACCCCGGCCTTGACCTCCGACGGCTGCAGAAGACAGAGGTTTAGGATTGTGGATGTCAAAAATCTCGCACGACAGGGAAATCAAATGAAGTGGAATTTTCCTAATACTTACATAGCCTATCGCAGATAAGTACAGACATCTCCGTACCGATTCACGAGACTCTAATAAACTGACTTGTGATTTGTGACACATCTGAACCTAGAGCTCTGATACAAACTTGGAACGACTCCAGTTCGCCCTCCGTGAACATGTCGTGATGGAACCTAGTCCCTACGACTAGGTAAGCCTAACAATGCGAAAGATAAACCATAAATTGCAGAAGAATAATTAAAACTGATTTAGTAAAATGAACATGTATTTAAGGTGCCGCTCGGCACATACAATAAAACTCTATTTCCAAAACACGGAATATCACAAATCACAAGCTAAGGGATACATAAGAGGCTCTGACTCAAGAATATCTATACAAAGGAGAAATATTGAAAGAGCTATACTTATTACAAAAAACTGATAATGGACTCCTCGGTCTACGGACGTAGCAGATATACCTCTAAGTCTCTACCAATACACCTCCTTCCAAGGCTGACAAGACCGAATGGGAGTACCTGTATCTGCAAAACAAAAATATGTAGAAGAGTAGCATGAGCACACCACGGCGATGCCCAGTAAGTATCAAGACTAACCTCGGTAGAGTAGTGACGAAGAACAGTCAAGGCACCTACCGGTCAAGTAAACAATATAATCATAGGAATAATGGGAACAATATATAAAAATGTAAAGACTGCATGAATGACTAAAAATTCTACAATTCACAATAAGGGAAAAGGGCAACTAGTAGCAACAAGACTACAATAAATGATGATATGAAATGACAACAGAATCATAATCCAAATACTAAGGTCACAATAGGGAAAGGGGAAACACAAGTCAATAACTCATATCCTACAATAATAATCACATAAGGTCTTATTCAACTCTTTCCACAATTTAACCAAAATCTCGGACAAACCACAACTCACGAAAACCCAACATCTGAAATCTAACAATTGGCATCTTGTAACCCATCAATCTTATGAATATACTGACAACTAACTGGCTAACTAGGGCCACTCTCACATATATAATGGATAAACGAAGGCGTACCTCCACCCTTAGCACAATCAGAAGGAATTCACTTCTAATGGGGCTGTCCAACTACGTGTATGCTTGTGCAAGTGTTTTTAACAAGAATTCTACCAACTAGTAAACATGAAAATGAGAACGGATCATACGTACGATGTTTCCTTACAACTTCCAAGCGATAAAGCTCGTACAGGTAAGCAACCCACAATCACAATATCAAACAACTTAGGAACTCCTCCACAGGCCGTCACAGTTCTTTACAATTTATCCCTGACATAGCCCACCTTATTTCGCCACGTGTGCAAATAATAATATGATAAGCACCGCCTTATTTTGCCACACGTTCATCATAATGTTCCCACCTTATTCTGCCACATGCGCAACCCACATATAATCATATAACATATCTTGAATTATTACGTCGCATGTGCAAAACATCAATAACAACAATAGCACGGCAAAGACATCATGCAACCCTTCAACAACAATCGAACAACAGAGACCTCATGCATCACAGTACCAATAGTCGCACGGCAGAAACCTCGTGCATCACAGTATCAACAACCGCATGGCAGAAACTTCATGCATCATAATATCAACAACCGCACGACAGAACCTCGTGCATCACAGTCTCAAGTACAACACAATAAATGGTAATATATACAGGAACCAAGCAAGGGAATCAACTTAGGTATTTCCGTTCACCAAAAGATGGTACAACTAACTCACAAGGAATAATCGTAATAGAGAATACTAAGCATAATAAGAACCACTCGACAAGGAAGAAATAATACGAAACAAAATTCCATAATACTCAGTTCAACAAAAAGGAAATTAACATGAAATAAATAATTACAATTAAGGAAAATAATACCCAAACACAGGATATTTAACTTTTTTCCAATTAAGACCAATTAATTGCACGAGAGATAGAAATAATGTTTTCCAAATAATGACAAGCAGTTAGGAATGATAGTGTGACTATAGAAGAGAAAATGTCCACACTTAAACAAGTAAAAATCAATTAGGCAACAAGAATACACCAAAAAGGGTAAATAAATTCCAAGTAAGACATGTAGAGAGGAAACTAATAATAGGGAATTCAATCGTATTAAGAACAACGTCATATTAGGTGTTTCAAGGATCTAAGAATCTAAAAGGGACAATTTTTCACAAATAAATCCGTGCACACACTCTTCACCTCGCTTACAAGGAATACAAGCAACAAAGAAGACTCAAATCCTAAGGGTAAGTTCCCTACACAAGGTTAGCGAAGATACTTACCTCGAACCGGCTAAAATCAATTAGCAACCGCGTTCTTGCCACGAGCACTCGACTCCAAATGGACCAAATCTATTCAATTCAATCACACATTGTAAATAACACCTCAAGCAACTGATTCTACTATTTAATTCAAAGCTAAATTAAAAAATTAGGTAAAATAACCAAACGGCCCCTCAGGCCAACGTCTCGAAACTGGATGAATTTAATATTTTTCAGAACCCTCGTACTCTCACGAGTCTAACCATATAAAAATCTCTCAAATCAAAGGTCAAACACCCCCTCAAAACTCAATAATTAAGTCTATAAAGTTCTACTTATTTTTCATTAAAATCTGAAATTAAGAGGAGATTCATGAAAATTGGTCTAAATCGAGTGAGAAGCACTTACCCAAGTTGCCCAGGTGAATATCCATTCAAAAATTTCCAAAAACCGAGCTCTAGAAGTTAAAATATGATAAAATGGTAAAATCCTCGAATTTGGGATTTAAATCTGTCTGCCCAGATAATTGACCATCGCGAACATGGAAGAAGCATCACGTTCGCGAAGAACAAAAAGTGAAGGTGCTCAGGTTACTCATTGCGAATGGACAATGCATCCGCGAACGCGAAGAAGAAGAAGAATAAGGTGGCCCAGTGACTGCCCTTCGCGAACGCATGGGCCTGTACGCGAAAGCGAAGAGGGAAATGGCCAAATAATGCGAATGCGAGAATGGGAACGTGAACGCGATGGAGGGAGAGGCAGAGCTTCATGAATGCGAGGCTCTAAATACGAACGTGAAGAAGGATTTTAGGTGGCCAGAAATATAGCCGCGAATGCAAAGGGATGTTCGCAAACGCAGAAGAGGATATCAGAAGCAGAAGTTTCAGCAGTTCAAAACAATGGAAAATGGCCCCTAACCCATCCTAAACACACCCGAGGCCCCCTGGGATCCGTCTTATCACACACAAGTCATATAACCTAATAAGGACTCGCTCGAAGGTTCAAATCACATAAAACAACATCGAAACAGCGAATCAAACCAAAATTCAAGCTTATGAACTTTCAAATCTTCAAATATCGAAACACATACCAAAACTTATCAATTCAACTCTGAATGACGCTAAATTTTGCAGACAAGTCCAAAATAACATAACAGAGCTGATTCAACTCTCGAAATCGCATTCCGACCTTGATATCCCAAAAGTCAACTGTGGGTCAAACTTGTTCATTTTCCAACTTCAACTTTCGTTGAAATACCTCAAATCACTTTACGGACCTCCAAATTTAAATCCGGACGCGCGCTTAAGTCCAAAATTACCATACAAAGCTGGTGAGATTATTCACGATCCATTCCGGGATCGTTTACCTAAAAGTCCAATTGCGGTAAACTTTTCACCGTTCAAACTTCCAAAACTAGATTTCTTCTTTTAATTTAACTCTAAACCATCCGGAAGCCGAATTCTACCATGCATGCAAGTTGATACTCATATTTCAAAGATGTTGCAGACTTTATACCGCAGAACATAACTTAATTTCTCAAAACAAACAGTCGGGTCGTTACAGTATTCTTATTAGAAAATATTACATGCCTTTTTCTCTTTTCCCTCTTTTTATTTATAGGGACACACCCCCAATTAACCCTAAAAGTTAGAATACAAGAAATATCCTACGGAATATTCTCCTAAAGATTCTATTGCGAAACTACCCGTTACTACTCCTTCTGATGCTTTGACCTTGGCCATAATCGACTACTCCCCGATGATTCTCATTACTCACTAGTCGACCTCGGCCAAATTACATTTGGCAACATCACTTTGTGCCGAACACCTTTAGAGAGATTTTGACCAATACAACCCTAAACCACACCCTTCAACGCTTTGTCGTCAAACTATCCTTATTAAGATAGTACATTTTAGTCAATTATAAACAAAAGAGATAATACGTAAATTACCCCTCAAATTTGTCCAGAAAAATTATTTACACACCTTAACTTTATAGGCGATCTATGTCCCCCTATTCTTATTTGAGGTGAATTTAATACCCCATTGGTAACACTTAGTTAGTCTTGTGGGGGTGTGTGTAGTACATGCACGTCACGTGTCAAAATTTGCACAAAAACAAATTTTTTTCAGTTTTTTCAAAAAAAAGAGTTTTACAAATTTGTATATCCAAATTTTACAAAATAAAATTCTTTTAAAAAACTAAAAAATAAAAATAATATTTTTGAAAAACGAAAAATATTTTTTGAAAATTAATTTTCCAGTTTTTAAAAAACAAAGATATTTTGTTAAAAATAATTTTTTTCTTTTTTTTTTACAAATTTGTTTTTCCAGTTTTTAAAATTAATTTTTTTTAAAACTAAAAAAATAAAAATAAAGATTTTTCAAACAAAGAAAATATTTTGTTGAAAATAATTTTTTTAATGTTTAAAAACAAAGATATTTTGTTAAAAATGATTTTTTTCTGCTTTTACCAAAACAAAATTTTACAAGTTTGTTTTTCCAGTTTTTACAAAAAATAAATCTTTAAACAACTTAAAATATGAAGAAAAAAACTTCCGAAAATAATTTGTTGAAAATAGTTTTTTCAGTTTTTAAAAAAAGAAAATATTTTATTAATAACTGAAAAAAGAATTTTGTTTTTACAAAAAGAAATTAGTTTTTACATAAAAAACTTTTTGTTAAAAAAAATAATTTTTGCAATTATGAGAGGAAGAAGAAAAGGGGGTGAAAGAAAACAAAAAGGAAAAAAATAAGTAAAGAGGAAAGCAAACGAAAAAGGGACCCACAGTAATAATATTTCTCTCTTACACGTGAGATTGGGAGAATGAAGCTACTCTCTTTACCACGTCACCACTTAATAGGGTATTAAATTCACCCCAAACAAGAATAGGGGGACGTAGGTCGCCCGTAAAACAAAGATGTGTATATGATTTTACCGGACAAGTTTAATAAGTAATTTATGCATTATCTCTAAACGAAATAAACATGCATAATCACATATATAGTTATGATTTCAACCTTATAAGTTTTAATTTTAAAACGACTATTTTAAGAGTTAATATGAATTTTAAAACTAATATTTTTAGATATTAATAAATATATTACATAAATTATTATTTGTACAAAAACTAATGAAGTTCAGCTGAGCCACAAATTTATACATATTAAATAATTTTTTTAAGAAAAGCTATTAAATTTGGGTGAACTCGTAACAAGTTCAGCTTCCGTCCTTGTCCGCAATAAATTGGCGTATGATATCTTCATTTGATAGCATTGCATTTTATGCACTACGAAATACTCCGTGTCACACGTGTATTACATAACAGCAACCCTATGGATCGGACAAAAATTTTAATGAAATTTGCTTTGTCAGCATATCTATGGTTTTAGTGAGTCAGTCCGAAATTGAAATGATAAATATTTGGATTGAAAGTTTTTTGTAATGTTAATATATATATATATATATATATATATATATATATATATATATATATACACGTATTTCGTAGGTTAACAGAATTTTTTCTGTTAACGTAATTCGCAGTAAATTACTGCGAATTGATAAAAAAAAAATGTAAATACAATTCGCAGTAAATTACGGCGAATTCCTATTGAACGGGGCGTCTCCTCAATATTTGGACCAGATCGTTTTTAAAGTATATTTCGCAGTAAATTACTACGGTTTAGGCTAATTCGCAATAATTTACTACGGACTAAATAACAAGGAGTTTAGGGACACTGTTCGTTGATTTCGATTCCGTATTTCGGATTCAAAATTTCGAATTTCAAAAATTTATTTCGAGGTATTCTATTTATTTTATGGCAAAACTCGTATATTTATGCATATTAGTATTGTTTAGTAGTTTACATGTGAATTTATGTTATTTTTGTGTCCTTTAATATCCCCGGATTGATTTATTTGATATTCGAATTTATGTATTATATTTGATTTATTAACCTGAAAGCATGCTATTTTTGGTTATAAATATAAAGCCTTGTAATGTAGTAAAATATAGTGACTTTTAGCGTAGTAAAATATAGTAACTTGTAGCGTAGTAAAATATAGTCTTTTAGCGAAATAAAATATAGTCTTTTAGCGTAGTAAAAATGTAGAACTTGTTAGAGCCTTGTACCATAGTAAAATATAGAGCCTTGTAGCGTAGTAAGGGTAACTCGGTGCTACGGAGCCTATAAAATAAAGCTTTGAATCCATACATAATTATTCTCTCCAAATCAGAAATTTATAATAAGCTAAGAATATTGTAAAAATGTTGAAATTGAGAATTATAATAATTAACGATAACTCGGTGCTACCATGCCAAAAAAACTGAAGTCCGAATCCATACATAATTATTCTCTCCAATTCAAAAATAAAGTATGGAACCCATATATAATTATTCTCTCCTATATTAATTACAATTTTTAATTTAAATCTATAAGGCAAGAAAATTTTTAAAATATTGAACTCATACATAATTCGGTGGTACCAGACTGTTTAAATCAAGTCTGGAGCACCTAGATGACTATCTTCTCCAATATTAATTATTTAATTTATTAAAATATTACAACCAATTAATTATGTAGAATAATTTTATTTTAATTGTGTTTGAACAACAATTTTACTTATATAGTACATCACAACCACAAAAATTGACAACCAAAAACAAAAACAGAAAAAAAACAGTAGAACAAACGAAACAACTTGACAAAGAAAACATGAAGATTGACTAACAAAAACACGTAACATGTCATTCTTTAGGAACGACCGGGTAGTATTCTCTCCTTCATCAAAAATAGCTTCTTTTCAATCTTCTTTTTCTCTTTTCCCACCACCTCTATTTTCGCCTTCAAAACAGAAATTTTCGCCTTCCTCTATTTTCGCCTTCGGTCGTAAAGAGAAATTTTGCTTATTTTTAAGTGCAAAAAATAATTAGCGTGCAGCCGTTATTTATAGATAAGATTTCTACAATACACAGTAATATACTGTGAATTAGTTTAAAATAGCATTTTACCGTAGTAAAATATTGAGCTTTTTATCGTAGTAAAAATCAAGCCTGGAAACCATACATAATTTCATTATTAATTATAATTGTTAATTTAATTATTAATTTATTAAGCTAACACAACCAATTAATTTTGTTTAAATTATATTAGACGCCATGGCTTTTCCTTTGCCTGCGCATTCTGGACCTGTGGAGGATCAACTATTAGTGCTACTGGGCGACCGTAGGTCCTACTATGTGTGGGAGGTACAGCTATCAGAGCAGGCTCTCTGGCCTAGGAGACATGATGATCTTTGGGATTTTATTGATGGCCATCCTTTGCATGAGCGTGTAGAACACATCCTTCAGGATATGGGATTATATCCCATTTTTGAACTAGGCTGGATGCAGCTAGATTGGTCACTCATCACGGCCTTGGTAGAGCGGTGGCGACCAGAGACGCATACATTTTATTTGCCCACATGAAAGGCTACTATCACCTTAGAGGATATCCAGGTCTTATACGGAATGCGTATAGAAGGACGCGCCTTGACGCGCCCCACTACGTTAGAGGAGCGTCACATGCACAGTTGGCGGAACTGATGGGGCAGTGGACTGGACTTAGACCTGAGGGTCGGCAAAGGAGCGTTCCCGTTGCTTTATCAGCCATCAGAAATCATATGGCGGATTACCCCGATATTACCCACTAGACGAAGGATCTCCGGATAGCTAGGTACACACGTTGTGCGTTGCTCTTGCTCTTCAGGTATGTATTATGCCCGGACACTTCAGGTAAGTAAAGTGAGCATGCGCTTCATTCATCATATAGTAGAGCTGGGTCAGGTATCCCAGTACAGCTGGGGTGCTAGTGTGCTTGCGTATCTATATAGGAGCATGTGCCGGGCGAACATGGGTCCAACAGTTGATATATGCGGTTTTCTCCCCCTCTTACAGGTGACCAAATTTTTGAATATTTTGTTCTTTACTTCAAATTCGATATTGCCCCAGAATAACCACTCAATGACTGGGGCTATCCATGCTAAGCACGTCCTCCTTCCACCTTAACATACATTTTCAATAATTTTATTATAATAAATTCCATGTATACCTCCGGAATCCGCAAAAAATCTCTAAGAGTATCATCATCATCGATGGTAAACTCCAAATAATAAGCAAACCCCTACGGAGTCACTGAATACGAAAATCTACCGCTTACTTTGAAGTTAACAGAACGCCTCCTCTCACTCATTTATTTACATAACAACGATATCAATGTATCATACTCCATAGAGCGGCAATTTAATGTGACACTGTGGAGGTGAACTGTACCTCACATAGTTATTCTCCAGCACAACCTCACCACCCCAATACAGAAAAACCTTTATTTTTTGCACTTCAAACATTATAAAAAAGATCGATAAGAAGAAGAGAGAAGTTTATTGAATGAATGTTCATGAAAATCAAACGCCTATAAATAAGGCAAGTCCGAGCTCGGGGCATAGAATTTTTTTTCAAATGAATTCGTAATAAAATATTGCGTTTTATATTTTCGAATTATTGTTGTTGTGTCAGTTAAAATAATTAGGTGGGGCAAAAAATGGACAATTCACAGTAAATTACTGTAAGTTGCTAATTCGCAATAATTTAATGCGAATTGTTCTTTTTTTTTGCCTGGAACAGATGATTAATGCAAAATAAAATAATAAAGGAAATTCACAGTAAATTACTGTAAATTGCATTTAAAAAAATTATCAATTCTCAGTAAATTACTACGAAATAAATAAAAAATATAACTTATTTTTAACATTAAAAGAAAATTTAAGTCCAAAAAATTATTATTTCGGTTTCGGTTTCGTGTTCTGGTTTCAGTTCAGGATAATCCTCTGATAAAGAGTGCACTTACAAAGAAAAGTCATCTTTCCACTGAATTGAAATTGAAGTAGCCATACTTTACGGTGTGCGGGCCGAGCAGTCAGGCAAATACGAAAACCACGGCTCTAACGTAAAAAACAAACCACCGTCTTTTTAACCTAATCTCCATCCAAATTTTTATTCAGGCGGTGATTAAAGGAAAAAAAGAAAAAGCTTAGAAGTTCACAGTTAACAGGTATGTGCAGATTTCTTTTACGTAACTATTTTACCCTTCTTTTACGATACCTATTTTACTGTATTGTCAGTGACGAGCCATCTCTTTAATTCCTGGCATTAGTAAAGGTTTTACTGTAATAATGTAAATAGTACTACCTTTTAAAGTATTTAACTATACTCTATACAATAGAAGTCAAATCACACGGCCAATACTTGCATTAACTCTGTTTGCAATGATCCAATATTCTTTTCTTTAGTTCAGCGCCGAAGAAGTTAGAATAGCATGGAATTAATTATTTATTTTATTAGTCACTTATATTGATCTGGTCTAATTTTAGTTTGAACATTTCTAATTAGTTATACTTAGGACCTGTTTTTCCATATAAAAAAATTCTTTTATTCATTTTTTAAAAATTGTATTTGTCCATAAAATTTTGCAAGTTTTTGAAAAAAATTAAAAATAAATTTTTCAAAAACCAGAAAGTGATTTTGACCACTCTTTAATAATTTTCAGAAAAAACTTTTTTTTCCACTCAAAAAAGTGCAATGTTGTTTCAAGTAAAATCCATGTCCAAATATAATTTTGAAATTTCAAATGCAGTAATCCTCAAATATTATTTTTTTCAAAAATTATTACTTTTACGACTCTTACTTAGCTAGCGTTTGGACATACATTTAGTTGAAACTTGAAAAAATAATTTTTGAAAGTTGAAATTATGTTTGGACATGCATTTTATTTGAATAAAAACTTGAAGTTTTGTGAGTGAGAGAACAAGTTTTACCCGAAATCTATCTTAAACTAGATTGAAAACTTAAAAAATAATTTCAGAAATTATTCAAAAATAGATCATGTATTTTTCTAAAAATAATTGAAAAAATGCTGCCAAAATATATGGCAAACGGGGTCTTAAACACATGCAAAATCCTCGAGACATATACTGTTAAATCGAAACAAACCTTTTCTTTAGCGAGAAATAGTAGAAGTCTCCCTTGAACTCACAAAAGTCTCAGTACTACTTTCTTTTTCAATAACTTAGAAGATAACAACTTGTTTGGTCATTTATTACTTGTTGTATTGTATCATTTTGATATTTTAAATGTTATATTATTGTGATTGTTACTTAAATTTTACTATATCGTATTGTTAATAAATTATCGTTACGCAACGATAAAATATATTACTTTATGGAACGATCGATTTGATATGATTACGTCGTTATTTTTTTTTTCTCTCATCTTACCTTTTTTATTATTAAATATTTCTATTTTTTATCTCGCTTTTTTATATAATAATATTATCCCGTACTTTATTTTTTGTAATAATATTACAAATTCATTTTTCATATTATTGGGCATGATAATATAAAACGATCGCAAACAATACAATCTATATAAATATTATATACATCAAAATAATATAATACAATACGTTACGAATCAATATATAGCAACCATTCAAACAAGTTGTAAGAGAAAATAATTGAAACAAGTTATAATTGGGGAATAAATTTTTTAATTGGAGTAATATCTAAATTCTTAATCAGCAAGTTCCAGCAACTGGTAGAATCAACTGTTTAACTTTTAAGATTCTTCTAGAAAGGTCACGGAATCATTACTTTTGCCCGTTTCTCGTCGGACTTGGTGATATATACTCAATGACGAATCAGTCCTTTCTTTTCAAGTCTGAAGGCCTTTGATTCCGACGCCTCTTTTGGCACTACGCGTACGCGCATTTAAGGGTATTATAGACATTTCGACATCACATTTGGAAATTACGACTCCTTTTCCAATTATAATTAGTTCACCTTTCGTGACCAGAACTAGGACGTGTGAACCAAGCTTATCCCGTGTTCATTATTACACAAATACCCTTAACATCACTTTTATTTGACCACGTCTTGTGGGTATTATTGTCATTAACCAAATCCGACCGTCATTGGAAAATAGTCCTTTGACCCCTCAAATCTATATATATACTCACCTCAAAAATTGCGTTTCATATAACAACTCTTTTCTGCTAATCAAATCTCGTTCTTTGACGCTTCAGTTTGTGCCCCAAAAGAGAAACTTTTCTAAATTATGGGTTCCGAAGGAAACAAGTTTAACGACGGTACAAGCTTCCAGCCGGCGGAGCCAACACCGTGCGGAAACGGTTGCGGATTTTTCGGCGCGGCTGCGACGATGGGACTTTGTTCAAAGTGTTACAGAGATTATAAGATGAAGGAAGACCACGCGACGTTGGCTAAAGTAGCGATGGAGAAGCTTGTTATATCTAGACCTCAAGTTGACACCGCCGGAAAATCTAGTTCGTCGGCGACGGAGACGGCGACGGTGACGACGACGGTTATTAAAACGGAGGTGGAGAAGACGGTGGCGGAGGTCGCGGGGAGTGAGGCGAAGGTGGCGGTGTCAAACCGGTGTTTGACTTGTAGGAAGAAAGTGGGGGTAGTGGGTTTCAAGTGCAGATGTGGTAGTACCTTTTGTGGGACCCATAGATACCCTGAGCAGCATGATTGTACCTTTGATTTCAAATCTAAGGGGAAAGCAGAGATTGCTAAAGCTAATCCTGTAGTTAAGGCTGATAAAATTGATAGGTTCTAAGCCGCCTAACCAAAATTGAGCTCGGGGTAGGATTTTATTTTTAAAATTTGTGTCGTTGATTTGGTGTTGGGTAGAACAGGCTTGATGGGTGGTTAGGTTCGCTTTCGAATTTATGAATGTAAAATATATCGGCTATTTATTTATATAATTTGCTTCCAATTGCTCAATGATTGTTTAAGCATTCATTCTGGCTCAACCGCCACCCCACCCTCACCCAAACAAAAGAAAAAAGTAAAGGAGAAGAGATAAATAGTTTTTAGAATTGGCTTTAATCTTTTTAAGTTGTTAATGAAACAAATTGTTTACTCTAAATAAGTAACAATTGAATTTATACTGATTTTAAAAATAATATGCGGTCTTACTTGACACAAACGGTAGAAATACGTAAATTGACATTGTAATTGATCATAAATAGAAATAAAAGCAAATCAAAGAAAATGTATAATTTTGGCCCTCTAGCTAGATAGATCGTCTTCGAACCAAACAAATATTGAAAATATGAATAAAGTAATAAAGTATTTTTCAATATGAATAAAGTAATAGAATATTGAGAGTAGGGGAGTCCTATCCTTTATATAATTCTAAATACATTAAGAAATTCCATGATCAGCTAATTAATTCTCTTTTTGATATGTGCCGAGCTTTCTACCGTGATTCTCGTCCGACTGTGAATATTTTTGGCTTTTTATTATTTGGCTCGGTGAGCTTCCCTCGATCTTGCTCTATCTCTATCCTGCTTGATCTCGATCTTGGCCGATCTCGATCGATCGATCTCTCGGTCACAAGTTCGGCAATCTAACTTTACATCATGGTCCGACATAACATGGGGTCGAACCTTGACCTGCCACGTCCCAGTCTCGATTAGTCATATAAAAAAGGGCAAGCCTGATTTTGACCGTATGTAGATAGTCTCCTTGTTTCTCGAAGAGAAATGACGAGAAACGATATAGATCTTTTCCAATCCCATCTCGATGGACCATGATGTAAGCGACGAACCCGACCATGACATCAGCGACAAGTGGATATTGAGACATCCCGTCGAATCGGCTACCGAGACATTAAATGGCTATCAGTTGCTGTCGGCCACTACTAGTTCTGAAACATCGCCAGCTTTTTATAAAAACCCAAGCCTTTCCTCATTCAAACTTTTACACTCAAAGTCCTCCGTACTTTTGCTCTTTTTTCAACAAAACTCTCTTCTTTACCATCTTCACACCTAAATTCCTTGAAACCTAATCAAATCGCGTATCATCCCAATTCTCTTTTCTCTTGTTCATCAATGGCTAAAACTTCCAAAATTGTGCCGCAAAAGGAGGCCGCTTCTTCATCAAGACCCACCGGCAATGAGGCTCGGGCGAAACCCACCCTGAGGAATTCATTCCGCCAGGGTGCCCAACCAACACTGACTTTATGCTAAAAAAGACTCCCTCGGTATCGTGCCGATGTGAACCGGTATCGAGGTATATATGCACCATTACCAAAGACATCCCAGAAGGGTAAAAGAGGATTGTAACTGGGTGAATAAGGATGCAGTAATTCCTAATCCTGAGGAATTGGTCACTACTCACGTGTAGAGGCATATAAGTGTTTACACTTACCCCTTCACGATGGGTCCCTTAGACCCCATCATCGTCGCCTTTTGCAAGAGGTATGACGTCACCCTCAGCCAAATCCACCTTTCATTCTCGGGAACAGTCATTCTCCTCTGTTTTTTCACAAGCAAAATCGAAGGATGTCTCTTTACCCTCAATCACCTCATGCGCCTCTACATTCCTAGGCTCTATAGAGTGGACTGATTAAGCTTTCCAGCCGGGCCAGTAGAGCTCCATTCTCCAGTATATACGAGTTTGAGAATCGAGGCTGGATGGGCTGATTTTCCGAATAAAGACTTCGGACCTGATCCCCGTAGAAGACATACCATTTTCTGAGAAGTGGAACATGAAATGTATGTACACATAACCTTGAATGTTTAATTTGTTGTTTTACTTCCTATCTTCTTTGCTCATCTATGTTTTGGCGTTGCAGTTGTGGGCTAGAAGCTAGAACCAATTCCGAAACTCAAGCAATGGGTCGAAGGCCTAGTGTCACAGAGACCCTACTCTGAATGTGCCTGTATAAAGTTGTTGAAGGGCCAGTGGGAGGCCCGTAATCATGGTAGGTTTCGTCCTTGGAAAGGCTGTTGCCTATGCTTCTTCTCAAAATTACTCATCATTTTTCTTTTGTAGGTATGGAGAAGGACGTTACAATGAGACCGACGTCTGGTGATGAATAAGTCCTTCCCCAACCACCTGCTCCGAAGCAGGCCCAAGAGAAGAAGATGGAAGAGGATATGAGTTTCCAGGGCCCGAAGAAGAATAGATCGGTCAGGAGGTCTCGCAGGCTCGGAGGGTGTTGTTAGTATGCCTTCATACTCACTTCGCTAATTAAGGGATGAATCCTAAGAAGAGCAGGAAGAAGACAACTCCCAGCTGGTGGCCCGCGCTTGCGCTTGTGCTTCGACACAAAAGCCCTCCGAACTGGAGGAAGTTGACGAGGCAGCTTCGGCAGAAGTTCCAGAACCATAAAGAGTCGAGGCCGCTCCATATCAAACTGAGATTATCGAGGGAAGAAACGGAGGCGAGGCTTATCGAATAGCTGAAGATGTCCCAAGGGACGATCTCGAAATAATTGATATCTCCGAGTCCTCTCAATTTTTCGACGCCACGATCCGCGAGGCTGCTAACTTGGTAGGTCACTCTTGCGAGGGTCCTCGGGGGGCAGTTGACATCCACAACTTCCTGGATGGGGTGGAGTTCGAAGCTTTGGGAGATGTCACGGAGCTTGATCACTTATTGGTGTAGAAGAAAACACTATCACCGGACATCACTGGGTCTTCATCGAGCCCAAAACTATTGGACCGATTTCGGCCCCAGTACTAAGCCTGATCGTATGCGTAACATTTTGCTTACTGTCCCAGAAGATGCACGAGTCTTCTCTCCCCCCGTGGGGATCGCTAGCTACCTGCTATGCTTGGTGACCTAAGAAGGCCAAGCCGTGATGGATGCAGTGGGAGCCGTTTGCCTATTCAATGAGCCCCAGCATGCTCTAAATCGGGTAACTTCGAGGGCCATTCCATTATCTTTTTTAAACTTTCAGTTGTAGATAATTCTAACATTTTCTTCCTTACTTGTAGGCTTTGGTGTTGCATCACGAGGCATTCCTTCGAATTCGGGAGGGGCGTAAGGCTGAGGTTTGGGACCTCACTGAGAAAACCAATACCTACAAGCTTCTTTGTGAGAAGCTTCAGGCAGATTTGGTGACGATTGGAGATGGGCATGCTGAGATGGCCGAGCAAGTATTTTGAGTGCTTCAGGATCAATTCCGACAGAGACTCGAACAAATCAATGAACTTCAGATATAAATAGATGACATATGAGTCGAAGCTAAAAAGTTCAAGGGGTGTATGGACGTCTTATTTTCAAAAAAGGAGGTCGTCCAAGTAAAGATGGAGTCGGTCGAGTGTCAGCTTCAGGCTGCAAGGGAGAGAGCCTCAGTGCATGCCATGAAAATTGAGGAGCTTTAGTCTCAACTGGACTTGGCCATCTTCGATAAGGCGAACTTGGCCAATGAACTCGAGGTGTCCAAGTCTAAGGTGGCCATGACCAACACCAAAGCTGATGCTAAAGTGGCCCAATATATAGTTGACGTCGAGGCCATCCAGGTGAAGGCCAAGAGCATGGTGGACCATGCAAAATGGCAAGCTCGAAGGGAATCCCTCGAAGAGGTTCAGGCTCAAGGTTTCAATATTGTGGCAGAACCCGAGACTGGCAAAGTAGAGGAGACCATAGTCTGGAAGTTAGCCTTACCTGAAGAAGACTCCGAGAGCCTAAGCGGATCCAAAGATGGGGAAGATCCTGAGGACGGAGATGCTCCCTTCGATGAAGACCAGGCCACTTTGGCCTTTGTATTTTTTTCTTTCTTTTGTATCTTTTTAGGCCATTTTGGCCGTTGTAAATTTTGTGTTTGGACGATCTGGCCTTTGTAAAAAGATTATATATATATATATAAAGGCTGTCTACCCTTTTCGGCTCTTGAACTTTTTCTTAGTTTTATTGCTTGTATTCACAAAGGCTAGAGTGCCTTAGCGCAAAATAACTCAAGTTGTAAAAGTTTGAACAAATCCTGCCTTCATATTATTTAGTTTTGAGGCGCTTTGGATTCGGTGACACCGGGAACTTTCTCCCGAAATAAGTAA
This sequence comes from Nicotiana benthamiana, assembly GCA_034376525.1. Lineage (NCBI taxonomy): Eukaryota > Viridiplantae > Streptophyta > Magnoliopsida > Solanales > Solanaceae > Nicotiana > Nicotiana benthamiana. The sequence goes on along the minus strand of CM067332.1, from coordinate 128,581,003 downwards.
TTCAAAATATATCTTTGCCTAGGGCTATCCTTTAGATCCGGTTAAGAAAATTTCAAAGGCCTATTTTTGTTACGGTTTTCGTACTTCTCCAAGCGTACTAATATAGCCGTGGCCTTTTAATTTTGGGTGTACCCAGTGGGCTTGCTTTCCCTAGTTATCCAGGCTTGCCTAAGATAACAGTTCCCGAGTGGGTATGACCTTGGCCTTTAATATTCGGGGGTTGCCAGATAGGTTTTGCATTCCCGATATTTTAATAGCTCGATCTATTTTGAAGTTGGTTTCGGAATGGAAGTACCTGAATGAGATAGTGACCATTCGAACTTGGTTATAATTGGCCCTTGAGCCCGTTTTCCTAAGAGATTGAAAGTACGGGATTGTAAAGTCAAACATTTTTCCAAGACATAAGATAATTGCAAGGAAATTACTTCTCTTAATCTTGTCAAAAATAGTCATACATGCGTACATGTTTTATGTCAGGGCTCGAGCAATCTACGTGGACACAATTCGTTTTGACCGTTTGGCCCTTACAATATATCTTGCCTATCGAGACCCATACAGTTTGAAATGTTTTCCGTGCTAGAACAATTCGATATTCGAGGGTAATTCCCCCTAGTATTCAATGTTGATTGTAGAGAAATCTCGGATGCTGTAAATACAGTCTTTGATAGCGATTCATGATCGGCCTTTGATTATAAGTTAGCACGATCCCCTGTTCCCTCGTTAAAAACCTCATCGGAAACCCATTTGGGACAAAACAATGCCTATGGAAAAAAGAGTGCAAAACGTGCTTTTAGACCTAAAGACTTCATGCCGCTAAATCCATCATTATTTCTTGTTGACCACCTGCAAGTGTAAGTCTAATATAAAGGAAATAGAAATGCATTGTACCCTAGCAGTAACACCATTTTAGGTGAGATATGTTCCAATTTCTCGATATTTGTTCTCCATTCATCATTCTGAGCTCATAGGATCCTTTTTCGGTGACTTCCAGAAATCTAGTATGGTCCTTCCCAGTTCGAGCCTAATTTCCCTTCATTCAAATTTCGGGTGTTGAGGGTGATTTTCCTCACTACCAGGTCCACGACGCTGAAATACCAAAGATTGGCACTTCGGTTATAGTATCTCTCGATCTGTTATTTTTGGGCAGCCAATCAGTCGAGGGAGGCTTCACGTCTTTCATCTAATAATTCTAGGCTCGTATTCATAGCCTCGTTATTTGAATCTTCTATTGCATATCGGAACATGATACTCGGCTCTCTGACCTCGACGGGTATTAGAGCTTCGACGCCATAAACTAATGAAATGGGGTAGTCCCGGTACTAGATTTTGATATTGTACGGTATGCCTAAATAACCTCAGGTAGAATTTCCTTCCACTTTCCCTTTATGTTGGTTAGCCTCTTAGGTTTTGGATGATGGTTTTGTTGGTCGATTTGGCTTGTCTATTTTCAGTGGGATGACAAAGGTGTTGATAGGATTCGTTTGATCTTGTGATCTTCGAGAAATTTAGTCACCTTGATGCTGATAAATTGCTTTCCATTATCGCATACAATTTCGGAAGGCATCCCGAATTGATATATGATGTGATCCTAAATGAAGTCGATGAATTTCTTCTCCCTGACTTTCTTGAAAACCCACTTAGAGCAATAATTAGTCATAAATAAAATGAATTTATCTTTACCTGGGGCCCATGGAAGAGGGCTAACGATGTCTATTACTTACTTCATGAACGGCCATGGGGACAAGCCCGAATGGAGTAGATCCATGGGTTGATGAATCATCGGTGCATGTCTTTGGAACTTGTCACATGTTCGAACAAACTCTTTCACATCTTTCTCCATGATGATCCAGTAATATCCGGCTCTGATTACTTTGTGGACTAATGATTCGGCACTAGAATGATTTCCAAAACTGCCCTCATGGACTTCCCGTAGAAAATATTCGGTATCTTCTGTTCCCAAACATATTGCTAACGAACCATCGAACATCCTTCTGAACATGGTCTCATCTTCGAACAAGGTGAATTATGATGCTTTTGTGTGCAAGGCTCTTGATTCTTTTGAGTCCGAGGGAGGTCTTTGTTCTTCAAATACTTTATTTATTTGCTTCTCCAATCCTAGGTCAAACTTGTGGAGTTTATCTCGGTGTGGACTTCTTCGACCACTTATCTCATGAGTTGTATGATAGCCCTTGAATTGAGTTCTTTGTCTTCGACCGATGACCCTAGGTTTTCGAGGGCATCGACTTCACGATTATGATCTCGAGGCACATGTTGTAAAGTCCATTCCTTGAATTGATGTAGAGTTACTTGTAACTTATCCAGGTATCTTTTCTTTTGTTCTTCTCGAGCTTCAAAGGTTTCGTTAACCCGATTCACAACAATGAGGGAGTCGCATTTGGCTTCGATCACCTCCGCTCCCACGCCTTTGGCTAGTTCGAGACCTGCAATCATGGCCTCATATTCAGCCTCATTGTTAGTCAATTTTACAGTTATAATAGATTGTCTAATCACGTTATCTTTGGGTGGTTTTAGCACGATGCCGAGTCCGGAACCCTTTGCGTTCGAAGCACCGTCCGTAAAGAGGGTCCATATTCCTGAATATGTACCCGAGTTGAAAAATAGTTCTCTTTCAACCTCGGGTACTAGGGGCGGTGTGAAGTAAGCAAAGATTTGAGACTTGATAGCTGTTCGAGGTCGATACTCAATATTGTACCTGTTGATTTCTATGGCCCATTTGGAAATCGTCCCGAAATCTCGGGCTTATGCAAAATATTTCAAAGAAGATAAGTTGTTACAACACATATGAGATGCCATTGATAGTATGGTTTTAGTTTCTTAGATGAGCTTATCAAAGCGAGCGCTAATTTTTCTAGATGGGGGTACCTAGTTTCGGCCTCACCTAAGGTCCAACTAACATAATAGATAGGTATTTGCATACCTCGTTATTCTCGGACCAGGACTCCACTTACCTTTATCTTCAATACTGCCAGATACAAGTAAAGTTGTTTATCTGCCCTCGGTGTGTGAAGCAACAACATGCTCGATAAGTACCGTTTAAATGCATCCAAGCCTGTTGGCATTCTGGAGTCCATGTAAAGTTATTCTTCTTCTTCGGTAATGAAAATAATCAATGGCTCTTATTGGTGGACCTCAATATGAATCGCCCCAGGGCGGCTATGTGCGCCGTTAACCTTTGCACGGTTTCTACGTTGTCTACTACCATTGTCATGACCCAAACCGATGGGCCATGATAAGTGCTTGAGTCCTACCTATCAAATACCCCTAAGCATGAGTCTAAGAGATAAACATGAGTTAAGTCTAGGTCATGAATAACTCCTATCAATAAACTGCTGAATTACGTGAATAACATACGTGAAGAAAATATGTGCACAAGACATATATACATATATATATGTGGAATACGGTAGGACGAGCTGGCAAGGCTGTTATAGATAACTATATATCTAAAACTGAAAGCCGACAAGGCCGCATACTATCTAAGTATGCATGACTGTCTATAGACCTCTAGTAGAGTATAAAGTACGGGACTGGACCTCGTTATACCCATATATGTATTCAAGCATATTGTACAAAATCTAAAGCAGCTCCGGATCAAAAGGAGCACACCAATTCTTGCTGATCATTAACCCTAAGAAGGGGGACCGTCAGCTTGTCTACCTGCACCTGAAGACATGAAACGCAGGCCCCGAGAAATATGGGCGATAATACGAATAATATACTGAGTATTTAGTGCATGAAAATCAGTACATAAATATATAGATGAGACATGGAGTAAAGAATTTCACCTGTGAGTCTAAATAACTTCGTGAATCCTGGAACATTTATAATGTCATACACGTGCGTATAAATGCCGTATCATGCATAGGTATAGGTGTACATAACAACGTCAAGCCTATGAGGGCATCCCATCATATCATCTCAGCCACTGGGCAAAATCATCAACATATAACAGTTGATCGGGTGGTGGTGCATATATAACGCCATAACCTTTTCCCACATTTTATATACATATCATATGCGCGTATATAATATCATCTAGTCATGGATCAATGTACATGTATAAATGAATGCAATGCATAAGAAATACGTCAATAAGATTTTTCGGAATGTTATAAGATTCGTATGTCTTTCGGATAACTTTATCAACTACGTATTTTTCTGAGACCCATGAACAGAAGATATAATAATAATTTACATGGGAAATCAAGAACATATGCACCCCTAGTAATTTTATAAGTAGAGTCATTTATGAAAGTTGTGCATTTGCTCATTTCGTTTGTATCGTATGAATCATGCCAAAAAGAAAAAATGGATAACCATAACATACCTGAACCGATTTTTTTGACAATCCTTCTAACATGCACCAATCGCGACAAAACACGTAATAATGAAATCAAAATAAGGAAACATACGTATAATATTTTTGAGAAAAATTATATTGTACTTTCTTAGAATCGCAAATTCCGCATTGCTATAGTTTTAAGTAGTCTTCATATGAAATGTTGAAGAAAATCATATTGCTATTGCAAAAAATGATCTTTCCTGAAGCTTTCTTCCGTGACTTAGTAGATGTGAGCATTTCATTTTGTGAATTAGACAGATTCCTTTTAATCCTTAGGTTTGGGCCCCACTTAGGATGACTTGCCCGACCAAAAAGCTCCTAAAGGTGCCACCTTTTACATGTATTAAGAGTCATTACTTGGGCATTTGATCAAGATCGCCTTGGGCTGCGACGTTGAAGCCCATAAAGCTTATCCAAAGATGCTTAATTAATTAGTTAATCTCCTACTAAAAATCAATAATTATTTAATTATTTACGTAATTAATAATTATCTCAAATTACTTAAACTACTATTTACTTTTAACACATTTTATTTACCCTACTATTATGGTCATGTGGTACCTTGTATGACATTAGTCCATAAATACCTGTTATTATAGCTCGAACCGTATTTTATTCCCAAATTGATAACCTTCAATGAAAATTATTTTTGTAATTCGTTTATCCTTTAACCTTCACGGTACTTACTTATCGCCTATTATAAATAGCATAAATGCTTATAACCTCAAAAATAATCATGTTCTTGAACTTATGTCAATTATCTTACGAAAATTCAACATACAAAAAGTATGGGACGTAACACTTGTGTTATTTTCTCCGTCATAACTTACCTCTCGCACTGACTCCTTATGTATCAAGTATTCATTCGCACTTATTTATCAATAATATCCTGGCCGGGAACTCTTACTGCCTTTCCCGGGGTCGTGCTTGCATAACTTTTGGGAGTCGCGACATATTTGTAGGATCTTAATAAAGGCAACCTCATTTTTTGGTCCTTTTTACCACATTCTTCCTTTATCATTCCATAGTTACCTCTTCGTCTTAGGCGTGTTTTTACATCAACAATGATCCTTACTTGCCTTAAGGTAACCCTAATGTGTGGATGGATTGTTGTAGTTAGCTATCATTTCCAAAGGATAAAGCAAAACATGGTAATAGTTCTCCTTATGAGACACCCAGATGGCACACTTTAGAATAATATTGTTGGATATGAATACTAGAATGTTCAGAAAGTTCATAAGATAGGCACCAGAATCCTAGAATGGATGAATATTTACCTTAGTATGTCTCTCACCCCTAGTTAAAAAAAATAGAGAATGTTAGGCGTCCGAAGAGCCAGTGAGATGAAGCAAGGGGAGCTAAAATTGAAAGAACATTTTGTTGAAATTTTCAAAATAAATTGATAGATAGAAATATTAGCCGGATAATAAGAAAAGAGTAAATGACTCATTATGAGTAAGATGTGAAAAATGACTGATAATGGTAAAGGTAAATCAAAGTATGACAAAATAATAGAGTCTATAGTCAAGTGAATGAAAAGACAAGAGGATACCGGTCTTGAGACAATAAAACTCTATAAGCCATAAGGTTAGACCCACATTTTGAGAAATAAGTTGGTGACTCGAATGTGATTATTAGAAGGCTAAGTTAGACCCCCGGAGTAATATAAATTAGCATGGGCTAGTGAACAACATAAACTGAACATCAAAAGATTTGATAATATTCGGCATCATGAGAAATTCAAAGATAGTGTTCTGACAATAATAAAATGGATAACAAAAGAATAACCTTTAAAATTCATTCAAGAAGATGCTTCCCTAAAGCAAGAACTGTGAGCAAGGTTAATCTTAAGAGACTAAGTGTGCTAGTTATACTAGGTGTCACCCTTGTGCTTAAGGAATTCAGTTATCCCTCTTGAGTTCCTGATAGACTGGTTGACAGTCCTTGTAGTAGGTTATCAGCTCAGCTTGTTGCTGCACTTTACTTGCTCAGGAGTTGCCTATTTGGTCAATATGATTAGGACATTCATTGATTGGTATGTAGGGGCTTTGTTCCGGCCTTTATGGAGTTTATGTACTCTTAGAGAATTGTAGATAGATGTCATGTGTATGGATACTTGTATGACCTTTTTGGCCTATGTTTTAAGTGTACAAATGTTCATGCCGGCCTTATAGGTCCATATGTTACATGTATAAGTTTCTAAATCATGTCGGGTCATCATATGTCTAGTATTCCCTTATGGTTTATTTTGGTTATCTCATGACAACTCTTCTGACCCATTTACCCATGATGGTGTGATAAGAAAGATACGTTACTTTGGTACTCGGTTGGGTAAGGCACCAGTTGCCAGTCGTGGCCCATCTGTTTGGGTCGTGACAACCGTGATGTCCTTGACAACTTTGATTTTGTTGGGGTTGATTTTGATTTCTCAATTGGGTACCATGAAGCCAAGAAATTTTCCAGAGCAGGCCCCGAACGCGTATTTTTCTGGGTTGAGCCTCATGTTGTATTTCTTCAGTATACTGAAAGTTTCCTGAAAATGCTTTAAATGGTCCTCTGCTCGCAGGAACTTAACTAGCATGTCATCAATATAAACTTCCATAGATTTCCCTATTTTTTCTTCGAACATTTAGTTTACTAGTTGTTGATAAGTTGCACCAGCATTTTTAATCCGAATGGAATTACATTATAGTAGTAAGTACCATACTTAGTGATGAAAAAGGTCTTTTCATGGTCTTCCAGGTTCATATGTATTTTGGCTGTACCAGGTATAGGCATCGAGAAAACTGAGGATCTAGTGGCCGGCCATGGCATCGATCATGAATTCGATATTAGGCAAAGGAAAAGAATCCTTGGGGCATTCTTTATTTAGGTATTTGTAATTTACACACATTCTAAGTTTGTTTCTCTTTTAGGGACTATTACTATGTTTGCTAACCATTCAGGATATCTTACTTCCCAGATGGACCCTATTTTGAGAATTTTGGTTTCCTTTTCTTTGATGAAAGCGTGTTTGACCTCGAACTGGGGTCTTCTTTTTTGCTTCTTCGGATGAAACTTAGGGTCCAGTCTTAGTTTATGGGTGGTGATTTTTTGTGGGATCCCTTCATATCAAGATGAGACCAAGAAAAGAAATCCATGTTAGTTTTAAGGAATTGAATAGGTTTTCCCCTGAGCTTTGGGGATAGCCCCGTGCCCAAGTATTTCTTTTGTTTGGGATGATGTTCGGCTAGTATGATTTGTTCGAGCTCTTCGACCATTGACTTGGTGGCGTGGGAATCATCAGGGAGTATGAAGGATCGAAAAACCCCATAGTCATTATCCTCATGAGTCCCCTGCTTCTCTGATTGGGTCGAGGCGAGTGTCTGTGGTTGCTATTTTACATCCTATTTTTCTTCGAGTTTGACCCTTAAGTTTATGAGAGTGCTGATATCGGTTAGTCGATGAAAAACATTTCCTTGGTGGCAAGTTGCTCCCCGTAGACTATTTGATTCCCTTTGGCATCGGGAACTTTAGAACCTGGTGAAGGGTCGAGGGCACTGGCCTCATGTTATGGATCCACGGCCTCCCGAATAGGGCATTGTACCTCATATCACCCTCGATCACATGGAACTTCGTCTCTTGGATAGTCCCAACGACGTTCACTAGCAAAGTTATCTCACCTTAGGTGGTTTCACATGCCATATTGAAGCCGCTTAACACTCGGACCACGAGCACATCCTGATCCTGTAGGCCGAGCTATTCTACGACCCTTGATTGAATGATGTTGGCCGAGCTACCTGGATCAATTAAAGCACGGTTAACTTGAGTCTTATTCATAAGTACAGATATTACCACTGCATCATCATGGGGTTGTACGATCCCTTCTGCATCCCCGTCATTGAAAGATAAGGTTCCTTCTGCTACATAATCCTGAGTTCGCTTCTCCCTTGTGATCGGCACCTTGGTGCATTTTATTACTAGTCCTTGAGGAATGTCGACCCTACAACAATCATGTGATAACGTGTTTTTTCTCTTCTTGCTTGTTTTGTCTATTTCAATCTCTATTTTTGAATTGATTCTTGGCACGATCGCTTAAGAATTCCCGAAGGTGCCCCGCGTTGAATAACTTGGCTACTTCCTCCCTTAGTTGTCTCCAATCTTCCGTTATATGGCCATGGGTGCCATGATATTTGCACATTTGTTTGGGATTTATCTGGTCTGTATCAGTCTGCAGAGGTGGAGGTCATCAAGTATCTTTGATACGCCTGATAGCTGATACGATGGAAGATATATCGTCATTGAAGTTATATTATGATAGTTGCGGTTCTTCTTTGGGCCCGTCATCCCTGTCAAAACCATTGTTACTCATGAGCCTCAGAGTCTAACCTTAATTATTTCTCCTTTCACCCCAAATAGGGTTGCGCCCAGGACCGTTGCCTTTTCGATATCCATTATCTGACTGGTAGCGATCCTCGTTCGACCGTGGCTCTCGGTCGATGTCCCTTTTCACTTTGTCAAATGGCTTGATAGGATAAAAGGACTAGGAAGGAGTCCCCAACTGATATGCATATCGGCCCAGGTAATAGTTGTGTATTCGATCAAGTTCTGTTTTAGTTGTTTTGAAGACACCAAGCTTCGTACGTTTAGTCTTGGCTGAAGGCCTGAATGGCTCAATCATCGGCGACTGGTGGTAGATCTATGCGTTCCATTTGAATTCGAGACACAAACTCTCTAAGCATCTCGTTATCTTTCTGCTTTATAGCTTGTTAAGCCTGCAACATTTTGAACATCACTCGAAGGTTGGTCCCGCCTTCTTCACCGCCTATGTGCTCAGACCGGCTGATGGAACATCTCTGCGGACACTACTCTCAGGATCAACGGCCAAATTTGCATTAATGGCAACATGGGAGCTGACGTCAATTGGGTCTACGACCGGGACTCCATCGATGTCAACTGGAGGTACTTCATTCCCTGGGGCGTCTATGTTGTCGTTTTCGTCATGGAGACCAAGGCCATTGTCTATGTGTCTGGGTGCTGCTTGAGAGTTTGACATACTGATCTGGAATAAAAAATACTCACAAGAACAAGTATAAAATAGTGTGTCACAAGAGTTAGTACCAGGCAATCACTACTATCCTTAGCCCCACAGTTGGCGCCAAACTATTTACCCTAAAAATAGATAACAATTAAATTTATATGTGGTTTAAGGACGCGTGATTTTACTTGGCACAAACTGAAAAACACGTAAATTGATATTGAAATCGATTGTGCTTTATTTATTGTCGTGAGCTGACTGGATCCCCAATTAATACGGGTGAACAAACAAAATATAGTAGGATGCTTGGTAAAATCACTTGCATACTGCGACTTGCAAACCTACATTGTGCTTGGTAAGTCACCATTAATAATTGACTTAGAAAGGTGCACGCCTTGGCTAGAAAAGCAACAGAAATAAAAGAAAACCAATGGAAATGTACAGCTTTGACCCTCGAGTTAGGCCGCCCTTGAACCAAACAAATATTCTACTGAAAAATATGAAACAAGTAACAGAGTATTGAGAGCTTAAGAGAAATGTAGTATATTGCTTTATATTGTGTGAATATGATGCCTTTTACAAATAATCAAATCCCTTTTATATAATAGGGGAATCCTACCCTTGATATAATTCTAAATATAGTAAGAAATTCCATAATTGGCTAATTAATCGGCCTCTTCTTGATACGTGCCAAGATTTTCGCCGTGATCCTCGTCCTATCGCAGATATTTTAACTTTCTGTTATTTGTCTCTATAAGCTTTCCTCAATCTTGCTCGATCTCTATCCTACTTGGACTCGATCTTGGCCGATCTCGATCTTGGCTGTTCTCTATCTTGATCGATCTCTGGGTCACAAGCTCGACAATCTAACTTTACATCATGGTCCGATATAATATAGGGTCGAACCTTGGCATACCACGTTCCAGTCTCGATTAGTCATACAAAAAAGACAAGCCCGATTTTGATCGTATACAATGTGGTTGTGAAGCTTTTTCATAGTTGATGTAGATTTACTTTGCAACTATGTACACATGCTAATGAAATGTGGTTACGAAATTTTTCGATAGCTTTGCAACTAGGTGATTTGTTTTTCGGGCGCAAGGCTTTACTTATAGTAAATCTAGCTGCAATTCTCGTGGACGAATTGTTCGGAGTAACTACAGTTATTGATGGACGTGAGGCCGAGCTGCCATCTCAATTTAAAAGGTTAGTTCAATTTGGAATAAATTAAAAAATATAAATTTAAATATATCATGGGATCTATTTTATTTTTGAATATGGAAAAGTGGGTTTTTTTAACGAACTAATGATGTTGAATAAATACACGGACAAATAATGGTTCCTACTTTTCTTCCTGTCATCATGTGTATAAATATAATTCTGCATAAAGAATTCAAATGCACCCTGAAAATAAAAATGTACCATGAATTATCAAAGGTCAAACTCAAACACGTCGATAATAATTCTTAATATTGTGTCATTTATAAGTAACTCTAAGTGGTCGGGTCGTTTGTTTCAAACTTGGACTATTATTATAATCTAACTTATTCCACTTTTTATATGGGATAAATTATTAATGTAGAAATTAAGAAGTTTAGCTAATACCCCCAATCAAACACATAATAAATTTAATCTCAAAATTCATACTGAAATAGTCCACCTAATATGTTGAACCAATGTGGCTCCTAAAAGATATACGTCATTGTTGTGATGAAAGAGTTTACATGATTGTACATACTGTATATACACTGTATATTTATTGTATTCTCTGATATACATTGTATGGGCTATGATGATCTATTTGTTGTTTGGGCCAAATGTGTGTAACGAGCCCAATATGTCTGAGCCCCATTTTCTTTCCGCCATTGGGTTGTCTGACCCGACCCAATGATAGATGTATATATAGCCATCCCTCAGATATTTTAGCTTACGGAATTCATTTCACACTCTTTTATGATTAATAATATTCTTTGTCTTCCAGAGACTTCTCTCAGACGTTCCTCCTTCTCTCTAGATTCTCTCACTACATTTTCCGTGACTCTCCTATTTAATCTCAAAGTTTTCATGGTATCAGAGCCTAGACGACGATCCGACTATGTTTTTCTGCATCTCGTTGTTTTGGTTGAAGTCTCCTTTGAGATTTTTGGGGGTGTTTCTGAGACTTGGTGGTCGATGACGATTCCAATCTAAATCGGATGCCTTTTTGAGTTTTTCATCGTGATATCTGAGTGTATTTTCTTCACTCGAACGTTCTGGGAGATTTTTCGCTGATTTTTGGGTAATTTTTCGGTGACCTATCGGCTTCTAGGGTTTCTGGTGGTTTAACCTAGAGTTTTACTGCTACCCGGTGGCTCGATTTTCACTCAGTGGATATTTTGGGTGCCTTTCCGACATCCCTGACCACACTTCCAGTAAGGATTTCGACGGTTACACCTAGGGTTTTCCCTGTTGTTTGAAGGCCGATCTTCTCCGGTCGCGAAAAAGGAGGGTAACTATGTCCTTATCTTGAGTATTGTATGCTTTGTGTGTGATTATCTGACTCCGTATGTGAGTATCTGGTTTTGTGTGTGAATATCTGGTTTGGTTATACTCTGTTTGTTGAAACTGTTTTTTTAAGCCGGTTCATTGATTATGGCTTCTAATACAAATGCTGGTACTTCCCCTTCGGTAGACTCTTCTAGCCCCCTTTTTGTATATTCCTCTGATGTCCCTGGGGTCTCTCTTGTTCCCACTCCCTTCTCGGGTAGTGGTTATGGGGGCTGGAGGCGTAAGATGATTGTTGCTTTATCTGCTAAAACTAAAATCAGATTTGTTGACGGTTCATGTCCTCGTCCTACCACTAATGTGGCTCAACAGAGACTGTGGGATAGATGTAATAACATGGTCATTTCCTAGTTGACCTCCTCCCTGTCTCCTCAAATTGCTGATAGTGTGCAGTATTCCGATACTGCACAGAGTATATGGTCCCAAATTGAAAAAAGATATGGTACCCCTAACAAGACCGAAAATTTTGAATTAAAAAGGGAACTTTCCCACACATCTCAAGGCTCCTTAGACGTAGCCTCATATTTTGACAAGCTCAAAGGCTTGTGGGATGAATTGGGCACAATGTGCACAAATCATGGGCAGAGATGTGTGTGTGCTGCTAAAAATGGAATAATTGAGGAAGATGATGAAAACAAGGTATTCAAGTTTCTTATGGGGTTAAATGAAGCATACATGGGGGTTAGGAGTAATTTGTTGATGATGCAGCCATTTCCTTCCCTTGACATTGTTTACAACATAGTGCTTAATGATGAGAAACAGAGACAAGTTCAATCTATTTCTCAAATCAGTCCAGACTCTATGTCTTTTAATGCTCATGCAAACAAGCACTCAGTTGGGTCTAGCCAGGCCACAATGCCTAGACCCCCTTTTTTCAGACCCAGAATTAATTTTGAGCAAAGCAGAGGGCCCTTATTTTGCAGATATTGCAAGAAATCTAGTCACTTAATTGATAAGTGCTACAAGATCCATGGGTTTCCTCAAAACATAAATTACAACAAGGGAAGGAAACCTGCAGCTGCTCATATCTCCACTGGTGATGAATGTGTGTCTGTTAATCATGGGAATCCTAATTTGTCTGTTCCTCTTGGGGATCCTTCTGCCAGCCATCACCATGTTACACACATGGATGGTCACAGCTCTGTGATACCAGGGTTGAGCAGACACCACTATGATCAATTGATGAGCTTGTTACAACAGACCAAGTCAGGGGATTCCAGTGATCAAGCTCCTCCTCCCATGTGTGCTGCTAATTTTGCTGGTACTATGTTGACTGAGAGTCTTGTTTCTGATTCCAAATTATGCATGCTTACACATATTAATTCTGTTACCTGGATCATTGATTCAGGGGCATCTAATCATATGACACATGATAAAAACCTAGTCTTTAACATCATACCTTTGACTGTTCCTTATCTTGTAACTTTGCCTAATGGTTACAAAGTAAAAGTAACTTGTACAGGTTCTTTTGCATTAACTTCTTCCCTTACCCTTCACAATGTGCTTCTGGTTCCTTCCTTTAAACACAACTTGATTTCTATTCACAAGTTGATAAAACAGTTGCACTGTATAGTTTTGTTCACTCCAACTTCCTGTTTACTTCACATGATACAGGACCCTTCTCTGAAGAGGCCTCTGGATCTTGGTAAAGAGGAAGCTGGTTTATACAAACTGTCTTGGGTGCCTCCTTCCCCTTCTCCCTCTCCTGGTTCTCCTTTTACTTCTGTATGTGCTTTGTCTGACTTTTGTAATGATGACAATGTGTCTGACAGTAAAAATGTTGTCTTGCCTACAATTGTAAATAATTCCATTTGTAATAATGCTGTTGCATCTGATATGAATTACATTTGGCATTTAAGACTAGCACATACTCTTTTTGCTAATATGAGACATATTTCTGGTTTGTCTTTTCCACTTGCTTCTAAACAACCTTTTCCTTGTTCTGTCTGCCCTATGGCCAAACAGACTAGACTTCCTTTCCATGACAGCAGTATCAGTACTATTAGACCATTTCAATTAATACATGTGGATACTTGGGGGCCTTACCACACTTCTACTTCTTCTGGTTATAAGTACTTCCTTACTATAGTTGATGATTTTTCTAGGGCAACCTGGACACACTTAATGGGATCCAAAAGCAATACTTTTCCCTTGCTTAAGTCTTTCATCTCCTTTGTTAAAACTCAGTTTAACACTGTGGTCCAGACTGTTAGAAGTGACAATGCCTTAGAATTGGGATCCAGTACTGAGGGCATATCCTTTTTTTGTAGACAGGGAATTATTCATCAAACCTCCTGCTCTCATTCACCTCAACAGAATGGGGTTGTTGAAAGAAAACACAGAACACTTCTTGAAACATGTAGAGCCCCGCTTTTTCAGTCTGGCCTACCTGTGTCCTTCTGGGGTGATTGTCTGCTAACTGCCACCTATCTTCTTAATAGAATACCTTCCAGAATCCTTCACCATAAGTCTCCCCATGAAATTTTGTATGGCAAAGCTCCATCATATTCCCATTTGAGGGCATTTGGATGCCTTGCTTATGCTGCTGTCCTTATTCCTCAAAGGGACAAGCTGAAACCTAGAGCTCATTCTTGTGTTTTTCTGGGTTACCCCTTTGCCAAGAAGGGTTATAAACTGTATAATTTGGTTACCAAGAAGTGTTTTGTTTCAAGGGATGTTGTCTTCCATGAAACTTATTTCCCTTTTAAGAATAATCCTACTTCTGATCACCCTTCTTCTTCATATTTTCCTTCTATTTCTCCTGCTGATGATTTCACTGCCTCAGACTTTCCTATATTTACTTCCCCTGATTCTCCTGTTCTTCGTTCTAACTCTGATTCTCCTGCACCTGCTTTTCCTGATGTTGGTCCATCTTCCCTTCCTTCTTTCAATCCTGATCTCCCTACTCCTGTGTTACCTCATTCCCATCCTCTTCCCACACCTAGAAAGTCCACTAGACAGCTTAATCCTCCTTCCTATCTTAAGGATTATGTCTGTCAACTGCCTGCCTTTTCTGGTTCCTCTTCTTCCACTTTGGAATCTGAACCTATGTATTACTCTCAAGCTGCATCTGTCCCAGCATGGCAGGATGCAATGAGACAGGAGTTTGATGCTTTGGAGGCTAACCATACTTGGGATATTGTTCCTCTTCCTCCTGGTAAGAAACCCATTGGCTGTAAGTGGGTCAATAAAATCAAATACAAGTCTGATGGCCTTGTTGAAAGATATAAAGCAAGGCTTGTTATTAGGGGTGATACACAAGTTGAGGGGATTGATTTTACTGATACTTTTTCTCCTGTGATTAAGATGACCTCTGTGAAATGCCTTATTGTTGTGGCTGTCAAGAATCATTGGCCTCTTATTCAGCTTGATGTCAATAATGCTTTTCTTCATGGTGATTTGGATGAGGAAGTTTACATGAAACTTCCTCCAGGTTTGACAGTTTCAGCTCATATTTCTAGTTCTGTTTCTACTCCCTCTTCTACTTCTCCTCCTCTGGTCTGTAAACTCAAGAAATTCCTGTATGGGCTAAGACAAGCATCCAGACAATGGTATGCCAAGTTGTCTTCTACTCTTTATTCCAGAGGATATAAACATTCTTTGAATGACTATTCTTTGTTCATCAAAGGTACACCTGGCTCCCTTGTGGTGGTAGCAGTCTATGTGGATGATATTATACTTACTGGGGATGACAGTGATGAACTTAGTGCACTGAAACTGTTTCTGGATTATCAGTTTAAAATCAAAGATTTGGGATCTTTGCATTATTTTTTGGGCCTTGAAATTACAGTTGTCCCTGGTGGGATGCTCCTTAATCAGCATAAGTATATTTCTGATTTGCTGCATCAGTTTGACTGTGTAAATGTCTCCTCTGTTGTTTCTCCTTTGGACATTAATGTCAAACTTCATGCTGATTTTGGTGACATTTTGTCCTCTCCTGACCAGTACAGGAGTCTAGTTGGTAAGATGTTGTTTCTGACTCATACTAGGCCTGACATATGCTTTGCAGTCCAACATCTGAGTCAATTCCTCAAATGCCCCAGACTTCCCCATATGACTGCTGCCCTGCATGTTCTGAGATACCTTAAGGGCACTCCTTCCTTGGGTTTATTTTATTCTGCTCATGCAGATTTCTCTATTACTGGCTATTCTGACAGTGACTGGGCTGCATGCCCTGATACTAGACGGTCTGTTACTGGATTTTGTGTGCCTTTGGGTGCTTGTTTGATCAGTTGAAAATCGAAGGAACAACCTGTTGTTTCTCTGTCTTCTGCTGAGGCAGAATATAGAGCCCTCAGCGTTGTTGCTGAGTTGACTTGGCTTTCTCGTTTGTTGGTTGATCTTGGGGTATCTGTTTCTTCTCCTATTTCTGTATATTGTGATAGTCAGGCTGCTCTTCATATTGCTAACAATCCTGTTTTTCATGAACGTACCAAACATATCGAGGTGGACTACCATTTTGTTCGGGACTTGCTGCAAACTGATTTTCTCAAACTGCTTCATGTTCCTACTACTCGTCAACTGGCCGACCTGCTCACTAAGCCATTGCCTGGCACTGTGCTTCTTCTGCTGTTATCCAAGTTGCAGGTGGTTTTCCCCTCCAACTTGAGGGGGGGGTGTTGAGATGAAAGAGCTTACATGATTGTACACACTGTATATACACTGTATATTTATTGTATTCTTTGGTATACATTGCATGGGTTATGATGATCTATTTGTTGTTTGGGCCAAATGTGTGTAACGAGCCCAATATGTCTGAGCCCCATTTTCTTTCCGCCATTGGGTCGTCTGACCCGACCCAATGATAGATGAATATATAGCCATCCCTCAGATATTTTAGCTTACGGATTTCATTTCACTCTCTTTTCTGATTAATAATATTCTCTGTCTTCCAGAGACTTCTCTCAGACGCTCCTCCTTCTCTCTAGATTCTCTCACTATATTTTCCATGACTCTTCGATTTAATCTCAAAGTTTTATAGTAACTTAAAGATAATTGAGATGACAATAATACCATGATTTTAGTGCATAAAACTCTCATAATAAAATATTTACTTTGCAGGCTGCGTATGTGTATGTTAGTAATATACAAATCTTCTAATGCGTTTTGAATTTTCTACTGAACCAGAAAGTTGTTCTGGTTTGTATCTTTAAAATTTACAGTATATCGTTTCCTTTTCTCTAAATCTATTTATTGCTCTTGGATAACGATTTATTTTTGGCCATATACCATCTCTATTTGTCGAACCAGTTTACAGTACAATTGGTCACATTTGTGCCTTTTTGGTGCAAAACTGTAATCCGAGGAAGCTCTATGCAGTAGACAATATTAGCTGAAATGTCATTATTTTTCTAAGCAACTGCTTGGACAAGTAGAGATAGCAAATAGAAAGTGGCAGGTACATTTTATGAGAAGAAACTTGAAGTGCGTAAATTTTTCTTGCCTAATAAAACTTTTTGGAAATGCTGAGAATGTCGACTCATCACATCCCGGAGTTGAAGAAGGTCCCATGGGTTTGTCTTGTTCGCTAATTTAATTGGTACGTCAGTTAGATTTAGAATATGGTAAGGCAATTTAATTTTTAGTAGGGCTTTCTATACACTATTTAATACCTTATTATCTTCTCTACTTAAGTTTTAATTTAATTACATAGACATATATAATTTACCAATTATATATAAATAAGTTTTAAATGAATATCCCTTTAATTTTATGAATTAAATAAGGAATATAAGTTATTTATCCCTTTACACTTGCCCACTCTCTCTCTTTGTCTCTTACTCTCCTTCTCTATTTCTTTCCCAATTTTTCTTCATTTGTTCTCAGTTCTTTATGCTTTCTTGTTGTATGAGTTTTAATGTAATTCATCAATGAATTTTAATCGTTTTAACTTAGCAATTTCTTTCATTTTGCATAACTAATGTTCAAATTGACATTTTCAATCAATAAATTTTGTAGGTGTTTGACTCTCCACCATTGACAGCCATTAAAAAACTACGAAATTCTGAATCGAATTTTGGATTGAGTGATATTGCAAACAATTAGGAATATTGCTTGGAGTTTATATCAAAATTTTGAGGATATTTTGGTGAAGATAAGACTTGATTTTCGATGAATTTCAGATTGAATCTCGACGACGACGACGACGACGACGAAGAAGAAGAAGAAGAAGAAGAAGAAGAAGAAGAAGAAGAAGAAGAAGAAGAAGAAGAAGAAGACATGACATACAATATACTTACGAAATTGTAGTAAAATTATATTATATATATATATATATATATATATATATATTATATGCAAGTTGAAAATATTGTATAATGTATGAATCGTTGTATAAAATTTATATTTAAGCTATCAATACTATCTTTTTACATAAAGTTATTGATATGTATCAAAATTGTATTAAGAGAGTACGTTTTGATTGGAATTTAGAGAGCAAGAAGCACACACGACATACATTAACTCATTTTCTCCAAATTACTATGGAAAGATAGAAAACTCAGTTGAATTAGTTATACATATTTCTTAATTAAAAACTCATGATTTCGTGATATTGTGGTTCATCGTGTGTCCCGGGCCTTTTTCTCTTGTCTTTCATTCTCTCACGGAGGTAGGCGAATTGGAGCATTCCGAGAGTTACCCTGACTTCAGGCACTGCAGGCGTATCGAGGTTGAGGGGGTTGTGGGGGCTATGTGTAGGATGAGTAGAGGCAGAGCAACCGAGCCAGATGAGATTCCGGTAGAATTTTGGAAGAGTATAACGAGAGCAAGTTTGGAGTGGTTTACTGAGTTGTTTAATGTTATTTTTAAGGCGAAGAGGATATCAGATGAGTGGAGGTGGAGTACAGTAGTTCCATTATATAAGAACAAAGGTGATATCCAAACTTGTAACAATTATAGGGGTATTAAATTACTGAGTCATACCAAGAAAGTATGGGAGAGGGACATTGAAGCGAGGGTGAGGATGACAGTGTTTGTATCCAATAACCAGTTCGGGTTTACGTCGGGTCGTTCTACCACATAAGTGTTTTTACACCTTGTTAGGAGGTTGGTGGAACTGTACAGAGAGAGAAAAAGGATCTGCACTGTCACGACCCAATTTCCGAACCCGATCATGATGGCGCTTCTCATGAAGACAACGCAAGCCAGTCAACCCAATTCATCCTTTTAAAACAATTTAATTAACACAATTATAGTATAAACATGGATTAATAAATTTCCAATAGCGAAAAGTATAGATCGAATTCGGAAATCCAACCCAACATAGCCCTAACAGTGGTGTCACAAGTCATGAACTACTACAGAGTTTACTAAAATTCTACAAAGTATGGAATTAGGAACAAAGTCTGAAGATATCATGAATAGCCGAAGATAAGGGAGAAAACGGTTATGTGAATGCCATGCAGCTACCTCGATAACCCCGATGAAAACTGCGCAGCAGAAAACTCGCTCTATGCCTCAGGAATACTTATACCTGCACACATGGTACAAGGAGTAATGTGAGTACTCCGACCCAGTGAGTAATAAATATAAATAATGGCTGAAAGCAAGAAAACATGTTAAAGAACACAACATTCTATACAGAAGTAGGGAAATCATTTAAAATAATAATTGAGTGAAATTTCATGTGGAATTTCCTTTAAACCAGTAAAACAGGTAATTTGGCAGTAAAATGACAAGTAGAAATCTGCCCCTCAGGCTCAATATCAAAACAACAAGTAGAAATCTGCCACTCGGGCTCAGTATTAAAATAACAAGTAGAAATTTGTCCCCCGGGATCAGTATCAAAATAATAAGTAGAAATCTTCCCCTCGGGCTCAGTATCAGCATCCCAGAACTATATCAGCCCCTCAAGCTCAAAGCACTATGAAGCAACCCATGGATGAAATAAGAGCACATAATTATTATGGCAGATAAGGAATAAATGCATGATTGCAATCCAATGAATATGACGGTACCCTCTGGTACCTACTGCGGCGTGCCGCCCGAGCCATCCATATTTATTTATCATCGACGACACTCGCTGGGGGGGTGTACACACTCTAAAGGGGCTCCTCAAATCTAGGCCCTCGGCCTCATAGCAATATCAGTATAATCACCCAGTCTCTCGGCCTCTATATCAATGTAATCAACCAGGATCTCAGCCTCAATATCAATGTAATCAACCAGGCTCTCGGGCTCAATATCAATGTAACACTGTTGAGGCGCGCAACCCGATCCATGCTCAGTCCAGAAATCAACATAAGCCCCTTGGAGATTCGTAAAACAGTAGTTCTTAGCCCGAATTATCATTTAGAAATATCATTTAAGTTTTCAAATCATAGAAAGATGGCTGAGTTTGCAAAACAGTATTTAAAACCTTGGACTGAGATTAAATGATATGTAAAATATGCAAAAACAGTGATATCAATCCCTGAAGGATTCAAATAATCTGCAAGAGCCCAAATATACCAATCAAATCCAAGTAAGGATGATTCTCTATTTAGTTCAAGTAGAAAACACAGTAAAAATATCTCTCGGGACAGACCAAGTCACAAACCCCAATGGTGCTCTACCCCTTAGGCCACTCATAAGAATAAGACGATCAACTCCCTAAAACACGTGTAATTGAGAGATTCATAATATCAGTGCCTTGGTGGGTCGACCCCGGTAACAAAGAAAGAATCCATAAAACTTAGGATCCGACACCATGATAAAATACTACCCTCATGATTAGACGGCTTGCAAGTCACCTCAATATAGCGTTACAATGTGAAATTATGGGGTTTCAAACCCTCAGGACATCATTTACATTAATTACTCAGCTCAAGATGGCCAAAAGTGTAGCTCCCTATGCCCTTGCCTCTCGAATCGGCCTCCTCGTGCGACAAATCTGCCCAAAATGACACAAACATCGATAAAGCTCGATTTCTAAAAGACGGGGTTTTGGCCATACATATATGGGACTTGCCCCTTAATGGTACTACAATGATCCACTACTCTTAGGTAAACCTCAATCTACAATACATCATTCAATTGGGCCAATATTAGTAATAATTCCCATAATTTATGCCATTTAGGCCTATTTTCAAACATCTTGTAGGCATAGATTACACCTCATAACTATAGTATTGCTTCCTCCAACTATCACCATTAACCAACAATTCATTCCACCATTATTCTTTGACAATTTATACTCTTAGCATCACATGTGTGATCAACTATTCACACCCAACAAATAAAATTCCATCAAATAATTACCTTTAAATCCCTATTATGTTCATGTTTTTATATTGGGAATTTATGGCCTCCAATCAACATACCATAAGTTGTAATACATGATTCAAACTCATAATTTCATAATAACCGCATATGTGTATGTCTAAGGTGTAGGATTACTTTTTGTACACCAAATCTTGAAAGTCAACTTTGGGGTGTTCTTGAGATTTTGAATAAATCCTCTGAAATCCCATTAAAATCATGTTGTAACTAGTGATTGAGAAGTGAAATCAGCATGAAACACACTTAAAAGCTTATCTTAGGTGTGCAGTTGGATGCCTTGGTCGAATTGGGGGTGTCGAGGAAACCCTACGCTTGAGAAATGACTCAAATTCTGTCACATCCTTTGGTGTATTTAAAGGCCTGCTACCAGCGCGGTTGCGCACTTGGTCGCGCTAAAGTAGCGCGACGAAGGCAGAAATCTTCGCAATATGCGCGTCCACTAGCGTGATCGCACACCTGGACGCGCTAGTTACATATGCCTAGTAAAATGGTCATAACATTCTGTATACATATCCAAATGATGAACGATATGTTGCATTGAAAACTAGACTCAAAGGCTTTAATTTGATAGGTTGTGCATCACCCAACTTTTTATATAACTGGAGATATGATTGTTTAAAGTGAGGTCTTGTGCACGCTCATTTACAACTTTTGTCTATTATGAACTTTTCCAACCTCAAAAGTTCTCGTTAGCCATCCGAAAAAACCCCGAGGCCCCCGGGACCTCAACCAAAAGCACTAACATATCTTAAAACATCTTCCAAACTTGTTCCAATCATCAAAACACTTCAACTAACACCAAAATCATTGAATTACATCGAATTCAAGCGTAAGTTCTTTTAAAACTTCAGAAAACACGCATTTGATAAAAAAACCAACCAAACCACATCCGAATGCCCTGAAATTTTTCACACATATCCAAAATCACCTAACGAAGCTATAGCAACTCTCAAAATTCCATTACGACTCTCGGATCAAAATTTCACCTATCAACCGGAAATAGCCAAAATACTAACTTGGCCAATTTAAGCCTAATTCTACACCGGACCTCCAAAACCACTTCCAATCACGCTCCTAAGTCACAAATCACTTCCCAGAGCTGATCGCACCATCAGAATTCATATCTGAGCCCTCTAACATACAAGTCAACTTCCGGTTGACGTTTTCAAACTAAGCCTTCCTTAAAGAGACTAAGTGTCTCATTTCTTATCAAAATCACTCCAAATCAATTCTAACACACCAAATACCAATAATGAAACATAAAGAAGCAAAAAATGGGAAGAACGGGGCGGTATCTCATAAGATGATGGGTCGGATCGTCACATCCTCCCCTACTTAAACAAACGTTCGTCCTCGAACGTGCCCAGATATATCCCTAAAAGCCAAACAATCGCTTAGTAACCCACTACGCATATACCTGGGGTGATCCTACGTCACCCTACCTCATATAGGTACACATTGTAACTGAAATTTTGCAATCCAATCTAGCGCACACACTATAGGACCATGTTTCCACTTTTGAAATCTTTCATATGATCAGAATCCCATATTTATACGTTGAATAAGCCCGAACAAGCTGTAATAACCAACAGGTGCAACCTCCGATGCTATTACATGATAAACCACATAATTCAAATGCTTGTAGTGATAACTCCTAATCACAGCAGCTGCACACAACACCCGAATACCAATTGAAAAACTCTTATCAACTAAAGTCTCATCTCACACTTTCATATGCTGCCAATGATAACTAAATCACATGGTATGCCATGACCATTTCCCATATCAACCATTCATGAAGTCACTTCACCTTTAGCAAATGCTACATTATATTTCTAAGCCGAAGCTCGATATTATCCTTCCAACACACTGAAATCGAATCCGTTTGTATTCATTAATGATCCCTTTGATCTCTTTAAATCCATCACACTACACTGGTGACATGACAAATCAATACAGTCCTAAGCCAAAACTCGCACAGTACGTGCGCCAATAAGCAATAGTCCGAGTATACTACGTTCATGAAAATGAATCAAATCAAAGAGCTTTACCACAAGATCACTAGTACCACCACAACACAAGGCTGAGAACCCGTCTCACTTCATAGAAATAGAACACCTAAATCTAACCGCAAGGTATTCAGACGCTAGTTCACCTGAGACACCCCAAGTCACCATGCTCAAACCATCACCAAGCACGATATGATCTCTAATACTACAAGCAAATCATCATGCCTACGGAGAAGTACATAATACAATGCCATACCGGTAAACCTCGCTATCGTACCATCCGGTTACCCAGAAGGGAAAATACCTCAAATAAGAGAATAGCTTTACAACTTCCACAAGTACCACCCAATGATATGCTATGAGCTCGTCAATCACAATGGAACCAAGATACATGAATAGAATAATAATAACCGGGTCTTCTATAGCTTAGACTGACGTCAACTTCACGAGCACTTAGTTGCCAATACCATAATCCACATGACATGGTCACAGACCTCCAGCCCAAGCACATCATATAGAAGCAATCCAACAAATACACATGTATATGCTAAGTGAAACAAGATTCTCATGCTCCTGAACTGGCATAAATAATACTCTATATCGTAGGCATAAGCAAACTACACTGTCATAGCTCAAATCAGCAAGTTAACACTGAACTAGTAATTACCAAGTTTGTTCTGGAATTTTAGCATCTTGGAAATCTCAAGTATAGTCCAGATAGTTTTTAACACAACATCCCGCTCTAGGCATATCGTAGCCTACGTATCTTCCGAGCATGAATATTGACTCAGTGCTTGCACATAGGTTCAAACCTCACATATTTTTGCGCTCACATCATATAGTTATCACCATCAACTAGGTCGACTAGTGCATCAAATGAGTTAGATAAAATACTCTCCTCAACATGCCACAATCCCGAAATAGTCTATTTTTTAGAATTCCCCGTCTCCAAATTCATAGATCACATAAATCAATGTAATTGATCACAACCTCAACACCCAAATGACTTACGCATCCCTCAAGTACGATCACCCCAAGATAATTATTTTCAAAAAGTTTCTGCAACACATGACAAGGTCGAAATATTGGTAGTCGATCAACCAAGTGAGTGTTTAAACGCTAATAAACATTTGTTAATCAGAATATAATGTGCATCCTTTCAGGCCTTACCAAGCATTTATAACATTCATCTAAATACCTAAAACTGACTATTACATCCAGAACTCGTGACCTTCCCTTTAAGAATGAACTGACCCCTTGCACATGAAAATATTAATCACGTACCACACACCACGTCTATCATGCCATCTTGTTGCAAACACAAATCTCAGTAGAAATTTCTGGGCTATAATAAAACTACATTCCAGCAGTTAGAAATCTTCTATTTGCTCCCATTTAGGAGGAGTTCATAACATACAATATATTCCGTGCACCGGTAGAAGATATCCATCTCGAACTATGGTAAAAACCATCAAGAAAACTTTCAAATTTGCTCACACATACCCAAGATCAAAACAGAATTCCTCTGGCTTGACCAGGCCATGTAGGTCACAACCCCAAAAATATTTCCATAAAACATCTGTAAATCATCACAATATACAATATATGAATCTGAAGCTTATGGAAAAACCAACACTGGAGTTGTGGTCAAAGTTATCTTGAGCTTCTAAAAGTTCTTCTCACATTTGTCCGCCCATGTGCACTCTTTTGAGTCAACTTTGTCAAGGGCATGCAATGGATGAAAAATGCCTCATAACTGGGATAGAATCAATACTAAGAGTCTCAGCTCCTACATCTACCACAAACGCTAGATATGACAGACAACCTTTCCCAAATATACGATGGGCTTTCAAGAAAGAAATTACTCTGCTAGGAACATAAGTAGTCATACCACGCCACTCGATCCACGGTACACTCAGTCATACTCTCAGCATGACAATCTAGAATAACTTGACACGAATAGAACCATCCATGCCCAATATAACATCAAAGTCCACCATGCTCAATAGCAATAGATCAACTCGGTTCTCCCGACCCTCAATAATCACAACACCTAACCGGTACACATGGTCCACAACTAAAGTATCCCCCACCGGGATAGATACATGAACAGGTAAAGAAAGAAACTCTCGGGGCGTACCAAAATAATGAGCAAAATATGAGGACACATAGGAATAGGTGGGACCGGGATCGAATAATGCAGAGGCATCTTTGTGGCATACTGGAACAATAACTGTACTAACAATATCTTAGAAAACTCCGTAGGTGATAACCCACCCGCTTCACCTCAAGTTAACATTTTTCTATACCTTCCACTATTATACACATTACACAACCACTTAATCTTGCTGAGTCCAAACTCATAGCGTAACATGAAATTTACTTCACTCCTAATAGGAGACTTGAAATATTCTCCACGCACCCATAACTCGGGGTTACACATCTAATCAAGATGAAAATCACACACTTAATAGTTCATCTGTCATCCTGCAGCCCTTCCTCGTCATTTCCAAGTCATATAGATATTTCTCGCGTAGCTATTCAACCATCATTCCAACTAATAGGGACAATACCGGACATATAAGTTCAAACCACTTGCTCGCACAATTAGCACCTCGGTACTCAAGCCATAGGCAAAGATCCAGCCTCAAGTCCTCCAGACTGGCCTAACATCAAACTCACAACGGTCACGTCTCGCCCATCGATGGGGGAATTACAAGCCATCATTGCACATATGATACTGAGAGCTCATGCGCGTATGCGAAAAATTTTAAAAGTTACTTTTCAAGATAAATCAAGGACACACGATAAGAATCCAAGAATGTGAAGTTTTCCTAAAGGTTCTGCATCCTCTCGAGGATAAATACAGATGTCTCTATACCGATCTGCGAGACTCTACTAAACCTTCTCATGACTCGTGAGACCTAGTAAACTAGGCTCTGATACCGACTTGTCACGACCCAATTCCCGAACCCAGTTGTGATGACGCCTCTCATGAAAACAAGGCCAGCCAGTCAACCCAATTCATACTTTTAAAACAATTTAATTAAACAATTATAGTATAAACATGGTTTAATAATATCAAATAACGGAAAGTATAGATAGAATACAGAAATCCAACTCAACATAGCCCTAACCGGGGTGTCACAAGTCATGAGGTACTATAGAGTTTACTAAAATTCTGCAAAGTATGGAATTAGGAACAAAGTCTGAAGATAATAACAGAAGATAAGGGAGGAAACGGGTATGTGAAAGCCATGCAGCTTCGTCGATAACTCCGATGAAAACTGAACAGCAGAAAACTCGTTCTATGCCTTAGAAATACATGTACCTGCACACATGGTGCAGAGAGTAATGTGAGTATTTTGACCCGGTGAGTAATAAATATATATAATGGCTGAAAGAAAGAAAACACGTTAAGTCACACATCATTCTATACAGAAGCAAGGAAATAATTTAAAATAACAATTCAGTGAAATATCACGTGGAATTTCCTTTAAACCAGTAAAACAGGTAATTTGGCAGTAAAATGACAAGTGAAATTCTGCCCCTCAGGATCAATATCAAAACAACAAGTAGAAATCTGCCCCTCAGGCTCAGTATCGGTATCCCAGAACAATATCAGCCCCTCAGGCTCAAAGCAGTATGAATCAACCAGTTAATAAAATAAGAGCACATAATTATTATGGCAGATAATACAAATAAGGAATAAATGCATGAGTGCAATGCAATACATATGATGATACCCCCTGGTACCCACTGTGGCGTGCAGCCCAAGCCATCCATATTTATTTATCTTCCACGGCGCTTCTGGGGGTGTGTACAGATTTCAGAGTGCATTCTACAGCCCAAATGCAATATCAAGCCATCTCGTGGCATCAAATCTAGGCCCTCGGGCTCATATCAATATCAGTATAATAACCCAGACTCTCGGCCTCAAAATCAATGTAATCAACCAGGCTTTGGGCCTCAATATCTATGCAATCAACCAGGCTCTCAGCCTTAATATCAATGTAGTCAACCAGGCTCTCGGCCTCAATATCATTGTAACACTACTGCAGTGCGCAACATGATCCATGCTCAGTCCAAAAATCATCATATGCCTCTTGAGCATTTGAAAAACAGTAGTTCTCAGTCCGAAATATCATTTATGTTTTCAAATCTTAGAAAGATGTCTGAGTTTGTAACACAGTATTTAATAGCTTGGACTGAGATCAAATGATATGAAAAATATGCGAAAACAGCGATATCAATCCCTGAAGGATTCAAATAATTGGAAAGAAGCCCAAATGTACCAATCAAATCCAAGTAAGGATGATTTTCAATTTAGTTTAAGTGGAAAACACAGTAAAAACATCTCTCATGAGGGACCAAGTCATAATCCCCAATGGTGCTCTACCCTACACCTGTTATCCAGCGTGCAAGTCACCTCAATATAGCGTTACGATGTGAAATTCCGGGGTTTCAAACCCTCAAGACATCATTTACATCAATTACTAACCTCAAGATGATGAAAAGTCTAGCTCGCTATGCCCTTGCCTCTCAAATTGGCCTCCTCATGCGACGAATCTACCCAAAATCGTACAAACATTGATGAAGCTCGATTTCCAAAAGGCGTGATTTTTAGCCATACATATTTGGGACTTTCCCCTTAATGGTACTACAATGATCCACTAATCTTAGGTGAACTTCAATCTACAATACAACATTCTATAGGGCCAATATTAGTAATAATTCCTATAACTTATGCCATTTAGGCCCATTATCAAATATCTTGTAGGCATAGATATTTACACCTCATAACTATAGTATTGGTTCCTCCAACTATCACCATTAACCAACAATTCATCCCACCATTATTCTTTGACAATTTATACTCTTGACATCACATGTGTGATCAATCATTCACACCC
Source organism: Nicotiana benthamiana (assembly GCA_034376525.1). NCBI lineage: Eukaryota > Viridiplantae > Streptophyta > Magnoliopsida > Solanales > Solanaceae > Nicotiana > Nicotiana benthamiana. The sequence continues at coordinate 128,552,896 of CM067332.1, read as the reverse complement.
AACCAACAAAATTCCATCAAATAATCACCTTTAAATCCCTATCATGTTCATGTTTTTTAAATTGGGAATTTATGTCCTCCAATCCATATACCATAAGTTTCATACATGATTCATACTTATAAATATGTAATAACCCCATATGTGTAAGTTTAAGGTGTGAGATTACCTCATGTAGACCAAATCTTGAAAGACAACTTTGGGGTGTTTTTGAGATTTTGAAGAAATCCTATAAAATCCAATCAAAATCATGTTGTAACTAGTGATTGAGAATTGAAATCACCATGAAAATACACTTAAAAGCTTACCTTAGGTGTGCAATTGGATGCGTTGGTTGAATTGGGGGTGTTGAGAAGCCTTAGGCTGGAGAAACGACTCCAATTCTGTCATTTCCCGTCCTTAGGTGTATTTAGAGGCCTCCTACTAGCGCGGTCACACATCTGGTCATACTAAAGTAGCGCGCCGAAGGCAGAAAGCTTCGCAATATGGGGGTGCTAGTGACACATGCCCTGTAAAATCATCTTTACTTTCTGTATACACCTCCAAATAACGAATGGTGTGTTGCATTGGAAACTAGACTCAAAGGGCTTTAATTTGAATGGTTGTGCATCACTAACTCCTTATATAACTGGAGACATGATCGTTTAAAGTGAGGTCTTGTGCGCACTCATTTAAAACTTTCGTCTATTATTAAATTTTCCAGCCTCAAAAGTTCCTGTTAGCCATCTGAAATAACCCCGAGGCCCCCGGGACCTCAACGAAGGCACTAACATATCTTAAAACATCATCCAAACTCGTTCCAATCATCAAATTCTTCAACTAACACCAAAATCATCGAATTACGTCGAATTCAATCCTAAGTTCTTTTAAAACTTCAAAAAGTCGCATTCGATCAAAAACCAACCAAACCACGTCAGAATGACCTGAAATTTTGCACACACATACCAAATCACCTAACAAAGCTACATAAGCTCTCGGAATTCTATTCCGACTCCCGGATAAAAATCTCACCTATCAACCGAAAATCACCAAAATACTAACTTAACCGATTCAAGCCTAATTCTACACCGGTCCTCCAAAACCACTTCCGATCACGCTCCTAAGTCAAAAATCACTTATCAGAGCTAATCAAACCATCAAAATTCACATGCGAGCCCTCTAACACACAACCAACTTCTGTTGACTTTTCCAAATTAAGCCTTCGTTAAAGAGACTAAATGTCTCATTTCTTATCAAAATCACTCCAAATCAAAGCTAACGCACCACATACCAATAATAAAATATAAAGAAGTAGAAAATGGGAAGAACATGGCAGTATCTCATGAGACGACTGGTCGTATTGTCACATGCACATGGTGTTTATTGACCTAGAAAAAACGATGACAAAGTTCCTAGAAAAGTTCTCTAGAGATTATTGGAGAAACCCTATCTTTAGTGTTAGCTTCATCGACAACACATATAATCAAGCTACAATTATGAAAAAAGAATAGCACATCTTGTATTGCACGTACTAAGTGAGTAGTAACATTACCTCAAATATATTTTTCGATAAAATTTAAAAAAAATGATGACACTGGCTCGGTTCTTCATTGGTAAAAATATGCTATATTCATATATTGATCTACGCTAATAAATCATTGGATTTATAATAGGATTTAGATTTGCTTCTTCCCTTGAAAAAAGTAAATTATGAAGGTTATTGTATTTAATTTACTTTTGTATTTAAAAATATTAATTTTAGTTTTAAAATCTATTTTGATAAAGCATATAAAAGAAAGAATATCCCTCCGTCTCTTCTGGAATAACCGCTGAATACCTTTTTAAAAATAGTACATGATGATAAGATTGACTCTACTAGATTTAGGCTTGTATCTTTTACTGTATTTGCTAAGCTAGTTGAACTTGGGAACTCTTTTGTCATTTGCAATCCTAATGAAAACAGTACGGTGGCATACTTATGGATGAGCTCAATAGGACTCTTGCTTTATGTAATAGAATTAGTTAATGAATGAAAAGTTCGTATTTCAATCCCAAAAGAAAAGTGATGGAAAAAAGAAGTTAATCCCTCTTCATTTGTCTTTTTAGGTCATTTATATAAAAAGAGTAAAAAGGTGAAAGAAATACGTAAAAAGTTTCACTAGTAGAATCTATTATTATATTTGCGACCATTTGGTCACCTAGGCCATAATTTTTTAACTTAAGTGACAAAACAAAGTTTTGTGACTGAAATTCAAAAAAAATTTATAGTTGTGTGACCATTTACAAAATTTATTTCTAAAATTAGCTCTTACTTCTTAAAATTTCTAATTTTAGGTTAGATCAAGAATTTAGATGGGAGATTACTTTATTCCAGGGTTAATTGAATTTTTAAATTCGGAATTATTAATTTTCGAATGAATTTATACCACAATTATGGTATTATTTTATCCCACATTTAGGGTAGGATAATTGTAACCTCGGAATAAAATACTACGATAATAAAGATTCCATCCTTCAAGGCTCTTCCTCCAATTTCCTTTAAAAATCAAATGTTAAATTCGAAAAAAATAGTTTATTGCGACTTATTTAGTATATACCAAACACATATTTATATTATATACATTTATATTCCATTTGTTAGTCCAATGAATCAAACATCTATTAATAAAAATATATCCACCATATAATTTCGTTACTATTTGATCCTCATATTATAATCCCATCATTATAATCTAGGGATAACTCAAGGGCATAAGCAAAAATTTTTTTAAACGGTATCAAAATTTATAGAAGAACATAAATAAATAAATTTAGTTATCAAAACTGTAAACAAAAAATAGCTTTAGGCCATTAGTTTTGTCGAGTTTAAGTTAGAAAAAGTTCTGAGTTCAATTCTACTTGATGTAATAATTTTTAACTCCAGAGGTTTTCTCAAATATTTGCAAGAAATAAATATATTTATCCTACTTATCCTTTTTCTCATAGTATTAATACATATATAAAATAGAAAAAATTACGACAAAATAGTGTTGTGTGAGAACGCTATGTTGAACATGCGCCCGATCCGATTCTAAGAGCTAGGATAACTTATTTTCCGAGCAAACAACCCACAGAAGATTTGTCAACTTTATATTTATTGCTTTCACTTCGTAGGAAAGAAACGTTCGAGTAGCAATTAATAAGAGGTAGCTAGTTTATATGCAGAAGCAAAGTACAGTCCCTCGTAAAAGTAATGCATCACCATCACATTATATTCTTGCTTCAATGAGTTAAACTGATCTATCATCTTTAGTGGGTCGATCGAACATAAAAGAAAATCAACCACTTGAATGGTATTAGGGCAAATTCTTTAATTATTAATCATAGTTATGCTATAATGGTGAATATAATCTGGTTAGCTTAGGTGTGAAATAAGGATTGAAAGAACGTTTAACCTATTTGCTGTGAAACACATTAATTCTGATAAAAAAAAGAAAGACACGCATTAATAATGTTTCCTTTTACAGCTCATTTTCCTTCCAAATCAATTCATACAAATGGTATATCTGGTGACCAGGAGGTCACCGGTAGATCAGGTCATGAAAGTAACCTCTTATAAAAATATAAAGTAAGATTGCATATAATAAATTTCTGTGGTCCAATTTTATATCGTACCTCACGTGTAACGAAAATTTAATATACTGAACTGTTTAAAAAAAGCATATATCATTGTACAATCTACCATCGTGTTCATGAAATAACTCCGTGATAGACAAGGAGACATCATCCTCTAGAGGAATAATGTTTCATTCCTTGTTCGTTAAATATATTTTCTGTGATTTCCAACTTCTTTTATAACATGTACAATTGGTGACTATGTATATGTTTGCCACATGTCACTATAACATGTTGACATAATATGGAATCTAGCTTTTTAAAATAGTAATGTCCGGATCAATTTATGCACGCCTAAATTAATCCATACAGCATGATCGGATAACTTTATCTATCAAAGCTTTGGTAAAATTTAAATGAGACCTATTGTGGTCTTTATTGTCATTCAAACAATATTCTTTTGTACTTCCCTTACTTTAAAAAGGCCTGTTGATATTTGACATTTGATATAGCCAAAACATCTAGTTTCAAACCGGAATCAGATTTGTTTTTTTTATTTATTAGTTTTACATGTTAATTAAAACCTATACAAAAGTATTATTACTACTAGAAAATACTCAGAGTAAAAAGAACCGAATTGTCTAATTTCACAAAAGTAATAACGACACAAAAATGGAAATATAAAATATTAATTTCAACAATTTTAAAGAACATGCAAGATTTTTCTATTAGTAAGCTAGAGATTTTCGTGGGATATTCATATTTATTTATAATATTGTTGTTATTATTATTATTCTTATGTTGCGTTTGGTGGGTTGGGGTGCACCCGTGGCCTAAATATTAAAAAGCAAATTCTACATTAGAGATTAATATATGTTCATTTGGTTACAAAAGGGTCATATTTTTTTATGTCGTGTAGCTGTCCCTAAGACTATAATGATTGGGGAATAAATATAAAAGAAATCTCAAGTCAATTCATAAGTTTTCGAATAAGATTATGATTAGATATGAAACAGACTTGGTCATTTTTGTATTAATAATAAGAACAATACAATATATTAGTAACAAAAGGAAGTAGTGGCCCTCGACTTAGCTTTAATTTAAATTAGCTTTTAATTTGAAATTATTGGTACGCAGGTTCAAATCAAATCAAATGTCTTTCAAGGTAATAGTAGCGATTTTGGCGCCTTTCAACTTTCAATTTGACCACTTATCTAAACTTTTTCCCTGCTTTTTGCTAGTTCTATATGAAAAGCCCCTGCAGCTACAAGAACATTTTACTCCATCTTTTTAAGAAAAGAAACATTTTAATATGTAGTATTCTTTATTAAACATCTGGCCTTTTATTATTTCAATGTCAGTTTTAATTTATATTTATTTTACTTGCAAACCCATACAGATTAAGTAGGCGTTTGGACATAAGAATTGTAAACAAAAAATCAAGTAAAAATGATATTTAAAAATTAGAATTGTATTTGGACATGAATATAATTGTGAGTTATTTTTGAAGTTTTATGAGTGGTCAGAGTGAAAATTTTGAAAAAACATTTCTTTTGAGTTTTTAAATATTCAAAAAATTCCAAAATATATCTTCAAGCGAGAATTAAAAAAATCGAATATTATTTTTAGAGCGGCTATATAATACTATTTTTTCAATAATTTTTTGTATATACTGTAGAAATTAATTAATAGGTGGATGAATTATAATTTTTAAATATTTACCAAATGATAGAGATAATTTTGACCATTTTTCGAATAAATATTAGAAGTCTCAAGAGCGAAAAAATTTTGCTTAGACAATATATGATTAGGATATACATAATAAATACAGTAGGAATATATAGTATACATGGTTAATGTGATTTCAGGAGAATAATTCAATTATTAAGAGATTACAATTTCAATTGTGCAAACGGAGCTATCGCGAGAAATTGAAAAATAGCCAGATTTATCATTGGTCGTTGAAAAATAGCCAATTTTCAAAAGTTATCGAAATTTAGCCACTTTAAATCTGAGCGAAAACACTGTTCAAAATCCGAAAAATACGCCAGTAAATTTTATGGGAGTTCCAGCATAAGTATGTTTGAACTCCCGTAAATTTTACGGGAGTTACATGATAAATATGTTGGAACTCCCGCAAATTTTAAGGGAGCTCAAGCATAATTATGTTGGAACTCCCGCAAATTTTACTGGAGTTCCGGCAAGTATAATTGTCCAGTATAATATACTGAAGTTTGGAGCACTGGTGCTCCAGTCTCACGCAAATTTTACAGGAGTTAGCAAAGTATACCGGTACATCATAATATGCTAGAGTTCGTATACAAATGCATCAGAACTCCCGTATATTATACTGAATCGGTCTCTATTACAGCAAAATAATAACTATTTTTCATTGATCAATGTGAAAAGTGACCATACCATCATATTTTAACGAAGTTATCTAGTTAAACCTCTCCCTTACCCTCTTCTTTATTAGCTGTATTAATAAATAAATTTCTTTTTAGTTCTGTTGGAAAAGAAAAACAAGCACAATAATTATAGAAACTTTAAGAGAACAAACGGCAATTCAAATAACAAGACCGTTAATCGTATACAATCTATCTATATAGAATAGGAGAAGCAAAACCACTACATTAAGACAAGTGTCTTAACCACAAAATGCCAAGTCACTTTATTTAGACAAAATAAACTATTTTTCTAACCAATTTTTTTTGAATTTTGAATTTTGAATTAATTGGTTACACTAATTGAATTAATAAATATAGATATCTTATAATTATTTATTAAAAACAAAAATACAAAAAAATATTCTACTCATTCAAATTGAAGAGTAGTTTTAAGTTGGAGTTTTAAAATTATTTTACAATAAAAAAACTAAAAGTTAAAAACTAGCATTTCATATATATCTATCTATATAGAATAGGAGAAGCAAAACCACTATATTAAGACAAGTGTCTTAACCACAAAATGCTAAGTGGCTTTGTTAAGACAAAATAAACTACTTTTCTAACCATTTTGTTTTGAATTTTGAATTTTAAATTAATTGGTTACACTAATTGAATTAGAATTTTAAAATTAGTTTACAATAAAAAAAATTAAAAGTTAAAAACTAGCATTTCAAATCTATATCTATATCTATCTATATAGAATATGAGAAGCAAAAGCACTATATTAAGAAAAGTGTCTTAACCACAAAATGCCAAGTGGCTTTGTAAATACAAAATAAACTACTTTTCTAACTAATTTATTTTTTGAATTTTGAATTTAGAATTAATTGGTTACACTAATTGAATTAATAAATATAGATATCTTATAATTATCTATAAAAAATGAAAACACAAAATAATATTTTATCCATTCAAATTTGGTGAGAGTAGTTTCAAGTTGAACTTTTTTAAAATTATTTTAAAATAAAAGGAAAAAAATAGCTATACAAAATAAAAAAAGAGAACAAAAACTAACCATTCAGATTGGGAAATAGTTTCAAGTTTGGAGTTTTAAAATAAAATTAAAAAAATAATGAATTACCAATTCAAAAGTAGGAGTAGTTTCAAATTGGAGTTTTAAAAATTATTTTAAAATTATAAATAATGAATTACCAATTCAAATTTGGAAATAGTTTCAAATTGTATTTTTAAAAATTATTTTAAAATAAAAAACGAAAATAAATAAATTCAAAAATTTTCTGAGTAAAATATTAAATATTTTAATATGCTAATAAATATTTCTATTAAAAATGTAATAATATTAAATATTATATGATGTAATAAAGAAAAATACATAACAAAAAATTTATTCAATGTTCTCCCTATATAACTCCCGACAGTTTACCAGAGATTTTATTCATTAAAATTTAGGTAATATAATTAAGAACAGTAGAATAAAATTTTTTAAAAAATATATATCATTAATAAATTATATATATTCTTATATATTACAAAAAGAAAGCGAATACTAAACATTGGCTAATATAGTAATGAAAAATGTAGAACAAAATTTATAAGTTATTATTTTTAAATTAAAATATATATAAAAAATAAAAATAATGAAATAAAATAAAAACTAACATATATATATATTAATTGGTTATTTTATTTGAATTAATAAATATATATATATATATATATATATATATATATATATATATATAAAATAATAACTACCCGTTCAAATTAGGTGGGAGTAGTTTCAAGTTGGAGTGTATAAATTATCTTAAAATAAAAAAGGAAAAAAAATTAGCTATAAAAAAGTCAAAGAAAGAGAAGAAAAACTACTCATTCAAATCGGGATGTAGTTTCAAGTTGGAGTTTTAAAATATTTAATAAAGTAATATGCTAGTAAAACTTTCTATTAACAATGTAATAATATTAAATATTAGTGATATAATATATATATATATATACATATATATATATAACAAAAAAGTTATTCAGTTTGCTCCCTGTATAAGTCCCGTTAGTTTAACATAGATTTTGTTCGTTAAAATTTAGATAATATTATGAAACAATATAATAAAATTTAAAATAAAAAAAATATTTCAAAAGTAATAAACTATAAATCTTCTCATATATGACAAAAAGAAATCGAGTATTAAATATTGATTAATATAATAAAAATAGTATAGAACAAAAAAGTTATTCATTAACTATATAATTACTTTTGATTTAATAAAGGTTTCATTATTGGGTATATCGTATTGACAAGTAAGATAATAATTGAATCTTATTAACGTAATATAATCTAATAAGATCAAAAAATCTCGATCATAATTGAATTTAATTAATATTTTTTATTACTAACTGCGCATCGCGCGGGTACGATTATTAGTATGATAATGAAACTGTTAAGAATAGAATTCTATTTAGAGTGAATGTCTATCTTGTAGAGAGTTTTACTTTGAGACTATGTCATGTTCCTCCTATAATAGAGGGGTCTTACCCCATTGTAAACCACCCTAAAATTCAATAAGAATTTCCTCTCTCTCTTTCTCTACAATATTGCTCTTGTTCTGTTATTGTTTCATAACACGTTATCAGCACGAGACTCTAATCAATTGAGTAGAAGCTTTGAGATTGAGCATAGTGATTGTTAATCGTTCTATGAACTTCCTTCAAGATTAATTCTAGATTTAAGGTAAGTATTTTACTTTTCTCTTTCAAATTCTTGTAATTCTATAATTTGATTTTAAATACAAGCATAGACGGTAAATTTTGATTGCAACTTTAAGGTAGCTTGAAAGATATTAGAACCACGCAACGTGGTAAAAATTCTATGTCTTGCCATGATCAAATTCATGTATGATTGTGGGCAAATAATTAAAAATTCGTTGAATTTACTCCATTCTCATTTCCTATAGAGAATGTGATAGCAGTATGTGATAAGTCTGAAAGAAGATAAAATTATTACCGTGAAGGTATCAATGGATGTGGACGTGGCAATAGACGAAATTATAATCGTCATCATTGTGATAATGAAGATAATAAGGATTCTCAAAATAATCCTTCACTTTGTGAAAGTAATATTTGTCATCAATTTGACAATATGAGATTTTATTAAAGCACATATAGATGATTATGGTCCATTTATGATGTGAGTATGACAACATCTAATTTATGAATACATATTCATTCTTGGAAGAATATGAACGTGCTAGTGGTAATGAATGTACCACACTCGCCTCCAGAAGGAGGTTTGAGATGATATAAGAAAATAATGTCATTACTATGGCATGAATGGTCATTGATCACATACCTATTTTATGCCAAAATATTTTGGAAATGAGATTATTAAAGGACAACAATAATGCAAGAAACATATCTTGCATATAATTTTGACCATGACCATAATGGTATAACTTTCTCTTTAAAAGAGATATTCACCACATGGATGTTGATGAATCTGTGGTAGTACAAAACTAATTGAGAGCCCTAGAAGAGCCAATTATTACTGTTTTGGAGAAACACAATTAATTACCAATAAGGTATTGTGTTGTAGTAAGTCTCAAAGAAACTTATTCAGTTTCCAAAATATATGCGAAAGCAGTTGATTGTATTGAAACTATAAATAAAGGAAAGATTTGATATCTTATATTGCTACAACTTGTAGCGGAATAATATATATGCGAAAACTACCCGCTTTATTCTCTAGTTTGTACTACACAAATAAACAAATACTACAATAAAATGAATGTTTATTGATATAACACCCATATCATAATAAACTTAGGTTTATTGTTATCCAGTTGACATAGATGGTTTAGTCATATCAATTTAGTTATGATGCGCAAAAATAAAAGAGAATTCACATTGGTAAATACTGAAGAACTAGAAAGTTCTTTACGAATTCTCTTACATTGCTTGTTCTTATTAATTAATAGACCAACTAAAATGGGGATTGAACCCCATGAATGCTGGAAATATCATAGGTGAATATGGGCCCATTCACCTGCCATGTATACCACATAAGATGCATCTATGAGATGGTTACATGTGCGATTATTATTAACCCGCAACCTGGTCGGTGCTTGCGAGGTAACTTGCTCAGTAGTTTAATTTCGAACATAATTTTCAAATTTTCTATTCGAGAAGTTCATGTTGATAAGATGATTTACATCATAGTTGATATAGCAAAATAATTTATTGAGTGCCTCCACTTAATAGATAAACTGTTTCTTATGAGAACAAAGTTATATATATCAGTTTGATATACGTTATATACGAGAGTATATTATATTCTCCCCTCACAAGTGGTTCAGGGTCATGAACCAAATAATTCCATCTCAATATTATTGATGTGCAGTGTATATTTTGAGTAACACCATAAAATACAAAGATGGGTTCTCAAAGTTGAGAAAATAAGTTAGTTTTCTAACATGAGGGGGAGACATGATAAACAGTTGAGAAAAAGTAATGTGAAATGAATTATTATTTGTATATCTAGATCCTCGATTACGATAATATGAACTTTAAGTTCATAAAAAGATAATTCATTTGCAACATATTGCAAAGCATGCCATATGCATTTGCTGACCCAAAGAAAGTAACTACATTCTCATTGCAAATGCTCATATTAAGTCTTAGAAGGACAAAATCTATGGTACGCTTAAAGCGTATAGACAAATCAGTTTCAAATAGAACTTCTTGATAAAGAAGATGAGCAAATGATCAAAGTAATCATAATAAATGAGGCAAGTGATCTAGAAGGTCACGTGACATAACACTTCATAAAATCTCATGAGAGATTCAGGTACCTGAATATATGAATGAGAAGATCTATATGTTATGTCTTTATGAAAATTTATTGGAACTGATATAACATGTTTGTCAACGACATCTATCATATCGCTAAGTTTAGATGAGGATCTTAAGTCTATCAAAGATAGACACAAAAGTATTGGCCAAATGGAAGAGATACAATTCAAGTAGAATTGATTCCATATGAAAGACATGTAGTTTTGGACATGTTGTTCAAATACTTAAAAGTATAAAGTCAATGGTATGTGCAATCAGTTTTGGATATCTTATTTGTCTAGCATTACATGAAAACTTGATATGCATCTAAAGTACATAATATGGCTTATATGAATTAAATTATATGACAATCCATGAAGGATTTAAGTTGCTTGAAGCATCTACAACTCTTGATCTTGAGGTGCCACTTCCTCGGTGCAATTTATGCACAAATGTATCTTGCTATAACAATAAGCATGATAATGTGATAGCGAGGATACCTTTATGAAGATATTGAAGAACCATTCCACGATATTTGTGAAGACATTATATATCTATCACGAGTTATGATTTCAAGGTGCAAATATTCATTATAGTTAATATGGCTGATTTATTTATCAAATCTCTACCAACGATCTCTTGAAGATGGTGCACAAGATTGGAATGCGAATGCTCAAGGATGTGAATTGATGCTCTCAGGGGGAGTTAATGCACGTTGCACTTTTTTTCCCTTATAAGGTTACTGGGTTTTCCTTGCAAGGTTTTGTCCCACTGGGTTTTCCTTGCAAGATTTTTTAATGAGGCAACCCAATAGGAGCATTTCTAAACATGTGTACTCTTTTTCTTTTCTAGAAATTTTTTTCCATTGGGTTTTATTTTAGTTAAGGTTTTTAATGAGACACATTATTTATTGAGTAGACATTCAAGGAGGGGTCTTACCCATTATAAACCACCCCAAAATTCAATAATAATTTTGTCCCTCTCTTTCTCTGCAATATTGCTCTTATTCTGTTATTATTTCATAACAAGAACAGAGATTATAATAAGTAGTTAAGCAAAATATACGCCATTAAAAAGGGTATTTTAGTCTTTTCTCAGAAATACAAGAATTAAAGCTCAAGAAAGAAACATTGACATGACCAACCACCACAAACTCCATCACCCGACCCCCACTCCCTCACACACACTCCCCATGACTCCCACGACCTTTTGAACACCTCCATTTTCAACACACTTGAAACCAAAGCTCAATTTCATCAACATTAAGAAGAACAAGTAGAAGTACAAGAAGAAGAAGAAGAAGAAAGAGAAGGTGAATTCTGGAAGTTTCTGGAAAGGTTATCCGAAAATGGCTATGGCTTACAGAAACGGCACAGTTCCTAAAGGAGCTTTAAAGGTAGATAGGTCTCTTTCTATGAATTCAACTTCCAAATCTTCTTCTTTCAAATCCAAAAACTCCGGTCCTGCTCCGGCATCCGGTATCCGCCGTAAAAGCACTGGCTCCGTTGCTAACTCTGCTGCTTCCACTAAGGATGCAACCTCCGGTTAGTCAACTCTAAATTCGTCCTCATTTCCTTTATAACCTCACTTAATTTCGTACAACGGTATAATTTTGATCTATTTTTTAAAATGTTTTTGCTGATAATGTAAGAAAATTCCGGTCCTGCTCCGGCATCTGGTTCATTTCTTAAGGAATTTACTTAATTCTCGAGAAAATTGCTCCAAATGTGTCCTCATTTCCTTAATAACTTTACTTAATTTCATAAAAAAAAATTTATTTTTAAATTTACTGTAAGAGAACTGAGCGGTTGATTTGTTAGTTGTGGTGGTTGTTAAAAGAGCTCTCATTTTCTTAAGGAATTTAATTAATTTCCGAAAATGTTGAACTCTTTGATTATTTTTTTCGGCGGATAATGTGAGAAAAATGATCATGTGATTGTGTTGTGATATTTTTGATTTAAGTTAATTAGACACAGCAAGAAGTACGTCTTGTTCATTAACATCTCTGGAAATATTCCGCCATAGTTAGGGCAGTCAAACCAACACTCGTACATTGTTTGACTAGTCAGCCTTTGTGATGAGTTTATGCAATGGAAACATTTTGGTCTTTGAGGAATTAAACTAATCTGGAAAACTAAGTGCTTGATTTGTTAGGTGTGATAGTTGTTTAGTTAGGTAGACAAAGCTGTTATACTTATGATGAGTCTAAGCTATGGAAACATGTGAATGCAAAGGTAAAGTAGTACATTAATTTCCTTCAGGGTTTTAGTTAATTTTGAAAAGAAAAATTGCTGTTGTGTCATTGTTCTTTTGTTGTTGTAATAGTAATGAATTTTTTCTCCACATAGTGGTTATGATTTAAGTTACTTACAATAAGCAGTCTGATTTAATTCTAGCATTTAAATGAGGTCTAAGCAATTGCAACATGTGATCCCAAAGCTAAAGTAGGTTTACTAGAGTTGGTAACTGGACTAGTTGTTGGAATACTGAATGTTTTGTTTGAAGATCTTGGAATCTTGGTAACAGATATTGGTTATACTCTGCATTGGCCAACTACCTGTTCAGGATTGTAATGCATAGAAATGACACCAATAGTGTAGCAAATGAACTAACAACAACAACAACAACAACTATCCAGTATAGTCCCACAAAGTGGGGTCTGGGGAGGGTAATATGTAGACGAGCCTTACCCCTACCCGAGAGGGCAGAGAGGCTGTTTCCAATCGACCCTCGGCTCAGTGAAGGAATGGAAAAACAAAAACAAAAAATGAACTAACGAAGTGTTATTGTTAATTTATTAATCTCCTGCATTAAGCTTTTTAAGATTGAGTTTTCTTATAGCATCGAAGTTTCAGTTCTCATTCACACGTGAATCCTACTTCTTGTAAATCAATCAACTACACCTCGATCCTAAATTAATTAGGGTATGAATCCTCCATATCCCAATTTAATTCAAGCAATATTTAGAGGATGTATCATAGTAAAAGCGAGGCGGACATTGAGCAGAAAGACTGACTTAAGACTTTATCATTCACACCGACCTGCTTCTTGGTACTGTCCCTGCTGAGAAAGATCCGGATTTCCCAGAGAGTGCTTTTCCGGTGCGGTGTAACCAACAACTCAAGGCTATCAAGGGAAGGAGTTGCAGGACCGGAGTTCTATCTTATTTCTTATTCTGCTGGCAACCTAGTGGAACCTTCCTAGTTTATATCACAAAACTCGCCGGGGTTAATAATACTTTTGGAATAATGTGTTCAAATTCTTTTCTTGGGTGCTTTTGTTGAATTGAAGTTGAAGGAAGAAATCTGTATTGCATTATATGTTTCCAAAAGTCCGATGAATATTTGATTAATCATGGAAGGGCTCATTTTGCTGCTTCGTAACAGTTTCAGGACGTGTTAGAGTTGCAGTAAGACTGCGGTCTCGAAATGCGGAGGAGATGGTGGCTGATGCTGATTTTGCTGATTGTGTGGAATTGCAGCCTGAGGTATTCCAAGTACATCTCTACCTTTCTTGTCAAGGAAATATGAGTACTGTTGGTTCTAAATCATTTCTTTTGTCGTTTCCAGCTTAAAAGGCTTAAACTTCGAAGAAACAACTGGGATTCAGACACCTATGAATTTGACGAAGTGCTTACGGAATTTTCTTCACAAAAGCGTGTGTATGAAGTAGTGGCCAAGCCTGTCGTTGAGGTCACCTGCCAAAACCTAGCAATTCTGCTTTTTACTACATGAATTATGAATGAAATGTTCATCTTCTGCACATGCTTTTATCTAACACATTTAAAGAAAGAGGAAATTTGCTACTGACTAATATACTGGGAAAATTTACTTCAGAGCCATAAATATAGTTTCACTTCGATGCAGATTACTAGAGTGTCAAATGTTTTTTTTGAATTACCTAAATTAGCAATGAATGGCTTAGGTGCCTGTCCATTACAATAAACTCTTCCAGTTCTCACTCTAATCAATTCTGCACTTTATCTCACATTTCAATTTTCCTGAGTGACTAGCTTAGTGGGCACCGTTGCTAAACATTCCTGGAAATATGCCATAAATTTAAAATACTTTAGTGCAAAGCACATATATGCCAAATACGGTAAGCAATCTTTCTCTGAGTAGCTTTCTTCTAGAATTTGTAAGATATTTATCTGGTCAATAACGAAGGCCATCTCAGTACAATATTTCAACTTCTTTTCTTCTTGAAAAGCAAGCATAAGATCCACAATAGTGAAACCAGGACTTTTACAAAGGGGGTTCAAAATATACAGAAAAAACCACACCCAGAAGCCAATAGGATTCAACATCTCCTATTTACACATAAATAATAATTTTGCCCTTGTGTATACCCGATACCGTGTAATTTTTCAGCAAAGGGGATTCGGATGAACTCCCTTCCGCCCTCATAGCTCCATCTCTGAATATCCATAACCACTCTGTAACTTTTAAAGTGTCTATTGGATTCAATAATATTAGTTTTGTAAGTTCTAATTAATTCCTTGCTCCTTAATAGTGCAATTTAGTTTCAGAAGTATCAAAATGTATATGGTTGAGATTCCTGGCTTGTGATATCTCTTTTGTAAGTTCTAATTAATTCCTTGCTCCTTAATATTGTCATTTAGATTCAGAAGTATCAAAATGTACATGGTTGAGATTCCTGGCTTGTGATATCTCTTGTTTAAACTTTCCTTTTTTCCCCTTGTATTCTCGTACTTCTTAAGATGTTTCTGCGAACAATAAATAAGTTCCTTAGATTAAAATCCGCTGCCTGCAACCTAAAGTTTAGTTGATTTGCCTTATGCCACTATTGCATGCCTAGAGCCGGTTAATTTTGTATTTACATGGTTTATGGTTATCTAATTGCTTCTGTGTGTGTAATAAGGTGCCAATTTGTCCTACTCTTGTCTAGTTTCGTACGGCTGTCTTCTTTCTTTATCTCTTTAAGCGCCTCGCATTTCTCTTTAATTCTTTTCTCCTGCAGAGTGTTCTGGATGGTTATAATGGAACAGTCATGGCATACGGGCAGACGGGGACAGGAAAAACATACACTCTTGGGCGACTTGGAGAAGATGACACTGCTGATCGAGGGATAATGGTTCGTGCAATGGAGGATATTCTTGCAGAAATAACCCCAGCAAACGATTCTGTCTCTGTCTCTTATTTTCAGGTTGTTTTTTCCTTCTACAGAAATGAGAGTTCTTTTCGTTGAGAACTTTTTATTTGCTTTTATTATCATACCTGATAATAGCTGTGTCAAGTTTCATTTGCATCTTTGGTTGTTTCATGCTTGTTTCTGACTTTAAGTTGTATAAGTTTGGTTGGTTACCTGTCAATGCAGCTTTATATGGAGAGTATTCAGGATCTCCTAGACCCAGTGAACGACAACATATCAATTGTTGAAGATCACAAAACTGGAGATGTTTCTGTACCTGGGGCTACTGCGGTGGATATCAGAGATCAGAAGAGTTTCCTTGAACTCCTTCGCCTGGGCGAAGCTCATCGTTTTGCTGCTAACACTAAATTAAACACAGAGTCTTCAAGAAGCCATGCTATACTGATGGTTAGAAGATTCTCTCTCTTGTGGGTTATGCAGTTATTTTTTCTTTTTTAGGTTGTGCTTAGTGGCTTGACCATTGTTCTTGAGCCTTTTCCCAATATGCCAATGGACAGGGAGACAGCAACAAAGTTCAATGTCACAGAAAATTTTGTTTTCTATCACAGGTACATGTCGAAAGGTCTGTCAAGGGAAGAGATTCTGCTATTTCATCTGAAAATGGGAGTACTTCTCACACAGCTAAAGCATTCAAGCCACCTGTTGTGAGGAAAAGCAAACTAGTTGTTGTGGATCTTGCTGGTTCTGAGCGCATAGACAAATCAGGTGTGCTATCAAAATTTCTGGGCAAATGTATCTTCTGTAACTTTTATTATGTATTCACAACTGGAGCATTTTATTTGTGCTTACAGAAAATTTTGTTTTTGTTCTAGGATTATGATAGCTAATAGTTTTACACATATTCATACTCATGTTTGAATGACAGTTAAAACAATTCTGTTACTTGAGGCAACTGATGCTAAGCATTACCTAGGAGTTAAGTGAGTGATTGCTTTGGAGAGACTTCAATATGTGTTTTCCTTCCCAATCCTATCACACTCTAGTCACTTAACTTGAATAGGCATATGAGTTTGTTCACCCTTTAACCCTCTTTTGCGGCGTTCGGTGGATTTCAACTAGGAAGCTTTTCTCTTTTCTCTAAATAAATGCCGAATTGATCTTTTGACACTTATGATGCAAGAATGTGGCTACACTTTGGGACTGATTACTGCAGGCAAAACTGTGACCTATTTTTGGGGTTTGCCAGGCTTGTCGGGGTGGGGTTATCTAAGACACCATGTAGAAGTTCCTAATGTTTTTTTGGAGCAATGAGTTGAGATCTAAAACAGGATAAAGCTTAGAAGCATTGGTTCTTTGTTTTGTTTTGCATTTGGCAGGAAGTGAAGCACATACACTGGAGGAAGCTAAGTCCATTAATCTCTCCTTGAGTGCGTTGGGAAAATGCATCAATGCGTTGGCAGAGAATAGCGCTCATGTTCCAGTTCGTGACTCAAAGCTCACAAGGTTGCTTCGAGATTCATTTGGAGGTAAGGTACTTAATAAAACGATTTTGAAGCGTATTCAGGAATAGCAAACATAACTTAACATGGTCCAAAATTTTAACCTCTTCACTTGAAAACCAGGGAAAACTTATAAGTATATTCAGTTATGAGAGCCATGCACTTCTTTGATTGTAGTTCTTGGAGGCTCAATTCCTGTACCTCAAGGTCTCTAGTGAAATTAAGTTTACAATTATCTAAATCCCAAGTTATACTTGAGCTTATTTTAAGCACTTTTGATACTGATATTCTTGCATTTCAATAAATTATCTTTAGCTGCGTGTAGAATTTTGTGTAAATCCACAATACCTTATTCTAACGCAGTAACCAACAACCAAATGCACAAAGAAAGAAAGAGAAACAGAATGTAGGGGCTCACGTCTTAGAATGGATTTGGGGGACAAATTCTAAGCTCTCCTAACTAGCTGAGTCTAAAAACTGGGACGAAGAATAATTCATGTCCCAGAAGAATAATACATTTTTCCTTAGCTTAACTAAGAGAACCTGTTACAATAGGCAACGGAACTTTCGATGCATTAGTTCTTAAAAAAAAAAAGAAGAGAAAAATCCTCACTAGGCTACATCCTAAAATGCAGTCACTAAGATAACATGCATCATTTTTCAGAGGTATAGCAAAACACTTGTAAAGTCCGTCAACAAGTTTTAGATTAAATTATTTAAAAGATCTCCTTATCCTAAAATGCTGTCATATATAATATTATTTCATTCTTTAGTTACAATAAGGCTCTCAATGTGAACTAAGACATTTGATTAGGGGATGACCACAAATTTAAGACTTAGGTCGAGGATATCGTATTATCAATCTCTGACTGTTCCATATTGCGGACATTATGATTTCTTTTATGACTTGGTTAACCCAATTTAGGTTCATAGTGCAAATAAAGTGCATTAATTACTGAAGGATTTCATATCCTTTAAGACCAGGAGGTTTTATATAGTTTCTGCCAGATACTACAATGTAGTACTGGGTTGGCTTACATTTTGATCCATTAAATCTATTTGGGCCAAAAGATTGATATCCTACATAATTTGCTTTCATTTGGAGCATAGTTCCTTCTCTGGAGCTAGACTGCTTAACCTTGCACTGTCCGTGAAACTTATGAAAGTAGTCTGCTGGGTGATGTCATCTGTTCAGTACTGTTTCACCTTTGATGCATAATCTCATTAGCCTCTCATTTTGTTTTGGTATCCTGCTTATCACTTATTACAAATCATCACCATGAGATGATAATTACTTTAAAAAAAGAACATTGTCATTGGACATTGAGAAAGGACATCACATTGTTGAATACTCACAGGTACAGCAAGAACTTCATTGGTTATCACGATCGGTCCATCTCCACGGCATCGAGGAGAGACGGCAAGCACCATAATGTTTGGACAGAGGGTAATCCTAACCTCTATTTCTCTTCCCATTGTATGTTATACAATTGTAGTCCTTTGAGATCCTTCCAGCAGTGTCGGTTGGCTTATGTTAACTCAGTTGTAATCTATTCTCTGGGTTTCTATTTGAATTATCATGCAATAGTAGAACTTGTATGCATTATTTGTACTTGCTAGGACTTGGAGTAAATTATTTGTACTTATTACAGGCAATGAAGGTGGAGAATATGTTGAAAATTAAGGAAGAGTTTGACTACAAAAGTTTGTCCAGAAGGCTTGAAATACAGCTAGACAAACAAATTGCAGAACATGAAAGGCAACAGAAAGGATTTCAGGATGAGATTGAGAGGATTGCGCAAGAGGCTCAGATTCGAATAACTGAGGCGGAAAAAGGTTATGCAGAGGCATTGGAGGTAGGTACATGCTTCGTGAAATACATGATAATAACTGAATCCTATATAACATGCCTTTTCATGTTAAGTTCATTTTCACTTTATATTATGTTATGCATCATCTATTGTTTCCCGCCTTAATTTTGCATGATCATCTTTCTGTTTGAATTATGTAGTTTTGCATCACCAGGATTTTCACTGTCATTGTCTTTCTTCTCTTTCTGTTCCCTTTCTTCCATCTTCTGCAGAGGGAGAGGTTGCAGTACCAGAAAGATTATATGGATGCAATAAGCAAGCTAGAGGAGCAATGGGCAGAAAATAAACAAAAGCGTGAACATGAAAAGGCCAAGGTGAGATCAGAAGAACGCTAGTGCTATTAGGAGAAGAATGAAGTTGAAGTCCGCTTTCTATTCTGAAAGACTGGTACTATTGTTTTTCTGAGGGTCCCATTGAAATTGTCCTCAAGCATGGGCTGTTATAATTTATGATCTCATAAGCCTCTTCCTTGCAGTTCATGTATGTAATAGACATGCTTGTCTTCTCTTTGAACTTTTACATATAGCTAAGCAGCTGTCTGTGATTCTACATGCTACTATGAAGTCTGAACCTTTGGAATTGTCCTGCAATTATGCTGAATATGACTATGTAACTGTGAAATAGCTTCCTATCATATTTCGATTTCTAGTTCTATGATGAATGTAACTTTGCTTTTTGCTGTTTATCTCCCTCATTTATCAGTCCTCAATGCTCTCTGCTTCTATGGAAGTTGCTGAGCTTAAGAAGAAGTTTGAAAATGGAACTCTTTTACGGAAAGCTGCAGAAGAGGAAATTGACAATCTTAAAAATCAAGTAGCACAATGGAAAAGGTCAGAGGTAATGATTTGTCTGAAAAGTCTTTGGATCATATATATATATATATATATATATATAGTATAGATGGTAAATTGCTGCTGCTGATGTTTGTGATGTCGTAGGCTGCTGGAAATTCTGAGATTTTAAAGCTGCGCAAAATGCTAGAAGATGAAGCATGTCAGAAAGCAAAGCTGGAAGAAGAAATTGCAGTCCTACAAAGTCAGCTATTGCAATTAAGTTTTGAAGCTGATGAGGTAAAACATAGTATTCTTGGTGAAATCATTGGATTTACGCCCTTGCCATGGTTGACCACAAGAAACAACAAAAGTTGAAAATAAGAAGCTTTTGTAGAGTCGACATTAATCTTTTTTCTTTTAAAGATTCGTCATAACTAGATTATCATTACACTGATCGTCAATCTCTTTCTCACACCCCTGTATCTTTGGTTTATCTGCACATTAACCTCACCTTGTAAACCTATAACATCCTTGAAGTTATGTGTTAAAGTGAAACTGGTAGTTTTTCCTTCCAAACTAGCAAGTTCAGCACACTTAAAACGTGACTGTGGATCTAGTTCTGAGCCTTTTTTCCCCCAGAGTGCTACACCCCAAAATGACCGAGCGCAAGATGTGTGCAGATCAAAACTTGCCATTAGTTGTGGGCATCATTTGACACTTGGTTGAAGAGAAATTACAAAATTGAAATAACTAGCAGTTCCTATATAATCTCTTTATAGAAGTGGACTGTCATGCCGTGTAAACCAATTCTCATTATTGTGCCCCTGGTCTGTGAGAAGTGCTTGAGGGCTTTATGCTTTTCTTTTTCCGGTTTGCCTCTTCTCTACTAATGTATAAAGAACTTTTGAACTTTTTTTTTGTTGGAGGGGGTGGGGTGGGGGTGTGGAACTGAGTAATTGGCCTACCCCTGTGATCAGTGTGCTGTATAGATCTTGCACGTGAGTTGTTTCTGTTGAAGATTAGAAAATGAAATTCATGTTGTAGCTTACAGAAGCATGCGTCTTTGGAAAGCAAGCTTTTCAAGTACCTGTAAACCTGCAGATTTTAAGGTGTTACATGTCTGGGTATATGCACTGCCGAAAATTTTCACGTCATATAAACGTGATTGCTGATTAGATGAGCATATTTGTCAGTTAAGATTAACTTACTCAAGTTAAAGACTATTTCTTTTACTTAGTCAAGGAGAAATCTTGATAGAGGAGGGACTATAAGGCTGCCAGGCACTCCAGATTCTCCAATTCCTCCATTTATGCATCAACACCTACGAGATTCAGGAGATGGAGAGAAGGCCTGGATGGCAAAGCTTTTTGAACAAGGTGGGAGATGGACTTATCCTAGGAGTTGATTTCATTTTTAACTCTTCTACTCCCTAATACAACTTATGTTTTTTTCACCAGTGGGTCTCTCAAAGATATTGTCATTACTTGAATCGGAAGATGCTGATGTGCAGATTCATGCAGTGAAAGTTGTGGCAAACCTGGCGGCTGAAGGTATTGTTTTGCTATTTCATTTTCAGTGTTATATCTTTAATTCCTGTCTCTTGTTACTCGCAATGTATAGTTTGCTGGGCGTAGATGCTTTCTGCTTGATTGAGATGTGTATACCTTATCAAATGTAGCTATACCTCATGAGTTTTCTAATTGTAGGTGGGATTTGGATACAAGTCTTATGAGTGATAGCTTTTCAACTTTGTTACATGAATCTAGTAATAGATATGCAAGTATCTCATTTACCGGATAAACATTTGAAGCTGATTTGCATTATCTTAAATATAGTACTCCCTTTTTCTGACATTCTATTTTATGTGTCTTAGCTTTCTCCAATTGTATATACCATATTGCTCAAACCCCATGTTGAGTTGTCCCACATCGGAGGGATTTGAGGTCCTTGGTCTCCTTATATGGCTTGGACAATCCTCACCTCATAAGCTAGCTTTTGGGGTTGAGTTAGGCCCAAGGTCCATTCTTTTCATGGTATCAAAGCCAGGCCCATCCCGTTTATTGTTACCGATGTTGGGCCCCCATTTATGTTGTCCACGCTCCAGAGATCTGGGCGTGATGGGGGGTGTTGAGTTGTCCCACATCGGAGGGATTTGAGGTCCTTGGTCTCCTTATATGGCTTGGACAATCCTCACCTCATAAGCTAGCTTTTGGGGTTGAGTTAGGCCCAATGTCCATTCTTTTCACCCCAATTATTTATTTATTTAACACTTCACCGTTCAAAGTGGAGGCATTAGTCCTTATTTCTTGCTGTAAAGCTCCTCCAAGCAAAAAGTTGAAGGACAAGGTGGAAGTCAGTCAATCCAATTCACTTAATTAAAAACATGTCAGTTAATCCAATTCACTTAAAAATGTTGGTCGACCAAATCCATTAAGACCGTCATAGACCTTATAACGTGTAGATCACCACTACCAAAAACCTAATGGAGGAATACTAAAACAAAAGCTAAAAAACAAGGAGAAATTATGTTACATGAAACAGTTGAAAATTTGAGAAATGACAAAAAGGTTGTATCAAGTCCATAAGTGGTGGTGACTTTTTTCCTATTTCATCTATTTCAGAGGCAAACCAGGAGAAAATTGTAAAAGCTGGTGGTCTAAATTCTCTATTAACTCTTCTTAGAAGCTCCAATGATGAGACAATTCACAGAGTTGGCGCTGGTGCAATTGCAAATCTTGCTATGAACGGTAAGCTTTTCACTCTCACAGACTAGTGAATATTACAAGTTTAATACTTTCCTTTTCATACTGAAGTTACTCTCTACTTAGTGACATCATTTTTTCAAATGGTACAGAGACAAATCAGGAGCTTATCATGTCTCATGGAGGCATCAGCTTGTTATCAGTTACAGCAGCCAAAGCCGAAGATCCTCAAACCCTTCGCATGGTTGCTGGGGCCATTGCTAATCTCTGTGGAAATGGTATTATTTGTTGCCTTAAGCTGAATATTTTAAGCTAAAATTTCTTTGTATTTCAAGCAATTGAGCAAGATGACTTAAGATCGACGGATATGGTAATATTGTTCTTTCTGATATCAACATCTAACTGTTTCATTTGATGTGGAGCTGTAATACTAAGAGCATTACGTTCTCCCTCATAGTGGTGAAATTTCACCATTTTAAATTTGTTTTATATGATACCTAACAGAACTGTCCCTCTCTCCCCCTACCCCTCCCCCCTCAACCAAAAAGAAAAAAAAAAAAGAAAGAGCTTACCAGTAAAACAAGAAAAAAGGATGGAACCAATGAGAAGAAAGGAAACATATATTGTTCCATGAGAAATTCCTTACACGATATCCTTAATCAAGTAACCCTGCATTTGAATTTCGTCACGGCCTCACAGGTGATTGGATTCTGCTGTTGCTCACGTCTAATGTATCTTTTAACCTTTCACAGAAAAGTTACAAGCAAAGCTACGAGGTGAAGGTGGAGTTAAGGCGTTACTAGGAATGGTCAGATGCCGGCATCCAGATGTTCTGGCTCAAGTTGCTCGTGGAATTGCTAATTTTGCAAAATGTGAATCAAGGGCATACACTCAAGGTTAGTGGTATACAAGCTTGCAGCTTGTGTTTTCTCTGCCCGTCTACCTCTCCTCCCTCACTTCCTGCACTCCCCCAGCCAAACTATATGTCACTGTACGGTTAGCAATATTATAGTCAGTATCATAGTTTTGCACTAATCTCCACTTATACCCAGTTGGGTGGTGTATTGCATGTTCTGGTGAAAAGAGAAGTCTTACTACTATAGTTTCGTGGCATTGCCAATGATCTTACAATGACAGGAAGCAAGACTGGGAAGTCTCTCCTTATTGAAGACGGAACCCTTCCATGGATTGTACAGAACGCTAATAATGAGGCCTCGCCAATAAGGCGTCACATTGAGCTGGCACTCTGCCATTTGGCACAACATGGTAAATAGTAGTTCTGATTTGACTTTTTCCCTTTTGCTTGAAACTGTGAATAGCTGTGTCATGAATGCTTAAACTGAATTACAGAAGTAAATTCAAAGGATATGATCAAGGCAGGTGCGTTGTGGGAGCTCGTTCGTATATCCAGAGATTGTTCACGAGATGATATAAGGACTCTTGCATATCGCACGCTAACTTCCAGCCCAAGTTTCCAGGCGGAACTGAAACGACAGAGGATAGATTTTGGTTGAACATTTCACGTGTTATCGAGTCAAGATGGTTTCAAATATGCAGATATAGTTATTAACATAGGTAGCTGATTCTTTTTACAGAAGCGACTGATTTATCTTCAAGAGATGACATTGGTTTTTAATCCTATTAAACTCTCGTTGTGATGCAGTGAGGGCTACAAGTTTGCAACTAACAGATACAAGTGATCTTGTAAATTTGCTTGAATTACAGGTTTGCAACTAACAGAAAAAAGTGATCTTGTAGATTTTCGTGAATTAGTAGGTAGGAGCGAGACCCCTATAATGTAAAGCTTTTATTTGTTTATTCTTATATCAAATGAAGACTGTAAGATGTCATTTGATGTTACATTCAGGAAAATAAGGTATGTTATTGGCTTTAGATACGAATTCTCTGATGGTATGTGCCACATGTTCTATGATCCTGGAATATTTGATGTAAAAAGAACATGGTATCGAAGTGGTAATTATGTGTCGTATTGTGTAGCAAATTTTACCAATATAAGCACATCTCAGATAGAGATCACTTGCAAGGATTCAGTAAGAGATAATATCTCGTAGTCAATTCGAGTGCATGTTTTGCTTTGATTTCCCTTATAGTAGTGGAATGGCTTGATCATTGAGGACATATACTGTATCCTTTTTAATCATATTGTTCATTCTAGGATCCTTTGTTATGTTGTCAATTATATGAATTATGCAGTCGATTTCCGCTAAAAAAGCATTTGTGTCAGTTGATTGAGTTGTAATTTGTTCCAAATTGTATTAATTGTTACTAAGGTCGTCTTTTTGGTATTTGTCAAGGGCGTCGTTCATAGTCGCCGCAGCTCAATTGGGCAAATATGCCCTCCAAACATTGTTGCGTATTTGTGGTATCAACGTTCTAATCCTAAAGCATATTTTATAAATTTATCTTCTTCATCTTCTTTCTTTATTCTTCCAATTTTTTATTTTTGGTGTTTTCTTTCCTTTGAAACGATCTGTTTGGAGGTAGTATTTGTCCTGGCTCCCATTAGGCAAAAGAGTTGTACATATTGCGCAAGACCTCATATTTCTCCCTTTTTCAGTCACTAAATGTTTTTTAAAGTATATTTTGGAGAGATGCGAGTCCGAGACTGGAGGAAAGAGGAGTCATATTGTAAAGCCTAAAGGAGAAGACGGTTATTAGTGAAATTTGAACCTTGCTTCATTAGAATTAATAACAACTAGTACTATGCCTTAGTCCCACGTAAGTTGGGGTCAGCATTATGAATTCTCATTTCTTTCATTTTAATCATTACATTATAACTCCAAACAATCATGTTAGTGTGCAAAGTGATTTGATCCAAGAGGAGAGCCAATTGCTTGAGAAACAATTTACACAAGCATTGATAGAGAAGGCAAGTTGCACGCACAACCTGCCTCTAACACTTATAAAACCAGCCAATATAAACTACCTTTGGACCATTTGCTTCTTGAATATATAGCGACAGCTCATCTGTAGACCTCAACTGATGGGACACTATACTCATTTTTTCAATTTTTTTAAACACGTTGACTCTCAAATGGCATGGCTTCAAAATATTTCAGAAATTTCATGCCCATCCACTAGCTCATTTCTTTTCTTCTCTTTTGTTTTAAAAGGAAAAATCCCAATCTCTTTTTCTTGAGTAAGATATCAAACTAGTAGTAAATTGTAATTGAGATAAAGCAAAGTGATAGTGTTGTATGAAAACATGCAAAACATAGAAAATGCTAACCATATGTAAAGTTTTCATGTCGTTGTTGTTTAAATAAAAAAAAATTTAACTGACACCCAATTTTTGGATAAATTCAGTTACATATACTTTTCTTTTCTTTATTACTATTGTTTTCTTCTTCTTTGTACTTAGAGTTTCTTCTTAGTAGCAAAATTAGTTCGTTAAATTTGTTGTTGTTCTAACAATTTGATGATTCGAAGAACAAGTTTATGTTTCAGAACTTAAGATTCGAAATCTGAAGTTGCATTCAATAAATTGAACATATTCGAATTTCTTAAGTTACATTTGAAAGATAGAAGAACTTCAAATTTGATTATGAAGTTGTATTGAAGAGATTGAACTATTTTAGATCCGAGACGGTACACTTTATAAATTTTATGCAATGCGGATATACTTCAACGGTGGCCCCTAACTGAGTGCTTCCTCTTTGAAAAAATTATACTATATATTTATGGACCACAAAAAAGGGTCAAGAAATCAAGTAAAGTGGACCGGAGAGAGTATATATTAAAATTACATAAGGCATAGGGTAGATGCCGCACAGTATGTCTTATATATATATATATATATATATATATATATATATATATATATATATATATATATATATATATATATAGAGTTAAATTTTTTTGAGTACACACAATTCAAATCTTTTGTCACAAAATAGTAATGAATTCAATAATACTTAATTACATCTGATGAGTAAAATCTTCAGATCTGTTTTTGGATTCAGTAGAGGGAGAATCTTTTTTAGGAGTATACTGTGAGTTTGATCTGTCTAGGGGTTAAGTCATAAATATGGACCACTAAACCACTACACGATGGGGCAATTGTCTGTATCCTTTCCCACCATAAAGTCCTACTAATATATTTCTTCTATCTACATTCACCCGACCAAAACACTATGATGGAAACCTTAATCCTATGAAACACACACACACCTCAGACTTTCATAAAAGTGTGTAAAATAGGAAACATAGAAGCATAGGCTGCATCCAATCATTTTCAGAACCCCATTTGTAGCTTCTAACTCTTTTATAGTAATTCCTTCTGGGCACTTGAAAAAGAACAGCCATGTTCAAAAACTATGTTGTCCGGATTATCGAAAATGTTGCCACACTTATTTCGAATCCTCTAAAAAATTATATTACTTTTAAAAAATCAAACATGCACCCGATAATAATATTTTTGAAAAGTCCGAACCAATATAGTTCAAAAATATCCACTAGATACAAAAGAAATGGTTGCAGCCAAATCATAGCAGCCTCTCCTCTTTCTTTGATTAGTATATTCATACAATTTTTTTTGTATAAAAAAATGTATGAATATACATCAATTAAAAAGTATATTCATACACTTACTTCAATTAAAAAGGTCAAAGAAAAAGGTTACAAGAGCTAATCTGAATCTTTAGGTCCAGCAGATTCAGAAGTGTGGCCAATGTTGCTGCAGTTTAAACTAGCATGAGCAGTTTCAAACATCAAGTCTGACTATGAGCTTTCATCAATCAAGCTATTTGCTCTTTTGATTATATATAAATCTACTTAGTATTACAAATTTCCATATTAGAATGTTTTAATACTATCTTCTTGTGGACATAAATCTAGTCAGAGAAAGTAACCATCACACTAAAACATCCAAGAATATTTTTTCGCCTATTATTTTGAAAGCATCTATATACTGTTATTTTTCCTACCACAACAATCATTAAAATAATATTGAGAAGTAAAAACACATTATTCGGTTTGTGAAAACTAATTCTAAATAGAGTATAGCTCCTATATATATATGAAAGTGTAAAAGAAATTTTACTATGAGATTATCTAAAACATAAAATTACATGCCAACGTCAATAAAAAAGGGATCATTAACTTGAAAAATAAGGAGACTACCTACTGTCACATGTTACAATACACTTGTTAGTGTTGAACTTCTTTAAATTTCATGTATTTATGATAAATCCTCTAATTATCCGTATTTATTTCTTCTGTTTTAAACACGGTAAACGTATGATATCTCTTCCAATAATTTACTTCTCATTGCCATTTTTTTGCTTATCATAACAAGTCTTGGAAAATTTGACCTTAATCTCAAGCAGAGCTGGCAATGGATATATATATATATATATATATATATATATATATATATATATCAACATCTTACATTACTGCAAGCACAAGAAATGAAAATGGGGGGGGGGGGGGGGGGGGGTTTGAATGATCATATCCACAGTGCAGAGGATAAACAAAAGCTGAAGAAGCCCTCGAGAGTTTGTCTAAGTAATGTCTCTTTTAGAGAGAGAGAATAGGAGAGGAGAGAGAAAGAATGGATAAGGCTTTAAATCTCTCAAAACAAAGAGATGCTGCATATTTCTACTACAACTACACGACTATACCTGCATGGTGTGTTGCACTAAAAGCAAACAATGTGATGACTAGGGGAGGGTGTTGTGGGGAGCTCTATTCCTTTGTGCAAAGAATCTGAGCTGTGTTTTCAGTTTTAAGTTTATAATTAAGGAAAAAAAAGTATTTCGGTGCACTAAGCAAAATATCGGATCATATTGAGTTTTATGTACGCTAATCATATCTTGTATTTCTACAGGAGATTTCTACATCTTAAATGCGTAGCCGCCTAGTCAAACGACACCATCTTTTACAGTCACCCCAAAACTCGGAAACACATTGCATTTTTTACTCTTTCTCCCATGCCATTCCTAAATGATCACTTTAACTTCTATATAGCATTTTAAATTGTTTTACTTTCATCCAATATGTAAAAGGCAACAACTAGAAACGGCAGATTATCTGTTATAATAAGTTAAAATATACTGATACGTACCTTTTTTATCTTAATCAATGTATATAAGTTAAATCCTTCCTAACTCGCAGAAATCTAAATTCCTAGAATTCTGAAAAATATAAGAAAAGGAGAGAGAAACAGCAAATTAAAACTGTGAGTTGAGTCCAGTCCAGAGTAGACCAGTCTGTATAACATAAGGCTAGACGTTACTTTGCTTTTGCCTCGAAAAAGAACTATGTTCAGTAACTGATGCACGTGCAATCCAGTATCCAAATGTAACTCTTGTCTCCTTCTTCATTCTTAAAAACCCTAATTATTCTGAAATTCTTGAAAAATAATGGTAAAAAATTTAAAATATCTGATTTTTGGGGAAAAAAAGAAAATGCAGCTGGAAATTAAACTTAGGAGTATAATGCTGCCCATACCTCTCCTTTTGTTTTCAATAGTTTGCTACCAACCTCTCATTAATGAAGAAGACTTGTACTTATATTTAATACTACTATTATCAAGAAAAACATTGTTATTATTACAACTCTCAGTATCATGATTATGGAAAAATGATGTCCTTTACCTATCAAATGAATCTCATACAATCATGGTAAGAGTTGAAAATAGATTTCACAAAGCAAACAATGAGTTTATAAAGTTAACTTCATTTGATCAAATTACAGCCACATCATGATCTCATATCATAATCAAACTCACAATCCAAAAAACCTAACTGAAAATGCTACTAAACTCAAATTCATCATGTGATATAATTGAAATTAGGAAAAGAATTATGAAAAAAAAACCTCAGATAGTCAACAACTCGAAAACCCTTTTCCTAAATCTCGTTGCTATAGCGTTCTTGATGATGAGAAAGAAGAGAAAGAGACACCAAGAGTTTAAGCTAATTAAACAAGTAAATAAAATCAAGAGAAAATTACCCCTTCTATGAATTTCAGCAAGTTAGAATGGCGAATGTCATTCTTCTGTAGGGCCAACGTTAATCTTCTCTGTATCGTTTCAATTTTATCATAAACTCCTCGAAAGAGCCAGCTAGTTAGAATGGAGGTCTGCCGGTTGCCCAATAGGGTTCAGTAGGTAACTGAATAGAGTTGAGAAGATTCGGTGGCATTCCATGAAATAGAGATGGGTCCGCCATCAATTGTTGTTGTTGTTGTTGCTGCTGTCCTGGTCCTCCGATATTTCCAGGAGGAGATCCTAGCGTCCCGCCTCCTGGAACTGGAAGAGGATTTTGTTCATCTTCTTCTAACGGAAGTCTTTCATAAGCTGCATTGTTAAACGACGCGGCCATAATCACAACTGGACCAGATGCCATAAGTGCACCAACCACACTACCACCAACAACTTGACCTTGTCCACCAGCTAAATATATAGTCAATCCTGAAGCTGCTGATGGTGCTGGTGGTGGTAGAAATGATCCAGCTAAGCTTAAAATCTCAAAACGACCATGTAAAGTTACAATTGCACCTGGTGAAGCTGGTTGTCTTAAATTAACATTAGTAACAATACCAGTTCCACTCATAATACACACACCTCTTTGTCTTCTCCTTGCAAAATTTGAAATACTATCCATAATATCACAACCATCAGCAATTTCCATAACATGAGTTCTAAGAGCATTGGCACTATCTCTAGTGATGATAATTGGTGGCTTTGGTTTGTTCTTGGATCCAGCTGGTCTTCCTCTAGGTCTTCTATTGATCTCTCCTTCTCCTGAATTTCCTGTATTGTTGAAGATATAATTAAGACGATTTTCTAACAACTTAAACTTTTAGACGAGATAAGTTCAATACCTGTAATACCTAATCCGTCTTTCGATTCCCCACCATTTGAATATTCATTATTGTTGTTGTTGTTGTCGTCATCGCGCTCTCGCTTTTGACCAGACATGTTTAGGCCACTAGTTCCACTTTGTTCATCTTCTGAAGTTTGATGGTGGAATTGATGTAAATTGAAATCTCTAGTATGGAAAGGAGGTGGGAGTGAATGATTTACTGAATCCATAAATTCTTTAACTTCAATTCTATTACTTTCTTGAGAGGGAAATCTTGAAGCCAAGAAAAATGGAAGAAAAAGCAAATTTAGGGGAAGGGTTTGTAATGATTTGTAAAGATAGATAGTGGGAGAAGGAAGCTTAAAAAAGGAAGAGAGTAGACTTTGGGTTTATTGGTCTTATTTTTTCTTTTTATTCTCTTTCTTGCTTTCTGGCTTTTTTTGAGGAAAGAGGGGGTTTTGTTTATTGAATCAAGGTACTCATAGTCTACATCATAAAGAAGAGGGAAAGTGGGGTTTTGGGTGTCACCCACCAAAAATTCTTAGCTCCAAAATTCTTCATCATCATACTATGATTCCACTTCTTCTTCTTTGTATGTATAATAATAAGAACAAGTGAATTAGGGTTAGCCAAAAACTTAGCTTGGAAAAAAGACAGATTCAGATCAAACATTATGTTGTATGGTTTTTATTTTTATTTTATTGATTATTTTTAGAAGAATTAACCCATGTGGAAGCCGAGATAATCTCTTAAACTAAAAAGAGCTAGTGGATGCATAATATAAATAATATTCATGTATAATACCCCTTCAATTGCAAGTGTCGAATAAATTTGTCTCGTTTTAATGAGTGTACAGCTTAATTATTCGAGGTCCTAAATATTCCCTTCAACTTGGTTTTTTGAAATCTCTTACCTCCCTGGACGCGTGAAGGTACCATTTAAAAATGATAAAATGTTTTTTCAAAACAAAATTATTTTTAAAAAACTAAAAAATGACTTTTTTTGTTAAACAACGAATTTTTTTCTACTTTTACAAAGGAAAAACTTCCCTTTTCACAAAAAGAAAATCTTTAAAAAAAATGAAAAAATATTTTGTTAAAAATCATTTTTTTCCATTTTTTACAAAAAAAAATATTTTTCAAAAATAATTTTTTTAGTTTTTATGATTTTTGCGATTATTTTCATAGCCTCTCTGCCCCCCGGGGTAGGGGTAAAGTCTGCGTACATATTACCCTCCCCAGACCCCACTTGTGGAATTTTACTGGGTTATAGTTGTTGTATTTTCATTTTTGAAAAAGGGAAATTTTTCATTTTTCTAAAAAAGCAGAAAAATATAAAAAAAATATTTTTCAAAGACCAAAATATTTTCTTGGAAATTTTTTTCCGTTTTTAAAAAATAAAAATAATCGAAAAAAGTAAAAAAATTGTTTTTTAACAAAATATTTTTTTTTGCAAAAACTGAAAAAAAATCAGTTTTAACAAAATATTTTTATTTTTTAAAAAAGTGAAAAAAGTATTTCCAACAAAATATTTTCATTTTAATTTTTTTTCAAATTTTTAAAGATTTTCTTTTTGTAAAAAGGGAAATTTTTTCTTTGTAAAAGCAGGAAAACAAAACTCGTTTTTTAACAAAAAAATTTCATTTTTTCAGTTTTTTAAAAATAATTTTGTTTCAAAAAATATATTATCATTTTTAAATGGCACCTTCACGCGCCGAGGGAAGTAAGAGATTTCAAAAAACCAAGTTGAATAGGGTATTTAGGACCTCGAATAGTTAAGGTGTACATTCATTAAAAGAAGACAAGTTTAAGGGGGTCTTTACCTATTAAGCCTATAATTTATGTATACTGGCTAAAAAAAGTAAACATTAAATCAGGTCGATTATTTTTATTACAATTTATTTGTTTTTATTTACTACCTATATCCAAATTTATATGGCATCGTTTAGAATTTTGAGAGTCAAACTTCTTAATTTGAATGTAAATCTAAATAGAAAATCTTTATGTTTATGAAAAAAAATTTATATATTTAAAAACTACACAAAGTATTATAAATCAAGATAAATAATTATTTTAAATGTAAAAATTTACAATAAGCAAAATTTTATTCGACACTCGCAATTGATATGGTACTTTAACACATAAATTAGAATGGATAAGTAGTTTTGGTTTTGGGCGGTGGATGGGTCCTCTCTTCTTTCTCTCACTAATTCCCGTGGTGTTTATAAGGAAATCAATGAGCAATTTTTATATATTTTTACATATGATGAACCCCATATCCACCTTTCATGCATATTCAACCTATTTTTTGTCATTTTCTTTGGCCTGTCTCAATCCATTAATTTCTTTCTTTTCCTTTGACCATGAAAAGAGGAAAAGAAGATAAAGAAAAGAAAATCTATTTTCTTCTCTTCACATACTCAGATACAGATATTTGATTGGTTAAGGTTTTCTTATTTTCGTTTTGGTTAGCATATTATATTACCTCATGTTTCACAACTTCGTGCAAAATCGCAGGGAGTTAATTTGCTCTTCATATATGTTACTAGCTAACTGGTATTTCATATATATGTTCATTACAAATTTGTACATAATTGTTCCAACCTCCGAACAAGACTTAATTATTATGTACTAAGGCATTCGAAATTTTGCAATCGTAAAGAAAAAATTAGAAAGAAATAAGCTTGAAAATTATTGAAGGAAAATAGAGCCATATATATATATATATATATATATATATATATATATATATATATATATATACCTCATGTTTCACAGCTTCTTGCATAATCGCAGGGAGTTAATTTGCTCTTGATATATGTTACTAGATAACTGGTATTTCATATTTCATATATATGTTCATTACAAATTTGTACAGAATTGTTCAAACCTCCGAACAAGACTTAATTATTACGTACTAAGGCATTCGAAATTTTGCTATCGTAAAGCCTCGAGCCTCTTAGCATTTTTTATCTCGGCCGATAAGTCGAAGGGCATGAGTAGGCCTGTCAAATTTGGCCCAAGCGCAAATAAACCGCCCAACCCGCCCAAGGTTGGATTGGTTATTGACCCGCCCATTTATTGAACTTAGTCTATCTTGACCCAACCCATCTCAACCCAATTAAAGTTGGGCTAAATTTTAGCCCATATTGATCCATGAGTAAGTTTGTCAAAATATCTCAGAAATAATTATTTTTTGTTTAATACTTTAAATATGACGATATCGAAAGCAAAAAAAGCCTTATTAAGTAATTATACAATTTATAAGAAAATAACACATATTAATTAAAGTTTAATACAAGTTGGGCGGGTTGGGTTATGACCAAAATTTTAACTTGTCTTGACCCAACCCATCTTAGCCCAAGTAACTTTTGGGCGGGTCATTTGACCCCCCTAATTATTGACTAAACCCATTTTGACCCTCTCCCCTCCATAATTTACACAACCCGCCCATTTGACGCCCTTAGGCATGAGCTTCCGAGAGAGCCTCCATACGTTCCACTTCACATATTTGACGATGTCCAAGTCTTAAACAAGAATAACGAACTCTCACACTCGGCACAGGATGATGGAAAAAATTGTCATCACTTTGTAACATTTCAAACAATAGACAGAGTCCCACATCGTCAAAACACAAGAGGGATGCTGGGTATATAAGTTAACAAGCCTTAGACCCTAGTGACGTGTTTTAAACCCGTGAGGTCCTAGGCCAAGAGTAGACAATATCACTAGCGGGCTGGGATATTACAGATGGTATCAGAGCCGCTCTTGTGTCAGCCTTGCCGATAGTGGTTCAGATTAGAGTTTAGTGCTGAATCTAGGCGAACCCCATGCGGTGGGACAAACCTCCGCGAGGACGCTGAGTCCATAAAGAGGGGGTGTATGTAGCACCTCAGACTATAGACATAGTCCCACATCGGCAAAACACAAGAGGGATGTTGGATATACAAGTTAACAAGCCTTAGACCCTAGTGACGCATTTTAAACCCGTGAGGGACTAGGCCCAGAGCGGACAATATCATTAGCGTACTGGGCTATTACAGATGGTACTAGAGCCACTCTTGTGTCAGCCTTGCCGATAGTGGGTTAGATCAGAGTTCAATACTGAGTCTAGGTGAATCCCATGCTGTGGGACAAACCTCAGCGAGGATGCTGAGTCCATAAGAGGGGGTGTATGTAACACCCCAGACTATAGACAGAGTACTCTAGTGACGCGTATTAAACCCGTGAGGGCCTAGGCCCATATCGGACAATATCACTAGCGGGCTGGGCTGTTACAGATATAGACTCAGCGTCCTCGCTGAGGTTTGCCCCACCGCTTGGGATTCGCCTAGACTCAGCACTAAACTTTGATCTGACCCACTATCGGCAAGACTGACACAAAAGTGACTCTGACACCATCCGTAACAGCCTAACCCGCTAGTGATATTGTCCGCTATTGGACTAGGCCCTCACGGATTTAAAACGTGTTACTAGGGTCTAAGGCCTGTTAACTTATATACCCAGCATCCCTCTTGTGTTTTGCCGATGTGGGACCCTGTCTATAGTCTGGGGTGTTATAGACTTTGTGCGGACTTGATTCTCTTTTATGGTTCTAGCCAGTGTAAGTTCTTTTTGATAATGTGTGACAGCGAGACCTAAGTCTAGGACCTCTCATCTATTCTGGTACCATATTCAAGTGTGCGACCATCTCACACTACAAGAAAAAGTATTATTTATGACCAATATTTAGGGATGAGTAAATAATCTCGTCGCTAATAATATGTCTATTGGGACTAGATTATATTGCGGTCCTTAATGCTTTATGTTTTTGCGAAGGTAATAAATCTGGTCCCTAAAAAAAATAGTAACTGGTCCCAAATAATAATTGAGAGGCAAAATTGTGAGAGAGTATCGCAAATCTTTTACCAAAATATTAAAAAAATACTTTTTTCTAAAAACTAAAAGGTTTTAACAAATTAATTAAAACAAAAAAGAGACGCTATTCTCAAAACAAAATAGAGTCCGCGCGCGTATCCTTTGCCCTAATCTCCCGTCGTCAAGCTAGCATTATCGTTAGAGCCGGTCTCGCTCTTCTAGTGTGTTCGAGCGAAATCGATCAACTATCTAATTATCTTCCCTAGTTTTAATCTCCTCCTTGAAGAATCCAAGGTATGCCTCCTCTTTCAAGATATTGGAAATCTTAACTTGTTGTGGCTATATCTATTCTCTCCTAGTGCGTGATGAGCTGCAAGACTTTTCTTCGCAAATGTTACACTTGTATTTTTCAGGCGGCGTAGCAATAGGTGAATTTTGGTCATTCACTACTGTAATTGGAATAACAACAATTTCACCTTCTTTCTTCTCTTCTTGTTCTCATTGATCATCATCGATTCAGAAATATGATAGGCTAATTTCTCATGAACTTCAGTTTTAGACGTAGAATTGTTGTTCGTTATTTCCATGTCTTCTGGGTTTTTAATTGACTATTTGCGTTAAATTTTATCGTTGAGTGATTAGCATGATTTATCGATATTTACCGTGTTCAAGCTTAGAGTTCATGTTCCTGGTTAGTCTAAAAGGAAGAAAACCATTAGTATCTGGCATACTCTAACTGAATTCTAGGTTTTGAAAACTAATTATTCCAAGGTATGCCTCCTTTCAGAATCGTCTCGTTTTGAAGGATTATTATTCCATGAATGTATTAGTTTTATGTATTAAGCGAGGGATTAATCTTGAGGATATTAGGGCTGCAATAATTTTTACTGTTGTTTGCTCAAGTTTGTTGTTTGAGATTTTTTCTATAAGCTGATTAAAAAATAGAAAGTTTGCTCAAGTTTGTTGTTTGGGATTTTTTTTATAAGCTGATTAAAAAATAGAAAGTTTGCTCAAGTTTGTTGTTGGGATTTCTTCTATAAGGTGATTAAAAAACTATAAGTTTGCTCAAGTTTGTTATTTGAGATTTCTTCTATAAGGTGATTAAAAAAATGAAAGTTTGCTCAAGTTTGTTGTTTGGGGCTTCCCTAGTTTTATGTATAAACTGATTATTCTTGCTATCACAATGTAAGTTTATACTACTTACATTGTGAATATTTTTGTGCAATTCACGTTTTCATGAGTTTCGTTATTCTGTTATTGTGTCATCTAGCAAATAAAAATTTCTTTGAGCTGAAAATAGAGGAGCCGAGTCGACTAGAAAGTATGACCTTAGAGTTGAATCGATTATGTTCATCTGATTGTAACAAGTAGTGTTCATCGTAGTATTTTTCTTATCTTTTATCTTTATTTAATTTCATTTTTATTTACTCTCAAAGGTTATGGCACCTAGTAAGCAATGAATGCAAATTGTTGATAATCGGCTCTATGAAGCCTACTTAATCGGAGTGCAAAAGTTTTTGGATTATGCTTTTCAGAAAACAGGAGAAGAATATGAAATATGTTGTCCGTGTGTCAAATGTTGTAATACAACTTTAGGAACTCGTAAGACAGTCGAAACACATTTGAAAGTATATGGAATAATTCAAAAATATATTTTTGGTATCATCACGGGAAAAAGTTAGGTGAGCCACTACCAGAATCAGAAGATGAAGACGGTGATGAACTAGAAGAATGTGAAAGTGAAGATGAAGTACAAGAATTATTGAGAGATCTATATCCTAATATTGATGAAATAACCGTACACACTGATTGTGATAATTAATTGAAGAGGAACCAAATATTGAAGTAAAAAGATTTTACAGGCTATTGAAGGATTTCGAGCAGCCACTGTACCAAAATTCAAAAGCTTCAAAGCTTTCCTTTTTGATTAAATTGCTTCACATTAAAAGTATGGGTCGTTGGAGTAATGAGTCATTTACAATGCTATTGAAAATGTTAAAAGAGGAGTTGTTACCTGACGGTGCCAATTTGCCAAAATCGTATTTTGAGGCAAAGAAGATAATTCAAGACCTTGGCCTTTCCTACAAAAAGATTGATGCTTGTACTAATGATTGCATGTTATACTGGAAGGAGGATAGCTTACTTGATTCTTGCAAAGTTTTTGGTGCGTCTAGATGGAAAATAGATAGACATAGCGGGGAAACAAGGAATAAAAAAGGTAAGAAGATATCATTAAAGACTTTACGCTATTTTCCATTAAATCCTAGGCTTCAGAGATTGTTTATGTCTACAAAGACATCTACTTTAATGACATGGCATAAAGATGAAAGAGTTGATGATGGAATAATGAGGCACCCAGCTGATTCAATGGCGTGGAATTTATTTGATGAACTTCATCCTTCATTTGCGAAAGAGCCTCGTAATGTCCGACTTGGACTTGCTAGTGATAGATTTCAGCCATTTTGAAATTCAAAAACCTCATATAGCATTTGGCCTGTGGTTCTTATTCCTTATAATTTACCACCTTGGTTGTGTATGAAACATGAAAATTTTTATTTTGTCAATGCTTATTCCAGGTCCAGATAGTCCAGGAGATGTAATTGATTTTAAGTTACATGCTTCTTTGTTATGGACCATCAATGACTTTCCAGCCTATGGAAATTTATCTGGATGGAGTATAAGAGGAAAATTTGGCATGCCCATGTTGCAATAAAGACACCTTCTCAATTCGATTAGCTAATAGTAAGAAACAATGCTTTATGGGTCATCGACGTTACCTTCCTCTTAGCCACAAATGGAAGAATGACAAGGATTCATTTGATGGTACAAAAAAGAAAAGGCTCCCACCAAAAATGCAGTTTGGTATTGAGATAATTAATCAAGTGCAAGATCTTGAACATATGCAGTTAACAAAGGATCCAAATAAAAGGAAGAAGATATCACATGAAAATCGAAAGGATAATTGGAACAAGAAAAGTATTGTTTTTGAACTTCCATATTGGAAGTCTCTCTTGTTACGACATAGTTTAGATGTTATGCATATTGAAAAAAATATATATGATAATATTATGGGAACAATCATGAATGTCAAAGGAAAGACCAAAGATACAATTAAAACTTCATTAGACTT
The DNA here is from genome assembly GCA_034376525.1 of Nicotiana benthamiana. NCBI lineage: Eukaryota > Viridiplantae > Streptophyta > Magnoliopsida > Solanales > Solanaceae > Nicotiana > Nicotiana benthamiana. Next base: position 128,514,319 of record CM067332.1, on the reverse strand, counting down.
GCAAGACATGAATATTAGCCCGGAATTGCACCTCATCCAAAGAGGGGAGATAGTTGAAGTTCCAACTGCATGCTACACATTGCCTCCCGAAAGTAAGCACAAATTATGCCAATTCCTAAAGAACTTAAAGGTTCCTGATGGATTTTCATCTAATATTTCTCAATGTGTAAACCTGAAAGATCACAAGATATCTGGGTTGAAAAGTCATGATTTCCATGTTCTTCTGCAACATATACTCCCCCTTGCACTTCGTGGTATGTTGTCCAAAGAAGTGTGTGAACCTCTTATTGAGTTATCTTTGTTCTTTAATATGCTTGATCAAAGGAGTTAAGGGTTGATGACTTGAAACAAATTGAAGCACAAATTACCATAACGCTTTGCAAGTTAGAAAAGGTCTTCCCTCCTTTATTTTTCGATGTCATGGTACACTTGCCTATTCATTTAGCTAGTGAAGCTGAGATTGCTGGACCTGTTCATTATCGGTGGATGTATCCTGTGGAGCGATGCTTATATTTTTTGAAATCTTTGATTCGTAATAGGGCATGTCCAGAAAGCTGTATTGCAGAGGGCTACATTGCAAATGAATGTATGACCTTTTGTTTACGGTATCTCAATACGATTGACACAAAATTCAATCGACCTGAACGAAATTATGACGGGGGTTTGAAAAAATCTGATGGAGGTTTATCTATGTTTTATCAACGTGGAAGTACTCTGGGAGCTAAAGAACAATGTGAGCTCGAAGCAAATGAATTGGAACAAGCGCACACACACACACACACACACACACACACACACACACACACACACACATATATATATATATATATATATATATATATATATATATGTACACTTCAGAATTGCAATGAAGTCATACCATATCTCGAGTATGGAGAGTTCTTTCATATCTTCTTATTTTTTTTTTATTTCCTTTAGGGTAATTTTTTTTATATGACATTTATGGTTCACTTCAAATTTTTAGAGAGTTTGCACAAACACATGTGGATACTGTACAACACTTGTCTGATGCAGAATGAAACCGCAATTTATTGAATGGTTTAAAGTTAGGGTGAGTAATACATAAAAATCAAATTTGAATTTTTAATGTTGTATTACTAATTCTAAATTATTCAACTTAATCTTATTGATAAGTTTCACAATTGCATAAAGGAGACGATAGTCGGATCATGGAAGATCTGCTCTCACTTTCACGTGGTCCTACCCAATATACGACACATTTTAATGGTTAAATTGTTAATGGATATAGATTTCATGTAGAAGACTATGATAAAAATTTAAGGACTCAAAATTGTGGTGTTGTTGTAGCTGGCGAGAATGAAAAAGATAGTGAGAACTTTGATTACTATGGAATTTTAAAATATGTGATTGAATTGCAATTTCTCATGGATAGAAGAGTGATTTTATTTCGATGTAAGTGGTTTGATGTGTATGATAAAATAAAGGGAGTTAAAAAGGATGAGTATGATATCGTGAGTGTTAATCCATGGAGAGTTTTGAAAATAAATGAGCCTTTTATTTTAGCGGAGCAAGCATCTCAAGAATTTTGTGCTATTGATAACTCCAACAAAGGTTGGCATGTAGTGAGGAAGACTCAACCTCGTGATTCATACGAGATTGTTAAACAAATGGATGATGATGATATTGTAAAACAAACGGATGATGAAATTGTAGACTTAGGAAATACTTCACAAACGAAACAAAAAAGAACCGATGAGGTGAAGTATCTACTTATGAATAGTATATTCATTGTTACATAAAATGATGGCATGATTTCCTTCAATACTATACTTTCACATGTTGTCTAACTATTTTTTTACTTTTGGCTCTTTGCAGGTTCAATATGAAACCATCAAAGACTGAAAATAAGGTGGAATCAACTATGAAGAGTACAACCAAATATGCGTTCGTCCTGCCAGGTGCTATAAAAAGGGACAAGGACGAGGACGAGGGCTTAGATCTTTGGTTGAGAAAAAGAATATGCCAATTAAGAGTTTATTTCCTCAATATAGTGATCTTGTTAAGCAATACATTCAAATAATTAAAACAAGTAAAATATTTTAAATCTATAGTTTTTAATGTGTACAACTAAATTTTAATATTTAAATATTAGTAATATGATTTCGTTTTACCAGGTGCTATTGGGAAAGACGAGGACAAGGGCTTAAAAGCTCTACCGTGTTTGCTAGTCAAGGAAGGGGAATGATACATAAAAATTCTATCGTTCTTGAGAAAGAGTATTTGCAAACTGATATTCCATTGCCTCCATCTACTGATCAAGTTAAGCAATTTACCCAAAAAGTTGAAGCAAGTAAGTTTTTCCAAATCTCTAGTATTTTTAATTTCATATGTAACTAAAATTTAAATGCCAAACTAAAATGGTTTCTTGGTCTAGGTTTAATAGGGAAGGGAGGGGAGCAAACTCCTAGATCTTTGTGCTCATCTTTAGGGATTTCTAAAAGCACAAGATCGAATTTTACCATGTCTTCTAACCAAAAAATGCGAACAATGGATAAAAACTCCTTGGTTCTTGAGAAAGAGCATATGCAAACCAATATTTCATTGCCTCCATCTACTGATCAAGTTTTGCAACACTCTCAAGCAACTGGAACAGGTATGATATTTTCAATCAATATGTTATTAATTTATAGAACTGAATTTTATTGCTATACTTTTTACCAAATTGTGCAGCCGTAGGTTCTTCATCTAATCCTAGAAAGGTAAATAGAGTTCGAGGTAGGAACAAGTGCAAATAAGTTGCGTCACTTGAAGTCGGACAAAAGCTGAAAATAACCTGTAACAATAATCAAGTAGTTGGAACAAATAGCAAACTGTTTTCGAGGCACTTGGGAAGAATCGTTCGTGACCGTAATATGTGTTCGTTGGGAGTATCATCGTGGAATGATATTAAGGAAGAAAAGCTTAATCACATGTGGGCAGCTATTGAGGTAAGCAAGATATTTATACAGTGAAGATGCATATTATTTAGTTGAATACATGTGTTCCTGTTTGTGCCTCTATGTAGGAATCACAACGAGTGAACTGGACAGCTTCCCTTGCTTGATATCTTTCCATTTTTGTTCCAGCATATCCTCCAGTTGTATTATTCTGTAAATTTCTGTTGCATGTGCTGCTTGTCCTCCAAATTGAGATATTGATATTGTGATAAAACATCAATTGTTGATTGTCTATATTGGCCTCGATTTATTACTATCTTTATATCTCTATTCATTAATCTATATTATGGTCTGATGTAGGATCCCTATCTGAACTAGTATTATCAGTAGTGCTTCATTGACGCGACTGCATTGTTGTGTGGTTTTGGACTGCCCAAAGCATCCAACAACTTTCTAGCCTCTAATGAAATAGCAGAGATATTAGTTACTTCAGCTCCAGTCGTGATTTTGGACTCCTTAGCTTCTGGTAAGCTGTTGTTGCAGCCCAGAAAGAGTAACAACTATGGAGCTTGTAACATTTTGCTGCTACTTCCAACAGTACTGTCAAAATTTCCAGCTGCTGCTGCATTTTGCTGAATAGCACTTGGAAGCTTTACAATATGTTGTTGTTGTTCAGTAGCTGCTGAATTGCCTGGATTAGTCGGTTATGCTCAACACCATTGATTGGGATGGTTGGCTGCCTTGATATCAATGCTATTGTTGGTCGATCCTTCACTGCTGAAACTATCTTACTCCAACTAGTAAAGTGGGTTTCCAGAATCATGTGTGACCTCATTTGTCATGCCCCAAATCCGAGGTGCATGACCGGAACTCAACCGGGTATCCCCAATCGAGTGGACCTGGGGGCCTTTCCTTTTTCCCACGCGTTACCCAACATCTTTCTTTGTTAATTATCCAAAAGATACCAGATTTGCAATTGAAAGAACATATGATTTCTCTTTTATAAACACACATTATGATTAACAGGGAACATCTTTTACAAAACATACATTATGATTAAGAGGGGATGTGATGTACAAGTTTACAGCGCCCAAACCATACACATCAATACATAAGTTCTAACTCACATACCACTTTCTATGGAGCCTCTAAGAGAAAGATAATACAATACTTGTCGGCGACAAGGCCCCGCCTATACCTTTATAAAAGGACACAAGATTCCAAAATACAACAACATGGGTGGCATGAGCCACACAAGGCCTTAGAAGGAAAGGGGCTCACCAAACACGAATATTGCTGATAGAGAGGAGGAGGAGGAGCTACGAACAGTGGACTGGAGTGTCTGCCACAGATTCACCTACAATCAAAACATAAATGTAGCGCCCCGGCAAAAGGGACGTCAATACATTTGAATTGTATTGGCATGTATGAACAAACTCTGTCCCAAGTAAACTCAAGCCAATTTGCATATACCAGTATAGAACTGAACAACAATAGTACAAGTACAACCATGGAGCAACAACCAAACATTTCACAACAAATGATTCAAGTAGTCAAACAAAGGGGCAGTTAGTGCCCCACAGGTTACAAACTCTCCTGTTGTCTCCTTTCACAATTCCACATTTATCATTTCATGATTCATATTCATATCAATAGTGATATTGGATCACATTTTCCACCCTTATTACCTCCTCCACCCTTATTACCTCGGCCACCCTTATCATCCCAACCCACACCTTATTTCACCGTGTTGCGGCGCACAACCCGACCCCGCCTAACAGTTTCAATTCACACAACATACAACACAACAACAAATACAAGAAATCAACTATGGCACATTATGAAAATAGATCCACAACAAGGATAATGTAATTCCACAACTAGCAACACAATTTCCTCATGTTCATCAAATTGGTACACAATGTGGGTTACCATAACAGTTGTTCACAACTAATCACACATGTGTTCCATATTATTTCCATTTCCATTAATCCACATTATTTTTTCATTTCCACTGTTCCACATTATATCCATTTCCAAACTCTTCCAATTACATGTTCCACAACTTTCACAACAAGTTGTTTCCACACAATTATACAACAAAAAAGCTTCACAATGATTCCCACATGAATATGAACTATCAACAATTTCACATCTAACACAGGGCGATTTCACAAGGATCACAGTTAGCCATACATACCTGGAGTTGATTATTCCCTTTAAACCTCTAGTCCAATTCACCAAGCAATCAAGAAGTCAATCTAGTTCATGAGAAACACATAGGTTTTAGAAATTTTAAACTCATAGTTACTACCCAATTCCCTTTTTATAAGATTTTAGAGTTTTGAAGACATGCATGAAGATTTTATGAAGAAATTTCAAAGCAAGTGTATGGGGTTCCCTTCCCAAGGTTTATTTCAAAATTTGGGGGAAATGGTTTAGGGGTTTTACCTGAGAAATCAATAGAGAAGACAATGCACCAAGAATTTTCCGAGATCCAATAGGTTTGAAAGACTAGATGGTGAAGAATTCACTTTCTCTCTCAAGAACCCTCTCTCCCTCTCTCTTATTTTGATCAGAAGTGTGTTAAAAATGAGGGAGAAGGTATTTTAATAAAAGGTGGGTCGGGTCTAAAACTTTAGAAAACACCAGGCGATCACGATCTGTGATGCAAATTTGCGGTCGCAGAACTGACATCCGGTCCGCATAATGGATCACATAATTGGCTTAAGTTTCAAACCTCTCGGGTTGGGAATGCGGTGAATATGCGGTACGCATTCGCATTTTGCGGTCGCAGAATGCACTGCAGAATTGACCTTCGAATTTCCTCATGGACAATATGCGATCACTCTGGGGTCCGTATATTGATTATGCGATCGCAGATTTGAACGCATTTTCAACATCAAAAATTGGTTGCTCTCCGATTCACTCTGCGGTAGGAATGCGGTCCGCATAGTTGATCTGCGACCGCATTTTGGACCGCATTTTGACAATTTTCTGTAAAAATTTTGATTTCACATTTTTAAGTTCAAAATAGTAAAAAGAATCCGATCCACACAGGTATACTTGACTCTATTAGCTTCTAACATAGGAACACTCATTTTTACGGAGCCTTACATCCTCCCCCGCTTAAGATCATTCGTCCTCGAATGAGGACTTAGGAACCAAATGAGTTTGAAAACCTGATATGTAAGTTTCTACACTTTTATTAACTTTCAAGTTTGTTTTAGAAAAATTTTGCTAGAGTTTTCTTTGTAATATGGACATAACCACCTGTCAAAGAACCTCCAAAACATATTCCCAAGCACTACTACACAAACTTGCTACCTTTACAGCAATTGTAAAATGCATAGTCCTCACACTCGCACATATTCAACCTCTTGATACACTTTTAACCATTTGGCACACAACATGTAATCAAATTAAGCATTAAGCACCTGTGCTATTAAAGCTATTTACCTATCACAAAGGTACGACACCGTTATTTATTTCAATACAATTCCTCCATGCAAAACTAATCATTACACAATTAGAACACTTTGATACACAGTCTTCATGCAAAATTAATTATTACTTCCATACATCACCTTAACATCGAAGCACAAAACTTTCATTACCAAAAATGACTGCACATTGCTCAAATAGTTACAACACTTTTTTTTTGTTAGCACAACTTGGAGAAACTACAATAGTAGGCACTTGGAAAGAGATGGGATGGTTCTTACACCTAATGGAACACAACGCTATCTATTCTAAGGGAAAGATTCGCACGATCATTCACGTTCCTAGACTTGCTCAAATAGATAGGGGTATTTTATCTTCATCTCATCTTCCGCTTCCCACGTGGCTTCCTCGACTTGCTGGTTCCGCCACATCACCTTTACTGAAGCAATATCCTTGTTCCGCAACTTTCGGACTTGTCTACCCAGAATAGAAACCGGAATCTCCTCATATGATAACTCTTCTGTAACCTTGACATCTTCCACGGACCCAATGTTAGATGGATCACCCACAATTTTCCTCAACATGGATACATGGAACACCATGTGCACTAAAGACATTTCAGGGGGACAATTCCAACCTATACGCAACTTGACCGATCCTCTGAGTGACTTGATAAGGCCCGACATACCTAGGACTTAGTTTCCCTTCATCCCAAAGCGCATGACTCCTTTCATAGGGGACACTCTCAAGAACACCCAATCTCCTTTTTGAAACTTCAATTCTCTTCGACGCACGTGCACATAGGATTTCTGGTGACTTTGAGCAGTCTTCATCCTCTCCTCAATGACTCTTACCTTCTCCATGGCCTGATGCACGAGATCTGGACCTATTAATTTTGCCTCACCAACCTCGAACCACCATATTGGGGACCTACACCCTTCTGTACAGTGCTTCGAACGGGGCCATCTGGATGCTAGCATGGAAGCTGTTGTTATAAGCAAACTCTATAAGGGGAAGGTGATCATCCCAATTACCCTTAAAATCCAAGACACATTCCCGCAACATATCCTCGAGCGTTTGAATAGTATGCTCTGCTTGGCCATCGGTCTGCGGATGAAAAGCCGTGCTAAGATTGAGTACCCAAAACTTGCTGAAATTTTCTCCAGAAGTTAGCTGCAAACTGAGCTCCTCGATCTGAAATGATAGAAAGTGGCATACCATGAAGCCTCACTATCTCCTTGATATACAACCGAGCATATTATTCGGCAATATCGGTGGACTTAACTGGCAAAAAGTGAGCCGATTTGGTGAGCCTATCCACAATTTCCCAAATAGAGTCGAACTTGTGCTGAGTACGAGATAGTCCTGTCACGAAGTCCATATTGATCATTTCCTACTTCCACATTGGTATTTCTATAAGCTTAGTCAACCCTCCCGGCCGCTGATGCTCGGCCTTCGCTTGTTGGCAATTAGAGCACTTAGAGACGAAGTCTGCTACACTCTTTTCATACCACTCCACAAATAGATATCCTTGAGATCGTGATACATCTTTGTAGAGCCTGGGTGCACTGAGTACCTAGAATGATGAGCCTTCGCCATTACCCTCTCCCGAAGATTATCCACATCCGGGACACATAACCTATCATGGCACTGTAACACACCATCATTACTGCCGAGTGAAAATGCTGAAATTTTGTTACTTAGAGCTGCCTCCTTCAATTGTGCCAATGCTGGATCAATAAACACCTTTTCTTTAACCTTTGCTACGAGCGACGATTCTGCTGTATTATGCACCATAAGTTCGTCCCCATTCAGGGCCGAGATACAAACCCCAAGGCTGCCAACTGATGCACCTCCCGAACTAGGAACCTCGGATTTACTGTAAAGTGAGCCAGGCTACCTATGGATTTCCGACTAAGGGCGTCGGCCACCACGTTCGCCTTCCCTGGATGGTACAAGATATCCATATCATAATCCTTATGCAATTCTAACCACCGCCGCTGCCTCAAATTCAGCTCCTTCTGCTTGAACAAATACAGGAGACTCTTGTGGTCTGAAAACATATGTACATGGACCCCATAAAGATAATACCGCCATATTTTCAAGGCGAACACAACTGCTGCAAGTTCCAAATCATGCGTCGGATAATTCTTCTCGTGATTCTTGAGTTGCCTGGAAGCATATGCTATGACCTTCCTGTGCTGCATCAGAACACACCCTAAACCAACCCTGGAGGCATCACAATAAACCCCAAACCCCTCTGTGTCTTCTTGCAAGGCCAATACTGGTGCCGAAGTCAACCTTGTCTTCAATTCCTGGAAACTTTTCTCACAACCATCTGACAACTGGAACTTGGCTGATTTCTGCGTCAATTTAGTCAAAGGAGAGGCGAGGGTGGAGAATCCCTCTAAAAACCTTCGATACTACCCTGCTAACCCCAAAAAGCTACGGATCTCCATCGGGGTCATGGGCCTAGGCCAATCTTTCACCGCTACAATCTTTTGGGGGTCCACCTGAATCCCCTCACTGAAAACAGCATGACCCAGAAAAGCGACGGACTCCACCCAAAATTCACATTTGGAAAACTTGGCATACAACTGGTGCTGATGTAGAGTCTGCAAAACGCTCTAAGGTGGCTGGCATGATCCTCCCTGCTCCGCGAATATACGAGGATGTCGCCAATGAAAACAATCACGAAGGAGTCTAAAAATGACTTGAAGACCGGATTCATAAGATCCATAAAAGCTGCTGGGGCGTTGGTTAGACCAAAGGACATGACCAAGAATTCAAAGTGGCCATAGCGCATCTTGAGAGCGATCTTAGGAATATCCTGCTCCCCGATCTTCAATTGGTGGTACCCGGACTGCAAATCAATTTTGGAGAAGAACCTTGCGACTTGCAATTGATTGAACAAATCATCTATTCGAGGCAAAGGATACTTATTTTTGATGGTGACTTCTTTAAGCTGCCGATATTCGATACACATCCGAAGCGATCCATCCTTCTTTCTGACAAAAAGAACCGGAGCACCCCATGGCGATACACTTGGCCGGATAAACCCCTTCTCTAATAGATCCTTCAACTGCTCTTTTAACTCCCGCAACTCTGCTGACGCCATTCTGTATGGTGGAATAGATATTGGTTGGGTATCTGGCGATACATCAATCTCGATATCAATCTCCCTAACTGGCGAAATTCCTGGAAGCTCATCTAGAAATACCTCAGGAAACTCATTCACAACTGGCATGGACTCGGGGGCAGGTACCTTTGGAGTAGTGTCCCCCATCCGGACTAAATGATAGATACACCCTTCCTGATCATCTTCGAAGCCTTGAGGTTGGAAATAAACCTACCCTTCGGCACAACACCATTCCCTTTCCATTCAACAACTGGCTTATTAGGGAACTCGAGCCTCATGACTATCGTTCGGAAATCAAGTTTAGCAAAGCACGAATAGATCCAATCCATCCCCATGATTACATCAAAATCCACCATCCCAAGCTTGATAAGGTCAGTCGTGGTAACACGACCACCTATCATAACAACACAATTCCTATAGACCGGCGCGGCTGTAATAAAATCACCAACCGGGGTCGATACAGAGAACGGCTCAAGAAGCTGCTCGGGTTCAATCCCAAAACTCGAAGCAACAAATGGATTGACATAGGACAAAGAAGACCCCGGATCAATAAGAGCATAGCAGTCAATGGTCTGGACAGATAGGATACCTGTGACAACATCTGGGGAAGCCTCAGCACTCTGATAGCCACTCAATGCATAAAACCTACTGGGTCCGCCCCTACCATGAGCTCCATCGCTGGCTGCACCACGCCTGCTGGAGCTGGAGGGCGCACTGATGACGTAGCAACTAATGAACTGGATGGCTGAGCAAGTCCCCTACCCATGCCCTTTCTGGGCGCACGATAGTCCCGCTGTATGTGACCTCTCATCCCACAATTGTAACACACTGGAGCATCCAAATAACAAGCCTCTGTATGAAATCTTCCGCACTTGGGACATATACCTCCCTGCTGCCGAGGTCTCATTTTCGAATGACTGAACTGGCGGGACCTCCTACTGTCTGAATCTGGCCCCAAAGTGCTACTCAGCTGGCAAAGGTGCACAGATGGCGGTGCACTAGCTGAGGACTGAGCATAAGAGTGAGATGGTCCTGATGACCCTCTCCCTAGAGCTGACCTCCCTGAGTGACCCGTAGACCGGTCCCTGCTTCTACTCTCCCTGTTTGCCCGAATCTTCAACTTCCTGGCCTCTGTGGCCTGAGCAAAACCCACGATCTTCCTATTGTTCATGTCTGAATGCAAAACCATTGTAGCAGCCTCATTTACCACCAAAGGGCTGAGACCCTGAATGAATCGCCGAACTCTGGCCTCCATAGTCAACCAACTGAGGAGCATACTTGGACAACCTCACGAACTCCATATTATACTCCCAAACACTCATGCTACCCTGCTTAATAACCTCAAACTCGTTGGCACGGGCTTCCATGGTCTCGGCAGGCAAGAAGTGGTCCATTAAGGCATCTACGAACTCATCCCATATATCTGGAGGTCTCCCCTTCTCACGGGAATCCTCCCATATCTCAAAACACGAACGCGCAGCTCCCTTCAACCTGTATGAAGCCAATTCTACCCATTCTATCTCTGTAGCCTTCATCACTCGAAGGGTCTTACACATCTCATCAAGGAGTTCTTGCGATCGACCTCTAGGTCTGTGCATGAGAACTCTGGAGGGAACAATCACAGAAACTGGTAAACTCTGGAGCTGGAGGAATCTCCCTGTCCGCTAGAAAACACAGGGGCATCATGAGATCTCTGGGCCTGAGCGGCCACTAACTGAGTCAGCATGTGAATAGCTCCCCTAAGGTCCCCATCAGAAATCCCGAGATCAGAAGCTGGAGCAACATCAGGATTAGGAGCATTGGCAGGAGGATAGTGGCACCATCGGCCGCTGCTGGAACATGATTGCTTGGATCAGGAACGGATGGAGCAGGGAATAGGGGAATCACTCTCACCCACGGCAGTTGGCACATGATCCACAGCCGCACTGGAAGTGGCATTGGCCCCTAAGCCGATTCTAGCTTTCTTCTTAGGTGCCATCAATGAAAATTTGAAATAGAGCACGAATTACACACAACATCACTTCACCGCACGAACTTGGAATAACAAAGAAGAGGATAATTTTTCCTAAATGCCAGTGTAGCCCCCAACTAATACATGTAGTCGATAACACATCGATAAGAAGGGCTATACTAGGCACGGCTCCGAGACATCCTAGGACTCCTTTAAAACCTTAGGCTCTGATACCAAGTTTGTCAAGCCCCAAATCCGAGGGGCATGACCAGCACTCAACCGGGTATCCCCAGTCGAGTGGACCTGGGGGATTTTCCTATTTCCCACGCGTTACCCCACTTCATTCTTTGTTAATTAGCCAAAAGATACCAGATTTGCAATTGAAAGAACATATGATTTCTCATTTATAAACACACATTATAATTAACATGGAACATCTTTTACAAAACATACATTATGATTAACAGGGGATGTGGTGTACAAGTTTACAACGCCCAAACCATACACCTCTATACATAAGTTCTAACCCACATACCGCTGTCTACGGAGCCTCTAAGAGAAAGATAATACAACACTTTCCGGCGACAAGGCCCCGACTATACCTTTACAAAAGGATACAAGACTCCAAAATACAACAACATAGGTGACATGAGCCACGCAAGGCTTCAGAAGAAAGGGGCTCACCAAAAACGAATACCGCCGATAGAGAGGAGGAGGAGCTACGAACGGTGGGCTGGAGTGGCTGCCACAGATCCACCTACCGTCATAACACGAATAGAGCGCCCCCGGCAAAATGGGCGTCAATACATTTGAATTGTACTGGCATGTATGAACAAACTCTATCCCAAGTAAACTCAAGCCAAATTGCATATACCAGTATAGAACTGAACAACAATAGTACAAGTACAACCATGGATAAACAACCAAACATTTCACAACAAATGATTCAAGTAGTCAAACAAAGGGGAAATCAGTGCCCCGCAGGTTATAAACTCTCATGCTGTCTCCTTTCACAATTCTACATTTATCATTTCATGATTCATATTCATATCAATAGTGATATTGGATCACATTTTCCACCCTTATTACCTCGGCCACCCTTATCACCCTAACCCATACCTTATTTCACCGTGTTGCGGCGCACAACCTGACCCTGCCTGACAATTTCAATTCAGACAACATACAACACAACAACAAATACAAAAAATTAACTATGACACATTACTAAAATAGATCCACAACAAGGATATTGTAATTCCACAACTAGCAACACAATTTCCTCATGTTCATCAAATTGGTACACAATTTGGGTTACCACAACAGTTGTTCACAACTAATCACACACGTTGTTCCACATTATTTCAATTTCCACTGTTCCATATTATTTCCATTTCCACTGTTCCACATTATTTTCATTTTCAAACTCTTCCAATTAAAAGTTCCCCAACTTTCACCACAAGGTGTTACCACATAATTATATAACACAAAAGCTTCACAACGATTCCCACATGAATATCAACTATCAACAATTTTACAACTAACACAGGGCGATTTCTCAAGGATCACAGTTAGCCATATATTCCTAGAGTTGATTATTCCCTTTAAACCTCTAGTCCAATTCGCCAAGCAATCAAGAAGTCAATCTAGTTCATGAGCAACACTTAGGTTTTAGAAATTTTAAACTCATAGTTACTACCCAATTCCCCTTTTAAAAGATTTTAGAGTTTTGAAGACATGCATGAAGATTTTATGAAGAAATTTCAAGGCAAGTGTATGGGGTTCCCTTCCTAAGCTTAATGTCGAAATTTGGGGGAAAGGGTTTAGGGATTTTACCTGAGAAAATAATAGAGAAGACAATACACCAAGAATTTTCCGAGCTCCAATGGTTTTGAAAGACTAGATGATGAAGAATTCACTTTCTCTTTCAAGAACCCTCTCTCCCTCTCTCTTATTTTGATCAGAAGTGTGTTAAAAATGAGGGAGAAGGTGTTTTAATAAAAGGTGGGTTGGGTCTAAAATTTTAGAAAATACCAGGCGAGCACGATCTGCGACGCAAATCTGTGATCACAGAACTGACATGCGGTCCGCAGAATGGACCGCATAATTGGATCAAGTTTCAAATCTCTCGGGTCGGGAATGCGGTGAATATGCGGTCTACATTCGCATTCAGCGGTCGTAAAATGCACCGCAGAACTGACCTTCGAATTTTCTCAGGGACAATATGCGATCACTCTGCGGTCCGCATTCGTGTTCTGCGGTCGCGGAATGCAATGCAGAACTGACCTTCAAATTTTCTCATGGACAATATGCGATCACTGTGCGGTACGCATATTGATTATGCGATCGCAGATTTGATCGCATTTTCAACATAAAAAATTGGTTGCTCTCTGATTCACTCCGCGGTAGGAATGCGGTCCGCATAGCTGATCTGCGACCTCATTCTGGATCATATTTTGACCATTTTCTGGAAAAATTTCGATTTCACATTTTTATGTTCAAAACAGTAAAAAAGAATCTGATCCATGCAGGTAGACTCGACTCTATGAGCTGCTAACATCGGGGCTCTCATTTTTAGAGGGCCTTACATCATTGAACTTACAAGTTGCCTCTTACTCCTTATCTTAAAGATAGAATGCGCTTAGAATGGTTTTCCAGGATCATGTGTGACCAAAATATTGTTTCGGATCCTTAGAACAACTTTGAAATTGTCATTCCCGCGCTGTAAGTTGGATCAGTCTTGACCTAAATATGTGAAATAGTTGAGAAACTCAGACCTATTCCTAATAGCTTGGTTGTATTATGGGAATTTCCTTATGTAGGAAAAGTGAAAATCAGACTATGCCTATGCCTTGTGTTTTCTGTTATCATAGATGTGTATGCCCTGTTATCTGTTCCTTTATGCCCTGTTATCTATTCTTTTATGCCTATGCCTTGTGTTGGTGCCTATACAAGATTATGTACTCCTAACAGAGTATCAAAATGCGACAGATTCAGTTTAATGTGCTCCTAACACAATATCATGATTATTTACTAAAACTGAATATTTAACTCTAACTCATGTTTTGAATATTGTAGGATAAATTTGAGAGTGTTGACATGAATGATCATCGCGTACATATTTTCGGATGGATGAAAGAGTTATGTAACAAACAGAGAGGAAACTTGCATGCAAAATATGTGAAGGATAAGCCACTCCAACATGCTCTTAAGAATATTCCAAAAGGAGTAGACAAGAAAGAATAGAAGTGGTTAGTAAAGGAATATTTTTCTTCAATAAGTTTTCAGGTATGCCTAGTAATTTAATAATTTATTGAGTAGCTAGTATCCTAAGAGTCCACTACAAATAGCTTTATATGATCCAAAACTAGCACTTCTTGGATGAGTAGCTAGCCTAGTTCAAGATCAGATAAGAACACATGCTGAAAACTAGCACTTCTCTCATCAGGGGCCAATTTCTTACATTTAATCTTAATGTCTCAGAAATATAGGCGAGAAGCAACATGAATGCAGCAAATCGAGCTAAGTTAAAGATGCTTCATCATATAGGTAGCAAGCCTATTTGTGAGATCATTTATCAAAAGGTATTATCATAAAATTTTGATTTTCCTAAGAAAAATATTTACGATCTGTTATTTGATATGTTTGCCTTTGATGTAAAGGGTGGAAACGATGGCAACCCACCGGATTTGACAACAATTTTTTTGAGACCCGTGAAAGATAACAAGCTTGCTGAACCTGAAGAAATTAAAAAACATGAATGTTTGGTAAATTGAATATGTAAATTACTTGAAATTACGGTGGATTCAGATTTTACATGTGTTTTTATATATTTTGTAGGCTCAAATCGAAGAAATAATTCAAGCTGATCTATCTCTACCTAGCATAGAGATTGTAGAAAAATGTTGTGGACCTCAAATTCGTAGCCATGTGTTTGGATTTGGGGGTGGAGTGAAGGAGAAAGACTAGAAAGGTGGAACTTCTTCAAAGGCTGAATTACTGTCTTCGCTACATTCAACTCGAGAAGAAAACAAATCTTTGAATGAGGAAAAAAAATCCTTGAATGAGCGCTTGTCTACCTTAGAAGATGAGATGAAAGAAATGAGGAAAATGAGAGAGTACTTCACTTCTCAACAATCACATACCTCGCTTACGACGACATCGCCTGTTTCAACCAAATAACCATTGTTTTTGTCTGCTGGCCAAGTTAGTCACTATATACCCAACTTTTTAATTTTTATTCATGATTTGCGTATAGTCAACTTCTATATTACAGAACTAAAGTGATTCAAGTATGATTTTTAGGATATTTCCTGTAGCTTGTGCATAGTACCTTGTTCGACCTTGCTTCTATAAATTTTACGATGATTTGATTGTTGCCTCCATTTCTTGAATATTTCTGTTCATTGGAGTATCTTGTTACACTTCTTTTGCCGTTGCTTCATCTTTTAGTCTTCCTTTCTTAGCTTAACCTTTTGGTGGTACATTGACTAATGGACATACTAGTTGATAAAAATCCTGTCACACCCGTGTCGGATCCTCCGAAATTGCACTACTTATATAGGATCTGACATGCACTTGGAAAAGCTTATTCTGTCTGGATCAACCATAAGAGATGTCTCTGAAGCATTTTGCCCTGTACAAATTACCTGTACAAATGGCCCTGTAACTAATTCATCAATTTATCTTTTTGTGTGATTTCTAGATTGTGTGATTTCTAGTGCTTTGTTGGTTGAGTAGTTATACTCTATGTTTAATGTTGCAAATTGATAGATTGAATCGGATTCAAAGTAGTCTTTTACAAAGACAATAGTGTTTGGAAAAAACGGGTTTAAGTGCTACTTAAGATCCTTTAATTGGAAAAAGTAGATTACTCGAACAAAAACCTTCTCTTATTTTAGTAGGTATGAACCAATTAACTCTTTCACCCCAGGCACAACAATATTTTGTAACCAAAGAGCCATCACTTAGTTCCTACATTCAATCATCTATACCCTAAGGCCTTAAGTTTAGGTTTAAACTTCTCGCTTTTTTTGAAGGCAGATTTTTTTGAATATTGTGCACTTCTTTTGATGGTTGTTGATTTACTGAAACAGATGACTCAAGATGCTGATTTATTTTGTTTCTGGTGCCATTTTCTTTATATATCGTTGGTTGGTTGTTCTTTATGTCTGAGGTTGCATCTTGACACATTGAATGAGATTCAAAGTGGTCTTAGATTAAAAGATATTTGTGAAAGCACAGGGTCTAGTGCTACCTAGGATCTTTTTGTTAAGATATGTACGCTTCATGGACTTGTACAAATTACCAAGTGCAGATTAAGGACCAGTTTCTGTTAGAGAAAAGAATTCTAGGAACACAAATATTTGGACACTAACATAAATTTAATATAAAACCTGTCTTAAATACACAATTTCATCTCCTCACTGAGGTATATACCGGGATCCCTCCTCATGAGCTACCAATGTTAACCATGAGCTTCTTGCAGCCTGATTTGATTTCCTTGTCTCTGGAGGACTAGGTTCACAGGTATAAAAGCTGCCTCTCTGCGTTCGGGTAGATCGCACCCCAGCAGCAACAGCTGAACCCACAATGGTTCATTCCTTTTCAATTTCCTTGTTGCTACTTCCAACTGTACTATCAAAATTTCCAGCTGCTGCATTTTGCCGAATAGCACTTGGAAGCTTTGCAAGTGCTATTTGGCTGGTTAGCTGCCCTGATATCAATGCTGCTATTGGTCGATCCTTCACAGCTAAAACTATCTCCTGTTTTTGTGTTGTTGCAACATGCATTGAACTCCCAGTTGGAGTTACATCCAAATTCTTCACCTATTAATGTTGCTGCCCAGTTATTGAATTTACTTCTGTTTGATCAGTTGCAACTGTGATTGCTGCAGTTCCCTGTGTTGCTTCCTGTTGGAGAGTTTCTGGGCAAAAAACTTTTCCTTAGCTCCTCCACCAGGTAACCTTTGAAGCTGGAGATTTGGACAAACTAAACTGCCAGAATCAGCTACTGGTTTGTTCACTAAATCAACAAGTGCAACTGTAGATTTAGGATCCCCAACATTAGGTCGTTTGTCAGTTGCATTCAATGCAACAGTAGCCTTTGAACTTAAAAAAGTTGTTTCAATTCCTGATTTCTCACGATTGCCCAGGTGTTCAGAAACCTGAACGGCTTCTTCCTCCTTTTTCTCTGTCTTCAACCTATGCTTGGTCTGTATTTAATGTGGCATTTGGGTGTTAGTCGAAATTGTCGACTAAAGTATCACTTCCTTGACTGTTTTTTTTACTGGTAGAGCTTGGAACAAGTTGCTTGTTCATCACATCTTCATGTAGGTTTATTGCATCAGTTACACCCTCATCAGATGTACTGGAATTTATCAAACCAAAGTAAGATTAATCATTCTAAAGCTTTTCTAATTAATTTTTCTTATATTCTTGTAGCCTTGTTGATGTTGCTGGATAACACCTCGTGAATTTAGACTGCTTTTGGGGGTAAGCGATTTATCTATTGTTCATTTTAAATTATATATGTTATTTTACCAATAGTTGTTAATTATTTTTTTCTATCTTTTATACTCACAGATTTTGTAGATTGAAGTTACAAGTCAAGATGCAAGCTTAGAAGATGTACAAGCTCATTATTATTTTGCTAAAAATGTTATGCAAAACTTGATATCTTAGTCTAGCTTAGGATGATAGCTAAGTTTTTTTTAGTTAAGGTATTGAGAAAACATAGAAAGTAACACCATTATGGGATTTAACCTTGATATGTTATCTTTTTATATCTATATTTTTCTATAACAATTTGATATTTATTGATAAAAATTACTTTTTGTTGCATTGAGCTTTTAAGACTACTCATGGTTATTACGGACCATGAATATTTCGCTAAATTACAAATTATTTTAAATAGGGACGTCTCTAAAAATAATCTAGGACCAGTTAAAGGTTGGTCACGAAAATGGTTTAACGACCAGATGTTTTGTCGATCTCCAATAGATAATTTAGGACCAGTTTGTGTTAGTCGCTAAAGAGATTTAACGAAGGGAATATATATATTTTTCATCGTCTATTAGGGACGACAAATGTAGTCTCTAAATGTTATTCACGACCATATTTCCTTTCCGTCCCTAAAAGGTAATTTAGGACCACGTACAGTTGGTCGCTAAAATGATTTTACGACGGTGATAAATATTTTTTCATCGCCTACTAGGGATGAGAAATCAGGTTTCTAAAGGTATTTAGGGACCAATATTTTTGTCCGTCGCTACAGAGATTTAACGACCAGCTATTACAGCGCGTCGTTATTGACATCTAGCGAAGGAGGCTATTACGACGGGTTGAGACCGGATCTTCCCCATCGCTATTCACCTTTTTAAGACAAGATTTTTACTTTTAGGACCAGATTTCCCTTCCTTATATGCCGTTTTTCTTGTAGTGTCATCTAAAAGATTAAGCTGATAGAGAGAGTACAACTTTATTTGTTTAATTATATCACAAGAAAAATTTGTCCTAGCCAAACGCATGTTGTCTTGTAGTGACTATCATTAATTTGTGACAAAGAATAATTCAACTTAAAAATTTCATCATAAATGCGTATTTTTTCTAATTACGAGTTCAAACTGTGGAATCAGCCAGTAATCTTTGTATTAAGATAAATTGCTTATATTATATTCCTTTGAAATGTGACCATTATTCAAATCTTACATGCATACCCGCGAAATACTTTATGCAGTGATCGAGCTGCCTAATCTTTCCTTTGTGTTGTCCTATTAGCTAGAGAAATAACTGAGGGAAGTGAAGATAAGTGAGAGTGATCGTAACAAGATGTAAATAGCAGCTGGCAAAATTAAATTAGAAGTGTTTCTAGTCAAGAATGGAAGAACGTGTGCATTTGTGTGGTTCTTTTTGGATTGGGTGAAGTCATGAATAGTGGTGGGCTGGTCAAGTTTCAATTTTCCAAGAACCACATGCACCATATCCTCTGCAACCCTCTTATCTCTACTCTTAATTTTTCTCAGTTTTAGTGTCCATATGGGGTCCACAAAAGGTTCTCTAAGGTTGACACGTGTCACTTCCCTTGCATCCCACGAGTCTATTATCTGAAATTCAACTCTTTCCTTTTCCCCTTTGGGTCCTAATTAATGCCTCTCAATGATTTTCCATCTCTTTATATCTCCCCTCCCATTTTTTCCTATTTTACTAAAACAAAAAAATGCATAAAGTTTATCATGGATCAATTGAGCAATAAAATGTGTAATTTTGGTTGGTGAATAGGCTAAGGAGTATGGTGGGATGGATGACTGTACTCCGTTCTTTAATCAGACATCACGAATCAGTAGATTTCGAAAATGAGAGGGCTAAAAAAGGACAACAAACAAGTTGGGCCACTAATAGTCTGTCTGGCGAAGCTTTTTTTCGGCTAAAAATATTTTTTATGGCCAAAAGTGTTTTTGGTAAAAATTTGAGGTCTTTGACCAAGCTTTTGAAAGGAAAAAATTTATTTTTGAGAAAAAGCAGAAGCAGTTTTGGAGAATCAGAAAAAAATAACTTCTTTCCAAAAACACTTTTTTGAGACGCACTTTTGAGAAAAATATACTTAGAAGTAGTTTTTAAAGCTTGGCCAAATACTAATTGCTGCTCAAAAGTACTTTTCAAACTGATTAACCTAACACAAACTGCTTCTCACCAAATATATTTTAAAAAATAACACTTTTAAAAAATACACCTTTTAAAATAAACTGTTTTTTCCAACTTGGCCAAACGCGCCAGAAGACTAGGAAGCTAAGGTGAGGATATATATGCTCCAGCTTTGCAAACTCATAAAGCCCCCTTTGACTATCAAGTTGCACATATATTATAAAATCAGAAAAAGTCCAGAAATTTCTTTTCAAACATGTAATACAGTTGCTATATATATAACTCCAAGACATAATGCTAGCTGGCCAATAATGTTTGGATCACTTCGTTAATAAATTTGTTACCTTGATACCATTCATCTCCTCACCAGCCATAGCTAACTCTACCCCTACTATGTTTTTTGACGCCACGGAATTATTATAGTTAAATTAATAATGGAAGTGAAAACTGATATGTGATTTCTTCTTATCTTTTTAAATTTGGTGGACAAAGTTTTCCGTCCATGTGATGATAGAAAATAGTAAATATTTTGTAAAATTAGTGGAGATGCGCAAGCTGACCTAGCACCATGTTAAAAATAAATAAATAAATTATTGTGACTAAATCAACATGATTTGGAGATATGATGATTATACTTTGACCACGTAACACGAAGAAATTTGTGGGCTAATAATGTAATCAAAACGAAGTGATTGTTGAATTGTTTATATATAAAATATAAAAAATAAAAAATAAAGAATTCAATGGAGTGTAAAATATAAGAAAAGGACCTAGTTCCCTATAAGAAACAGAAAACATAATTCGGTGAGAGAGCTATCTAATATTCGATATAATCACCAATAATTAAGGAAATTAATTCAACCATAACAATTAGATAATTAGAAAACCAACAAATACAAATATTCGATCTTCCATTTCATGATTAACCAGTAACCACAATAAAATAATGACAGTCACAAAACAGGTTAATTACAGGTTAAACTAGGTAGGTTGATGTGAGAAAATACATACTCTCAATGGCTTTCCTAGTGTAAAATATTGCCCAAAAGAAATTAAGTAAATAAATCAGTGGCTTTTTTGTGCAAAAATATAGAAACGATTTTGGGCACCCAATTAATCCTGGATTTTATCTTCTTAGTTATCTCTAATATCTTCGTGCAAGTTTAAGTTGGTTTTTCGGCTTCAAAGGCAAGACATATAGAGGTATTAGAAAAGAAAGTTTTTTTTGTTTTTCTTATTTAAGTTTGGCTTTCGTATGATGGTAAGAAATATTATATATTCAGCTCAAAATCTCTTAGGACTCTTTTGGTTACTAGAATTATTTTCATAAGCATAGTATCAAATTATCTGAGAAATTTGATCGGTGTGTTACGCCCGTTGAGATAAACTTTGTGGTGGAAATTTGAAGATGCGATTTGTTGAAGTCTTGAAGACTCTGTGAAGAAGGCGGATCAAGTTTATTTTATCAGAAATTCAGGCCAAGAAGGGAGAACTGTTAGGTGTTTGTACATATTTTCTTACTATAATTGGTTTTCCTATCTCATAAAAGGACAACATATTTATTAGAATTTGATTTTTCTTTTCCTAGAAGAAAAATATAATTCTTCTATATTTGGCTTGTCCTTTTTCTTGTAGGAAAAGGATTGGAGTTCTATAAATTAAAGATACACCCTTTTCATTCAGCAACATCCACAATATAACTATATGGATTTGAGAGTCGTGTTTAGGGGGATAACTTTACAGGACAAGTCTTAGCGTGTCACTTGTGTTTGTCTCTTCGTGAGGTTATTCTCTCGATATTTTGTACTCTCTTTTATTATCATGGATTGCTCATCTCCACTCGTGGACGTAGGTCAATTGATCGAACCACGTTAAATATTTGTGTCTTTTTTTTTGTATATTTCTCTTTTGTTATCTGATTTATCATCATTGAGGATTTGCTTTGCTAGCTTCCGCATGACAACTGATTTTTTCTGTTCTAACAGTAGTATCATAGCCGTGGTTATTTATCTGGATTGTTGCGGAATAAAGGAGAATATGAGAAAGATGGTATGTTTAAATAGGATCAATTATAATGTTTGAAGAAGCAAGATGAAAGACTTGTTGCTCGCGAAGAAGATGCATCTACTTATTTTTCAGCTCAAAACCCCGAGAGTATATCTGATAAAGATGGGACTTCGAACACCAATAAGTATGTGAATATATACGATAATGGGTTGAAAATAATGTTCCAATCATATTGTGAAATTGACACATGCGAGATCATTGTGGGAAAGTTAGAGACTCTTTATGCTTCAAAAACTGAAAACAACAAGTTGCTCCTGCTAAAGCAATTGATAACCTTTAAATATAAGGAAGGCATCCATATCCTTGATAACATAAATGATTTTCAGGGCGTCATTGATCAAATGTCTGGAATGTGAGTTAATTTTGATGATGAGATACAAGGACTGTGACTTTTTTATACTCTGCCTGACTCTTGGGAAACTCTTCGTGTTTCTTTGACAAATTCAGATCCTTGAGGTAAGGTGGCAATGGAATATGCCAAGAGTGGTGTGTTGATCGAGGAAGTAAGTAGAAAATTTCAGTGTAATGAGAGCTTAGTTGATTTTGATCCAGTTTCTATTGCTAAGGCACCTATGCACATGAAGGAACCTAATACAATAATGAAGATAATTATCAAGATCAAAATGATCATCATGGTATAGATTTTATGGATGCTCCTATTGATGAAGTTGTGGTTGATCAACAACCAACGCCTGCTCGGGTAACTACTTCGAATGCTCCTGAAACCTCTCTTAGAAGATCTACAATGGAGAAGCAAAAATCCATGCGCTATCCTCCTGATGAGTATTTACTTTTGACTGACAGGGGAGAACCTGAGAGCTATGATGAAGCAATACAAGATACTCATAAAGATCAGTGGATAGAAGCCATGTAAGATGAGATGAAGTTACTCCATGAGAATGGTACATATGAGTTTATGAAATTGCCAAAAGGTAAGAGATTTTTATCTAACAAATGGATATTCAGAATAAAGAAAAATAACCACACCTCTGGGCCCAGGTACCAAGTAAGGTTAGTTGTTAAAGATTTTGTCCAGAAGAAGAAAATTGACTTTGATGAAATTTTCTCCCTTATTGTGAAGATGTCTTCTAATCGTGTGGTTCTAGGCTTAGCCGCAAGTCCTGATTTAGAGATTGAGCAGATGAATTCAAAACTGCTTTACTTCAAGATGTTCTGAATGGGGAGATTTATATGGATTAGCGTGAGGACTTTGTAGTTAAGCTTGTATATAAGCATACATATTGTAGAAAATTAGCAGGCATGAAGCCTGTCAATAGTTCCTCTACATGAAGACACATTTGTCCCCTTGGCTGGAGGGAGAGTTTATTGGGCACATGCCTAAGTTGTCCAGCCAAAGGCTCAATGACTTAATCCTATTCTCTTTTGGTTTCTACTCCTATTCGAAATTAGATTCGATGTTTATTCCTATTTTGAGCGGGTTTTGGATTTAAGAGAAAGCACCACTCATAATCTATAAATAGGATAACCTTGTGGAATTCCATGTTGATTGATACAAGTTTTTGAAAGACTTAAGCACATAAGAGTAGTTTTTAAGAGAGCTTTCATTAAGAGAGAAGAGAGAAGAAAAATATTTATTTTTGTCGCAGATTTGTTTTTGCACCGGGTATCCGAGTCTCTTAGAGCCTCGACTAATTCCGGTGGTGCACAGGCCCTCGGCAAGGAGTTTCCCACAAGTACACCACGGTTAATTCACGTTTACCCAGTTCAATGATATTTAAAAATTATTTGCACCCAGTGGATTTCGAACTTGAGACCTTGAAAGGGAGCAAACCCCACGGCTCAAGTCAATTGCCACTTTGAAGGGGTTTTTTGCTGCAGATTTGTATCCGACCAACCAACTTCAAATCATGTTTTCCTATTCGTTAACTGTTGGACCGGGCTATACTTTTGACGGAGTGTTCGTAACATCTTGGTCTTTAATTTGAACGGTGAAGATTGGATTTGGAGACCCGTATCATCTTTTGAACCTCGAACAACAGCTTCATTTTTGTGGATTCTCCTCTTTCGTTAATTGATTAGTTGTTGCTCCGTATTTGAAACTTGTTGCATGGTCAATTTGAAGAACGTTTGCAACCCTCATATTGTTATAGTAGAGCTTTTTGTATCTTTGTGATCCCGTGATTTTTACCTTCGATTTGAAAGGTTTTGCACGTTAAAAATTTGGTGTTCTTTATCTTCTTTATTTTTGAGTTTGCTTCTTCCTCGGCATAACAGTTGTAACAGTGGAGATATGGAGATGTGACCTGTTGAAGGCTGTGAAGAAGGTGGATCAAAATTATTTTATCAGAAAATTCATGCCAATGGAAGAATATTACCATAATTGATTTTCCTATTTCATGAAGGAAATGATAACATATTTACCATAATTGAGTTTTTCTTTTCCTAGAAGACAAATATGGTTCTTCTATATTTGGCTAGTCCATTTTCTTGTAGGAAAAAGTTTGGACTATAACTTGAGGATCCTTTCTTCTCATTCAATAGCATCCACAATGTAGCCATATGGGGTTTGAGAGTCGTGTTTAGGGGGAGAACATTACGGGACAAGTCTTAATGTGTCACTTGTGTTTGCCTCTTCGTGAGATTGTTTTTTCGATATTTTGTATTCTCTTTTTATATAGTGGATTGCTCGTCTCCGCCCGTGGAAGTAGGTCAGTTGACCGAACCACGTTATATGTTTGTGTCTCTTCTGGTATATTTCTCTTTTGTTGTATGATTATCGTCGTTCAAGGGTTGCTTAGCTAGTTTCCGCAAGACACTTGTTTTTTTTTTCCGATCCTAACAAAGTGTATCAGAGCGAGGTTCAAGACAAGTTCAGTTTTAGCCGCAATATATTTGATGATAATCGTGATTTTCGTCTGAAATATTTGACTGATGTGCTACGCACGTTGAGAAAAACTTTGTGGTGGAGACTTGGAGATGCAACTTGTTGAACGCTATGTGAAGAAGGTTAATGGAGTTTATTTTATCAAAAACTCAGGTAACGAGGGAGAATTATTAGGTGTTTGTCCAAAGTTTCTTACCATAATTGGTTTCCTATTTTATGAATGAAAGGGTAACATATTTACCATAGGGTTTTTCTTTTCCTATAAGAAAAATATAATTCTTCCATATTTGGCTTGTCTTTTTTCTTGTAGGAAAATGAATGGAGTTCTATAAATTGAAGATTTGTCCTTCTCATTCAGCAGCATCCATAATGTAGTCATATGGATTTGAGAATCGTGTTTAGGGGAGAACTTTATGGGACAAGTGTTAGTGTATCACTTGTGTTTGTCTCTTCGAGAGGTTATTCTCTCGATATTTTATACTCTCTTTTATTATCGTGGATTGCTCATCACCGCTCGTGGACGTAGTTCAATTAATCGAACCACATTAAATATTTATGTCTCTTTTGGTATATTATCTTTTGTTGTTTGATTTGTCATCGTTGAGGGTTTGCTTTGCTAGCTTTCGCATGATATCTGATTTTTTCGGTCCTATCAACAATTTAGTTCGACGTAAGTAATACTACTATTATAATTGCTTACTTAAATATTGGTATAACTTTATAAAACATGCAGCGTGTGAGATATTAATTTAAGCATTGCCTATGCCTATATAAAACTAGTAAAATAACAAAATTGCTCTTCTGCCACAAAATGTGATTAATAAGATCAAGATTAAAATTAGAAATAAAATATATCCAAGGCTATACTAAATACATATCTTAATTTCTATCATTTATTCTACTCTTTAATACAATAAATCAAATAGATTATAGAGACCAAATATCTAAGAATTATCAAATCCAATATTATAGTTCATGTGCATTATCATCCTAAAATAATTTTGTCGAGTAACCAAATAGGTCTTCCACCCGCTATCCGATATTTACTTCGGGATTCATACCATGTAAAACTATTAGAAGAAAAAGTATTGTCTATTAAGATTTTTTTTTTCATTCCGAGAAATTGAACCTGAGACCTTTCATTTAGAGTGGATATTGAGAACACTACGCTCCCCGTTTGCCCGAAAAATTTGGCTTCATTTTTTCACAAAAAAAGAATAAATTAAAATATTATTTATTTATGAAATATGATGATATTTCGGGAAACAAAATTTCAAAAAATTTCAAGTGCACAAATCTAGTTTAGGGTAGTTTTTTGGTAATTTTTTTTCTTCTACTCATAAAACTTTAATTTTTTTTTGGAATAAAATGCATATCTAAATACAACTTTAAAATCATTTTTCAAGTTTCAGTTAAATTTATGTTCAAACGCTAGCTACAACTCTCAATTGTTTTTGCGTGGGGAAGTTAGGGTGGTGGATCATGGATTCCAAAACCGAATTGATGACTTTTTGGACTTAAAAGCACAGTTTTAGTGTTAAAAAGTAACAAAAATAGGTAATTCGCAGTATTGTACTGCGAATTGATTTACGGAATTTTTTCATTAAAGTAATTCGCAGTATAGTACTGTGAACTATTAAAAAAATTTAAATCAAATTCGTAGTATAATACCACGAATTGATTAAACGCAGTGTTTCGTGTAAGAGTTGGGCCCAACCTTTATTTATTAAGGCAACGGCATGATCCGCTGTCAGGCCCAAACCTAAGATAAAATATTGATGTAAAATTTCTGAGTCATCTCATGATATAGAATTTGGAGTAAAGAACAAAGTATTCGAAAATTTCTTCACATGTAGGAGGGGCAGAAAATCACATATATTGGTCCTGGACCTATGCTCGGCCGACACATTCTCCTATACAGGTATGCCAGAACACTAGTACCCGAGCTGTACTGGGGTAACCCACCCAGCTCTACTTGATGATGGACAAAGCGCATACTCACTTTACTCCCTGAAGTGTCCGGGAACAAGACACACGCGAAGAGCACGAGCAGGAGCAACGCCAACCGTAATATCTGGGTGCAAATCCGCCATCTGATCTCTAATGAATGACAAAGCAACGCGACTGCCCCCTTGCTCACCCTAAGGTCTAAAACTAGTCCACTGCCCCATCAAATCCGCCAACTGTGAACATGTCGCTCCTCTAATGTAGTGGGACAGTGTCAAGGCACGTCCCTCTATACGCAGTCCGTAAAAAACATGAACATCCTCCAGTGTGATGGTGGCCTCTCCATTGGGCAAGTGAAAAGTATGCGTCTCCAATCGCCACCACTCTACAAAGGCCGTGATGAGCAACCAATCAAGCTGCATCCGTACAAGCTAAAAAATGGTATATAATCCAGTAGTCTGGAGGCTCTCTACTACACGTTCATGTAAAGGATGCTCCGTAATAAACACCCATAAATCGTCAAGTCTCCTGGGGCGGAGAGGCTGATCTGACAGCTGTCCCTCCCAATCATAGGAGGATCTATGGTCCCCCTACGTCACTAATAGCTGATCCTCGATAGGTCCAGGATGCATAGGCGGAAGAAATGCCATGTCGTCTACTACAATTTAAACAAAATTAATTGTTTGTATTAACTTAACAAATTATATAATTAATTATAATTAATATTGGAGAGAATAGTTATGTATGGGTTCCAAACTTGATTTTCGAGGCCCAGTAGCGCCGAGTTATCCTTAATTATTATACGTCTGAATTTCAATATTATTAGAATTTTGTTAACTTAAAGAATTAAATTATAAATTTTGAATTGGAGTGAATAATTATGTATGGGTTCTAGGCTTGATTTTTGCGGTCCGATAGAACCGAGTTATTCTTAATTGTTATGCTTATCAAATTCAATAGTTTTAGAATTCTGTTACCTAAATAAATTAAATTATAAATTTTTGAATTGGAGAGAATAGTTATGTATGGGTTCCAGGCTTAATTTTTGAGGCCCAGTAGCACCGAGTTATCCTTAATTATTATTCGTCTCAATTTTAATATTTTTTAAAATTTTGTTAGCTACTGAGACTCTACAGTACTAAAAGGCTCTATATTTTTAATACGCTAAAAGGCTTTATATTTTACTACGCTAAAAGGCACTATATTTTACTATGCTACAAGGCTCTACAATATAAACATAAAATTAACAATAAAAATAAATAAAATAAATAATATTATTTAACAATGCAAATTATTTATCAAATTTTAATACAAATTATATAAGAAATATAAATTATTTATCACATTTTAAGAATTTTTAATCACAAACATAACATAAATTCGGGCATATAAATCAAACATAACACAAATAATTTTGTGCATTTTTTTGTCACAAACATAACAAATAATTTTAAGCATTTTCTGTCAGAAACATAATATAAATTCGAATGTATAAATAAAATATAACACAAAAATTTTTAAGCATTTTTACCATAAACATAATATAAATTCGGGTATATAAATCAATATAACACAAACTATACGAGTTTCGACATAATCTAGATCGAAATACCTCGATTTAAACTTTTGAATATTATTAAGATCGATTTTTTGCACCAAAAAGACGGAATTAAAGATTTTTTTTCGTATGGGACCTCCACTCCTTGATCTTTAGGGGACGGGTGGGGACGATTTTCTTTAAAAAAAAAAAGGACCGGGGGTGGGGGACCAGATTGGGGCAGAAGCTTAAAATAATGGAGGTTTTGGAGGTTCTGTCGTTGTCCAAGAAAGAAGAAAAGTCTTATTTTATGAAGTCAATTCACAGTATAGTACTGTGAATTAGTAATTGCGGTACCGTACTGAGAATTAGTAATTCGCAATACCGTACTGAAAATTGCCTATATAAAATAAACATGGGCCCAAATCTTTAATAAAATATAATGTTTAGGTACTTTGCAGTATAGTAATGTGAATTATATTAAAAAACTATTTAATAGTTTGCTGTATTAATAGAAAAAGTTTTATTAATCCAATTTGCAGTATAATACTGCAAAGTACCTATTAATAACTTTTTTTTAAACATTAAAAACTTATTTTTTGTCCCAAAATTTATCATTTCAATTTGGGACTCGTGGATCATGGACATGGGGTTTGACCGCTTAAATAAGAGAGATGAGAGCGTGCAGAGTTTAAAAAGAAAAGACGCGAAGATAGCGCTGACACAATTAGGGGCTGCACTGCCACAAAATTGCAGTGGCCAGGCCACGAGCGTCTCTCTCTTTCACTCCTTTGCACAATTGCACCTTTGTTTGATTGGCCAAAAGACAACAATAACAGTTTTTCTGCACTTTTCCTATTTATTTTTGCTTGTATTCTTCTTCTGGTCCCCAATCTTGTTAGTATTACTCGCATGACCTCTTTTAGGCCGAGTCCCTAAAGATGCTCTTTGTCGGCTCCATCACCCTCCTCTTTCTCCTTGCTTGGCTAACCCAAAAAAGGATGGCATCCGTATCATTGATCCTTTCGTGGTGGAGTGATAGAACGAATTTAGTAATTTTTATTTAAATTTTATATTTGAATTAAAATATTTATATATATATATATAAATATTTAATTACAAATTTAATAATTAAAATAAGTTATAAGTTCGATGAATAATTAGAGGTGAACTGATCAACAAAAAAGAGCCTTTACTCACTACAGACGAATATATCATAAGATCCAACTACATTCATGAATCTCAGCCACATCAAATTAAACTGATAAACTTAATTTCAAGCTATGCCCCAAGCTCTTGTCAACTTCCGAAGTTTCTAACCCAAGGCCATCATCAAATAATTCATGTCTCATAGATGCTATTCTTATCAATTGATTACGCACACCATAACCCAACCCATAAGAAGAATTGGAAAACCTAATGCATAAACTTTCCAGAGGCAAATATATCCATAAGACGACAAGGAATACTCATGCACATTTGAGTTCTTCAAGATCAAGGCAAGAGATTAGTGATTTTTAGAAACTTTCAATAGCTTTGATTGCTAATGACGCGATTTTATGCTGCTACCTTGTTGTCTATATTAACCATGTCCTTCTATGTGAACATTAATCCATGTGATGTAGTAATAAACTACTAATATTTGGCTACAACATATATAACTTCTTCTTTTTTTAAAAATTAAGTTATGCAGAAACGTTGTAAATATTTTTTCAGACATTGCAAGTTACTACCATTAATTTATCAATTAGCAGATTACTCACCAATTTATCATAGAGATATATATGTAAATGACGCAGAAACTGTTTAGAGAAACAGAAAAAAGTAATTTCTCCCTCATAAGCAAAATCAGAAGTATTTTTAATTTTTCTTCTTACCAAAAATATCCTTAACAAAATATGGTATATATCAAAATAACCTTACTTATTTTACTTAGAATTAGAGATTATATTATAGAACTCTACTAATGTATAAATATTTCTTTTTATTTTTAGGGTAACTTTCTAATATATATTGGTGGCTTTTGAGATGAATGCTTTTATATTTGTTAGATGATTTTTTTGATATATTTATATCATCTTCAAAAGATTGAAGTACTTTTTAATTTTATTTTCATGTTTTACTTGAATAAATGTAAAAACTTAATTGTTATCTTTAATAATAAATATTTGAGATTATTTATTTATTCATATAGTAATATTAACTATTAAGTAAATATTTTTATTTCTTTATTCGTAATTTGATACTTAAAAGTATTTTCTGAAAAACTTGGTCAAACACAAATTATTATTCTGAAGTACTTTTTAAATTAATTAGTCAAATATAAACTGTTTCTCTCTAAAAATATTTTTTCGAAAAACACGTTTAAAAAAGCTTATCAAAATAAACAAATTTTTCCTGCTTATATACTCTTTTCGTTTTTGGGGGTTCGAAAGAGTGCAAGGGGTGGCTGGAACAGTTGGTAAAGAAGGAAACAACAAATTGAAAGTGAGCCAAGTCCATGTGAAAGGAACCTAAATTTTTGCTTTGTCTTGTACTTATCTTTCCTGAAAACTTAGTTATGGGTTTTTGAGATTAACATATAATAATTAGTAGTTTAATGAAATGTCAATTCTTTTAAACTAAGAAAGCGACAAAAAACTAAATGCATGTGACTGGTGGCCATCTGTTTGGAATCAAATGTAATTATCACGTAGCTTATTAAATTATTTAGTTTGGTTAAGTGCACAAGTTCAACCCTATCTGTTACTAATTATTTTAATTATAAATTTGCTGTCACCGCTGTCACACTAGGGACTTCAAGAAGATGCCACAATTAATAGTTTCCTCGAGTGATTAATGCTTCATTAATTTCCATTAACGGGTTATGGCCAAATGGCCATTCATCAAATTTCTCAACAGCTCTAATGTAACCTACAATACATAGATATATCATTTCGATCTCTAAAACTACAGTAAATTAAATGAAACATTATTACTTACTTTGTAGGATGGTTTCTCCTATCCATTTTGATTGATTTTTTTGATGGTTTTAATATATATTAACGAATTCACCTTTTAATATTAAATAATATTAAAATTGTCTATACTAATATTAATTTATTCAGTAAAAAAAATAACAAATACTTCTAGACTCTTTATTTCAAAGGCAATAGAAAAAAAATTAATTTCTTCTTGATATTTGAAAAAATTAAACATTAATAATTAAAAAAAGCTAAAAAATTAATTAAAGTAAAGTGAAGGGAATACTAGATTTCAGTTTCTTTTTCTTTTTCCTCATCGTCTATTTTCCTCTCTTC
This sequence comes from Nicotiana benthamiana, assembly GCA_034376525.1. NCBI lineage: Eukaryota > Viridiplantae > Streptophyta > Magnoliopsida > Solanales > Solanaceae > Nicotiana > Nicotiana benthamiana. The sequence continues at coordinate 128,482,533 of CM067332.1, read as the reverse complement.
TATTTCAATTTGGCTAATGTTGGTTTTCTATTTAGTGGCGGTCAAATCTGAATTATTCCAATGCCAACCTATTCGAGTTTTTTTTTTCTTTCACAATTAATTATTAGCTCTTTATACGTTTAAATCCTTCATATTTTATACATAAATCTTAATATCATTGAGACGTTTATTTGAAAATTCTTTTGAATGTATAAGCATTTAGCACTACCTTATTTTATTACTATAGTTGCCCACCACCATCATTACTGCCACCACAACACGACTATCGCTACCTTCATTAAATATCACCATCAAGTACATCTATCGGTGATTTCTACCCACAATCAGGGGCGAAAGCACCTTGTCTCAAGCGGTGTCATCTGACACTGCTTGGTCTGAAATATCTAACTGATATGCAAAGATAGAGAAATTAAAAATGTGGCATTACTTTGACGTAAAATCTCCTAGCTCGCTTGGTCGGGCGTTGCAATTTTGTTACGAAGATGAGGAGTTCGATTCCTTTAAGCTACGTGTTAAGGGGAAAATTACCACTAGATCACTAATTGCCTATAATATTAGAACCATAATAAATAATTTTAAAATGAATACATGTAATATTTTCAATTTTTTATATAATTGTCATTATAACAATTGATTCATTTAATTATATTTTTAAATATCGATATCGCTCGCACAAAATCCTGTATACGGCCCTGCCCACAACCGTCACTATAAATTTGCATTTTGGACATAGAGATAGGTTTTTGTTTTATGTGAAGGAAACATCCAATTAGAGAATTTTGTATTTGGTGTACGGATGTCTTAATTAATGGCAAGAAACTTTGTCCCTAAGAAATGCTTATATAGCGTATCTTGTTTTTAAGTCATCGAAGGTTGCATTCCCTTTCCCTTTATAAATCTTGATAAATGATATATTACTCCATTTGACAGAACACAATATAATGAATCTCCCAACACACTAAAATGTTTATTAACTAACACAAATCAAGTGTACATATATAGTAATTAATTTAGATAATATCAGCTAAAAGTTGATTTTTGTTTGTTACGAAGTAATAAGTGTTTTTTTTTCTATCTTTTTTTTAATCTCTTTTACTATCATTATATTATCTTTAGATCTTGTTAATTTTCACTAGAAGTATCAACTCCAGATATCATGGAGAATTTAGGTACCCAACAACCTAAAATCCATACCCAATAAAAGAAAATCTAAGCAAGCCACCTTAATACAATAGATTAGTATTTTAGTTTGTAACATACATAAAATTTGGGTCACAAATTAAATCTTTGCTCTTCACTATAAATTTATATAAAAAATGGGAAAATTTTATTTTCTGTCTCACACAATTGATACTAGTTGTGTGAGGCCTCTTTTTTGCCTCACAACTATGTGGTCCCAGAATTTTGTGGACCCAGATGTATAAAATATGAGTCCACATATACATGAGATAAAAAGAGATCTCACACAACTAATGTAAATTGTGTGAGACACAAAATAAAACCACTCTAAAAAATGTATCCATTTTGGATATATACTTGTTTACTTCCATATTGCTAAGACAAACATTTTGTGTCATTAAATCGTGAAATCTAAGAAAATATTGAGTAAGGAGATCCATGTGATGTATTCTCTAATTAATATATAGGTTTTTTGAAGGATCTTTATCCAAATCTACCCTAATAGTCTCCAATTAAAAGGAAATAGAAAATGTAGGACAACGTACGGGAGAAACATGATAAATCAAAGGTGGCATAAAGTCAAAAACAATACTGAAATGTTAAATCAAGAACTTTATGCGTCTTTTGCATATTATATTTTTTCGAATTCTAATATCAATTTTTTAAATTAATTCAGTAGTTAATGGCTAAAATAGAAAAGGAGAATAAATTTCATTATTTGATCATAAAATCAATTTTTTTACTTGAATATCAATATCCAGAAAAGGGTAGCAAATTATAAAACATGTACTTAATATAAATAACGAAAGAATTTCGTGAAGTTTTTGCTATTATTATCGAATCCTGTATCTAGGAGCCTATTGCTGGTGGAGTCTAACGGGCCTTTTCCTTGGGCCTATCTTGAATTATAGTATCGACCTGAAATGAGAATGGAGTTTGGGTTAAAGAAGAAGGGCCTTTTATTTCGTAGAAATGACACCAGGTAGCCATTTTAATGGGCTTCTATTTAGGAATTAGCCAGTAAATCCTGAATTCCAAATTTTCCGTTTAATTTTTTAGGACAAAAATGTCCTGAAGCTAAAAAACTTAGTTAAAATTTCAGGACAAAATAAATACTGACTAATCACTAAATAGCATCCCTAAAGCTGATTATTTGTACGCTTGTCTAAAATTTAAGATTATTTAATTTTAACCGTCTCATAATTAACTTCATATATGCGGGTTTGAAGTGTAAAATTGTTCAGTTTCAGACCTATGGTTCTAAAGTTAGATTGTGCCGAAACCTAATTTCATAACTCAAGTTTAAAGCCAAAGCCAAACTTCAGACTTCATATATGAAGTTTGAATGAATTTCAAATTCAGACATCACCTTTTAAATTAGGCTTTTGTACAGTGTAAAAATGGGGCTATCCGATTTCATTCTTTGGTAGGGGTAGGAACATCACGTTTAAGAGTTGGGACGTTGAGTCCGGATCGAGGTAGACATCTATTGCGAACGGAAAGAGGCAGACTTCAAATGGCATCGGCATAGCTTGATAAGGGGAAATGCGAGATATTCATGATTGATCGAGGATCGTAGCGTAAATCTCGGGATGGATCAATCTATAGCGGTTAATTAGATGTTAATATAGTTTCCTACTATAATTAAAAGTGTACCTTATTTAGAACTCCCCTATTATATAAAGAGGGATCCCATTAATTTATAAGGATCGCTGTTCACTGATAAGAATAAATTCACTCGTTACTTTCTTCCTATTTCGCTTACTATTCATGTGAGTTGTTTTAGCATTTGCTATTCTTATTATCACACCTCACGACTACCATAAGTCGAGGTCGAAAATTGGCTAACATACTGGTTTAATTTAATTTATTCTCTAATTTATCTATTTAATTCATTGTTTATCAATTGGTATTGGATTGAATAACTTATTCATAAAATCACAATATAAGTTTAATTGTTATCCGAATTTTAGGGTAAACAGTTTGCGCCCACTGTGGGGCTAAGGATAATAGCGATTGTTTGGTACTGATTCTGAAAACATACATTATTTCGCGCTTGTTCTTGTCAAATATTTTTGCTTTCAAGTTAAAACACGTCAAAATCACAACGCACCCACACACGGTGACGACGGTCTCAAGTTTCACACAGAAAATGACAATCTAATTGCTCGAGGAGCTGGGGTGTCACCGACTAACCTCGGGGAGCACTGCTTGCCAACACAGTCAATGCCAATTCATATATTTCTTTAAATGCAGATCAGGCGCAGACCCCAAAGGGAGTGTGTGCATGGAGTGCCGATCTGGTGGCCACATTACACTGGGCATTGGAGACGGGGGAGATAGTCTTCAGGTGATATTAGAGATGCTACAGGCTCAACATGCCGCTATTGCTCAGCTTCAAAATCAACATAGAACTCCGAGTAGGGTTGAGCTGGAAATCACTCGTCGTACCGAGCCAGTGCTAGAGAGGTCGAATAATAACAGATCGAGGAGTGATTATGCAGTAATGAAAGTGCTCGAGGAGCTCAGCAAGAGAATCGAGTCAGGAGTAATGATAAAAAGGTGGAGACATACAACTCTCGAGTTGATAAGATACCGGTGGCACCACCGATCTTGAAAGGGATGGATTTGGAGAAGTTTGTACAAAATGTAAGAAACACGTTCTCGAACTAACGTGTGCTGATTCATGTAGGTTTTGATAAATGCCAAACATTGAGCCAAGCATCGGTGATGGAACAATAACAGACCAAGTACAAGATGGATAGTACGCGTTCAAGAATAGAAGATGCAATCAACTGTTGAGTAGGTCTTAATTTGTAATCTTGACTCAACGACTTATTTCTAATATTGGCTCTCACCTAAAATGATTTTCATAAAATCATGCATCATAAGTTTTTAAAGAAATAAGTTGCATATTTGCCAAAATAATTTTTAAACTCGTTTTGAGAAAATTGGGTTTAACAATCGATTGTCTTGAAGAAACAATCGATTGTCAAGTTCTATACTTAGTTTTTAAAATGTCTTGAGACAGAAACTTCGTTTGAAATTATTTTTGAAGCAACAATCGATTGTCACTGTTCAACAATCGATTGTCAGATTTTATACTTAAAGTCTCAAAGTTTTGGACAACTTACAGAATTTCAAAATCTTCAAAAATGAAGAACAATCGATTGTCACTATTTAACAATCGATTGTGCTCAGTGATATTTCCAAACGGACTTTTTCCAACGGCTTATGTATTTATGGTATAATCTTACTCAATCTTTTAGTCAAAAAGTTGCCAGAAATATTTTGAATATTTGAACAACAATCGATTGTCTAAAGTTAACAATCGATTGTCATTCTTTTTAAAATTCAACAGAAATCTTTTTAACCGGATTTTAAGGAATTTGTCTGTTGAAATTTTGCTCCAACAATCGATTGTGTAATATCAACAATCGATTGTCAGGCAGATTTTCAGGAGCGTTTTCTGGAACTAAAAGCAACGGTCTATTGCTCCATTTTCTCTATAAAACACTCTCTGAAAATCATTTTTTAAAACACAACAACACTGCAGAAAAATTACAAAGCATACATTACATTCTTGTGATTCAAATTTCATATCTTACATTGTTTTTGAGAGCCAAGATTATTGATTGAGTTGTTGTGTTCTTGAGCCATATATTTTGTACTCATAATCCACTCTTTGAGAGAGTTCTTGTAAAGTGAGTAAAAGAGTGTTCTTGTTAAACACTTGTAGTAAGAAGGAGTGTTATATTTCTTCTTGTAAAGTCTTAGGGATAGGTTTCCTTAAGCGGGTTGGTTGAGGCTTGTGTTGTATCAAGTTCTCAAGTTGTAAAGGTTCGTTAGGCACCCGGAAGCTTAACAAGTTGAAGTCTTTGAGGTGAGGAACCTCCGAGCAAGGTGAAGTCTTTGAGGTGAGGAACCTCCGAGCAAGTTGAAGTCTTTGAGGTGAGGAACCTCCGAGCAAGGTGAAGTCTTTGAGGTGAGGAACCTCCGAGCAAGTTGAAGTCTTTGAGGTGAGGAACCTCCGAGCAAGTTGAAGTCTTTGAGGTGAGGAACCTCCGAGCAAGTGTTTGAGATTTGTGTGATTCAAGTCTCAAGTGTAAAGGTTTGTTGGGCACCTTAAGCTTGACAAGGTTGTTAGTGGAAATCTCGAGAGAGTCTCTCGGGGACTGGACTAACCACAAAGTGTGGCCAACCAGTATATATCGTGGTGTAATTTATTTTTACTGCATTTGTTTATTTCCTGCAAAGTTTAAATTCCACAAGAAAACGCCAAATTTTATTAATACGCTATTCACCCCCCTCTAGCGTAGAGCGTTATTTCTAACAATTGGTATCAGAGCCATACTCTCTGAAAAACTTAACAGTTTGAGAGAACCATCCATGGCTTCTACTCATGATTCTTTTGCAGGAATCGGTGAAGGCAATTGCTACACGATGCCTCCAATATTTGATGGAAACAACTACCTATGTTGGAAAGATCGGATGAAAATCTTTATCATCGCCAACGACCTTTGTCTGTGGCAAATCATCAAACTTGGCGGTCAAATGACAACACAAGTCGGGAAAGCCAAGGTAAAGGAATATAATACTAATGCTATAAATATGTTGTATAGTGCCTTGAATCAGGAAAATCATCAAAAAGTCTCCCACTGCAAAACTGCAAAAGAAGTATGGGATAAACTTGAGGAAATATATGAAAGCACGCCTCAAACAGAAGGAGACTACTCAAATGAGAAACCAACTACCCGATGTCTGATGGCCGACAAAGGAAACAACGAAGAAGAGTTAAGTATCTCTAATTCTCACTCGTTCGAAGAATTACAAAATGCATATGAAGATTTGTATGGTGAATATGGTAAGGCTGTCAAAATGATTAGAGATTTGAAGAAATCACTTTCCCAGCAAGAATTAGATTTTCAGAAAAATCTCTCTTTAAAAGAAAAGGATTTTGAAGAACGTCTATTATTGAAAGAAAAAGATTTCAAAAATCAACTTTCTTTGAAACAAAAAGATTTTGAAAAATTGACTCGTGATAACGAGAATCTTGTAAAAGAAAATCAGTTTTTGCAAAATGATAGTGTAGAACTTAGACAAGTCATTAAGACTATGCATGAAGCTTCTTATGTTGATGAATGCTCTACTTGTACTTCCTGCGATTCTTTGAAGTTAGAAAACGCAGAACTTAGGAAAACTTTAGAATCACGAAGTATAGATGTCCCTAAGGTTATTGAAGAAAAGGAAACGTCGAAGAATAATCAACGGCATAAAAGCAGAAATCCCATTAGAAATTTTACTGCTCCACCTAGAAATAATTCTAGGGCTATAAATGAGTCTAGGACAAATTCCTTTAGACCACCTAGACATTACGCTAGGATGTATGAAAACAAGTCTAAAACTAACGCCTTTAGATCACCTAGATACAACTCTAGAAATTGGAATAATGAATCTAGAGTTAATCACTTTACATCGCCTAGAATCAATACTAGGACTATTGTTGATAAGCCTAGAACGAACTACGTTAGACAACCTAGAAATGACTCTAGGATTCTCAACGCCTCTAGGAATGACTCCAGATCACCTAGAATGTATTTGGCGCAACCTAGGCATTGGCACAATCCGAACGTAGTATGCCATTATTGTAATCGGATAGGTCACATTGCACCCGTGTGTTTTGCTAAACATAGAGATTTATCTTTTGGTTATAATTATTATTTGCCTAACCCCAAAGGACCCAAAAAGATATGGGTACCAAAAACCTCTCCGTAGGTATTTTTGCAGGTGTGCTTGAAGACTACAAAATTGTAGTAGATGCGCCAAGCACGATACCCAAAGGCATCGAGAGGAATTTCGGTTAGCTATTCTTTTTGATAAAACCGAATATGTGCAAGTTATTAATGTTGACAGATTTGTTGATATATGGCAGCTGGTGTTATTAACATATAAGTTGTCAACTTGATTCTCACCCTGAAAAACGTTGACATGCGTTAATTGTAAGAATCAATTTGTGAAATTTCTTGTTGACTATACTTGTTGATTGACATGCTGAAAATTCATTTTTGATTACTAGTATCAACTATTAAATGCTTGATCCATGCTTTGACAAATGTTGATTCGTGCATTGAATGAGTACCTACTAAAATCATGTTTAGTTGAATTATGTCTTGACAATCTTTTCAAACAGCAAAGTGTTTTAAATCATGTTTTAATATATGTTTTGATAAATGCTTTTTATATTAGCATACTCTCATAATCGATTTTCAGGACTTAAAACCTTTTTGGTCTAGTCCACAATCGATTGTTCACAGGCAAAATCGATTGTCCGTGTTTTTCTGAGTTTTCAAAAACTGTTTCTTGCAGATTTTTCAGGAACTATCAAATAGTTCAACAATCGATTGTCCCTTTTCAACAATCGATTGTCAATCGGTAAAAATCTCAAGATTTGTTACCATTCTGAATTCTGAACTCGACAGCTATCATTTATCATCGTGTCAGTTCAAAATAGGCATAAACGTTCTTGAACTCCTTTTTAAAAGCTAGGCTTTCATTTTTATCATGCTCAATTGTATGTGTTGATATGTCTTTGTTAAACCATTCGTATCAATTCTCCTTGAATCATGCTTTGTTTTGGTTCTCATTATTGCAAATGCGCTTAATTGAAATATTTGACATTTGTTGCAATATGGATTGCTGAAAATAACCTTGTGTATCACTGTTAATAAAATAACATTTGATGCATTTGTTATGCTCTCCGTCAAATGGATTTTTCATTGCTTTTGTAACAATCAGTATTTCCTGTAAAATGTCAAATTGATGTGTTTTGCTTAAACAGGTGATAAGATGGTTGATTCACGATTTGACTATCTATTTGAAACAGCATGCAATATATGTTTTGACAAATGCCTTTCAAAATAATAATAGGTATTTTTTTTGGTTGATATAATTGATAAATTTATAGAAATCGTCATATTTTATATTCCTCAATATCCTTCCTATTCTTTTGTGAATATGGTAAAAGGAATTAGCCTTAATACAATCTTCTTATCAAAAGAAGAAATGTTTTAGGCAATTTGTTACAAGTAAGAGGAATGTCATTACATTCCAGTTTGTCTTACTTAAGAGGGAACTTGTGCTTTGAAAGAATTGATTGCATAAATTTTATTGATGATATTTTCTTAACAAATATCTGTTTGGTTTTTGAATTGTTATTATGGTGATAAATTGTTTATATATATATATATATCGGAAATGGCTTCACTTGATTAAATGTTGGAAATGCAAATGTGCTCGCATGAAGCATTCAATTCAATTTCTAGCAAATTGAGATGTCAACGATGGAGGATGACATCAAGACAAACCGGGTATGATCGTTCCTTACTCTACCCTTTAGCTAGTTGAATTGGTATTATATGTCACAAGTATTGATATGAACGTTATTTTGATAAATTGCATAATTGATTAAGTGCATAAATTGTATTGAGTTTTGATTTTCTAAATTGGTATTTATAACAATTGGTGTTGATTATATGTATTCATGATGGAAAATCTATTTTCATAAAAACGTTTTCATCCGAAGAATCATTATCTTCCACCATGTGTTGATGACGTTGTTCCATTCATAATCAATTGTCATAATTCCAAAATTGATTATAACATATTCAAAATTGATTACCATACTTCCAAAATCAATTTTCAGGACTTAGACCATTTTTGCCCAATACACAATCGATTGTCAGATTACACAATCGATTGTCAGTGATTTTCTGAAATTTCAAAAACATTCTGTTTCAAGCCAAATTCTCAGAATCTAAGTGTCAAACTTGACACAATCGATTGTCTCTATCACACAATCGATTGTCAGACGGTATTAATTCAAAAATTCTTACTGTTCTGTCCTGCAGCCTCCTTTAATCGATTATCAGCTTTTATCAGTCAATCCAACTGGCATAACACTGTTCAACGATCGATTGTCTCAAATACACAATCGATTGTCTCAACGGTCAATTCCAAAACTCGACCGTTTTTGAGTTAACTTCAGGCATATTTTTTTTCCTATTCTCCCCTCTATAAATAGGAGATGGTGTCTTCATTCTCATCACCAAATATTCAAGCTCAAAGCCTCAAATCCTCTCTAAAAAGCTCTTCTTGCAAAATTCAAGCTTTCTTTCTTCTATCAATATGTCGAGAAGAACCCGTTCAAATAGGGAAGGTGCTTCCACCTCTACTCTCCCTCCCTCCGGATATCATCCATATCAAGATGGTGATGTTTTGGTCTTCAAAAGCGAAAATAAATTAAATCGCTTTCTTACTAAATTTGAAAAACGTGATATTCATCCTCCTCGTTTTTCTACTATGCGATATCTCCAAAACTATGGTCTTGCTGTAAACTTACTCCGAGAAAGTCAACTTCTTGACTTCCTTCTCCTTTCATATGATTTCATCAATACTACACTCATTCATGCCACTTCTTCCGGAGCTCGATTAAATTATTGTAAATTAATCAAGCTTCACATGCGTGATGCTCTCGCCGAAGACAAACATCTTCCTTATGCACTTCTTGTCATGCATTTTCTTGAATCCGCCGGCATTATCACGGCAAATGGTCCACTTAAAAATCGGACCAAACACTGGGAAATTTCTGAATCTTCATTTCACAGTGGTGGCGATCATGACAATCACCCTCCTCCACATCCTCCTCAAAATCCTCCTCCAAATCAAGATCCAAATTCGGATATTTTAAATCATCTTACCCGCATTGAGACAAAAGTTTATCTTAACCCGCTATGTCCAAGGATACTTTGACCATGTCAACTATCAATATGGTGCTGTTGTCCCATTTGAGGCACCGCTGCAAAACATGGACGAAGATGATGATAACGAGGATTAAATATTTTCTTGTATGTTTATTTATTTAATGGCCTATGTAATATTTTATCTATTTAATGAGAGTTGATTTTCACTTGAAATATCTCTCCTATTTCCATTATATGAATTATTTGATATTTTCAAAAGGGGGAAGTACATATTTTTTAAAAAGGAAGAAAAGAAAGGCTATATGCAAGACTAGAGTTTATGCATACTTACATGCTTTCTTTGAATGTGTTGCATAAATTCAGGGGGAATCTTATATTTAGGGGGAATTATTTTCCAGTGCAAACTATTCGATTATCCCGTATAATAATCGATTATGTTGACGTTTGTTGAACTAGCATGCTATTATTAGACTTGTTATCTAGCCACTTTTTGTTAATGTCAAAAGGGGGAAAATAAACGGGCTATGCATGCATAATATATTTCCCATGCACTTTGATATAACTGCACACATTTAGGGGGAATCATCATTTGAGGGGAAATATCTTATGAAACATGAACATGTCTATGATGCATATTGAATTATCTTGAACTGTTATTATTATGCATATCCCGATACATGTTTGCCATTATCAAAAAGGGGGAAATTGTAAGAAACACGTTCTCGAACTAACGTGTGCTGATTCATGTAGGTTTTGATAAATGCCAAACATTGAGCCAAGCATCGGTGATGGAACAATAACAGACCAAGTACAAGATGGATAGTACGCGTTCAAGAATAGAAGATGCAATCAACTGTTGAGTAGGTCTTAATTTGTAATCTTGACTCAACGACTTATTTCTAATATTGGCTCTCACCTAAAATGATTTTCATAAAATCATGCATCATAAGTTTTTAAAGAAATAAGTTGCATATTTGCCAAAATGATTTTTAAACTCGTTTTGAGAAAATTGGGTTTAACAATCGATTGTCTTGAAGAAACAATCGATTTTGTCAAGTTCTTACTTAGTTTTTAAAATGTCTTGAGACAGAAACTTCGTTTGAAATTATTTTTGAAGCAACAATCGATTGTCACTGTTCAACAATCGATTGTCAGATTTTATACTTCAAGTCTCAAAGTTTTGGACAACTTACAGAATGTTTTCAAAATCTTCAAAAATGAAGAACAATCGATTGTCACTATTTAACAATCGATTGTGCTCAGTGATATTTCCAAACGGACTTTTTCCAACGGCTTATGTATTTATGGTATAATCTTTACTCAATCTTTTAGTCAAAAAGTTGCCAGAAATATTTTGAATATTTGAACAACAATCGATTGTCTAAAGTTAACAATCGATTGTCATTCTTTTTAAAATTCAACAGAAATCTTTTTAACCGGATTTTAAGGAATTTGTCTGTTGAAATTTTGCTCCAACAATCAATTGTGTAATATCAACAATCGATTGTCAGGCAGATTTTCAGGAGCGTTTTCTGGAACTAAAAGCAACGGTCTATTGCTCCATTTTCTCTATAAAACACTCTCTGAAAATCATTTTTTGAAACACAACAACACTGCAGAAAAATTACAAAGCATACATTACATTCTTGTGATTCAAATTTCATATCTTACATTGTTTTTGAGAGCCAAGATTATTGATTGAGTTGTTGTGTTCTTGAGCCATATATTTTGTACTCATAATCCACTCTTTGAGAGAGTTCTTGTAAAGTGAGTAAAAGAGTGTTCTTGTTAAACACTTGTAGTAAGAAGGAGTGTTATATTTCTTCTTGTAAAGTCTTAGGGATAGGTTTCCTTAAGCGGGTTGGTTGAGGCTTGTGTTGTATCAAGTTCTAAAGTTGTAAAGGTTCGTTAGGCACCCGGAAGCTTAACAAGTTGAAGTCTTTGAGGTGAGGAACCTCCGAGCAAGGTGAAGTCTTTGAGGTGAGGAACCTCCGAGCAAGTTGAAGTCTTTGAGGTGAGGAACCTCCGAGCAAGGTGAAGTCTTTGAGGTGAGGAACCTCCGAGCAAGTTGAAGTCTTTGAGGTGAGGAACCTCCGAGCAAGTTGAAGTCTTTGAGGTGAGGAACCTCCGAGCAAGTGTTTGAGATTTGTGTGATTCAAGTCTCAAGTGTAAAGGTTTGTTGGGCACCTTAAGCTTGACAAGGTTGTTAGTGGAAATCTCGAGAGAGTCTCTCGGGGACTCGACTAACCACAAAGTGTGGCCAACCAGTATATATCGTGGTGTAATTTATTTTTACTGCATTTGTTTATTTCCTGCAAAGTTTAAATTCCGCAAGAAAACGCCAAATTTTATTAATACGCTATTCACCCCCCCTCTAGCGTAGAGCGTTATTTCTAACACAAAAGTCGTTTCCTTAAAGTACGACTTTAAAGCCTGTTCTAAAGAAGTTTTGTATGCCAGACATACCCAAATATAATGGGACCACCGATCCCAATGAACATGTTACTTCATATACATGCGCCATCAAGGGTAACGAATTAGAAGATGATGAGATATGTTGTTGAAAAAGTTCGGAGAGACCTTTTCAATGGAGCAATGATTTGGTATCTCTTCCTGCCACCAAATTCCATCAACTCATTTGCCATGTTAGAAAATTCTTTCGTAAAGATACACACTGGGGCCATAAAGGTCACAACAAGAAAATTGGACCTTTTCAAGGTAAGACAAATGGATAATGATATGCTATAGGAATTCGTATCCCTATTTCAAATAGAACACATGGAGTTTCAACCGAGTCATAGATGATTGGGCCGTTCAAGCTTTCACCCAAGGGTTTAACGAGCGGAGTTCGATAGCATCACATCAGTTGAAACAAAATTTGATCGAGTATCCAATTGTAACTTCGGCAGATGTTCACAATCGATATCAATCAAAGATCAGGGTCGAGGACGACCAATTAGGAGCTCCTTTCAGGCTAGTACATCCAAATAGGTCGACAGTTAAAACCCAGAGGGATGTCAACAGGGAGCCAAGGTCGAATAGAAAATGATATCAACCATATACCGCAGATCGAAGGAACAGTGGTTCAGGATGCAATTTCGTCCGGAATGATCGAAGAAGTGATCGAGGACAGATTTCTCGGGGACTTATAAGCAAAATTTGTTTTGATAAGCATGTCGATCCCATAGAGGAACCTCGATTATCGAAATATAATGTTCGCATCGACGCATCAGTCATTGTATCGGCAATCGTAAGGATCAAAGGTACTAGGTGGCCCAGACCCATACAGACCGATCCTTCTCAAAGAAACCCAAGTTTGATGTGCAAGCATCATAGAATGCATGGTCACAGGACTGAGGATTGCATGAAATTAAGGTAGGAGGTATCCTGTCTATTCAATGAGGGACACCTTCGAGAGTTCCTCAGTAATCGAGCCAAGAATCATTTCAGAGAAAGGGACACCAGCAGGAAAAATTAACAAGAGGAACCCCAATATGTAATTCATATGATTGTCGGTGGGATCGACATTCCCCAGGGACCCATATTCAAACGTACTAAGATATCAATCACTAGGTAAAAACAAACCCGAGATTATGTGCCCGAAGGCTCATTATCATTCAACGACGAAGAAACAGAAGGCATTTCTCAGCCACACAACGATGCTCTAGTAATTTCTATCTCATTAAATAAAGTTCAAGTCAAAGTGTGTTTTAGTGGATCCAGGTAAATCGGCGAATATTATTCGATCGAGGGTCGTGGAGCACCTCAGCCTATAAGATCAAATCGTGCCAGCAGTTCAGGTCTTAAAAGACTTCAATGTGGCCAGTGAAACAACTAAAGCGGAAATTACTCTACCATTTAATGTGGTTGAAACCATTCAAGATACCAAGTTCCACGTGATCGGGGATGACATGAGGTACAATGCCCTACTCGGAAGGACTTGGAACCACAATATGAGGGTGATCCCTTTGACTCTCGACCAAATGATGAAATTCCTGATGTCGGACGGTGTTAAAACAATATACGGGGAGCAGCATGCTACAAAAGAAATGTTTGTGGTCGACAAGGTTACTGGTATTGACGTTATAAACCTCGGAAAGGTTGCGCATCAAAGGTAAACAGGAAGCCAAATAGCAATCATTGTCACAAGTCTCAACCGATTTTGGAAAGCAGGATATAGAAGAAGAAGAAGAGGAGGATTTTCTTACCCCTCGAACCTTTACTGTTCCCAAAGATTTCCACTCCACCAAATCAACGATCGAAGAGCTGGAACGAGTTATATTGATTGATTACCTGCCCGAGAAAAAGGTATACCCAGGAACAGTATTAACTCCCGAACTCGGGAATAAACTTATTGAATTTCTTATTGATAACATAGATTGTTTTGCTTGGTCCCATTTATACATGACATGGATTCCGCCGAAGAAAATGAAGCATCGGCTAAGCCCGGACCCTACGTTCAAACCGGTAAAACAAAAGAGAAGACCTCATTCTGAGGTAAAGCACACATTCATAAAGGACGGGGTAATAAAACTTCTTAAAATAAGGTCCATTCGGGAGGTGAAATATCCTGAATGGTTAGCCAATGTAGTTGTAGTCCCTAAAAAAGGGGACAAACTTAGATTGTGTGTAGATTATAAAGATTTAAACAAGGCATGCCCCAAAGAGTCTTTTTCGCTACCTAACATCGATCACATAATTGATGCCACGACTGGCCATGAGATCCTTACCTTTCTCGATGCCTATTCCAAGTAAAATCAAATTCAAATGAACCCGGAAGACCAGGAAAAGATTTTATTTATCACCAAGTATGAAATGTATTGTTATAATATAATTTCCTCCAGGCTAAAAAATGAAAGAACTACTTAGCAACGCCTAGTAAATAAAATGTTTGAAGAATAAATAGGTAAGTCAACGGAAGTTTATATCAAAGATATGCAAGTTAAGTCCCTGCGCACAGAGGACCATTTGGCTCATTTGCAGGAAACGATCGAGATTTTGAGGAAATATAACATGAAGCTCAACCTTGACAAATGTTCTTTCGAGGTTGGTTTGGGAAAATTCCTAGGTTTCATGGTGTTGAATTGGGGAATCGATATCAACCATGATAAAATCAATTCCATCGAAGACATCACCGTCGTGGCCATTTTAAAAGCCATGCAGAGGTTGACTAGACGGATAACTATTCTAGGCTGATTCATCTCGAGGTAGTCGGATCGAAGCCACATATTTTCCTCTCTACTCAAAAAGAAGAACGATTTAGCCTGGATCCCGGAATGTCAACATGCATTAGAGGAATTAAAGCGATACCTATCGAGCCACCACTACTTCACACTCCAAAGGTAGATGAGAAACTTTGCTTATACTTAGCCGTATCGGAAATCGCGGTAAGTGGTGTCCTAGTTCGAGAAGAGCAAGGATGTAATTTACCATTTATTATGTAAGTCAAACCTTAGGAGAAGTAGAAACTAAATATCAACACTTAGAGAAACTGGCACTTTCACTGATAAGCGGTTCCAGAAAGTTAAAACCATACTTTCAATGTCACCATATATGTGTGTTAACCACTTGCCCACTTAATAATATTTTGCACAAGCCCGAACTATAGGGCCGATTGGCCAAATGGGCTGTAAAACGCAGTGGGTACGATATCGAGTTTAAACCCTGAACGACCATCAAGTCTCAAATTTTAGCAGATTTCATTGTTTATTTCACAACAACCCTCGTACCCAAAGTTCAAAAGGAACTCTTGTTAAAATTGGGCACATCATCAGGGGTATGGACCCTTTTCATAGATGGTGCTTCGAATGTAAAGGGGTTCGGTCTAGGCACCGTTTTGAAGCTGCCCACAGGTAGTACTATTAGGCAGTCTATAAAAAATTTTAGGTTGACTAACAATGAGGATGGGTATGAGGCCATGATTGTAGGTCTCGAGCTAGCTAATAGCTTGGGAGCAGAAGTCATTGAAGCCAAATGAGACTCTCTATTAGCGGTGAACCAAGTAAACAACACCTTCGAAGTTCGAGAGGATAGAATGAAAAGGTATTTGGTCAAGGTGCATGTAACTTTTCACCATTTCAAGGAATAGACTTTAGACCATGTACCTTGAGAACAAAACGGTGAGGCCGATGCATTTGCAAATTTTGGGTCATCCATCGAGGAAGACGAGATAAGCACGAGGATTGTCGTTCAACTCCCGAGATCCGTGATCGAGGAAGGTCATGCCGAGATAAACTCTACAAGATTAACCTGGGATTGGAGGAATAAATATATTGAATACTTGAAGAACGGGAAGCTCCCATTGGACCCTAAAGAGTCGAGGGCCCTACGAACAAAAGATGCTCGATTCACATTGGCTGAAGATGGAACAATATATAGAAGGACATTTTATGGACTATTGGCAGTATGTTTAGGACCGAGAGACACCAATTATGTTTTAAGAGAGGTAGATCAAGGCACTTGTGGGAAGAACTTCAGTGCCAGATCATTGATTCACAAAATCATTAGAGCAGGGTACTAGTGGGATTGCATGGAAAAAGACATTAAGGAGTTTGTTCGAAAATGTGATAAATGTCAAAGGTTTGCACCGATGATCCATCTGCCCGGAGAACTACTTCATTCAGTCCTATCCCCATGGCCATTCATGAAATGGGGGATGGATATCGTCGGACCTCTGCTATAGGCCCATGGTAAAGCTAAGCTCATTTGATTTATGACTAACTATTGCTCTAAATGGATTGAAGCACATGTGTTTGAGAAAGTGAGAGAAAAAGAGGTCATAGACTTTATATCGGATCACAGCGTATGTTGATTTGTGATACCCGCCGAAATAGTGTGTGATAATGGAAAACAATTTATCAACAACAAAGTAATGAAATTCCTCGAGGACCACAAAATAAAAAGGATACTATTAATGCCGTATCACCCTACTGCGAATGGACAGGCCGATCGACGAACATGACTTTCATTTAAAACTTAGAGAAGAGGTTGAACGACGCTAAGGGGAAAAAGGGAGAATTCAACCCGAGGTCCTTTGGGCATATCGAACAACATCAAAGTCCAGTATGGGGGCAATCCCGTTCTTCTTAGTATATGGCTCCAAGGCCTTCAGTCCAGTTAAAGTCGGGGAACCTAGTGCATTGACATGCATAGAAAGAATCAAATCACGAGGCTAGAAATACTAGCCTTGAACTATTGGATGAAAATGAGAAGATGCACTCGTTCTGATGGCTACGCAAAAACAAAGAATCGAGAGGTATTATAATAGAAGAACCAACCTTCGCCACTTTAAAATTAGGGAATTAGTTCTGAGGAAAGTCACCCTCAATACTCGAGACCCAAACGAATGAAAGCTAGGCCCGAATTGGAAGGGACCATATTGGGTCCTCGGTGTCATCGGAAAGGCGTCTTATAAACGTGTCACAATGGAGGGCGGTCAATTGTTGAACAATTGGAATATATCACTCCTCAAATGGTATTATTGCTAAGGTATGACTTTCTCTCTTTCCTTTTGTATTTGGTACTAACTTATTACAGGTGTTCGATCGAGGACGTTGAGAAGCTATTTAACACGAGGACCTTAGGTTTTAAAGCACGCATTGCACTCTTTTTCTCTTAGGTTGGTTTTTATCCCGAATGAGGTTTTCCGGCGAGGTTTTTAATGAGGAAACAATTATGTGCTACCTGAGAAAAATTCAACAATATCCAAGGCTTCTTTACAATCAATCTCGAATACTGGGGGGCATCACCGACGTATGTTATATTTTCGAGGAAAGTAATTCATGTCAAAGGGTCTCTATATGGAAACTTTGTAATGGGCCAAATGGTCGAATGAACCATGTCCATTTAGATTAGTCGAGACCCGAAGGTGGAACATTTATGAGTGTATAAATTATTCAAAGAATCGTTCTTTCTATATCAAACATCTGTGTCTCAAAGAAAAGTTTCTATTATACGAGATCCACACTTATGATTTTATGAGAAATAACTCAAGGGCCAAGCACAAATATGCCTTGAAAACTCGGGGACTGTCGTTAAAGATCGACATATTCGAGTTATCTAAGCTCGAATTCATAAGACCTCAAAGAGGCACCCCTCAATCTATAGGCCAAGGCCATCATTCTCGGGGACTAACACTTCGATCAACTCCGAAGTGCTATTGGGAAATAAACCCAAGAGGCACACCCAATGACTACTACCAAATTAATGCAGCTCGGAGACGTTTGAATCCCGCAATAAAAATAGGCCTTCAAATTCTTTGAAAACCCGATTAAAAAAGGCTACCCTCGGCAAATAATCAAAGAGGGCTTCGATAAAATCAGCCCTTGAAAAAACCTTAAGATGTATCAACTTATATTAATACAAACGTACTAAGGCATAAAAACAATATAGGGGTTTCAATCGACATCGAAACCTCAAAAAATCTAATGGGTTAAAAAACACATGCTAAGGCACATTTAAGCCAAAAGAGGGGAATAATAGCCATATCTTATAGGCCATATCGACCTAATCTAAAGAGCCTAAGGGCCAACATATTTGGAGTTCGAGAGAATGTTCTCACTTTATTCGAACCTAGGGGTTCTCTCGAATTTGAATAAGAACCTACTCAACTACAGATCGAGGTTTGTTATCATTCAAAACATATCTAAAGGGTACTTTTATTCCAAACTTAGTTTTCACTCGAGCCCGACTATAAACACAATATTATGTCTTTGACCAAGTCATTTAAAATCAAAGTCTCAAACATATTATTTAAAGCGTAAAAATGTGCTAAGCTTTTACAAGGAACGAAACATGACCGAAAATAAAATTTTAGAAGGCATTCAAAGAGAAATTTATTTATTTGGACAAAAACATGTACAAGAGACCAATAAGGGCCTTACACAAAAGCTCAAAAAAAAAAGGGTCCTAAGTGCCTAATCTTACCCGGGAGCTTCATCTCCCCCTCTCTGCTCTCGGATCCGCTCACACTCCCGGAGTCATCATCATCAGAGAGCAAAGCTTCAGCCTCAGCTTCCCGGGTTTTTGCATTCTTGATAAGCTAGGATTTTAACGTGTTTATGCCCCTACTTGCCTATGATTTGAGTATAAATTACAACAAAATAGTCCCAAAATACTCACAAGTTGTCTTTATTGCAGATTTGATCGATAAAGCGACGAAATATCAAAGAGCGGCTCAAAAAGGAGTGAAACCTGCTCAAGCATCAAAGATGTAGTGAAGAAAAGAGAACCTAGTGTGGACTACACAGAAGAAACTGCGGCCGCACTAAGAGATTCAGAGAGGGGGTCAGTCAAGCCAAGGATCTATGCTGCCGTAGTCTGTTTCACGCAGTCCGTAGCTAGGCCATCGCGGCCACACTACTCATCTGTGCGGCCCGCGTCCAGAGATTCAAACATGAAAAGTAACCAAGTCAAAGATCCAGTGCGGCCACGTTCGTGTTTATGCGGCCCGGACTGACCCCGCAGGGGTATTTTTGTCCAATTCTCTCAACTCACCATAAATAGAATGTTTTACCATTTTTAGGTTAAGTCTTAATTTCTTAACGGAGTTGTGTTGTTGGGAACGAGTTTGTAGCCATTTTTGGCACTTTTGGTCTTCACTAACAATAGATTATTGTAGTTTTTTCTTATTAATTAATTAATATATTTAGTTCTTCATCTATCTCTTCAGTTTCTTCTTTAATTATGTCTAGCTAAACCCATTATCTAGGGTTGCGGCTCAACCCTAGTGTGGGCAATTGATGGGTGAACCCATCTGCGGTTAGATTGATATTGGGTTGATTTTATATTTCAATTAAGGATTGGTGGTTGCAAACACCGATTCTAGCTTTGTGGGTTTAACTATTCTTGAGAAAGAGAGACCATGACCCCAAAATTGACCCAACAAGGAATTGGGATGGACCCATGAGA
Source organism: Nicotiana benthamiana (assembly GCA_034376525.1). NCBI lineage: Eukaryota > Viridiplantae > Streptophyta > Magnoliopsida > Solanales > Solanaceae > Nicotiana > Nicotiana benthamiana. Next base: position 128,462,686 of record CM067332.1, on the reverse strand, counting down.
AATGGTAGTCCCAATTAACGGGTTAAATCTTGAGAGAGTAATCACCCTATTTGAATCCTAGTTGTTTGGTCTAATTGTGCAATGGTTATAGCATAAGCCCCAAATATATCAATCTATCTTTAGTAGTTTTTACCCGTTAATTAACCACCTAGGTGATGCCATGGTCCTAGTTCATTTCTCTCCATTAATTACAACCTAGCAATATTCCCTTAGCATTAATAGCTTTAGCCCTCAGTTCATAATAGTAGTTATAAATATAAAAACCTAAAAATGTTTAAAGTGCAATTAGAAACACAGACACATCTCTAAACTAGATAGACAATACAACTCCACTAATAACTCCCTGTAGAAATTTGATCCCGAATAACTATTCGGGTAAAATATGTTGTGTCCCGCTCTTCCTATATTCGTATAGTGTTGAGTCGGTAGAGATCATTTTTGGCGCCGTTTCCGGGGAGCTTACGGTATTGACTATCTGTGTAGCTAGTTTTGTGTTTTGCTTCTCTTTCCTTCTTGTTACTAATTTTGTTTGTGTCGATCAATCAGGTACAAATGGCTCTTAATGCAAATAACCCTCTCGACAATGTGATTGCAGGAGAAGAGGTAGAAGATCTAGACCAAGATGAGGACCTAGCTCAAGTTCTCGCAGAGAGGACGAAATTCTAATGCAAATGCAAATTCCAATGATAAAAACAACGTTCTAGACCCTCCTTCTCCACCGCCGAGAGTGGCTCCCAGAGCTCTACCCAATCAAGGATACGCCAGTGCTATTGTTCCTTCTTAAATCTGGGAGAGAACTTTCAAATCACAAATGTTATGTTGACCTTGCTCGAGCAAAGAGGGTCCTTCACGGACGCCTCCGATCAAAATGCATAAAAGCACTTGAAGGGGTTCGTGGATACATGTTGGGGTAGCAAGAAGACAAACGTGTCCAAGGATGCATTGAGATTGAGGCTTTTCCCCTTCTCTCTTCGGGGAAAAGTGTTGGATTGGTTAGAAAGGCTCCCCAATCATTCCATCAAAACATGGGATGAATTGGTGGACAAATTTATTGCCAATTTCGTTTCTCCAAGTCATATGGTGGCTCTCCGGGTTGACATTCTAGATTTCAAGCGAGAGCCAATGGAACCTTTGCACGAGATATGTGAAATATATAGAAAAGTGGTTAAAGAGTGCCCTAATAATGACATGACCGAGGCGATGATTAGTTAGTGATTCAACACCACTAATCAGTGCATGTGAACCAATTAGCCAAAGGGAAATTTATGAATTTTCTTACCAAGAGGCATGTGATGTACTTGATGATATGGTTGTCACCTCTTTGGCATGGCAAAGCAGATAAAACGTACCTCAAGGTGACCCACGGTCATCCATTTGCACAAAGAGTTGCATGACCAATTCCAAGCTATAGCTGAACTTATAACAATTATGAATCAATTGGTAAGGGTGCAATTGCAACAAGTCCAAATGAGTGGTGGTTATTCAAATGAGTGCCATGATAGTGGTGGTTATTCAGACGAGTGCTATGATGATCACACCAAGGAAGTCCAATATGTCAATGACTACTAAGATAATGGAGGAATAAAGGAAATCAATAATGGAGTCCCCAAGAAAATTGGGGCAATCAACAAGGTGGCGGCAATTGGAATAATAACAATTAACAAGGTGGTGGAAATAGGAATAATAACAACCAAAAATGTGGTAATTGGAACAATAACAACAATCAAGGCGGAAGTTGGGGGAACACCAATTCGGCTAATCAAGGGAATTGGAACGGAAACAACAACAACAATTGGAACAACAACAATGGTCAAGGTAGATAGAATAACAATAATGGTCAAGGCAATCGGGTTCAAAGTCCCACCATGTATCAACAATCGAACAATCCACCTCCCTTTCCTTCTCAAGGTCCGAGTTCTTCCGGGAGTGATTTGGGGAGAATTGAGAAAATGTTCGAGCAAATGATGAAAAAGAACCAAGATGCCGATATACAATTGTCTTCTCATAACACTTCCATTCCGAACTTAGAGGTGTAACTAGGGCTAATTTCTCAAGTTTTGAACACTATCCCAAAGGGTGCTCTACCAAGTGATACGGTAGTGAACCCTAAGGGCGGACCATGTCATGGCGGTTACAACTAGGAGTGGAAAAGGCAGTGATGTGCATGCCTCGACAGAAAAGCAAGTTGTAGAGGATGATGTTGAATTGCATGATGATAATGTGCCTATGAATGTTGATGATGTTGTTGAGAAAAATGTGAGTAATGATGTGCGGATTGATATTGATGATGAAGTCGAGGTTTAGACTCGAGAGGCCATGAACCCGTCTAGGGAACACGTGATTAATATACACGAAACTGGTTGTTCCAAGGGCCAATGCACCCTTTCCTAGGCCACCCCCTCTTTATGCTCAATGGTTGGCAAAGTAAAAGGTTGATAATCAATTCAAAAAGTTCATAGACATGATGAAGAGCCTCATAATCAACGAACCTTTGGTTGAGGAACTTAAGCAAATGATATGCAAAGTTCATGAAAGATTTGGTTACAAAGAAGAGGTCGATGGAGTGTGAAACAATTAAGATGACTCATCAAGTGAGTGACATAGTGCATTCAATGGAACCCAAGCTTGAGGATCCCGGAGCCTTTACTATTCCTTGTACAATCGGAAGCACGGATTTTGCTAAGGCCCTTTGTGACTTGGGGGCTAGCATAAATTTGATGTCCTACTCGGTCTGTAAGACTGGGGATTAAAAAACCTCGACCTACCTCGATGAGGCTTCAAATGGCGGATCGATCGATAAAGCGACCCTTGGGCATGATTGATGATGTTTTTGTCCGTGTTGATAAATTCATATTGTCGGCCGACTTTGTCATGTTAGATTGTGAGGTATACATTAAAGTGCCGATTATTCTTGGGAGACCTTTTCTAGCTATGGGGAAGGCATTGGCTGATGTTGAAGCGGGTGAGTTGACAGTCCGAGTGGGAGATGAGAAGGTGGTATTCCATGTTTGCAAATCAATGAGACAAGCAATAGCATGGAGGTGTGTTCATTTTTAGACATTGTCACTGTGGTGATAATGGATGGCACAAGCGCGATGATTAATGTTGAAGATCATCTTGAAGCCGTGCTTTTGAATATGGATGTCAATGATGATGCTGGGAGAATGGAGCGTGTAAATGCATTGCATGTTATTGATTCATATTCATATGAGCCTAGGAAGTTGTCTTTGGACCTTGAAAATCACAAAACTCCACCAACTAAGCCATCTATTGAGGAGCCACCCGTGTTGCAGTTGAAGTCACTTCCACCTCATCTAAGGTATGAATTCTTGGGCTCTAATTATACTTTGTCTGTTATTCTTTTGTCTTGCCTAACTAACGTGCAGGTTGACTCCACTTTGGCGGTTCTTCAAAAGAGGAAGAAGCTGATCGGATGGACATTAGGCGATATTCGGTGTATATGCCCCGCCTTTTGCATGCATAAAAATCATATTGGAGAAGGATGCGAGGCCTTCACTTGAACACCAAAGAAGAATAGATGAGGCTATGCAAGAAGTGGTAAAGAAAGAGGTTATCAAATGGCTTGACACCGGTGTGGTTTATGCTATCTCTGACAGTTCTTGGACTTCTCCGGTGCAATGTGTACAGAAGAAGGGTGGGATGATTATGGTGACCAATGACAACAACGAGCTTATTCCTACTCAGACGGTGACGTGTTGGAGAGTTTGTATGGATTACCGGAAACTTAAGAAGGTGACTGGAAAAGTTCATTTCCCGTTGTCGTTTCTTGACCAAATGCTTGATCATCTTGTGGGCCAGGCTTTCTATTACTTTTTGAATGGTTACTCGGGGTACAATCAAATTCTTATCGCCCTAGAGGACCAAGAGAAGACGACCTTTACATGTCCTTATGGCATATTCGCGTTCTCGAGGATGCCATTTGAATTGTGTAATGCTCCAGAGACCTTCCAACGTTGTATGATGGCTATTTTCACCGATATGGTGGAAGATATATTGGAGGTCTTCATGGATGATTTTAGCGTGGATGGGGATTCTTTTGAGGAGTGCTTGGTAAATTTGGATCGAGTGTTGGCTCGATGTGAAGACACGAACCTAGTTCTCAATTGGGAAAATATCATTCCATGGTAGAAGAGGGTATTGTATTGGCTCACAAGATTTCAAAGCGTGGAATTAAAGTTGATAAGGCCAAGATCGAGGTTATTTCAAGGCTTCCTACCCCTACTTCTTTCAAAGGGGTGAGGAGTTTGCTTGGGCACGTGGGTTTCTATCGAAGGTTTATTAAAGATTTTTCTAAGGTAGTTAATGTGTTGTGCAAGTTTCTAGAGAAAAATGCCAATTTTGTTTTTGATGAGAAGTGCATGGAGGCTTTCGAGCTCCTAAACACAAGTTTACAACTACCCCTATCATCACTGCACCAAATTGGAGCTTACCATTTGAGCTCGCGTGTGATGCTAGTGAAATGGCGGTGGGGGCGATGTTAGTCCAAATGATCAACAAGATATTCCATCCGGTGTACTACTCAAGCAAGACCATGAATGAGGCTCAAAGAAATTACACAGTCATCGAGAAGGAGTTATTGGCTATTGTTTTTGCTATGGAAAATTTACATCCTTACCTTATGGGGGCCATAGTTATTGTGCACATGACCATGTCACCCTTAGGTATTTGATAACTAATAAAGATTCGAAAGCAATATTGATGAGATGGGTTATTCTTCTTGATCTAGAAATTGTGGACCAAAAAGGGAGTGAGAATCAAGTGGCAGACCACTTTTCCCATTTGGAGGAGGAGGGAAGGCCTTGTGACGGCCTTGAAATCAATGATACATTTTCCGACGAGAAACTCCTTGCGGTGTCAGTGAATGAAATGCAGTGGTTTGCCGATGTCGCAAATTATCTTGTTACCGGAATCATCCTGTGCGAGCTCTCTTCTAACCAAAGGAAGAAGCTCAAGCGGGATAGCATGGATTTTTATTGGGATGAGCCATATTCGTTCTACATTTGAACTGTTGGTGTGATTCAACATTGTGTCTCAGAGGAGAAAGAATTGGGTATTTTAGAGTCTTGCCAGTCTTCCCCCTATGGTGGCCATCATGGAGGGGCAAGGACGACTTCTAAGGAGCTTAGTTGTAGATTCTATTGGCTTACTTTGCTCATAGATGCCAGTGATTTTGTCAAGAGATGTGATGAATTCCAAAGAGTCGGTGGGATTTCTAAAAGGGATGAGATGCCTCTCAATACGATCCTAGAGGTGGATATTTTGATGTTTGGGGTATCGACTTCATATTTCCTTTCATAATCTCTTGTGGGAACACTTACATTTTGGTGGTGGTTGATTATGTCTCGAAGTTGAAGCCGTGGATTTGCCCAATATTGAAGCCCAAAGTGTGGTGGAATTTCATAAAACGAGTATCTTCACAAGATTTGGCACTCCCCGTGCTATCATTAGTGATGGAAGGTTGCACTTTTGCAATCGAGCCTTTGATTCGTTGCTTGCCAAGTATTGAGTAAATCAAAAAGTGACCACCCCCTATCATCCTCAAGCTAGTATCCAAGTGGAAGTTTCCACCCGAGAAATTAAGAGTATCTTGTCTAAAACTGTGAATGCCAATAGGACCGATTGGTCGAAGAAATTGGATGATGTTCTTTGGGCCTATAGGATGGCTTACAAGGCCCCAATTAGTATGTCTCCATACTAGTTAGTGTTTGGGAAAGCTTGACATATTCCAGTGGAATTAGAGCACAAGACTATGTGGGCCTTGAGGAAGTTGAACTTGGAATGGGATATTGCGGAGAATCTCCAGGTTGAGCAACTCAATGATCTTGACGAGTTTAGATTTCATGCTTACTCCAGAGCGTCCTTGTATAAGGACAATATGAAGTATCTTCACAACAAATTTTCTCGAGGAAAGGAATTCAAGGTTGGTGATATGGTTCTTCTTTTCAACTCTCGATTGAGGTTATTTCCGAGAAAGCTCAAGTCAAAGTGGAACAGTCCATTTGAAGTTGTTGGTGTAACGCCATTTGGTGTTATTGATCTCAACAACAAAAATAATGAAGGTTTTCGAGTCAATGGGCATCGTGTCAAGCAATATTTGGGGAAGTTTGATGACAGCCACGTGGTGGCACTCATTTATTTGAAGTGATACGATGGTAACATGCGTCTTGCCGCGACGTTAAATCAGGTGCTTCTTGGGAGGCATCCCATGTCTTTTTCTTTCTCTTTTATTTTCTTAGTAACTTAGGATTTTTGAGATAATTATTTGTGAGATGTTGTAGGGATTGTGTTGAAGCAGTGCAAAACAAAGTATACAAAAGTTGCAGTCTCTGAAGTTGCCAGTACAGCCACGGTGCACTTTGTACGGTCCGTACTGGCATGAGCTGAATATGTATAGTCTCTGAAGTTATCCACGCGGATGTGGTACTATTAATGCGGTCCGCGGTGGACCCACGCGACCGCATTCCTCTTTTGTGTGGTCCGCGTGGGATGCTTACTGCAAGGTTACATGAACAAAGCCAGCACGGTCCGCGGTCGCTTTTGTGCGGCCACGCTGGTAGGTAAGTACGGGGCCCACGAGGTTTTCTATAAATAGAGACCCAGGGTCTCACTTTACCCTTTTCAAACTTTGAAAACTCAGACCATAAATATCACTGTTCATCCCTCTGCTAAGATCGTTATTCTTGACTGCTTGGATAGATTGCACTCCTTATTCGCATATCTGGTAACACTTCATGATTGTGTAGTTAATTAATTTCTTCTTTTTCATATTGTTTGTTTCCCAGTAGCGTAACTTCTATTTTCTTCCCATTTTCTTCAAATTATTAGTCTAGGGTAGATTTCTTGTTAGTTTTTGTATGTGGACATGATAAATGAACTGGTGTAACTGAGTAGAGACAAGTAGGTGTTAAAACTTGAATAAAAATGGAGGAAATTGTGAAACCCTAACTTAGTCCCTAAAATTGCCTTAGTGCGGCCCGCGGCCACTCTCACGTGGTCTGCGCGGTTCAAATGATTGAAAGATAACCTGCTTCCAGCACTGTCGTGAAGCACTTTGTGTGGTCTGCGCTGGCCCATTGCGGCCACGCCCTCATTTTACGTGGAACGTGGTGGGAGATTCTGAGAGATATTATTTTTGGGCTTAGTGCAATGCGGCCTGCGCTTGCCTTTAGGTAGTTTGCAGCGCCTCCAACGTAGCCGCACATATGATTTTGTGGACCGCGGTGCCCTGTTCTACAGTGGTGTCTGCAACATTTTCATCTGGTGTTCTATAATTTTTTTCAATAACTGGTTCACTGCCCGTGCTTAAATAACAATGTTAGACACGTTTGCTTGCAGATAATGGTAAAACAATGAGGAAGAGGTTCCAAACAACCCGTCCGAGGTGACTCCTCCTGGGGAGGAAAAGGGAAACAAGTTAAACTCACTCCCCGACCTAAACTAAAACCAAGGAAACAAGTTATTGTAGGACCAATCGGGAAGTGATTACGTGACGTCTCAAGATGCCATCTCTCTCAGTCCCAGCCTCACCTACTACCCAAGATCCACAAACTACACATTCTGAGTCGTTTGATGGATCAGCAGCACGCAGCGGTGAATACTCCACCTCCCTCATAGCTTCAGTATCTGGGGAGAGTGCAGAAGGTGGGACCAATAATGGTGATGAGGTACCGGACAATGGTGTGCCCCAGGTTGGGGGTGTTGAATGAACAAGAAAACCTGAAACTTGGGAGGATCAATTTGTCAGGCAAGTGGCGTTCTACAAGTTCAGAGAGTGGTGGCCAGTACAAAAACTGATTCCAGAGAGGAGTATCATTACAAGTGACCTGCTACCCCTACTCCCTAATGTACATGTACAGTTTCATACCAGAGTGGGATGGGAGAATTTTCAGGATGAGTTAGTAGATGCCAATGAGCACATAGTGAAGGAGTTATACTACAGTGTGGCCCACGTAAAAAAGGGCTCAATTGCAACTAAACTGCAAAACAAAAATGTAGTATTTTCTGGGAATCCTTTCAATGAGTACTTGGGGTTTGATGATGAGGATGAAACCCAATACAATGAGAAATCGGCAATGGCTGAAGAGATTCTCCCTTGGGTATCTAGGTACTTGGCCCACCCGGGTACTATTCCAGATTGGTTGCAATCAGGGAAGAAAATATTCCGGAAGACCTTCAACTTTGGGGCTCGAGGGTGGTTAACATTTGTATGCAGTTGGCTTGACCCTTCTACCCACGATCAGACTATTCCACTTACCCGCCCACATAGGGAGCTTCCATATGCTTTACTTGATTTTTATGCTTATTTGCTAGTTGGCATTGGAGACAATGCCAACTTTTATTCGTGGGGGTGCTCCCTACTTTCTGATTATCCATGGATGATTGTATCTATATAGATTAACAGTTTATGATGTACTTTGATTTTCTATTTTGGGTTGTATATAACTTTACATTCATCTACTTTTCTCGCACTTTTTATTCTCTCCTTTGGTCTATATATAATGTTACATTTCTATATATATGTTCATCCCCCATTGTATATTCTACTCTTATATTGTACATATTTACTTTGTTTTCTATTTTCGTAAAAAAATTTTATTTTTAGCTTTATAGATAAGCTCGTAGCCTTTTGTTTTGTTTTTGTCTTTTTCAATAAGCCCTTGGTTTTCTTAATGCCACGGTTCTTTCCAAGGGTGGAGTTTTGTGCGAACCGGTGGCTCTTCCCAATGATAGATGGCATGACAACCTTCTTAAGGGTTTGAATCTGTTTCTTTGATTTTTCTTTTATTTTCGATAGTTGTAGTTAAAGGCAACTCAAGCAAAGCTTTACTTGGGCCTAGCACATTTTCCTTTGATTCCATGGTCAAAGACATAATGTTATGTTTAGGATGGTGAAAGTCTTTTAGACTCTTGCGTTGACCAAACAATCATTATTTGGTCTTTGTGGACCATTATGTGCTTGAATCGTAACTAAGGTCGTTGTGGTCTCTCGAATCGATGTCTTTAGCAATCCCTTATCATGTGTGGGGAGGAATCGAATTGTGAGTCCAAGTCCTGAGCCAATGGTCTAGAACTTGCCCTGAATGTTTGATGAGGCAAAATTCTAAGTAAAATTTGACTTGAGAAGTGATTATAGGCTACCCTTGATCCAAATGTTAAGTTCACAATTCCATAGCCTACCAATAAAATGATCCCTAGATAACCTTTTGAGCCTTACACCTTTTTCTTCCAAGAACCAATGCTACAAACCTATACCCGTTCTTAATGGTACCCTCTTTTGGCACCCAAATCTTTCTTTGAGTAATGGTAAATGTCTAAGTTTGGGGGGAGGGACAAGAAAGGAAATGAAGTGGTAAAAGGTACAAATGCAAAAGAAAAAGAAGGCAATGAAAAAAAGAAAAGAAAAAGACAAAAAGAAAGACCAATGTGAACAAGAAGGGATTCAAGGAAAACAAAAGTGAAAAAGGTGTGGAAAAAGTAGAAAAAGGAGAAATATTTTGTATTGCATAAGAAAGAGCGACTATGCATCCCTCTAACCCTTTGAAAGGAAGTGAAATACTCAAATGAGTCATAAAAGTGAGCCAAAATGAATCAAAAGAAGGGCTTAAGGGAAGATTGAATCCAATTGAACAAAAATATGTCCTACTCTTACCCAAAAGTCTTCATAATGACTACACAAAAGCCCTATATGATATTGAGTTGAAGGAAGCCTACATTAGTGGATACTTACATAAGGGGCAAGCATATGGTACTTATAACCGAACTTGTGACCTTCTTATTGAGATATATGAGTGAAATTCCATCAACCTTGGTTTGTGTGTCAATACTCTAAAAGGTAAGGTTTGCTTAGGGAGAGTTGAGGATGTGTGAGTTTGGTTTCCACAATGAGCAAGGTAATTGAGAGAGTTTTTTGATGAAATTTGTCAACTCTTGATGCTCTTGTGTCACACTTGATAAATGGTTTTCAAAGTTTAAATGTATTAACGATGCATTCGTATTAAGGGCAATTGTTAGTCCTAATTGATGCTTGTCGAGGTTTCTTTAGGATAGTTGGAATTACTTGGATTTTCCTTTTAGGGGTGGCTCTTATTTTGTTTGCTTGAGGACAAGCAAAGGTTTAAATTTGGGGGAGTTGATAAGCTAGGATTTTAACGTGTTTATGCCCCCACTTGCCTATGCTTTGAGTATAAATTGCTACAAAATAGTCCCAAAATGCTCACAAGTTGTGCTTGATTGCAGGTTTGATCGATAAAGCGATGAAATGTCAAAGTGCGGCTCAAAAAAGAGTGAAACCTGCTCAAGTATCAAAGATGTAGTGAAGTGAAGACAAACGAACCTAGTGCGGACCGCACAGAAGTAACCGCGGCCGCACTAGGAGATTCAGAGAGTGGTTCAGTCAAGCCATGGAGTGATGAGGCCACAGTCTATTGCAAGCGGTCCGAAGCTAGGACATTGCGGCAGCACTACTCATCTATGTGGTCCGCGTCCAGAGATTCAGAGAACCATCATTCTGGGCCAAGACAATGCCATGCACCCGCGGTCTGTTTCACGCGGTCCGCACCAGACCCTTCGCTACCACGCTTCACTTTCTCGCAGTCCGCGTGCCTAAATATCAGAGATGCAAAGTAGCCAAGACAAAGAGCCGGTGTGGCCACGGTCGTGTTTGTGCAGCCCGCGCTGACCCCGCAGGGGTATTTTTGTCCAGTTTTTTGAGCTCACTATAAATAGAATATTTTACCATTTTTAGGATAAGTCTTAATTTTTGATCGCAACAGTGCACCTGGGAACGAGTTTGTAGCTATTTTTGGCACTTTTGATCTTCAATAACAATAGATTATATTAGTTTCTTTTTAGTAATTAATTAGTATGTTTAGTTCCTCATCTATTTCTTCAGTTTCTTCTTTAATTATGTCTAGCTAAACCCATTAGCTAGGGTTGTGGCTCAATCCTGGTGTGAGTAATTGATGGGTGTTTCCATCTAGGGTTAGATTGATATTGGGTATTTGTTATTGGGGGCGATTCTACGTTTTAATTAAGGATTGGTGGTTGCAAGCACTGATTCTAGATTTCTGGGTTTAAATCTTCTTGAGAAAGAGAGATTATGACCCTAAAATTCACCCAATAAGGAATTGGGATGGACCCATAAAAAATGGTAGTCCCAATTAACGGTTTAAATCTCGAGAGAGTAATCACCCTATTTGAACCCTAATTGCTTGGTCTAATTAGCCTACCCAATTGATCTCGAGAGGGTCAATTGGGAAAAATTACTCTCTATTGAGAGGTGTGAGAGTGGGTCCAATTGTGCAATGGTTATAGCATAAGCCCCAAATATGTTAATATATCCTTAGTAGTTTCTACCCGTTAATTAATCACCTAGGTGATGCCATGACCTTAGTGCCTTTCTCTCCATTAATTACAACCTAGCAATATTCCCTTAGTATAATTTTGCTTTAATACTTAGCACATAAGAGTAGTTATAATTATAAAAACCCAAAAATATTTGGAGTGCAATTAGAAGCACAAACGCATCTCTAAACTAGACAGAAAATACAACTCCACTACTAGCTCCCTGTGAAAATTCGATCACGAACCACTATTCGGGTAAAAGCTGTTGCAACCCGCTCTTCCTGCATTCGTGTAGCGTTGAGTCGGTAGTGATCAATTCTCAGTATCGATAGTGAGGTCAAAGCCACGAGCATGAACCTCCTCGAGAGTCTCCCTCCAAGTCTAACATTTGACACGCTCTAATCGAACTTGAGAAGAATCGGAAATTTCCTTCACTCGAGCGATAGAAGCTTCAGCGTTGGCTCAGTAGATAGCCACGATCTCCTCCGCATCAGCCTTTGCTTTTTCTGCTATAGATGGAGCCTTTGCAAGTTCAGCAGCCAGCCAAGTATCGAGCTCTTCAATTTTCTTGGCTCGAGCCAGGCTCTCTTCCCTTATGCTTTGAAGTTAGAGCTCAAGCGAAGATAATTGAGCCTGAGCGGCATCTTTTCTGAGGCAAGACGATCAAGAGTAAAATTCATCCCCTCAAAAAGGTCAAGGTCAATATAACCGTATGATATGGTCAAGAGTAAACTTCAGCCCCTCGGCCTTACTGAAAAAGTAGTGGAGCATGATCACTATATGCCATAATGAGGGGTGAGCCTGGTCAAGCGTGACCTGATACCTCTTGCAAAAATTAACAATGACTAGGTCGAGGGGACCCAGTGAGAAGGGATAATTGTAAACACTTAGAAACCCCTCAACATAAGTGGTGTCTCTCTCTTTAGGAGCTGGGATTTGTACCACAGCCTCGGCCTCCCCAGTTACACTCTCTTCTTACAACCTCAAGACTACCCACCATTTATCGAGCAGATGTATTTCGACATGTGTTCACATCAGCTAGGGACCGATAGAGGGTTCTTAACTTTGAATTCGGATTTTAAGACACAAGGGCCGGGAACATACTCATGAGGGAGTGGTTCCACCGCCATTTTATCATTGGCCAGTCGCAAAGAAGAGAAAGAAGCTTTCTCCTTTTGTGGGAGTCTTGGAAGTTTTCGCCATTGATCCAGGTAGAAAGAAGCTGAAGGATATGAAATTTGGTGTTTTTGGTACTAACTAAGCTGACTCAATTAGTGAAGAAAGAGAAGAGATGGAGAGAGTAAGAAACTTAGAAAATTTGATGGAAGTGAAGGCAAAATTTTGATTCGAACAAAGAGCCTGTATTTATAGACTCACGATGACGGTTCGATGGTGCTAGTGGCCAACCGTCCACTGGCAAGCATTAATGGTTTAGGGAATTTTACCGATGCGACATTTTTGTCACTTCGATCGTATACATCATGGGGATGACATCATTATCAGTGTATCCATGAAATTGAGGCTCAAGTCATTTCTTATCGTTTTAATCTAAGAAACGAGGGGACTATCTATACACTGCCGAAATAGGGGCTACCCGATTTCATTCTTTGGTTGGGTAGGAACATCACGTCAAAGAGCTGGGACGTCGAGTCCGGATCGAGGTAGACACCGATTGCGACCAGAAAGAGGCAAACTTCGAGTGACATCGGCGTAGCCTAATAACAAAAAAGGCAAGATATTCACGATTGGTCGAGGATCGTGACATGAATCTCGAGATGGATAAATCTATAGCGGCTAATTAGGTGTTAATATAATTTCCTACTATAATTAGAAGTGTACCTTAATTAGGACTCTCATATTATATAAAGAGGGATCCCATTCATTTGTAAGGATCATTGTTCACTGATAAAAATATATGCACTCATTACTTTCTTTCTATTTCCCTTACTATTCATCAGAGTTGCTTTAATATTTTCTATTCTTATTATTACACCTCGAGACTACCATAAGTCGAGGTCAAATTTGGCTAGTATATTGCTTTGATTTATCTTATTCTCTAATTTATCAATTGATATTAGATTGAATCACATCTCCTTAAAACCACAATATAAGTTTAATTGTTACGCGAATTTTAATGTAAACAGTTTTGGCATACTCAAGCTTCAAATCCGAAGCCATGTGATGTATTGCTCTTTCCATTCAGAAAACGAATTCCTAAATCTGTCATAATCTTGTTGTCACGACCCGAAATTCCCACCCTTTGGGGTCGGGATGACGCCTACTCGTGGAAGCTTGGCAAGCCATAAATCTTTGAAATTCAATAATCTTTCTCATATTACACATGTCTAAACAATTAAATTACTGATGGATAAGCAATTATCAACATCGGAAAAATAAACTTTTAGTAGAAGTCTTAGATAATACGAATTATCCAAAATGCATAATATCAAATACATGTCTCTACCCAGTACCTGGTGTCACAACGTACATGGATCAACTAAGAATGCTAAATACAAGGTCTGAAACAATAGAAAAACACTCTGTCTCGATACAAGGGAAACACGTCATAAGAGAAGAAGAGATGTCGGGCCTGCGGACACCTACAGGACTACCTCGGGATCTCGTGGACTGAAGGATGGCTCCCTGGCTATTGCTGCACACCGTAAGCTGCTCTGCCACATGGATCTGTGCAAAAGAGCACATAGTGTAGCATCAGCACAATCGACCCCATATGCTGGTAAGTGTTTGACATAACCCCGGTGAGCTAGTGACGAGGCTAGGACCAGTCTCCAGATAAACCTATATGTATATATATATATATATATATATATATATATATATATATATATATATATATATATATATATATATATGCACAAACAACGAAAAAATAGCAGAAATAAACAATTAAAGTTAAGAAGGGGAACATGCCTCGGGGGTAACAGATAAAAAAAGAATATCAGTAATAATAAGGGAAACTACACTTTTACTTCTAACACAGAATACAGAGTTGAATACAACTTTCTTATTCAGCTCATCTTATTGTAGGTGTGGAACCCGATCCCATTTCTCATAACTCATGGTAGGCATACCACCCACTCCCATTTCATCATATCTTGTGGTAGGCATACCACCCTCTCCATTTCATCAATCTTGTGGTAGGCGTACCATCCGCTCCCATTCCATCAATCTTGTGCTAGGCGTACCACCCTCTTCCATTTTATCAATATTGTGTTAGGCATACCACCCGCTCCCATTTCATCAATCTTGTGGCAAGAGTACCACCCGCTCCCATTTCATTCCAATACAATATAACAATATAATATCGGCAAGGGAACAAAATATCGAATCAAATGTCACGGCAAGGGCGAGTCAGCTATAACCAATCTTATTCAACTTCTACTTGACATAATTAGTACCAATACTCCGTCATAACTAAAGTCCACAAAAATAAATTAAATCTTTGCTCAAGATCGAGAATCATCAATCAAAACCTTCATCGGATCAATGAAGTATACAACAATTAGCAATTTAGGACCCACGGTTATGTTCTACACCGACGTATAGATGCTCATCACCATGCCTATACGTCGTACACAGCACAAAACAAGTAGCATTTATGACTCAAATCCTAATCCCTCAAGCTAAGGTTAGACCGAACACTTACCTCGATGCTTTGAACTCAACTCAAGTCTCAATTATAGCTTTACTCCTTAATTTCACCACAAATCCGCTCGAATCTAGTCACAAGTTACTTAATTACATCAATAAATGCTAAGTGAATCAATTTGAATGCATAAATATGAATTTTCCAAAGTTTTTTCTAAAAGTCCAAAATTTCCCCCGGTCCCACGTGGTAAAAATACGAGGTTCGAATCAAAACCCGATTAACCATTTTCCCACGAACCCAAATATATGATTTGTTTTGAAATCGGACCTCAAGTTGAGGTCCAAATCCCCAATTTTAGAAAAACCTAAGTTCTTCCCAAAACCCCCCAATTTCTCTCACATAAATCTTTGATTTTAGGTTAAAAACATATTAAATGACATTAATGATTGAAAGAAATGAGTAAAAACTAATTTACAATTGATATGGAAGAAGTCTTGTTCTTGGAAAATCGCTCAAAGAAGTCGGTGTTTAGAAAGAATGTTGAAAATGGCTCACAAATCGACTAAGTGTAAAAATATGCAGGTCTCAGACGTGGAAAATGGGAACAGGGGTTCCCATTTTCGAACCCCGACCTGCTAAGGTGGGAATTGCGAAGACACTGTTCACATCTGCGAAGTCCTCCAATATTCCCAGGTCTCGCATTTGCGATCCCATGTGTCGCATTAGCGACTGGCCTTTGCATTTGCGAACCCAGTGGTTGCATTTGCGATCAGGCCTGCCCAGGTCTCCACTTCGCATTTGCGATGAACGGCTCGCATTTGCGAGACTGGCTTCGTAAATGCGAAGCCTGCAGATCAGAAATGCTACGGCTGATTCTCAAAGGTTCAAAATGCATTTGTGGCCTAACCAAAACTCACCCAAGCCCTCGGGGCTCCAAACTAAATACACACAGAACCTCAAAGACATCCTACTCGCGCGATTAAATCACCTAAATAACATCATATACATCAAATTAAGCCTCAAAATCCATGATTTCTTCCAAATTTCATAAAGCATCAATTTTTTCATTTTGAATCCGAAACACATCAAACGACGTCCGCTTTCAACCAAACTTTACAGAAACTGCTTATACCATATATAAGACCTGTAGCGGGCACCAGAACCAAAATACGAGCCCGATACCATCACTTTCTAATCAAATTTTATTTCGAATTTCCTTACATATTTTAATTTTACTCAAAAATTTAATTCTCGGGCTTGGGACCTCGAAATTCGAGTTCGGGTACACGCCAAAGTCCCATATTTTCCTACGGACCCTCCGGGACCATCAAATCATGGGTCCAAATCCATTTATCCAAAATATTGACCGAAGTCAAATTTATTTATTTTAATATCAAAACTTAGTATTTTTCACAGAATTTCATATTTAAGCTTTCCGGCTATGAGCTCCCATAGCACGCAAATCGAAACAATCCTAAATGAAATTTTCAAGGCTTCGAAGACACCGATTTTAATTTGAAACAGGTGATGACTCTTTGGGTCGTCACATTTGCAAATTGAATTTGCCACACATTTATGATAGCAACGAAACTTGAGAGTGTCCAAGATTAATACTTCCACTAGAATTAATCCAAATTTCGTGTTAGATTTAACAATTTTGTTTAGCCAATGAAATCAACAATCACTTGTCAAAAATGATGGGACAAAGAAGAGAAGTCCACCTATGATTCTACTAAAATAAGGAATCTCACACCCTCTATCAGTTTAGGCGCCCACAAATTTCCTATTTTATGCTAGAGGCGAAGGATTGTAATTTTTTTATATGTATCTAGTTTTGTTCCAAAATATTTGCAGAGTATATACCAATCTCATCCTGCTTTTTTTCATCCTTTGCAGGAATTGCCAAAAGATGTTAGATACTTAGGTTTCTTATTTTTATTCGTACCCTTCATTTCCTTTAGATTCTTCTGAGTTTTAACCTAAGAAAATAGTGATATTTGATCAAAGTTCTTTTATGATTTTAATTCATACATTATTTGTAACATGAGGGATGATGACACACAAAAATATTAGTATAAAACATTCGGCATTTATACCAAATTACTAAATACATAATACTTGTCTGATACACGGATTTTTATCACTTTAACCATTACTTGTAAAAATTAATATATATGATATAAATAACGAATATAGATAAGTTTTTCTACTCCCTCCGTCTCATATTATCAGTCGCGATTACTAAAAATAGTTATTTTAAATTATTTATCATTTTAGAAGTTCAAGAAAAAATTAATAATTTTTTACTTTTTTTTACCCTTGGTAATAATTAGCCTTGAAGACTACAAACACCTCAATTATGAATAACTTTGTTTAAATATTAATAAAACAATTAAATATTAAGATATGAATAAGAGTAAAGTAACGAAAATCTCATCCTAATTAATTTTTCTTAAGAAATGTGTACAAAAAAATCATGA
Source organism: Nicotiana benthamiana (assembly GCA_034376525.1). Classification (NCBI taxonomy): domain Eukaryota; kingdom Viridiplantae; phylum Streptophyta; class Magnoliopsida; order Solanales; family Solanaceae; genus Nicotiana; species Nicotiana benthamiana. The sequence continues at coordinate 128,445,232 of CM067332.1, read as the reverse complement.
TAGATAATGTAAGACGGAGTAATTCAGTACATTACCATAGTACTCTCGTAGCTTTTATTGTGTATGAAATGGTGATACAAAGCTAGAAACTTGTATTGCTCTATTTGGAACAAATATGTTTTTGTTAAGAATAGAATTCTAATTAGAGTGAATGTCTATCTTGTAGAGAGTTTTACTTTGATGCTAAGTTATTTTTCCTCCTATAAATAGAGGGGTCTTACCCCATTGTAAACCACCCCAAAATTCAATAAGAATTCTCTCTCTCTTTCTCTGCAATATTGCTCTTGTTCTTTTATTGTTTCATAACACATTATCAGCACGAAGCTCTACTATCTCAAGAATCTCTTTGAGAAAATTAAGGTATTTTTTCTCCTTCTAATTTTGTTTTAATTATGTCTGACATTATGAAAAGAAAGTTCGTCGCCCTTAAAATTTCGGGCAAGAACTACATGACATGGGTGTTGGATGCTGAAATCCATTTGGATGCAATGGGTTTTGGAGACGCCATTAAAGACAGAAATAATGCATCCACCCAAGACTGTGCTAAGGTCTTGATTTTCTTGCGCCATCACCTTGATGAAGGTTTGAAAATTGAATATCTCACAGTCAAAGATCCACTTATCTTGTGGAATGGCTTAAAGGAGAGATATGACAACTTAAAGTTGGTCACTCTGCCACAAGCACGATATGATTGGGCTCATCTGAGACTCCAAGACTTTAACTCTGTTTCTGAATATAATTCTGCAATGTTTAGAATTACTTCTAAATTGAAATCTGTGGAGATACTATAACTGATTATGATATGCTTGAAAAAACGTTTACAACGTTTCATCCAATATGGTTCTACAACAACAGTACAGAAAATTCTACACCTACAACACAGCCTTTGCTAATCAGGAGTTATAGTGACTGCTTCTTGAGAAGTTCTTTATCGAAGTTTCTACTTACTTGAAGGTAATTATTTTATGTAAGAGTCGTCCTATTAAGAAAAAAAAATTTCTTCACTGATTTCTGGTTTTCTAAAATTAATAGATTTAACTAGAGTAATCATCCATGTTTAGTTAATGGTTTTGATCATTTCTTGAATTTCTTGATTTAGTCCATCTAAAGATGATATCTTTATGTGTTTTTTTTATCTTTCCTTTTTGCTAAGTTTCCCAAAATATTTTTCAATTTTAGCTTGTGAGACTTAGATTGTATCTTTTGATATGCCATTTTCCCCTTTTAGTTAAGTTTCCAAGTTATTTTCCAGTTAGTTTACTTAGCTTTTAATTTGGCAATTAGACGTGCCAATAGTTAGTGCTGGCTTTTGAAGGTATAAAATTACTACCAATGTTATCTCTTCTCTAGGTGTTTGAATAAATTCTTCAATGAATTACCATTTCTATTAAATTTGTTATGCATATTTTCTGTCTTCTCTATCTTTTAAGTGTCTGTGATTTAGTTTTATCTCTGTTATTCGGAGGAGTATCATGGCTTTTGTTCTCATTTTCGTGGGGCTAAATTATATCATAGCTACTGCCTGGAAATTGATATAGGTCATCTTAGAAAAATCAAGGTTTTTTTATCTTTGAATACCAGAGTTCATTCATTGGATGCCTTTGAAAAGAAAATTGTTAGGTTGGCCAATATCCGCATAAGTTGTGGACTCAAGTGCTGAACCTCTTCTTGGAGTAAGAGTGACAATGTGATGGTTCCACGTAATGTTCTTTCAGATTTTTCTTTTCAAGTTCTATAAGCAGTTATTATGTGCTCCAGTCTTGATTGCATTCTCGCATTTTAAGTATGTGCGAATAACCAAATGCATTTTCTTGATAGAACTCTTTTCTACATGTGCATATCAAAGTCTGTAAGCAAATATGAATATCTCACAAAGCAAACTTGGATCAACGTCCAATTGTAAAAATATTTGTTTAATTGATTCATGTATCACACATACGATATTCAAAGAGAAGAAATATTTCTCTCATTTAAGTATGTGTAAGGCAGATGTTACTACAATTTCTGGTAGTAGTAAATTGATTGAAGGCTCCGGAAGAGCAACTATAACTCTGCCTAAAGGAACAATATTTATCATAGAGAATGCAATGTTCTCTTCCAAGTCCAAGAGGAACTTGTTGAGTTTTAAAGATATCCGTCAAAATGGATATCATATTGAGGCAATAGATGAGAATAATCTTGAATACCTTATCATTACAAAGAATGTCTCTGGCTAAAAGAGGGTTATTGAGAAGTTCCCATCTTTATCTTGTGGCCTGTATTGGACAAAAATTAGTGCAATTGAGGCACATTCCACAGTAAACCAAAAGGTTACTGATTCCAATACTCTTGTACTTTGGCATGATCGATTGGGACATCCTGGATCAATTATGATGAGACGGATTATAGAAAACTCATATTGGCATCCATTAAAGAATTTAAAGATTCTTTTTAAATAATGAATTTTCTTGCACTTCTTGTTATCAAGGCAAGTTAATTAGACCATTACCAACAAAGGTTGGAACTGAGTCACCTACGTTTTTGGAACGTATACAAGGGGATTTTTGTGGACTTATTCACCCACCTAGTGGGTCCTTTAGATATTTTATGGTCTTAATAGACGCATCCTCTAGATGGTCTCATGTGTGCCTATTGTCATCATGCAACCTTGTGTTTGCAAAATTAATGGCAAAAATAATTCGATTACGAGCACAATTTCCTGATAATCCAATTAAGTCTATTAGACTAGATAATGCTGCTGAGTTTTTATCCCAAGCATTTAATGATTATTGCTTATCAATTGGGATAAAAGTGGAACAGCATGTAGCTCATGTTCACACTCAAAATGGTCTTGCAGAATATTTAATTAAACGTTTGCAGTTGATTGCAAGACCATTACTCATGAAAATGAGGCTGCCCACTTCGGTTTGGGGTCACGCCATTTTGCATGCAGCAATGCTAGTTCATCTCAGACCGACGAATTATCACAAATATTCCCTGTTGCAATTAGTTTTGGGTCATGAACCTAATATATCCCATTTAAGAATTTTTGGATGCGCAGTATATGTGCCTGTAGCACCGCCATACCGCACCAAAATGGGTCCGCAAAGAAGGTTAGGAATATATGTTGGGTTTGAATAGCGCTCCATTATTTGCTACCTCGAAACATTGATAGGGGATTTGTTCACTGCACGATTTGCAGACTATCGATTCGATGAGACACTTTTCCCAAAATTAGGGGGAGAAGTTGGTGAACCAAACGGGAAATTTTGTGGAAAAATCCATCATTATCTCATCTTGATCCACATACCTCTATCTGTGAAAAAGAGGTGCAAAATATTATCCATTTGTAAAGAATAGCAAATCAAATGCAGACGCATTTACGAATCCTCTTATATTGCTTGTTCTCATTAATTAAGAGATCAACTAAAGTTGGGATTAAATCCCATGAATTCTGAAAATATCAAAGGTGAATATGGGCTCATTCATCTGCCATATATACCACATAAGATGCATCTATGAGATGGTTACATGTGCGATTATTATTAACCTGCAACCTGGCCGGTGCTTGCGAGGTAACTTGCTCAGTAATTTAAATTCGAGCATAATTTCCAGATTTTCTATTCAAGAAGTTCATGTTGATAAGTTGGTTTACATCATAGTTGGTTTAGCAAAATAATTTATTGAGTGCCTCCACTCAATAGCTAAACTGTTTCTTATCAGAACAAAGTTATATATATCAGTTTGATATACGTTATATACGAGAGTATATTATATTCTCCCCTCACAAGTGGTTTAGAGTCAGGAACCAAATAATTCCATCTCAATATCATTTATGTGCGGTGTACATTATAATTAATACCATAACGCACAAAGATGGGTTCTCAAAGTTGTGGAAACAAGTTAGCTTTTCTAACATGAGGGGGAGATATGATAAACAATTAAGAAAAAGTTACGTCGAATGGATTATCATTTGTACATCAAGATCCTCGAATAGGATAATATGAACTTGAAGTTCATAAAAAGGTAATTCATTTGCAACATATTGCAAAGCATGCCATACGCTTTTGCTGACCCAAAGAAAGTAACTATATTCTCATTACAAATGCTCATATTAAGTCCTGGAAGGACAAAGTCTATGGATTCGGTGACTATCGCAACAGTACTTCCTATATGTGCGCAGCTTGATGATATTGTGCACGGGATGTTAATTCACTTGTATGTTATAAAGCATGGCCTAGAATTAAATGTCTTTGTATCGAATGCCTTAATAAACATGTACGCCAGATTTGTTGAGTTAAGGCATGCACAAAAAGTATTTGATGATATGATTGTAAGAGATTTAATATCATGGAACTCTTTAATTGCTGCATATGGGCAAAATAATGTACCTGAAAAGGCACTGAAGTACTTTCATGAGATGAGGGTAAATGAGATTCAGCCTGACTTATTGACGATAGTGAGTTTAGCTTCTAGTACAGCTCAGACCAAAAGTGATCATAATAAAGAGGCAAGTGATCTAGAAGATCACATGACATAACACTTCATAAAATCTCATGAGAGATTCAGGTACCTGAATATATGAATGAAGGGATCTATATGTTATGTCTTTATGAAAATTTATTGGAACCGATATAAAATGTTTGTCGGTGACATCTATCATAGCGCTGAGTATAGATGAGGATCTTAAGTCTATCGGACATAGACACAAAAGTATTGGCCAAATGAAAGAGATACAATTTAAGTAGAATTGATTCCATATGAAGGACATGTAATTTGTATATGTTGTTCAAACACTTGAAAGCATAAAGTCAATGGTATGCGCAGTCAGTTTTCGATATCTTATATGTCTAGCATGACATGAAAACTTGATATGCATCTAACGTCTATTATATAGCTTATATGAAAATCCATGAAGGATTTAAGTTGCTTGAAGCATATACAATTCTTGATCTTGAGGTGCCACTTTCTTAATGCAATTTATGCACAAATGTATCTTGCTATAACTATAAGCATGATAATGTGATCGCGAGGATACCTTTATGGAGATATTGAAGAGCCATTCACGATATTTGTGAAGACATTAAATATCTATCATGAGTTATGATTTCAAGGTGCAAATATTCATTATAGTTAATATGGCTGATTTATTTATCAAATCCCTACCAACGATCTCTTGAAGATGGTGCACAAGATTGGAATGCGAAGGCTCAAGGATGTGAATTGATGCTCTCATCAGGGAGAGCTAATGCGCGTTGCACTCTTTTTCCCTTACAAGGTTTTGTCCCACTGGGTTTTCCTTGCAAGGTTTTTAACGAGGAAACCAATAGGCGCATTTCTAAACATGTGTACTCTTTTTTCTTTTCTATAATTTTTTTCCCATTGGGTTTTATTTTAGTTAAGGTTTTAACGAGGCACATTATTTATTGAGTAGACATTCAAGGGGGAGTGTTAAGAATAAAATTCTAATTAGAGTGAATGTCTATCTTGTAGAGAGTATTATTTTGAGGCTAAGTTATTTTTCCTCCTATAAATAGAAGGGTCTTACCCCATTGTAAACCACCCCAAAATTCAATAAGAATTCTCTCTCTCTTTTTCTGCAATATTGCTCTTAATCTTTTATTGTTTTATAACAGTTTCCAAAATTTGGAATGATTTTATTGGGAACAACTATAAATTTGGGATACTAATTTCTCTTGGTTTTAGGACCATATGTCCATAAAAAAAGGCTTACATTATGGAGATTTGGCCCCTATCTATATCTGGTTGAAGTTGATGGGCACTTGAGATCTCTCAATTATTAACACTTGAATTAGTTGTTTGGTACTCAACTTATTTGGTTCCATATAATTTGTTCCCCTTTTTTTTTGGGTACAATAGTACTAAATACGCATTTGAATATTACAGATATTTTTGCTGTAGAGGTTTTACTTTATAAGTTAGAAGTTTTAAGGTTTGGTCCTCTCTTCCTTTTTCAAGCTCCCTATCAATGACGCTATTATTTTTTTAAAAGAGAAAAAGGGTCAAAAGAAAATATACGACATTTCATTACTATGTGATTTTCTTTTTTTAACCTCAAAGGTTAAAACACTTGTTATTATGTTGAAAAATACTTATTAAAATTTAAAACTCCATGTTAGTATCAAAAGAATAAGTATAATGAGATAGTATGTGTTTTAATTTTAGCCACCTTTGTTCAAGGGATGCTGAAAAATTACACGGTAAGAAAGTTATTTTTAATGAATATATATTATATGTCGAATTCTTTTAACTTCTTTGTATATTTACTTCGCTATATAATTATTTTAATATATAAATATTTATACGTGTCCGCAAAAAATTTTCTATATATAATAAATATTTTAAATTTCAATTCATATTTGTTTGACTCTTCTCAACAAACATTAAAAGCTTTCTTTTAAAAAATATCTTTACTTTGTTAAAAAATATATACTTAGGAACACAATAAGACTTTTAAAAGACAATTATTCCAACCGTTTTTCTAATACTTTCTCAAGTATTTGTTTGAAAAGATTCTACAAAAAATTTTCCATACCCTATTATCCATTATGCCAAATTCACACGGATCAATTCCTCCACAATATTTTAAATCGAGTTAACTTAGTATATTTCCTACAAATTATTGCATTTAGAAATTAGCGTATTAGCCTAAACAAAGATATTTCCATAGGAATTATGGTACTTGTCTTACTTTTAATCCTACTTTATCCATATTTTATTCTTTGATTGCATGATCTTGAAATCATTAGGAATCATTACCATATAGTAATACTTTATTTAGTTTGCGATAAATATTAATCCAACTTAGTTTCCAGATAATAACGTGTTCTCTAACTATATATTCTTATCCAAAAGCCTTAATCAACGATCTATATATTGTTAACTTAATCTTTCAATTCATGATTAAATAATTAAGACTAGTGCATATCTGATAAGCATCAAGCAACAAACAATCTTTAAACTTTTGACAACATCGTGTTAATTTACACAGGAAATACCACCCAAAGAAATAGTATTGAATAATTGAGGTGGTGTCACATATCACGATTAACTTATTATAGTAGTTATAAATATACTTCCTTTCCAAAGTTATCTAAAATTAATAGAGAGAGGAAGATTATCTTATCCACAATTTATTTAATTATGTTAAACATGTATACCTTAAAGAATGATTCTAAATATATATATACATAGGAAGGAAATGAAAGGAGATGCTACTTGTGATGTGAGACTTATAGCATATTTAGCCAAGCTTCTAAAATCAATTTATTTCAAAAATAAAATTTCATAAAAATATTTTTGGTTAGAAGGAGTTTGTGTTTGGTTATTTAATTTTAAAAATAAGTTTAAGCAGTAATTAATATTTGGTCAAGTTTTTAAAAGTGCTTTTATGTGTATTTTTTATAAGTACTTTAGAATCTATTTTTTTCGTTTCTTAAAAAATGTCTTGTGTTTCTACTCAAAAATATTTTCTTTCTTTTACATAATTGGACAAAATATCTTTAAAAAAAAATTAATGCACTTTGTCCCAAACAAAAAAATACACATGCATCAACCACTAGATTATGAAATAATTAAAGACAATAACCTAAGTAGGTTAAGGTTATTACATGCAGCTTATGAAGGGGGAACAAGTGGAATGCAAAGTGACCATAATCATAACAAGTAAAGATTGATTAATAATTGTAGGTCTTTGAGCGTCTTTTTCCCAAGAAAAGTACTTTTGTTTTTGTAGTGCATATTTTTGTTTTGTTGTTGAAAAGTTGTCTAAGTGATAGTCAAAAGCCAATAATAATTAAGGATCTGATTTATTTACACAACTTATTTTATATTTATTTGTAAAATGTTTAATTTAATTCGTTTTTGGCGTTTAGCTTGACCATTCGATGTGATATTTCTTGATGGTGCAATAACCAACTAGTGTCTAGTAGCATGTATATAGTAGTAAAAATTTAGGCATAAAAGATGCATTTCTAGTTATTTACCAATATACCAATATAAGGTACATTTCTCAATTACATGAGGAATTGAGGAATCGTGGACAATTATTATGTTTCCATAGAATTTGATTGAAGGTCCAGTTTTGATTTAATTTTTGAGGAACTCAAACTAATAAGAAACAAACATAAGAGTAGGTGAATTCCCTACAAATTAGGGCCACACCGCATTATTTCTATATATACTCCTTTTCAAAGGTTAATCTTATAGAAGTATCCATCTTTCATCTTTATATGGTTTACCCTACTTCTATCTCATGTTCTGCATTCAACTTGACGAGTCAATCAGTTTCTGACTTTCCTTTCCTTTTTGGGGGGGTTGGGGGTGTGGGGGGGGGGGGGTTGATGATGTTGTTATTATTGCTATTTTCTTGAAAGAGTTTGAGTCATATATATTAATAATGTATAAATTTATACCATCAATGTAATTATCTAGTTGGTCACTAAAATACCGAATACTTTATGAGCGAAAACAATTAAAATGAATCAAGAGTAAATCGTAGCAAATCATAATAAATCATTGGATTAAAGGATGGAGCTAAAATATGAGTATCAAAGATCAAAGGATCATAGATTTAGTACTTTATTCATCATAATAACTCGATCTGCCTCTCCTTGAAGTGATTCAGATCCTTACAATCGTATTGTTCCCAGAGCGTTACATGTAATATGTTTAGGTTTTTCTATTATGAACAGTGTTCCCGAAGAAGAGAGTTTCTAAGGTCCTCTTTCTTGGTATTTATAGCCGTGAGCTGCATGAGCTGGCAACGAATCGTCGTGGCCAAGCTGAGGAGACGCCTTCATGTCGTGGGAGGGCCGTAGCCCCATTGATTATTTCGAAGTTAGTTACAATTACTTGGTTTCGAGCGTATTGATCAGTAGTTATGGTCGATTGGGATCGTGACCAACGTATGGTCAGATTTTTATCAATATACTGGTTATAACAAGTTATTACTTTAAATTTCAAGTTCTATATAGAATGTTATTTCCACATCAACACTTTCAGAAAATATATAGAAGATAATGGCATATTCCAACCCGGTTAAAATATTCTAAACTTGCTTTATTATGACTCACCTCTGAATTCGATCGAGGTTGGCGTGTCAGTTTTTGGCTGATAATGATTTTTGTTCTTCACTCAATATGAACGGGGTAGAGATGTCGTTTTATGGCAACGACGCTTAGCTCCTCTTAGCTCTTGTCCCAGTTCCAACGCGGTCGGACTACCGACTGCGATGGTGAAAACACAGCCTTATAGTTCGAGCGGCATTGAACTCTGATTAGGAGGCTGGGGCATGTGGCCTGAGTCCTAGTTCGAACGAAGTCGGACCCGTATAAGTCGATGGCGAAGGCGCAGTCTTATTTTTAGTTTGACTGAGGTCGAACCTAATAAATTTGATGGCGAAGGCACTTAGCCTGAATCCCAATTCGACTGAGGTCTAACCTAATAAATTTGATGGCGAAAGGCTATTAGCCTGAGTTCTAGCTCGACTGAGGTCGAACCAAATAAATTTGATGGCGAAGGCACTTAGCCTGATTCCCAGTTTGACTAGGATCGAACCTAATAAATTTGATGGCGAAGGCGCTTAGCTTGAGTCCTAGTTCGACTGAGGTCGAACCTAATAAATTTGATGGCACAGGCACTTAGCCTGGGTTCCAATTCGACTGAGGTCGAACATAATAAATTTGATAGAGAGGGCACTTAGCCTAAGTCCCAGTTCGACTGAGGTCGAACCTAATAAATTTGATGACGAAGGCGCTTAGCCTGAGTACCAGTTCGACTGAGGCAGAACCTAATAAATTTGATGGTAAAGTCACTTAGCATGAGTCCTAGTTTGACTGCGGTCATACCTAATAAATTTGATGGCAAATGCACTTAGCCTGGGTCCCACTTCGACTGAGATAAAACCTAATAAATTTGATGGAGAAGGCACTTAGCCTGGGACCCAGTTCGATTGCAGTCGAACCTAATAAATTTGATGGCGAAGGCACTTAGACTGGGTCCCAATTCGACTTAGGTCGAACCTAATAAATTTGATGGCGAAGGCACTTAGACTTAGTCCAGTTCGACTGGGGTCGAACCTAATAAATTTGACGGCGAAAGCACTTAGCCTGAGTCCCAGTTTGACTGAGGTAAAATCTAATAAATTTGATGGCGAAGGCACTTATCTGAGTCCCAGTTCGACTGCGGTCTAATTAATTTGGTGGCGAAGGCATTTAGCCTGAGTCCCAGTTCAACTGAGGTCGAACCAAATAAATTTGATGGTGAAGGCGCTTAGCTTGAGTCCATGTTCGACTGCGATCGGACCTGGTAAATTTGATTGTGAAGCTGCTTAGCCTTATTCCTAAGGTCGGACCTAATAAATTTGATGACAAAGCCACTTAGTCTGAGTTCTAGTTCGACTGCGGTCGAAATTAATAAATTTGATGGCGAAGGCACTTAGCCTGAATCCCAGTTCAACTGCGGTCGAACCTAATAAATTTGATAGCGAAGGCACTTAGCCTGAGTCTCAGTTCGACTGAGGTCAAACCTAATAAATTTGATGGCGTAGCCACGTAGCCTAATTCTTAGTTTGACCGATGTTGAACTTATTAAATTTGATGGCGAAGGCACTTAGCCTGAGTCGTAGTTCGACTGAGGTCGACCCTAATAAATTTGATAGCGAAGGCACTTAGCCTGAGTCTCAGTTCGACTGCGGTCGAACCTAATAAATTTGATGGCGAAGGTACTTAGCCTGAGTCGTAGTTCGACTGAGGTCGAACCTAACAAATTTGATGGCGAAGGCCCCTAGCCTTATTCTTAATTCGACTGATGTCGAACCTAATAAATATTTGATGGCGAAGGCATTTAGCCTGAGTCCCTCTTCGACTGAGGTCAAACCTAATAAATTTGATGGCATAGCTACGTAGCCTAATTCTTAGTTCGACTGAGGTCGAAATTATTAAATTTGATGGCGAAGGCACTTAGCCTGAGTCCCAGTTCGACTGAGGTCGAACCTAATAAATTTAATGGCGAAGGCACTTAGCCTGAGTCTATGTTCGACTGTGGCCGAACCTAGTAAATTTGATGGCGAAGGCGCTTAGCCTTATTCTTAGTTCGACTGAGGTCCAACTTAATAAATTTGATGGCGAAGGCACTCAGCCCGAGTCCCAGTTCCACTGCGGTCGAACCAAATAAATTTGATGGAGAAGGCACTTAGTCTGAGTCCCAGTTCGACTGCGGTCGAACCTAATAAATTTGATGGCGAAGGCACTTAGCCTGAGTCCCAGTTCAACTGAGGTAGAACCTAATAAATTTGATGGCGAATGCACTTAGCCTAATTCTTAGTTCGATTGAGGTCGAATCTATTAAATTTGATGGCGAAGGTACTTAGCCTGAGTCTCAGTTCGACTGAGGTCGAACCTAATGAATTTGATGGCGAAGGAACTTAGCCTGAGTCCCAGTTGGACTGCGGTCGAACCTAATAAATTTGATGGCGAAGGCACTTAGCCTCAATCCTAGTTCGACTGAGGTCGAACCTATTAAATTTGATGGTGAAGGCCCCAAGCCTTATTCTTAATTCGACTGAGGTCGAACCTAATAAATTTGATGGCGAAGGAACTTGGACTTATTCATCGATCGATATCGAGCTCGCATAAATCGATCCCTGTTTACGACGTCTCTGTGCCAGCTTCCGACTGGACACCGTATCAGGGGTGAGGGAGATGATTTGCATCGGTTTCCTCTTGTTAGAGGGGCTCTTCTTCTTGTTTGCACTTTTCGAGATTAATAGGGCAGAGGATTTTGGCTTTCGTTGAGACCTCCGAGTTCACTTCGTTCGATGTACTGCTTTTGACTCGTTTTGAGCTAGATTGTCTCATTTTTTAGGCACTTTTTTCGCTTTGGTCCAGGGAGGAACTATGCGATCTTGCTTGGAAATCCCCACAGACGGCGCCAAATTGTTTAACTCAAAAGATAGCGAATACTTTATGAGCGAAACCAATCAAAATGAATCAAGGGTGAAACGCAGCAAACCATAATAAATCATTGGACCAAAGGATGGAGCTAAAATATGAGTATCAAATATCAAAGGATCATTGATTTAGTACTTTATTCATCATAATAACTCGGTCCGCCTCTGCTTGAAGAGGTTCAGATCTTTACAATCGTATTATTCCTAGAGCGTTACATGTAATATGTTTAGCTTTTTCTATTATGAACAGTGTTCCCGATGAAGAGAGTTTCGAAGTTCTTGTTTCTTGGTATTTATAGCTGTGAGCTGCATAAGCTGGCAACGAATTGTCATGGCCAAGTTGAGAAGACGCCTTCATGGCATGGGAGGGTCGTAGCCCCATTGATTGTTTCAGAGTCAATTACAATTACTTGGAGTCGAGCGTATAGAATAATTGGGACGGAACCGGTTTCGTGACCATCGTATGATCAGATTTTTATCAATACACTGGTTATAACAGTTTATTACTTTGAATTTCAAGTTCTATATAGAATGTTATTTCCACATCAACACTTTCAGAAAATATATAGAAGATAATGGCATATTCCAACCCGGTTAAAATATTCTAAACTTGCTTTATTATTTCTTTTTTTTTTTAGCCACTTCGAATTTTCGGGGACGTTAATTAAGCTCATCCTACTTCGTATGATACGATTAATAGGAGTAGTTTCCAAGTATTGAGGGAAAAACCTATGGTTGATTCACCTTTAAGAATAATACTAAGTATTCATCGACATTAACTCCAATTCTTGTTCAAATCCTTATTATATTCTCCCATTTGTAAAATATGTTCCGGTATTAAACAAACAGTTAAAGAAGATTTTTCAACCAAAAAAAAATGTTGGTTTACCATATTTTATCTCTCATTCATTCCTGTACAACATTATTTGCATGATAAAGAATAGGAGTAGAATTCAAACCATGTAAGAAAAATACTTATCTCTTGATAACGCATAATATTAATTTGGGAGAACTTAAATGGAAAAGAGGACACTCTAATTAAAGTCACAAGTGTAACTTAACGTGTACCATAAGTCTATGCCACTTGATATTTCGAGAATTTCTTTTGATCAAGAAATTAGGAATAAAAATGAAGATTTACTACAATTCAATTCCGTGCCTACCAAACAAAAGAAGAAATGCAAATAAGGATCATATTGTAACATGTAAAATTTCTCCACAAAAAACAGATACTCCATCTAACAATATCATGTTAGAAAGAGAAGTGAAGGACACGTATGGCCTACTGGAGACTGATTTATTATGGGATTAGTGCTTCAAATTTTAATGTTTATTTTTTCCACGGAACTTATCAATAAGATTCAAGATTATTGTAAGTTTTTAAGTAACAATTTATTGTCTTTCATAAAGTTTCTGAGACTGAATGCGTTATCTCTTCTTTCTATCAGCATCTTTCTAACATAATTGATTTGCTTTTGCATTCTCATCTCGCACTATAAACAGTAGTGTACGAGGGACCGCCATTATATTATACTTTAAAAAGTACTAAAATGCATCACCAAACTCTTCTTTCAATAATAAATTTAAATTATATATACTTACAATGTAAAAATACATATATTACTAATGTAAATCAACCGGTTATAGTAGGTAGTTGCTCGTACTTATATGAAAGAAGAAAAAAAACAGTGTGTTGCACTAAGCTCCCGCTATATGTGAGGATTTGTGGAAGGGTCGGACTGCAACGATCTATTGCATGCAATCTTACCCTGCATTTCTGCAAGAGGCTGTTTTTGCGGCACAAACTTGTGACCTCCTAATCACGTGGCATCAACTTTACCAATTATGACAAGGCATTTTTCGAAGAGTTATCTCTAATTATACGTCAACTTAATGTGATGATATAACAATTTGAGTATAACTTCCGACACTGCACAAAATTAAGCTCTTCCCTTATTGGCTTCTTTACCTAATTGGCCGTTACATAAAAGGCATTCTTTTTGTGTTATCTTTTAGAAAAAACAAACCTCTCACGATACTCATCCTGCCCCTCATGCACCTTATCATTCTTATTTTACTGATTTAGCCATCAATTTTAAGTATAAGATGAAAAGACGCAGAAATAGAAAGAATTAATTAAACCACTATCTTTGCCAATACATACCACCACCAAATATGCCATCTTCACCTGAAAATGCAACACAAAAATGGCCAGCATCAAACCTCATGCAAATTGCCCTTTCAGAGCTAAAATTGCAAAAAGGAATACTACTTCCTTTGATGGCTATGAACTTCACATGGTTTGCAAAAACAGCCATCACAACTGCATTTCTTGGTAGGCTTGGAGATCTTTATTTAGCTGGAGGAACACTTGGTTTTACATTTGCAAATGTGACCGGATTTTCTGTCTTAAATGGCCTTTGTGGTGCAATGGAGCCAATTTGTGGACAAGCTTTTGGAGCCAAAAATTACAAACTTCTTCACAAAACCCTTGTTATGGCTACTTTATTATTACTATTAATCAGCTTGCCTATTTCATTTTTGTGGCTAAATATTGATAAAATCCTCATTCACTTCGGCCAACAAGAAGACATTACAATTATGGCCAAAAAGTATCTTATCTATCTTCTTCCTGATTTGGTTATCACCTCTCTGTTATGCCCTTTAAAAGCTTATTTAAGCACACAAAATATTACAATCCCAATTATGTTAAGCTCAGCTTTAGCAGTTGCATGTCATGTACCATTAACCATGTTATTTTCAAGGGCCAAGGGTATAATAGGAGTTTCTATAGCATATTGGATTACAGATTTTTTAATCATGATATTTTTGGCTATTTATGTTGTGATAGCAGAGAATAAAAAGGGAGGAAAATGGAAAGAAGGAGGATGGTGGGATCAAAGAATTCGCGATTGGATCAGACTACTAAAATTATCTGGACCATGTTGTCTTACTACTTGTCTTGAATGGTGGTGTTATGAAATCTTGGTTTTATTAACAGGACATCTACCAAATGCTAAACAAGCAATTGGAGTTATAGCCATTGTGTTAAATTTTGATTATTTGCTGTTTTCTGTTATGCTTTCGTTATCAACGTGTGCTTCCATTCGTGTGTCTAATGAGCTCGGTGCAGATAGTCCTGGTCCTGCTTATCGTGCTGCCTATGTATCATTAGCTATGAGCGTTGGCTCGGGTTTTCTTGGTGGTGCTGTTATGGCTAGTGCAAGAGGAATTTGGGGGCCATTGTTTAGTCATAATAAAGGGATTATAAATGGTGTTAAGAAAATAATGTTGTTAATGGCATTACTTGAAGTGGTTAATTTTCCATTAGCAGTTTGTGGAGGAATTGTACGTGGAACGGCTAGGCCATGGTTAGGAATGTATGCTAATATTAGTGGATTTTATCTGTTAGCTTTGCCATTAGGTGTGGTTTTGGCTTTCAAGATTCATCTTGGACTTACTGGATTGTTGACAGGATTTGTGGTTGGAGTTGCTGTTTGTTTGGTCTTGTTGTTGGTGTTTATTGCTAGGATTGATTGGGTTCAAGAAGCTAAGAAAGCACAAGTTTTTGCTTGTAATCTTGCAGAAATAGCTAATGATGATAATTGAAAAACTTCACTGGCTGTTACACAGTATGGTTCATGACTATATGGTCCTACCTCACATATTGTCAGAGAGGGATCTAGGGTACGTATAATAAGATTATATTTGTTTTGAACCAGTGATTTTAAATTCTGGATTCGCCGTTGACTACAGTTATTATTGGACAAGTGGAAACTACAGTTGTAAATGGTTACTTACACATGATTTCCTTCCAGATGAAAAGAGGGCTCCCCTTTCACATCCCAATTCAATCATCTTGGTAAAGTCTAGATGGTTTAGTATTGGTGTAGATGAAACCTTCAAAAAAAAAGGAAGAGGTGAAGGAATCAATTCTGAAGAAAGTGCCAACTGTTTGTATATTGTAGTCTTCTACAATTTTTAATTAGTCATCTTTGCATATCTGAATCCCATTTTCGAAAAGATTCATTACATATTTCCACTTCACAAAGAATTGTGTAATCTAGCAGCTAAGGTTTCACTTCTAGTATATTACATTACTAATTTCTCCGCACGTTACATGTGTATGCCGAGCCATGTAAGACTCATTGTAAAATAATATCAATATTCTTAGAACAAAGATTTGGGTAAAATAATCATAGTGTATACGAAAGAATAAAGTACATGTTTTTTAGGAATGTCGTATGGTTTGTCGAGTTCATCAGTACTTCTGAGCTGTCATCAAGTCTTTACCCCAATAAAGAGAAGTTTAATTTCTAAGGCAATGGTGTATTGGGTCAAATTCGACTTGCTACGTCCCTACACCAGCACCTCAGGCCTCGTCGTTCTGTCGAGGGCATGTATTTTGTTTATGTATAATTAGTATTTTGAGGAGGGTCTTTTGGAGCATAAAAGGGACCCAAGCATTGTAATAAGGGGTATTCATTGAACGATTATCGATCCATCTCTCTATCTCTCTCAAAATCTCTATCTTTACAAATCATATTCTTTATCTTTCAAACTGCTAAGATCGGAAACAAAAAGAACACATCCTATATCCCAAGGTCTTATTATAATCGATTACGACTTACCTTTGATTTCTTTCAATTAATTTGCTCGGAAAGTAATTGATAACTTTTAGTCAAACAATTTGGCGCCATCTGTGGGAATTTCGGCAATCGAAATCATAGTTCATACCAAGGATATCAAAAAATAGAGGTCACCGCTCTTCGTACTCCTTAGAAATCGAATGATGGCAGAAAGAGAAACACGGTTGAAAACAATAGCACATGTATCAGCCAACCTCATAGGCGCTCTCAACGAGGCCGGTAGAGAAAATATCATAGGCACAATACCTGGTAGTGCACCAGATGAGGAAATCTCACCCTCTTCACTTGAAGACTTAATGATCCTGCACGAGAAAGGGGCTTCTACATCTTCTGCCAAAGAAACACCCCCGGTAGTCAAGAAACTACTAGAAGAGTGGTTGACAAACACTCTAAGTAGCTTGCTTGAAAAATCGGCTCAAGATAACACCAGGGACTCACCGGTAGCCGACATTACTACTGTCGTTGGTGAGCTTGGCGTTGTACGAGCAAGCAACACTTATGTTGATACCAGCGCCAGCGATGATGCACTTGCAACCATCCTCAAGAAAATGGAGGAGATGGATAACGAAAATAAAGCGCTGCGTGACCAAATGAAGGAGCACCAGGAAATAGTAGATAAAGTGCCCGGCGCCCCTAAGTTACTGCCAAAGCGCGACATAGGACGGTTCGTTGAACAACTGTACAGTGAGGAGGCACTACTACAAAAAAAGATTTTAGCGGCAATAAATATTAGCTTTAGCGGCAATAATAATGGCTGCAAAAACTTTTACCAGTAATTAGTCATTTGTCGGCATAGCCAGCATCGCTAAAAGCTTTACCGTCAATTATATAGAGTGCTGGTAAAGGTCTCAGTTCATGCCGCTAAAAGATTTAATTTTTAGCAGCAATTATAATAGCCACTAAAAGTGCCCCTAAATCAGCTTTTTTATATGATTTTAATGGCTTTTCTTATTGTCGATAATTATCTGTTTTATTGTTGATAAAAAAGTTTAAGGATCATTATAAAAACATCAAAATGTTAGAAAATGTTATGCCCATCCTTCATTCAAGGTGATTCCAACACCATCAATATACTTATTAGTGATAATATTCATAACGAATACTAGCATAAAACTTTTCTGATAAAATAGGCTAATACTCATTCTAAAAGACAATATACTTCTTTAAATTCACTTTGATATACTTCTTTATATATATATATATATATATATGTATGTATATATATATAATATATATATGTGTGTATATATATATATATATTAACATTTCTCTAACACTCGATTTCGGCAAATATTGATCATAACGATGTATTCCACATGCTAAAATTCTTTTGCTTGTCTGTTGCATCACAGTCATCTCTACATCTTCTTCTTTCACTTCCTATACTCGTTAGTTTTCATCTGCAAAATTATCAACGTACAGTACTTGCATACCATTATTGAGTAAATACTAAATACCAATAAATAAATCTGTGGTGACAAGGAAACTATGTTTCAAGAGAATCAGAATTTCTATTATTAACAAGTGAAAATAATATTACAAGATAAACCAAATAAGTTGATTGAAAAAAAATATATATAAAAAGAAACAAGTAAAGAGAATTACAATAGAAGAAAGAAACATAAGGAAAACGTAGTCACTTTAAAATATTCTAAAAGACACCAGCAATTGCTGGAAGTAAATCAAGTAACAAGGTTTCAGTTGGAATCACTTGAAGGATGGACTACTACTTACATCTCAATATACAGATGTAGAAACTAACCACAGATTAAGAGTTAAGAGTTTAGCAATTAACTGCATAATATGTTAAACTATATCAATGAAAAGGTTTCTTGCCTGAGAAAAATAATAAACAATGAGTAAGGCTTGACTTGTGATGAAAATAATAAAAATAAGTACGACATTTTCCATGACAAAAATAATTGACGAACAATTCGACATGATTCCATTTAAAATATCTTGTTTGAGTAATTCCTTAAGGACTTTTGAGAATAAACTAGTATTAAGTAATAGTATATCTCAGCCCAAAACCAAAGGTAGATGTAGAGTGTTGATGAGGGGTTTAATTAAACCCATAACTTTCGATACAGAGGAAAACTTTGTATGTAACAATTTATTAAAATTATAAAAATAGTGAGTGAGTATGTATATATAAACCCATAAATTCAAAAATATAATAGCTTCAATATTTAAAATCTTAAAGTTAAACTCATAGAGTTTAAATCTTGGATCAGCCTCTGCGACCAAAAGAGAAGTAGCAGTGCATATATAAATAGAAAAATAGAATATCAAGAGATCATGAAACATCATTTCAAGTGCTTATATAAATATTAAATGGAATTAGCTAAGCAAACAAATCACAATGCAATAATTCTTGTTCTTTACAGAAGATTTAAAATTAAACTCGGATAAGATTTTTGAATCAATGGATGATTAAAAATAAGAGTTAACACAAAATAAAATTTCAGTTTTAAGAGTTAAGAGTATAGATAGGATGCAAAAATGTACTTACAACTTAATTTTCAAGAAAGTTGGATAGAAAGAAAATGAAAAAAGCAATACACACTAGAAGAAGAATAACAACAAGGAAAATAATAGAAAAAGTGGTTGACTGGGAAGATGGCAAAATACTAGTCATTTCTCACTTGTGTATTGTGCATATACAATGAATACACAATAATTCATTCAGAAATTGAGAAAAAAATTGGTTAATACAGTAACAAAAAATGAAATACAAGATAAAAGTGGCTTTAGGAGTTAGTCTTCCAAAATATTCATACTCAGATTTCATTTGCCATAAGTTCTTTGAGAAGAGGAACCAATGTAAAGCGGATGAAAATTAAATTCATTACGACATAGTTCCATCTTTGTATTAAGTTATCCAACAAAAATCAATACAATGATAACACAGTGAGAAAAAACTCAGAGTATTCTATAAGAAACAATAAAGTCATACTAGCAAAATATATAAAAGAATGCATATTAGAGGTCACTAATCTCCTTATATTTACTAGTTGGTGACTTTATTATAGTGTTCTAAAGTCAGAAAAATAACAGAGAAGCCAAAAAAATTCTTATGTCTCTAAAATCTTGTGCACAATAACCAAGCATATACTGAATAGATAGTTTAATACCTACAATAACTTCAAGGACATATCACCACTATATTGATGCATCAAATACTGAGAAATACATGCATATGTAAGATGTCAATTATCAGGGACTATTTTGAGCACATGTCACAAAAATAAAAATTAAAAATAAAGTTTGAAATATGGTAGTGCAAATTATAGCTAGCTAATATGGGCCAAATATAATTAAGATTCAAGATCTAGTATAAATTCAATAATGTATTACCTCGTAAAATAGCCACCATGATTACATCACAAACTACATAACTTTGATTATAACTGGCTTTGACATTTTGGCAAATACCTTAAAAACAATAGTGATCAGAATTAGTTACCACATAATTGCGTAGAAATTTCTGGAGCTTTTTACATATGTAGCAACGACAAATAAAGAAAGCTTATGAAAATTAGTAACCTTAGAGTTTCTCCTTGCCATTTGTTATACGTAATTTTGCCTCTCCTTTTCACCTTAATAGATGTACCTTAAATTTAGAATTTTGGTGATCGCTCCTCTATAGGCTAAATAGAAAAATCTATGGAGACAATTATTTTGGTAGGATAGAAGGGAAAGTGGATTGAAATTCCGTGTTGAAGGAAGAGTTTGAAATTTTGATTGGGGTGGATGAAGTTGGGGAAAATAGGGAAATTAAAAAATAAGAATTTTCTTTTGGAGGGAATATGAAAAATTAAAGTTGTTCCTTTTTAGTTTTTATTGGCAGATTACATTTAATTGCCGATAAAGATTACCCTTTTGCTGGCTAATACATATTTGCCTGTAAATATGTTAATTTAGGTAGTAAATTATCGGTAATTAGTTTATTGCCACTAAATAATTGTCGCTAAAAGTCTTTTTTGTTGTACTGAGGCAACCCCTCGCCCAATCCCAAAAACCTTCAAAATGCCACCATACTTAAGAATATACGACGGGACTACAGATCCCGAGAATCATCTGATCCATTACGTGACCGTTGTGAAGGGCAATGATTTGTCTAAAGAACAAGTGCCATCCGTATTACTAAAAAAGTTCGGAGAAACGCTGACAGGAGGAGCTTTGATATGGTATTCTCAACTACCAGCCAGGACAATATCGAAGTTCGAGAAAATGGCGGACAAGATCGCCACCGCTCACGTGGGAGCAAAGAAAGCTGAAGCTAGGGTTAACGATATCTTCTCCATTAGTCAAACAATAGGCGAGGGACTCATAGACTTCTTGGCCAAGTTCAACGGGGTAAGAATGAGTTTACCAAATGTATCGGAAAGCGTGGCGGTAGCAGCTT
This sequence comes from Nicotiana benthamiana, assembly GCA_034376525.1. NCBI lineage: Eukaryota > Viridiplantae > Streptophyta > Magnoliopsida > Solanales > Solanaceae > Nicotiana > Nicotiana benthamiana. The sequence goes on along the minus strand of CM067332.1, from coordinate 128,424,225 downwards.
TCCAAAATGGACTAAACATAGATGGTTCAAGAGCTACTAATAAGTTGCTATGCCGACTCATGAAATATCCCCCAACCACATGGGAAGAGATCCACAACGCCTACTGCGCCGAGGTAAGAGCATGTGAAGACGATTTCAATGGGCCAACCCAACGGCTATCGACGATTCAGCCAGAAACAAGAAGAGATCGACGCCATGATGGGCGACGGGAACAACCCCCACGTTTCAACAAAGAAAGGCATCAACCTTACGTCAGGAACTCCCATCCACCCCCTCCAAGGCACCTAGATGTAGTATAACGACATGTCGTCCCGCTCCAAAACGAAATAGGTATGCCTCCTTTATTATCTGCCCATAACTTTTGCGTGTCCACTTCAGAACTAGTATACGCGCTGGAGAAGCTGGGCACAAAGGTGCAGTGGCTAAAGAAAATGAAATCAGATCCCAGAACAAGGATGTCAAACATCCTGTGCGAGTTCCATCAGGAAAAGGGATACAAGATCGAAGATTGTATAGGTCTGCAATAAGAAGTGGTCAGGCTGCTAAACCAAGGATGCCAGAAAGAGCTGCTTAGCAATAAGGGAAAGATCAATTTCGCCAGAGGACAAGATCAACCCCAAGGACCACCAAAGCCACCTTCCCCAGCAGGCATTATAAATATGATCGTCGGTTTCAACGACGATTCCGCAATCAATCGCGTAAAGTTCACCACCACTTACAAACTGAAACGTATGATCGCCCATGAACGGTATGACGACTTCGAAGACAGTATCACCTTCGATAAGTCTGAAAACGGCGGTTTGTCTTTCCCACATTATGATACCTTAGTTATAACTTTGCGTATCGTCAATACTAATGTTAAGAGAATTATGGTAGACGACGGAAGTGGCGCATCTATTATCTATCCAAGAGTCCTCATGCAAATGAGACTCGAAGATAAGATAATGTCGCGTTGCATAACACAACATGTTTCAATAATGCAGTGAAGCGGACCTCCGGAGAGATATCATTGCCAGTCTTAGCAGGAGAAGTTACGCTGGAAACCACATTCTATGTGATGAACCAGGAGACGGCCTAAACGCCATCATAGTGCGCCTTTGGATACACGCCATGCAGGCAGTCCCATCGATCTTCTACCAAGTGATCAAATTCCCTACCCCACAGGGAGTATTCAGCATCCGAGGCTAGCCACGCACCACCTAAGAACGCTACCGGATAGCCCAAGACTGCTCAAATATCAAACAGTTGAAAGGAGTAGATGCATAAGCATAGCAATCAGCCATGTCGGAGGCTAAAGCCAACCTGATAGCGGAAGCCATCAAAGACCCAAAAATTATAGAAGCATGCAAAGCAACGGCCGAAGACCTTGACCCGGTCCAATTGGACGATGTCGACACCTCAAAGATAGCCTACATTGGTCACAGTCTCTCCGACCCAAGTAAGTACCACCAATTTTTAACTAACCACGCACATTTGTTTGCTTTCTCCCATTCAGATATGCCGGGAATCCCGAAAGACATCGCCACTCACAAGCTGAACGTCGATCCACTATACCCGCATGTACGACAGATGCGGAGGAAGTTCAACGCTGCAATCAACGAGGCGATCAGTGAAGAAGTGGATAAATTTTTAGCCAACGGCTCCATCAAAGAATCGAAGTACCCGCAATGGGTCGCTAATGTCGTCATGGTCAAAAAGAAAAATGGAAAATGGAGAATGTGCGTGTATTTCACCGACTTAAACAAGGCATGCCCAAAGGACTCATTCCCATATCCCACATCGACCAGCTGATAGACGCCACTAACGGGCACAAACTGCTAAGTTTCTTAAACGCCTACTATGGCTACAACCAAATCATTATGGTCAAAGAAGATCAAGAAAAGACAAATTTCATCACCCACTAAGGGACGTACATCTATAAGGTGATGCCATACGGGCTAAAAAATGCAGGAGCAACATATCAAATATTGGTCACCAAAATGTTCAAGGAACAGCTCGGCATGACTATGGAGGTTTACATCGATGACATGCTAGTAAAGTCGGCAAAGAATGAGGATCACATCGATCATTTGAAATAAGCCTTTGAGATACTGAGACAGTACGGGATGAAGCTAAACCCTAAAAAGTGCGCCTTCGACGTAGCCTCGGGAAAATTCCTGGGTTTCCTCGTATCACAAAGAGGTATCGAAGTCCACCCGGATCAGTTCAAGGCAATAGACGCAATACCTAAAACTTTGAACAGCAAGAAGTAGGTACAGATATTAACGGGGCGAATAGCCGCCCTATCAAGATTTATCTCACGGTCCTCTGCTAGATGCCACAAGTTCTTCAACATAGTGAGAAAGGATCATGTGTTACAATGGAACGAGGAATGCATCGAGGATCTGAGGAAACTGAAAGCTTACTTATCGTCGCCACTATTACTAGTCAAAGAAAACCCTGGCAAGTGTCTGTTAGTATATATGGCTGTGTCCGAAGTTTTGATATCAGCGCGGTCTTGGTCCGCAAAAATAAAGGTAAGCAATCTCCTATTTACTATATCAGCAAAACCTTAGTGGATGCCGAAACATGCTATCCACACGTCGAGAAGTTGGCTCTCGCACTGGTCGTAGCTTCACGTAAGCTTAGCCCGTATTTCTAGTGCCACCCAATAAAGGTGATAACAACTTTCCCATTGAGAAGCATCCTACACAAGCCCAAACTTTCGAGTAGGCTCGCTAGGTGGGCCATAGAGCTCAGCGAGCACGAGATATCCTACTATCCAAGAACTCCCATCAAGTCGTAGGTACTTGCCGACTTTGTCGCCGTCTTCAGCGCAGAGATACTGTCAGAGGTGGAACTGGAGGCCGTTCGCGCTTCTCCCAATGCCAGCCTCTGGACTCTCTACACTGACGGTGCTGCTAATGCCTCGGGATCGTGACTGGGACTCTTCCTCGAAGTCCCCACGAGCGAAATAATTCGTTAGTCCTTACGATACACCAAGATGACTAACAATGAGGTCGAGTATATGGCTGTGATTGCAGGTATGAAGTTAACCATCAAATACGGGGCTCGACGACTCATCCTCCACTGCGACTCCCAACTCGTTGTAAACCTTGTCACCGGAAATTATCAAATCAAAGAATAGAGGTTACAGAAATACCAATCAGAAATCCATAAGCAGATGACTGAGTTCGACGAGTGTCGCTTCGAACAAATACCCAAAGAAAAGAATGTCGAGGTGGATGGCTTAGCAAAATTAGCCGCGACCACTAAGACCATCAGCAAGGAAAGCGTTGTCACGCTACTCCATTCGGTCATTGATCACGTTGAGGTACTTTCTTTAAACCTTACTTGGGACTAGCGCAACCAGTTTTTATCCTATCTGCAGGAAGGGGCACTCCCACGAGACAAGAAAGAAGCCAAAAAAACTCTGCATGCAAGCCGTTCGATTCAGCCTAATAGAGCATGATGTCTACAAAAAGACGTTTGGCGGACCCCTTGCTAAATGTCTTGGCCCACACCAAACGAGACAAGTACTAGAAGAGATGCATAATGACCATTGCGGCGCCTCATCTGCTACCTCATCCGAGCCGGTTATTACTGGCCCACTATGAAAAAAGAGGCAGTTGAGTACGTTCGTAGGTGCGAACAGTACCAAAAGTACGTCCCCATGATACGTCAACCAGGAGAGCTTCTCCACTCAGTCACCTCACTTTGGACTTTCATCAAGTGAGGAATGGATATAATCAGTCCCCTACCAGCATGAAGCAGGTGCGTATGCATAAATACATGATATGTTGCTGCGGCATCCCTAAAGAGATCACCTGCGACAACGGCCCCCAGTTCGTCGGACAAAAGACAACCAAGTTCTTCAAGAGATGGCACATTAAGTGGATACTCTCCACTTCATATCCTCCCGCCGCCAACGGCCATGCCGAGTCCTCCAACAAAACAATTGAACATATTAAAAAAGAAACTCAAAGAAGCTAAGGGGCTTTGGAAACAAAATTACTACCAGAAGTATTGTGGGCACATCGAACCACACCCAAATCCAGCACAGGAGAAATGCTGTATTTCTTGGTCTACGGAATTGACGCGGTCATACCCGTCGAAATAGCGCAACAAAGCCTGAGATATTCACACACCAGTGGAGCAGATAATGACAAGAACCGACTTCAAGACTTAGACGAGGCCAAAGAATGAAGGGATATGGCCCATATAATAATGACGGCCCAAAAAAACAAGTTTAAAGGTATTACAACAAGAAGGCAAAAGTAAGGCCTCTCAAAGTGGGTGATTACGTCCTCAAAGCCAAAATATTGGCGTCAAGGGATCCAAATGAAGGAAAATTGGGTACCAACTGGGATAGACCAAACAAAATCACGGCAGCGGTGAACAAAGAAGCATTTCACTTTGAAATGATGGAGGAAAAAACACTCCAAAATAACTGGAACATCGCGCACCTCAAGTACTTCCACTCCAAATACTCTTTTTCCCTTATCCGAGTTTTGTCCCAATTGGGTTTTCTCGTGAAGGTTTTCAATGAGGCAATGGAGGGGACACCTAGTGGTATGTGAGAGCAAGTTTATTACATCGACCTGTCGACACAGGCTCCGGCCCGATGTAATAAAGGGACTACACTAGTCAAATCTCCGCAGTATGGGCAAAACTCCACATCTTACAGAATTATCTCCATTATGTAAGCGGCTGAGGCCATTATCTCCATTTTGTAAGCGGCTAAGGCCATTATCTCCATTTTGTAAGCAGCTGAGGCCATTATCTCCATTGTGTAAGCGGCTAAGACCATTATCTCCATTGTGTAAGCAGCTAAGGCGATCACCATTAAGCGTCAACCCAGTTCGATCACGACGGATAATACTTCGACGACAGTCAAAATCCTATCCTACTGGATAAGGCCATCGCGATTAAGCATCGACCCAGTTCGACCACGATGGATAATACTTCGACGACAGTCAAAATCATATCCTACCAGCTAAGGCCATCACCATTAAGCTTCGACCCAGTTCGACCACGACGAATTACTTCGACGATAGTCGAAAGCATATCCTACTGGCTGAGGCCATCGCCATTAAGCGTCGACCCAGTTCGACTACGACGGATAATACTTCAACGACAACCGAAGTCATATCCCACTAGCTAAGGCCATCACCATTAAGCGCAACCCAATTTTACCACGACGGATAATACTTCGATGACACTCAAAATCATATCCTACTGGGTAAGGCCATCGCCATTAAGCGCCATTAAGCGTCGATGCAGTTCGACCACGACGGATAATACTTCGATGACAACCGAAGTCACATCCTACTGGCTAAGGCCGTTGCCATTAAGCGTCGACCCAATTCGACCATGACAGATAATACTTCGACGACAATCGAAGTCATATCCTACTGGCTAAGTCCATTACCATTAAGCGTCGACCCAGTTCAACCACAATAGATAATACTTCAACAACAGTCAAAAATCCTACTAGCTAAGGCCATCACCATTAAGCATCGACCAAGTTCAACCACGACGGATAATACTTCGACAACAATCGAAATAATATCCTACTGGCTAAGGCCATCGCCATTAGGTGTCAACCCAGTCGACTACGACGGGTAACACTTCGACGACAATCAAAGATACGTCTTATTCAGCTACTAAGATCGCACTTTGACTTGCCCACAATGGAGGTTAGTCCTAAGGGGATCACCCCCAGTTAATCCACCCCCAAGGATCGCCTACATCATTTCGATATTTCTCAATCACGATAAGATTCCTTCAAACAAACAAACATTGCCTCTACGAAGGTATAGTTTCAAAAAAAAAAATAACCAGAAAGGAGTAACGACAAAAGGTACAATTCATATATTACAGCAAAAGAATGTATTTACATTTAGCCTCGCGAAGGGGCCCCTTTACATTCCAAAAAACAAAAAGGAAAAAACATATCAATTTAAGGCTGCTCGCCATACCATCTGTCGCCCCCCCCCCCCCCCCGATTGTTCACCGCAGTCCATCGGTCCTAGGGCGGTACGCTTCGTTCTACCAGGAGTCAGAGTCTACCCGGTTGACATCCTCTAAAGTATAGTCCTTACATTTAGGGGAATATGAACTATTCCCGCAAGCTTCCCAAGCGGAACAAGCCTCAAGCTGCCGCATCTAAACCTCCTCCTCTGTAGCTCTCCCTGCGGCATGAATCTCCTTGAACACGTCCAGTTTGGCCTCAAAATAAACCCATATCTCATGCACGTCACAACTAGTATCCCGGTCAAAAGAGGGTGAAATGAAGAAAGCTTCGAAGGCCGAGCCGCATCCTCAGGCCTTGGTCAGGCACTCTGCCTAAGAACGCCAACCTCTGCCGTATTGGCTGCAAGTTTGGCAGTCGGCTCTGCCACCCTGCATTGCAGATCGGCATTCTCCGCCGCCAGCCCCTAACTAATCCCCAGCTCTTCGCCCCTCGACTTGAGGAGCGATTCCAACTCACTATTACGGGCCACGGCCCACATCAGCTCTGCGTCCGCCTACTCCAATTCCTCTACTCTACGTTCCAGTTGGCTTCCTTTTGCTTAATAACCCCCCCCCCCCCCCCCGAACACACCTGAAACTCAGGATCCTGCTGGAACATATCCACCGCCAACTGGTTCTTGGAGCAATACCGCTGGTAACTCTTCACCATCTTATTGAAAATGGTCGCCTTCTTCTGCTTACAGCGCCTCTGCTCCATCTCCAAAACAAGGGTCTAGGCGTTTGGCGAGGCACGCTACTCCTTTCATCTCCAGTAGCCACCGCCTTTCCTGTCTCAAGCCTCCACCTTTTGCTCTCCACTGAGTCCTCGCCCTCAGAAGACTCGTTTGTAGGTTGCCTAGTCGGTACCAATGGCATCGTATCACTTGAAATCGCCGCCACAGGCACAACCCCTCGCAAAGAAATCACATAGATGCCTCCTCGAACGGATGCACAAAGTGTCTCTTGGGTATCAGAGGCCATACCCGAGTGTGCGGAGGTAGATACCGCCGCCCTCTTCTTCGGAATGCCTCGATCTGTCAACACAGATGACTCAGTCAATAAAACTTGTAAAACCTACTTATTAAAGTCAAGAAACTACCTGAAGGGCCTGCGAGGCCGTAATGCTGAATAAATGCGGACCATGCGCGGGTCTCCTCCGCATAAGGTAGAAGATCGGTGATCCATTGCCTAATGGCATTGATGAGCCAAGGGGTGTGAGCCCTTGCTGTAAACAAAAAAGTAATAACAATACCATCATAATCGTCGCTACCACGTACGGTAAAGATTTTAATGAACGGAAACACTTACGTTTCGAATTCCACTTCTACGGGAATCCGATAGGGTTTAATTCTAGGTGCTCCATCTCAATGAAGAAATACCTGCACCAGTACCCGCGACTGGGTCGGTCATCAGTCCTAACCATCAATCCCTTCGCACCACGACTCCTCAAATGTAACATGGTTCCCCTTAGGTAGCTGGCGCTGAATAGCTGCAAAATATAGTGGATGGAGACCTCACATCCAGCTAGCTTAGAATATGTGGAAAGTATCCAACATAACTTTAAGGTATAGGAAGTGAGCTAAGATAGGCACACGTTGTAAAAAAAAAAAGAGTTCCTCTGCTAAAGGAAAGATAGGGAGATCGTAACTAATTAATAACGGGTACTCATAGAATGTGCAAAACCCTGGCGTATGGACGTTTGCGTAATTAGTTCCTATGGAAACCATCTCCACATGAGCAGAAATGTCTTCCAATGAATGAAGATCGTCCAAATGTTCTTTCTTTAACTCAGAATGCTCAGAAGGTGGCACAGGAGAGTCCTTGTTAAAGTCATTCCGGGTTAGAACTTTCTTTGGCGGCACGTTATCCACGTGGCATCAGTGGCCCTTAGGTTTTCCCGCCGGGATTTAGCCATGGTTTCCATTCAGGGAATAAAGAAGGACACAATAGAAAGGAAGGTTTCTGAAAAACGGTGGAGTTCTGATAAAAGAAGGAGTTTACTCAGAAGGCAAGAGAAGAATGCTTGTAAATGATCAAAAGTTACATCAAGTTAAACCCTTCCCCTATTTATAGGGTTGGGTGGCGTTAAAATTGAACTGATACATTTCAAACGGGCGCAGGAAACCAAAACATCATAACGCCTTTCTATGTTACCTCGGGAATACGCGTAATGATGATGCATGCGTATGCTGATGTCACTTAAAAAAGGGATTGTGCGTCAGCTTTTCGATGGCCTCAAACATTATCTCACACCCGTTACGCTACCATCTTTGAATCAGGTCAAATTCTCCCCGAACAGAATTTGATGATCCGCCCATCGAGGACGCACCTTGATGCGACCTCGATGAGTGGAGGGATTAACTGTATGGGGTCAAATTCGACCCACTACGTCCCTACATCGGCACCTCAAGCCCCGTCGTCCTGTCGAGGGCATGTATTTTGTCTATGTATATTTAGTATTTCGAGGAGGGTCCCTTGGGGTATATGGACCCAAGCATTGTAATAAGGGGCATCCATTGAACGATTATTGATCCATCTCTCTATCTCTCTCTCTATCTCTATCTTTAAAATTCATATTCTTTATCTTTCAAACTGCTAAGATCGGAAACAAAAAGAACACATCCTATATCACAAGGTCTTAATATATTCGATTACGATTTACCCTTGATTTCTTTTGATTGATTTGCTTGGAAAGTACTTGATAACTTTCAAGTCAAACAAATGGTACATTTGTTTGGAAAGTATCAAGCTACCCTTTAGATTTGGGGAAATACCAAGAAATTTCATGCATGGCTGCACCAACTTAAATTCTTAGTCATGACATACTATCGTTCGATGGCAAAAGTGAAAGGTAAAATTGATCAGCACATCCTTCATTCCAATAGAAATAGCATTAGCCTTAGACCATGAAATAGGCTCGAGAGGCGGATTTAGGATTTCTAGTATATAAGTATACTACCAAAAAAGGAGGAAAAAATATATTATGCGAGAATTGATCTCTATTCCTCTTAGTAACTATCACAACATTCAACCAAGTGCAACATTCAATCTTCTTGGAGCGTGAGTGTCAATAGTTAATATTATATCAATTTTAAAAATAGAAAAGGGTCAGATATGCCTCTGAACTATACGTATTGGATCCATAATGGCCTCCATCCACCTATTGGGTCAAATATGCCCTTCCATTAATGTTTTTGGCTCACAAATGCCATTTGAGTTAACAGAGGGACGAGTGTCATCGTCTTGTTGGTTCATTCTAAATATTTCATAATTAATTAAAAAGACCCATTATTCATACCCAAAAAATATTTTTCGAAAGAAATTCTTCTAAAACTTTTTTTACTAAAAACTGAAGAAAAAAATGATTTTTTTTTAGTTTTTACAAAAAAAAAGAGATTTTTTTTACTAAAACAATATTTTTATAAAAACAAAATAAAATCTAAAAAGCAATATTTTTGTAAAAACTGGAAAAAAAAAGATATTCTTTGCTTAAATTTCCAAATTTTTTCAGTTTTTACTATAGATCCATTTTTTATTCTAGATTTGTTTTTCTAGTTTTTTTGCTAAACTGGAAACAATTGGAAAAAAAAAGCTAGAAAAATATTATGTGATGGAGTAAAAATTTCACAACACGTATCCAACTTAAACTCTATATTATAATACAATAATACACATATATCATCGTTGTAAAAATGGGAAAAAGCTGGAAAATTTGCTTTGATGTGACTAGGTTTTTTGCTAAACTAGAAAAAACTTGAAAAAGAAAAAGTTAGAATAAAAATGGGTCTTTTGTAAAAACTGAAAAAAGCTAGAAATTTTAGCAAAAAATATCTACTTTTTTTTAGTTTTTACAAAAATATTGTTATTTAGATTTTATTTATTTTTTTACTAAAATGATTTAGTAAAAAATTTATTTTTTGTAAAAACTGGAAAAATAATACATTTTTTTCTTCAGATTTTAGTAAAAAAAAGTGTTAGAAGAATTTCTTTCGGAAATTATTTTTGGGGTATGAATAATTTGTCTTTTTAATTAATTACGAAATATTTAGAATGGACTAACAGGACGATGACACGTGTCCCTTCGTTAACTCAAATGGCATTTGTGAGCCGAAAACATTAATGGAAGGACATATTTGGCTCAATAGGTGGATGAAGAGCATTATTGATCCAAAACGTATAATTCAGGGACATATCTGATCCTTTTTTGTTTTAAAAAATATGTACATAAAATATCTAATTTGCAGAGATCATAGTTCACGTGCCCCATATTTATGCCAGTAAATTCGCCCCTGGAGATAGCTGTATTATACGCCTGCTAAGACCATTTCCATAATGGACTTTGAAACCTCGCCTTCCGCTGATATCTCATCACATACCATTACTCGCCTTCGACAAAGGTCAGTTAATCTCTTCAGGCAATGGACTATATTTTCAGAGTTTTTGGAGCAGCGACGTACTTAAGATTTTGTGTAACTGTCTGTCCATTATCACAGTTTGTTTGTAAGTGGATTTGAGTCTTAAATTTGAACCATAGTGTTATTAAGGCTGTATCCGGTTTCGGTTCTGGGTCTATTTGGGTCTGCGGTTCCGATTCTGGAGGTTCTGGACCCGGAACCGCTACCATCCGGTTCCGGGTACCATCCGGTTCTGGTTCTGGCGGTTCCGGTTCCGGCGGTTCTGGCGGTTCCGGCGGTTCCCGGTGGTTCTGAAAATTTTTTTTTTTTAAATCAATATCTTGTATAGTAGTCATTAATATATTGTAGAGTATATTTTTTATGGTGTACTATGTTATTAGTATAGTATATATTGTGTTTGGTAATTAGTATATATCGTGTATAAGTAGTGTATATTTTGTATATAAGTAGTATATATTGTATTTAAGTAGTATATATTGTATATAAGTAGTGTATATTGTGTTGTAGTTAGTAATTAGTATAAATTGTATATAAGTAGTATATATTGATTAAAGAATGTTGTCATTAGTATATTGTGTTGTATGTTATATATTGTATGTTATATAAATATTTAAGGATTGATATAGAAGTAAAGACAAAGAAATATTGAGACAAAAGATATTCAAGGATATGATAAAGAGCATATTTATTGAACAAAATGGCATATCTTTCTTAGTCTTCCTTCCCCCAATGGAATGAGCACAACATGGTACTAATACCACCATTAAAAGGAAAAAAACTAAAAGAAGACATGCCAATGTACAAGTTACATCATAATTTATGCATTATTTCTAACAAATCTCATAAAACCTTCAAGGTTTGGAGGTGGTTGTGTTGGCGGTGGTGGAAATGAAGCTTGTTCATCACCACTTCCGGGTGAAGTTGCTTCCTGAGCAAGTTCTGCTATCATTTCTTCATAGCACTCATCTATTTCTGGTTGTGTTTCAGCTAGGCCAAAGTTCCTTCTTTCTGCGCGGATCCAATCTCGAAAAAGCACTGATTTTTCCAATCTGTCCCGCATCGACGCTCTGTGATCACCTATTTGTAGTCTTGCTTGACTAAAAGCGCTCTCCGATGCAACAGTTGACGCTTGAATCGACAGAACATCCCGAGCCATCCTTGCAAGAACGGAGAAATGTTTTTCCCTTGTCTTCCACCAATCCAAAAGGTCGAAAGAGCCGTATGGATTCTCATTCTCTAGTCCCTGCGACAAATAAACTTGAAGCTCATTTAGATGGGAAATTTCATCTAAATTATCCCCTTGAGTACCCCTGAACTCCGTCCACGATTTAAGAGTTGTTAAGCCAGCAGCTCTTTTAGACGACTGTGATGTAGACGAAGTAGGGGTTGTAATATTAGGCCTAGCATGCTCTACCGCCTGTTTATAAGCATTATAAACAGTTTGAGCATTAACTTTAGTTGATGCTTTCGCATCAGCTAGTGTAGCAATTTCTACTTCTGAAAGATCTAAAGATTGATAAATAGTAGAATACCAAAAGTTAGGACCTCCTAATTTCATAGTTGGATTTAACATAGCAGACACACCATATATAGGAGGGATTGGAAAAAAAATATTTTTTTAACTTCTTTTTCATTTCAGTTATTGCAATTTCATAAATGTCCCCTCCCTCGCTAATATCAACAAACAAATTAGCAAGTGCGGCAACATAAACTAAACAGTTAGAAATAGTTGGATAATATTGGCCAGATAAAGCATTTGTAGCCACATGAAAATGTTCTAAAAAATCTAAAAGAATTTTAACGTTTCCTCACCATAATCCCGAGAATTATACGTAGCATTAATTGGGTTTCTATATTCGTACGCTACTACTAAACTTTCGTACATGTAATTCCACCTAGTCGGGCAAGGTTTAGGAACCTTTCTTTCTCTAAGGCCATATTCGTCACACTTTTTAAAATATTCTCTAAGTCTACTTCTACGGTTTGAATAAAATAGCCAATTAAGATCCATTTTAACCTTTTCAATTTCTAAGTTTAACATTCTCATACCATCACCAACAATTAAATGATAAATATAACATATATATCTAACATGGAAAATATTAGTAAAAGCAGGATTAAGTGTTCTAGTTAGCATACCTATTGCACTAGTGTTGCTAGAAGCGTTATCCATAGAAATTGACATTATTTTATCACTAAAACAAAAATATCTGCATACATCTGAAACAGTGTTTGCAATAAACCTACCCGTGTGCCGTGAATTAATTATCCTATATGCAATAATGCGTTTTTGCATTGTCCAGTCTTCGTCTATCCAATGACTGGTTACGGTTAGATAATCACAATCATTTATTACTTCTACCAATATCAGTTGTAACAGACATACAATTAGTTATATGGGTAAATAAATAGCGCAAGTATTGTTCATATTCATGCTTGTATTTATAAATATCGGCGTTAACTGTGGCGCGAGGCCAACCTTTATACGTAGGATTAAATACTCTTCTAATATAATGAATCCATGCAGGATTAGAAGCAAAAGAATAAGGCAAACACATAACAGTAATCATTTTAGCTAATTCTTCACGATCCTTATTTGGATCGTAATATAATATACCTCCGGTGACTGTGTTTATTCCTGGAGAATCAGAACTTGTCATCCCCTCTTGTTGCGCTTTCAATTGCAAATATCTAGCCTTATCGCTAGGGTGTAATCTTATATGCTTAACTAAACTACCCGTGCCGCTACGATCTCCAGTATACCTATGAACAAGTAATTTCCCACAAGATTTACAATTTGCCTTATCTTGTTCTCTTAGTTGAATAAAAAATTTCCAAACTAATGATGTTTCTGTACGTTTAGGAGGTTGTCTACTAAAACTGGGAGTTTGTACGGGTGGGTGTGCCGGTTCATCACCTAAGTTATGAGCAGGACTAGTAGGTGTATCATCTAAATCTACTGGAGCTTGGGTTTCATCATCATCCTCATTTCCCTCTAAGATAGGTGCATTAGGATAAAGAGCATTCATAATATCATCGTCTATTCTATCACCAACTGCTACATCATGTAGAAAATCAATATCGCTAAATTGAAAACACGGGTGATCACTATCAAGGATTCCGAAGGGTTCATTAGGATTTCTAGGTTGGCTACTACTTTGAACTTGCTTATCTTTTCTAGGTCGGGGAGCCGGGGGAAGGGTAGTATTTTGGCCACTACTTTCACCGGTTTTAGCTTTTCCTATACCAAATATTTTTTTCAACGAAAATGCCATAATAGATATAATTAAGCAAACTAACAACACACAAAAATATTCTTAGCACGTAAGAGTTGAAACGAGTTACCGGATTGACAAACAACTTCTTGAAAATTGAAAATCGTTGAAATTGAACACTTGAAAACTTCAATTCAACAACTTCACAATGTTTCACGAATTTGCAACAATAAATTAAGCACTTGCACTAGAAAGATTGAAAGAGAGCTTGAGACATATTGATGAATTGGTGAATAAAATGAAAGAATGAGGGGGTATTTATACTTGAGAAATGGGAAATAGTGTAATTATATAAAGTTTGGGGTTAAATTAAAGTTTGGGGGCCAAATGGCTATTTTTTAAACTTTCAAACGGCTACTTTTGAAAAAGAGCCGTTTGGAAATTATTTTTTTAAAAAAAAGTTTTTTTTTGAAAAATTACCGTTACAGAACCATTTGGAACCGCCAGAACCGGTCCGGTTCCGGTTCCGGCGGTTCCGGTTCTGGCGGTTCCGGTTCTGGCGGTTCCAACGGGTAGAACCGCCCCGTCACGGTTCCCGGAAACCGCCGGAACCGGGCGCCGGAACCGGCAGAACCGCCAGGACCGCGGTTCCGGTTCGGAGCTGCCAGATTTACAGCTTTATAGCCAATACAGTTCAGTTTGACCCTCCCCACACTATTGTTTAAAGCTTTGTTTCTGTCCAAATGCAGTTTGTTATAAGGCCTAATGGCCAATACAGCCTTTTACTTTTACTCATTACCTTTCTGGGGCTCGGTAATGAACTAGGCCTTCTCGTGAGAAATTTAAAGAAATTTTTACCTCTTATAGCAAAGGTTAACACTTTATTTATTTTAAAAAATACCTTAGACAATAAATTTGCATCGAGAAAATAAATCAAGAACGAAAAATATTACAATAATCGTAATATTTTATTTTAAATATTTGAATGTACAATCTCTATGAATCCTCTGATTCTTCTTTTCAATAATAAATGAATTCAAGAGCCTTTGAGCTTGATCTTGAATCTATATTTGTTGTCACGAATGATGATCTTGTTCTTGAGCTTGAGCTTAATTTCTTGGACTTGAACTTGATTTGGTCTTCGTTCTTGAGCTTGAACTTGATTTGTTCTTCGTTCTTGAGCTTCAACTTGATTTCTTGAAATTAAACTTGAAGCTTGAAACTTGTGGAGGAATTTGCAGCGTTTGATCCTCAATCTCTTTCTTGCTTCCGTTATAACTTCTGGTGTCTTTTCTGATTTATGAACACCCTATTTATAGTTGTGGAAAGGAAGAGTTATGATAAGAACATACTCTTTCCAACCAATCAAATTGAAGTGTGACATGACTGCATTTGATTGGCCAGAACATGTCACTTGCACACGTGGCGCGATTTCATTAGCCTTTTAGTGTGACTAGGCATGCCTTGTTATTTTGACACGTGACATGGTCCTATTCGCTCTTCCGCTTGACTTGGCGCGCCACGTCATTTGACACGTGGCACCTAACTGGACATCTAGGAAGATGACATCTTGGGCTTAATGATGTGTGCTTATTACTTTAGCCTAATTAAATGGGCTAGCCCAATAATATTGTTCTTATATAACTAATTTAATTATATTAGC
Source organism: Nicotiana benthamiana (assembly GCA_034376525.1). Classification (NCBI taxonomy): domain Eukaryota; kingdom Viridiplantae; phylum Streptophyta; class Magnoliopsida; order Solanales; family Solanaceae; genus Nicotiana; species Nicotiana benthamiana. The sequence continues at coordinate 128,408,938 of CM067332.1, read as the reverse complement.
CCAAAATATTTATTTGGACTAATATATTTAAAATATAATTCAATTACTTATTAAATTTGAATTCAATAAATTTTATATGCCTACAAATACCCCTGCTTCAAATCTTGTCGGATATATTTGTCAAGTATTTAAAGACAAGGATTGAAGTATTACGACTAACACCCCTTTGTTTTCTTTTTCCAAGGAAAGTCACTTTTCTTTTACATCTCAATATGCAGCTTTCAAGATTAAGTAAACAATTCTTGAATCCAAGTACCAGATGGATTCCCTTAGGCAAATTTTACGTAAACATGGCTTTTTGCCTTGCATGGACTTAAGTCCAAGACCAAGTCACGTTGGTCTTGAATTGTTTCTCAAAAATAGCGCAATCTCCATTTAGAATCCAACTTCATTCAAATGTTTAATTAGACCCCTACTTAATTATGAAATACGTGTATTACTATTCGAGCAGTAGTCAAATTACTACATTCCAGTTCAAGTTGGAAATTACTTCTTGGAGCTGCCTCAACAGGTGATCCCACATCGGAAGTTATTCTTTTAAGTCGTCTCTGCCATGCCTCTATAAACTCTTATGCTCGTATTGTATGCATCAACTCTCATTATTTACAAACTATTGAGTCTAGTTTTATGGACTTGGAAGTATTAACGCGAAGGTAATTTCTTCTTTTTTGTACTTTTTTATTTGTTTTACGTTATTGTCTCTTTTTATTCCTTTTAGTCAAACTACGAAATCCTTTAAAAGTTTGTGATGAAGGACATCAAAGGTTCGTGATAAAGATCTTTAAAATTTGCGATGAAGACTTTTAAAAACTCGCACAATGATCTTTAAAAGTTCCATTAAAATTGCGGGCAAGACATATAAAAGTTCGCGATGAAGACCTTTAAAAGTTCGCCGTGAAGATCTTTAAAAGTTCACAACAAATACCTTTAAAATTTGCGAGGAAGACCCATAAAAGTTCGTGAGAAGATCCATAAAAGCTCGTGGTCAAGATCTTAAAAGTTTGCGGTGAAGACCTTTAAAAGTTCGGGACGAATACCTTTAAAATTTACAGCAAAGACCTATAAAAGTACGTGCAAATATCATTAAAGCTTGTGGTAGAAATCCTTAAAAGTTGGCAGCGGGGACCCTTTAAAATTTGCCACGAGCACCTTTAAAAGTTCAACACGAGCACCTTTAAAAATTCAAAATACGCGCCTTTTAAAAGTTCAGAACGAAAACCTTAAAAATCCGAATACCTTTAAAATTTGATATGAACACCTCTAAAATTTGGTTGCCTTTAAACATTTGAGACGAACACCTTTAAAAGTTCGCCGCGAAAACCTTTTAAAATTCGGATGCTTTTAAAAGTTCAAGATGAACACATTTAAAAGTTCGCAACGAAGATCATTAGAAATTCAGATGTCTTTAAAAGTTCGCGACGAACACCTTTAAAAGTTCGCAACAAAATCGTTAAAAACTCGGATGCCTTTAAAAGTTCGAGACGAACACCTTTAAAAGTTCGCAACGAAAACCGTTAATAACTCGGGTGCCTTTAAAAGTTTGAGACGAACATCTTTAAAAGTTCGCAATGAAAACCGTTACAAACTTGGATGCCTTTAAAAGTTCGAGACGAACACCTTTAAAAGTTCGCAATGAAAATCGTTAAAAGAAGTCCGACACAGACATCCCCCCTTTTTTTAAGGTAGAGGGCAGACTTGGAGACTAACAAACTTGAACGTTTGTGAACCTGAAGGCACAAAGTATCCCTGGACTTCAATGCAAATACTTGACATCCTCCTGAAATCGGCCCATTGAAGATATTACTTTACCATGGAGGGTTTCCCCCCTTTAAATCAAATGAGATCAAAGTTCAATAGGAGGATGGCATTTCAGCTTGATTTTACATTCCTCCATACTTCACTCGGACAACAATTGGGCAAATATGTATTTTTTGAACTTATGCGACTGAACTTAGAATGAAACTCTAAGCCACCTACGTACCTCGGTGAAGAGGATCAAGTCATACCGTAGTTCAGAATGGGTAGTTTTTTTCTACGTCCAAAATTTGCCTAGGTCGCCTCTTTCAAGATTTTCAACCTAGCGGCCTTTTTTGCGTCCTACCTTTTTCCTAGGCCGCCTCTTTCAAGAGTTTTGCCATTGCGGACACTTTTTAGGGGCCGTATACAGTTTAGACTCATGCGGGGCAGGAGTATAGCAACATGTAGTTTAGGCTCATACGTCAAGGAGCGTCATGACTTGCAGTTTTGGCTCGTACGTCGAGAGCATCATGAGTTGCACTTTAGGCTCGTATGTCAAGGAGAGTTGCAACTTCTATGATAAAATTTTTGCAACTGAACTTAGAATAAAACTCTAAGATGCTTACGCACCTCGGTGAAGAGGATCATGTCATACCGTAGTTCAAAATGGGTAGATTTTTTTTTGCGTCCTAACTTTTGCCTAGGCCGCCTCTTTCGAGATTTTCAACCAAGCGAACTATTTTTTTAGGGGCCATACACAGCTTAGACTCATGCGGGCCAGGAGTATAGCAACATGCAGTTTAGGCTCATGCGTCGAGGAGCATCACGACTTGCAATTTTGATTCGTACGTCGAGGAGCATCATGACTTGCAGTTTAGGCTCGTACGTCGAGGAGCGTCATAACTTGTAGTTTTGTCTCGTACTCAAGGAGCATTATGACTTGCAGTTTTGGCTCGTACGTCGAGGAACATTGCTACTTCAAGGATTATACTTCTTCAAAAACTTGCCGTTGATAGGGCTAATCCTCATACCATCTACATCAACCGGCTTGTATGTCCCACTTGAGTAAGCTTCTTGTAAAACATATGGCCCATTCCATTTTGAAGTGAACTTCATTACAGGTTTATGGGAAGTAATTATGGGTCTTCGTACAGCAAGGACTTGATCTCCTACTTGAAAGGATCTCTGGTGAACTCTTTTATTGAAGGCGCGAGATAATCGAGCTTGATAACATTCAAGACTCTGTTGAGCTTCCAATCTCTTTTAATCAAGAGGTTCCAACTCTGCTAACCGAAGTCGAGCATTTTCTTCATCAGTAATCCCTTCTTGAATAGCCAGTCGTAACGAAAGTTTTGATGCTTAAGTGGCAAGATGACTTCGACTCCATAAATGAGTGAATAAGGAGTCGCCTACGTTGGTGTTCGATGAGTCGTCCTATATGCCCATAGAGCTTCTTCCATACGGTCATTCCAATCTCGTTTGGATTTGGAGACGACTTTCTTTAACAAGTTGCATAGAGTCTTGTTGAATACCTCAGCTAGACCATTTGCAGCAACATTGTACATCGAAGAGTTACATTGCTTGAAGCCAAAGAGATCACAAATCTTGTTCATCAACCTATTATCAAATGGTTTTCCATTATATGTTATTATGTAACGAGAAATGCCAAAGCGATAAATGATGTTTACTCGGATGAAACTTGCAACAATTTCCTTCTTTACTTCCTTAATAACAACAGCTTCAGCCCATTTTCAGAAGTAGTCAGTTGCAGCCAAGATGTATAGGTGTCCACCAGAGGACTTTGGTAGTGGTCAAACAACATCCAATCCCAAGCGTCAAATGGCCAGGATACAACAGTCGGGTGCAATATTTCAGGAGGTTGATGAATAAAATTCTCATGGAATTTATAAGCCTTGCATCTTCGAGCGTAGTCCAAGAAATCTTTTACCATCGTTGGCCAATAATATCCCATCTTTTTTATATGGAAGTGGAGCTTTGGTCCAGACTGGTGTGACCAGCATACCAGAATGTGCCTCTTGAAAAGTTTGGAGAGCCAGAATGTGCCTCTTGCAAAGCTTGGATATTCTCTTAGGCATCGCAAGAGTACTCCCTTGAACGACCTTCTGCATAGAGTATCCTTGTAGTAAAGAAAGTGAGGTGCACAACGACGGATTTCAGTCATTCTGCTCGGGTTTTCTGGAAGTATCCCATAGCATAAATAGTCGATAATGGGTTGTCGTCATTCTTCTTTCTCAAACTTCAAAAACGGAACAAGATGTTTGAGTTCGTTTTCTTCACCTTCAGCCACATTTGGCGGCGCTATTACCCATTTTTGGCAGACAGTAACTTGCACTTGATCAGGCAGGGTTAAAGATGAAGTTAGGGCAACTAAAGCATCAGCCTTCTTATTTTCTTTCCTTGGCACATGCTGAATAGTCACATCACAGAGCCATCCCATCAACTTTTTAGCGTAATCATGATATGGGCGTAGTTCAGGCATCTTAAATTCGTAACTACCCAAAAGGTGATTGGTCACTAACTGGGAGTCACCAAAGACTTGCAATTGTAATTGCTTCATATCAATGTCCATTTCAAGCCCATGTATTAATGCTTGATATTCAGAAACATTGTTGGAACAGAGTTGTGTCACGGCCCAAAAATTCCTCTGAATGAGTCGTGATGGCACCTAGTCTCTAAACTAGGTAAGCCTAAAATAAATTGAAATAATATTGATATTTATTAACTTCAAATGAAATTTCTCTAAACGATTTACAATTATCAAAACCGGCAGTACAAGTCATAAGCTTTTTTAAGAGTAGTTATACAAAATAAATACATCACTGTTCAGAATAAACGGAACATATGAAAATAAGTACAATTGAAGGTGACTACGAGGACCACGAACGCTGCTGCAGGTTTACCTTGAGTCTCCACCGCGACGAATAACTACTATCGGTAAAATACCTGAATCTGTACACAAAAATATACAGAAGTGTAATATCAGCACAACCGACCACATGTGCTGGCAAGTATCTAACCTACCCCGACGATGTAGTGACGAGGATAGGACCAGACACTCACATAAACCTGTGCAGTTTATAGCGTACAAAATAATAGGAAACAAATAATAATAATAATGGTAACAATGATCAACCACTGATACAAATAGCAGGTAACAAAAACACCATAAATGCTTACAAATAATAAATACAAGTACAATTAATTAATCGAGTCCTTCAGTTATAAATCTTTCACCAATAAATCCTTCAAGTAATAATTTCTAAGATAATATGCTTTTTAATAAATATATTTCGAATATATTTCCTTCAAATAAGTGTCTTCTAAGTAAGCATCTTTCAAATATAATTCTTTCGGGTAAAGGTCATCATGCGACGCTTCATTTTATAATCATAATTAATATATGTCTCAGTTCACTTTCATATTATCTCGGTACCTCGTATCCTCATATTTCTATTTCATATGGCACAATAATATCCTAATATTAATCAGTTTATATGTTCCATAACCTAATACAATTAAGAATGTCCAAGAAGACTCACTCACTTAACATAAACCCAAATAGGAAATCAACAAGAAAAGATAAAGTAAAAGATAAAGTTAACTTTTTTTAGGAATCATTTGATAAAGAAAATACCCCTTTCAATTGAAGTACAATATCGAAAGAATTATTACCTTTAATACGGAAACTCAATAAATAAAAATATAAAAGAAATTCATTTCAAGTAAAGTACAACCTCAAACGGTCTAAGGAAAATTTAGCTGAAAACTTAATTGAGTTAAAAATATAATAATTGTTGAAATCTAAAGTATTGAATATATATAAAACAATAAGGCGAGGTATTCTCAACACTATGAATTTCCTACACAAAGGATTACAGTCGTAAAGCAAATCTAAACTATTAAAATACTTGAATTGATAACAACACAAATACGTGGTCGTCGTTCCACACGATCCCATTTCATAATATATAAGTGGTCGGCATGCCACACGATCCCATTTCATGATATATATATATATATATATATATGTGTGGGGGGGGGGGGGGGGTTGGCATGCCACACAATCCCATTTCATAATATATAAGTGGTCGGCGTGCCACAGGATCTCACTATATAAGTGGTCGGCGTGCCATACGATCTCATTTCATAATATATAAGTGGTCGGCATGTCACACGATCCTATTTCATGATATATATATATATATATATATATATATATATATATATATATATATATATATATATATATATATATATATATATATATATATATATATATATATATATATGTGTGTGTGTGTGTGTGTGTGTATGTGTGTGTGTGTGTGTGTGTGTGTGTGTGTGGTCGGCGTGTCACATGATCCATTCCATTTTCAACTCAGTGTACTATATATTACCGGCGAAGAAATCAATAACAAATAATCAAACAATATATTACCGGCAAAAAAATCAATAACAAATAATCAAAAAATATATTACCGGCAAAGAAATAATAACAAATAATAAAATAATATCTTACCGGCAAAGAAATCAATAACAAATAATCAAACAATATATTACCAGCAAAGAAACCAATAATAAATAATTAAACAATATATTACAGACAAAGAAAACCAATAACAAATAAATAAATAATATATTACCGGCAAAGAAAATCAATAACAATTAATTAAACAATGTATTACCGACAAAGAAATCCAATAACAAATAATCAAACAATATATTACCAGCAAAGAAGAACCAGTTATAACCAAACTTATGAAATTTTTACTTAACATAATTGATACAATTACTTAGTCAAAATAATTACTTGCTTAGCTTCAAAGATCTTCAACCAAGTTATCATAAGCACCAAAGAAGAATACAACTATTTAGCAATTTAGGACTCACAGTCATGCTCGACCCCAACGTATAGATACTCGTCACCATGCATATACGTCGGACACAACACATAACAAGTAGCAAATATACTCAACTCTTATTTCCTCAAGCTAAGGTAGACCAAACACTTATCTCGTTTTGCAATCAATTCAAATATCCGACAAGCCTTTGTCTCGTGAATTCGTCTGAAGCTTCAAATTCAAGTCGAAATCGTGAAAAATTCCTTTGAAATCGCCTAAATCCGAGACTCAAATCTCAAAGGGAACTTTCCCAAGAATGAAACGAGCTACTACCAATCGGATCTACTAGCAGATATTTTCGAGCGGAACCTCGAATCCGAACTCGAATCGGCACCGGAAAATGAGGGAGGGGGTGAAAGGCAACGAGGGAATCCCCTGCACTATTAAACCTCCCATCTCTACTCTACGATCCAAGCTGACCCATTTTGCATCGGCGTTGTTATGTCGGTGCTGTGTGTTTCAGTGGCCAATTGAAAATTCAAATATGTATGTGTGTTACGTAAAGATGAGATCTTTTTTTTTTTCTGACCAAAGAATAGAAGGATTTTTTACCAAAAAAGAAGAAGTTTGCCTTGTCCTTTTATCAATCCAATATGGAAATACTTCAAACTTCAAAGATGGTGATGATGATGTGGCTATCGGGAAATTGAGGGGTTAGGGGATGAGCCACCGAAGCTTTTACTTCAAAAATCCTATTTGTGATTTGCCATCGTTAGGTAATACGGCTGTCAAGGGATTGAAGTTGGTGGAGTTGGTTTTCGGCGAGATGAGTCTAGGCCCAAGGTATTCAAAATTTATTCGGGATTCATTTATTCGTATTTCAACTTTCGGTCAATTATTTTAATTTAAGCTCTCTTCTTGAAGACTAATTGTCTTTATTCCTTTCAAAAATTTTTCGAACCTGAACCAATTTTCTCGGCATGTTACATAAGAACCGTGAAGCATGAATTTAGGAGTATAGGGGGAACGAGGTCGTATTCATTCAAAATGACTGGTCATGCCGTTACAAGATGTGTCAAGGTGACGGAGTAGGGCAAGACTTTATATTGGGGAGTGATAAATACTACACCAGCTCCGACTCCTCCACGATGCACAACACCATCAAAGTACATCTTCCACGGAGGTTGAACTTCAAGGACCATTGCATCCTTATCAGGTAAATCATCAGTTAGCTCCCAGTCATCAGGTATCGGATGACCTGCCAAGAAGTCTACTGCTTGTCTTTTTACGACCTTTTGAGGGATGTACTAAATCTTGAATTGTTGAAATTGGAGGTACCATCTCGCTAGTCGATCACTAAGAACAGGTTTTGACATCACGAACTTGATGGGATTTGCTTTAGAAACGAGACGGACAATATGAGCTTGAAAGTAGTGCTTGAACTTTTGAATTGAGAATACTAGAGCCAACCATAACTTCTCAATTGGTGAATAATTCAACGCGTTTGGTGTCATTATCCTACTCAAGTAGTAAAGAGAGTTTTCTTTCCCCTCACTATTTTCTTGGGCCAATAGTGCTCCAACAGACCTTTCTTGTGCCGCAATGTATAGTATCAATGGCTTTCCAGGTGTAGGGGCTGCTAAAACTGGTGGCTTCATCAAGTAGCATTTAATGCTCTCAAAGGCATTACTGCATGCTTGGCCTCATTTGAAAGAGACGCCTTTCTTCATAAGGCAACTGAATGGTTGACACCTCCCAGCTAGGTTCGAGATGAATCTCCTAAGGTACACTAGTTTTCCTTGCAGACTTTTCAATTCAAGGATATCCCGAGGCTCAGGCATTTTCAAAATGGCATCCACTTTGGCTTGATCAATTTCGATCCCTCGATGTCAGATAATGAAATCAAGGAACTTTCCGGAAGTAACTCCAAAGGCACATTTCTATGGATTCATCCTAAGTTGGTACCTCCGAAACAATTCAAATACCATCCTCAAGTCTTTCATGTGGTCGCCCTTCACTCTTGATTTCACCACCAAGTCGTCAACATAGCATTTGACATTCTTGTGGAGAAGATCGTCGAAAATATATTGCATACTTCTTTGGCAAGTAGCACCAGCATTCTTCAAGCCAAAAGGAATTACCTTGTAGTAATAAATATCCTTAGGAGTGCGGAACGCAGTAAGCTCTTCATCTTTTGGTGCCATGCGAATTTGGTTATAACTTGACGAACCATCCATGAAAGATATTGCCTCGTAACCAGTAGTAGCATCAATCATCAGCTCTAGACTAGGAAGCGGGAATTCACCTTTGGGACATGCATTATTGAGGTCCATGAAGTCAACGCATACTCCAATCTGGCCATTCTTCTTCCTTACAGGGACAATACTTGAAACCCATGTTGGGTATTTAACTTCCCGAGTAAATCTAGCTTCAATGAGTTTGTTAATTTCAGTTTCAATCAGGGAAACCAAGTATGACCAAAAGCGCTTTTGAGCTTGTTTAACATGGCGAGCACCATTTTTTACTGCAAGGTAATGGACTGTTACTTTCGGGTCAAAGCCAGGCATCTCTTTGTAACTCCAAGCGAATACATACCTGAACTCTTTGAGTAACTCAATATAAGTGCTCTCTTCATCAGATTCTAGTAAAGCACCTAGGTAGGTGGGTCTTGGTTCTTCATCGGTGCCAAGGTTAACTTCTTTTAAGGCATCAACTGTCGTCTTCACTCCTTCTTCAAGTTCAAGTGGAGCATCTTTCACGTCTTCATCTGCTTGAGGGTTTCCATCATTGAAGGATATGTGATAACACGCGAAACATCCTCTAATTCTGCATTATCTTCCATTAAATTTGGATTGCCATTCTCGACTTGTACAGTAACATGATACGAAGAACCCATACTTTCTTCTTCTTCATCATGTTCCTTAGTATAGACCATATATGGCTTTCCTTCAGTACTTCATTCTAGAAGAAACCAAACTTTGGAAATCCCTAGAGATCTCCTGGGTTTTGTGTGAAACAAGTTTTCTTATGCTTTGAAAATTTCTCCGAAACTTGTTCCCCTTCTTTAGTGGACCCAATATTTCAAACACGGAGGTCCTCGCAGGTGATTTTCTAAGTCGGTCAAAGACAGAAAGCCTGTTAGAAGCGGATGATTCACCTTCTATTGTGATATAATTGCTGCACGCCCTTCTTATTGAGATGCACATTAGTGAACGTTTCTTGTATCCCAAACCTTCATGTGGTTGCCTTGTTGCAGCTTCTGATGGGATCTTACCTAACTTTGATGGCTCGTTGGGATTGTATCCAGCTTTTGCAAATAGCTTGTAAGCGTTAGGGTCAAAACCTTCATCTGTTCTCTTTGTAGGGAGTTTCATATCTACAAACAACTTTGGGCTACAAATCCTGCAAGCGGAATTGAGGACGACATTACTGCCTCAATTCGTTTGACCGGAAGAGTTAACTCCTTTGGCATGTTGGTTTGGATATTATATGATTCACCCTCATCTTTCTTCCTTTTAGGGATATATTGGAGTGCAGAACTTTCTCTCTTTTCATAGGACACAATACCCCCTTTATGAGATTTATTCATATTGGCAGGTACCTCCTTTGTAACAGCTTTGGATTTACCAATAGTCACCTTAGCTCTTTTAGTTATGGGTTCTTCATTCTTGTTTTTCATCCCATCATCAGCTTTCATCTCTTTCACAATGCGATTCTTCAACTAGAACTTTGCATCGGCGAAGTGTGACTCAGCCTCGGTGAATGTTTCATCATCAGCAACTATTGTTTTCTCGACTTCACCCTCGTAGTATTTTAAACATTGATGGTAGGCAGATGGGACAACTTTATTCTCATGTATCCAAGGCCTCCCAAGAAAAATATTGTATTAAGTATTGGCATCGATTACATGCAACCATGCACTTGATTGCATATCTTCAATAGTGATTCCAAACCTGATCGCGCCTATGGCTCTTTGCCCCCTTGGTTGAATCCTTGGATCATCACACGACTTTCTGAGAGTTTGTTCATGGGAATACCAAGTTCCTTCATAGTGTGGATTAGCAAAATGTTCACTGAGGATCCTCCATCAATCAAAATTCGATTTACCCTTTCATCGCGCATATAGCCAACCGGGTACAATGGGCAGTTATGAGGAGTGTCACCTAGCAAAAAATCATCATTTGTGAACATGACTTTTTCCTTACAAGCATTAACTTCTTGAGGAGTGGACTCGATGGGATTTTTTGAAAAAGGTGCCAACGGTAGATCATCACTCTTTTCTTCCCTTTTTTTAAGCATGGCAACAAGAGGAATCAATACCCTCATGGGAAATCTTCATTCGGAACCAACTTAGTAAGAAATCCTCCAAGGTTACTGGATGTCGTGGCTTTTGAGGGTGGTTCATCTCCACTTTTGCTTTCTACAAACGCTTAACTGGATTCTTTTTCATTGATCTTTTTATCATCATCTTCCTTGTTGGTTGTTGTCCTAATTCTTTTTGTGGGCTCCTTTTGTGGCGCCTACGACGAATCACCAATGTCCAACCTTTATCATCATCAGGTTGATCGCCTTCAACTTTGTTGTTCTCCAATAATTCTTCATCTTTGCTTTCTTTAATACCGCATAATTCATCAGGACTAAATAATCCAAAGGTGATAGAGACTTGGTTTGCGCTTGCTTTCTCATCTTTGAGCACGATCTTCTTTTCGCGAGCCAAGTCCATGACTTTGTCCTTGAAGACAAATAACTTCTCCAAAGGGTGGCTTACAAGTAAGTGATATTTGCAGCAGTTTGGGTCATTTGTTTTCCTACCTTCTGGTCTCTTCATCCCTGGAAGCTCAATGAGATTTAACTCGAGGAGTTCTTCAAAAATGGCTGGCACATCAGAATCCAGGAATGGGTACTCTTTCTCCTACATCTCTTTTAAAGTCAACTTTCCACTTGGCTTGTCTTAAAAAGAAGTGGATTTCATACTCTGCTTCTTGCTCACCTTTGTCGTGAACTTCATAGGTGATGTATTGACATTCATAGCTTCTTTGCTCTCAGACTTGTTACGAACTTGCCCCACTTCCTGATTTCTTGCTTGTCATTCACTTTGTGAGCTTCGTAGATGGTCAGTCTTTCATTTCCAGCGGAGCCCATGCTTAATTCCATGTCATGGGCATGACTTTCAAGTTCTTCAAATGTGTCGGTCTTGATATCCTGCAAGATGTAGCACAATCCCCAATGCATGCCTTGGATGCACATCTCTATGCCTGAAACTTCACTAAGCCTATCTTTACAGTTGAGGCTTGCATTCCTCCAACAATTGATAAAGTCGATAACTGGTTTCCCCTTTTGTTGACGAGTATTTGTAAGCCCTATTATACTCATAGTGCGTCTTGTGTTATAAAAGAGATTGAGAAATTATTGCTCTAGTTGATCCCAACTATCAACAGATCCATCCTTGAGGTCTGTGTACCAATCAAAGCATTTCCTTTTAATGAGCAGAAAAATTGCTTGAAGAGGTAATCTCCATAAGTCTCATCATTGTTGCATGTATCAACGAAGTGTGCCACATGCTGCTTTGGGTTACCTTTACCATAAACTGTTGAAACTTTGGAGGTTGATAGCCAGTAGGCATCTTCAACATATCCCCCCTGCAGTTTACGGCTTTGCATATGTAAGGGAGGATTTGGCAGCAGCTTCATATTTATTCTTAATGGTTCATTCAATGAACTCCTTTAATTGATCGATTGGAATCATCCCTTCAGATGAGACAGGGATAGCCTTAGTGGATGTTGCTTGACTCCGGGGAGAGTCACTCTCTACAACCTTTGGGAGCTTGTCGGATGCATAGGTGGATTATTCTTCCATCAAAGTTCCCACCCTGTTTGTTAGCTTGTCAATTCTGGCCTCTTTATTTTTCATGCATTTGGTCAAGCCAGTGATTGCTTCTGTCATGTTATCCAACTGCTCCTCCATAGAAGAAGTGTTTGTCACCATGGCTTGCATGATTGTCGGAGAGTAGCATGGTTTTTCACACAGGTTGATCCTTGATTTGGTCGCGCTATATGGTATAAGTGGGGAGGATCCATCACTTGAAGCATCATCATATTCCTTCAATGTAGAGTGCTTGGATTCAGAGAGGTCAAGCAAATCAAGAATTTTCTTGATCTTTACAACAACATCGCTTCCTTCTTCAAATTCATTTGTGGAAGATCATGTTCCTTTTGAGGATGAAGATTCAAAAATAGGGGTTGATGCGGACGTCACATGGGATGCTTGTTGTCCCAAAGAGCTTGCCTTGCTCCTCGTAACTGTTCTGAAGCTTCTGAAGGCAACATCGAGGATGCTTTCCACATCGGCGTAGAAACTGGAGTTAGCAGCCTTGGTGGATGTTGAAGCAGAGTTGATGAACCCATTTCAATATTCTTGGACTTTGGTGATTGAAAATTTGAGATGAGAGGTAGAGATTGTCCCACTGGACGTGCCAGAATTTATAGACAATAAATTTACGTCGAGAAAATAAAATCAAGACCGAAAAATATCGCAACAATTGTAGTATTTTATTTCAAATATTTGAGTGTATAATTTTTATGAATCCTCTGATTCTTCTTTTTAATAGTAAATAAATTCAAGGGCCTTTGAGCTTGATCTTGAATCTATATTTGTTGCCACGAATGATGATCTTGTTCTTGAGCTCAACTGCTTGGACTTCAACTTGATTTGGTCTTTGTTCTTGAGCTTGAACTTGATTTTTTCTTCGTTCTCGAGCTTGAACTTGATTTGTTCTTAATTCTTAAGCTTGAACTTGATTTCTTGAAATTAAATTTGAAGCTTGAAACTTGTGGATTAATTTGCAGCGTTTGATCCACGAGCTCTTTCTTGCTTCTTGTTATAACTTCTGGTGTCTTTTCTGAGTTATGAAGATCCATATTTATAGTTTTGGAAAGTAAGAGTTATGATAAGAACAAACTCTTTCCGGCCAATCAAATTGAAGTGAGACATGACCGTATTTGATTGGCCAGAACATGTCACTTGCACACGTGACACGATTTCATTGGCCTTTTAGTGTGACAAGGCATGCCTTGTCTTTTTGGCACGTGGCATGGTCCTATTGTCTCTTCCGCTTGACTTGGTGCGTCACATCATTTGACACGTGGCACCAAACTGGGCCTCTAGGAAGATGAGATCTTGGTCTTAATGAAGTGGGTTCATTACTTTAGACCAATTAAATGGGTTAGCCCAATAATATTGGTCTTATATAGTTAATCCAATTATACTAGCCCAAACTAATATATTTAAAATATAATCCATATTATTTATTGAATTTGAATTCAATAAATTTTATATGCTCCTCGACGTACAGTCCCAATAAAGACTTGTGGAAGAATTTGCAGCGTTTGATCCACGAGCTCTTTCTTGCTTCTTGTTATAACTTCTGGTGTCTTTTCTGAGTTATGAAGACCCCTATTTATAGTTGTGGAAAGGAAGATTATGATAAGAACAAACTCTTTCCGACCAATCAAATGGAAGTGTGACATGGCCGCAATTGATTGGCCAGAACATGTCACTTGCACACATGGCGCGATTTTATTGGCCTTTTAGTGTGACTGGGCAGGTCTTATCATTTTGAAACGTGGCATGGTCATATTGGCTCTTCCTCTTGACTTGGTGCGCCACATCATTTGACACATGGCACCAAACTAGGCCTCTAGGAAGACGACATCTTGAGCTTTATGAAGTGAGCTCATTACTTTAGCCCAATTAAATGGGCTAGCCCAATAATATTGGTCTTATATAATTAATCAATTATATCAGCCCAAAATATTTATTTGGACTAATATATTTAAAATATAATCCAAATTATTTAGTGAATTTGAATTCAATAAATTTTATATTCCTACAATACCATTTAAAAAAATTATATTCTATAGATATCTTTTAAGGTTTATAGCAAAATATTTAATTTTGATTACCTTCACTAAATACGCTATTCACTTACACTATTTTCTTTCTTTTTTTACTTTAATACATCTAATTTTCTACTCCCACAACGCTCAATCTCAAAAGGGCATGAATTATTTTCTCTCTCAGTGAGGCAGCGATGGACCACCAAAAGGGCACGAATTTCTTTCTTTTTAGTGAGGCAGCAATTGAGTCATGATGCAGCGAAGGCAGTGATGGACTATAAAAAGTGAAGGCAGCGATGGCCAACTTATCTCTGTTGGCGTTTTAGTTTCATTTATTAGAGCAAACCTCAATCGCTCGTCGGCTAGTTTTAAATGTTGGAATAGTTCAAAGCTATGTAGGGCACAATTAATAGGATTGATGGCTGTTCCAATTCTGTATGTGAAAGTACTTTAAGATAAGATTCAAAGTTGCAGAAAGCAAAAAAAGAAATTTACTAGGAAAAATTTATGCCTGAAGACAGTCTCAGAACTTGCAATACTTTAGCAGCTACGGTGGGCATATATTTCAACGTCCCCACGATAAATCCCTCTGCTATGTCGATGGTGACAACCTTGTCGTCTCCGTTGACCGTTGTACCACTGCCGCGTTCCTCTCTGCCCTTGCTGACCATATTTCTCATTCCCTTTACATTGTAATTCAATGTGTCTTATTGTATTTCATGTATTTCATTGAATTCACTATATTTTTTCTTATTATATTTCAATGTATCCCGCTATAAATATGTATTTCATTGTATTCAATGTCTCTCTATATGTCATGAATGTATTCATAAGTTTTTTAATTAATATAATTTATGTATTCAGATGTATTATTTAATTTCTCTGAAGATTGCTTTTTGGGTATTTTTCGATTGAGAATCTTTTTTATAACTGAAAATATAAAATTTGTGTGTTATAATTAAGTTTGTTGAGTTATATTAGGAGTCTATTGTGTTAATTGATTTACTTTCGTTTTAAAAACAGTGTAATCCCGTATTTCACGCCGTGAATACAGTCGAATACAATAATCTGCCCAGCTGTAATCCCATGTTTCACTCCATGAATACAGTCGAATACACTCGAATACAACAACTGATTAGCTGGACTTCCCAGATTCACGCCTATTTTTGCTAATGTATTCATGAATACAATAGTTTAAATACATCAAACACATCTTATAACCACATAAAAGATATCTATAATCCGTAATATAGCAAATGTATTTATAGATGGCTAATTACTACTAAAAGATAGTGCTTTATGAAAATTTCTCAAATTTAAAAATAGCTAAATTTACAAGTGGTCATTCAAAAATAGTCATAGTTGTAAAAGTAATCCAAATTTAGCCACTATTTATGTAAAAATAAATCTGAATGAAAACACTATTCAAAATCTAGAAAATACTCCAGCATATTCTACTGGAGTTCCAGTATAATATATTGGTCCAGCATAATATGCTGGAAATTCATAAATAGGTGCTCCAATCTCTAGTATATTATGCTGGAACTTTTCGCGTGTTAGAATTCCAGCATAATATACTGGAAGTTCATACACAATTGTACCGATATTCAGTATATTATGCTGGAACTTTCCGTGTTGCAAAAAAATAGTGGCTATTTTTCAATGACTTTGCAGACGCTGGCTATTTTTGAATGGCAAGTCTGAATACTGGCTAGCCCGTGCTATTTTTACGGCCTTTTCTACGGGAGAAATTCAAAAATAGCCTGATTTATAAATGGCCAATCAAAAATAGCCACAGTTTCAAAAGTTAGAAATTTAGCCACTTTTCATATAAAGATAAATCGGAACGAAAACATTATTCAAAATCTGAAAAATACTCCAACATATTATACTGGAGTTCCAGTATATTATAGTAGAGCTTGGAGTTATACTGGAGTTCCAGTATATTATAGTAGAGCTTGGAGTTATACTGGAGTTCCAGCAAAGTATACTAGAACTCCTCTATATTATAGTAGAGCCAGCAAAGTATACCGGTCCAGCATATTTTATATACAGGTGCACCGAACTCCAGTATATTATGCTGGACCAGTCTCTATTGCAGCAAAATAGTGATTATTTTCCAGTGACTTGAGAAACACTGGCAATTTTTAAATGACTAATCCAAACTAGCTAGCCCTTGCTATTTTAACCTTTTCTACTACACACATTTCTGGTAACTTGTGTTTCACCTGAGCCGCACCTTTTCTGGGCCTGAATAACAATCTAGACTTTGTCTACTCCATCTCTGGTTATCGGCCCAGCATCAACCACAGAATTCTTTACCAACAGTTTTGAGCAATTTTTACTTCTGATGTCCCAAATTGAATAACATGGAAAGGGAATTTTGAGCAGAAAGTCCATGTAAAAGACCAAACTCAGAACGATTCTAACATTTCTTTAGGATCTTTTACCATCCAGGCATCCACCCTATGTTAGCCGTCATCTATTGACAATTATGTATTGTAACAGCAACACAAAATGCAGACAGGTGAGAAAAAAAAATCAAAAACCATATGCGTACTGACACCTATAATATCTATCTTTTGAAAATGGTAAAGAAAGGTTATTATGAATTGCCTGGTCTGTACGCAGGTTCAATCAAACACCTTTTGCTGGAGCTGGACTGTTACTTATGACTCGCAGGATTGACGTGCCCTTGTTTTCAGGAAAAACGTTAAATTTCAGTCTTTTGAAACACTAAAAGGTATTGGGAGAGATGATTAAACATGACATGGCTAGGATGCGGGTTTCGAGGACATGACTTTTGACAGGATAGTCTGGAGGTCTAGTATCAGGGTTGTAGGATAGGGCTCCTAGAGTTTTTTGTACTCCTCACCCGGGGTTGGGTGAGGCTTGGCAGGGCTATCCATAGATGATTTGTGTTTTGGAGTGTGTCTCCCTTATGGTAGTTATTTATGGTAGTTACTGTATGATATTATTGCATGCTATTTTATTTATGGCTCGTATGTTTAGATAATTATTTACGTTATTTCTACTTGAGTTAATAGTGCTCTTTTGTTTTTGTTTTTGTTTTTATTTTTTCTTTCCTTCACTGAGCCGAGGGTCGATTGGAAACAGCCTTTCTGTCCTTTCGGGTAGGGGTAAGATTCGTCTACATATTACCTTCCTCAGACCCCACTTTTTCGTCTACATATTATCTTCCTCAAACCCCACTTTATAGGATTATACTGGGTAGTTATTGTTGTTGTTGAAAGACTGTTTTTCAATCGAACATAGGAGTGTTAAATTTTAGTTTTTGGAAGAAAAAATAATAAAAAATTCATGAGAAGATCTTTTACACCAATTCAAACGTCATCGGTAGGTGAAAATGAAATATGAATTAAAGGGTGTGGTCCTCCCCATGGTGTGAAAGGGTTATATTACTTGCATGTTTTTAAATGTTTGTCTTTTCTTTTGAGTTGTCCCAATTGTTATTCACTTTCCTTCAAATGAGAGTTTTCTACATAGAGTAATTTCCACAAAAAAGTTTAAAGGCCCTATTCTCACTCTTTCTAAGTACATAATTATTCTTATGGTAAGACTTCCATTTTGCAGGAATTTTGTTGTATTCAAAGAGCTAGGGATGACAATGTGGAACCGCTAGCTTTAACGTGAAAATAGCACGGGCTAGTTAGTTTTCGGACTAATAATTGAGAAATAATTAATGTTCGCAGAGTTATTGCAAAATAGTCATTATATTGCTGCAACACGGAAAGCTCCAGCATAATATACTGGAGATTGGTGAATTTGTGTATGAACTTCCAACATATTATGCTGGAAATCCAACACACGGAAAGTTCCATTATAATATAGTGGAGATTAGAGCACTTGTATATGAATTTCCAACATATTATGCTAGACCAGTATATTATTCTGAAATATTTTTCGGATTGTAAACAGTGTTTTCGTTTAAATTTATTTATCTTTACATGAAAAGTGACTAAATTTCGTTCACTTTTAAAATAATAGTTATTTTTCAATTACCACTTACAAAATCTGATTATTTTTTGAATTTTACTCTGCTTAAGGGCTAGGGCCTTGCCCGGGGAATATTCAAACGGGGCACAAATAAATATATATATATATATATATATAGAAATTGAATCTGATTAAGTGCGATACAAAGAAGGACGAACTCAAGAAAATGGAATTGAGAGGGAGTCACAAAAATATTACTAGAAATGTATTTTGGACTATAAAAAACAATTACGGTTTTAACTTAACGAAAAGTACTCGCAAGATACAACCGTAAGTTTAAAGTGATCAACTTATGGTTTTTGCCTGATTTAACTTAGAAGTATTTTTATGTTTATCAAATCTGTAAATAAAGTCATATTTATAGCCCACCCAAACACTCCCATGTATATTTAAGCAAGCGTGAATGCTCATGTAATCGGTTGGTGAGTGGTTAATTGACCCAATTCTTTTCTATATCAGATAAAAGAAATCATAAAAATTACACGGGCTGTTCTATTTGGTTGCTCTTATATAACTTACACCCATTTTAAAAAAAAAAATTAATTTATACCCATTTTTTAAACAAATTCAGCTCCCTTTCTCCTCCTCTTTCTCCTCAAAATTTTATGTTTTTTTTTCAAAAGTAAGGTTCATCACTATCTGCTTCTTCTTATTTCTTCTTTCAATCATTTTTTTCTTTTCGTCGATACCAGTAAAGGTTCTATATTGGTTTTGCAATTTGAATCTTATGCATAATTTTGATGTGAAAATGGGACGAGAGAAATTAATTATTCATTTAATATTGTTGTTTGGTGAATTGGGTCTAGAAAAAATTGGAGATTTCAGTTATCGATTGGATTGGTAATGTGTTGATGTTTCTTGGTTCCTGTTAATGTTGCTTTAAGTTATTTCGTGTAGGTACAACATGCCCCCTAGAGTTCTAGAGTTGAAGTTTGCCAATTACAAAATAAAATTTCAGCTCTAGAGCTGAAGTTCGCCAGTTACAAAAAGAAAACTTCAGCATTAGAGTGGAAGTTCGCCAGTTACAAAATAAAAACTATACCTCTAGAGCTGAACAAAAACAAAAACATCACCTCTAGAGCTGAAGTTCGCCCGTTACAAAACAAGAACTTCAGCTCTAGAGCTGAAGTTCGCCAGTTCTAAAAACAAAAACTTCAGCAATTACAAACAAAAACTTCAGCAAATAGAGAATAAAATTCAACTATTATACTTAAGTTCAGCAATTACAAACAAAAATTTCAGCACATTTGGTTCAGCATACTTGCTACTTCATTCCCGTCTACTAGAATGCTGAAGTTTTACGTGATTGCCTTTGCTACTTCAGCCCCGTATGCTGAAATTACGCGAAAAGCTGGGTACACTTGCAATTTTTTCTTGCAAAGCGAGCGCAAGTTAAAACATGACCCAAAAAGCGGATATAGATGTAAATGCCCCAAAGAAATCCTTGATTGCTAGGGGAGAGATTTTTCACTACGAATAGAGTAGCTCAATATGTACAAAACATTTCACATTCATGCAAGGTTCAGGAAAGGTTCGCACATAAATGATGTGACGTGGATAACCTACCTTAATATAAGTATTTGTGATTATTTCCAGCTGCGAATGTATATGTCGAAATTTGGACGACCACGACCGATACCGAGTGTAGCAAAGAGCGAGGTCCTTACGATGTTGCGTCCTTAGATCTTTATGAAGGATGACAACTAACAGTGGCTAGAGAATGCACGACGTCTGTGGTCGTGTTAGCATGATAGGAAATAATGGGAATATGCATTTCGAATATTCCTTGTGTTGTACCTTTTTTAGGGTAAAAATGGGGATTGTCCCCTATAAAAGGGGAGAGAACACTCTATAAAGGGGGGAAATTTTGGCTTATTACAAATAAATATTCTAATTACATCACCCTTGGTCTTGACTAATTGCAATTCATTGCTACTAGGAGCGGCAAACATGCGGGTCGGGTTGGATATGGTTCGGGTCGAAAACGGGTAATGAAAAAACGGATCAATTATCCAACCCGACCTATATTTAATACGGATAAAAAATGGATTAACCGGCGGATAAATATGGGTTACCCATATTATCCATGACTTCTTATATAAGATCACTTTGAGGAGAATTCTTAGTCTCCCTAACTTGAGGAACCTCAAATTTGATGCTTTACAAATGTAAAAGTTAGACACATTGGTTATCCATTGGTTACTCATGGATTACCCATTTTATAAATGGATAATATGGTTCTTATCCATATTTGACCCATTTTTAAAATGTTCATTATCCAACCCATTTTACTACATAATATGGATGGTTAACTATTTTCTTTGAACCATTTTGCCATTCCCTAATTGCTACATTCTCTTGCATCTGAAATTCTCGCATTTACGAGTAATCATTTGGTTCCAATACGCTAACAAGCATCGTTCACGTTGTATTTCTCTTACGCTATTCAATCTAAATTTTATTATACTTAGCTGAGATTTACCTCTTCACCTTCATTAATTAATTTAATCAAAAAGGTTTCAATATATTTTGGGTCAAACAATTTGACGCCGTCTGTGGGGATTTCATTAGCTAAGATTTTAATTTCATCTAGCTTTGCATAAACTAAGTCTTGAAAGAGATAATCGCCTCTTCCTAGCTTTGCACAAGTTAACGATAGCAGGAAAAGGAGATACAAGGCTGAAAGCAATAGCAAGTGTCTCAACTAACCTCCAAAACATCATCGGCGAAGACAACAGGGAGGAGAATGAAAACGAAACACCAAATGCCACACCTAGAGGAGAAGCTTCACATCCCCTACATGAGTGCGTAACCGCTTCACACGAGAAAGAGGCCTCCACATCTACAATAGAAGAAGCACCACCAACTGTGAAAAGGCTATTAGAAGAGTGGCTGACAAACACTCTGAGTAACATGCTTGATAAACCGTTCAAAGGGACATCGGAGGCGCAATAAACACAGACACCATAACAGTCGTTGGCGAACTAGAAACTCCACGCGCAGGTAATACTCATATTATTGTTGATGCAGGTAATGACGTCACATCCATACTAAAGAAAATGGAGGAAATAGAAAATGAGAACAAGGCATTCCGTGATCAGATGAAGGAGCACCAATAAAGGGTTGATAAAATACCAGGCGCTCTGAAGTTTCTACCAAAACGGGACATCGATCGATTCGTCGAGAAACCGCACAATGAAGGGGAAGCCCCACACACCATTCCAAAAACCTTCAAAATGTCACCATACTTGAAAATATATGATGGTACTTTGGACCCGGAAGATCACATAATCCACTACGCCACCGTTTAAAAGGCAACGATATGTCGAAAGAACAAGTGTCATTGGTGCTGCTGAAAAGGTTCAGTGAAACCCTGACAGGGGAGAGCTGACTTGGTACTCTCAATTTATGGCACGATCAATCTCAACATTCGAAGAAATGACAGACAAATTCGTCACCGCTCATGCAGGAGCGAAAAAAGCAGAAGCCAGGGTAAAAGACATCGTTGCCGTTAGATAGACGACGGGCAAGGGACTCGGGGGTTTCCTAGACATATTCAACAGGGTAAGAATGATCCTACCAAACTTGTCAGAGGGGGTGACGGTAGAAGCCTTCCAAAATAGGTTAAGCAGAAATGGGTTGAAAGCGACCAAAAACCTGTTAAATAGGCTCATGAAATACCCTCTCACGACTTGGGAAGAAATCCACAATGCCTTTTGTGTTAAAGTAAGGACAGACGAGGACGACCTCAATGGTTCGATCCAACGGCTGACATCCGTCCAAACTAAAACAAGGAAATAGCACCATAACGATGGCCGAAGGAATCAACTACCTCATTTCAGTCGAGAGAGACATCAGCCTTACATCCAAATATCCCTCCCACCTCCTCCACGAAACGCAGAAATCACTCCTCGACATGTCGCACCACACCAAAATGAAAGAGGTATGCCTCCACTATTATCTACTCATAACTTTTGTGTTTCTCCTTCAGAAATAGTATATGCACTCGAGAAGCTCGGAACAAATGTGCAATGGCCGAAAAATATAAAATCCCATCTGAAAATCAAATGTTCTGTGCGAATTCCATTAGGAAAGGGGGTGTAATACCAAAGACTGCATAGGCCTACAGTAGGAAGTAGTAAGAATGTTAAATCAGGGACACCTGAAAGAACTACTAAGGGATCGAGGAAAGGATAACTTTGCTCGAGGGCATGATCAACCTCAGGGACCCCCAAACCACCTTCACTAGCTCACACTATACAAACAATCATCGACGGTGATGATGATACGACAATCAACCACGTAAAGTTCACCACTACACAAACTCAAATGGTCAATCGCTTACAAATGGTACGACGACCTTAAAGATAGTATCATATTTGATAAGTCAAATGCGGGTGGTTTGTCTTTCCCTCAATATGACTCTAGTTATAACGTTACGTGTCGCGGACAATGATGTAAAAAAGAATAATGGTGGATGAAGGAAGCGGCGCCTATATTATTCATCCCCGAGTCCTCGTACAGATGTGACTCGAGGATAAAATAATATCGTGTTGCATAACACTAATGGGTTTTAATAATACAGTTGAACAAACCTCTGAAGAGATAGTGCTAGCCGTTCTGGCCAGAGGAGTCATTATGGAAACAACATTTCATGTCATGAACTAGAAAACAGTCTACAATGCTATCATAGGGTGCCCATGGATACACGCCAAGCAGGTCGTCCCATCAAGTTTCTATCAAGTAATCAAATTTCCTATTCTATGGGGAATATTCAGCATCTGAGGCGAGCAGAGCACCACCCAAGAATGCTACCAAATCTCCCTAGATTGTGCACATACCTAGAAACTAAAGGGAGCAAATGTGGAAGCATAGAAGTTAGCAATATTGGGAACCAAACCCGACGTACAAATAGAGGCTATGAAAGATCAGAATTGTAGAAGCCTGCAAGGCATTTGTAGAGGACCTTGATCCCGTCCAAGTGGACAACAACAAAAGCACAAAAAAATCTATATCAGGCACAATTTCTCAGAACCAGTTAAGTTTCATAAGTTTTTAACTAACAATATCGATCTGTTTTCCTTCTTCTATTCAGATATGCAGGGCATCCCAAGAGACATCGCCACTCATAAGCTGAATGTCGACCCCTTCTACCTGCTTGTGCAGCAAACGAGGAGAACATTTAACACTGCAATCAATGATGCAATTATAAAAGAAGTCGATAAGAAGCTTGCTAATGGATACATACAAGAATCAAAGTATCCTCAATGGGCCGCTGATACCTAGGGATTTTGACGTGTTTCATGCTCCTTCTTCTTACACTTTGATTATAAATTGTAATAAAATAGTTCCAAAAGGCGCATAAGTTGTGCTTGATTGTAGGTTTGATCGACATAGTGAAGATATGTCAAAGATCAGCTCAAAAGGAGTGAAACCTGCACAGGTATCAAAGACAGGATAACTCAGGACAAACAGGCCTAGTAAGGCTGCAGTACACTTTGTGCGGTCCATACTAGGGTGATTCAAAGAACTGGAAATTGAAGGCATCAATGCAGTGTGGCCGCAATACATATTGTGCGGTTCGCACTGGAGACACCGCGGTCGTAACATAATTTTATGCGGTCTGTGGAAGCCAACTAATGAGAGATGTCAAATCCCCAGCTTCAAGCCTATGTAATCCGTGGACGACTTTGTTCGGACCGCGCTAGATGCCTCTGCGGTCGCGGTTCACTTCGTGCGCTTTGTAGAGCCCTAGTTCAGAGAGTTGATTTTGCACAGCTTAGAGCCTAGTGCGGCCGCACACCATTTTGTGCGGTCCTGCACTGACCCCGCAGGCATTTTTGTCTAGTTTTTTCAGCTTAGTATAAATAGAACTTTTTTTCATTTTAAGGGTATTAGACATTTCTAAACACAGTTACGCTCTTGATAAGCCATTTTGTGTACATTTTGGGCATTTTACTTAGCTTGAACGATAGAATCTTTGTATTTACTTTAGTTTTCAACTAATATGCCTTTATCTTCATCTATTTCTCTATTTTTCTTTTCAAGAATGAGTAGCTAAACCCATTATCTAGGGTTGTGGATAAACCTAAGTATGAGTAATTGATGGGTGTTCTAATCTAGTGCTAGATTGACTATGGGTGTTTGTTATTTGGGTCAACTTTATGATTTAATTTATAATTGGTAGTTGCAAACACTAGTTTGTGCTAAGTTGACTTGGCTCTTCTTGAGAAAGAGAGCCTAAGTCTTCAAATTTGACCCAACAAGGAATTGGGATAGACTCAAAAGAATTGATAGACCCAATTAAAGGGTTAAACCTCGAAAGAGTAATTACTCGACTTGAATCCTAGTTGCTTGAGCTAGTTTGCCTGCCCATTTGGTCTTGAGAAAGTGAACTGGGCAAAATCACTCTCTCTACCGAGAGGTGTCAAAGTGGATAAAATCATGTAATGGTTATAGCATATTTCCCCAATCACGTCAATAGTGATTTAGAAGAAATTAATCGTCAATTAGCCACCTAGGTGAAAGTCGCCACCCTAGTGCCTTTCTATTCATTAGATACAACTCTTAGCAATCTTTGAATTAGCATAATTTAGTTATAATTAGTAGTTGATATCTGTAGATTGTTAAAGAAAAATCAAAAGACGTTTGAAATTGATATTTGGAACAATTACACAATCCTACGCTAACTAGATACTCGACTCCTTTTTCTAGCTCCCTCTTGAAATCGATCCCGACCCACAAATCAGGTAAAAGCTATTGCGACCCCCTTTTCCTACTTATTAGTAGTATGGAGTTTTGGCACCGCTGTCGGGGAGCTAGCGGTTTTGGCTATCTATTTAGTTAGTTTTGTGCATTTTTCTTCTTTCCTTCTTTGTTACTTACTTATTGGTGCGATTACTCAGGTACTAACATGGCTTTAAACAATACTAATGACCCTCTAGGAAACGTGATACCAGGGAAGGAGGTAGATGAGCTTGAGCAAGATGAGGTGCCTCTTGCACCTCAAGGACAATTGAACATCCGGAGTGCCAATGCCAATCAAAATGATAATATTCTAGACCCTTCCCTGACACCTCCAAGAGTAGCTCCTAGAGTACTATCGAACCATGGCTATGCAAGTGCTATTGTCCCACCTCGAATCCGGGCGGGCAACTTTCAGCTAACCAATGTGATGTTGACCTTACTTGAGCATCGTGGGTACTTCATGGGCGTTGCGGATCAAAATGCCTACAAACATCTCAAGGGGTTCGTAGATACATGCTGGGGGAGCAAGCAGACGAATGTATCGAGGATGCGCTGAGATTTAGACTTTTTCCGTTCTCACTTCGGGGAAAGGCATTAGATTTGCTCGAGATACTCCCCAACCATTCTATCACAATGTGGGATGAGTTGGCGGATACGTTTATTGCCAAGTTCTTATGACTGAGTCATATGGCGGCACTTCGAGATAAAATATTAGCCTTCAAGAAAGAGCCAACAGAACCTTTGCATGAAATATGGGAGCGGTGTAGGACAATGGTGAAAGAGTGCCCGAATAACAATATGATCGAGGTAATGATTTAATAAACCTTTTATTGGGGCATCAACACCACAAATCAATGCATTGTGAACTAGTTGGCTGGGGCAATTCTATGAAGCCTCTTTACAATGTGGCATGTGATGTACTTGATGAGATGGCCGACACTTCTTCAGTGTGGCAAAGAATAGCAATTGTGCCCTAAGGTGACCCCACAGTCATCCATTTGCACAAGGAATGTCATGATCATGGTCAAGGTATTGCCAAGCTTACTACTACTATGAACCAATTGGCAAAGGTGCAGTTGCAACAAGTCCAAAATCCGTGCCAAGTCAATACCATGGAAGGTGTTTCTATGCTTAAGAGAAGGCAAAGAGGGCAACAATCTCAAGGGAATTGTGAATAATATGACAATGATGTTGGTAACAACTATCAAGGCAATAGAAGTAACTCTTCAAATCAACAATTGCGGCCCCAAGGAAATTAGGGCAATTAACAACAACGTGGCGGCAATTGGAACAACAATCATCAAAACAACAATTGGGGTAACAAAAACAACAAATAAGGCATTTAAAATGGAAATAACAATAATTGGGGCAACAACAACAATCAAGGCAGGTGAAACAATAATGGAACCAAGGCAACCGGGGGCAAGGCTTTCAAAGGCCCTCAATGTATCAACAACCGGACAATCCATCCCCTTTCCCTTCTCAAGGATCGAGTTCTTCTAGAAGTAATTAAAGTAGACATGAGATGATGTTCGAGCAGATGATGAAGAAGAACCAAGATTCTGATGCTCAATTAGCTTCTCACAATACCTCTATCCGGAACGTAGAGGTGCAATTAGGCCAAATCTCTCAAGCTTTGAACACTTGCCCCAAGGGTGCTTTACCAAGTGATATGGTAGTGAACCCGAAGGGTGGAAACAACAATCATGTGATGGCAGTTACAACAAAAAGTGGGAGAGGCGGTGATATGAATGCCTCGAGAGAAAAGAAAGTTGTGGATGATGATGTTGAGCTGTAGGATGATG
Organism: Nicotiana benthamiana; assembly: GCA_034376525.1. NCBI lineage: Eukaryota > Viridiplantae > Streptophyta > Magnoliopsida > Solanales > Solanaceae > Nicotiana > Nicotiana benthamiana. The sequence continues at coordinate 128,381,875 of CM067332.1, read as the reverse complement.
AAATACCATTGGTTCTTGAAGATGTGGTTGAAGAGAATGTGAATAATGATTTGAGGGTTGACATTGATGAGGCCAAGTGGAAACTCAAGATACCGTGAACCTATCTAGGGAACATGTGATTGACATGCCCGTGACGGTTGTGCCAAAAGCCAAGGCATACTTGCCTAGGCCATCTCCACTTTATCCTCAAAGGCTCGCAAAGCAAAGAAATGATAATCAATTCAAGAAGTTTATTGACATGATGAAAAGCCTTTCTATCAATTTGTCGTTGATGAAGGCACTTGAGCAAATGCCGAGATATGCCAAGTTTATGAAGGATTTGGTGACGAAGAAGGTCAATGGATTGTGAGACAATAAAGATGACCCACAAAGTCAGTAATATCACACACTCAATGGCCTCGAAACATTAAGACCCCGAAGCTTTTACTATCCCTTGCACTATTAAAAGTGCAGATTTTTCCAAGGCCCTTTATGATTTGGGGGCGAGCACAAATTGATGCCTTATTCGGTCTTCAAGACTCTGGGAATTGGGAAACCTAGGAAAACTTCAATGAGACTTCAAATGGCGGATCGATCGATGAAGCGACCTTTGGGCATAATTGATGATGTGCTTGTTCGGGTGGAAAAATTCATATTGCCTGCCGACTTTGTCATTTTGAATTGTGAAGTGGACTATAAGGTTCTTATTATCTTGGGTAGACCTTTCTTTGCAACGGGGAACGCATTGGTTGACTTTGAAGTGGGAGAGCTCACTTTTCGAGTGGGTGATGAAAAGGGTGTCTTCCATGTTTCCAAATCCATGAACCAACCCAATAGAACCAAGGTGTGCTCGTTTGTAGACCTTGTTACAGCTGTGATTGTGAAGGATACCAGTGCTATGATCAACGTGGAGAATCTTCTTGAGGTCGTGCTACTAAATATAGATGTCAATGATGATGCAAGCCGGGTGGAGTGTATAAATGATTTGCATGGGATGGGCTCTTATTCTTATGAGCCTAGGAAATTGTCTTTGGATCTTGAGCACCAAGAAACCCCACCAACCAAGCCATCAATTGAGGAGCCACAGGTGTTGGAGTTGAAACCATTCCTCCACCCCTCAGGTATAAATTCTTGGGCTCAAATTCTACTTTACCAGTTGTTCTTTCTTCTTGCTTTACTAACACACATTTTGAGGCCACTTTGGCGGTGCTTCAAAAGTGGAAAAGGGCAATTGGATGGACTCTAGCTGACATTCGACGAATAAGCCCTGCATTTTGCATGCACAAATTTATCTTGGATGATGATGCAAAGCCCTAATTGGAGCATCATCGATGATTAAACGAGGCTATGCAAGAAGTGGTAAAGAAAGAGGTGATGAAATGGTTGGATGTCGGGGTTGTGTACCCCATTTTGGATAGCTCGTGGACTTCTCCAGTGTAATGTGTACTAAGGAAGGGTGGTATAACTGTGATAACAATTGAAAACAATGAACTTATTCCTACTCGAACGGTCACCAGGTGGAGAGTATATATAGATTACCGAAAGCTAAACAAGGTGACCCGAAGGGACCATTTCCTATTGCCATTCCTTAACCAAATGCTAGATCGTCTTGCGGGGCGTGCTTTTTATTGCTTTTTGGATGGTTACTTTGGGTACAACCAAATATTAATTATCCCAGAGGATCAAGAGAAGACCATTTTTACCTGTCCGTATGGCACATTCGTTTTCTCTCAAATGTCGCTCGGATTGTGTAATGCTCCGGCGACCTTCCAACAATGCATGATGGCTATTTTCACCGACATGGTAGAAGATATCTTGGATGTTTTCATGGATGATTTCAGTGTGGTTGGGGATTCCTTTGAAGATTGTTTGGGTAATTTGGATAAAGTGTTGGCCCGGTGTGAAGACACCAACCTTGTACTCAATTGGGAAAAATGTCATTTCATGGTTGAAGAGGGTATACTATTGGGTCACAAAATTTCAAAGCGAGGAATTGAAGTGGATGAAGCCAAGATATAGGTGATTTCAAAGCTTTCTCCCCCCCTACTTCTGTCAAAGGGGTGAGGAGTTTTCTCGGGCATGCGGGTTTTTAACAGAGGTTTATAAAAGATTTTTCAAAAGTGGTTCAACCCTTTTGCAAGTTCCTAGAAAAGGATGCAAAGTTTGTGTTCGATAAGGGATGTATGAATGTATAAAGATTCTCAAGAGTAAGTTGACCAGTACCCCTATTATTACTGCACCAAATTGGAGCTTGCCTTTCAAGCTCATATGTGATGCTAGTGACGTTACGGTTGGGGTTGTTTTGGGTCAACGGATTAACAAGAGGTTTCATCTGGTGTACTACACAAGCAAGACCATGAATGAGGCTCAAAGGAACTATACAGTCACCGAGAAAGAGTTGTTGGCTATAGTGTTTCCAATGGAAACATTTCGACCTTATCTTATGGGGCCAAAGTTATAGTGCACACTGATCATGCTGCCTTAGGTATTTGATGACAAAGAAAGACTCCAAGGCAAGATTGATGAGATGGGTGTTACTATTTCAAGATTTTGATCTAGAAATTATGGACCGGAAAGGTAGTGAGAATCAAGTGGCGGACCACTTGTACCGTTTGGAGGAGAATGGGAGGTTTTGTGATGGCCTTGAGATCAATGATTCATTTCCTGATGAACAATTCCTTGTGGTGTCAATGAATGATATGCCATGGTTTGCCTATGTTGCCAATTACCTTATGATGGGAATAATCCCATATGAGCTCTCTTCTAACCAAAAGAAGAAGCTCGAGCGGGATATCTTGGATTTTTATTGGGACGAGCCATATTTGTTTAAGATTTGCATGGATGGTGTGATTCGTAGATGTGTCCCAGAGGAAGAACAATTGAGTATCTTGGAGGCTTGTCATTCCTCTCCCTATGGTGGCCATCATGGCTGGGCGAGAATGGTTTCTAAAGTTCTTAGTTGTGGATTCTATTGGCCAAAATTGTTCAAAGATGTGGGTGATATTGTGAAGAGGTGTGACGAAGGCCAAAGAGTGGGTGGAATTTCAAGAAGGGATGAGATGTCTCTCAATGCCATTCTTGAAGTGGATATCTTTGATATTTGGGGCATCGATTTCATGGGTTCATTTGTTAGCTCTTGTGGGAATACTTACATTTTGTGGCGGTCCATTATCTCTCAAAGTGGGTTGAAGTCGTGTCTTTGCCTAACAATGAAGCCCAGAGTGTTGTTGCATTTCATAAAAAGAGCATTTTTACAAGGTTTGGCACTCCTCGTGTGATTATTAGTCATGGGGGGTCTCACTTTTGCAACAAAGCTTTCAACACGTTGCTTTCCAAGTACGATGTCAATCATAAGGTTTCTACCCTCTATCATCCTCAAGTTAGTGGTCAAGTGGAAGTCTCTAATAGGGAAATCAAGAGTATTTTGTCAAAGACAGTCAGTGCTAATAGGGCCGATTGGTCGAAGAAGTTGGATGATGCTCTATAGGCTTATCAGATGGTTTACAAGACTTTAATTGGTATGTTTCCGCATCGGTTGGTATTTGGAAAAGATTGCCATCTACCGATTGAGTTAGAGCACAAGGCCATGTGGGCTTTGAGGAAGTTGAATTTGGAATGGGATATTGCAGCTAGTCTTCCTGTTGAACAACTCAATGAGCTTGATGAGTTTAGATTCCATGCCTACTCCAGTTCTTCATTGTATAAGTACAAGATTAAATACCTTCATGACAAATATGCTCGTGGAAAAGAGTTCAAAATTGGTGATTTGGCTCTCTTGTTCAATTCTCGGCTACGTCTATTTCTGGGAAAGCTTAAATCAAAGTGGAGTGGGCCATTTGAAGTTGTGCTTTGACCCCTTTTCGTGCTCTTGATCTAAAGAACAAAAATGATGAAATTTTAAGAGTTAATGGGCACCGGATCAAGAACTATATTGGAAAGTTTGATGACAAACATGTGGTGGCATTCATTCATCTCAAGTGATATGGTATAACATGCGTCGTGCCGCAACGTTAAATCAGGTGCTTCTTGGGAGGCAACCCATGTCTTTTTCTTCTTGTTTTCTTTTATTTTCTTTGTAGTGTAAGATTGATTATTTTGCTAGTTGGTTGTGAGATGTTTCATGGTTATGTTGATGCAATGTAAGGCATAATAGAAAGATATACAGGTCTCTGAAGTTTCCAGAGCGGCGGCAGTACATTCTGTGTGGACTGCACTGGTGTGGGTAAGATTGATCTTTTCTAATGTTTGCCACCGCAACCACATTACATTTTTTTCGGACCACGTTGGAACTCTGCGGCCGTGATCTATTTTGTGCTCCCTTCTACAACTCGTTTAAATAAAGGCAGTGCGGACTGCGGTCCATTCTATGCGGTGAAGCTGGTCCCCAGGGGCTTCTCTATAAATAGACCTCAAGGGTATCCTATTATCCTTTTCGAAAATTTAACTCTCGGAGACCCTAGACTATAGTCCATCTTCTCTCTGGACCGTATTTCTTGCTTATCATTGATCAATTACACTTCTTCTCATATTCTGGTAACATTTAGCCCAACTCTTAAGTGTTTAATTTTGTAATTTCATTTTATTTTCATTTTTATTAGCCTGTGGCTTCTTCTTCTTCCATCTCTGATTGATAGATTAGGTTAGTTTAAATGTTAATTTTTGTGCTTAGTGAGTATAATGAACTGGATAATTAATTAGGGATCCTAACTAGGTGAAAATTTGAACCAAAAAGCAAAGTCTAAAAACCCTAACTCAGTGTCAAGACTAGGCACCCTGTGCGGACCGCAGTCAATTATGTGCGATCTGCGGTGCCCTAGTGCGGTCCGCAGTACCACTTTGTGCGGACCACGATGATGAACTTCTGAAATGTGACATTTTCGCAGTGCGGCCTCACTACATTTTGTGCGATCCGTACTGGCCTAGTGCGGCCGCAAAACCATTTTGAGTGGTCCGCACCGATCATATTCAAAGGGTGGATATTCTAAGCCCCACCCTGCGTGGACCGAGATCATTTTTTTGCGGTTCGTGATGGTCTTTGTCCGGCCGCACCCAATTTTGTGCAGTCCGCACTGGACTATTTTTGAAACCTGTCTACAGTATTTCAACGCTGCCTGCATTTCTTTCTCCACAATTATTGCTCACTGCTTCTACTGTACTAACGATGTAAGATGATTATGTTTGCAAACAACGGTTAAACAACAAGAGAAAGGCTCAAAACAACCTGGGCGAGGTTATTCCTCCCGGGGCCAAGGGAAAAAAGATGATTCGACTTACGCCCCAAGTGCAATAAAGTATAACAATATGAGAAAGACAATTAAAGCTGCTGATAGAGCTTGTGAGCAGTCGGGAAATGAGTATGTGCCCGTCCAGGATATTTTCTCCGAGTCTGTGCTCGAATATGTCCCCGACTATCCCGGGAGAATGAGAATGACCAATGACATTCCTCCACCATCACCAACTTCCCAAGCAACACACCACTTCATATTAAGTTGTCTGAGGGCTTAGCAGCCGACAGTGGTGAGTACTCTACCTCCCCCACAGCTTCATTATCCGGGGAGAGCGCAGGCGGAGGTGAGGAGAGGTACAAGGGGATGAGGAAGTATTTGAGAGGGGTGAGCCTCAGGTTGGGGGGATTGCCCAAACTAGGAAGCCCGAAGTTTGGGAGAATAGGTTTGTGAGCCATATGGCATACCACAAATTTAGGGAATGGTGGCCAGTGAAAAAACTAATTCTGTAGAGGTGCTTCATTGACAGATACCTGCCACCCCTAAACCCCAGTGTACAGATAAAGCTCAGAATGAGAGTGGGGTGGGAGCAATTTTTAGATGACTACATGAAGGCAAATGAACACTTGGTCAAAGAGTTATACTATAATGTATCCCACATCATCAAGGGCTCCAAAGTGACCAAGGTTCGGAAACAAAATGTGTTGTTCATCGGGAAGTCGCTCAATGAATATTTGGGTTTCAATGAAGAAGATGAAACCCTCTATATGGCAAAGATGGAGATGGGTGAGGAGGTCCACCCATGGTTAGCTCAGTTCCTAGCAATCCCGGGGATAGTTCCTCATTGGTTGACCGCTGGGGTAAAGATACTTCGGAGGATCCTCAACTTTGAGGTGAGGGGTTGGGAGACGTTCGTTTGCAGGAGATTAGATCCTACCTCCTATGACCATACTCTTCCTTTCCACCGGGCTATATTGGTTGCTTCTATCATGTCAGGGTAGCCAATTAATGTGGGGTATGTGATGTCCCACATCATTTTTATTTTGGGTACCAAGACTGACCAAAACTACCCTTTCCCCAACACCCTGACTATGTACTTCTGGGATTTAAAGGTGGAAAGGAGGCCGTTTGACATCAAGGTCAAGGCAACAACTGCGTTCTCATGGAATAGTTTGAAGGGGCCAGACAACCCCAAGGACAAGAACTACAAGGCACCTACTTCAGCCCCAACTATCTAGTTTGAAGATCCAGTTATGGTAGAGGCCCCCCATTGAGCCTGGATCTACCTCTGCTGAGATGCCTTCCAAACCCTCCACCTCCGACATTCCTCCATGCCCTTCCATATCAGCAGGCCCCGAGATTCAATCTACTCGGGCCCATCATATCACTGCCTACCGACTGATTCAGACGTTTTAGAGCCTAAACAACTGGATGTATATCGCTTCATCCACATTGTCCTATTTGACCACCACTATTGCAGCTCAGTCGGCACCACAGCCAGCACATGTCCCACAATCTATTGAGGATGCTTCGAAGGAGATTATTGAGAACTAAAAACAAATATTCAGCACCCAGGATACTTTGGAAAAGGCAGTGGACTCGCATAGCAAGGCTCTCAATGAGCTTGCTAAGGAGCACAAGAAGTTGCGCAAGACACGGGCCTCCAAGGAGTTTGTGAAAGAGCTGAAGGTTGATGTTGACAAGTTAAAGGTAGACCAGCTGCCTTTAGATATATTATTTGAGGGCCCATATCCAGCAGCTAAGCCACTGCAGGAGCAGGAGCAACGACCTCCGAAGAGGAAGAGTATGATCGCGAGAGCAGATGATTCCATCATCCAGTTGGCGGACCCACCGGAGGCTTCCTCCAGTCAACCACACGATGTACCAGATACACAGCCTATCCAGGTCCAGGCCCAGGTCCCAGCAGTTGAGCAGCAGGATATAGGGAACCAGTAAAAGGTTCCCAAGCACACAAAGGACCCAGGGACCGCCTATGATCTGATACAGATAGACTTGGTTTAGGGAGTCTTCATATCCTTTCTCTATTGTTTTGGTGCTTATTTGGTTTAGTTGGCATTGGGGACAATACCAGCTTTTATTTGAGGGGTTGAGCCCTATATTTTTGGATGATTGTATATATACTTATTCATTTTATGCTTTCTTGATTTTCATTTGGTCTGTATATAATTTTACATTTAGTTACTTTTATCACACTTTTTATCTTTCCTTTGATCTGTATATAAAGTTACATCATTGTATTATTCATTCCCCATTGTATATTCAAATCCCTATTGTATATGTTTATTATATTTTCGCAAAATGTTTTTGTTTTTAGCTTCTTATTTATGTTCATAGCTATTTGTTTCATTTTTGAAGTTTTCAATAAGCCTTTCGTTTTCTTAATGCCACAGTTCTTTCCAAAGATGAAGTGTTGTGTGAATCGGGTGGCTCTTCCCGATGATGGATGGCATGACAAACTTCTTAAGGGTTTGAGTCCCTTTTTGTTTTTGTTATTAGTAGTTTGTAGTTAAGGGTACCTCAAGAAAAGCCTCACTTTGTCCTATCATATTTGCCTTTTATCCAATGGTCAAATACAAAATATTGTGTTTAGGATGGTGAAAGTCGTGACCTTGAGACTCTTGTGTTGACCGATAATTATCAAGTGATTTTTCGGGACCATTGTGTTCTCAAATAGTATCTAAGGTTGTTATGGGCCCCCAACTCTATATCTTTAAAAATCCTTTAGCTTGTGTGGTGAGAAATCGAATTGCGACTCCAAGTCACGAGCCATTGGTCTAGAACTTTCCCTAAATTGGTGAGGTGAAATTTGACCTGAGAAGTGATTATAGGCTCTCCTTGATCCAAATGATAGTTGAGAAAATTCCATAACCTACCAATGATATGATCCCTAGTTAATCCTTTTGAGCCTTAGACCTTTTTCTTTTAAGAACCATGTTACAAGCCTATACCCGTTCTAAAAGATAACCTCTCTTCGCACCCAATCTTTTCTTGAGCACATCGAAAAAGTATAAGTTTAGGGGAGAGACGAGGATGACACCAAAGTGTTATAAGGCACAAAAATGAAAAAAAAAAAAAAAAGAAAAGGCAATGAAGAAGAAAGAAAAACAAAAGACAAAAAAAATGCTCAATGTGAGAAAGAATAAAAAGGGATTCAAGAAAAGGAAAAGAAAGAAAGGTGTGGAAAGTTGAAAAGGGAGGAGCGGTTTGAATTCATAAGAAAGAGTGACATTGTGTCTCTCTAACCCCTTAGAAAGAAGTGTGATGCCTCAAAGAGTCAAGAGAATGTGTTCCAATTGAATCAAAATGTGGTTAACGGAAGATGGAACCCACTTAGATCAAAATCCTACCCAGAACCAAAAGCCTTCACAATGACTCCACAAAAGCCCTATATAATATTGAGTTGAATGAAGTATACATTAGTGGATACTTACATAAGAGGCAAGCATATGGTACTTAGAGCCGGACTTATGACCTTTTTCTTGAGATATATGAGTGAAATTCCATTAACTTCGGTTTGTGTCCCAATATTCTAAAAGGTGTTGAGGATGTGTGAGTTTAGGTTTCACAATGAAATAAAGTAATTGAGAGAGTTCTTTGATGTAATGAGTCAACTCTTGATGCTCTTGTGTCACACTCTATCCATGTTTTTTCGAAGGTTAAATGTTAATGATTCATTTGTTTTGAGGGAAAATATTAGTCCCAATTGGTGCTAGTTGAGGTTACTTTTGGATAGCTGAAAATTCTTGAATTTTCCCTTATAGGGTGGGTCTTATTTTATTTGCTTGAGGACAAGCAAAAGCTTAAGTTTGGGGGAGTAGGTAACTAGGGATTTTGACGTGCTATATGCCCCTTCTTGCTTACGCTTTGATTATAAAATATTACAAAATAGCCCCAAAAGGCTCATAAGTTGTGCTTGATTGCATGTTTGATCGACAAAGTGACGAGATGTCAAAGATCGGCTCAAAAAGAGTGAAATATGCACAAGTATCAAAGACAAGACAACTCAGGACAAACAGGCCTAGTGCGGCCACACTACACTTTGTGCGGTCCGCACTAGGGAGATTCAAAGAGCCGAAAATTGAAGGCATCAATGCAGTGCGGCTGCAGTACATATTGTTCAGTCTGCATTGGAGACACCACAGCCACAATATCATTTATGCGGTTCGCAGAAGCCAACTTCAGAGAGATGTCAAGTCCCTAGCTTCAGGCCTATGCGGTCCGCGGCCAACTTTGTACGAACCGCGCTAGATTCCTTCACGGTTATAGTTCACATTGTATGCCCGTGGAGCCCTGGTTCAGAGAGTTTATTTTGCAGAGTTCAGAGCCTAGTGCGGCCGCACACCATTTTGCGCGGTCCGCACTGATCCCGCTGGAGCATTTTTGTCCAGTATTTCCAGCTTAGTATAAATAGAACTTTTTTCCATTTTTAGGGTATCTTACATGTTCTGAACACAGTTACGCTCGTGAGAAGCGATTTTGTAGCCATTTTGGGAATATTAGCTTAGCTTGAACGATAGAATCTCTGTATTTACTTTACCTTTTAATTAATATGTCTCTATCTTCATCTGTTTCTCTATTGTTCTTTTCAAGCATGACTAGCTAAACCCATTAGCTAGGGTTGTGGCTCAACCCTAGTAAGCGTAATTGATGGGTGTTGTGATCTAATGATAGATTGAGTATAGGTTTTTGTTATTTGGGTCAATTTTATGGTTTAATTTATAAATTAGTAGTTTCAAACACTAATTTGTGCTAAGTTGACTTGGCTTTTCTTGATAAAGAGAGCTTAAGTCTCCAAAATTGACCTAACAAGGAATTAGGATGGACTCAAGAGAATTGACAGTCCCAATTAAATGGATAAACCTCGAGAGAGTAATTACCCGACTTGAATCCTAGTTGCTTGAGCTAGTTTGCCTACCCATTTGGTCTTGAGAAAGTCAACTGGACAAAATCACTCTCTTCACAGAGAGGTGTGAGAGTGGGTAAAATCGTGCAATGGTTATAGCATATTTCCCCAATAATGTCAATCGTTCTTTAGAAGCAATTACACGTCAATTAGCCACCTAGGTGAAAGTCACTACCCTACTGCCTTTCTATCCATTAGATACAACTCTTAGCAATTTTTGCATTAGCATAATTTAGTTATAATTAGTAGTTGATATTTGTAGATTGTTAAAGAAAAATAAAAAGATGCTTGGAAGTGATATTTGGAACAATTATACAATCCCACACTAGATAGATACACGACTCCCTTCCTAGCTCCCTATGGAAATCGATCCCGACCCACAAATCGGTTAAAAGCTATTGTGACCCTCTCTTCCTACTTTTTAGTAGTGCGGAGTAGGCAATGATCAGTCGCCAATGTGGCCATGGTGAAAAATAAAATGGAAAGTGGCGGATGTTTATCGACTTTACCGATCTACAAAGCATGCCCAAAAGATTCATTTACGTTACCCCTTATCGACAAGATCATTGATGCAACAGCGGGGCACGAATTACTGAGCTTCTTAGATGCCTATTCTGGTTACAACCAAATTCTATTGGCAGACCAAGAAAAAACTACTTTTATCACTCATTGGGGAACGTACTACTACAGAATCGTGATGTTCGGACTCAAGAACGCGAGGAAACATACCAAAGGTTAGTCATCAAAATGTCAAAGATCAACTCGGTAAGACCATGGAGGTCTGCATCGATGACATGTTAGTGAAGTCGAAAAGGAAAGAAGATCACATCAATCATCTAAAGGAAGCCTTCGATATACTAAGGCAATATGACATGAAATTAAATCTCGAAAAATATGCCTTCGGCATAACCTTAGGTAAGTTCCTCGGCTTTTTTGTGTCGCAAAGAGGCATCAAGGTTAAACCATATCATATCAAGGCCATCGAAGGAATACCGGAGATATTAACCAGCAAAAAACAAGTACAAAAATTGACAGGACGAATAGCTGTCCTACCGAGGTTCATCTCACGGTCATCAAATAGATGTCATAAATTTTTTAATGTATTAAGGAAGGATCACAGACATTGTGGAATTCAGAATGCGTCACGCCCTGAGAAAACGAAAAGCGTACCTATCCTCACCGCCATTACTCGTCAAAGCAGATCTAGGCGAGTGTCTCCTAGTATACCTACTGGTCTCCGAAGTTGTGGTAAGTGCAGTTTTAATCCACGAGAACAAAGGTACATAATCTTGAATTTATTATATCAGCAAAACATTAATTGATGCCAAAACGAGGTACCCCCACCTTGAAAAATTGGCTTTGGCATTAGTCGTAGCTTTACTAAAGCTTAGACCATATTTTTACTGTCATTCCATAAAAATGATAACAACCTTCCCCCTCAGGAGCATCGTGCACAAACCCGAGCTATTAGGTAGGTTGGCCAAATGGGCCATAGAATTGAGTGAGCACAACATAACATATCAACAGCGAACTGCAATAAAGTCGCAAGTGCTCGCGGATTTCATCGATGATTTCAGCATAGAAATACTGCCCGATGTTGAGCAAGAAGCATTTCTCACTTCTGCACAATCCGACCTTTGTGTTCTCTACACCGACGGCCCATATAATGCATCGGGATTGGGACTAGGACTCATCATCGAAGCCACTACGGGCGAAGTGATTTGCCAATCCATACAGTATCTTGAAATGACTAACAACGAGGCTGCGTGTGAGGCCGTAATTGCAGGATTAAAATTAGATCTCAAGTATTGCGCTCGATCATGTGACTCCTAACTCGTGGTAAATCAAGTCATTGGGACTTTCCAAATCAAGCAACAAAGATTGAAGAAGTACCTGACAAAAATTCACAAACTACTACCAGAATTCGACAAATACCGCCTCGACCAGATACCCCGCGTGCAGAACATCGAAGCAGATGGTCTCGCCAAACTAGCGGCAACCACCAAAAATATAAGCAAAAAAATGTGGTCACCTCCTTCATTCCTCAATAGACCAGGTCGAAGTACATTCTATATATTTAACTTGGGACTAGCGCAACCATATCATAACATATTTGCAGGAAGGGGTGCTCCCGCAAGATAAGAAAGAAGCCAAAAAGTTTCGAATGCAGGCAGCCAGGTACAACCTCGTAACCCACGACTTTTACAAAAGGACATTTCGCGGTCCACTAGCCAAATGCCTTGGTCCAAATCAAACAAGGCGGGTTCTAGAAGAAGTGCATGAGGGTCACTGTGGTGCCCATACAGGAAACTGAGCCCTAGTTAGATTCCTCATATGTGCAGGATACTACTGGCCTACCATGAAAAAAAAGCCATGGATTACGTCAAGAAACTTGAGCAATGCCAAAAATGCGCCCCTATGACACACCAAGCAGGAGAACTCCTGCATTTTGTCACTTCGCCAAGGCTATTCATAAAGTGGGTAATGGATATCGTGGGACCCCTCCCAGCAGGCCAAGGTAAGGTATGTTTCCTTTTGGTTTTAACTGATTATTTTTTCAAATAGGTGGAAGCAGGTGCGTACACCCAAATACGCGAGCAAGAAGTAATCCCATTCATATGGAAAAATATAATACGCCGCATTGGCAATCCCAAAGAAATCAGCTGCGATAATGAACTCCAGTTCGCCAGGAAGAAAAAGATCAAATTTTTTGAAAAATGGCGCATTAAACAGATACTCTCCACGCCATACCATCCCGTCGATAACGGTAAAGACGAATCCTCCAAAAACAATATTAAATATATTGAAGAAGAAGCTCGAGGATGCCAAGGGGCTATGGCCAGAATTTCTACCAAAGGTACTATGGGCATACCATACCATGCCAAAAACCAGCACAAGTTAGATGTCATATTTGTTAGTCTACGGGACTGATGTAGTTATACCTGTCAAGGTCAGAGAACCTAGCCTGAGATACTCCAGCGAGAGTGGACCAAGAAACGACAAAAGTAGATTACAAGACCCGGATGAAGTCGAAGAGCGAAGGGGTATGAATCCCATAAGAAAGATAGCCCAAAAACAACAAGCAGAAAAGGTACTATAACAAGAAGGCCAAAGTACAACCATTCATAGTCGGGGACTATGTTCTCAAAGCCAAAAACAAGCAGCGAAAGACCCAAATGAAGGGAAATTAGGAACAAACTGGGATGGGCCATATAAAATCACAACAACAGAAAACAAAGGAGCATTCAGGAGACTACAACAAAATAACTGAAATGTCGCATACCTCAAATACATCCACTTGTGAAAAGAGGTGCCGCCTAAGTCGTACTCTTTTTCCCTCACTCAGATTTTGTCCCAATCGAGTTTTATCGGGGAGGTTTTTAATTAGGCGATAAGGGAGACATCTCGAGGCATAAAGTATTGTTCATTGCCTTGCCTACTAATGTCATCTCCAGGATGAGCAATGAAGGGACTAGGTATAAAGAATCTCTATTGAACGTATGAAGCCGGCATGTATCGCCATTATAGGTATAAAGAATCTCTACTGAATGTATAAAGTTGACATGTATCACCATTGTAGATATAAAGAACCTCCATTGTATGCATGAAGTCAACATATGTTTCTGCCAGGAATATAGTGTTAGAAACACGTTCTCAATGCAATATACTAAACGTGTACTCTTTTGTAGGTTTTGATGAATGACAAACGAAGCAAAAATTGATATATGACGGAATTCAAGTACAAGCGCACAATGGTTGCGAATAAGATTGAAGTTCAAGATATAGCTTTTAATTGTTATTGAGTTGTTCTAAAATTGTAATCTCGATCCTATAACTTGACTCATAGTATGGCCTCTCTCATAAAACTATTTTCCAAAATCATGCATATTTAATTCTGTGTCAAAAAGATTTTAAATCATGCATATTTACATTAGACAAAATGTTTTCTAAACATGCCTCAAAAATCTGGGCTAAAATAATCGATTATGTACTTATGATAATCGATTGTTTCTGAGCCAAGACTGCATGACAATCGATTATGAATTAATGGTAATCGATTGTGAGTAAGACAGTGAACATCAGGTTTTTCCAAATCTGCATGATAATCGATTGTGAACAAATGACAATCGATTGTTGTTGAGGTAAAGTTTTTCAATACTCAAAATAATCGATTATGAACTAATGGTGATCGATTGTGTTGAGTTGATGTCTTCCAGTGATTTTAAATTTAATTAAGTAATCGATTATGTCTTTAGATAATCGATTATCACTGAGACAGTAAGTTTTATGATTTTCAGAAAATAACAAGTAATCGATTGTTGCAAAGGACAATCGATTGTTGAAGCTAGCCGTTGTCAAATGATTTTCAAATACCATAAAGTAATCGATTATTGATTCTAGATAATCGATGTTCTGCTTAAAATCTGGAAATGATTTTTAGAACGTTGCTAAAGTAATCGATTATTGATTTTATATAATCGATGTTCTGCTTAAAATCTGGAAATGATTTTTAGAACGTTGCTGAAGTAATCAATTATTGATTTTATATAATCGATGTTTTGCTTAATATCTGGAAATGATTTTTAGAACGTTGCTAAAGTAATCGATTATAGATTATGTATAATCGATTGTGAAGCGTTAAATCTGGGATTGATTTTTAAACTGACTGGCAGATAATCGATTGTTTGGTCTTAATAATCGATTATCACTGAGTAATTTCAGCAACTCTTAATTGGCAATTAGACAACGGTTGAACCAACTTTTTCAACTATAAATACAGCTTCATTTCAGTGTTTTAAAAACAACAACATACACAAACTGATCATTACATTGCTATAAGCTTTCATTCAATTGTTCTTCATTTTCTACTCATTTCATAAAGCTTTTGAGAGCCATATTATTGCTTAAAGTTGTTGTGATCTTGAACATATTCTTTTACTCATATCTACTCAATAAGGAGTACTTTAGTTAAGTGAGTGTCCAAGTATTTGATATACTTGTAAGAGAATTGCGATTCTCTTGTTTCAAGGAACTTGCGTTTCCTTGGGTGAAGTCTTTGAGATTGCGATCTCCGAGCAACTGTTTGAGGCTTGTGTCCTCAAGTATGTAACGGTTTGTTGAGCACCCTTAAGCTTAACAAGATAGTGAAAAATCTCGAGAGAGTCTCTCGGGGACTGGACTAACCACGTTGGTGGCCAACCAGTATACATCTTTGTGTAAGTTTATTTTTCTGCATTTATTTTACTTCCTGCAAAGTTTAAATTCCGCAAGAAAACGCTAAATTCTATTAATACGCTATTCACCCCCCCCCCCTCTAGCGTAAAGTGTAGTTTCTAACATATAGTCACTCCATTATGTACACGAAATCAACACTCGTCTCCAATGCATGAATAAAATCGCATATGCAACACTACAGCAAATACAATAGAATGCCATCCTCACGATGGGATACTACTTCGGCACCAGCCTGAAAGTAACATCCCAATGGCTAAGGCCTTCATCAAAAAATATGAGTTCAAACCACAATGGATACTACTTCAACACCAGCCTGAAAGTAACATCCCAATAGCTGAGGCCATCATCAATAATATGAGTTTGACGCAGTTCGAACCACGACGGGATACTACATCGGCACCATCTCGAAAGTGACATTCCAATGGATAAGGCCACATACTACTTCGGAACCACCCCAAAAGTAACATCCCAATGGCTAAGGCCATCATAAAAAATATTAGTTCGACATAGTTCGAACCACGACGGGATACTACTTTGGCACTGGCCCGAAAGTAACATCCCAATGGCTAAGGCCAACATCAAAGACAGAGTTCGACAGATTTCGAACCACAACGAGATACTACTTCGGCACCAGCCTGAAAGTAACATCCCAATGGCTAAGGCCACCATCAAAGATATGAGTTCGATGTAGTTCAAACCACCAGCCCAAAAGCAACATCCCAACGTCTGAGACATCATCAAAGATATGAGTTCGACATCACTTGAACCATGATGGGATACTACTTCGGTACTAGCTCGAAAGTAACATCTCGAGGGCTAAGGACATCGTCAAAGAAATTAGTTCGAGTTCACTCGAAACACAACGGGTTTAATATTTCGGCAAAGGTTCAGAATAACATGAATGCATCAAAGGTTACCACCGAATTGACGAAACAACTTATAATTACATAAAATATATTACAAGCACTTGTCTTTACAAAGGACTCAAAGACGCCCTTGCAAAAATTGCGAAGCAAAAATAAATACAAAGAAAATACTACACATTATTTCTGGTGGAATACACGTCTTCATAACAAGAGACGGAGGCAAGTCTGTTCGCATCATCATAATTAATATCATCTCCGGCAGGCGTGAGGATATCGTATTTGCATGCCTCACGAGTTGCACGGGCCTTGCCACGCATATCCCAAAGCTCTACTTCGAACGCCCTCCCATCAACATGAAGAGCCTTATACACATCGAGCTGGGTTTCAGCATGAACCCACAACTCATACAAATGCCAAGGCATGATAGGATCAGCCCAAACATGAGATGTAGAAGGCAACGACCGTCGTCGTTCGTCTTCCGCTTTCAAAGAAGCCAATTATTCATTTGACGCGGACAGTTCTGCCTCTAACCCTTCAGTACGCCCCTCAAATCCCTCTATCTTAAGTGCAAACACCTCCATCTCCCTTGTCCGCTCCAACCTACAAACACGGAGGGCATCTTCTAAAACCACTACCTCAGAGATAACTATCGCTCTCTCCCTCTCTACGTGGGCCAATCTATCAGCATTAACGCCCAATTCACCCTTAAGCTCATCATCCACTGCCATCTTCATGTCTAGTTCGGTAGTTAGACTGACCACATTTGCTTGGAGGTCGACATTTTTGGCCAGTACTCCCCTACTCAACTCAGGCTTATCTTTCCTGACTTTAAGGGTTGCCTCGAGCTCACTACTACGAGTAACATTCTTCATAAGGTCCTGGTGTTGTTACTTCAACTCCTCAACCTTACCCGTCAATTGATCCTCCATCTGCTTGAGCCCTTTGCGGAATAGTTGGAAGTCACAATCCTAATTGTAGATGTCGTCCATTGCACGATGCTTGGTGCGGTATTCTTGATACTTATAAGAAATCTTTCCATAGATGTCCATCCTCCTCCTTTCCCCGCGTTCACGCTCAATCTCCATGATGAGGATCTGACACAAAAAGTGAAGTTAAAACGAAAGGGTGGGCAAAAAATAGTAAGACAAATTGAACGATGAAAAGAAAAAAAACATTTATCCGTAGAGCCATGCCAAAAACGCTCTGTGACAACTCTCCATCACTCATCACTCCAAATTCCTCACTCTCACAGGAAGCACACAAAGGGGGGAAAATGGACGGCACATGATCACAGTTCAACAGAAAATAATAGTCCCCCAGGATGACTATGCATCGATCGGAACCCTCCGTTCTAACCTCCACGCGAGTATGGCGCCCTCAAAACTCTCGAACGTCTCCTGAGTCGACGTCTGAACCCGATCTATCATCCTGGACATGTAAGTCACCTCTAATAATAGACGATGCGCCGCCCTCAGTGAAGTGCACAAATCCCCCTCATTGGTAAACTCCTTCCATCGGGAGAGACCTCCCTGCCAAGATAGCGTCCGACATAAAATGGGAACGGGTGATGTACCTGATGCACCCGTCCTACTCGTATCAGTCTCAATGGCCACAACTTTCCCGAGTTCTACCCACTTCTTTTTTATCAGTGAAGTTTCGCCCCCGTTAGAGGACACGTCCAAGAGGTGATAGGCTGGTAAAGAAAAAATGTCCTCTCTCAGGACCATATCCCAAGAGGAATCTCCCACCTGTACTGGTGGAGAACGACCCTCTCGGGCAGACTCATCCAAAGCAAACTGCACCCCCGCTGAGGCAACAACTTGGCGAAATGCAGGAACTGAGGCCATCCGCCTAGAAGCTCTATGACCTGGCATCCCAAAAAAGTCGTTATCAACAGATAATGGCAAATGGTTGAAAAGCGATGTAGAGGAAAAACACTTACCAGACGAGACCTTCTGCCCAAAATGTTTCATAAAAGCGGGCCAGTCTCGAGTCTCCACTGTGTAAGCTAGTAAACGGGATACTCAGTCCCTTATGCCGGCAATGGGATGGGTGTATGCCCTACAGATGTAAAAGAAAGTCGTGAATAAGTACTAATTTGAATAGAAAGCAAAAGAAAAGAGAGTAAAAAAAGTTACGACACCTACAATTATTATTCCACCACTCCGGGAATTCAGCAGAGACCGACACAATATGTTCAGCTCTGACAAAGAAATACTTATGCAAAAACATATGGCTCGCCCGGCCGTCAGTTCCGACCACCAGCCCTTTGGTTCCCCGGTGCCTCAAGTGTACCATAGTGCCCTTGTGAAAACGGGGGGAACAAAATAGGTAAAATAGATGGTGAATATCGACTTCGCACCCCGCCAGTTCCTAATATTTTGTCAATACAAAAAATATTTTATACAGAGATAGCTACGCTAGGAAAACTCGATAAAATTAATAGAATTCTGCCGCTAACGGAAGGAATGACCGATTACAAAAGGGTATTCATAAAACGCACAGTACCCCGGTCGATGGAACTCCACGAGGTCCCTCCCCGTCAGAATCATCTCGATGTAAGGAGGAATGCTATACTTGGTGCGTAAGGCATTTATATGGGCCTGATCGGTTTCATATATCACCGGGGTGGGAGTAGGAGCAGGGTCCTTGAGAAATTCACTTCAAGACATGGATTGTATCGGCAACAACTAGTCTACAGTGGGAAAACTATCTCCTTCCCCAGCCATCGCGTCCTCACACCTAGTAAGAAGTTCCACGGATAGCGGAGTGGCATCAGAAATCCCCTCATGTGATTGATGTATTCTAGGCATGTCTATGGAGGAAGATGTGCTAGTGGAACGAGAGAGACCAAGAACAAAGAACAAGAAAGAGGAAATAAAGAAAATTGCAGAAGCAAACCTAAAAATGCGAAAGGGAATGATCAGAAGAGAAATGGCCAAGAGTTTTTGAAAAAACAAACCCTTCCATTATTTGAAGGGTTGGGTGGCGCCAGAATCGAAGCGAAAAGGCTTCCCGTGGTAGCAAAACCAAAGTGACATGCCATCAATCTCCGCCTCGAGAAGATGCGCAATGATGACGCACTTGAAGTGACGTCATTTCCCAAATAGAACACACCGCCCAAGGTATAGCGAAGTGCATCATTCTTCCGTCATCAGCCGAAATCGTCATGGTTTGTAGAGATCAAATTTCTTCGTAAGTATGGGAGACGTTCGCTATCAATAATGACCCAGGTCGTGACCTTGACAAGTGGAGGGACTAAGTGTATAGGTCGAAACTTGGACGACCATGACGGTTACCGAGTGTAGCAAAGAGCGAGGTCCTTACGATTCCATGTCCTTAGATCGTTATGAAGGGTGATAACTAACAGTGGCTAGAGAATGCACGACGTCTGTAGTCGTGTTAGCATGATAGGAAACAATGAAAATATGCCTTTCGAATATTCCTTGTGTTGTACCTTTTTAGGGTAAAAGGGGGGATTGTCCCCTGTAAAGGGGGAGAGAACACTCTGTAAAAGGGACTTTTGGCTTATTACAAATAAAGATCCTTACATCACCCTTGGTCTTGACCGATTGCATTCATTGCTACATTCTCTTGCATGTGAAATTCTCGCATTTACAACTAATCATTTGGTTCTAATACGCTAAGAAGCATCGTTCACCTTGAATTTCTCTACGCTATTCAATCTAGATTTTATTATACTTAGCTGAGATTTACCTCATCACCATCATTAATTGATTTAATAAAAAAAGTTTTAATATTTTTTGGGTCAAACAGCGAAGCCAAAAGTTTTTCCAAGAGTGTTCTAAAATCTAATATTTTACTTATATACATAGTGTAATTCTTTGATGAAAAGTGATCAATTGATTACCCTTATGACTGCTTTCACCTCTGATTATTTTGACTGCTCGAACCAGTGACCTATAGGAATGCTCCTCATTCATTTTTTCCCGCTTCAAAAAAAACCATTCATCTAAAAAGGGAAGAGAACAGATAGCACTCAACAAATTCTTAATTTTTCGTCTTAGATCATTTTTGTCACTTGTCGGGAAAAGAAAAACTTAAAGATGTTAAGATGTTTAAGAATCTGGAAAAGGGGACTTTTTATTCAAAAAGGGAAATTAAGAAACCAGTATTTCCTTGTGAATATACAAGTTAATCAATTTTTTTAGCTTGATATGATTGTGAGCATGAACTAAGCAAGTTAGACGTGTCACCAAGTAATTAAAATACTATTGCTTGTACGTCAAAATATTATACAATGATTTGAAATTTTATGAGTTCAGTATTCTAATTTTTGTAAGAAATTGGGTTCTAAATTAATACTTTGTGCACAATTCAATAATTTTTTTAAGATAAATATAGAGTTTGGACAAAAATTATTGAATTCAGCCGAACCCATATCAAATTACTAGTTTCGCCACTGATTATGACTTGATCATTTCATGACCTAAAAGAACATTGAGTATATATATTTTTCTATTTTTAGCTGGTGATTATAGGAAAGTTATAACTAAATACTGAGGTGTAATTTTATAACAATGCCACTCGAATTGTATTCTTTCTAGTTTCTACACACTGATTTTCCAATTCGAACAAAATATAAGTAATTTAATTGACTCCAAGCTTCCCTTGACATTAATGGGTATAGAGATAGAATTGTTTTTAAAATACTTAAATTCCTTTAGAGCAGTGTTTGTTAACACGTCTTTATATCCATTCTATTGTTTCCATTTATTGCAAACTCATTTATTGTCAAATGCCAAAGCAAATTGACAATGACATTAAATATAATATTATTTTATGGGGAGAAATTAATGGCCCTGTGGAGTTCAACAATTCCCAACTGGCAAGCAGCATCACCCACCATATATATATATATAGCGCGCACATAAATAGGCGCGGATTCAGAATTTTTCCACGTCAAGTAGAGTTGTTCATTCGGATCGGATAATCGAAATCTGAACCGATCCATTCAATTTCGAATTTTGGATTGTGTTTTTTAAATGTTCGGATTTCGGGTCGGATTTAGATTGGTATATTTTAATCCGATTCGATCCGAAATTTGAAATTATTAGGGCATGTATAAATACTACATTGTAATTTCAGATATTCAGTACTTTCTTTGCATCAACCTCCAAGTTATTACCTTTACAATTGCTAGATTTAGCTATATTGGCACCATAGTGCTCTCATAATTGCATAAACATGAATTTTTCTTAATGTATTGCCTCTTTTACAAAGAAAATATACATATTAGTTTAACTTTGAGGCATGATAATACGATAATCCGATCTGATTCAAACTTTAAAATCCGATCCAATCTGATATAATTCAGAACGGATTCAGACAGCATTTTCTAGAATCCGAAAATCCGAAATATGCTAAATCCGATCTGATTTAATCCGATTCGTGCAAAACTCTAACAATGGGGGCACCATTGTATGCTAATCACTAGCGATAATATTTGACGTGGAACACTTTAAAAACTTAATGATTATGATATCTTATCATCCAAGTATAAACAAAAAGGAGTTCTAAAGAAAAAGAAAGCATGAGAGAGAGAGAGAGAGATTTCTTCGAAAAATGGGTGCTATGTGAAGAGAAGGTGTTTGATTAAACATGTTTCGCACATTAAAATTTCGAATTTTCAATTAAAAAAAGAGGTCGGCGATCAAAAAAGCGTTTAAACTTTAAATTATCATAAGCTTACTACAGAAATCAAGATCAGGGATATGTTGATAGTCAAAGAATTAGTTGTTAGTGCTTCAAAGTAAGGTAATTGCAGAAAGATTTATTTTTTGAAAGAATTACAAGAAAATACACATGGATTTACCCCATAATAAAAAATGGCCCATGTTTTTAAGTTCTACATGATCTAGCCCTTATTATACATATTTTGAAAGCACTAGCAAATTTAAAATTTGCATTTTTACAATCATTGCTTCCAAAAGCTATGGAGTTAAATTTGTATTCTCACAACCATTGTTTTCACTCTCTCTTCTTCTCAAATCTTCTACATATGCTTCAAGGGACCGTATATTTTATGCTTCTCCTCTTCTGTCAATTGGTTGCAATAAGAAAATTGAAGAGTAGAAATCACCATTGAAGATCATTCAAAGCTTAGCTTTCGAAAATGTGCTTTTTTAGTTTGTTAGTTGTTTAGATGGGGTGTTATTCCAATTGATTGAAAATATCAAAAGAAGTTCAAAATTTAAATTTGAAGTGATTTGGAGTAGATTTGGGCAAGATTTGAGTTAATTTCAGAAAAGACGCAAGGAAGAAGACGATGTCAGTTTTTTGTATAATTATGTATAATCTTGTATAATATTGTATATGAGTGTATAAACACATCTTATACACTTTTATACAACTTTATACAAGCACCTGTAGACGAACTTCTTTCACGATTTACAGTTGCAATTCTTGTTCAAAACTAGTCCAAATCTCCATTAAATGACTTCAAATTTTATATACAACCCCCTTATACTATTTCTAACAATTCTGAATAACACCCACTCCAAGTTTCTCAAAAAATTAAATTCGAAATTTTAACCCACATATTTAAGCTTTTAAAAATCTAATTTTCACCACCCAAGTGGATTTGGTTTGTTGAACTAATATTTGAGTCACAGTTGCTAATTCGAAAAGTAACTTAAAAGCTTGAGGAATATTTTTTAAAACTTAAATAGTAATTTTGAGAACCTGTTGGAGATGGATGTTGAATCTTAGCCAATTATTTTTGGGCTAGATAGTTGTAAATTAAAATATGAGATATAAAATTGAAAAGTAAAGGGCTCAGTTGTACTTATGTGAAATTGTCCCTTATTTTTTTCTATTGATAGAGCGATAAATTACACTTTGAGACTTTTAATATCAAGGCAAAATTTGAAAAAGAATAAAACAAAATTGGCTATTGTGTATTAACGCTAAACTATAATTGAATTTAAAAATGAAGAATATAAAAGTAAAAAGTAAAGCAATTTGCTATGAAGTATACATTTTTTTTGGTCGAAAAGAAAATTTGTATTTCAACCAGTATAAATGTACATCAATTGAACTTTGGGACTATAGAACAAATCTCAAACTTGATCAACTAGCTACTCTACAACCAAAAAAGTTGTTTAACTAACTCCTAACATACAAAAATGTAGATATAGTCAAGGAGTACATTAAGGATAGCAATTTATGTACTGTAGGGTAGGCTTCCATTTTGGCTTCTTCAGTCCAGTGAGGTGCACTTGGAGTGCGATCTGTCATGCTCTGTCTGTAGCTTCTTTGCTCGACTGTTGAAATCTTCTTTCATTCCTTTCCATCCAAATATTGTATACAAGTGTTGCAAACGCCACTCCTAGAATGATTTTCCTTGGCTTTCTGTTGTTTACTCTAGCAGAAACCCATTGCACCTCTAGCTCCCAGTTGTTTATCAATCTGTTGAAGTTCAACCACTTTAACAATCCTTGCCATAGTTTTTGGGAATAAGAACAGTCAAAGAACAGGTGATCGTGTGTCTCTACAATGTCTCTCCCACATAGTGAACAAGACTGGTCAGTATGGATACCCCACTTTTCTAACCTGTCAACTGTTGCCAAACGTCTATGCAATGTCATCCATAATATGAACTTCTGTTTTGGCAGTAGTCCAGGCACCAACACTAATTTTTTCCAGTGAACTTTGGGATACTGTGGAGTAGAGTGTATATATGCTTTCCTGATGTTGTAGCTTCCATTCTGGCAGCATGCTTGCATTGCTGCACTATCATGTGTCCACCATTCCCTTGCTCCAAATATTTTCCTTACCAACCAGCTAGCCTGATTTGGTGTTTCCATGGTATCAACTGTTTTTTTCTTTATATAATGACAGTGGATCCATTTGATCCAGAGCTTATCTTTCTATACATTAAAGCCCATAGCAGCTTCGACAGGGCTGCTTTGTTCCACCTCGCATAGCAAATGACATTCAAACCTCCAGCTGCCTCTGGTTTGCATACTGTTTCCCATGCTATTGGAGCCCTATGACTTGTCTCATGATTGCCAGTCCACAAATAGTTTCTGCATATTCCATCAACCAGTTTGATGACCTTCTTTGGAAGGAGAAAGACTTGGGCCCAATAGGTTTGCATTTCAAATAGAAAACTCTTGATCAGTTGGAGTCTTCCAGCATAGGATAAGATCATGGATGACCAGCATCTAATTCTGTCCACTATCCTTTCTACCAAAGGTAAGCATTGTGTGATTGTGATCTTTTTTGTTGATAAGGGGACTCCCAAGTATTTGAAGGGGAATTTCCCTTCTGTTAGTTGAAAGTCTGCCAGTACCTTCTCCTTGACTTCCTGTGAGACACCTGCTACGTACAAAGAGCTTTTCTCCAAGTTTGCTTGCAGTCCAGACATCTGGGAAAAGTAATCAAATTCTTTCAGCACTAACTTCATTGAGATCTCATCACCTCTACAGAACATCAAAAGATCATCTGCAAAACATATATGAGTGATTTGTAACTTGGAGCATTTTGGGTGGAAGTTGAAGTCTGGGTTCCTGTTTAGTTGCTTCAGTGTTCTGTTGAGGTATTCCATGACTAAGACAAACAGGTAGGGAGACATCGGGTCTCCCTATCTAAATCCTTTTCTTGCTGCAAACTTTCTTGGGAGACCTCCATTAATTAGTAGAGAGAAGCTTCTGTGGAGACACACTCCATAATTAAAGTGACCATTTTGTAAGGTACACCAAATTCCAGCAACACTGCCCTTAGAAACCCCCATTCAACAGAGTCATAAGCCTTCCTAATATCCACTTTGATCATGCATCTGGGAGATACTGCCTTTTGGCTGTAAGCTCTTATCAGTTCATGAGCCATAATAACATTGTCTAGGATATTTCTCCCCTCTATGAAAGGTGATTGTGCATGCCCCACCAAATAATCCACAACTGGTTTGAGTCTGTTTGTAAGGATCTTTGCAATAACTTTGTACGGTGTTGAGCATCAAGGAATGGGTCTAAATTCCTTGACATAGTTGGGATTTTTCACTTTCGGAATCAATGTAATAGTTGTGCAGTTAATCTCTTTCAATAATTTTCCATTTTGAAAGAATTGTTGCACTGTCTCTATAACCTCCTCTCCCACAATTGGCAAAAACTTTTTGAAGAATTCTGCAGGGTAACCATCTATTCCAGGAGCCTTGTCATTAGGAAGATGATGTACTATCTGGTTGATCTCTTCCCTTGTTACTGAAGTTAACAATTGCTGCTGTTGGTGCAATGATAGACAGGGCTCATATCTAGCCACATTGATTTCTATTCCAGGAAGCTTATCTGCTGTTGTGCCCAGTAACAGTTGAAAGAAGTGAGTGAACTCTTGCTGGATCTAATGTGGATCAGTAATCCTCATCTGGTTGTCATTGAGAATGCTAATCACCCTGTTTCTTGCTTGTCTGGATTTCATATATGCATGGAAGTACTTTGTATTGCTATCACCCAGTTGGATCCAGTTTGCTCTTGACTTCTGTCTCATTATTTGTTCTTGAATTACTTCCCACTTTTCAATGTTCTCTAACAGTTTCTTTTCTTCTTCAATCACTGTTTCATTGAAATAATCTTCATTCAGTTTTCTTGAATTACCCTCAGATCTTCTCTCATCTGTTGCAGCTTCTTATCTACAGATGAGTGCTCCTGATGAATGGTTCTGGTTTCCTGCTCAATTTTTTCAGTTTGCTCCAAATAGAATACATAGTGTATCCTTTGACTTGTTGACTCCACACTCTTTGAACTGCTTCCTTGTATTCTTTTTGTTGCATAACTATTAGTAGTAGCCTGTATGGTCTATTCACTTTAATTTTAATTATTTCAGTGTCTATCAGTATAGGGGTGTGATCTGAACATCTAGGTAACATGTATACTGCTTCCACCCCTGTGTAAGAATTGAACCACTCACCATTACCAAAGGCTCGGTCTATATGGCTATAGACTCTGTCTTCAGCATTCCTTTTGTTGCTCCATGAGAACTTGTTTCTTCTTTTGGTAAGCTGCCCCACTCCAATATCATCAATACATCTCTGAAATTCAACTATCTCTGAAGGATACACTAGCTAACCATTTATCCTATCCTCGACCCCTAACAGACTATTGAAATCCCCCTTTATAAGCCAAGGGCTAGTATGTTGGACAGCTCTCAAATCCCTCCATAGTGGTGCTCTGTGTTGGGTAGTGTGTAGGCCATATACAAATGTGATGTAGCTAGTAAAAGTTGAATTCTTATCTTTCACCTGACAATGGATCAGTTGATCAGTGCTTTCCAGAAGTACCACCTGAACATTGACTTCTATCCACATTATCAATATCCTTCCATTAGGAGCATATGCATAGTTGTTCCCTATTGTCCACTCACCTCCCAGCTTCTTATAGATTGCCATTGAGTTTTGCTATTTCACTCTAGTTTCTAGACAAGCTATTATATCAACTCTATTAGTCCTCAGGAATTTGGCTAACTCTCTTTGTTTGTCGGACTTGTTTAGTCCTCTAATATTCCAGGATACAATAATCATGGGGAAATATTGGATGTAGTGCCTCTTGGATCTAATAGACCTGGCTCTAGGCTGCATTCTCCCTTCTGTTGGTTCCCATCAGGAGGCTCAAATATAGTGAGTACTTCAAATGTATTTCTCCTGGCTAGTTCAACATAGTTGGTCTCTTTGTTTTGTTTTCTATCTTTAGGTCCTTGGACAATTTCAATCTGCTTACCTTTATTATTCATTTGAACTTCTACTGCAGGTAACTCTGTTGGTTATCCATTCTGCTGCCCATCTAATTTCTCCTCAGTTACAGCTTTTGGTTGCCATTGCAATCTGGTTGTCTTCTTTTTCCTCTTTCTCTGCCTCTGGATCCCTTCAGCCTATTGTTCCTCCTTCTGACAATCTCCATTTTTGTGCCCAAACGAGTTGCATTCTAGACAAAAAGTTGGTTTCCATTCATACTCCACATTTTGTAGCCAGCTTCTTCTATCTGGTATCTCAATGTAGACATTCTCAGGCAGAGGTTGAGTGATATCAACTTCCACAAGAACTCTCGCGTAGGAGATTCTTTCACATTCAGCAATTAACCTATCGGTACATACAGGCTTACGAATTAAGCTTGCTATTCTGCCTAAGTTCTCTTCAGCCCAGCATCGGATTGGCAGCCCAGGAAAACTGACCCAAATTGGGACAATTCTCATCGACTCGTTCTGAATCTGAAAATTAGGATCTCATTCCTTCAGAATCATAGGCCTACCATTGAACGTATATGGTCCTTGTTGCATTATTAGGTTCTTATCCTCCATAGATTTAATTTTGAAGATGAAGTATCCATCATCATGCAGCAGTACTGTAGGCGTTGTAACCTCATTCCAGACGCCATAAGCATACTTCAACATTTCCTTAAATGACGGGTTACCTTTTAAAACATAGCTGATTAAAGCATACCTGCACTTCTGGTTCTGAATCTCTATCTCTTTAGGGTTCAATTTTGCGATTTTCACTCCATCCTTCATCATCGGAGGATGGAACTTAAGCTGCATGCCCTGATTTTGAATCCTATTACCTTTGACTACCTCCGCCATTGTTTGCTTCTGGGTTTCATTTGAGTACGTGAGTTTCCTAGCCATCGTCGTTCCACCTGCAACCTCCTTCGCCGGCGGCTGGGGAGGGTAGTGTGTACACATACATTACCCCTACCATTGGGTAGAGAGGTTGTTTCCAAATAGACCCCCAGCATCCTTCCCTCCAAGAACTTCTCACCTTACTCTTGGGGAGACTCGAACTCACAACCTCTCGTTTGGAAATAGGTGTTGCTTACCATCAGAGCAACCCCTCTTGTCACCTATGAAGTATACATTACGTTTTATTAAAATAAAAATAAAGAGAACAACTAAAATAAAAAAGGAGGAACACAAAGGTGAAGAGAGGGTTCGAACTTACGTCTTCCAACAACGGACGGATTTTGCTTGACCAAAGCAACCACTTGTTCTGTCTGCCCGAACAATATATACATATATATATATATATATATATATATATATATATATATATATATATATATATATATATATATATATATATATATATATATATATATATATATATATATATATATATATATATATATATATATATATATATATATTATATAGGGTTTTTGCCGAAGCTAACGCAGTCCCGTTACCCCTCAACCAACAACATACCCTCTGTCCCAAAAATGATGTGAAATTTAACATAGGAAGGTTAATACTTTATGTTTTTTTAATCTTGTTTTAATTGAATTTATATTTAAAATGACATAAAATCACTTAAGTCAAAATCTTGTAGAGTTAAGAATATTAATGAAGTGTCTAACAATCCTAGTTAAATAATTATTAGACAGAAGTGTAGTAGAAAACACATTTTTTAGTCACGTCTCTAAGTTTGAATGCGGCTAGTATCTATTACACCAGTTTTACATAAATCAATTGTTATGTCATTTGATTCTTTTTTGTAACTTTTTCAAGTCAAATTTGTAAAAGACAATAATCTGAAACAGAAAAGAGTAATAACGGGTATTAGGTGTGGGCACAGTGATCCATAAAGTAAAAGAATTTCTGATTTTGGATTGTTCAATTGCTCCATTCTATATGCAATTAAAAAGAAAAAAATTCAGTTTGGTCCATTTTGTTCTTGTACATATACACACAGCTACATCCAACATTAAATAGTTTAATGATAGGTACAACTACTCAAGGAACATTTTGCGTTAATAATGACAAAAGAAAGAAACTTAAGAAAAAAACACAAGTGGACCTTTTTCTTTGAAGTTCTTTCACAAAATTTTATAATAGGGACATTAATCCCCTTGACCTAATTATAGGAGAAAGTAACTGCTATTTTGGTCCCCTAACTAAGTAGGCTTTTGAACATAAAAAATGTGAGATTTGAAAGAAGAAGAAAAAAAAGGTAATTTTTGAATTTGAGTAGAAAAAAGGTATTTTAAAATTGGAATTCTATTTGAACATGCATTTCAATTAAAAAAAAAATATTGCATTTTTGTAAGAGAAAAATATTGTTTCCTCTAAAAATTAGGTAAAAGTCGGTTTTCAAAATTTATACCTCATCTCTAAAAAAAAAAATCATCTTCAGAAATTCAGTTAAATATATAACTAAACACTGACTTGAAAAATATTATTTGGAAAAAAGAAAAAGAATTATGTCCAAATGGCTTATGAAGTGTCTCTTCTCGGAATGAATTTTGTTATTTGGCCATATGTTTTGTCAAAATAAATTTGAGATTTATTTTCAAAATTCGTGTTTGGCCATAAATTTTGTTCATATTTTAGCCAAATCCCAAATCGCAAATTTCAATTCCCAGCTATTGAGCTGTATTTGGGCCAAAATGTCAAAACTTGGGAATTATATACATGTTTTTCAAAAATAAAGTTGAAAAATATGTTTTGAAAACGTATGTCCAAACACATTTTCATCTTCAAACCAAACTTCACCCAAATCAAATTTTTCAAAATAAATTTGAATTCTATGGTCAAACGCTAGCTATAGGCCTATGTTATCAAAATGTTTAGAAGAATCATTAAGCATTGTTTGCATCTTCTACTACAACAACCCTAGTAAAATTCCACAAAGTAGAGTTTGGAAAGAGTAGTGTGTATACAAACCTTATTTCCATTCCGATAGGGGAAAAAGACTATTTCCAATATACTCTCGGCTCAAGAACAAAAAAATGAAACAAGAAGAGACAATTCTATCATGTTTGAATCTTCTACTGTTTAATAAAAAGACATTGAAAAAACACTTCGGAGTTCTTGTTTTTTCAATCTTCATTTCTCTTAACATCCTCTTCGAAGGTGAATTTAGAATTTAACGAATATATATATATATATATATATATATATATATTATTTTTTATTTTGTATATATACATATTGGTCAAGTTTCAAGCAATATGTAATAGTTTTTTTTATTTTCATAATATAGGGGTAACGTTTATGTGCGCACTATCTTCTAGATGCCTCATTATAAATTAGACTGAATATGTTGTTGTCAACTCGGCTTATATCCGACTCTGGTTCCTCCATTCCATCAGAAAACAATCTTTGGACCATTTCTGGCACCAGAAATTTAGTTACTTATCCAAGTACACTATATCTCTTGTGACCTTCTATAACTCAATAATAGAACAAATAAAATGAACCATAAGAATAGAAGAAAATTAGGAAATGGCACATAAAGATGTTAAACTAGTTTCATAAAGAAATTTGCTTACATAAGTGACTAATTTGTGTTTTATTTTGGTTTAAAATAAGTGTCAATTTATATAATAAAAAAGTTAATTTATTTTTTCAAAATTACCCTTATGTACATATCCCTTAAAAGTATTTGACTCCTTACATTAATTATGATGTAACGTTTAATTAATGGCAGTTTAGTTACACTAACTATTTTTATCTAGAATTTATCATCAGCCCGATGCACTAAAGCTTCTGCTATGTGCGGGGTCGGGGAAGTGCCGGACCACAAGAGTCTATTGTACGCAAATTTACCCCGCATTTCTACAAGAGGCTGTTTCTATGGCTTGAATCCGTGACCTCCTGGTCACATGACAGCAACTTTACCAGTTATTTCAAGGCTCCGTATTTCCTTAATAGGTATTCCCAAAGTAAATTGGCCACTTATTGTTGGACCGGAGGCAGTAATAAATATCCTTTCTTCCTCTATGTTTTCTTGATTTTATTAACATTTTATATACTTTAATGGCCAAATTCTT
Organism: Nicotiana benthamiana; assembly: GCA_034376525.1. NCBI lineage: Eukaryota > Viridiplantae > Streptophyta > Magnoliopsida > Solanales > Solanaceae > Nicotiana > Nicotiana benthamiana. The sequence continues at coordinate 128,350,869 of CM067332.1, read as the reverse complement.
ATCAGACAGATGGCATTAATCTTGACTAACCACAATAACTGCAAACCCCACACCTGCAAAAAGGGTGAAAGAAGGGAAAAAATAACTTTGAGACTCATTCAATTCAACCTTCATTTCTTTCTTTTCATTTCATTCATCTTTAGGTACCTTTCTATAAGGAAAGAGTTTGGTGTGTAGTGATGGTAACGGTGCCTTGGTTGGTGAATGGAATAAATGCTTCTGTTCTTAAATCTCTGTATTGGTAACAGACCCTACATATGATGCATACTCCACTGTAGTGATAGTGAAGTCACAAAAACCAGACATATTGGCTTCTCCTTTTGTTTGTTATCACTCAAAAAAATTAAGTAAATATACTAAAAACTCAACCTATATTTCATCAAAAATTTTGTGAAAGTAAGAACAGAGTCACTAGTTTCTGAATGAGTATGATTTTATTATATATACACTGTATAAAGTTGTTTTTTTTACCTATAGGTTACAAGTTCGAGCCGTAGAAGCAATCATTAATACTTGTATTAGGGTAGGCTGTCTGTTGGTTGTGCGAAGAAAGTCCACCTTTGGTAGTTGAATTTGGAGTCTACACATAAGGTGTACGGATCTCTTAATGGTGTGAGGCCTTTTGGGGAAAGCTGTGCGGGCTTGGCCCAAAGCGGACAACATCATACCATTTTAAGAGTGTATTTGGGCTAATTTAGCCCAACACTGCCTACGTGACAACCTTTTGGGATGTGACCTTTTCCTGAACCATGCATGAATACAGAATGTTTCGTGCATCGACCAACCTTTTTATAGGTGTTATATATTTTGTCTATAAGTATATATAATTCGAGCCAAAAGTAAGAAGTTCGGTACCACCAAGGGTTGTGGTGGAGACTGGAGTGGTAAGTACTTTTTTATCTTTAAGTATAGGTCTCAAGTTCGAGTCTCTGGGTATAGAGTCGCGTTTGTTAAGGAGCAATTTATCATATATGAAATTTTTCGGTACGAATTCAAATTTAATCGAACTTCAATATGGATACCAAACATGTGTAACAAAAAAAAGTTCGGTTGAATTATGACAAGTAAACGGGGAAGGAGGAAGGTGACCACGTGGAGACAACCGTCAAATATGTGCAGACTTTTGTTTAAGAAAAGAAATTAAGTAGTTTCTCTATTAAACTAACAGACCAATCTTCTTTTCCAGCAAAGCCAGGCATTTTCTATTTGCATTCCACTAGTTTAGTATTACCCCTTCTGCTCTCTCTATGCATGTCATTGCCAGCCAGCTTAACAGCAAACTCCAAAATTTTCTTCCTTTTTTTTCTCCTCTCTTTCTTAGCCCACTTGTTGAAATCTTCATTTTTCTTGAAATTCAGCAAATTATAGAATTTAGGGTTAGTGACACCTAGTCCAACACCAACCCATATATAAATACCCAAAGATATAACTTTATTGTTTCCTCCAAGAAAAGAGTACTAAATCACAGAAATTTAAGTTATGCCCATAAATGTACTTTAATTTCTTTCTTGTTTTAAGCAGATACTAAGCATTGAAAAATGTTCCTATTTAGTCAAGATTTAAATCTTGTATTTTTTATAATTGGACCCCATTTGAGAAAAGGCAAAAGGGTGTCTGAAGAAGTAGAGATCAAGAAATTTCAAGACTGGATCCAGCAATGATAATGCTGGAGTGTGTGTGCTGGGGAACATGAAAAAATTAGGTACATTTGCTCATTGTCTTATTGTTTGGTGTTTTTGTTTGCTTGAGTTGGAATTGGTCTCCCCATTAACTGAAAAAGAGATCTTGCTTCAATTCAAGGGGAATATTTCTACTGACCCTTACAATAGTTTAGCTTCTTGGAATCCTAGCGGTAGTCCTTGCCTTGACTTTAGTGGTGTTTTCTGCAATTCTGCTGGAAATGTGGTGAAGATTGTGTTGTGGAACACTAGTCTTGGTGGTGTTCTTTCCTCTGCCTTAGCAGAACTTAAGTCTTTGCGCATCCTCACTTTGTTTGGGAACAAATTCACTGGCAATATTCCTGTAGAGTATAGTGGGATTGATTCATTATGGAAAATTAATGTAAGCTCCAATGCTTTATCTGGTTCAATTCCTGAATTTCTTGGGGATTTGCCTAATATAAGATTCCTTGATTTGTCAAGAAATGTGTATAGTGGTGACATTCCTGTGGCTTTGTTTATGAATTGTAATAAAACAAGGTTCATTTCCTTGTCACACAACAATCTTTCAGGTCCAATTCCAGCATCAATTGGAAATTGTCAGAATCTTGAAGGGATAGATTTGTCTTTTAATGGTCTTAGTGGGAGTTTACCTTCACAAATTTGTGATATTCCTGGGCTAGTCTATTTGTCTGTGAGGAGCAATGCTCTAACAGGAAATGTTCAAGAGCAGGTTTCAACATGTCAAAGGTTGGAGCTTTTGGATCTGAGTAGCAATAAGTTCTCTGGTTTGGCTCCTTTTGGGGCTCTTGGATTGTTGAATCTTACATATTTCAATGTTTCAAGTAATGGTTTTGAGGGGGAGACTGTTAACTCTAGCACTTGTAGTCAGAGACTGGAAGTGTTGGATGTTTCAAGGAATAATTTTTTTGGTGAAATTCCCTTGAGCATCACGAAATGCAGCGCCCTCAAGTACTTGGACATCGCATATAATAGGATTAATGGAACTATACCTACTGAGCTTGCAGATTTGAAAAGCCTTTCTGTTATTCGATTGGGTAATAATTCACTAGGGGGAACAATTCCAGCGGAGCTTAGTAGTATCGAATGGCTTGCAGTTTTGGACCTTCATAATCTCACCCTATTTGGTGAAATCCCATATGACATTAGCAACTGCAAGCTTCTTCTTGAACTGTGAGTTAATTTCAGTCTCAAGTTTAAATTATTTTTTTCTTTTCATCATTGCTTTGAACTGGAATTGAACTGTTTAAAATTTGCTGCAGGGATCTTTCTGGGAACCTTTTAGAAGGAGAAATACCACAGAATCTATACAACTTGTCAAACCTTGTATATCTTGACTTACATCATAACCAACTGAATGGAAGTATTCCATCAACCATTGGAAATCTGTCTAACTTGCACTTTTTGGATTTATCAGAAAATGTGCTGTCCGGATCAATCCCTGTTGCTCTTGAGAATATGCATAATTTAACTCATTTTAATGTATCTTACAACCTTCTATCTGGTGCTATACCCTCAACTGAGAGCATCCAGCAGTTTGGACCCTCGGCTTTTTTTCATAACAGTGGTCTTTGTGGTGCTCCTTTAGATGTTTCATGCTCTCCCAGTGGCATTGCTCCTGCAAAAGGGAAACCAAGATTGAGTGCCTCGGCTATTGTTGCTATTGTCGCTGCTGCAGTAATCCTTACGGGCGTTTGTGTGATAACCATCATTAATATGAAAGCTAGGCGGAGGAGGAGAAGAGCAGACGAGACAATAATTGTAGAGAGCACGCCACTGGCTTCTACAGACTCAAATGTCATTATAGGAAAGTTGGTTCTTTTCAGCAAGACTTTGCCTTCAAAATATGAGGACTGGGAAGCTGGCACAAAAGCTTTGCTAGACAAGGAGTCTTTGATTGGTGGAGGAACAATTGGATCGGTTTACAGAACTTCCTTTGAAGGTGGTGTATCACTTGCAGTGAAAAAGCTCGAGACATTGGGCCGAATCAGAAATCAAGATGAATTTGAGCATGAAATTGGGCGGCTAGGGACACTTCAGCACCCAAATCTTGTTGCTTTACAAGGATACTACTGGTCCTCTAGTATGCAGTTAATATTATCCGAGTTTGTTCCAAATGGAAACTTGTATGATAATTTACATGGACTTGGTTATCCTGGAACCAGCATTGGTGCTGCTGGTACTCCAGAATTGAATTGGCCAAGAAGATTTCAGATAGCTGTAGGGACAGCTCGAGCACTCGCATATCTTCACCATGACTGCAAACCCCCCATCCTTCATCTTAACGTCAAGTCCACTAATATACTCCTGGACACAAACTATGAAGCCAAATTGACTGATTATGGTGTTGGTAAGTTCCTTCCCCTGTTGGATAACTATGGACTAACCAAGTTCCACAATGCAGTTGGTTATGTTGCGCCAGAGTTGGCGCAAAGTCTGAGACTAAGCGATAAATGTGACGTTTACAGTTTTGGGGTAATTCTGCTGGAGTTGGTCACTGGGAGGAAACCAGTGGAGAGCCCAGTAGCAAATGAGGTGGTGGTCTTGTGTGAATATGTTAGAGGCCTGATAGAAAGGGGTGCTGCTTCGGACTGTTTCGATAGAAGTTTGAGGGGCTTTGCAGAAAATGAGCTGATTCAGGTAATGAAGCTAGGCTTGATTTGTACTTCTGAAATGCCGTCAAGGAGACCTAGCATGGCTGAGGTAGTACAAGTTCTTGAGTCCATCAGGAATGGCTTGGGATCATAGTAAAGAATCAGTAGAGCCCTTGAACTATTTGAAATGGGAACTGTTCATAGAATGAGGGAGAAGTAGTCTAGTTGGGATTTCATTTTGTGTTTCAACAGCTTAAGGGCCTTGAGGCAGAGCCTATTATGATTGCTTCTGATGAGATTGCGTGAGGAAATCAGAAATGGTCCCAAATAAGAGAGGCACACAGACCAATTAATCGTATCGGTCATATTCTTGAATTTGGAACAGGAGTAATTAGGAAGTGGCGCTTTTGGTACAAAGAGAAAATTCTTTTGTACGATTTGTGATTCTTTTAATCAATTGATCATTGTAAGTTTACAATAAAGCCATTCTTTTCCTGTAAGTTGCCAAGTCATTTTGATATCTCATATGCAGGTTGATAACTACTTTTTATAACCATATGATCTTGTAATCCATTTACTTTACCAGTTAATTAATAAATAAAATAGAGAGAGGCAAATTCCAATTGATAACCAGTCTAAGCCCAAAAGGCTCCATTGGAGCTACAATGCAGCATTAATGAGCCAGATATCAACAGAAGATGAGCAATTTGGTAACCAGTCTAAGCACAAAAGGCTCCATTGGAGCTATAATGCAGCATTAATGAGCCAGATATCAACACAAGACGAGCAATAACTTGATTCTTCAAGCTATCAAAGGAAGGAAGCATATAGCATCTTTGTCCTCTTTGACTAACTATTTTAATGTCCAAAACAACAAACCTTCAAAGGGATTTAAGAAATCAATTCATTTCTCACATAACATTATCTACTACTAACACAAGAATGAATGTGAACAAATAATGAGTCGGTACATGTACCTGTAAAACTATACAACAAGGGGGAATAAAAAGAAAAATAAGCTTTCAGACCATACTTATTGACTATGCACATTAAATTTGGAAAAGAATTTCATTTGATACCAATTTCTACATGCTATATGCTTGCCCTTGCATCAATGTTGATTACTAATTCACCTATCTACAATCTCTGGAACCCCGAGGCAGATCAAACCCCACAAAAACTTGGAGGAATGCATTTGTGAATGGCAGTGGCAGAGGACCAAGTACACAATCTGACATTTTTGGTTTTCACTGCATTTGGTTCCCAATGCTGCATCCTGATCTCATTATCAGAACACTGAGCACTAAGTTGAACCGTTCAAAGCTATCTCATGTGTGACCTCATCCCTGCCAAAGTTTTGGCTACGGTTGACTATTGAATAAAAGATCGTGTGATTAGCAACTTAACTCAGAGACCTGCGCATCTCCAAAACTTTCTGAATACGTTGCATAACTGTGGAAATATCCTTCTCACTTAAGGTCGTAAAACACAACCTGAACCACCCAGGTTCAACGCAGTGGCAGGAAGAACCGGGAGTTACGATGATCTTAGCTACATTTAGTAGCTTATCCCAAAGCTCAATCTCCCCCTTTTCACTATATGATCGAATTAACCTGCTCATGTCAGCCCAACAGTAGAAGCCCCCGCTACTTTTGGTGCACTCAATTCCCAGCTGCTTCATTCCCCTAACAAACAGAGAATACATTCTTTTAAGCCTCTCTCTATTCTTTTTGATAAATTGTTGCACAAATTTTGCATCTGATAGCATCTGAATGAGCAAATGCTGTGTTGGCACTGAAATGGATGAGAATCTTGTCAATTTTTTTGCAGCAGCTAGAACATTTTCATTGCAAGAATAGATTACCCCCACCCTGAAACCAGGAAGAGAGAGGTCCTTAGAGAGACCATAGACAATGTGCACCCTGTTCCTGTCAAAATCTTCAGAATCAATTATCTCTGCTATGCTGACAAACTCTCCACTTCCATAAGACCCAGCCAAGATTTCATTTGATATTACGTGGATGTTCTTCTCAGTTGCAAAGTCTAAGAGGTTATACAGTGTCTCCCTAGTGAACAGATTGCCTACGGGATTTGAGGGGTTAGAAATAATAATCCCTCGTACTTTAAGACCACGTTTCTTGGCTTGATTAAGTGCTCGGTCAAGAGCATCAATGCTCAAGCTAAAGTTGTCTGCACTGCGGCAAGGAACAGGTATAATCTCCACTCCAGTTCGCCATTTGACATCCCTATCAAGACTGCAGACGTTTTGAGTTCATATTATACAATAAATAAGTAAAATGACAAAAGATTGAAATATCTTTAAAAGGGAGAGAATACTCACTCAGGATAATATGGTGAGGGAACAAGAAATGCATTTCCAGGATCAGCTAGGCAGAAGCTCAGTATCTCAAGCGCAGGAGTTGCACCAGCAGTAAGAACCATTTGAGAGGGGCTGAAGGACACTGATTTCTCCACAGCTTGAGACATAAATCCAGCCACGGCCTGCATATGGGTGAAATTAGCAGGCAAAAAGCACAAAAATTAATTCAAAGATACTACAAGTGATGTAGAACCACACAAAACACTTAGTATTATTTTACGAATTGATCTTCATAGTGGCTAAATGATAATTTCATATATTGCTGTTACTTCGACCCCACAATTTAAAAAGGCAAATCCATCAGATCATCTCCTGATCTCCCACCCACAAGATACTTGATGACAAAGGTAGCCACTCATATTTCAAAGAGGCCAAAATTGCCAGCTATCTTCAAGAGGTACTGCAAAACTAGCAATAGATCCTTCTGCAGGTTACACAAAGATGAGTATCAAGGTGAACATGTATCAAGGATATAATAGAGGCGCCTCTCACAGAAAAACTGAGTCCAGTATTCACTATAAAGACTTTTGAGCTTGCTAATAAGGAAATCCATGCAGAATAGAGCAGGTAAAAGTATTCTCCTATGTGCTAGGAGTAGGACACAGAAATCAGGTTTTTTTAACATATCAGACTGCAACCACATCCATTGTTCGAGTCAGGACAAACATCACCACACACAATCATCAAATGCATAAACAACATAAATACCTGAGCTAGATCGACAATAATTATGAATTTCCAACTAAAGTTTTACCAATGTAATGCTCAAGTAGGAGCAGAAATTTATTAACAAGAACACACAAGAAAATTCTTCCATTCCTCTGGCTATGGTTTGACGAGTTGGCTGGGCATTTTCAAGTTTAAAAATATTCCTATCTTTTTGATTCTGTTATGTTTTTATCCTCCTTTTACGACAACCATGGGCTCTGAAAGCTCAAGAAAGAACTCAAATATTCAGAGCCATGTTCATTGTCCCATAGTGATGCTTGAAGTTAAAGCATGCTATCCTCCTACACATAATTGACAAACTTTTCAGAAGCTAATCGGCACTGTTAAAATAAAGCGAAGATTATTTGTTGCCTTACCTTCTGTTTTTGGTGTACATTATAAACTTAGAAAGCTCAAGACAGTACATACAATACCTTATATATTATAGGTAATTATGGAATTGTCAAATGCCACTAGGGGATTCTATACTGCTCTGGACCAATCCCGCTTCCAGGGGTTCGCGTTTAAAATTAAACCAGCAATAAAGCACACTGAACTAGTGGATGGGTACAAAGTAACTGTGACACAAGCATATGGACTTTTTTTTTTAATTGTTGCATATGGGCATAAATGAGCCCATCCTTGGTTACAATTAAACTAATACCACTCAAATAGGTATCTCATAGATTTAATCATATTAAGTCTTAATTCAAATTAACAAGTAATTAAAGCTCTACCAATCTTTCTTCAATTTCCTTCTCTAGCCTGTATAGACGATAATCATATGAACAAATACTAATTTAATAGTCCAAGATAAGGCTGCAAATCTGGTGGTTCCGAACCGGAACCGGACCGGAACCGCGGCCCTGGCGGTTCTGGCGGTTCCGGCGGCCCGGTTCCGGCGGTTCCCGGGAACCGTGGCGGGGCGGTTCTACCCGTTGGAGCCGCCAGAACCGGAACCGGACCGGTTCTGGCGGTTCCAAACGGTTCTGTAACAGTAATTTTTTTAAAAAAAATTTTTTTTTTTTAAATAATTTCCAAAAGGCTCCTTTTCAAAACTAGCCGTTTGGAACTTTAAAAAATAGCCATTCGGCCCCCAAACTTTATATAATTATACTATTTCCCATTTCTCAACTATAAATACCCCCTCATTCTTTCATTTTTATTCACCAATTCATCAATATCTCTCAATCTCTCTCAAGCTCTCTTTCAATCTTTATAGTGCAAGTGCTTAATTTATTGTTGCAAATTCGTGAAACATTGTGAAGTTGTTGAATTGAAGTTTTCAAGTGTTCAAATTCAACGATTTTCAATTTTCAAGAAGTTGTTCGTCAATCCGCTAAACTCGTTTCAACTCTTACGTGCTAATTATTATGGCATTTTCGTTGAAAAATATGTTCGGTAAAGAAAAAGCTAAAACCGGTGAAAGTAGTGGCCAAAATACTACCCCTCCCCCGGTTGATGACAATCTCAACATAAAACCGAAAGTTGAATTCTTGCCTGGTAATAAATTGGTGGAGGGAACATCTCTAGAGATTTTGGAGAAAGAAGGTACAAAGGACAACGTCACACCATCTTTGCAACACCATGCTGATGGCTTGGAAAAAGGTGCAATGGAACAGGTGGTTTTATCTCAATGGGGTGGTTCAAATAAGGCAGGATTTAAAGTAGTGCCTTCAAACACTAAGAAGTCCGTTCACCTTGATGGTGTGATCAACATTGTATCGTACGACATAGTCCCTAAGCTTCAAGATCTACTTATGGCATCAACTTTTAAGGTAAGTCCAGTACATTATCTACATCATTTGACATCTGCTGTAATTCAATTCTCTAATACCTGAACAATTTGAATCCTTAGTAACTTATCTTTTGATGGACCTTGACATTGTATTCGACATGGCTCAGTATATGTATTTGTCTATTATTGTGAGTGATATAACATGACTGAAAAGTTAAAAGACCTTTTTTGTTATCTGGATTTTATTGCATTATTATTGTAGGGGCTTTGTCTGAGAAATCAATGAAGGCACACAGGACAGGGAAGAAGCATATGGCTCGGACAGGGAAGAAGCATATGGCTCGGCTCCAGGAACTCCAAAAGATGTCGAAAAAACTGAAGTGGCCGATGATGTGGGTGCAACTGTCAATAGAATTAACCCCAAGGAACAAGAAGAAGCGTTCACCACAGGGGATAACTGCGTTAAGTCATGTTCAGGGAATAATGCATAAATTATGATGTAACTTGTACATTGGCATGTTTTCTTTTAGTTTTTTTTCCATTGGGGGAAGGAAAACTAAGAAAGATATGCCATTTTGGTCAATAAATATGCTCTTTATCATATCCTTGAATATCTTTTGTCTCAATATTTCTTTGTCTTTACTTCTAAATCAATCCTTGAATATTTATATAACATACAATATATAACATACAACACAATATACTAATGACAACATTTTTTTATCAATATATACTACTTATATACAATTTATACTAATTACTAACTACAACACAATATACACTACTTATATACAATATATACTACTTAAATACAATATATACTACTTATATACAAAATATACACTACTTATACATAATATATACTAATTACCAAACACAATGTATACTATACTAATAACATAGTACACCATATAAAATATATTCTACAATATACTAATGACTACTATACAAGATATTGATGTAAAAATAAAAAAAAATTTCAGAACCGCCGGGAACCGCCAGAACCGGATGGTACCCGGAACCGTATGGTAGCGGTTCCGGCTCCGGAACCGCCAGAACCGGAACCACCAGAACCGCCAGAACCGGAACCGCAGACCCAAATAGACCCAGAATCGGAACCGGATACAGCCTTAGTCCAAGAAGAAGAATCCACAATCAAAACAGAGGATATTCAACACAAGTCAACAGTATATCAACAAACAAGTCACCCGTAGTGCAAGGAAAAAATTAAAAAGCCTACCACTTTCAACTCCAACAACCCGTCAAATGGTCGATAAGTAGCTATTCCACTTATACTCAGATCCTGATTCATCATCCATTTTGACATATTTTCTTCCAGCCATTCTTGAATTAAATCCAATGACAACTATAATCATACAAAACAGAAAAGAAAATGTCAAAAACAAACAAAAGAAAGAAATATCAACCAAAAAGTTCCTCCAGCAAGAATTGTATTGCATTGGCATTCAGGGAAAATATTTTCTATAGAAAATGTTTTTCCATGAAAGATATATTACTTCAACGGTATCATTTTTTCAATCAATTTCCAGTCTTTGATTGGGTATAAAAATATGTGATATATGGTAATAGTATATGACAGGTGCTGTTTGAGGCAAGTTCTGATGATATATGCAGCCTGTTTGGTTGCTTGAATTGGAGAATTAATCTCCTCAATAAGTTCAGCATAATCAATACCTTATTTGGTTGCTTGAATGAGGAGAAATAATCTCCTCATTAAATTTAGCATAACTTATACATCATCTGGTTGTAAATTTTGCATCTTCTTATAAACAACACTCACATAAGTTTATAATTTTAAGCGAGGTGGAATAAGAATACATATATCACAATGCAGGGTTTAGATTATTTAAAGACAAAACACCCTTAAAGTAAGTAGTTCTTGTATAACCATACTCGCTCCATTATTAATCACAACATAACAATTTTTTTATTATTAATCATAGCATAACCATCCCTGCATTACTAATCATGATGCAAGATCAAGAATGCTAAAAATCCAAGAAATTCAAGAAGCGAAGAACCCATTCAAGATCAGGATTTCGTTTCCTTAAAGATTATGATTTGTTATTTCTTATTTCCTAATAATTTAATTCTTGTTTTAGTAGGATTATATTTGTAGTTTTGATCAAACTAGGATTCTTAGTTGGTATCTCATTCTTACTAGAATTCTTTTTCCAATTTTACTTAGGATAGGTTTTCTTAGCCTTATTCTTATTCTAGTTTAATTATGATTAGTTTTCCCTAACCTTATCAATTTTACTCAGGCCTATTTATGGTGATTAGTTTTTCTAAGCTTTTGCTTCAAAAACGTGATTGATCCTTTATTTATTCTTCTTCCTTTATTCAAGGCTTCTTGCAATCTTGCAGGATTGAGGAACGTGTGTGTGAGGTTTCTTTCCATCTTATATTCTTCTAAAGTGTATTTTAAGAATGCTTTCACTAGTTTTGTGAAAAACTTTAGCGGGCCGCTTTTGTTTTTCTCTCTTCTCTGTACTTGAAAGTACATCAAATCACCAAATAAATAATCCCTACATTACAAATTCTTGCATTACTAACACCTGCAAAACATTGAGTGGAATGTCACATTTTCTTAATATCAAGCACATAAAATTATTACCTTGTTTTCTGCTAATCCAAGTTGCATAACACCATCTGGGTTGCTTACTTCATCATAAGGGTCCTCAGAAGCTCTTTTTAGTCCAATATAGTAAGGGCTACTATCACTTTGTTTAGAAATAATATTATTAGCTCTTGAAGACACTTGAGTGGGCCCAGTAGCTCCCTTAGGTGACAGTAATAAACGTGACGACTGAACTCTCTGTAACCCTCCTGAACTAGAAGACGACACTTCCGCCAAATGGCTCGACGACGGCGACCTCGCAGGAGCCGGAGATTCGCCGGAATTGTCGTCACCGGAGGAGCGATTACGTTTGAGGTAGAGTTGCCAGAAGTAGAAAAGAGCACAAGGTATAACTGAACCGAAAAAAAGACCACCTCGGCCTTGTACTACTCCTTGTAAGGGTACTATTACCCTCATCGCCGCCGCCGCTCCTCCGCCGCCGCCAGTTGAAATGGTTGTTGTTGTTCTTGTTGGTGAATGGTCCCGGGACCTTGTCATTGCTGTGACATCGTGAAGGGGAAGTCGTCACCTTGTCGGAATATGACGTCAGTGGACGGGTGTATTTGGAGTATCGGCTGCAGTGGTTGTGGACGGAGAGTACGAAGATGGGTGAGTGATGGAGAAGAAATGGAGAAAATGGTGGCAGGAGTTTGTTGTATTTTATCTTTTTCTCCGCCTAAATAGAATTTTTTTTTCGTAATTTTGATAATAGGTTTTGCCTTTTTCTTTTTTGGAAAATTATAACAAGTTAAATTTTCAAGAAGTCCAATTCGATCATGTTTCGCGGTCTATCTTGCTTCTATTGTGGAAGGGGGTGGGCTATTGGATGAATAAAGTTGTTGGGAATATTTTCGCCTTTCCTTTTATATTTTTTTAGCTGCGTCACAAATTATTTATATTTTATAATTGAAAAAATATATATAATTGATATAATTTTATATATAATATAATATATATATAAATATATTTATTGGCTGTTATTTTGGGAGCGACTATACAGTGTCATTTTCCAATAATTTTGGGCAAGTTATGTATTTGCCCGTCGGCCAAAATAATTTCATCTGCTAGTCAATATACAAAAAATATACACTGATAATGCACATATATATATATATATATACACTGTATATTATATATTAATATATAAAATATATTTATTTTGTCGATTATTATTTTTTAGATTGGCAAATAGTGTAATTTTTCATTTTTTCCCCCCTTAATCCTTGCTGGTCACTCGAATACAAGATTATTTTTTGAAATTTACTCATATAGAAGAAAATTCAAAAGCACTAATCATAAAGATTATTTGAAATAATTGTTCATTATCTATCTTCAAATGAGTAATACATACTGAGAGATTTTTTAGTATAGATCATTTCTTACAACATAAATAAAAATGTTAAAATAACATACTAATGCCTTTTGGATTTTTAAAGTAAGCATTTTTAAATCATTTTGCTTTTAACTAAATAACATTAGAAAGGACAAATAAAGATAGTTCTTCAGAGCTCTGTAAAGTGAGCCATCATTTTATTTTTTAATGTAAGATGACAACATTGTGTTAATCTACAAATGTTGTTTAATGAGTTGAGATCCCAAAGTAAGTCAAGAATCATTCCATCATTTGAGCATCATTCATCAACAAGCTTTTTGATGCTATAATTCAATAATCACAATAATATGCCTAGTTTATTCCCACAAGTTAAATTTAAAAGAAGTAAGGTATACGTAAATTTTATCCCGATTGTAAGAGTAAACTATTTTTCATAGACTATCTGTTCAAGAAAAATATTTTCAAAACAGGTATTCAAAAAGAGGATTAGAAAATATTGATAGCACACTATTATTACTCAAATTAAAGACAAAAAATTCCAGCTTACTTTGTCAGCTTCTAATGTACATTGTCAACCACAAAAGTAGAAATACAAACAAGGAATGGCTTTGATATGACTAAAAGATAGAGCTAGGAATATCATAAGTCATAAGAACACATAATCAAAAGGTACATTTGAGCCACAAATATTATTAATGGTTATGCGCTTTGGATATGGGGCTTTTTGTGATCTAAGTAAAGCTTCTCCTGATTTATCACGTGCAACCATGTTCATATTTATATCCTTCACTTGTTTCTTTTTTCTTTTGTCTTAACAACCTAGGTTAATTTTTTATTTTTGTCAAAAATTTAAGTATATAAATTGACCTGATAAAATAAAGATGGAATTCTACCCATGTCCACTTTATGCCATTTAGGTGCAAGGTTCTAATATAGAAAGCTGGGAGAAATTCAAAAATAGACAGATTTATAACTGATCGTTTAAAAATAGCTCAATTTTAAAAGTAATCGAAATTTAATCTTTTTTCATGTAAAGATAAATCTGAGCGAAAATACTGTTCAAAACCCGAAAAATACGCCAGAATATTATGTTGGAGTTCCAGCATAAGTATACTTGAACTCCAGCATATTATACTGGAGTTCAAGAATAAGTATGCCGGAACTCCAGCATAATATGATGGAGTTCCAGCATAAGTATACCAGAACTCCAGCATAATATACTGGAGTTCCAGCAAGTATACCGGTCCAGCAAAATTTACTGAAGTTTGGAGCACCAGTGCTCCAGTCTCTAGTATATTATATTGGAGCCAGCAAAGTATATCGGTCCAGCATAATATATTGGAGTTCATACACAGGTGCACCGAACTCTAGTATATTATGCTGGACCGGTCTCTGTTGCAGCAAAATAGTTGCTATTTTTCATTGACTTGGTAAACGCTGGTTATTTTTGAATAATCAGTCCGAAAACTGGCTATACCGTGCTATTTTTACAAAACAGGTCCCTTTATCTTTACTTTTTTCATTTTTTTTCAAATTAAAGAGAAAGAATTCAAGTAAAGTGTTTGAATTACATTGACTACAAGTATTACTAATAAAGTCATTTTATAAATTAACAACTCAATGATACTAGTAAATAACTTAAAAGACAACATAAATTTAGGGGTTAAAAAGAAAAATTGTACTAGGCCTTACAAACAGAACCAGTTCAGACGTAGTACTTGTCTAAACTTTTAATAGAATGTCCACAAGCATTCAACTTTTATGTCATTGTCTTTGTTTTAGATTCCCTTTATTTATTCTGCAGCTTGCAAAAAGTTTCGTGTTGAGCTAACGCTAGATTTTTATTAATTTTTTTTAAAAAAAATTAACCCAAGTAGCAGCACATCCAATCACTTAAACTAAGCCGGTGGAGATATAATCTATATGTATAATTATATATAAATATTAGATAGTCTATGTATATGATATGAAAAAATAAACAGTAAATATAATCGGCTATATGTGTAAAGATCCCTTTCTTGAAAGAAAAAGTCCAAATTAATTTTGAGTAATTAGATCATTTTTCTTATATGTAGAACTAAACATAAGATGATGTGACATTACGGGTTGAAGACTAGCTCACCCAGTGACCTCTGCATTGGTAACATAGATCCATGTCTTCCCCTTTTCCCCTGATGCGGTCAATACGATGCATGAAGTATTCAATATTCATGCATGTTCGTAGACAATCTAACCTAATATAAGTGACTGGTTTTCAGCGGCTCTTCTCCCGCGATGTAATTAAAAAAATAGATAATAAGACATCATGTTCTAAGATTTATGCCCAATGCAATTCACAAATAGCAATTCTTTGATTCTGGGCCTTCTCTACCCGACTTTCGGCCATCATTGAATTTTGAGGTGCTATTGAATTGGACCCAATTGCATTTTGGATTAAATTCTATTTAGTTGTTGTCTAATACAAGTTCTTTGGATTGAGTTCTATTTAGTTGTTTGTCTAAAATTGTATTACATGATCCTGTAACTAATCACCAAAAGCTGAGCGTAAAGGTGTGATTAGGCAGGGTCATAATGCATGTATGATGACGGAGAGAATGTTTGAATTTTTAATTTTATTTTTTTAGTAGATACTGGTCTAGATAAATATATTATAAATCAGGTGTTGACTTATTTAAATATCCAAACTCCGTCTTCCAAGAAAAATATCATGATAGACGAACATGAAATACATAAATTTAAAAAGTATTAGCTATGGAAGAGTATAATTACAAGAATGTTATGCGCATAACAATTTGAAATGCAAATTTTATACAAGGCAAAATATATAATTTGTCCATTAATGATCTTGTACTCAAATTTATGTTATACACTTCTGCTCTATGGGTAATCTTTTACACATTTAACATGTGTAGAATATGTTTAAGACACACCACTTTGCTCATGCGGTTAGTGCGTATCTTTACCATCAAATAAAGCACGTGAACGGGAGAATTTTTGAATCAGATTTCAACTTTTTAGGGTTTTAAATTTTTTTAAATGGGATCATCTTCTTCCTTATTTAAATAATTACCAAATCTACCATGGCTGCTTCTTGACACTTAGTTAGATCCACTTTTCTCCACCCGATCTACTCTTCTCAAATAGTTCTACGAATGAAGATTTTTCATATCTCTTCTTGTTTATCATTAATCTTTACTTTCGTAGATTTTTTTGTTAAGAAATTACAATAAGAATTCAACAACTAAACTCTTTGTAGCTCCACCAACCATTAAAGCTTGGCTTAAGTGTATGTACAGAGAATTCTTTTCTTTTCTAGAAAAGCTTATCTTGAGCTTTGCCATGGCTAAGTTAAATTTTTTCAAAAAGGGTAAACTTATCGAAATATTTCTAGCAATTAAAGCTTCCCTCAAGCTTTTGCGAATAAGGATATTCTTTAAATTTGTTAATGGATAAATTTACAAATAATTAAATTATAAAATTCTCAATCTTCTTCGCTAAAAAAGGCACATTTCTCTTTATTATTACTATCTTGCTGCTTTAGTAGTGGAAATCGAAAGAGCAAGAAATTGAAAGCATAGTGATGTCAGTTAGGGTGGACACGATGAAGAAGATATGGATATAATTATAATTTTATGTATTATCTTTTTATTATTAGTTAGTGACACGTGCCGCGACTTTATTGGCGCATGACAATACATATGTTTTGAAAATCTGGTGAAGAAAAAAGTGAAGTGTCTTAGACATACTCAAAAAAAGATTAAATGTGTGAAAAGTTACTCGTGGTAAAAAAGTGTGTAACAAATATTTAAATATAAGGTCGATAGATAAACTATGTATTTTGCCTTTATACAATAATTATGAGAATAATAGAAACAAGATTTTAATATACTCATAAGTAAATGTCATAACAATACAGATCTATCGTATGACATATACGAATCGAACAAGATAAGTGACCACCATCAAACAATGTTACAAGTGCCACACGTATAGGATTAAAAAAGAGGGGACATAAAAGATTTGTTTGGTCAATATGTAGACTATAATATCCATCAATATGTAGGCATGACAACATGATGGCAACCTGCTGAAAGTAAATAATAGTAGTATTGTTTGAGTAAAAAGAGTTAATTCCTTTTATTAATTAAATAAAAAGATTTGAAGTAAATCGTAGCCAAAGATAATTTATTCTAGATCTGAGGTAGAAGATAGGAATAAATAAGCATAGATAAATATGAAATTTAACCATAACAATAATTGAACCCTATAATGTAAGAAAAGGATAGTGATTTTCATAGCTTTGAATGATAATGAAGAATACATAGATAAAAAAGCTCACCGTTCTTAAACATGAATGACCCACATACATTTGATATAATGAAATTAATGATGTATACTGAGGATCTGAGCTTCCTTTCTTCTTTCTCCTTAGCGGGAAGAAAAAGATGAAGATCCCTCTTCCTCCCTGTAAATGACTATATCTCTGTGTGAGTTTTTCCAGTCCCCTTTCTTCTTTATCTCACTTAGTTTATATACTAGGTATTCTCATTTATACAAAGGTCATTAGCCAGAGTACCTAAGTCATTTAGTTGTATTACGGATTGACCCTCTGAAATATCATAACATCCAATTCGCCGTTCAAGCATTCTGAATACACGATCTCGACCGTGGCTGAAGTGCGTGTCGTTATAGCATTGCATGAATACGACTTCAGTTAAAGTGAATTTTTGCCGTTCCTCTTCATAGGGATTCTCGTCTGGTCAGATTTCGACCCATACAGTTAGTCCATCCGCCTATTGGGGTCGTCTTTTGGCGAGCTCGATGGGCAGACTCCGTCAATTCGAAAATTGTGAGAAATATGAACACTTTGTGCGAGAGGCGAGTACCTCGTGGCAAGGTAGTGACGTAACATTGAAAATGCATCAATTCGTCACGTCGGATCAGAATTTCATTAGAACTCCCCATGCGTTATTATAGCACATGTTTTCTATGCATTATATCGTTTCCCGTGCCCTTCCATTTTTAAAATGGCGATGTTTGGTTTTCGTGCTCAGGATATTTTTATCCCTATAAATAGGAAAAAAATCTTACATTTGAATGTTGTGCTTTCCAATTGCTCAAGAGAGACTTTCACAGCTATTCTTCTTCTCCTTCAGTTTCTCACATTTCCCTTTCTGTTAAAAATTCTTGTGACTGCAACCTTTTTCCCTTATCATTCCTAATTTTCGCAATTGAAGAAGAGATGGCTAGTGCATCCTCCAACTCTGATAGATTTGTTGGTGCCCCAGTACCAGAAACAATATACCTTCACTCAAAGATGCATTGGCTATGGTGGAGGATGAAAGTTTTCCGATGGTGGATGAAGTAAACCCCCGCCCAGGGAAGGCAAGGACTGACTTCAAGAGGCCTGGTGAGGATGAGTTCGAATCTGTTATTTCTACGATTGATTTCGCGGCGCTTACGGCGTTTAAAGATAAATGGAGAATCTCTGATAACATTAAACTGGTTCCGACGGGTCGTGACATAATGCATATATACCGCCCGGGCTACTGCGCGTTTTATGCATATTGGTTTATCATCGGATATACGCTTCCCCATCCCCGAATCATGTTCCCTTCCCATTTAAAAATGGTTATTTTCTTTATTTTCCCGCTGTGTGTGTGTGTGTATATATATATTAATATATATTGCACAGGTTTATGTGGTAGTCATGTCTAGCCTCGTCACTACTTCGCCGGGGTTGGCTAGGAACTTACCTGCACATGAGGTTGATTGTGTTAATACTACACTCTGTGCTCTTTTGCGCAGATTCAGGTACCGGCAGCAGGAGCATATCGGGAGCCATCCTTCAGTCCCGAGACACCGAGGTAGCCTTGCAGGCGTCCGCAGGTCCGGTGTCTCCTCTATCCTTATTTATGTTCTGTTATCTCTTGTATTTGTAACAGACAATGTTAATCTCTTTCAAACGGTTGTATGTAGTGAATCTTAGTAGTCCATGAAAGTTGTGATACCAGTTATGGGTAGAGGCATATGTGGATCTTCCTTATTATCTTGGTTTATTTCGTTTAAGTCTTCCGTTAAATGTCGAATTCTATTGTTATTTAAATATTTATTTCCTCCTAAATTAATTGGTAAAAATGAATCTAAAACAAAAGTACTTATGGATTATAAATGCGTGGCTTGCCTAGATTCCACGAGTAGGTGCCATAACAACTCCCGAGGGTGAAAAATTCGGATCGTGACACAAGGTGGTAAAACAAGTACCTTTTATGAATTTGGAGCTTGAGGATCATAAGTATGCTTGCAACCATGAAATGAATTAGTTATAGATTTAATTACTATAATTTTCTCATTATTAATTTGTGTATTTTACATATAGAAGGAACAATATTTCAGCAGCATTTTTAGGAGAATTTGTAAATGAAATCTTGCCCCACTTGGATGGATCACCCAATGAACATGTCATAGTAGTTATGCAGCTCACAAAAGCTCATAAACTTCAAGGTACTATGCTCATGAACTTCAAGGTACTAACATCGTAATATTTAGATTTGACTTCAATTTTTTGTGTGCGTTTAAATTAAAGTTAATTTTATATGTAGGCAAATATTCTATGTGTGATACTTGGCATTTCTCGAAGCTTTGGATTAATCCCGATCTTCCACAAATTACTAAATTTATATCCAGATTTTTTATATATTATATTAAATTTATATATGCACTATATAATTTTTTTATCATATTTAGAACTAATACAAATTTGGACTAATGCAGATAAGAAAGTGGCGTGAAGTTAACTTTGGGAGGATTAGTCAAACAACTTCTCAACGTAGTTATTCTATTTTTGAAGAACTGGCTGCTGGAAATGTGGAAGTTAAAAGCATTGGAGAATTAATTAATTTCTTATAGGTAAGTAAAATATTCTTTAGACAAACTATGACTAACAAATATATATCTGTCATCTTATGAACCTGTCATATCTTCTTCATTATCTCATCAGTAATACAATATATGTTCTCTCTCATTCCGTCAAAAACTGCCGACTAAAGAACTAGAAATTCTTAAGTTTTTTTCATGCTTTTTTGTAGTGATAAACCTCAATGCAGAGAAAAACTTCTAGAAAATACACTGCAATATGTTCATGAACATTTACTGCAATAATTTTCCCTAAAGCACATGCTTCATATCAAGCTAATTGTATAGCATCATTATTTTTTGTGGAGCTATCTGTGATGACCCAAAGGGTCCATTTGAGTTTAGAAGCCGAATCCGGATTCCGAGGCCTTAAAAACCTTATTTTTCTTTTCCACGGTTTGCATGCAAGTCTCGGAGCGTGTCCGGAAAGCTTTTATGTGAAATTTTAAAAAAAATAATGAATTTGGCCTTTAAAATTGATTAAAGTTGACTTCGGTCAATATTTTTGGTAAACAGACCCAAACCCATGATTTACCGGTCTCGTAGGGTCTGTAGTAAAATATGGGACTTGAACGTATGTCGGGAATCAAATTCCTAGGTCCCTAGCTCGAGAAAATAATTTTTAAAGAAAATTATTTGTTGGAAAATATTACGACTTTTGAAAATGAAATGGCAGGTGATCTTGATGGTATCGGGCCCGTATTTTGATTTCAGAGCCCAATACATGTTTAAAATAATATTTAAGTCGTATCTGTAAAATTTAGTAAGAATCAGAATTGGTTTGATGTAAATCGGACCCTTGGTTGAGAAAATAGAAATTTTGAACTATCTTATGAATTTCATGAATTGAGGTTAAATTCGTAGTTGTTGATGTTATTTTGATGATTTGATCAAACGAGCAAGTATGTATGATATTTTTATACTTGCGTGCATGTTTGGTTTGGAGTCTCGAGGGCTCGGGTGAGTTTTAGATAGGCCACAAAGTGTTTTGGTAATTAGAGAAAATTGGTTGTTGCATATGGTATTGTTGCAAGCTCTGATCTCGCAATTACGAGGCCAGACTTCGCAATTGCGAGCCTAACAGGCCTGGAAATTCTGAGGGCTTTATCGTAATTGCAAAGAAGCTGATAATTGTGATTTCTACATGTTTTATACCCATTCTTGCCTAAGCTTTGCGCATGAATTGCCATAAATTAGTCCCAAAATGCTTACAAGTTCCGCTTGATTGCAGTTTTGAGCGACAAGATGACAAGTGACAAAGATCAGCTCTAAAAGGAGTGAAATCTACCAAGTGACAAAATACAAGTGAAGTGGGGAAACAAATGACATACGCGGTCCGCCTTGATGTGTCATGCGGCTGGTAGGAGAGATTAGAGGATAAAATATTTCAAGGCCAACCTGTACGGTTTGTACTGCTTTGACACGCGGCTGCGCAGAAAAGCTCAGAGACCATGTATTTTTCATGTCAAGTTGCACGGTCCGCGCTACTTTCCACGTGGTCTATGCCAATGAGTGTTCAAAGACTCAGTCATTCAAGGCAAAAGCCCACGCGGATGCACACCTAATCAGTGCGGTCCGCGTGGATGAAGTTCAGAGAGGGTGGATTTGTACCAAAACACCTACACGACCACACTCCACTTCTAGCCGATCCGCGCCCATCACCCTACGCGATGGCCGGGCATTATTTGTGCGCGGTCCGTGCCTGACCCTCAGGGGTATTTCTGTTCAGTTTTTCTCTGTAATATAAATATAACATTTTACTTTTTAGGTTAAGTTTGGTGTACCAGATAGAAGCTGAGCTCGAGACTTCATAGTTTTAGCCTATTTTGGACATTGTCTTCTTGTATTAACATTGATTTAAGTAGATTAACATTGTATTTAATTATTATGGAAATTTCATCTGTTATTTCTTCAATTCTATTTCTACTAGTTATTAGTGCATGAATGATGTCGGGTATTTGTTATTTGGGTTAATCTTATGTTTTCACTATGATTTTGTGGTTGCAAACACTAAGTCTAGCTTAGTGGGTCTTGACTCTTCTTGAGAAAGAGAGTCTATGACCCCCAAGATGGATTCCAGCAAGGAATTGGGATGGACCCATGAGAATGGTAGTCCCAATTAACGGGTTAAACCTCAAGAGAGTAATAACCCAACTTGAACCATAAGTTGCTTCGGCAAATTGGCCTACCCAATTGGTCTCGAGAGAGTCAATTGGGCAAAATTACTCTCTATACCGAGAGGTGTGAGAGTGGGTGCAAATGTGCAATGGTTATAGCATAAGCCCCATAGTCATCGTTCTTGCATTAGGAATCTCTACCCGTTAGTTGACCACCTAGGTACATGCCATGACCCTAGTGCCTTTCTCTATATTGCATACAACTTAGAATCAATATCTTAGCATAACTTAGCATTAAACTTTTAGTTGATAGATTGTAGTTGATAATCAAAAAGAAAACCAAAAATGTTAGAAGATCTATTAGGAGCTAAAACATAGTCCTAGACCATACAAACATAGTCCTAGATCATAAAAACACTCAACTCCAAATTAAAGCTCCATGTGTAAAATTGATCCCGATACCACTATTTGGTATAAGTATTAGCACACGCTCTTCCTTAGGTTGAGTCCTCTGCGATCACGCTTTGGTGTCATTGCCGGGGAGCTTTACGGTTTTGACTATTTGTTGGCTAGTTTTGTGTTTTGCTTCTTTTTCCTTCTGTTTGCTTACTTTATTTGTGTCAATTCACTCAGGTACCAACTATCTTTAAATGCACAAAATGTTATTAACTTTGGAGTGTAGGGGTGGAGACGTAGAACAAGAGGAGGTTTTACCCAAACCACAAAGAAGGGGTAGAAATACTAATGCAAATGTTAAAGCTAATAACAACATATCAGACCCTCCTCCACCTCCACCAAGAGTAGCACCAATAGTTCTACCCAATCTAGGGTACGCAACTGCAATAGTTCCTCCCCGAATCCGGGCGGGGAACTTCCAAATCACTAATGTCATGCTCACTTTGCTCGAACAATGAGGGTACTTCATAGGCGCTTCAGACCAAAATGCATACAAGCATTTGAAAGGGTTTGTAGATACTTGTTGGAGGAGCCAGCAGACAAATGTTTCAAAAGACGCACTAAAGTTAAGGCTTTTCCCTTTCTCACTTTGGGGGAAAGCATTGGATTGGTTGGAGAGACTCCCAAATCATTCCATAACTACGTGGGATGAGTTGGCCGATAAATTCATTGCCAAGTTCTTTTCTCCTAAGCAAGAGCCGACGGAGCCTTTACATGAGATATGGGAGAGGTTTAGGACGATGGTAAATGAGTGCCCTAACAATGATATAAATGATATTTTGATCCAACAGACATTCTATCGGGATACAAACAAAACAAACCAGTGCTTGTCAATCACTTGGCTGGTGGTAATATTATGAAGCTTCCATACAACAAAGCTTGTGATGTTCTTGATGAAATGACCAATACGTCTTAGGCATGGCAAAGCTGGGCTAATGTTCCTCAAGGTGACCCCAATGTTATACATTTGCACAAGGAGCTACATGACCACAGACAAGCCATTTCCGAACTCACAACAATAATGAACCGATTGGCTAAGGCGCAACTTTAACAAGTTTAAAATCCTCGCCAAGTCAATGCCATGGAGGTAGTGAATATGATAAAAAGAAGTCAAAGAGGGCAACAACAACCTAAAGAAAATTTTGACAACTATGACGATGGTGGTGGGTATTCGAATAAAGGTTTTGATGACCAAAGTGAGGAAGTCCAATATGTCAACAACTATCAAGAGAATAGAGGTAATCAAGGGAATCAACAATGGAGACCCCAAGGTACTTAGGGAAATCAACAAGGTGGTAATTGGAAGTATAATAACAATTTAGGAGGCAATTGGGGGAACAATAACTCGGGGAATCAAGGTAATTGGAACGGGAACAACAACTGTAACAACAATAATGATGGTCAATGTGGGTAGAACAATAATGGTGGTCAAGGTAATAGGGGGCAAGGCTTTCAAAGGCCCCCAATGTATCAACAACCCAACAACCCGCCTCCGTTTCAATCTCAAGGATCGAGTTTATCGAGCAATGACATGGGTCGAATAGAGAACATGTTTGAGCAAATGATGAAGAAGAATCATGACTCCGATGCTCAATTGGCCTCCCATAACACTTCAATCCGTAATTTGGAAGTACAACTCAGGCAAATTTCGCAATCTCTCAAAACTCGCCCAAAGGGTGCTCTACCAAATGATACGGTAGTAAACCCCAAAGGTGGGCATAATAATCATGTGATGGCAGTGACCACGAGAAGCGGATGGGGCATTGATGTTAAAGCCTCAAGAGGTAATAGAGTTGTGGTTGATGAAGAAGAATTGCAAAATGATGAGATCCCGTTGATAGTTGAGTATATTTGTGAACCAAATACAAGTGATGATGTGAGAATTGAAATTGATGAGGATGAGGAGGAGACTCAAGAGGTCGTGAACCCGTCTAGGGAACACGACAGTGATATGCCCGAACCGATGGTGCCAAAAGCTAAAACACCCCTGCCAAGACCTCCTCTGCCATATCCTCAAAGGTTGACCAAGCAAAAAGGTGATAACTAGTTTAAAATTCATTGAGATGATAAAGAGTTTGACTATAAATGTGCCCTTGGTGGAGGCACTTGAACAAATGCCGGGATATACAAAGTTCATGAATGACTTAGTTAATAAAAAGAGATCGATGGAGTGTGAGACAATCAATATGACGCACCAATGGAGTTCCATTGTACACTCCATGGCTCCAAAGATAGAGGATCCCGGAGCATTCACAATACCATGTACCATTGGAAGTGCCGATTTCACAAAAGCCCTATGTGATTTGGGGCCAAGTATCAATCTCATGCCATATTTGGTCTTCAAGACCCTGGGTATCGGACAACCTCGTCCAAATTCTATGAGGCTTCAAACGGTGGACCGGTCAATGAAGTAGCCTTTGGGGATTATCGATGATGTCCTTGTTCGTGTTGATAAGTTCATATTGCCGGCCGATTTCATGATCTTGGATTGAGAAGTGGATTTTGAGGTGCCTATCATTCTTGGAAGGCCTTTCCTAGCTACAGGGAAGGCCTTGGTTGATGTGGAAGCAGGAGAATTGACCTTCCGTGTTGGTGATGGAAAGGTGGTGTTCCATGTGTGCAAATCAATTAGGTAACCAAATAGCACCGAGGTGTGCTCATTTGTTGACATTGTCAAAGCGATGATAGTGGATGACACAAGCGCAATGGAAAATGTTGAGGACCCGCTTAAAGCTGTGCTATTGAACATGGATGTTGATGATGATGCCGGAAGGGTGGAGTGTGTGAACGCATTACATGGCATGAGCTCGTATTCTTATGAGCCAAGGAAGTTATCCCTTGATCTTGAAAATCGCAAAACTCCACCCACCAAGCCATCTATTGAGGAGCAACCGGTGTTAGAGTTGAAACCACTTCCTCCTCACCTCAGGTATGAATTTCTTGGTCCTAATTTCACTTTGCCGGTCAATCTTTCTTCTTGCTTGGCTAACGTGCAGGTTGACACCACTTTGGCGGTTCATCAAAAGCACAGGCGGGCGATTGGATGGACCTTGGAGGATATTTGGGGTTGCATGCACAAGATAATATTGGAAGAGGATGCTAGGCCGTCTCTTGAACATCAAAGGAGACTCAATGAGACCATGCAAGAGGTGGTCAAAAAGGAGGTCATCAAGTGGTTTGACGCTAGTGAGGTGTAGCCAATTTCTGATAGTTCTTGGACTTCTCCGGTACAATGTATGCCAAATAAGGGAGGAATGATTGTAGTGACCAATGAAAACAATGAACTTATTTTGACTCGTACTGTGACGGGTTGGACGGTATGCATGGACTATCGAAAGTTGAACAAGGTGACTAGAAAAGATCACTTCCCATTGCCATTTTTGGACCAAATGCTTGATCGTCTTGCTGGCCGGGCTTTCTATTGTTTTCTAGATGGGTATTCCGGCTATATCCAAATTCTCATAGCCCCGGAAGACCAAGAAAAGACAACATTCACATTTCCTTATGGCACATTCGCCGTCTCTCGAATGCCATTTGGATTATGTAATGCACTAACGACTTTCCAACGATGTATGATTGCAATCTTCACCGACATGGTGGAGGACATATTGGAGGTCTTCATGGATGATTTTAGTGTGGTTGGGGACTTATTTGGTGAATGTTTGCAAAACTCGGATCGTGTGTTGGCCAGATGCAAAGACACAAATTTGGTTCTCAATTGGGAAAAATGCCATTTCATGGTAGAAGAAGGAATTGCGTTGGGTCACAAACTTTCGAAAAGAGGGATTGAGGTTGATAAG
The DNA here is from genome assembly GCA_034376525.1 of Nicotiana benthamiana. Taxonomy (NCBI): domain Eukaryota; kingdom Viridiplantae; phylum Streptophyta; class Magnoliopsida; order Solanales; family Solanaceae; genus Nicotiana; species Nicotiana benthamiana. The sequence continues at coordinate 128,324,508 of CM067332.1, read as the reverse complement.
GTAAAAATTGAGGAGATCTCAAGGGTCCCTCCCCTACTTCTATCAAAGAGGTGAGGAGTTTTCTTGGATATGCAGGTTTCTACCAAAGATTCATCAAGGACTTTTCTAAGGTAGTTAACCCGTTGTGTAAATTTCTAGAGAAGGATTACAAATATGTGTTCGATGAGAGATGTATGGACGCTGACAAGCTTCTAAAGCAAAAGTTGACGATTACCCCCATCATTACCGCACCAAATTAGAGCTAGCCCTTTGAGCACATGTACGATGCTAGTGATGTGGCGGTGGGGGCGTGTCTTGGGCCAAAGAATCAATAAAATGTTTCATCCAGTGTACTACTCAAGTAAAACAATGAATGAAGCTCAAAGGAACTACACGGTCACCGAGAAGGAATTGCTTGGCATTATTTTTGTCATGGAGAAGTTTCGCCTATACCTTTTGGGGGCCAAAGTGATAATTCATACCGATAAAGCCACCCTTAGGTACTTGATGACTAAGAAATATTCAAAATCAAGGTTAATGAAATGGGTGCTTCTTCTTCAAGAATTTAATTTGGAGATTGTCGATATAAAGGGTAGTGAAAATCAAGTGGCGAACCACTTGTCTCGATTGGAGGAGGAAGGGAGGCCTTTGGAAGACCTTGCGATAAATGATGCTTTTTCAGATGAACAACTCCTCTCGATTTCAATGCTATACATGCCATGGTTAGCCGACATTGCTAATTATCTTGTTACCGGTATGGTTCCGTATGAGCTCTCTTCTAACATAAGGAAGAAGCTCAAGCGGGATTGTTTAGACTACTATTGGGATGAGCCGTATTTTTCAAAATTTGTATCGATGGTGTAACTAATCTGTGTGTTCTCGAAAAAGAGAAATTGATATTGTGGAAGCTTGTCACTCTTCGCCCTATGGTGGCTATCATGGCAAGGCAAGGACGGCATCTAAAGTGTTGAGTTGTGGGTTCTATTGGCCTTCTTTGTTCAAGGATGCCGGCGACTTTGTCAAGAGATGTGATGAATGCCAACGTGTCGGAGCGATTTCTAAGAAAGATGAGATGCCTCTTAACACAATTCTAGAGGTTGACATTTTTTTATGTTTGGGGGATAGACTTTATGGGACCATTCGTAAGTTCTTGTGGCAACACCTACATCTTGGTAGCGCTTGATTATGTATCGAAATAGGTAGAAGCCATCACTTTGCCCAGTAATGAAGCTCGAAGTGTGGTGACGTTCTTGAAAAATAGTATCTTCACGAGGTTTGGCGCTCCACGTGCTATCATCAGTAACGGGGGTTCTCATTTTTGCAATAGGGCTTTTGACTCTTTTCTAGCCAAGTATGGGGTAAATCACAAGGTAACCACTCCTTATCATCCTCAAAAGAGTTGCCAATTTGAGGTGTTCAACTGTGAGATCAAGAGTATTTTGTACAAGACTATCAATACAAATAGGACTGACTGGTCGAAGAAATTAGATGATGCTCTTTGGTCTTATCATACAACTTTCAAGACTCCGATTGGTATGTCGCCTCATCGGTTGGTGTTTGGGAAGTCTTGTCATCTTCCGGTAGAATTGGAACATAAGGCTATGTGGGCCTTGAAGAAGTTGAACTTAGAATGGTATGTCACTACAAATCTCCAGGTTGAGAAATTGAAGGAACTTGATGAATTTAGGTTTCATGATTACTCCAGCTCGTCCTTGTATAAGGACAAGATGAAGTACCTTCACGACAAGTATGCCCGATGGAAGGAATTTAACGTAGGCAACATGGTTCTTCTTTTCAACTCCCCGTTAAGGTTATTTCTGGGTAAGCTGAAGTCTAAGTGGAGCGGTCCTTTTGAAGTGGTTGGTGTAACTCCTTTTGGTGCCATTGATCTCAATAAATAAGAATGGTGAAGTTTTCGAGTCAATGGGAATCGTGCCAAACACTATTTGGGTAAGATTGATAACAACCACATGGTGTCACTCATTCATTTGAAATGACTGTGATGGTAACATGCGTCATGTCGTAATGTTAAATCAGGCGCTTCTTGGGAGGCAACCCATATCTTTTTTCTTTTTTTTTTTGTTTTTCTATTGTAGATTAGGATTTTTGAGCTGATAGTTGTGAAGTGTTGCAGGGATAATGTTGAAACAGTGCAGGAAAATGCAAAATGCTCAGTCTCTGAAGATTGCCTACGCGGCTGCGCACCAAAACAATGAGGTCCGCATAGGCTTTAGCAAATGTAAGTTAAGGCTTAGAAGACCCGGCGCAATCCGTGTGACATTACTGTGCGGTCCATGCTGGAAGATCAAAAATGGCATCTCTCTGACAAGTGCCCACGCGGCCATGCACCAAAGCAGTGCGGTCTGCGTGGGAAAAGCTAAAATCACCAAGTCCATGAAGTCTGCCACACGACCACACACCAAAGCAATGTGGTCCGCGTGGAATGAGCAACCAATGTGAAGGATGGAAAATCCAGCACGGTCCGCATCCCTTTCTATGCGGCTGCGCTGGTGGGTAGGTAGTGGGTCCCAAGGCTTTTCTATATATATAGGCCTTGAGCCTCATTTTCACCATTTCGCCAAATTTACTCCTTAGTTATTATTTTTACTGTTCATCAAGACTATTTGTGCACATAGTTGAAATCTCAGTAATCCCTGGTAACAACTCTCATTCATCTCATTCATAGTTTAATTTTTTTTCTTTTAATTTCTTTCTATTCGTATAACTTCTTATTTTCGTCTTTTTTTCTTCTTAGTTTAACTGTAGATTAGATTTTCGTGTATTTTTGTTTAATCATGGTTATAGAATCTTGTTAAATAACTGAGTGGGTCACTTAGGACCCAAAAAGGAGAACAAAAATTGGACTTAATTGAACAAAAACCCAGCTCAGTTAAATTAGGCCTATGCAGCCGCGCAACATTTGTGCGCGGTCCGCGTGACTCTGGTTGATAGATGATGAAAATCTCTGCACGGTTCGTGTGCTATTTGTGTGCGGTCCGCGTGATCCCATTGCAGCTGCGGTCTAAAATAGTGTGGACCGCGTGTAAAGAATTTAGAGAGGTCAACATTTGGGTATTTCACATGCGCGGACCGCGTACTATTTCTGTGCGGTCCATGCTGAACAACGCAGACATAGCCCAAATCAGTGCCAACCGCGTTCTTTATTCAGAGAGGTAAGTATACTACGTGGACCACATGCCTTTTGGTGCGGTATGTGCCCCTGTGTCTGTGTCACTGTGTCTGCAACTATTGCATTCAACTGAACTGTTTATGTCATCGCATGTGCTTCAACTGACAATGTTAGACATGTATTCCTTGCAGAATATGGTTCAAAAATGTGGGAGCAAAGAAAGGAAACGTGGGGGTAAAGAACAACAACCTAGAAGAAGGGGCTCCTCCCGAGGGGGAAAAGGAAAACGAATTGTAAAACTTAATCCTCACACTAGGGAAGTGATAAAGAAAACCTGAAAGATAATTCAGGAAGCTGATAGAGATGCATATCATTCCATGGGGAGTGAGTATGCACCTTCGTGGAGTGTTTCCTTGGAGTTTCCCCCCACCCACATTTCCACATCTTTTCATCTCCGTGATTCCCCTTCTCCTGATCATGATGATGTGGCCACTTCCAAGAAACCAGTTAATGTCATCTCGGACTCATCTGATGAGTCCGTAGCAAGAGAAGAAGAGAAATACTCCACCTCTCCCACATCTTCATTATCAGGGGAGAGTGGATGGTATGCTGAGGGAGGTGAGCCACAAGTTGGGGGAATAGAGCGGACCAGAAAACCGGAGGCATGGGAAGACAGGTTTGTCAGTGAGGTTGCCTTCCACAAATTCAAGGAATGGTGGCCCAAAAGAAAACTAATCCCGGAGAGGCAATTCAAAGATGCCGATCTTGTCCCTCTCAACCCTCATGTGCAAGCACAATTCCGCACTAGAGAGGGTTAAGGCTTTTTTTAAATAATGTGTTGAGATGGCTAACGAGCATATGGTAAAGGATTTCCACTGCAATGTTCACCATACAGTTCGGGACTCAAAAGTGAGGGACAAGATAATTGTGTTTGATGGAAATTCGTTGAATGAATTCCTGGGGTTTAAAGAAAAGGATGAATCGCTGTAGTTAGAAAATCTAGCAATGAAAGAGGCGGTTCGTCCATGGTTGGCCGAGCACTTTCCAGCCTCGAGTATAGTCCCGGTCTGGCTGAAAGCACAGGAAAAGATCTATAAGAACACTCTGAACTTTGAAGCCAAAGGGTGGTTGACTTCCGTGTGTTGTCGACTTGACCCGCCTACACATGATAACTCCATTCCCCTTCCTTGTGCTATTTTAGTAGCATCTATCATGGCGGGTTTTCCTCTGAATGTGGGTAATATTATGTCGATGGTGATTTCTCAATTCGGGTACGAGACAAAAAGAAACTACCCCTTCCCGAACATACTCTCCCTGTACTTCAGAGATGAAAGTGAAGAAGAAGAGGTATGATGTCAAGGTACCTCCGGTGGCCCCATACTCATCGTATGAGCAGTTGGTTCCATACAACCCAAGAGAGGCAAGAAGACTCAAGCATCCACTTCCACCACACCTGGCCAGTCTGAGGAGCCAGTAGATATTGAGCAGCACCCTGAGCCTGCTACTGATGAGGCATTGTCTCTAGGGCCTTCCTCTGTAATTGGTCATTATATTGCAGGTGACCCGGTAGTACCTTCATCAAAGACTCACCGGTTCACCACAAACCAACTCACCCATTCCTTAGTCATTTTTGAACAACTGGATGTCAGCTGCGAGATCCAAGTTGTCCATATTGACCACTGCTATACAGGCACATGGAGCACCAGTTACTGTTGAGGTTCCTTTCTCCATTGAGGACACACTGAAGAAGATCCTGTCCAACCAAGAAGAGATGATGGAGAAGTAGGATAAATTGGCCAAAGCAGTTGGGGATCACAACAAAGCACTAGAAAAATTGGCTCGGGAGCATAGGAAGCCGAGGAAGACAAAGGCCTCAAAGGAGTCTGTGCAAAAAATGAGAGAAGCACAGGGTAACGGATGAGGCTTGAGGGGACATTCTATATCCTTTCTTTTATTTTGGTGCTTATTTTGATAGTTAGTATTGGGGACAATGCTAGCTTTTATTTGTGGGGGTGTGGCACTCCCATTTTGATAGATACTCTGGATTATTATATATATTCTTTTACTTTTAGCGCATTCGTAGTTGTAGATGGCTTGTATATAACTCTTCATTCTAGATGCTCTTATATTATATGTACATATTCATTTCCCCTAGTTGTATATTCTACTCCCCTTTTGTACATATTCATTCGGTTTTCATTTTGGTTTTCTATTTTCGTTAAAATTTTTGTTTTTGTTGCAAAGTTAGGCTCGTAGCCTTTTTGTTTTTGTTTTGGCATTTGCAGTAAGCCCTTGATTTTCTTAATGCCTCGGTTCTTTCCAAGGGTATAGTATTGTGCGAACTGGGTGGCTCTTCCTAATGATAGATGGCGTGACAACCTTCTTAAGGTTTGAGTCTGTTTTTTATTTTTCTTTGTGATTTTCAAGTTTTTTTTGTAGTTAAGGGTACCTCAAACAAAGCTTCACTTGGGCCTAGTACATATGCCTTTGATCCTATTTTCAAAGACATTATATTGTGTTTAGGATGGTGAAAGTTGTGGCCTTGAGATTCTTGTGTTGACCAAACAATCATCATTGTGGTCATTTTGGGCCATTGTGCGCTTGAATCATATCAAAGGTCGATGTGGGCCCTCGACTCCGTCTTTGGCAATCCTTGAGTTTTGTAGTAGGAATTCGAATCGTGAGCCCAAGTACCGAGCCGATGGTCTAGAACTTGCCCGAAATGTTTGTTGAGGCGAAATCATAGGTGGAACTTGACTCGAGATGTGATTATAGGCTTTCCTTGATCCAAAATGCAAAATTTGAACAATTTCCATGACCTACCAATGAAATGATCTCTAGCTCATCCCTTTTGAGACATAAACCTTTTTCTTTCATGAACCAAGCTACAATCCTACACCCGTTTCTAATGAGACCCTCTCTTGGCACCCAAATCTTCCCTGAGTAAATGGCGAATGTCTAAGTTTAGGGGGCGAGACAAGAAATGCATCAATGTGGTAAAAGGGCACAAAAGCAAAAGAAAAACAAGGCAATGAAAAATAGAAAAAAGACAAAAAGAAATACAAAAGTAAATAAGAACCAAAAAAGGGAATCCAAGGACAACAAAAAGTGAAAAAGGTGCGGAAAAGTCTACAAAAGGATAAAGGTTTTGAATTGCAAAAGAAAGAGTGACAATGTGTCTCTCTAACCCCTTGAAAGAAGTGAATTACTCAATTGAGTCAGGAAACTTGCCAAAATGAATCAAAAGAAGTGCTTGAGGGAAAATTGAACCCATTTGAACAAAAACATGTCCTACCTTTACCCAAAGCCTTCATAATGACTCCTTAAAAGCCCTATATGACCTTGAGTTGAGGGAAGCCTACATTAGTGGATACTTACATAAAGGGAAAGCATATGGTACTTAGAGCCGAACTTACGGCATTTTCTTTGTAAGAGATAAGAGAGAAGTCCATTCACCTCGACTTGTGTACTAATACTCTAAAAAGGTGAGGTTCACTTAGGGAAAGTTGAGGATGTGTGAGTTTGTGTTCCCTGATGACCAAAGAACTTGAGAAAGGTTCCTTGATGAGATGTGTCAACTCTTTATGCTCTTGTGTCATGCTTGATCCACAAGTTTTCAAATTTTAAATGTATTAGTCCCAATTGATGCTTGTTGAGGTTACTTTAGAATAAACAGGAATTACCTGGGCATTTTCCTTTGAGGGGTAGGTCTTATTTTATTTGCTTGAGGACAAGCAAAGGTTTAAGTTTGGTGGAGTTAATAACTGTGATTTCTATATGTTTTATACCCATTCTTGCCTAAGATTTGTGCATGAATTGCCATAAATTAGTCCCAAAATGCTTACAAGTTGTGCTTGATTGCAGGTTTGAGCGACAAGATGACAAGTGACAAAGATCGGCTCTAACAGGAGTGAAATCTGCTAAGTGACAAAATACAAGTGAAGCGGGGAAACAAATGACTTGCGCAGTCCACACTGATGTGTCACGTGGCCGCGCATGAGAGTTCAGAGGATGAAACATTTCAAGGCCAACCTGCGCGGTCCTCATTGCTTTGACACGCGGCCGCGAAAAACATTCAAAGACCATGCATTTTTCATGTCAAGCTGCACGGTCCCCGCTCCTTTCCATGCGGTCCGCGCCAATGAGTGTTCCGAGACTCAGTCATTCAAGGCAAAAGCCCACGCGGTCGCACTCCACTTCTACGCGGTCCGCACCCATCACCCTACGCGGTCGCGCATCACATTTGTGCGGTCCGCGCCCCGAGTGACAGAAGCAAGATATGAAGACCCAAACCCCTACGCGGCCGAGCGTCATTTATGCGCGTCCGTTCCAGACCCTCATGGGTATTTTTGTTTGGTTTTTCATGTGTAGTATAAATGAACATTTTACATTTTTAGGTTACTTTTGGTGTATCAGATAGCAGCTGAGCTCGAGACTTCATAGTTTTAGCGTATTTTGGGTATTCTCTTCTTGTATTAACGTGGATTTAAGTAGATTAACATTGTAGTTAATTATTATGGCAATTTTATCTACTCTTTCTTCAATTTCTGTTTCTACAATGTCTAGCTAAACCCATTAGCTAGGGTTGTGGCTCAACCCTAGTGTGGGTAGTTAATGGGTGTGATTGTTTAGTGCATGAATGATGTTGGGTATTTGTTATTTGGGTTAATCTTATATTTTCACTAAGATTTCGTGGTTGCAAATACTAAATCTAACTTAGTGGGTCTTGACTCTTCTTGAGAAGGAGGGTTTATGACTACAAGATTGATTCCAACAAGGAATTGGGATGGACCCATGAGAATGGTAGTCCCAATTAATGGGTTAAACCTCGAGAGAGTAATTACCCAACTTGAACCATAAGTTTCTTGGTAAATTGACCTACCAATTGGTCTCGAGATAGTCAACTGGGAAAAATTACTCTCTCTATCGAGAGGTGTGAGAGTGAGTGCAAAAGTGCAACGGTTATAGCATAAGCCCCATATTCATCGTTCTTGCATTAGGAATATCTACCCTTTAGTTGACCACCTAGGTACATGCCACGACCCTAGTGCCTTTCTCTATATTGCATACAACTTAGAATCAATATCTTAGCATAACTTAGCTTTAAACTTGTAGTTGATAGATTGTAGTTGATAATCAAAAAGAAAACAAAAAATGTTAGAATATCAATTAGGAGCTAAAACATAGTCCTAGACCATACAAACACTCAACTCTAAATTGAAGCTCATTGTGAAAAATTGATCCCGATACCACTATTGGGTAAAAGTATTAGCACCCGCTCTTCCTTAGAGTCCTGTGCAATCAGAAGCCCATGCCTGCCTTGCTCGCATTTGCGAACCTCCCTTCGCGATTGCGAAGTCATTAGGGAGGGGCCAGTCATCGCAATTTGCGACAAAATGATTGCAATTGCAAGAGGAGCAGACATGCAGCAGGTTCGCAATTGGGAAGCCTGTCTCACATTTGCGAGCTTCGTAATTGCAATATATTCACCTGATCAAAACATCTTTTAGACATGATTTTCACTTTATTCTTCAAAATTTCAAAAACTAAACTCATATTCTAGAGCAGGCTCTTCCCCAAATCATAGGTAAACGAATCTTAGATTTTTTTCTTCAATCTATTTCATCTTTTTACATGATTTTCAAAAAATGGCTTTTCGAATACACGTTCGAGTTGTGCACGTAAATCGAAGTAAGATAAAAAGAGATTTTAAAGGCCTCGGAACACATAATTTATTTCTAAAACAAATAATGACCTTTAGGGTCATCACATTCTCCACATGTAAAGCAACTATTCGTCCTCAAGTGGACATAAGAAAGAAGTACGTGAGTCATAGAAAAGATGGGGATAACGACTCTGCATATCAGCTCGGACTCCTAGGTCGATACCTCAACAGTCTGATTTCTCCACTGAACACGAACAGAAGGAAAACTCTTCGATCTGAACTGACGAATCTGCAGGTCTAGAATAGCTACCAGCTCCTCCTCATAGGACAAGTCCGTGTCCAATTGGATAGTGCTAAAATATAACACGTGGGATGGATCGCCGTGATGCTTATGAAGTATGGACACATAAAACATCGTATGTATATCTGATAACTCGGCGGCAACGGAAGTCTGTAAGCCACCTCTCTCACTCGATCAACAATCTAAAACGGGCCAATGACCCTATGGATAAACTTGCCCCTCTTCCCAAGTCTCATCACACCCTTCATAGAAGACATTCGAAGAAAAACCCGCTCATCAACGATGAATGCCAAATCACGAACCTTAAAGTTGGCATAACTCTTTTGCCTGGACTGAACTGTATGAAGCCTATCCTAATTTCTACCATAAAATCTAGAATTTAGGATGAAAATTAATAAAAAATAATGGAAATCGAAAGAAAATGGTTTAGGATTATATACTAATTCTTTGGGGAAGAACTTGTTCTTTGAAAATCGCCTCAATGCTCCCAAATTTAGAAATTTTGTTTTTAAAATGACTAGGCAAGCCTTCATCGCATTCGCGAGAGGCCCGTCGAGTTCGCGATGGGTCAGGCGTAGCTGACCATCGCATTCGCATTCGCGTTCGACGTCCCGCGTATGCGGAGATTCACCTCCTAGAGCCTTCGCATTCGCGGTCAAATGGCCGCGTTCGCGAAGAACAAATGTGAAATCCCTCCCCCAAGCCATTAACCTTACTCGTTCCCAAGTGCCTGAATGCGTTCGCAAATGGTACTCCCCCAGAGCTTCGCATTCGCATAATAAGCTCTCGCGAAGAAAAACTGACACCTGAGGAAGTTGCCTTGCGCATTCGCGAGTGGAACCACGCGAACGCAAAGAACAAAACCTAAGTGCACCCGAGACAACAAAAGCCTACAAATTTTATAAGTTTAAAAACATCTCGAATTCCATCCGAAACTCACCCTAGCTCTCGGGGCTCCAAACCAAACATTCGTACTAACCCAAAAATATCATATGGACTTATTCGTGCGATTAAATCGCTAAATTAACACCTTTAACAACGAATTTAGTATCAAAATCAAAGGAAAATCTCGTGAACTTTCAAAGTTTCAAATTTTACAACTAAGGTTCTAAATCACGTCATTTCAAGTATGTTTCTCGCCAAATTTTACAAGCTCAACTTAAATCATATATAAGACCTGTATCGAACTTCAGAACCAAAATATGGTTATGATACCATCAAATTCAATTACATTCAAATTTCCAAAAGCACATATATATACCAGAAAATATTTTTCTTCAAAAATTCATTTATCGGGCTTAGGACCTCGAAATTCGATTCCGGGCATATGCCCAAGTCCCATATTTTCCTATGGACACTCCGGAATTGTCAAATTACGGGTCCGGATCCTTTTAACCAAAATGTTGACCGAAGTCAACCTAATTTTATTTTGAAAGCAAAATTTATTTTTTTCACAGATTTTTATATAATGACTTTCTGGATACACGCCCCGGACTGTGCACGCATATTGAGGTAAGACATAAAGAAGGTTTGAAGGCCTCGGAACACAGAATTTATTTCTAATTACTCGTTTTCCAAATTATTTTTGAATACTTTTTAAAATACTATTTATTATTGTGGGGATATACTATACTTCATTTTTTAAAAGAGAGTACAAAATAAAAAATAAACAACTAAAACTAAACGAAGGAGGTAATAATTAAGATATGTTGCTAACTAAGACAATATTACATTTTATGTCCGTCAGCCCAATTTTAGAATAAAAAATAGCCCATATTTTAAAATTTTACCCGGTATAGCCCATTTTGCAAATTATGCATAGCTTATTTTCATTGGTTAACCTAGCCCCCTTTATCCTTCTTTTTTCTTTCTTCAACTTTTCACCAAAATCTATATCTAAATGTTTCTTCCTCTTTTAGCTGCATCAGTCATTCTCTCATTCAACCTAATAGGAAGGTCTTTTTCATTACTGCAATAAACATCTTCTCAAGGAGACTAAATCGCTATTTTTATTTGGAGTCCTCTTTTTTTTTGTGCAATGTGAATTTTTTAAATTCAAAATACATTTATCCTCTATTAATAAATTTTTATTTCTTCTCAAATTGCTGGAAAGAGGTTGAAGAGTTGCAGACATCCTTCATTTCCTTCAATTTTCAAGGTAAATAGGTCGACGATGGAGTCAGTGAAGTCACCGGAGAATGAAAAAGAGGTTTTTGTTGTATTCAGACAATTTTCAGGTCAGATGATGTTCCGGTTTTATCTTCTTTTATAAGACAATTCTATCTCCATCTTCTCTTCTCTTTAATTTTCAGATCTAGCTTCCTCTGAAAAACTCTCTTTTGATATTTTGATACTGAATAGAGGTGTAATATTGAACATAAGACGTGTTCTGGTATAAATATTGTATAACCATTATTTATACACACTTATACATTATTGTATAATTATGAATGTGTGTGTGTATATATATATATATATATATATATATATATATATATATATATATTATAATTATATATAAATGTGTATATATGTTCATAACATCACTTATCTTCTTCTTCTCTTTCTCTTATTCTTTTGATATACATTATTATACATTCCATATACAAGTTTATACATAGTTGTACATCATTATACATGTACTGCATATGTATCATCAAATTAATTTCTTTTTCATGTTTTCTTCCTTTTCTCTGAAATAATTCATGTATAAATCTGCTTTCCTTACCGGTTCTCCGCCAAATCACGAACTTGCAGCAATTGTTTCTAAATTTTATCATATAAGTAGAATCAATGAAAAATTGGGGGACAACTTGCAGCAGTAAAGACAAATTGGGGGAAAAATTTTACGATAGAAGAATTAGAAATTCTCATGACTTCATCTAAATAAGATGATTGTCCTGATTAAACTCCGTTGCAAATAAAAAAGCTAAAAAATACTCTTTTTTTTAAATATTAGCCGACTATTTTTGGGCTACAGATTTGTGCGAAATTATCCCGGTAACTAATGCACGACTTTTAATATGTTTCTTTAAAGTGTAATTTACGTTATGGCATGTTTGCTACGTCGACCAGTAAAACAAATAAATGAATTTTGGAATAATTGCATGAATACGGATTCCAATTTATATACTTTGGCCATGGATTTTGCCTTTTTTTTTTCATGAAGGTTTTGAAAATATTGTTTATCCATGGAATATGATTATTTTTTAAGTATTTTTTAAAAAAACATTCAAAAAACTGGTTTAGGGCAATTTTTGGGGGACCTTTTATTCTCATTCACAAAACTTTAACTTCTTTTCAAATAAAATATAAATATTCAAACACAAATTCAACTTTTTTTTACATAACGATTAAATTCTTTTTTTTTCAAATTTCAACTAAATCTATACTCCAATGCTAGCTTAATAATTTGATTGATTGACTGTAAAATCTCCAAGCCCTTGAACTCCTGGATATTAAAACTTCTAGCGCATCGTTGGTAAGGATGAAAAACAGAAAGAAAAAGACAGAGCAATAAGTTAAAATGAGTAAAGTAACTCTAGTAACTGGAGTAAAACAGTAAACCCGTGGGGTAACTTTCTGATTTGAATAGAATAGTATCCTAGGTGACACCTTAAATGAGAAATAAATGCATTTCTCTATCAATATATATCAAGGGGAAAAAAAGTTTCTTTCGAAATAGTACATCAAATCGGAAATTCTACCAACCAATCATAAATGCTGTATAGTCGCCGTAAAAATGATATTGTATAGTCGCTGTAAAAATAATAATTAAAAAAATATAAAATTTGTAGTCCCTCCGTTTACTTTTACTTGGCGCGTTTTAACTTTTCATGTCTCTTAATAAATAATAAATGAAGTGTATAATTTACCGTAATACTCATATTAATCTATACATATTTTATTAGATTTAAGAAAATAATTTGAAATGAGTAATAAATATTGTGGGTATGACAGAAAAAAAATTGTCTTATCTTGATATGCATGAAATGACAAGTAAAAATAAATTTTTTTTTTATTATATATACCAAGTAAAAATTAACGGAGAAAATATATTTATATATATATATATCCTATATGTTATATACAATAATTATACAAATTTTATATATATTTTTTTCTACCATCAAATATAAATAAATTCTGACATAAGTAAAGGTGACAGTGCCCCATTTATATTTACAAGTGGCATAGTACATTTCCAGTATTAATTGCCGAGACCATTATTCTGAATTTTAATTTCACTTCCAAACAAGTACTACCCTAGTAAATGCCGTTACGTGCCAAAGTCATTTGATCAAGCCGAAAAGTATTTAGACATTTTTTCCCAATATGGAGCTCAATAATTTTCAAATTTTAATGTACCCTAAGCAGTGAAAACGCATGACCATTAACATTTATATTAATTAATGATTTACAAGAAATCTTATGCGTTCAAATTTTGTACGACCGTATTCTCGTTCGAAACCATTCCATTAATATTATTATATTATTTTATAATGTTCATAATGCTTAAAATGATAATTATTCACATTTTAAATTTTAGTACTATGAATTTTTATTCATCTGACATTTTAATAATTACGGAGGCCAAAATCAATATCGACCTATCAAAACATAAAAATAAACGACCAGACTATATGTATAAAAACACAATGAGCTCCATTTTTAACCTTTTATTGTTTAAGGGGCCATTTGCCATAATCTTTTTTTACTTGTTCCAATTTTTATTTTTATTTTTTTCCAAGAATTAGTGTCTGGCCATAAAATTTCAAATTCAACTTGAAGTTGAATTACGGAATTTGAAAAACTTTAAAAGATAATTTTTTATAATTTTCGCTCCAAATCACTCATGAAAATTTAAAAACAACTCTAATTTATTTTATATCTAATCACAACTCCAATTTCCACAAACTATTTGAAAACATACAGAGAATCGGAGAAAATTTAGAGAGAGAAAGTAGAGAGAAGGAGGAGAGAATAGAAGAGTCTCGAAGAAGACTCGGTTATCAGAAACTGAACAAATGACCCCTCTGAAGGGTCAAGAGTTATGTGAGTGTATATATTAAATATACTTATTACAAAAGTAGCCTATTTACAAATACAGCCTATTTGCACATATAGCCTATTTTACAAAAGAATACAAAAGAATAAAGGAATTACAGAATTAGCCACAATTAAGGAAATGACCAATTATTAGGCTCAGAATTAGTGTATCATCATAGCCTATATCTCAACACCCCCCCCTCAAGTTGAAGGGGGGAAACCACCATCAACTTGGACAAATATGTAGAAATAGTAGACCCGGGTAAAGCCTTAGTTAACAAATCTGCCAGCTGCCGAGAAGAAGGAACATGGGAGAGCCGGAGGAAGCCATCATTTAACATAGTGCGTACAAAGTGACAATCCACTTCAATATGCTTGGTACGCTCATGAAAAACAGGGTTAGTAGCAATGTGAACAGCAGCCTGACTATCACAAAGAACAGAAATAGGAGAAGGAACAGATACCCCAAGATCAGTGAGTAAACGAGAAAGCCAGGTCAATTCAGCTGCAACCTTGCTTAAAGCCCTGTACTCAGCTTCAGCAGATGAAAGAGAAACAACTGGTTGTTTCTTTGATTTCCAACTAATCAAACTACCTCCCAACATCACACAGAAACCAGTAACAGACCTCCTACTGTCAGGACAGGCTGCCCAGTCACTATCAGAGTAGCCAAGCACAGAGAAATCAGCAACATCAGAATAAAAGAGACCCAAGGATGAAGTGCCTTTAAGATACCTCAAGACATGCATGGCAGCAGACATATGGGGAACTCTTGGACATTTAAGGTATTGACTCAGATGTTGCACAGCAAAGCATATATCAGGTCTAGTATGGGTTAAGAATAGTAATTTGCCAACAAGACTCCTGAACTGGTCAGGAGCGGGCAAAATATCACCAGAATCAGCATGTAATTTGACAGAAATGTCCAGAGGAGAGGCAACAGGGGAAACAGAGACACAATCAAAGGTATGCAACAAATCAGTAACATACTTATGCTGATTCAAATGTACCCCACCAGGGACATGATTAACCTCAAGACCCAAGAAGTAATGCAATGACCCCAAGTCCTTAATTTTGAAAGTGTCATCCAAGAAGACTTTTAAGGCAGAAATCTCATCACAGTCATGCCCAGTTACAATTATATCATCAACATATACAGCTACCACAACAAGGGAATCAGGAGTACCTTTGAGAAATAAAGAATAATCATTCAAAGAGTGCCTGTAACCTCTGGAATGAAGAGCAGAAGACAGTCTAGCATACCACTGTCTGGAGGCCTGCCTGAGCCCACACAAAGATTTCTTCAGTTTACAAACCAATGGAAGAGAAGAAGAAGAAGTAGAAGAAGAAGAGGGGGAAACAGGATCAGATACCACCAAACCTGGAGGAAGTTTCATATACACTTCCTCATCCAGATCACCATGAAGAAAAGCATTGTTAACATCAAGCTGATACAAAGGCCAATGATGCTTAACAGAATGAACCATCAATGAAACAGATTTTATTCTTTGCAAATAGAGCCATAATCATTTTACGCTTCCATCCCCCATAACCAGTGCCAGAGAAGGGAGTAGGAACAAGGCATGCCCCGGTATATCAGATGAATTTACAAATAATGGATTTGAGGGATCGACAGAACCAGTGGCACTACCAGAAGCAACATTAGGCACATTAGAAGTCATGGCTCAGATGGATCAATCGCTCACAAGTATAACAGTCCAGATAATCAATATCAACAATCACACCTCAAATGCACAGTATTCACAGGAAGAATGAAAGAATCACACTTAGTCACAGAATCACAACCACAGAACATAAACGATATTACCGTCCTTCAAAAAAAACAGGAGGAGATCGCCCTTCGTCAACAGCGTAAACCCTAGAAAACAAACAGTCACAAATGTCGGCAAGACTTGTCAGTAATGTGAGAATAGCACCGATAATACTGAAAAGTATCAAGGATAGTGAATATCAAACCACCGGAATGGTAATCAAACGAGTTGTTTGACTGCCAGAAGCCCTAGAGGTTAAAAAAAATTCACAAAAAAATCTCCGAAAACTTTACAACAACTTCTCAGCAGGTTGAATCCATCAACTAGATGAAAGCGAACATAAATCGCCTGAATATAGGCTCAGAAAAACCCTAGCTTGGGGGTAAAACACATCACAGCCTTTCTAGTCTCAGAAAATTGATAAAAATCTCAGATTTTCATCATAGACTCAACGAAACAAGCCACCGACTCATTGATCATCATCATCGGAAGGTTATCTGGCTCTGATACCATGAAAACATACAGAGAATCGGAGAAAATTTAGAGAGAGAAAGTAGAGAGAAGGAGGAGAGAATAGAAGAGTCTCGAAGAAGACTCGGTTATCAGAAACTGAACAAATGACCCCTCTGAAGGGTCAAGAGTTATGTTAGTGTATATATTAAATATACTTATTACAAAAGTAGCCTATTTACAAATACAGCCTATTTGCACATATAGCCTATTTTACAAAAGAATACAAAAGAATAAAGGAATTACAGAATTAGCCACAATTAAGGAAATGACCAATTATTAGGCTCAGAATTAGTGTATCATCATAGCCTATATCTCAACACTATTTTTAAATTAAAAAACTTTCCCCCTAAAATTTCACAATTCTTATGTCCAATCGTCCATTAATTCTGTCATCTCTACATTTTAACAACAACAACAACAATAACTACCCAGTATATTCCCACCAGGTGGGGTCTGGGGTATCATCTCTACATTTCATTTAAATTAATTTTTTTTTATCGCTATCAGTGTCCTTTCGCGTAATTGTTGGATTTTGCATCGACAATAATACTTTAATATTTTTTTTCAAACAAGTCAAATAAATATTCCAGATATCAATATTCAATTAAACTGTCATATAATAAAATAATAATAGTACTTTCGACCTCTCTCTTGAAAATTAAAATACTTTTCAGTTGAGCTGCAGAAGTCGGGGGACCCCCAGTTGAAGACATGACAAACGAACAAACCGTTAGGGATAATATCGCAATTAAATTGAACTAGAGGGGTTAAAAATTAACAAATGTCAAAGTTTTCAGACTTGCTTGACAGTTTTGAGCCGCCCGAAACAGAGCTCAAACTCCAATGAGAATTGCCTTTACTGCCCAAAGACAAACAAATTATCCTATTTGCCCCCCAAAATGACAATCCAATCCCCATCTCGTTTTAAATTTCTAAAATTCAGCATTTTTTCTGAATTTTCTGAGTTCACCAAATGATAATTTGGAACTTTTTGTTGAAAATTACTTCTCACTGCTCTACATGATTTTAGAATGATTTAATGGATACTCTCCACTTTTGAAATTCAATATCCTACTACTAATTAATGCTATATATATTGGTTGATCAGTTATAATTAAAACCAAGTTTTTATGCAGCATTTGTTTGAAAAAATGTTTGTAATTAATTTTTCAAAATTTCAAACTTGTTTGCAAAAGGAAAGAGTAACTAATTTCTCAAAATTTGAATTTTTTTCCAACTTATTTGGAAAACTTAAATACAAATACTTTAATTATGTTTTGAAAAGGAAAAAAACCTTTAATTTTGTATAAAAATAAGCCCACCACTCTCCTCCCAAGACCAAGAAAAAGAGAACATTTTAGTGATAACTGAAATAAAGCATCCAAAAGCCTGTGAGAAAAATAAAAATAAAAATTACAACAACAGATTCAGTGCAATTTCATAAGTGAGTACAAGATGAATAATAAATGTAAAGAGGTTGTTCCCATTATATTCCGACTAAAAAAAATATAATCATAATATTGTTAAAAAATACAATACTAGATAAACCACGAATAAGAATAATATAAAATTATACAAGCAATGTCAAGCAATTTTTGTTAAACTTTGTGAAGTCAATTAAGTAAAAACGACATAGAAGGAGGAAAAAGAAACAAAATTATCCCCCTTTTATATCATTTATACTTAATTGAATTCACAAAGTTTGATAAATATTGCTTGAAATTGCGTGTATATTATATTCCGTTTAAGATTTGATATACAGAGAAATAAATCTCTCAATTCAAAGAAAGCTTAAACAAATTAATTTTATGTAATGTCGTCTTGTTTCCATCACGAGGAACCCTATTCACACTCCTACAATCCAAACTAAAACAGAAAATATATCAACAAAATGAAACGAGATTAAGATAATTTGGCAAAAGGGATAGAAGGGCATAATAGTCAAAGCAGAAAAAGATTTAGAACGTTATATCTCACCCAATCGGACCGCCCATACCCGTCTTTTCAAAAATTTCGGATCTTTCTGAACACAATCAGTCGCCTCGCCGCTACTAACCAGTCTCACTACTTGCTGCCAAGTAGTACTCTTTTCCTCTGTCTTTTCCCTATCCCAAATCTCCATGAAAAATCGTTACGTCGCTTATGTTCTTCCAATTCTTCTCGTTTTTCTATACACTGACTAGGGCTTTTCCAGTGTTCTATTATTTTCAAGTCTCGCAGCTCGAGATCACCGTTTCTGTGTGAGAAATCACGCTGACTGTGTGTTTGAAATGGAGGAAGAGATGATGGAGGATATGGTTGAGTATACGTTTACGGTAGTGGAGATTGACCTCGATTACGAGTATGATGCGCCTCGTTACTTTGATTTTAGCCGTGATGAGCCTCTGCCTGAGACTCGTCAAGCTGAGAGCTGGTTTGAATCTGCCGGAAGCTATCCTCCTTCTCGTGAGTCACATTTTTCTGTTTTTTCTCATACTCAGTGTTTATTTTGTTTTCTTTTATGCTGAATTTTGGTGTTTATTGGATTTTTCAGCACATATATTTTGTTTTCCTGCTCATTTCTAGCTATTTCCTACAGGTCACTGTAGGATCAACTCTACTATTGCGATAATGCCGATGCTATATTTCTCACGTTATATATTTTATATTTTTAGCTTTTTATGTTCATATGTTTTTATAAATATTTTATTTAAAAAATAAAAATATTTATTTAGCATGGGTATACCTTTGTGGTCCTACATATTGTGGAAGTGTAAATGTATTCTAAATATCATCTGAGAAATAAAATTAGATTTTAACTAAATTTAGAAGAAATATCATGGATTTTCAGATTATAGTTGCATTCTCATTGATGTAACATCTGGTTTGCCAACTGAAAGTTAGTATCGTCCATGTAATCTGTCAATATGAGTACTGTTTTGAGAATTTTTCTGATAAAAGAGCTGGAGTCTCCTCTATGCTATTTTCCTTGATGTATTGAGCATTATATGACACTTCTGGTTTGCTTTTTTTGGCATTTTTTTTTGGGTGAAGGATCTGCTTAGCGTTACTTAGGTTAAACCTCATTCTAGCAAAATTAGATTTGAAAATTGTGACACTATGACTGATACTTGTTCTGTGCTGTTTAAGCTTTTGTCACTAGGTTAATTCTGAAGGAAGATTTGCTGGAAAACATTAAGGTTTCTCCGAAAACCAAAGTTGATGAGAACATGAGTTTATCAGATAGTGATTCTGATATTGAGGTCGAGCAAGGGGTTCCTGGTGCAATAAAAGGTGTTTATTTTACCTGAATTTATGGTGTACTGTTATACCAGAAATTTAATGTATGTTCCTTCGTCGGAATTGAGCGTTTGCTTTTAGAAGTTAATAATCATTTTGAATCTTTCACATTTTTGCATGTGGTGAGTAAAATTTTGTTGAGAGCATAGCTATGTCGTTACACTGACTTCATCTGAAAGTACACTCTGCAATAGGGTAAAAACAGATTCTTTGTATATATACAAATTTTTGAATCCCCTTGAAGAAAAGAAGCTTTTAGTGTAGTGACAAAAGTGGTTTGAAAATTCTAAATGTGGCATCTTGACATTCTTTTTATCCCCTTGCTGGAATTCTTGGCTCCGCCATCAATGACTCTTCAAAGCCTTAGTTATAATAGAAGCTAAAGCTTACAAGATTCTAAGGGAACATATGACTGTTCCTTCATTCGGCACTGATGAGCTGATTTTATAAAAAGAAATCTAGAACAAAAAGTTGTGTTATTATACCAAATTCTTATTTTGTTCTTTATTGTATTGTCCTAAATTTTGCAACAAAAAAAAGTTTTCGTTGTTTATCACTTTTGGTCCCTCTGTTCTATGTAGCTTTTTTCCCTCTCAAAAGAGCAAGTGTTTTTGCTAGTTGTTTACTTAATAAAGCAGTCTTACTTTGGTAATTCTCTACTAGTTGATTACTTAATAAAGCAGTCTTACTTTGGTAATTCTCTACAACCTTCTTGAACTGATGTTGACAATACTTGCTCTTGTTTGCTCCCTTTGACCCTTGGTATGACCCACTTGGCTTTTTCGGTCTTACAAAAGGATTAGTCTCTGTAAAAATGGTAAAAAAACGCATAAAATAAGATTCTAAACACTCATTTTCTTTTTGCTAATAAGATCCCAAAAAACATGGATATACCTGATGCTGAACTTAATTGGTGTTCACATAATTATGCCTTTGTCACCAGTTCTATTTACTGATTCAAGGCTAACCCCGAAGCAACTTGTTACTGTAAATCCCTCAAACTTTGAAGACATGATTCATTAGCATCTACGTGCATGTAAAGAGGGCCGCTCCTCGGTCCTATCTTTAACTGCTTCTAAGTGAATACTGCTGTTTTTATCTTTATGCCTGCATGCACCAAAAAAGAGGTTTTATACTGATATGCTCAAGTTTTCTGTCTGATTTTATATTACAAAAGGCGAGGGGAAACTAGTAGGACATTCTGCTAACTTACAAATTAGCAATGCCGAGAAACTTTTAAATCAACTAAGGCAGCTGCCTTCAGGTGCGTTTACTTTCTAATTTGACAATAGTAAATGTTATACTTTTAATATTTAGTTTAAGAAATATCTCGCAAATGATTAATATTCTACTCTTAAACTTAAGAATTTGTTCTTGTGCTTTCATAACTCAAGTTGGTCGCTTACACGATATGTATATGTATGTGAATGAGTATTGCCGATGGTACAGCAGTATTGCCATGCAACCATGTTGCACTCGGTTTCGTGGTGTCTTTTTACTTTGAAAGGTTCATATTTATATTTTGTGCCATTGGTTTGCAGGGTTGACATTCTACAATCACATGCCTAATGATACCGCAAAAGGTCAAACCAGGTGTGCGGGGAAGCCATCTTGTCCCAGGACCTCAACCCTCATGAAACCAACCGCAAGTCACTTAGCCAAACAAAACCCACTTCGTTCAGTTGGTGAATCGAGGTTGAAATTCCTGATTTTTGGAATGCTCTGTTTAAATGCAAAACAAAAATTTTTTGTAGTGCTGTTTTAGTGATCTTTTTAGAAGTTTTTGAAGAGTTAAACAACAACAACAACCCAGTATAATCCCACTTAGTGGGGTCTGGGGAGGGTAGTGTGTACGCAGACCTTACCCCTACCCAGGGGCAGAGAGGCTGTTTCCAAATAGACCCCCGGCATCCTTCCCTCCAAGAACTTCCCACCTTGCTCTTGGGGAGACTTGAACTCACAACCTCTCGGTTGGAAGTGGGGATTGCTTACCATCAGAGTAACCCCTCTTGTCCTTTTTGAAGAGTTAATGTGCAAATCTTCAAAGAGTGAGATATCTTCTAAATGTGTTGTTTATTTTACTTTTGTGAATAAACCTTGTTTGGTCATACAGAGGACCTCATCACTGGCCCTGCTAAATGCTTTACTGGTTTGTGGTCTCTTTGAAACACCTCTTTCTCCCGTATGCTAGGTTAACCACATTTTTGGTTGAGAAAAATCGAGCAAATTCTGCTGCGATTGAGACTCAAGCTGCCAAGAGACAAAAACTTGAGAGAGGTCATCTACAGAAGGTATCTTTT
Organism: Nicotiana benthamiana; assembly: GCA_034376525.1. Lineage (NCBI taxonomy): Eukaryota > Viridiplantae > Streptophyta > Magnoliopsida > Solanales > Solanaceae > Nicotiana > Nicotiana benthamiana. Next base: position 128,302,520 of record CM067332.1, on the reverse strand, counting down.
ATATTTTGTCCTTTGGATTTTGCATCTCTGCATAGTTCCATATTAATGATGAGTCTCAATAACTATTAATTTGCTGCTTCCGTCTTAGCGCTACTTTTTCTGTTACCGGGATCAACTTGATGAATTTTGGAGTATATTTTCTACTAATTAATTGAATAACATTTAGAGGTTGAAAATTTACGTGGAAAGTGTATTACATGTTGGAATTTTGACACTTCTACATATTGGAGTAGATTACAAATAGTTTTAGACAGAGTTAGTTTGTTCTTGCAGGAAGGAAAACACAAAAAAGTAAATTCAAAACAGTTCTTGGTCTTCTCATCTAGTCAGTTGGCCAAGTTCTATTCCAGCTGTGCAAACTTGTCAGAAAACACTAATGCATCCTCTCTTTCTGGTGTTCAAGTCTATTTCCTTGTCTTGTGGACCTTTGGCATCTCTCTCACGTTAGATTGCTCATTTTTGATGAAAAATATCTGTTTCTACTTTACAGGTCGACGAAGCAAAGCCTGTGTTTAATTTTGTTCATAAGGCACCTAAGCGAGTACGTGTTTTCTCTCTGTTCTATTATCTATTTACTCATAAAAAAAGTTAGTTTTCATTCATGTGCAATTGAACACTAGTGGCTTTCTATTTTCATTCTTTTGGTCGTGTCTGTCATTTATATTTTCCCTTTACCTTTGATATCTTTTCTTGAGTTGGCAATGTCTTCCCTTAAGCCCTTATATGAAAATGGAGGGAATCTTGCTTCAGCTGTTTCATTTGATCGTATCTGTTCTTTATATTTTCCCTATAGCTATGAAATTTTATTATTCATTATAGTAGTTCAAATTGTGAGCTCCCATATTTTTTACTTAAATGATGCCACTAGTAATATATACCTTAGTTTTCAACCATTAGCCAGGCCCACATTTGAGTGGCTGAAGCATGTCTTTAGCACAAAGTTTTGGGGAATCCCTAGTCTATAGCTCTGGGTTTGTATAACTTTTGGTGATGACTGGATACACTTTTTGTATTGGAGTTCAGACACATATTTTGAACAATCTTGCAGGATGGAAAAGTTGATGGCATCAACATATTGGCTAAGCCCAGAATAACTATTCCCAGAGAGCCTGAGCTTCAAACAACTCATAGAGCACAAAGAGCAAGGTCGATTTCATTAACTTGTTTCAGTTATCTTTATACTGTCTTTGAGGACCATTTTCAACATGTTAACATGGCATTTCAATTCCAGGCCAAAAGGTAATGAACAAGCAGAAAATTTGGCGCCTACGGCTATCCGTAGATTCAAAGCTCTTCCACTGAATAAAAAAGTAAGTAAGCATACTTTCTTAGTGGCCATTACCTCATCTGCGTGTTATTGACAACTGTCTATCTCACAGATCTTGGAAGGTCCTTCTATGCCTCCAAAAAGAAGCAATCCACGACTTCCGCAGTTTCAAGTAAGGAATCAGCCTGGTTTCTTTGCTTCATCTCCGTTTCTTAAATTACCAGCTGCATTCATATTATACTGTCTGGCCTATGACTATGGGAATTAGTCACTTGATTCCATCAATTTTCACTTATTGTAGTGCTTGTAAGCATAATTCTGCTACTAAGTAAATTCAAATTTCTCTCCTGACACATTGGTTTTCAGGAATTTCACCTGAAGACATCAGAGAGAGCCGTGCAACATCGTTCAACCATTTCAACTTCTGCAGCCAATTCTTCTACAAGTAACAAGGTTACGTATCAGTTCTTATCACGTATTGTGCTTATGCATACACACTCTACTCTCTAATTTAGCTTAAAGGGCTGAACCAGCGAAATTGGAAACTGACTAGTGGCAACAACCATCACAGATTTGGGAACCTCTAGTGTTTCCCTCTTTGTTGGTGGCTTCTTACAATTGTGGTTTTGCGCCTTGAATATTATATAAAAGTGCAGTTCTGATGAAGTCTAAGGTTCTGTTTGCAGGTGTTGCAGAAGCCCAGTAATAATTCAACCATGGAATGTGGAAATAGAGAATTCAGAAGGTGAATCTTGATATACTTGTGGATTTGTATCTCAGCTATCAGACATCAATCCAATGAACAGACAAAGCGGCTTGGCCGAAGGGTCAGGAAGAGTGAACGGTGGACGTAGCATTGAGGAGTGCGCGGGTGGAGGGAGAATGCCACATATATTTATGTGTAGTGTTGAATAGCAGCCTATGTTGTTATCACAATTCTCTCTACGTTGTAGTTGTTACATTTTTTTTAGTTAAAAGATTGACTGTCTATGACCGTAAGTGTAAATTAGTTTAATGGTGTGGGTGATTAAATGGGAACTTTTGTTTATCAGAGTTAATCATGTAGAGGCTCCAAAGCAGGAGGAATCTACGTCAACCTACAACTTCAAAGCTCTTCCCCTTAATAAAAAGGTACGTTAAGAAAATTCGGGAAGATTTTATATAAGGAGTTATCTAAACTGAACAACTATTTGTTTTATGTAGATCCTATCAAGTAAAGGAGACATTGGAGTGTTCCGAAACACCAAGAGAGAAACCACAGTGCCAATGGTTATACCAAACATGTCTAGACTTATCAGTTGTTACTGTTTTCTTTGAAATTCCAATAATGACACATGAATTGCTTTGCCTCTGTCACAGGAGTTCAATTTTCACACTGAAAAGAGAATTCATCATAATCCGCCAATTGATCTGTTTAACAAGGTTGAATATTTTACATCTTTACTTTGATTGTTTAACAAGATTGAGTTACATCTTTACCTGGTTTGATGTGTTTTTTCTGGACACAATATTGCAGCTTTTACTATACAAATTTCTATTCTTGTGGCATAGATCATCAAATTGTTATAAATCTTTCTTGGTTTTTATCAGCTATCTCTTACATCTGAGGCCCAACCTGCTGGAGTGCAGTTGAAAAGACAAAGACCATCCTTCTTTCTGTCAAAGGTTCCATATGTTTCTCCATTTTTTTTTTCTGATCTCAAATAATGTAACAGTGTATGTAACAATGTTAGACAAGATGGGTTGCTCTGATGGTAAGCAACCCCCACTTCCAACCGATAGGTTGTGAGTTCGAGTCTCCCCAAGAGCAAGGTGGGAAATTCTCTTGGAGGGAAGGATGTCGGGGGTCTATTTGGAAACAGCCTCTTTACCCAAGGGTAGGGGTAATGTCTGCGTACACACTACCCTCCCCAGACCCCACTAAGTGGGATTATACTGGGTTGTTGTTGTTGTTGTTGTTGTTGTTGTTGTATGTAACCGTGTATGGATTTTTGATTTTGTACGTCTTTTTGGTACAAGGGCTCTAAAGAAAATAGATGGGCTTATTTCCAACAAAACTATGAGGTAAACTCTGTTTATTCCCTGGTTGCTAGCGTTTTCCGTCTACATTCATGTTTCTAATCGGCTTTTCAAGCAGCAATATTTTCAGCATTATGATTACATTTAACTTTAATCAACTTAACATTCTTTTTTTAAGATAGCACACACGGAGAAGGGTAAACTAGCTGATCTCAAAAGCAAAGCCAATTCAGTTTGGTAGTGATGTGGGAATGACTGAAGTTTGACAAGTCTCTAGCATCTTCAACAGGTATACAGTTTTGCTTTCTTCTTCTTTTCTTGATAATCAAGAAAGACAGAGGGCCAGCGGTGAACACACAGTTTGAAAATCCGTGGAACTCGATGGGCTTGCCGCTCTACCCTTATCCAGTTAAATAGTCCACTTTTAATTACAGCAGTTTTCGAACCCATGACATGCTCAACCTAAGCCCCGGGACAGTCGGCCCTTCCATAAAGCAACTGCTTTAGGCCCCATATTTTTGGGGGCCCATTTTTTGTTACACATAATAGGGTGTGTATTAGTTATAAAAAGGTTTTGCGATATGAAAAAGTTTGATTTCTTTCTTTAACAAGTATAGAGATAAATGATTTGCAATTGTTATGATTTCTACCAAGAAAATCGCATTTGAAATGAATATCGAACCCGAATTTCGTAAGAAATGTATGATATATAGGAAATAACAATTTGATGAGAATGTTAGATAATAAAATCTCAAAATCGTTCGAAGAATTTTGTGGAGTTGATTACTTTATACATAGTAGACAAGGTTATTTTTGGTTTTCCATTTAGCGGTAAAAATTAAGATCACTAGATGATGAAAATTTTAAAAAGTATTGCCGTAATGTTGAATGTTCCTTAAAGCATAATAATCAATTCGATATTGATGGTTTAGATTTATTTTTAGAATTAAAAATATTAAGAAAAATAGTACAATTAGAGGATAACAGTTTAATTGATACACTCGGTCAAATAAAAAAATTTGATTCTTTTTTTTTTCAATGTCTATAATACTTGTGGAATAATTTTAATAACTCTTATTTCCGTCGTTTCAGCAAAAAAATAAATCAAAATTAAAATTAATAAAATCTCACCTATGATCAACAATGTCTCAATAAAGGTTAAATGGATTAGTTATATTGTTAATTAAGAAAAACTTATTAAAGTTATTGATTATAAGAAAATTATTAATAACTTTGTATCTAAGAAACGCTAGAAAAATAGACTTCAAAAAAATAAATAATTTAAAAGAAGAAGAAGAAGTTACGGTCCCTTATAAAGTTTGGCATTAGGCCTCAAAACTCGTCGGGCCGCCTCTAGGACAGTTTTGCTTTTATCTTCTTACATGTTCCAACTTATCCCATTAACCTATATTTCAATTCTTGTAGGATTCGTTAGAGGCATAATGCAGCACATTTCTTATTGTTGATGAACCCTCTTTGCTCGATTCATAAAGCAGACTGAGACGATGTAGCGATGCAGTACATATAATGTGTGAAATTGTCAAGGGTGTTCGAATGTACACCCCAGCTTTATTATTATGTAAAAATCAATCTTTACACGTGTAAAATGTCAAATACAAACGATGACGTTAATCACCTTTTCATCATGTGAATAAAATGAGCAAGTGTTGTTTAGTGGGAGCTGTTCAACTTTATTTATCAATTTTCTTTGATTTTGCTGTGTTATTTTCCAAGAGAAGAAAATAGATCTAGTATGAGCTCTAAAGATATTGATATTTATAAGCAGTGACGTGGTTAGTTTGTTATCTGGTGGCATACTACAATCAGGCTGGAAGATATTGAGTGATTAACTATATTATGTATCAAATGCTGAAGAAATTAGATAATTACAAATTTAATAGATAGCTCATTTTCGGCTACTGATAGTGAATCATTCAGATAGATGGGACTATATTTTGAGTAAAATGACTAAATGATGGTCGGAAAGGCTACTAGACCTATTAATTGTTCTCTTTTCTGATCACTGTAGCAGGAATGAATTGCTGCCAAATACGATATTCTACAATTATGCAGCACTATTGATTTGCTATCATTTCTCATCATCAGAAACAGACTCTTTGTCTCCTGAATGATGTTTCCTTATTGATGTGACAAATGAAAGAGGGGACTGTTTTGTCCAACGCTTCATCAAAGGCTTCTTATCCTTGTTATATCTCTTCTTTGTTATGGCAATGGCAAGATCATTAGGGAACAAGGTCTGCCAAACAAAAGCATGTAGAAGAGTGGAGACAAATAATATGCAGACCATTGTTGTCGACATGAACGAAAGGGCCAAGGCCAGAGCCTTTGTTATGAAAGAAGGGACCTCCTCTGCATACTTTATGGTTGCTATTGAAACTGTGGTCATTGGAAACGTATATGACCACCATGCAACTGAAAATCTGTAGATAGTCAAAGATATTAGTAATTATGGAGTCCAAGACATGTTTTTCTGAAAATTTTAAACTTTTGTGCAGTTTTCATATATTTCAAGGATAAGAAAGTGACCTGAATCCTGTGAAGAAGTTGGGACGTACAACCAACGATAAGTAGAGAAATAATGAAATGAAGTAGCATGTCCTGGCCAAGCCATCAAATTCACCATAAATAGCACCCCAAGCAATGCTGGCTGCAGCTGGAGTTGCAATGAACATGGAATAAACAGGGTGCAGTTCCTTTGGCAACGCTTCGCTTGTTGGCAACCTTTGATATAATGTGACAAACACTACAAGGTAATGTGCAAATCCAATAGCCCACAAGAACTTGCCAGGCTCCTTCCATCCCACTTTAGCAGCCAAAATGGCTCCCACAAAATTCCCAATTACGGACAAATGAGAAGATGGGTTGGCTACTTTACTAAGACGCCTTTTCCCTCCCGAAAGCCATTGACCGTAGATTTTGAGATTGAGGAAGAAGATAGGGGATATGAATACACACCAGATGGCAGGGTGAAGAGTGTCTCGCGCTATTTTAGGTGGTGTACCTATGGCTAAAAACATGCAGACAATCCATGGAGCAAAAAAGAAGTTGACCCTCACTGGATGAGAGTATTCTCTCCTTATAGCTTCAAAGTAAAGTGCACATTTGAACATGTAGGTTGTGAAAACTGCAACTAGAATCCCCACACCTAACAGCCAAATGGCAAAATTAATGAAAAGTGGAACATGGAGGAATTTGGTGGCAGGACTTAGAGCAAGAGAACGCCAGAGGATGGCTTGACTGCTAAGACCGAGGCAGATACCAAAGCATCCAATAGGGAACCTGAGCAGGAAAGGCCATTTTTCATCTTTTGGAAGAAGAATATCCTCAGAATCCTGCAGAAAAGATATTAATGCTGAATATTTACCATCTATGCACTGACAATGCAAAATAATGCACACTAGACATTTGAAAGATAACTACAAGTATCCATCCATAAAAAATGGGATGATAACCTGGAAAATAATGATATGTTACCTGCCATAACGAGTTAAAATACATTACAACAACAAAAACAACAACAAACCCTGTCTAATCCCACAAGCGGGGTCTGAGGAGGGTAGTGTGTACGCATATATTACCCCTACCTGGTAGCTAGAGAGGTTATTTCCGATTGATCCTCAACTCCACGTTAAAATACGTTGAAAAGTGTAAAATTCTTTAAATTGCCAATGTAAAAAAAGGGCAACACGGTGCACAAGGCATCCCGGACCCACGCAAGGTTCAGGAAAGTACTGCACCTAAAGGAATGTGATGTAAACAACTTATCCCATTGCAAGCATTAGTGGCTGCTTCCACATACTGAACCCATGACCGGTCACACGGAGATAATTTTACCGTTGCTCCAGGTCTATCGTCCATCACATCACTGTATATATGTTAAAACCATACCAATTTTATGCATTCATTGTTAAAGTTTTGGAAATGAAGTTGATAAATACCTTGACTTGATCAAGTTCAGGTCCTCTAAGGGCATCAAAGTATCTTCCAGCAGGTACACTCTTATTGACATTTTCATCAATTCCTCCTTTAACATTATTATTGTGAAGATCAATACCACTATCTTTTCTAAGTGGTATCTTTGAAGATTGTCTAACAAGAGTAGATTTAGTCCTGAACATACTAAAATCCCCTTTATTTCTTGCTTCAATACCAGTTCCATCAACACCAAATCCTCCAAAACTTTTTCCACTTCTTCCCAGAACTTTTCTCTCATTTTTATCTTTAGATGTCTCTCCATTGAGTACAGAGAAGCCTGTTTCTAATGACACTTGCCTACTGAAACTCCTAGGAGTCCTTTTTATTTCTCTATTTTTGGTAGGCCTGATGAATCGCTTGTCCGATTTATCAGCCATATTAGAAGTATTATTGTTTTCTTCCTTTTCTTCTTCCTCTTCATGCAAGACTTCATGGATATCAACAAGATGGTTTCCTACAGAATTTGATCTTACATTCATTTTGCCACCTTCTGTAGTTAGCGATATGTTGACAAAATATTAGTATTCTTTATTTCCTAGTATAATAAACTGTTTTTACGTGCATTTTTTATGGTTTGTCAAACATGGGAAGGATCACGAGAAATGTGAAAAAGAACTTGTGTAGGTGGTGGTTATCAACTTGGATGATTAAGTGGAAATAGTATCTAGTTAATGTGAAAAAGTGTAGCTTTTTAATGGGGATTCTCGTGAGGATGACTTCAACAAGCAATTTGTGGTTTATAAAGATACCATTACATAGAGGTATTGAATATGACAATGTCTAATTTTATGGTTTGGAAAAAATAAGTGATGTTCTGCATTTGAGAGGCACAGTTTCTTGCATTTCACGGGTCTAAACCAAAAATAGAAGGATCAGTGTGATAAGAAAGTGGCATTGGTTATGGACTTGCCTCACAACTAGGGTGCTTTAGCTAGCAAAAATGTAACATTGGCCATTAGGAAGTGTGTTCAAATGGTAGTTTAGAGGCGGAGTCAGGATTTAAAGTTTACGTGTTCGGGATTGTAGTCTGTTTAAGTTATTGGATCTAAATTGATAATCTCTACATATTTAATAGATTTTTAAAGACAAATACAAAGTTTGATCCAAAACTACTGAGTTCGTCCGAACTCGTTTCCTTCATGCTAGCTCTGCCCCTGACGATCCCACCTATGGTCATAGCCTATGGGTCAAAATTTTCGCAGAATAAATGTTTTAGATCTTCTTTACGAGGGAACTTCAAATATCGCAAGAATACTAGACTTGAGAATACTTGTTCTACCCATAGAAGCTTCACTAAGCAGATTCAATAATTTTTATATACACCAAAAACTTTAGTTTCATCCTATTTGCAGTTTTGTACGGTATAAGTTTGGAAAAGCGATATTGTATAACCGCTCTTAAAATAATAGCTAGAAAACATATATTTTTTGTATATATATGCATTATATATGTTATATACTTCTTAGGTTACCAAATATTAATAGTTTCTGGTGTGGGTTAAAAGTGAAAAAATTCATATATAATTTCTAGACTAAGAAGATTTAGTTTGAGCCCCTTTGGACCTCCTATTTTAGAAACATCTATTATCATCCTTCCCTGTACCCGGTTCCCCATGTGATAAATAAAATTAGGAGAACTTGTCTAATTAAACACATATCACATGCCCTCTGTGATATGTATTTTGAACTGTTCATCATGGTCCATTCAATGCTTGGCCACAGCACCAGCAGCCAATATAGCCTCATGGTATGAGTGGTGAAGTTTCACTTGAGACTTAAAAGAGTCTTTATTGAGCATTCTGTCATGATCCGCCACATCATCATGTCACATAGGTGTCACTTGACATATAATTTTACCATATTGAATGGTTATATAAGTTAGGGACTAGATCTTGGTGAAATATTCTAGAATTATGGAGAATTTTCTTAAAAATATTCTAGATATTTATGCACTTGTAGGAAGGTTCTAGAGAAATATAGAGGTTTCCTTAAGAAGACTCTACAACCTTATAGAATTGTTAGGAAAATTCTTAGAAGAATCTAGATGTGTAGAATATTCTAGAGAAGTGACTTATTTGTAAATATGATAGGACATGTAGAATAATTATTATTTACATACTAGCCCTTAGGTGATTAGTATAAATAGGGACATTCATTTGTAATTTATCAATCAAGCAAACAATTCAAGTTCTCTCTAATACAAAGCTTCCTTTAACGATTCTCTTGTGTTCTTTCTTCCATTATCTTAGCGATTTTGAATGTAGTAAGACTTACTTGGTATAGCAAGAACACGAGCAAGTTGTGCAAGATCGTGAGCGAGTTTTCAAGTGCCGCATGTGTACTTAGTTAACGACTAAGGACGTGACAATGTAGTATCAGAGCAAAGGTTATGACTAAGGAATGTTAGAAAGAATACAAGAGATTTCTAGAAGGAAGTTTTGTATGGAACCATGGCCGGAATTACCAAAGGTTTGGTACTTGCATAAGGGGTCAACGGGAAGGTCCCTAAACGAAAGCAATATGGTGATGCACGGGCTGCGCACGAGGTGGCAGCCTGGCAGAAGCTAAGGGAGTTCCAACAGATGCCACAATTCAGGAGTATGTACGTGAGTTCACTAACTTAATGCTGCAAATCTCGTCATTGTCCTAGGAAGATTTCCTCTTCTACTTCATGGATGGGTTGCAAAATTGGGCAAAACATAAGTTAAGAAGATATCAAATAGCCAACGGGAACTGGGCCATCGGAGTAGCCTAGTCATTTGTTGACTTCAAGATGGAGCCTGCCAAGTCCAAAGAAGGCAACACCAAGAAGGATAAAGAAGATCATGATGAGGACAACGGGAAATGCATAGCCGAGGTATAAAAATGTAATGGCAAGGGTCCATCCTATAATGTACAGGGATCTAAGGAAAACAGCAAGTGACTGGAAAATGGTAGGGAATACGTTCCTAAGGTAGGGTGCTACTTCTATAAAGGGTCACATCGGGCAAGTGAATGCCCAGAGTTGGGGAAGCTTGCAGCAATAACAAGAAACTTTGCTCAAATAAATAAGGATGACACAGGAGAAATCGCCTGCATTTGAGGGATGCGCTTGGAATCTAAGCCGAAAGTAAGGGATTCCAAAGCCTATCTTGGCACCATGCAAATGGAGCATGGTGACAGCAAGAATGTAGGACGGACATTGTTGAAAAGGATGGCGAGTTACAAAGTGATGGCATGCTATCAGACTCAGAAAATGCACCAAGCAAAGGGTTGAAGTTTGCTGATAAGGCTGGACCACGGAGGGCAGCCAGAATAGGGAGTGGAAGCATCGACCCGATGCTTAAGAAGCCATTAGACTTGGTTGAGTCATGGGAAGATTCAGGCCAAGAGCAAGGAGGAGCATCCGATGGGTGGAGGATCGAGGCCATCATTGCTTGCCGTCCAAAGTGCAAACGAGGCAAAAATAAAGGTGACCAGTACCTTGTAACATGGGAAGTCATACTGCTTCATAGGGCATCATGGCTAATGGACAAAGATTTCCAACGATGCCAAGGCGATGTGCACGCATACGTGTCGATGTTTTGTGCCGAGAGTGGCACAAAATTGGGTGGGAAAAATTTTCATAACCTGTCACATCATCATGCCACGTAGGTGCCACTTGACATGTATTTTTGTCATATGAAATGGTTACATAAGTTAGGGACTAGGTCTTGAGGTAATAATGTAGAACTATGGAGAATCTCTTTGAAAATGGTCTAGATATTTTTGCACTTGTAGGAAGGTTTTAGAGAAATATAGAGGTTTCCTTAAGATGACCCTAGAACCCTATAGAATTGTTAGGAAAGTCCTTAGAAGAATCTAGATGTGTAGAATATTCTATAGAAGGGAATTATTTATAAATATAAAAGGACTTGTAAAATAAATATAATTTACATACTAGCTCTTAGGTGATTCATATAAATAGGGGCATTCATTTTTAATTCATCAACCAAGCAAACACTTCAAGTTTTCTCTAATACAAAGCTTCCTTTAACAATTCTCTTGTGTTCTTTCTTCCATCCACTTAGAGATCTTGAGTGTAATAAGGCTGACTTGGCATAGCAAGAACGTGAGCAAGTTGTGCAAGATCGTGAAGGAGTTGCCAAATATCGCACGCGCGCTTAGTTTAAGACTAAAAATGTGACAATACACCTAAATTAAATCTTTTTAAAACATCGTATAACTTATATTTTTAGGATCATGCAGCATATCGAAATTCCTGCTTAAGCATATAATGTATTTCAAGCAAGGGGAAACCCTTGCACCCTCTAGTCCCACCTCTAGGACTAGTTAAGGATGGGTGGAGTACACAAATAGCCCTCAAAGTGGATGATTTTTCCATTTTTGTCCCTGGTTTCCCTATCAGCAGAACTGCAAGTTTAATAACTGTTTCCCCTCACTTATCCCATGTGCAATACTTTTAATTTTTGACCTTAAGTTCTGCCCATAGGTAAGCAGGGGTCAAAATTGTAAGGATCGCCCCAAAAAGTATCATATTTCTGCAAATTTTTGGTTAAGGATGGACTTGTACGTGAAGAACTGGGCTCGAAATGTTGTAATATGGGCCTTTCAAACAATCCAATAACTGTTTTTTGTTGATAAGGCCTAGTTTAGTTTATGCCTCGAACTTTTGTAGCCACATGCTCCACTTTTGTTGTAGAAATGACACCAGATAGTCGCTCTAAAGGGCTTTTATTTAGAAATTAGTTAGGGCATTCCGAATTTTAATTTTTTAGGACAAAAATATCCTGAGTTGTTTCGAAATTAAAATTTTTTAATTTAAAATATTAGGATAAAATAAGGATTAGCTAATATAAAAATAGAATATGTGAAAATGGCTACACTTGCCCCACTTTTATTTACTTCTTTTTTTGTCATTAATTAAATGGGAAAGAGATTTCAGTTTTGGGCCTTAATTTCCCTAACATTTACAAAATGAGCTTCTGATGTAACAAATCAAATCGATGGCGAATCAAGGTAGTTTGATTGAAAGGTGAAGTGCACGGTTAATTACTAATAATATATGTATTTACTTTTAAATCACTGTTTAAAATATCCTTAGTATTTAGCCATTGCTTTAATAAATTTTAACTATTTGAACGAAAATACCCTTCTGCTCATACCCTTAACTTTTGAACTTAACTTCAGGACTACATGTCCTTAACTTTTGAACTTGTTGCTCTAAGTTTAGGACTTCAGGAATACATGTCCTTAACTTTTGAACTTAACTTTGACTACATATCCTTAACTTTTAAACTTAATTTCAGGACTACATGCAGAGGCGGAGCCAGGATTTCAAGCTTATGAGTTCAGAATTTTAATTGTTTTAAGTTACTGAGTTCTAAACTAGTAATTTATACATATTCAATAAAATTTTTAAGATAAATACATGGTTCGAACCAAAGCTACTGCGTTCGGCCGAACCCGCATTCGGCTCTTTAGCTCCGCCCCTGACTACGTGTCCTTAACTTTTGAACTTGTAACTATAAGTTTAGGATCAAGTATACTTAACTTTTGATTTAGTTTAAGTTTAGGACCTATTGTCCTTAACTTTTGGGCTTCTTAGCCTAAGTTCAAGACCTATTGTCCTTAACTTTTGAGCTTCTTAGCCTAAGTTCAGGACCGATTGTCCTTATCTTTTGAGCTTGTTAGTCTAAGTTCAGTATTTCATGACCTATTGTCCTTAACTTTTGAGCTTGTTAGTCTAAGTTCAGGACCAAATTCCTACCATAACAACGACTCTTTATACCTTCTGCTATGCATTTTGTGTAACCCGATAATACCTCGAATTGCACTGTATTTGCCTCGCTAGAAACATCAATATTACAATGATCGAAATCATTATTAACAGTAAAATTGGGAATAATAATTGATAGATATTTTATATTTTTACAATTTCTTATCGTTCAAATTAAAATAACAAAACAAAGCTCTTCCATAAATTCCCAATTGATTTTGCCTTGATCATTCACTCTTGCCTCCATCATCTCTTGCATTGATTGCCTGAAATAATCATACGAACTTGAAGAATACGTTAGAACTGTTATAAAATCAACTGCATTCAATATTTGCTTTGAACCATCTGAAGTACTAACTAGTATAGCCGGATTTGATAGAAGGTTTGGGAAGGAACAAAGATGGAAGAAAGAGTAATACTGTATTTTCATATTAATCTTAATAGTCTAGTGGCTACTATTGCTAAGCATTAAAAATATTGGATAAAAAGTAAATATCACTTTAAAAATAGCTACCTCACACAATTTTTACAATGAAAAGCCAATAGGCATATTACTGAATAGAACGTGCAAAATAGATCGTACATCTATCTCGTGATTTAAGGAATGACTTAGGATAATCTCCATTTTATCTTAAGAAACACTAAAAAGCATATTAATCACCTAGCCAAATTCTAATTACTCTTATTCTAGTCGATCGTTACCTATTGGAAACATTCTCAGACGATGTGATTGAATGTAGTTGTCTCTTACGCAAATAGTAAATGAATCAAAAAAAAAAAGAAGAAGCTATTTTTGAGTCTAAAAGTGTATAATCTTTTGCACTTATTAAATTTGTTCAAATAATCAAGTATATTTTCGCCATGTGGTGGGGATATATACCTGCTGACTTCAACTTTAATTAGGTGCTTTAATTTATCAAATTAGTATTGTGCATGTTAAAATATGAAGTATTCGGCAGGAACTAATTTGGCATCTCGGCACAAGGTAGCAATCCCAAAACAATAGACGGCCATTGTAATTAACGTATCCTTTTATAATTTTGCTTAGAGAGGGTGTTAGTTTTTTTGTCAAGAATTAATTATTATAATGCCGCTATTAGCCGGCTGGTTTACTAGCAATTAAAAACGTATAAATAGGTCCCTAGTTTCAATACCTTCAAATCATCTATAGCTTTCAAAAATATTCTACACTCCAATTTTTTTCAATAATTCTTTCAATCCCAATGGCTTCTACAACTTTCTTGATTGCACTATTTGCTGTTGTTATTGCAATGGTTGTTGTTCCAGCAATGGCAACTGACCATTGGGTTGGTGATGATCAAGGTTGGAAACGCGGTTTTAACTACACGGCTTGGGCTGCCACCAAACAATTCCATGTTGGAGATAATCTCAGTACGTTCTTTATCCTTCTCTCGTAACATTTCTAATGTATGATCATCTCATTTAAAAATTTAAGTTTTAGATATAACATAATTTAATTTACTTAGATCTTCAACGCGCCCCTTATGCATAGGCGTAGCTAGCTTGAGTGATATGACTTCACGTGAATCCATATTTCTCTCCCTAAACCATGTATAATAATGTTATATTTCTTCGAAATAATCAAATATTTGTATGTGCACATGCTCAAAGACTCCTATGGTGTAATTATTATTGGATGCGCACCTATGAGTAAAATTGGCCGTTCAATGATTTTGTTTTCAACATGAAGTTTAAATATACCTATAATTTCAAAAGTGTAGTTGGTTCTTGGTCAGAGGCTAAAGTTAAATCCTTCAACTGTAAATTCTAGATGCATCCCTTTATAACATTGCATCCATCCTCTTGAACTCCTGCATCCGTGCATCTACCCTTACATGCGGACCTAATTTTTTTTCATGGTCAAACATACAAAAATTATTTTTCGTAATGGGTGGTTAGACGTTGAATTCAGTACAACATCTGCTTCGATGCCATATTGAATTATATGACAATTTTATCTTTAAATAAATTAATACTTAAAGAAAAAGCACACTTTTATTTGCTTAATTATAACATCTCATCGTTACTTGATCGTATTAAATTTAAACATCATATATACATGACAAGTGTTTTTATGCAATATCGCATTTCGTATGCAATGAGATAAATTAATTGTTTAATTTTGGGATATTAATTAAACCAAAAATTTTGTGGTTGCAGTCTTCAAATACAAGAAAGATGCTCACAATGTGTATAAAGCAGATCAAGCTGCTTTCCAAAGCTGCACCCCAAGTAATGATATTACACCCTTAACTTCAGGAAATGATATAATTCCTCTCAAAACAACAGGCAAGAAATGGTACATTTGTGGAATTGGCAAACATTGTGAAGAGGGAATGAAAGTTGCTATTAATGTTTTGCCTGAATTGGGATCTCCTTCTCCTTCACCTTCTTCTCCAAATGGCCCTGCAGCTCCTTCTGCTGCTTCTTGGATTGCTCCGAATTCCAAATTTGTTGCTTTGATTGTTGCTGCATTTGCCATGTTCGTCGCGATCATGAATTAAGGACGGATTAATTCGTGGTTTTTTGGGGTTAAAAGAAGAGGTGATCGAATGATCATATGTTATTTTGTTGTTATTTGTATTCACATTTCAATAAGATAATTGAGAAGTCAGCAATGTCTTGAGGCTAGCTCCTGGACTGTAGTTTAATAGGAAATGTTGTTCGAGTTCCACACTTGGGATTTTTTATATTTGATTGAGTTATTCAAGATTTGAATTTGTTATATCCTCGGTGATTACAATGATATATCCCAAAACTTGATTTTAATATGTGTATATACATTACGTCGATACAACAACACCAGACTCAGCATAGTCTCAACAGTTGGCATCCAGAGAAGATTGTGCATACGCTAATCTTACCCTTACCAAGTGAAGACTGATATTGTTTGACTCAAAAGTTATCGAACAATTTCCGAGCAAATCAATCAAAAGAAATCAAGGATAAATCATAATCAAAGATAATAAGGCCATAGAATATTCAAAATGCTTCGTTTATATTGATCTCAGTATATGAGAGAGATTCACACAGAGAGAGAGAGAGAGAGAGAGAGAGAGAGATGCATTCGATAGTAATGGATTGTCCTCCCTTTACAAATACTTGGATCCCCTTTATATATTAAGGGACTCTCCTCGAAATATTAAAATAAATAGAAACTAATTACATATCCTCGAGGGTTCGACGGAACTTATGGTGCTGTTTCTCCCATTGCTCTTGAGTCATACCCCTGCCCCAGCTTGTGCAGGCTCGGCGGTTATCCGTTCTAATATAGAGACGTGGTTGGTCAAATTCGAACCTATAAATTTAGTCCCTCCGTTCGTCGGGGTCGCAGTGAGGTACGTCCTCGATGGACGGAATCAGTATCCTCGTCCAGGGAGAGCTTGACCTTGTTCAAAAGACGTAACGTAACAGGCACGAGACATCAATGATGACTATTGAAATGCTGATGCGCAATTCCTTTACTCGGGTGATGTCAGCACTTGCATGCCTCATCATTATGCATATTCCCGAGGCACCACAAAAGGTGTTCTGTCATTTGGTTTTTCGCGCCGGTATAAATAGGGGAAGGTTCAACCTGATATAACTTTTGATCACTTGTAAGTTGTAACCTTCCACTTTCTCAAGAAACATCTTCTATCTCCGGCGCTTCTCCGTTGCTCGGAAATTTCACTCTCCTCCGTTGTGCCATGCACAATTTCCTCTTGAATAGAAACCATGCGCAAATCTCGGCGGGATAATACGAGGGTTACTGAGACTACTCCATCGAATATGCCGCCTCCCTCTGGAGGTGGTGAGAGGGAGGAAGAAGAAGATATTAGCCCTCTCACAATGGAGACCCTGTTGCTGAAACACCTCCTATCTCGGAGTAATTTCAACAAAGACTCTCCGGCACAACCTTAAGAACACTTCGAGTTGCTACAAAATCATTTAGATGATCTCCGTGTACGGATATCTGCTCACGTAGAGTTAGTTCCAACGGCGGCGGATTGTGTAGACATTCATAGAATGGGATATTTCACCTTCTATGAATATCCATTCTTGATTGACTATGGTCTTCCCATTTTTCCTTTGGCGGAGCAGCTCTACCATTTTTAAAACGTATGCCTGTCTCAACTTACACCATATACCCTGAAAGTATGTTGGTTGCTGTCCAAATACGCGGAGCTGGTCGGGTGCGAGGTCTCTATCCACCATCTTTTGCAGTTATTCAGTGTCGGCTACCTGAGAGGCACCATGCTACACTTAAGGAGCCGTGGTACAACGGGGCTGGTGGTCAAGACTAATGACCGACCTAGTCGCGGATTTTAGTGTAGGTATTTTTATGTTAGGACCAAACACCTAGTTTCTAACCTTGCTGGGTTACCGGAGAAGTGGAATTCAAAATGGAAGTGCCTCTATTCACTGAATTCCTTGTTACTTGTGATTTTTACGCTTCTAACTTTTTCATTGTAGCCATAGCTCACACACCCGGCTCGTCACCGGTATCAGAAAATGGGTTGCCGACTTGTTGTCGTATGCGGAAAGGACTCGCACATGGCCTGCTTTTCTCCAGCATTATGGCCCCGCGGCCCCTTTAGGTAGATTTTTGACTTCGTTTAACGGGTTTTGCAAATTTCACTAACTGGTCTATCTTCATTGCGACATGACAAGTCGCTCCTTGGAAAAGGGCGGTAGTGCCTACTTCTACGTGGTCCAGCGCTGCTTTGGATACTCAGGAGATATTCTGTTCATCCGTTCGATGAGGCATTCCTATAGTCCCTTTGTAGGGAGTCGCGTAGGTAGCGACAATTATGAGAGAGTCGGCATCATCCGTACCGGCTCCGGAGCTTGTAGAACAGTCTCCTGAGGGTGAAGAACCTATGGAGAGAAAAAGGCGGAGACTTGCGACGGGATAATGGTGGCTACAATAGACGGAAGGAGTAGCGTGCCCAAATAAATGCCTAGTCCGATTTTCATGGCCGACACTATCTGTTCCATAAGGTCGGCCCAACAGGAGAGTACCATTGCTGGTACTAGTTCGGCATGTGCCGCTAAGGGTGTCTTAACGACCAACGTCGATGGAGTTGGCCGGGAAGTTGAGGGATCAAACTTCGAGATCGCCCAGGAAGATGTGAACGAGCTTGTGAAGGGTCTCACGCATATGGAGATGACAACGGACGTGTCTGATCATCAAATTGTGATCCTGGGGGCTTACAATTTATTGCTAAATAGCAAACAAGCCGCATTGGACATTACTTTGCTATGCGCCTCCCCTGAGAGAGAGACGCTCAAGGTCGTCAGTGATGCGGACTTGTCACGAATGGTCGCCGGCATGACTTTACAGATAGCCCTTTTGTTTTTTACTTGGTGTAAGGTTGGCTTGATGTGTGCTAATTTCTACAGTTCTTCTCAGACCCTCATTTTGGAGGTGGAGCGGAGACGTCATGAGCAGAAAAAGGCGACTATCTTTGACAAGATGGTCAAGAAGTTCTGACGGTACCGCTCCAAGCATCGAGCGGCAGCGGACCTTTTCAAGCAAGACCCCTAATTTTGGGTGTTTTGTAAAGTTCTTGAGCAGAGAGAGGCCCAGCTATAACGTATGGGGGCTAAATTGGAGAAAACAGACAACGAGCCGATGAGAGCCGTAGATCGTAACAATGAGTTGGAAGCGCTCCTTAAGGCAAGGGATGATGAGTTTGGGCTCAGTCGGGGGTGGCAGCGGAGAATGCCGATCTCTAGCATAGGATAGAGGACTTGACCACTGAATATCAAGCCAGGGTGGTAGAGATTAACGTTCTTAGGCGGAGTGACCCCCAAGGTCCGAGGACGTGGTTTGCCCTTCACAGCCTTCCTCATCTCGTCCCCCATCTGATCAAAGTATGCAACGTAACGTGCATGAGATATGGATTTATGTAGAGGCCAAGCTCTACGTGTATAGGGAGTTTCATGCTAAGGGTTGAGCGATGGAGGAGGAAGTCCAGGCGCAGCAGCGCGAGGCTCGTATCGCCCGTGAAGCCTGCGGGTATTGTTCTGACTCCCCTGATCGGGAGGGCTGTACTTTTGAGGATGTCGATCTTTTAGACTATGACTCCTGGTATAATGAGGTTTATTTCCCATGAGGCGACGTGTCGAGAGGCGAGGAACCTTGATCTTGTACATATTTGTTGCTCTTTTGTGTGGAATGTAATGAGGCCCTTTCGCGGGGTTGAATGTAGTTATATTTTTGCAGTGATATATAAACTCTATTTTTGTCGTTGTTCTTCTTTTATTGTTTTGTCAATGGTCTTAGCAAATGGGATGTTAGACTGTTGTCGAAGTGTTACCGTTGTCGTCAAATTGGGTCGAACCCTGATGTCGATGGCTTTAGCCAATAGGATGTCACTTCGACTGTCATTGAAGTGTTATCCATCGTGGTCGAACTGGGTTGAACCTTGGTGTCGATGGCCTTAGCCAATGGGATGTTACTTCGACTGTCGAACTGTTATCCGTCGTGGTCAAACTGGGTCAAACCTTGATGTTACTTCAACTCTTGTCGAAATGTTATCTGTCCTAGCCGAACTGGGTCGAACCTTGGTGTCGATGGCCTTAGCTAATAGGATGTTACTTCGACTGTCGTAGAAGTGTTATCTGTCGTGGTCGAACTGGGTCGAACCTTGATGTCAATGGCCTTAGCCAATAGGATGTTATTCGAAGTGTTATCCATCATGGTCGAACTGGGTCGAACCTTAATGCGGTGGCCTTAGCCAATAGGATGTTACTTCGACTGTTGTCGTAGTATTGTCCGTCGTGGTCAAACTGAGTTGAAACTTGATATCGATGGCCTTAGCCAATAGGATGTTATTTCGACTATTGTCGAAGTGTTATCTATCGTGGTCGAACTGGGTCGAACCTTGATGTCGATGGCCTTAGCCAATAGGTTGTTACTTCAACTATCGTCGAAGTGTTATCCGTTGTTGTTGAACATGGTCGAACCTTGATGTCGATGGCCTTATCCATTATTGATTTTCATATGGCCTTGCCAGTTGATTTTCATATGGCCTTAGCCGTTTACAAAATGGAGAAAATGGCCTTATCCGTTTACATAATGGAAAACTTCGTACAATGGAGAATTATGTAAAATGTAGAGTTTTGCCCATGCAGTGGAGGTTGACTAGTGTAGTCGCTTTATTATATCGGCCCGGAGACCGTGTCGACTGGCCGATCTGATAAACTTTCTCTCAGATACCACCAGGTTTCCCCTCCGCCGCCTCGTTAAAAACCTCCCCAAGAAAACCCAATTGGGACAAAACACGGGTGAGGGAAAAAGAGTACGACTTGGGAGACGCCTTTAAGAAGTGGAAGTATTTGAGGTGGGCGATGTTCCAGTTGTTTTGGAGTGTTTTTCCTTCCATTGTGTCTAACTGGAATGCTCCTTTGTTCGATGTTGCTCTGATTTTGTATGGTCCATCTTAGTTGGTACCCGATTTTCCTTCACTCGAGTCTTTCGATGCCAGTGTTTTGGACATAATCTCCCACTTTAAGTGGTCTAATTTTAGCTTTCTTGTTGTAATATCTTCCTGCTTACTGTTTTTGGGCTGTCATTCTTATATGGGCCATGTCTCTTTGTTCTTCGGCTTTGTGCAGGTCTTGCAAATTGCTTTCAACGTTTTCAGCCCCGCTGTTATGTGAATATCTCAGGCTTGGCTCCTCGATTTTAATGGGTATGACTAAGTCAGTTCCTTAGACCAACGAGTATGGCATTTCTCCTATGCTGGATTTGGGTGTGGTTTGGTATGCCCACAATACTTCAGGTAGTAATTCGGGCCATAGACCTTTAGGTTCCTCGAGCTTCTTTTTCAGTATGTCAATATTCAATATTGTTTTGTTGGAAGGCTCGGCTTGGCCGTTGGAGGCGGGATGGTACGGAGTGGACAGTATCCGCTTAATGTGCCACTTCTTGAAGAACTCGGTTGTCTTCTTACCAATGAACTGGGGGTCGTTGACGCAGCTAATTTATTTGGGGATGCCGAAACGGCATATGATGTTTTTCCATACAAAGGCGATTATTTCCTGTTCGCGTATCTATGCGTACTCACCTGCTTCTACCCATTTGGAAAAATAGTCACTCAAAATAGGAGAAATCGTACCTTTCCTTGTCCTGCTGGTAGAGGACCGTTTATATTCATTCCCCACTTGATGAAGGTCCAAGGAAAGGTGACTGAGCGGACAAGCTCTCCCGATTGGTGTATCATGGGGGCGTACCTTTGGAACTGTTTGCACTTGCGAACTTACTCTGCTGCCTCTTTTTTCATAGTGGGCCAGGAATAACCTGCTCGAATGATGCATCGGACGAGGGCGTGATTGCCTATATGAGCACCAAAATGCTTTCATGCACCTTTTCTTATACTTGTCTCCTTTGATGCGACCCTAGGCACCTAACAAGGGGCTGCCAAACATCCTCATGTAGAGTTCTTTGATTTATCACGATGCATCAGGCAACTTTTATACGGAGATTCTTGGCTTCTTTTTTGTCACGTAGGAGTGTTCCATACCGCAGATAGGATACAAACTGGTTGTGCCAGTCCCAATTAAGGTTTAAAGAGAGTACCTTGACATGATTGATGGCCGAATGGAGGAGGGTGACCACACTTTCTTTGCTGAAACTCTTGGTGGCCGCGACTAGTTTTGCTAACTATCAGCTTCGACATTTTGTGCCCCAGGGATTCGCTCGAAGCGGCATTAGTCGAATTCAGGCATCAACTTATGGATTTCTGATTAGTATTTTTATAGCCTCTGTTATTTGATTTGGTAAGTTCCAGTGACCTGATTTACTACAAGTTGGGAGTCACAGTGGAGGGAGTCGCGGGGCCCCGTATTTGATAGCTAATTTCATACCTGTAATCAGAGACTCATACTCGTCTTCGTTGTTAGTCATCTCGGAGTATCGAATGTACTGACAAAGTATTTCTCCCGTGGGGACTTCGAGGACGAGTCCCAGTCCTGATCCCGAGGCGTCCGCGGTGCCGTCAGTATAGAGAGTCCAGAGGTCGGTATTAGTGGAGGCACGGAGGGTCTCCAGTTCCGCCTCTGGCAGTATTTCTGCGCTGAAGTCGGTGACAAAGTCGGCAAACACCTGCGACTTAATGGCGGTTCTTGGGTGATAGGATATGCCATGCTCGCTGAGCTCTATGGCCCACTTAGTGAGTCTACCCGAGAGTTTGAGCTTATGCAGAATGCTTCTCAGGGGGAGGTCGTTATTACTTTTATGGGATGACACTTAAAAAAAGGTCTGAGCTTTCGTGAAGCTACGACCAGAGCCAACTTCTTGAGATGTGGATATCGTGTTTCAGCATCTACTAAGGTTTTGATGATATAGTAAATAGGAGATTGCGCCCCTTTATTTTCGCGGACCAAGACAGCGATGACAACAACTTTGCACATGGCCAGATATACCAGCAAACACTCGCTTGGGTTTGCTTTGATGAGTAACAGCGGTGAAGATAAGTAAGCTTTTAATTTTCTCAGGACCTCAATGCATTCCTCGTTCCACTGTAACCCATGATCTTTTCTTAGTACGCTGAAGAACTTATGGCATCTGTCAGAGGACCGCGAGATGAACCTTGACAGGGGGTCTATTCGTCCCGTTAATTTTTGTTCCTACTTCTTGCTATTCAAATTATCGATTATTGCGTCTATGGCCTTGATCTGATCTAGGATGATTTCGATACCTCATTGTGATACAAGGTAACTCAAGAATTTTCCCGAGGGCACGCCGAAGGCGATTTTTTCTGGGTTTAACTTCATCCTGTATTGTCTTAGTATCCCAAAGGATTTTTTTAAATGATCGATGTGATCCTCCTTTTTTGCCGACTATACTAGCATGTCATCGATGTAGACTTCCATAGTCTTGCCGAGCTATTCCTTGATCATTTTAATGACCAATCTTTGATACGTTGCTCCCGTATTTTTGAGTCCGAAGGGCATCACCTTATAGTAGTACGCCCCTTGGTAGGTGATGAAAGTTGTCTTTTCTTGACCCTCTTCGGCCATCATGATTTGGTTGTAGCTGGAGTAGGCGTCTAAGAAACTTATCAGTTCGTGCCTTGCGGCTACGTCGATCAGCTGGTCGATGTGGGGCAATGGGAATGAGTCTTTTAGGCAGTCCTTGTTCAGGTCGGTAAAATCCACGCACATTTTCTATTTCCCGTTTTCCTTTTTAACTATGACGACATTAGCGACCTATTGCGGGTACTTCGATTCTCTGATGGAACCGTTGGCTAGTAACTTGTCCACTTCTTCACTGACCGCCTCGTTGATTGTGGTGTTGAATTTCCTTCTAATCTGCCGCATGGACGGGTAAAGTGGGTCGACGTTCAGCTTATGAGTGGCGATGTCTTTCGGGATTCCCGGAATATCTGAAAGAGTGAAGGCAAATAAATCTACGTGGTTAGTTAAGAATTCGTGTTACTTACTTGGGTCGGAGAGATTGTGCCCGATGTAGGCTTTTTTTGATGGGTCGGCATCGTCTAGTTGAACCGGGTTGAGATCTTCGACTGTCGCTTTGCAAGCCTCTACGATGTCTGGGTCTTTGATGGCTTCCGCTGTCGGGTTGACTTTAGTCCCCAACATGGCTGATTGCTATGCGTTCGCACTTGATCCTTTCAGCTATTTGGTATATGTATAGTCTTGGGCGATCCGATAACATTCCTGAGCAGTGGTGGCTCGCAACCAATGCTGAATATTCCCCATAGGGTGGGGAATTTGATTACCTGGTAGAAGCTTGAGGGGTTGGCCCGCGTGGCGTATATCCAAGGACGCCATGTGATGGCGTTGTAAGACATTTCCTAATTTACGACGTGGAATGTGGTTTCCAGCGTTGACTCCCTTTGCTAAGACTAGCAACGATATCTCTCTGAAGGTCTGCTCCACTGCATTGTTAAAACCCGTTAGTGTTATGCAATGATGTATTATCTTATCTTTGAGTCTCATTTACACGAGGACTCTTGGATGGATAATATAATGTTGCTTCCATTATCTACCATGATTCTCTTCACATCAGTATTAGTGATGCGTAAAGTTATAACCAAAGCATCATAATGAGGAAAAGACAAACCGTCGGTATCAGACTTATCGAAGGTGATACTATCTTCGAAGTCATCATATCATTCATGAGTGATTGTGCGCTTCAATTTGTATGTGGTGGTGAACTTTACGTGGTTGACTGTTGATTCGTTACTACCAGCGATGATCATTGGTATGGTGCATGATGGAGAAAGTGGTTTTGGTGGTGTTTGGGATTGATCTCGTCCTCTGGCAAAGTTGGCATTTCCCTTATCGCTAAGCAGCTCCTTCAGGTACCCTTAGTTTAGCATCCTGACTACCTCTTGTTGTAGACCTATGTATTTTTCGGTCTTGTGTCCTCTTTCCTGATGGAATTCGCATAGGACGTTCGACCTCCTTGTACTAGGATCTGATTTCATTTTATGCGGCCCCTGTACCTTTGTGCCCAGCCTTTACACTATTTCTGAAGGGGACACGAAAAAGTTATGAGCAGATAATAAAGGGGGCATAACTCTTATATTTCGGAGTGGGGAGACATGTTGCTGCACGGCATTTGGGTGCCATGGAGGGGGTGGATTGGGAGTTCTAACGTAGGGCTGATGCCTTTCTTTATTGAGCATGGAGGTTGTTCCCGTCATCCATCGTTGCGTGGATCGCTTCTTATTTCTGATTGTATTGACGTTAGCCGTTAGGTTGGCCCGTTAAGATCATCTTCGTCTACTCTCACTTTGACACAGTAGGCATTGTGGATCTCTTCCCATGTGGCGAGGGGATACTTAATAAGTCAGTTGAGAAGCTTCTTCGTTGCTTTTGAACCATCCCTGTTCAGCCCGTTTTGGAAAGCTGCGAATGCCATGCCCTCCGATACGTTTGGCAAACTCATTCTTACACTATTGAATCTGGCCAAGAAGTCCCTAATTCCCTTACATGTTGTTTGCCTGACAACAAAGATATCGTTGACCCTAGCTTCAGCCTTCTTTGTTCCTGCATGGGCGGTGCGAACTTGTCCGCTATCTCTTCGAACATTGATATTGTCCTAGCTGGTAGTTGAGAGTACCATGTTAAGGCCCTTCCTCTCAACGGTTCTCCAAACTTTTTCAGTAGCACGGAAGGTACTTGCTCTTTCGATAAATCATTGCCTTTTACAGCGGTCACATAGTGGATCAGATGATCCTTCGGATCAGTAATACCGTCATATATTCTCAAGTATGGTGGCATTTTGAAGGTTTTTGGGATTGGGTGAAGAGTGTCGATGCCCCCTTTTATCGTATCACGAATGGGCTGTTCGAAAATAGGGTATACGACATTATGGGAGGACAACTCATATTCCCTTGCGAGCATTGAGTTTTGGAATTTTGGAGAGCCGCTTCCTAATGATTATAGTACAATATGACACTTTTAAAGAGAGAAGAAATTGAGAAGAGAAACCAGAGTTTGGGTAAGGTCGTAGAGATTATCTCGAGGGAAAGATGTTAGGAACCCCTCAAGATCCACTAGTGTGGTTCCCGGCCGTGCTATAATTGTGACTTTTAGAAGGTAGAAGAAACAAATAAGGTTTACACATAATAATTGCAAATAAGTTTAAAGCTTTAAAAACAAGAAAAGAATAGATGGTTTTAGAAAAGGAGTTAATTTAAAGAAACAAAATTAAAAAGAACACATTGTAAGCAAAAGAAAAGGAAAGGGGCCCCTAGATTTATACATAATATGGATCACATCAATGCAATACCCGGCGTACACTCCTCAGAAGAGGGGTCACACGTGATATTAGCACAGTGGTCATCACATCTATTTTATACCATTCCCACTCTATTAAGGTATTAAAGCGCGTTTAGTATCGTTTACTTATTGCATGCTAGTACCCGTCTCAATCCTATCAGTCCCGAGGTATTAGGACTACTAATTCTAAATGGAAGAAAGGGATGGGGGCCTTTATGGAGTTTAAAGGATAAAATTCTAATTGAGAAATTCAAAACAAATACCAAATAGGAGAAATATTCAAACAAATAAATAAGGCTAAAATAAACCCCATGAAATCGGATAATCACATAGTTTAGCATGCCTTGGCAAGTACTGATTCGGTCTTAAATTAACATTAAGCAGCGATCAGGCTGGTTCAATACATATAGTTAGATAGAAATTCTGCATTAGGCAACTCGGATACAGTTGCCAGAGATTAATGCATTGGATTAGTGCGAATTGGTTTAAGTACTGATTTTAGCAAATGATTGTGTAGAAAAGTTTTGAAAGAAAGAGTATGCATCAGACTTAGGAAAGCATTTAAGAAAGAGGAAAACAAATTGCTTAATTGAGGTTAAACACAAGAAGGAAAAGTTTAAAATTCCAGAGAAGGCAGGATTAACTAAGGAAAAAGAGTGAGGTGCAGAACTGGTTTAAAACAATGAGTTTCAAAAGATTGGAATTGAATTAGAAAATACATTTAGACAGATTATTAGAAAGAAATAGTTTCAGGGAAAAGATGTGTTAATTAAAGGAATGGATTTTTAGAGAACAGTATATACTGATTTGGTACGAGATTTAACAAAATTTAGATTTTGAAAACGTATGCTGATTTTAGGCGTATAAGAACTAATTAACCAATCGTTACTGCTTTTAAACAGGCAAGACGAATTTGATGCAAAATCTTATAGGCATGATATCAATATTATTAATTTTTTTGAACTTGTGAAAAGATGCTTGTTTAATTAATCCTAAAGTTTGCCTGATGTCATGAGTATGCGTATCCAATAGATATGATATCTATAAATTTAATTGCAGAAAGATAAGTCCTATTGGCAGGATTTCTATATGCTTAATTACAGAAAATAAACGTTAAGTCTTATAGACATGCTTTCTGCGTGATAAACCTATAGGCATGATTTATAGGTGAATAAATTAAAGTCCTAAAGTCATGATTTCTATCCCTTCTTTATGCAAGAAAGTAAAGATCCTTCTCACACTCTTTTACTAAATTCCTAGAGTTTTATACAAGTTATTACAAACCAGAAAAGATATAAAAATACATCAAAAGCTAACAGCTTGATCCGAGAAGCCTAATTCAACTTTAATGTCCAATAACATCTGTTCAACCAATTCCGGGATCTAGATTTCCAAAGTCTTCTCTTTATCAAAAGTGTTTCAAAGTTCCAATGAATCTCAGGGATTCCCGATATTGCTTACACCCAGGATACCATTTGAATTAGAACAGTGCAGTATGGAAGAGCCACCTCTCAAGAATCCAAGATCAGAGGGAGCTCAAAGGTCCCAAAGCATGGCCTACAAGAGAGGGGAAAAACTTATAGCTAAGAGGAAGTGCAAATTGAAAGGGGGATTTGGGAGCCATGACAAATGGTGGTCATACCTAGCCACAAAGTAAGCTGGCACACCCATGACCACTTTTTTGGTTCAACAAATTAGGAGCAGGACCTTGAAGGTCAGACCAAGGTCTGGATAGTGATTAGGACACTATCAGACCCAAGTCCAAGGCTCAAACACATAAAGGGGGAAAGGTAGTGGGAAATGATTGAGCTAGGGATTCAAAAAACCCAATTCAGAATCATAGACAACAATATTAGAGTGGTGTATGCCTTGAACCATAACTCACATATAAAGGGGTAAAGGGTAAGGGTCACATAAGAACACTAATGACAAAGTTGCAGAAGAACAGCAAAGAAAAACATAACAGAACTAGAATGAAAATCACAAAGTGGAGGAGCAACACTAAAATAAGATGAACATGCCACTTGCAAAGTAACAAAAAGAGAATAACAGAGTAACCGCAGTAAGCAAACAACATAAACAACTCAGGTTTTCAGCAGAACACTTGAAGATTCAAGGAGAACTTAAAGGTATTTCAGAAAGCAAAGAGGAGGAGTACACAGAACTGGTCTGTGTATTTGTGAGAAGAGGAGAGTAGAAAATAAATTGACTACTACTTGATTGTTATTTCTTTTTTCATTTTGTTATGGTTCTTTTTCAAATAGGGTGAGGGCTAAGACCTTTATATAGTTTTTTTAAAAAACAAGTGAGGCAGGCAAGAGAGTGCAAAACATAGAAACTTATAAAATTAGTATCAATTAGGGATATCAGACTCCTTTAATTAAGGGTCTAATTCAAACGACTAAGAAGGAAGAGAGAATCAGTTTATTAGGGCTATATTAAGGTAAAGAGACCATATAGTGCACAAACAAGGTCACATACACAATTGGTATTTAAGGGAAGAGGTCACAGTAGGTACAAGTTTGAAAAATCAGTCAAAGGATCTCGGATCCAATTGCAAATCACAAAGAAACTGAGGCAATTAAGAAAGTAAATAATTCAAACATTGGTACAAAATCACAGAAGATACAGGATCAATTATTTAAGGAACACATTAGTAGGTAAAAGAGGTCCAACAAAGAGAAAATCAGTGACGAATTTCTTAGCCTGTTTAAAGGGATTTCGAAAATAAACTTTGAAAGGGAAGCTTATATATAAAGCACAGAGTTCAAAACCAAAGAAGAACAATGAGAGCTTTCATAATCACAGGCAAATAGGGTTTTGAGTTCGATTACAGACTAGTTGTGAGTCTGTGAACCTAGGGTTTCAATTTGAAACCCTAGTGTCTTTTACTCAAAGAATAACCCCAAATTGTAGGGTTTCCCCACAGAAACGAGAAGGCAAGTGAACAGACTCGAGGAGTCTTATGAGAGTCAAGCAAATACAATAGCAGGCTTGAGACAATCAAAGAGACAAAACCATAACATGCCCCGACAATTTCAAAACTTAAGAACAGAAGAAACATGCTTAACAAACACACAACCATAGTCAAGAAACTCAGCAGTAAATACAAACATGAGAAAAGTTTAACACAGATTAATCATGTGAGCACACACATAAAGAAAAGAAGGACAATACATGGGTAATAGAGAAGGAAAACATACGAGCATAATATAGATAAACATTCAAAAGAAAAGATCAGCAAGAATCAAAAGACTTTCCGAAACCCTAGTTTTGAAATCAAACGATTTTTAAAAAGGAAAATTGGGGAAAATACTTAAAACGTCAAATATAACGTAGATTCACCACAGATCTAGGCAAATAAACAAAGAAAGAACCTCGAATAGGCTAGGGTTTCTGAGAACCTTAAAGGACGAGAAGGATTGGAAGTCTCGAGAATGGTGCTGCTAAGGTCGAATCAAGGCTCGAAAGGCTAAGAGATGGCAAAGTAAAACTGGAAATGGCCAAAGAAACTTGAATCAGTCAGGGTCTGGATGAATACCTTTGACGTCTATCCTCGAATTTTCAACGAGCAGGCATATAGGAGCAAGAGACAGTGAGTAGAGATAATCCATGGCTAGATTAGCCATGGATTCCGTGGATTTTAGGTCGGAGGGGGGGTAGGTGGCTTCTAGGGTTTCAGAAGTTGAGAGGGTTCAAGAGAGACAAGAGGAAACAGAGGCGGCAGATTTGGAGAATGGGGATAGGGTTGGGGTCGTTTGGGATTAAAAAAAGAAGGGGAAGATCTGGGCCGTTGATCAAAATGATCAACGAATGGGTCTGGTAGATTAGGAAATTTGGTCGGGAAATTTGGTCCAATTTGGGGCAGAGATGGGGTTAAATTGGAGCGCTACTTTGGCTAAAATTTAAATGAAATAGGGGCTAACTCTTAAATACTCACTTTCCCTTGTTTTAATTTATAAAAATAGTAAAATAATTTTTGGAAATAAATCAAATGTGATAAAATACTGGAGTCCATTTTATAAATATAATTACAACTAAATCTTTAAAGAGGCTAATATTACAATTGTATGCAATTTATCTTTAAAAATTCCAAATAAATTTGTAAAAATATGCAAAAATTACCTTAGCTATACATTAGTATAAATACGGGGATAAAATATCTTACTAAAATGACAAATTTTGGGAATAATTATTATATTTTATGGTATAAAATAAGCGATAAGCTGGTTTTAAAAATCATAAAAAATACACAATTCATGGGTGTGCTTATATATTCACATTTATGCTATTTTGGAAGTATTTTGGGTACGAAAATACGTAGGAAAAAATTGGGTATCAACAAGGAGTAGCCTCCTCACTATACTGTTGCTCGACGAACCTTTTTGTGTCGCGTTTCGGCAGTAGCTTAGGGGCGCCAGGAATTTTGTCTACTCTTTCCTGGTGCTCTTTCATTTGATCACGAAGCGCTTTTTTCTCATTCTCCCTTTCTTCCATTTTCATAAGGATGGTTGCGAGTGCACCATCGCTGGCGTAGATATCAACTTGAGTGTTGTTTGTTCGTACAACACCGGGTTCACCGGTGATAATAGTGATATCTGCTGCTGATGAGTCTCTGATATTCCCTTGTGGTGGTTTTTCGAGCAAGCTACTTAGAGGGTTTGTCAACCATTCCTCTAGTAGCTTTTTGACTACTGGGGTGTTTCTTTGCCCCTTTCTCATACAAAATTGCTAGATCTTCAAGTGAAGAGGGTGAGATCTCCCCTTCTGGTGCACTACTAGGTGTTGTGCTCGTGATGTTTTCTCTACCTGCCTCGTTGAGGAGGTCCATGAGGTTGGTGGCAACATCTGCTATTGTCTTTATCCTTGCTTCTCTTTCTGTCATCGTTCGGCTTCTATGGAGTATGAACAACGGTGACGATGGTTTTATATTTATTTTTTTGATACCCTAGGTGTGAACTATGATTTCGATTCCCGAAATCCCCACAGACGGCGCCAAATTATTTGACTCAAAAGTTACTGAACAATATTCGACCAAATCAAACAAAAGAAATCAAGGGTAAATCGTAATCGAAGATAATAAGACCCTAGGATATTCAAAATGCTTCATTTATATTGATCTCAGTATATGAGAGAGATTCACAGAGAGAGAGAGAGATAGAGATGAGTTCGATAATAATGGATTGTCCCCCTTTACAAATGCTAGGATCCCCTTTATATATTAAGGGACCCTCCTCGAAATACTAAAATAAATAGAAATGAAATACATATACTCGTGGGGTCGACGGAACTTATGGTTCCATTTCTCCTACTACTCCTGAGTCGTACCCCTGCCCCAGCTTGTGCACACTTGATGTTATTCGTGCCGATTAAGAGACATAGTTGGTCAAATTCGACCCTATAGAGATACTACTTAATTAAATGTAATACAAAGTACATACTAAGTATTAGTTTAGGATGGAAAGTATGTTGGAAATCATTGATGCCGTTGATATGTGTTCTTTGGTTGTATTAGAATGATTTTCAAGTACAGGTTTTGATGAATGACAAACAATGAAGTTGATTGACAATCAATGAAGATTGGATGCCTAGAAGCATATTGATGACGGGATTGCATAGACAAGCCAAGATGAGCTCAAAAGTTCAAGACCGAAGACCCAAGGCGCAGGTCGTTAGGTAGAACCAATGTAAGAATAACATTTAAGTTATCTCGTCTTTTGGCTCAACATTAGGTCATCATAAATATGCATTAAATCATTTTATTAAATTATATATATATCATAAATATTTTAATATACTTCAAACAAAAAGATTTTAACGATTTCATTTTAACCAAAATGGGTTTGAAGTAAGTTTTCAATTTTGTATACACAGTGTATATTAATGGTATATCAAAGGTATATTTCAACTAGAATGAATGTCTTTTGAACGTTGGTCCTACAATCGATTGTATGCTTGTGACAATCGCTTGTATGCTTTCACAATCGATTGTATGCTTTCCACAATCGATTGTGTTAAGACAGTGAATTTTTCAAAATAGCACACAATCGATTGTATGCTTCTCACAATCGATTGTGCTGAGACCGTTTGTCAGATTTTGAAACTTTGAACCACAATCGATTGTACTCCTTTGACAATCGATTGTTGAAGCACAGAATCGTGGAATGATTTTTAAACGTAAGTTTTTCCTTAAAATCAGGGATCTGTCTTTTGAAAATTGGTCACACAATCGATTGTAGAGACTAGACAATCGATTGTCTGAGCACAGAATCAGTATGATTTTCTATCAATTAAGCAACGGCCATAACTCTTTTAACCCCTATAAATAGAGGTCATTTGAGCTGATTTTAAACACACAACTCCTCCATATATTGATATACATATTGATCATATTCAAGCATCATTTTAGAGCTTTTGTTGAGCCATTTGAGAGACAACTTTGTGTTGTTCATAGAGCTTATTTTGTATCTCTTTGTCCACTCTATTGAGAGAGTACTTGTTGTAAAAGAGAGGTGTTGGAGAAGAACATATCTTCTCATTTGTCGGGTTTGCTAAGTACCCAAAGTCTTAGTGGTTGAAGTCTTGTGGTGCGGTATCCACGAGCAAGGTTGTTGAGACTTGTGTGATTCAAGTTCTCAAGTTTCAACGGTTTGTTAGGCACCCGGAAGCTTAACGAAGTTAGTGGAATCTCGAGAGAGTCTCTCGGGGACTGGACTAGCCACGGGTTGTGGTGAACCAGGATACATCGGTGTGTTCTTTCCTTGCTCTTTTACTTTCCGCACTTACTTAATTCCTGCAAGTTTTTAATTCCGCAATATTTATCAAAATTCTCGTGCCGCACTATTCACCCCCCCTCTAGTACCGGGCATAAATCCTAACAATTGGTATCAGAGCCTAAACTCTCTGAAAGCCTTAACCGGTTGAGAGAAAGATCTATATTTTTTTTGTGTTGAGAATTTTGAACGCAGGTATGATGAGTGTAGGACATTGTACCGGTAGTCCTCCATTATTTGATGGAATCAACTATACATATTGGAAAGAGCGGATGAGAATATTCATCATATCAAATAGCTTTCGCTTGTGGCAAATCATCAAGAAAGGTGAACAATTGCCGACAAAGAAAGTTGGGGAAATCATGGTTCCAAAGGAGGAAAGTGAATACGATGCCAAGGACATCAAGAAGATTGAAAGAAACGCAATAGCCATCAACGTGCTATATTGTGCAGTAAACCTGGATGAATATAGGAAGATTTCTTGTTGCACAACCGCCAAAGAGATGTGGGATAAGCTTGAAATCATTTATGAAGGTACGCCTCAAGTCCGAGAAGCTAGAATTGATTTTCTAACACATGAATATGAACTCTTTAAAATGAGGGAAAAAGAATCCATCAGTTTTATGTTCGAACGATTCTCAAAGATCATCAACGATCTCCATGCTCTCGGGAAAGTGTACACAAACAAAGATCTTGTACGAAAAATTCTACGAAGTCTCACTCCCAGATGGCGTTCCAAAGCCGATGCCATCCAAGAGTCAATAGGAATCACGGATGTCACAATTGATGGACTAAGAGGTAACCTCGAAACTTATGAAAGCACAATTCTTAAGCCTTATTTTTGGGATAAGACAGGACGAGGTATTGACTTCAAAGCTTCATCGTCTAAAATAGTTGAGGTAAGTGATTCGGAAAGTGATGATAATACTTCTTCAAATGATTTAACTGAAAAATTTTATGAGTTTATGAAGAAGGAAATTAAGAAGGAAGAACCAAGTCCTTCATGCCAAAATTGTGGAAAATTTGGCCACACCAAATCACACTGTCCAAAATCAAAGGACAAGAAGAAGAAGAAGAAACACCAAAGGCGTGTAACATGGAACTCGGACAGCTCGGGCGATGAAACTGCTACCCTATGCTTCATGGCCAACGAGAAAGATGAGGTAAGTACTTCTAACTCTCACTCATTTGAAGAATTGCAAAATGCTTATGATGAATTATATAGGGAATTTATAAATGTTTCCAAAACCGTGAAAGAATTGAAGAAAACTTTTTCTTTGAAAGAAAAAGGTTTTGAAAAACAACTTTCTTTGAAAAAGAAAGATTTTGAAAAATTGACTCGTGATAACGAGAGGTTAGAAGAAGAAAAGAAATTTTTTGAAAATGATAATCTTGCTCTTAGAAATAAGATTAAGGAGATGCATGAAAATTCTTCAATTGATCAAAATTCAAATTGCTCATGTTGTGATTCTTTGAAATTAGAAAACATAGAACTTAGGAGCACACTAGAAAAACGTAGTGTAGAAGTTCCTAAAGTAGTTGAAGAGACTAAGAAGAAAAAGCCTAGGAAAAATAAAAGGCGTAAGAATCATGTTAGAAATTATGGTGCACCACCTAGAAATAATTCTAGGAATCTTTTAAGTGAGCCTAGAAATAATCATTTTAGGCAACCTAGAAATAATTCTAGGAATTCTATTAATGAGTCTAGAATTAGCTATTTTAGACCACCTAGAAACAACTCTAGGAATTTCAACGCGTCTAGGAATGATGACTTTAGATCACCTAGAACGTATTTGGCTCAACCGAGACATATGTACAACCCGAATGTAGTATGTCACTATTGCAACCGGGTAGGACACATAGCACCCGTATGTTTTGCTAAACATAGGGATTTATCTTTTGGCTTTGATTATTATTTGCCTAACCCCCAAGGACCCAAAAGTGTTTGGGTACCTAAAAATTATTTTTAGGTACATTTGAAGGTGTGCTTGAAGACTACAATATTGTAGTAGATGCACCAAGCACGACACCTTATTGCATCGAGGGGGAACTTCGGTTAGTTATCATATTTTTGATAAAAATGCAATAATTGATATGTGTTAACGATTGATATATCATTGGTACAAATTATTTTTGTCAATTCATGTTTTGATAAATTTCTTTTTGAATGACAATTGGTATCTATTATTTGTTATGTTTTCCAACAAATGGTTTTATCATGTTTTTTCTAACAGTTGGTATTGTCTTATATTATTTGACAATTCATCATTTAATTTGACATTTGGAAAATGTCGAAAGGGGGAAGTAGCCTTAGTATACTAACTTTTTGCTAATGCCAAAAGGGGGAAGAGCTTAGGCAATATGCATCAAATAAGGGGGAATGTCTCTACATTCTAATATGCCTTATTTGAGGTGGAATTATCATTAAGGGGGAATAGTTTGCATGAATTTAGGGGGAATCCTTTATGCATATCTCCTATTGTTTGTCATTATCAAAAAGGGGGAAATTGTTGGAAATCATTGATGCCGTTGATATGTGTTCTTTGGTTGTATTAGAATGATTTTCAAGTACAGGTTTCGATGAATGACAAACAATGAAGTCGATTGACAATCAATGAAGATTGGATGCCTAGAATCATATTGATGACGGGATTGCATAGACAAGCCAAGATGAGCTCAAAAGTTCAAGACCGAAGACCCAAGGCGCAGGTCGTTGGGTAGAACCAATGTAAGAATAACATTTAAGTTATCTCGTCTTTTGGCTCAACATTAGGTCATCATAAATATGCATTAAATCATTTTATTAAATTATATATATATCATAAATATTTTAATATACTTCAAACAAAAAGATTTTAACGATTTCATTTTAACCAAAATGGGTTTGAAGTAAGTTTTTAATTTTGTATACACAATGTATATTAATGGTATATCAAAGGTATATTTCAACTAGAATGAATGTCTTTTGAACGTTGGTCCTACAATCGATTGTATGCTTGTGACAATCGATTGTATTCTTTCACAATCGATTGTATGCTTTCCACAATCCATTGTGTTGTGTCTAACTGAATTTCAAAATAGCACACAATCGATTGTATGCTTTTCACAATCGATTGTATGCTTTCCACAATCGATTGTTGAATTCCACAATCGATTGTTCTGAGACCGTTGTCAGATTTTGAAACTTTGAACCACAATCGACTGTACTCCTTTGACAATCGATTGTTGAAGCACAGAATCCTGGAATGATTTTTAAACGTTAGTTTTTCCTTAAAATCAGGGATCTGTCTTTTGAAAATTGGTCACACAATCGATTGTAGAGACTAGACAATCGATTGTCTGAGCACAGAATCAGTATAATTTTCTATCAATTAAGCAACGGCCATAACTCTTTTAACCCCTATAAATAGAGGTCTTTTGAGCTGATTTTAAACACACAACTCCTCCATATATTGATATACATATTGATCATATTCAAGCATCATTTTAGAGCTTTTGTTGAGCCATTTGAGAGACAACTTTGTGTTCACAGAGCTTATTTTGTATCTCTTTATCCACTCTATTGAGAGAGTACTTGTTGTAAAAGAGAGGTGTTGGAGAAGAACATATCTTCTCATTTGTCGGGTTTGCTAAGTACCCAAAGTCTTAGTGGTTGAGGTCTTGTGGTGCGATATCCACGAGCAAGGTTGTTGAGACTTGTGTGATTCAAGTTCTCAAGTTGTAACGGTTTGTTAGGCACCCGGAAGCTTAACAAAGTTAGTGGAATCTCGAGAGAGTCTCTCGGGGACTGGACTAGCCACGGGTTGTGATGAACCAGGATACATCGGTGAGTTCTTTCCTTGCTCTTTTACTTTCCGCACTTACTTAATTCCTGCAAGTTTTTAATTTCGCAATATTTATCAAAATTCTCGTGCCGCACTATTCACCCCCCTCTAGTGCCGGGTATAAATCCTAACAAAGTGAAGCCTTAAAAATACCAACCAAAAATCACTAAAAGGCAACCGTAACAATATGGCAACACTACTTGCACAAAATTCTTATTATTAAATATTTTTTTAGATGAAAATGCTTAAGTTGTGAAAATGCCAAAAAAGAAAGAAAAAAAAATTGAATGACCTGCCTTCTTTATGTAAATTTCTTGTTGTGATTCTCTCTCAATTTATGATAACAGGTGATTCAAGAGGACCCCATAATACATTAATCATATGGCCTTTCTCCCTCTTACCTCCAAGTGGATGAAGCTTGCCATATATATAATGTCTAAAATGGGATAGTTTCTACAATTGCAACATCTACTCTAAGTGGCCCTGTTTCACTATCTTTGACATTTATCGCTCTTTTCAAATTTCAAATGGTGGTGATTGGGGGTGAGACTTATATTGATGGTTATGCGATAAAGGAGGAAGGTAGAGATGGTTAGTGGTGGTAGTTGATAGTCGAGGTAGTATAACTGTGCGATGTAAGCTGGGATTAGGAGTGGTAAACGATCGGATTAGTTATGGTTCAGGTTGAAAATGAGTAATGAAAAAACTGATCAATTATCCAATTCGACACATATTTAATACGGATAAAAATATTACTAATGACTTCTGTGAGCGTTATTGTGTTAAAACAAAATCAGAAAACTGTTAAAATAATAAAGAAATGTAGAAAACAGTAAAGAATTAGAAATATTCCGAGTCCACAATTTTCTTGTGCGTCCTTAAGAAATTTTAACCCCCTCACACGTTGCCAAGGTAGAAGATTAAATCCTCTCAGGATAAAACAGAATAAACCTTCCTGCAATAGTGGCAGCATAAATTGCTTGATACCAACGAACTCAAAAAATGGAGCAAAATCACACTTAAGAATTTGAGAGAGAGAGAGACTGCGAATTAGGATGCAGTATATTGAAAAAGAAAGAAGTTTTAGAGTGTTTTTGTGCGTATAAGATGCAGCATTGCCTCAGAATTTATAGGCAAATATCAGAAGAGGTACCTGGAAAAGGTGCCTTTTTAAAAAATACGCAGCCTGCCGCGGTTCTACCGCGACCGCGGAAGAACCACGGCCAGAGATGCTCTCTGACACTGACTGCCTCGGTTCTACCGCGATCGCGGCAGAAACGCGGCCAGATAGGTTCTCTGAACTTTCAGTAGGGTTCTGGCGTATTTTCAGCACTGATTTGGCATTTAATTAATTATTAAATAATTAAATAAATTTTGTCCAAAAAATAATCTTATTGATGAATTGACAAATCCAAATCCGAAGCCGAAGCCGAAACCGAGCCTGAGCTAGTGACGATGGCGCGAGGGTTCATTCTCTTCAACTCCTTTTAAGAGCTTTAAGAAGTGATTCTATATATAAGCACACAAATGAGGTTGTCCCTTACCAATGAGGGACAAAGTGCAAGATAAAAGTTCACTTCTTCAAAATTTCATTTTCCCTCCATTTCCAATTCACACTTCTTCTACTTTAAAGCCAAATGGCTTAAAGTCTTCAACAACTTCTTGTATATGATCATTTTTGGGAGAATTTTTAGTGTCCCTAATTTGAGAACCCCCCCTCCCCCCAATTTGGGGCTTTACAAATGTAAAAGTTAGACCCATTGGTTATCCATTTTCTAAATGGATGATATGATTTTTATCGATATTTGATCCGTTTTTCAAAAGTTCATTATCCAACCCATTTTTAGGGGGTAATATGGGTGATTAACTGTTTCTTTTAGCCATTTTGCCACCCCCTACTGGTGATAGAGGTGACTGGTGGCGAAGCTGGTTGATAATTATGTCGTGGGGATTGACTATGTTGGTGTTAGCGGTTGTAATTAGGGGTATACATGGACCAGATTGGTTCGACATTCATAAAACCAAATCAAACCAATCATATCGGTTTGGTTTGGTTCAGGTTTGTCAGTTTTTTTCGGGGTTTTCGATTTTTTTTTTACATGAATATTATTTCAATCTTATTTTGTTAATTTTTATTTATAACTATATGTTTTTTAAAAATTAAAAAAAATTGTAAAACATGTGATCAATTAAAATAGTTTTATGGGAGAATTTTTTTTATTAAAACATGATAGTTACTTTTTTATCGTCTTATACTAATTTTTCATTTATGTATATTTCAAGGTCAAGCGGATTTACCAACTAAACATAAAAATCATTATGATAATTATTGATACCTAATTAATGATATGTTCTATTTAATTTTAGATTTTTGAATACCACTTCAAATTCGAAAAAGATATAAGAATTTAATAAATATTGACATATGAATATAGAAGAACAAAAAGATTGACGCATTTCAGTAACACTTGATAAGAAAGTGATCATACAACTCATTACTTAAGGTTAATAAAAATGAAGTACTTCCCATTTTATTAAATATTACATCCCATAAGAGAATCCCAAATATTTCTAGAATTTTTATAAAGAAAATTTTATATAAACTTAAAAGTATATATAAAAATTATATATGCATATATCAGTTTGGTTCGAATTTTTTTCTCAATATCAATACCAAACCTAGTTGGGTTTTTTAATCGACTTGACTTGACGTCTTGATTTGGTGTGGTTTTCTAGTTCAATTTGTACATCCCTAATTGTAATAAATAGTGCATCGGTAAAATGTTGCATTGATTATTATCCTCAGGTGAACATCTTAATGATATTAAAGTCATGCATAAAATTTAAATAATTTAGACTAGTAATTGATTGAGTAATATATAAACAAATGTACTTAATAGGTTGAGAACGAAATAATTCAAATCGAGACCTCCATGAGATACAAAAAAAAAAAAAAAAAAAAAAAAGGCGTAAATGGATCAAAATACTTTGGAGCCCAAGAGAGTATAATTTCTTGCACTCTATGTCCTCGTAATCAATTATATTTTTGTTTTGTGGGGGGGGGGGGGGGGGGGGGGGCTTGACTTAAAATTTAGACAATGTATCAAAGGAAATTCGGCGCCGCCTACCAACTTAGTCTAATAATTGACATAAGATAGTCAATAAATATATATATCAGAATAATACCCAATGTGCATAAAGAATATAATTTGCATCAAACCACAAGCTGGTAGCGGATACCCAAAAGCTTGATCTAAGTCATTGTAACGTCTCTATAGTTCCATTTGTTATTATGTTTAGACGGTATTAATTAGGCAAAGTGAGATTAATTGACAAGATTAATCTTCCAATATTTTCAGCAATTAACAACCTATAAATAGGTCCCAAAATAAAAAACACATGCAAATCATCGATACTTTTATAGGTTTCGCAATTATTCTACAACACCTATCCATATAAAATAAAAAGCTTTGAAACAACATTAGCTACTACACATTTTCAATGGCTTCGACAGATTTCTTGATTGCATTAGTAGTTGTTTTTTTTTTTGTTAGGTTACTGCTCCAGCTTTGGCATGGGCTGCCACCAAAGAGTTCCACGTGGGAGATACGCTCAATAAAGTTTTTAAATGGATTAATTTCATTCATTTTCGTTTAATTTTAATTTATTATTATGGTAGTAAGTACTATACTCCCCAAATTTCACTACTCGATTGTTGTTGTTTTAATTTATTGTATTAAAGTTATAAAACTATTTTTTGTAGCTAAAAAATAACTCAACTAATCATGAAAATTGAAAAGGTACTAAAATGGTAAATTCGGCCACTTTATATATATATATATATATATATATATATATATATATATATATATATATATATATATATATATATATATATATATATATATATATATATATATATATATATATATTATTAATGTGGAAAAAATGGCTGAGTGAAGATGTCGGATTTGGTGCTAATTAAATACAGTCGTAACATGGTCCATTAATTGTAGAGTTTAAGTTCAGTACACCAGCAATTTATTAGTTAGAAGTATAATTGTTCGAATTTTTCAATTACTAAATTAATTTAATTATATCAAAATTTTAAATTTATAAACTAAACCAAACCAAATCAATAAAGGTCGGGGTTTTTAATCACTATTTTTCTTGGGTTTTTTGAGTTTTTTTTCAACAAAATTTTCATAGCATACAATTTATAATCTGTTCTCTAATATATTTTTGGTCCTAGTAAGATAAAACTATATAAGATGTTACCTAATAAAATAATATAAAATAATGTGAGATAAGTCATGATTATACTAAAATACTCAATAAATTGTATAAGATAAATATTGATAATCAATAAACCATAATAAAAATATTCATAATCTAAAATTACTAAGTCATATTAAAATAAGCACTACTAATAAGTACTAAGTATCAATTATATGATTAAATAATATTAAAAGTGAATTATGTATTTTCACTATCTAAATCAATGCGAAACTACATAAATAAATATCCAATACTATTGTCATTTCTAGTATTGAATTGATCTTTTTATTAGCATTGATATTGATTTGATTTTGCTTTGGATTTTATTTGAGTTACTAAATTTTATGGGTTATAAAACATATTTGACTATTCAAAAGTTTTAAGTTCAAGTTTGAAATAATACATTAAAAGAGAAAACTACTAAAGAGTTTAAATTATATTTATAAATTACATCGCAATAACTATTTTAATGTATAAAATATTTAAAATTTGTAAACTTGTACTGTAGGGTTGATTTGATTTCGGTTTGACTTGTTTAGTTAAAACCAAACCAAACCAATTATGGTCGGATTTTTTGTTCTAACAACAAACCAAATCAAATCAAACTATAGTAAGTTTTTTTTCTCGGTTTGACTCGAATTATCGGTTTAGTACGATTTGTCGGTTTCCTTTGTATACCCCTAGTATTAGTAGTAGTTTTTACATCATCAGGCTAAGTTGACTTGCAACAATAGATGATCTCGATTTCAAATTTGATATCGTAACCTGGAAAATAGACTAATAACCTGAAATAACCTGTTAAATTAAATTGATTTGATAAAAATTCTTTATGCATTCGATGTATTTAACTCAAATCAATATTAATGGGTACCAGAGGTCTCGGGTTTGCGCCCTGGGTATGGAAAAATTCTTGTTATGGAGCATTTTCCTCCGAATGGGGCCCTACACGGCACGAATCCGAATGTAATCAGGCTTCAATGCAGGTTTCGGCCACCGGATGGGAAACCAAAAAAAAGTCTAGGATGTCGAATTGTTGATTGAACTAATTTTTTTGTGCTGCAGTCTTCAAATACAAGCAAGGAGCTCACAATGTGTATAGAGCAGATCAGGATACCTTCCAAAACTGCACATTAAGTAGTTTTGTTACACCCTTAACTTCTGGAAATAATGTGATTTTTCTCACAACACCAGGAAAAAAATGGCCTGACTTTATGAACTAAGGATTAGTTCGTGTTTTGGGTCGAGGGGACGGGTGACTTGAAACCTTAATTTTTGTCTCCGGTTTATGTTTTTTGATTCGAGGGCTAAAACAGCATATTGTCAAGTTTACGAAAGTCAGCGGTAGCGGGGAAATAAAGCAGCAATTGCTTCTTGTTTTTCTTTCTGTATGTTTGTGCGTTGGTTAATATTTATGCTTGTATTTTTTGTTTCTTTTTTGACTTGGTTTTGTTTTGTAGTACTTCCCTATTATTAATTTTTATCACATTTCATTCATCACCAGCATTTATACCCCCATAATAATAACATGATCATATGGCCCCCACCCCCTAGCTCCAAGTGGATGAAGTTTGACATAAATTTACTGCTGAATTTGTACATCCTGCAATTGCACAACCTAGTCCATGTGGGCTGTGGCCCTGCTTCAACTACCTTTGGCATTCATTGCTTTTTCCAAATTGGTTGAATCAAATCAATGGTTGCTGTACTATTGGCCATGTTCTCGACGAACTTCGCTTAATTTTTGTATGGCCGAGCCCTTCTAGTTAAACTTGTTGGAACTAGTTGTTATAAGGGATTTTTTCCTGATTATATTAATAGTGAAACCTTATTATTAAAAATGTGCATTGTTTGTTAATTACTCATTCAGTTCTCGTTTTGCCTACAAAATTTGTACCATTCGACTATTAGATATTAAAAGAGCAGAATATTCCCTAAAATTAAGGAGAGAATTTTGGTGTTAATTGATTCTACATTAAATCTAATTTTTAAAAAGGGAAAGGAGCTTTTTCATCTGCGTATTTTTCTCCAAAACTACAATTTAGATTCTCGGAAAAAAAAAAGAATGAACAATTCAAATTTCGAGTTTCAACAACTCAAAGTTGAAAAAATCTGTTCTTCGTCATTTCTTCTATCACGAGAGGTTTGAGAGACTTCAATACCAAGTTCCATTGCAGCAGGATTAAGGGTGTTTGAGGATCCTGATCCACCATACTCTACATATACCCTTATCTTCTACTGATCCTCCCACTAAAACTGATCAGCCCCTTCAACATCTTCAAGGCTAAGATCAAAATGAGGTCAATGTCATTAACTTAAAGCTTGTAAAGATTAACAAAAGAAGAAAAAAAATAACAACAATAGGTCTTCTTAGTTTTATGATATTATCTATAAATTTACTACATATATCTACAATTTGCTATAATTTCTTTATTTGATGCAGAAAATAAATATTTTAATATACAGCGTCTCTAGATTGTAGATAAATTGGCATCTAATTGTAGTTTATTTATAGTTTGTAGTTAATTTGTAGATAAATTATAGATATGTTGTACATACTATATTTTTAATATTATAAACTTTTTTTGTGTTCGTTCCGAAAATGTAGGTGAGGGCTTAACAAATCATATATATACTATATTGGATGGTGTGAAGCAGTACAT
Organism: Nicotiana benthamiana; assembly: GCA_034376525.1. Taxonomy (NCBI): domain Eukaryota; kingdom Viridiplantae; phylum Streptophyta; class Magnoliopsida; order Solanales; family Solanaceae; genus Nicotiana; species Nicotiana benthamiana. Next base: position 128,259,184 of record CM067332.1, on the reverse strand, counting down.
TGTGGGTTAATAAAACAAGAAATGTAGCTATGGCCAATTCCAATTTGAATAACTTCCATGTGTAAATTGTTTCCAGATTGCAATTATCTTGTAGGTTAAATGTAGTTAATTTGTAGCTATTGTAAAATTTTGCAGAAAATTTGCAGATTAATTGTGGATGTCACGTTTCTACCATTGGCTCTTCATCTACAAAATTTTTATTTTACAAAAAAACTACAAATAAAAGCTGCCAAAATAACAATTTATAACATTCCAATCAAGAAATATGAGAAGAAGTTTAGAAATGATTTATTATCACGTCTTTTTTCATTAATTGGATCGATACAAACATATCGTCCATGTTGTTTTATGACACTTGATGGCCACGATGGTGATGCCTGCAATCTTGATAGCCATGATGGTGATGCCTGCAACCTTTCGACCAGGTGACGTCGAAACGGAACTCAAACAAATCATTTTCCAGAAAAAGGGAACTCTGTTTGGTTACAGAAGAGGGAAAATGGTAAAAAGAATGTGGGGTATGGGAAAAAACGTGGGTGAGGGGGTGAGGGCTAAGGAGAGAGAAACGTGAGATATATGGATACCTTAATTAAGGAGTAAAAACTACTCATTAATTAGATATGGATACTATTAATTAAGGGGTAAAAACAGACCATTAATTAGACCCTTAATTAAGTATGGTATAGGATTGGTGATTTGGTATACGGGTTTGTAATTAATTCAAACCTTAAACATTAAGGGTAATAAGGTTTCATATGTGGTATAGGAATGTAAAAATCTCTTGTTATAGTAGCAAGGGCTAGCCAGTTTTCGGACTAATCATTCAAAAATAATAGCATTTGTAAAATCATTAATAGCTACCATTTTGCTGCAACACGAAAAGTTCCAGCATAATATACTGGAGATCGGTGCATTTGTGTATGAACTTCCAGCATATTATGTGGGAACTCCAATACGCAGAAAGTCCCATCATAATATACTGGAGATTGGAGCACATGTGTATGAACTTCCAGCATATTATGCTGGACTAGTATATTATACTTCGTTTGAGTTTCTTATCAAAAATATCCCTGCTGTTATACTTTAGGGTCAAATTTACTCTTCAACCGATAAATATAACTTACAAGTTTATAACAGACATGTGGCAACATGTCATTGGACCTGATTAAAAAATTTTAAAGCATTTTTATTAAAAGCCAGAAAAGAATTATAAAAATAGAAAAAAATTTTAATAAAATATTTTCATTTTTTAAAAAACTGAAAAAAAATATTTTCAACAAAATATTTTCGGTTTAGAATTTATTATTTTATTTTTTTCAGTTTTATAGCATTTCGTTTTATTTCGTTTTTTCAATTTTTTTAAAAAGAAAGTATTTTTAAACTCAAACTCAAACAAAAATACTTTTTTTTAAGAAAATTGAAAAAACGAAATAAAACGAAATGCAATAAAACTGAAAAAAATAAAATAAAAATTTTTAAAAACGAAAATATTTTGTTGAAAATATTTTTTTCAGTTTTTTAAAAAATGAAAATATTTTATTAAAATATTATTTTCTATTTTTATAATTCTTTTCTGGTTTTTAATAAAAAAGCTTTAAATATTTTTAATCAGGTCCAATGACATGCTGCCACGTGTCTATTATAAATTTGTAACTTATATTTAAAGGTTGAAAGGTAAATTTGACCCAAAAGTATAACATGAGGGATATTTTTGATAAGAAACTCAAACAAAGGATAAATAACGCTTATTTTTCATAGTACAAGGGCAAATCTGACCCTTAACCGTAAGTATATTATACTAGAACTCCAATTTCGGTATGTTATATTGGAATTCCAGTATATTATGTTGATGTATTTTTCAGATTTTAAACAATGTTATTGTTCACATTTATCTTTACATGAAAAATGGCTAAATTTCGATTACTTTGAAACTATGGCTATTTTTGAATGACCACTTGTAAATCTGACTATTTTTAAATTTCTTCCGAACTAGTTTGAGCATACCTCAATTAATTCACTGGGTACTTATTATTTCCTATCAATATAAATATCGGGTAACTGCAATCAAAACTTGAGGAAACTCATGACTCTCTTCCCACTTAGTCACATCCTTAAGAATTCAATATCAACGGAAGACTAAGGTACGATATAAAGTCTAACATCTTATTTCGAGTCCATTTGTATTAGCTGATTGTAAATAGCTGATAAATTTGAAGTGGTAGAAATTTTTTTTAAGTGCTAAAACTGATTTTTAAAATAAGTATTTACGTGTTTGGATAGAAGTGTTGAAAGTGATAATAACTAATTAATGTGTTTGATTAAAAAGTGCCGATAAACTATTCTTTTGTTAAAATAACTAAAATACTCTAGGATTTTTTTCGAAATATTATAAATTAAAAATTTCTTTGTAAAGAAAAGAATTGTCATCAAAACTTATAAAAAAGAAAAAAACCCATTTGTTTTTTTCTTAGGTTCTAACATTTTTTCCATTTTGTTGAAGAAGCTTATCATACGCAAAAGAAGAAAAGAAAGAAAGAATATTAGAGAAAATCGAACCTTAAAACTTTAATATTTCAAGATAACATTACAGTCCATAAAAAATCAAATATTAAGTATAACGCTAGTGGGAGGGAAGCATTTTAATTATTTTATTCTTTTATATAGTTGGGGTGAGAAACAGCTGCTTTTAAGTCGTAATGAAAGTAACATGCTGAATACGCTGATAAAGAAACAAGTGGAGATACAAATTTAAAGCATTTTCATTTATATGTTCCTCCTCCAAGCCATTTTCCTTTTCGTAACTAACTAAATGTTCCTACAAAGAGTAAAACAAAAGCAAAATAACACGATCTTGTTATAAAATATTATACTTTGTAGTGGATGTTTATAACTTTTAAATAAGTTACTCCTATTACTTTTTTCCATAACTCCCACTACTCCAATACTTATGGTTGTAACTCCCACACCTCCATGATCTCCCCCATGATCTTCCTCCATGATCTCAAAAGCTTAATGACATATTTATGGAATTCTTTTAGTATACCTCTATGTAGTACTATAAATAGAGGATGAGAAATCATTTTGTAATATACTTGGATACATAGAAGAAATATATTCTCTTCTCTATTTTTCTCTATTTTGTTGTATATCTTTTGTTTATTACTTTGAGCTAAGTTTTGTAACACGTTATCAGCACGAAGCTCTACTATCTCAAGAATCTCTTTGAGAAAATTAAGGTATTTTTTCTCCTCCTAATTTTGTTTTAATTATGTCTGACATTATGAAAAGAAAGTTTGTTGCCCTTGAAATTTCGGGCAAGAACTACATGACATGGGTGTTGGATGCTGAAATCCATTTGGATGCAATGGGTCTTGGAGACGCCATTAAAGACAGAAATAATGCATCCACCCAAGACTGTGCTAAGGCCTTGATTTTCTTGCGCCATCACCTTGATGAAGGTTTGAAAATTGAATATCTCACAGTCAAAGATCCACTTATCTTGTGGAATGGCTTAAAGGAGAGATATGACAACTTAAAGTTGGTGACTCTGCCACAAGCACGATATGATTGGGCTCATCTGAGGCTCCAAGACTTTAAGTCTGTTTCTGAATATAATTCTGCAATATTGAGAATTACTTCTAAATTGAAACTCTGTGGAGATACTATAACTGATTATGATATGCTTGAAAAACGTTTACAACGTTTCATGCCAAAAGCGGAAATGGAATTATGAGAATCCAAAAGCAAATAGTTCAGAAACTATATGTTCTCGTTGCGGTGGAAAAGGGCACTGGGCAAAAATTTGCCGTGTACCAAGACATTTGATTGAGCTTTATCAAGCATCTCTAAAGAGTAAAGGCCCTTAAACCAATTTTGTCTCTGACAACAATTTTGACATCACCCACTTGGATGTGACAGACTTCTTTGAGCACCCTGAGGGGAAAATAGATCACTTGATCGGTGATGGATCCATGGTTAAAGAAGATTGAGCAGTTTGATATTTTTATTTTTACTTATTCGTAGTAGTTAATGAATAAACAATTATCATAGTTTACATAAGTTATCTATTATTGTGATATGGTTCAAATTTTATATTTTCTGCTTTAAGCTAGTAAAGCTAAGTAGCAAGCAAGTATTCGTTAAAATTATAATATGCTTGAAATAAAATAAAATATAACTTTAGATTACACATTCATCTTATGCTTTATTTGTAACAAAAATATGCATATTATAAATATTTTTGTTACATTTAAAACAAATTGATTTTAAATGTTTTTATTGAACCAAAAAGGTCCTTAAAATTGTTTTTCATATTTAAGACATATACTATATTCATAGTCTTCAAACAAAACAATGAAAAACGTTTTATAATTGATTTTCAGTAAAGTTAATCGATTATCTAATATTTCGTATTAAACTGGACTTTTTTCTCAAGGCATGTTAGTCGACTATCAGATTTAGTTAATCGACTAACCTAAAGACCGTTGCCTAAGTTAGTCGATTATCACTTTAGTTAATCGATTAACCTTATGCTACTACTAATTGTTAATACTTTGATATTAAAAGGAGAATAACTATGATAAAAGATATATATATATTTTTTTATAATGACCGCACTGAAACTATTATGTTTAATTGATTCATGTACCACACATACGATATTCAAAGAGAAGAATTATTTCTCTCATTTAAGTATGTGTAAGGCAGATGTTACTACAATTTCTGGTAGTAGTAAATTGATTGAAGGCTCCGGAAGAGCAACTATAACTCTGCCTAAAGGAACAATATTTATCATAGAGAATGCAATGTTCAATTGGGATAAAAGTGGAACATCCTGTAGCTCATGTTCACACTCAAAATGGTCTTGCAGAATCTTTAATTAAACGTCTGCAGTTGATTGCAAGACCATTACTCATGAAAACGAGGCTGCCCACTTCGGTTTGGGGTTACGCCATTTTGCATGCAGCAATGCTAGTTCGTCTCAGACCGACGAATTATCATAAATATTCCCCGTTGCAATTAGTTTTGGGTCATGAACCTAATATATCCCATTTAAGAATTTTTGAATGCGCAGTATATGTGCCTGTAGCACCGCCATATCGCACCAAAATGGGGCCGCAAAGAAGGTTAGGAATATATGTTGGGTTTGAGTCGCCCTCCATTATTCGCTACCTCGAAACATTGACAGGGGATTTGTTCACTGCACGATTTGCAGACTGTCGATTCGATGAGACACTTTTCCCAAAATTAGGGGGAGAAGTTGGTGAAACCAAACGGGAAATTTTGTGGAAAAATCCATCATTATCTCATCTTGATCCACATACCTCTATTTGTGAAAAAGAGGTGCAAAATATTATCCATTTGCAAAGAATAGCAAATCAAATGCCAGACGCATTTACAGATTTGAAAAGGATAACAAAATTACATATCCCCGCAGAGAATGTGATAGCAGTATGTGATAAGTCTGAAAGAAGACAAAATTATTACCGTGAAGGTATCAATGGATGTGGGCGTGGCAATAGACGAAATTATAATCGTCATCATTGTGATAATGAGAATAATAAGGATTCTCAAAATGATCGTTCACTCTGTGAAATTAATATCTGTCATCGATTTGACATGAGATTTTATATAGCACATATAGATGATTATAGTCCATTCATGGTGTGAATGTGACAATATCTGATTTATGAATACATAGTCATTATTGAAAGAATATGAACATGCTATTGGTATTGAATATACCACACTCACCTCTAAAAGGAAGATTGAGATGATATAAGAAAATAATGTCATTATTATGACATGAATGGTCAATGGTCACGTACCTATTGTACGCCAAAATATTTTGGCAATGTGATTATTAAAGGACAATAATAATACAAGAAACATATCTTGCATATAATTTTGACATGACCATAATGGTACATTTTTCTCTTTAAAAGAAATATTCACTATATGGATATTGATTAATATGTGATAGTACCAAACTAATTGAGAACTTTGTAAGAGCCAATTATATTATTTTGGAGAAACACAATTGATTACCAATAAGGTATTGTATTGTAGTAAGTCTCAAAGAAACTTATTCAGTTTCTAAAGTATATGCGAAGCGATTGATTATATTGAGACTATAAATAAAAGAACGATTTGATATCTTCTATTACTACAACTTGTAGCATGATAATATGCATGTGAAAAGCTACCAGCTTTATTCTCCAATTTGTACTATTACTTGCCTTTTATTGAAAGAATCACAGAAAGAATCACTTGTTGGTCAGCCAAATTCCTTTCGTATGCTGGTAGAAGTCAGTTGATTAAGGCAGTGGTGTTTGGCATTCAATCATATTGGGCTCAAATCTTCATTCTTCCTAAGAAGGTCCTCAAAATTATTGATGCTATGTGTAGATCATTTCTATGGACTGGAAAGGCAAGTATTTCAAGAAGAGCTTTGGTGGCTTGGGACAAAGTTTGCAGGCCAGTGTCTGCTGGTGGACTTAACATGCTAGATTTAACTATGTGGAACAAGGCTGCCATATCAAAGTTATTGTGGGTTTTGGCAAGAAAAAAAGACTGTTTATGGGTGCGATGGGTTCATGCTTACTACATCAAGAGAAGCACTTTATCTTCTGCCAGTATTCCAAGTACAGCATCTTGGATCATCAGGAAAATAATGGATTGCAGGAAATTCATTTTGGAGTGTCCTCAATTGCAGGGTGATATCACTGTTCGATTGCAAAGTGTTTGCAAATTGAATATGTTCAGCATTCAAAAACTGTATACATCACTGTTGCCCAGTTTTACAAAAGTTGCATGGAAAAATTTGTTGCTGATTGATAATGTATTGCCTAGGCACAAATTCATTGCTTGGCTTGCAGCTCATCACAGTCTTCCTACTGTGGACAGGTTAATGGCTATGGGAATCCAAATTCCAATAGACTGTGTATTCTGTAAGTCTCAAGTGGAAGAGTTTGATCATCTTTTCTTTGGATGTACTTGTACAAGTAGACTATGGCAAAGAATCTGCAAATGGTTAGGATATTCTCGGACTATAGGCTGCTGGGAGACTGAATTACACTGGATTTGCAGCTTAGCCAAGAGCAAACAGTGGCAAAAAGGACTTACTGCTGCTGCATTCATCAGTACTATTGCATTAATCTGGAAAATGAGGAATCAAATGAGATTTGACGGTATCACATATGTGGAGGATTTGCTATGTCGTGAAATTGTTCTGTTGATCCATTTGCGAGGCAGCAAACAAAAGAAATGGCAATTAGGACTTAGCAAGCTCAATTATTTTCCTTAGCCTTTGAATTTGCATACTATTCTATAGATTGTATATACATAGTTAGAATAGAGAAGTAAGAGTTGTATTAGTATAGTAGTTAGTCCAAAACTACTACCATGATCTGATATACATATATTTTGATATCAATGAAAGCTCATATTTTACTTTTAAAAAAAAATGCCACAATAAAGTGGATGTTTATTGATATAAAAACCCACATCATAATAAACTTAGAGTTTATCGCTAATTGCACATGTCATGATGTAAACCTGAATTTTATCAATATTGATAATTTATTCAATTGGCATTCGGGTTAGCCATATCAATTTAAGTATGATGTGCAACAATAATAGAGAATTCACATGGGTAAATATTAAAGAACTAGAAAGTTCTTTACGAATTCTCTTATATTACTTGTTCTCATTAATTAATTGACCAACTAAAGTTGGGGTTGAATCCCATAAATCCTGGAAATATCAAAGGCGAATATGGGCCCATTCGCCTGCCATGTATACCACATATGATGCATCTATGATATGGTTACATGTGCGATTATTATTAACCTGCAACCTGGCCGGTGCTTGCGAGGTAACTTGCTCAGTAATCTAATTTCGAGCATAATTTCCAGATTTTTCTATTCAAGATAGTTCATCTTGATAAGTTGGTTTACATCATAGTTGGTTTAGCAAAATAATTTATTGAGTGCCTCCACTTAATAGCTAAATTATTGCTTATGAGAACAAAGTTATCTATATCAATTTGATATACGTTATACACGAGAGTATATTATATTCTCCCCTCACAAGTGGTTCAGGGTCAGGAACCAAATAATTTCATCTTATTATTATTGATGTGCAGTGTATATTAGCATGATAATGCACAAAGATGATTTCCCAGAGTTGAGGAAACAAGTTAGTTTTTCTAACATGAGGGGGAGACATGATAAACACTTGAGAAAAAGTTACATGGAACGAATTATCATTTGTATATATAGATCCTCGAATATCATAATATGAACTTGAAGTTCATAAAAAGATAATTCAATTGCAAACATATTGCAAAGCATGCCATACGCATTTGCTGACCCAAAGAAAGTAGCTATATTCTCACTGCAAATGCTCATATTAAGTCCTAGAAGGACAAAGTCTTTGATACGCTTAAAGCGTATAGACAAATCGGTTTCAAAAAGAACTTCTTAATAAAGAATATGAGCAAATGATCAAAGTGATCATAATAAGGAGGCAGGTGATCTAGAAGATCACATGACATAACACTTCATAAAATCTCATGAGAGATTCAGGTACCTGAATATATGAATGAAGAGATCTTCATGTTATGTCTTTATGAAAATTTACTGGAACCGATATAAAATGTTCGTCGACGACATCTATGATAGCGCTAAATATCGATGAGGATCTTAAGTTTGTCGAATACAAACAAAATATTGGCCAAATGGAAGAGATACAATTCAAGTAGAATTGATTCCATATGAAAGACATGTAGTTTTGGACATGTAGTTCGAATACTTGAAAGTATAAAGTCAGTGGTATGTGTAATCAGTTTTTCGATATCTTATACGTCTAGCATGACATGAAAACTTGATATGCATCTAAAGTCTATAATATGGCTTTTATGACTAAACTTATATGATAATCCATAAAGGATTTAAATTGCTTGAAGCATCTATAATTCTTGATCTTGAGGTACCATTTCCTCAGTGCAATTTATGCACAAATGTATCTTGCTATAACTATAAGCATGATAATATGATAGCGATGATACATTTATGGAGATATTGAAAAGCCATTCCACGATATTTGTGAAGACATTATATATCTACCACGAGTTATGATTTCAAGGTGCAAATATTCATTATAGTTAATATGGCTGATTTATTTATCAAATCTCTACCAACGATCTCTTGAAGATGGTGCACAAGATTGGAATGCGAAGGCTCAAGAATGTGAATCAATGCTCTTTCAGGGGGAGTTAATGCGCGTTGCACTCTTTTTCCCTTACAAGGTTTTGTCCCACTGGGTTTTCCTTGCAAGGTTTTTAACGAGGCAACAAAAAATGCATTTTGTTAGATATGTGTACTCTTTTTCCTTTTCTAGAATTTTTTCCCATTGGGTTTTATTTTAGTTAAGGTTTTAACGAGGCACATTATCTATAGACATCCAAGGGGGAGTGTTATGAAATATTATACTTTGTAGTGGATGTCTATAACTCCTAAAGAAGTTACTCCAAAATGTAGTAGTCCCCATGAAGGTTTATTAGGCGATTTATTTCTATTGATTGGTAAATTTTCTAACGTAATTGTATAATTGTTGATGTGTTTTAAGATAATACAGTTAATTGAAATTGTTCCACAGTATTTTGTCCGCGTCAGTAGCCTGATCACGTTTCATGTCTAGTTCGATAATTTTTACAAAGCTAAAACGAACTAGGTTGACATGCTTAATTTCAGTTTGTATTACTGGAATGATTATTTTTAAACAAAATACTTTGTAGTGGATGTCTATAACTCCTAAAGAAGTTACTTCCACTACTCTTCTCCATAACTCCCACTACTCCAATACTTATGGTTGTAACTCCCACACCTCCACGATCTCCCCCATGATCTTCCTCCATGATCTCAAAAGCTTAATGACATATTTATGGAATTCTTTTAGTATACCTCTATGTAGTACTATAAATAGAGGATGAAAACTCATTTTGTAATTCACTTGGATACATGGAAGAAATATATTCTCTTCTCTCTTTCTCTCTACTTTGTTGTCTATCTTTTGTTTATTACTTTGAGCTAAGTTTTGTAACACATCTGATCTACTTTAGTATTAATTAAACTACTACTCTATCATTCTAATTATTTAACAGATCCCTTCAAGCAATACTCTGCCACTGGAGATATATTCCAAGAAGACATCTATGTTACATAAAAAAAACTTTCTACATTATCAGGTTACGTTGACCTATAATAAGTAATTCTCTATATCAAATGTGATATGGTAACCTAAAAAATAGAATAATAACTAGTTAAATTGTACTGTTCATGCAAAAAAATCTTTTCAGTATACCTTAAGTACTTTAGACCATAGGGTTGCTCTGATGGTAAGCAACCCCCACTTCCAACAGAGAGGTTGTGAGTTCGAGTCTCCCCAAGAGCAAGGTAGTAAGTTCTTGGAAGGAAGGATGCCGGGGGTCTATTTGGAAACAAACTCTCTACCCCAGGGTAGGGGTAAGGTCTGCGTACACACTACCCTCCCCAGACCCCACTAAGTGGGATTATACTGGGTTGTTGTTGTATACCTTAAGCACTTTGAAACCATTTTCCATGTTCAAATCCTGAAGTTTGATAATAAAACTTTGATGAATGGACAAAAAAAGGCATGTTTCTAGCTGAAATAATCAGAAATAAGAACTGAACTCACACCAGAAATAGTAGCTTATCATGCTTTTCTACACAACCCTCATGGACAAAGATCTTTGTATTCAAAGTAGTTTTCCAATTAAGAACATTGAAAATTCATATACAAACAGATACTCAATGATAAAAGTAGAGAAGCTACAAAAATGGTGCAAATGGCTGAGGTCATTACAAAGAAAGAAACTTGGCAAATGAGATCTCAAATTTCTCTTCCTTTCCTTGTAGTGACAGTACCTTCTGAACTAAGATCCAATCAATTTAACAAAAAAAAAAGGATCCAATCAAAAGACTTTCCAACAATGCAACCAATCAATCCAACTCATGACTATTTGCACCACAATTTTCCATGTTGTCATTTTCCAATATAAATAGGGACCCCAACAGATACAACATTTCAATCTACTATAGGCAGGCAGATCTAACTAGTTTAAAAACAAATGACCTAGTAGCATTTTAATAATTGAAATATCTGCTTTACAACCAGTTAATTACTTAGGCCTTCAGGGAAGATTTGGTTTTATAATCAAATACAAATATTGATTAATTGTATGATCTTTTCTACAGGAGATGAGCAAAATAAATAGCACAGGAGATCTAGAATTAAAATACATGAGATCTTTGTAAGATCATTACTTCTATTCAAGTTGTTAGTGGGGGTAGGAGATCATTTCTTCAATGTTCAGAAAACCCCTACATGACCAATTTTTTTTATATATTCGGTGCACTAAGCCCCCGCTATGCGCAGAGTCGGGGAAGGGCTGGACTACAAGGGTCTATTGTATGCGGCCTTACCATACATTTTTACAAGAAGTTATTTCTCACGACTCTGAACCCGTGAGGTCACATGGCAATAACTTTACCAGTTACGCCAAGGCTCCCCTTTCAATTTTTTTAAACAGTATTAAAACAAAAGCTAAGGAATCAGTTAAAATTAAATGATGCAGAGTAGGAAATAGACTTTATGTTTGACAAAATATATTGGGGGACAATTCTCTCACCAAAATATTACACATAGAACAATATCTAAAGAATCAAGTCTTTCTTTGTTCTAGTAAGCATCAAATGAGTATAAAATTACAGAAAGGGGAAAAGTAAAAGAGACAACTTTATTCTCTTAAACCACCCCCCTAATCATGAACAATTATATAGAGAAAAGAGAAAAAAATAAAAAGCACATAAATCTTTTTCCACCTTGCCCCCTCTTCTTTCCTATACATTGAAATATAATCCAACCACTTAACTTTCACCACCCCCCCTCCCCGCACCCCCCCCTCCCCCAAACCACCACCACCCCACCTAGATCAATGAATTCTAATTAGATCAAACAATAAAAAGGAAAAGAAGCATAGAGCAAAGTAAAAAAAGAGCCGCACCCGTGGTAATATTTGTAGTAACTTTCTTTTACATCATCAAGATTGAATCTTTCATACAAATCATCAGTGTGCTGTTACTTTAGACCTCTTCTTTGCCTCACTGTAAAGCACCACACCCATAACTGTCACAGCAAATCCTGTTATTCCCATAATGTTCACTGGATTTCTGAATATCAAAACTGAAACCACTGCAGCCACAGCAGCTTTGGCATTCCCCAAAACTTGTAGTGTCAATGCACTCGTGTGCTTTGTAACCAAGAAATTAGTCAAGTTTACCAAATATGCAACTGTAGCATTACCAATCAACAAGAATACCATAAATCCATCTCCTTTAGCTTTCTCCAATGTAACTGCTGCCACATTTCCCTCTATGTATAGTGTAAAAGGAAGCAAAATCATTGCAGCCATTGGAGCCATGTATAATAACAGATTCATTGAGTGTAATTTCTCAGCTTCGGATGTTAAAAGCAACCCTTGAACCACAGATTTCAAAGCTCTCCCAGCAGTTGAACCAATACACATCAAGAACCCAAATAAATGAAACAATGGCTCACTATTACTAGCCAAAACAATACCAAGAACCACAGGAACAAGAGCCAAATAAACCTCAGCAGATTCTTTCTTACAAGTAATAACAAAAGCAAAAATAGCAGTAAAAAATGGGGTAGTAGCACCAATTGCTTGATTAAACGATACAGGAAGATACCTCAATGAAGTATTACCACAAACCACAGAAAAACAGAAAATAACACTCAAACCAAGAATCTTGAAAAACTGTTTCCTGCTATGTATTTGCTGAAATGGAACAATTTCCAGCCACTTGATTGCAACTAAACTATAAGTAGCACATGACAACATATGCAACATGGTCAAGAATATTGGGTAACGAAAGCCATAAAAACTCAGTAAATACTTGTTGAGCAACAATACACCAATGTTGGAACAGTACCAAGAAGCAATAATAAGAGCAGTAAGTATATTTGGTGACACCAAAGAAGTAATACCGCCATTTGAATATTGTTGCTGTCTAATTTCAGCAGTTGGGGTTACTGGCATATCCAAGACTTGATCTTGGGGTGATTCCAATCTTGGATTGCTTCCCCTTCTGGTTGTCCATGACTGTGCTTCCACCATTACAATGGTCTAGTACTACTTTCCACACTATAAAGTTTCAATTCTTTAATATAAAGATTCAATCTTTAACACTCAAGAATGTGATATTACTAATTTTTGTGTATTAAATACTGAATAACATTTCAAGAAAATATATGGGGGAGCTAGTTTTAGAGCATATTGGCCTAATGGGTTGAGATCTAAGAGAGTGAAGGAGGAGGAGGAGAAGATAGGGTAGTGTTAAAGTCTAGAGGTTGGTGGGAAATTTTGGGGTTTGATCTAATCTAAGGGTCATGATTTAGATTTGGAATGGAGGGGGGAATCTGGTTCGATGGATGAGAACTGAATGAGTAGAATAATAAAAATAAAATTTATGGTTATTATAGCTGTGAATAAAGTGTCGGTACTCCATTGGTAGCTTTATGCTTTACGCACTGTGGCACGTGCTGTTTTAAGCGTGTGAGCTGTATGTGGACCAATAGGATAGTGTATCTATATTCCCCTATATTTCTTGCTATCGATTAGTGGGGGTAAATTTATTTGGAGTCTTTGTTGAAATTTCATAAGATATGTGCTTAAATTAGTCAATTTTAGGTCAAGATTGTATTGACAAAGAAACTCTTTTTTTTTGGAGCCAAATGGGAGTAATACCTACAATAAGATAATACCTTCAAATATAAATCAAAGAAACAACCACGACTCCACGAGGTAAGTTTTCAATAAATGCACATAAAATAATCTCAAATTCATTTTGTTTTTTAGAGACTAAGAGTCCGTTTGGCCAAGCTACCAAAATATTTTATCCAAAAATACTTATAAAGAAATGATTTATGTTTGGCCAATTCATTTAAGAAGTACTTTTGTAATATTTGATTTGATAAAAAATTGTGTTTTGCCGATCTTTCTAAAAAGTACTTTTGAGTGTTAAATTACCTAAAAGGATAGTACCAAGGTCTTATAGTTATTTAAAGAGAAAAATAAACTTAAATATTTTTCATAAAAAGACTTTTATTATTTTAATTTTTTAATAAAATATAAAATATAAAGTAAACATACATGTTAAAGATTTACATCAATATAACATATATAATTATACCAAAGTATATATATTATCTAGTATAATTACTCAGTGGCGGATCTAGAGAGTTGTTGCTGGATTCCCGGAAACCTAGTAACTTTTCCGTAGATGTTGTATTTATATTTAGAAATCCACTAAATGTTTATAAATATCTTATTGTGAATACCGTTATTATTATATATTAATTTAAAATTACGATAGGAACTCATATACTTCAAATCGTGGATCTGCCTCTATAATTACTTATTATTTACATGATAGTTTAAATAATCAAGATACACCATTTAGTATGAATTAGAAGTCTATTCCACAAATTACTATATATTGATAATCAACCATAAAATAATAAGCAAAGTCACTCACACATGATAACAGTTCTCAATTATTTCATCTTTAATTCTATCAACACAACGCCTCATTATTAGTGAAGACTTACATTTTATTTCTAAAGAAATATCATAAGGCTCATCTCCTTCAGTATCTATAGAATGTCTTCATTAACATAATAGTTGAATTCCTTATTGGTAGAAGAATTTCGTCGGATAAAATTTTGTATAACTATGGTAGTTGTAACAAGATAATTCTGAGTGACAAACTTGAAATATGGCATTGAGCACAAAATAGAAATAATTTTAAATATTTAAAGAATTATTATCGTAAAAAATATAGTTAAGTATGTTTAAATTCAAACTCAAAAAGAGTAACTAATTATTAACAATACATAATGCATAATTTAATTTTTTTTAAATTTAAATTAAAAAAAACTAATTTTCACCTAATCTAACTAACTTTTACCTTAATTGTCAAGTGACCTATTGCAAAGCTATCATTTTGCTCAGTGCAGAGGTTTTTTCTTCTTCTTTTAATAATAATAAATTATGTGGTGCAATTATAAATTATTACTTATTTGTAAGTAATTTTCTCAAATTAGATTTGATGATAGTTTTAAAGATTGGGGAATTAATATCCCAAGAAATTATAAACGATTATTTGTAAGAAGAGAATTGATAATTCAAAGAAGGATGTAGATTATTTGCTTCAGTGTGAGAAAATATGGAGATAATTTGAAAAGTTACAAGATATTACACAAAGAAAAAATCAAAAAAAAAAGTCAATAAAATTTTGGAAAGTTACAATATGATTATGTATATGATATCTTTATATTTAAAAGAATGACAAAAACTAGAAACCAAAAAAACTTAAATTAATTATCTGCTTCTGTTTCTTGGAAGAAGTTAGAATCTTCTGCTTCTTCCCAAATGTAAAAAAATTGCTTTTGGTGCTGGCCAAAAATATTTTTCCTTCTTGGCCAAACAACTTCGATTTTTAAAAAGTACTTTTTTGAGGAAAAAAGAACTTTTGGCCTCCGAGAAGCTTGGCCAAACAAGTTCTAATAATATACAAAGACATCAATTCATGTTAAGTGAAATTTGATTTATTGTTTTTATACTTTTTATATATGTCCAATCAATGCGAAAATAACTATTTATTTCATTTAAGATAAATGACTTATAGCCTTTTTGGCGAAGTTTCTTTTTGGCCAAAAGTATATTTTTTTTTTTGCCAAAATCACTTTTGGCAAAAAATTGAGGTGTTTGGCTAAGCTTTTGGAAGTAAAAAGTGTTTTTGAGGAGAAGCAGAAGTGCTTTTTTGAGAAGCACTTTTAATAAAATACACTTAGAACCAGTTTTTTATAACTTGACTAAACACTAATTGTTGAATTTTCAAACTAATTAGCCAAAGGCAAACTATTCCTCACCAAAAACACTTTTGAAAAAAATACTTATAAAAGAAAATATTTCTTAAAATAAGCTGATTTTTGCAGGGCTATTAATCAAATTTTGTTTTTTCTTAAACTCTATGGAAGTCAAGATAGGTCGTACAAAAGGAGTTTGAGAGAGTAATTGACGATCAAGATTGTCGGTTGACAGAAGATCATTATAATTGGCCTCTTCAATTTGCTAAACTACAAAAGAACGGTAATTATTGTTAGTGCCTTCAGTAACAACTAGAATTATTGTCGTCCTCAAGGGTGTGACTCAATGGGAAAATGAGATAAGTACGCATTTTAAGGACTAAATTTCTTTTCAATTATCTAAACCGCTTAGGAAGAGCGGTCAAGTGAAATAGTTGAGGTGCGCATCGTTACCTCAACAAAGAACAACAACAAACTCAATCTAACCTCACAAAATAAGGTCTGGGGATTGGAGGACAGACCGAACGAAGCCTTAGTTTAAGATAGATGAAAAGATAGAGATATTATTAATTTCAGATAAAAAGACATTAATTTGTTGTTGTTATTACACTGGATAAAGCGAACGCACTATCATCGTACAAAAAACATGTAGCATTATTGTCGATCTTGTTAGTATGTTTGGAAATCAATTGATCCCTAAATTAAATCGTAACCAGATATACCATAAAAGAAAAAAGAGAAATCGTGTGGATTCGAGGCCAAAGTAAACCCCAAATACTTTGAAGAATTAGACATCTCTTCTCTTGAACCACTAGTACTAGTTTATTGGTAGTGCAATGAAGAAAGTGGATGTGTCTGGTTCTGAATTTTCATGAGTTTCTGCTGTTGCTTCCATTGTGCTGCTGCATTTAATTGTAGAAGAAGAAAGTTCCACGTGCTTTCTTGGACGCTAGCGTCCTCTACATAGGGGAGCTAAGATTTCAAGTTTATGATTTCAAAATTCTAATTGTTTTAAGTTAGTGGGTTCTAAACTAATAATTTATACATATTCAATAAATTTTTTAAGACAAATACATTGTTCGAATCAAAGCTACTGGGTTCGACCGAATTCGGTAACGGCACTCTAGCTCCGTCCCTGGTCCTCTACGCACGTGTATCGCAATATATCTGGTTTTGAACCACATTTCTACTACACCTCCATTTCTTGCCATCAGTTCTCCTACACCTTCTTGGTTCTGCTTCCATGTTACTTTTGAGTTCATCCAAACTTTTTGATGACTTTACTTTCTAGTTATACTAAACTATGAAAGTGTAAAAGTATTGTTATACCTACAAGTAGCCGTTCATAGAAAAATGAGATAAATTACTTGTTATAATAAGTTAAAATATAAGGATAGTGCAACTTTTTTCTACTATCAATGTAAATAACGTAAATCCAGTTTTAATACGTAGCTCTCCTGAGAACATTGGACATAACATTTGGTCAAGTACTTAAGTTGTATGCACGAGAGCAAGATTTTACATAGTGCACGCTTTTGTGCTTCAATTATATAAAAGCATAGAATAACTTGGCAGGTTTTCTCAAATAGAACTCATATAATTTGCTTCCCAAAAGTCAGAATGACCAAATTTTAAAATGAAACTTAGATAATGAGCTAGTGTTTGGATATAGATTTGGTTGAAACTTGAAAAAATAAGTTTTTAAAGATGAGATAAAAATAATTTTTGCAAATTAAAATTGTGTTTGGACATGTATTTTACTTGAAATTTTTTTTGAAGTTTTATGAGTAGAAAACTTCAAAAACTACTCTAGAGTTATTTTTGGGATTTGAAAATTTTATTTTCAAATTCTGTCAAAAAATAATTAAAATCTATAATCAAACAAATTTTAAAAAACAAAAAATCTGAAAAAAAGCTCCCAAATTTTATGGTCAAACGAGAGCATAGAATGAGGAGGAATTATGCTTTTAATTAAAGGGTCATTTTAGAACCTTGGCAAAAAAGTAATATTCGCAAATCTTAACGTTCAATTTGACAAGTGAGTCTTGCTCAGTTGGTAAGCATCTCCATCTATGACCTTTAGGTCCTAGGATCAAATCATCCTAGAGGAGAAGTGACTCTAGGAAATATGGAGACACTATAGATCCTCCTAATTTGGGAGGGATTTTTTTTTAAAAAGAAAAAGAAAGAAAACGTTCAATTCGAACAAGCTAATGAGCTAACCTTTTGCCAAAGTAGAAATAATTTTTGGGTTTAATTAAATGAATCGAATTGATAAAAAAGAACAAGGAAAAATTCTATGAGAATTAGGTGGAAACTTACAATTGGGATAGTGGATATATACCACTATGATGAAGACCTTTTAAAGAGCAAGAAATAGACTTGAATATATGAATAATAAGATGAGAGGGAATAGGTATCCCAGCTTCAATGTATTTGTAGATGAAAAATTGTTGCTCTCGTTCTTGTTTCTCTAGGAATGTAATTCCATATCTACTAGTATTAAACTTTGAATAGTTATTATATTGGTCAAAATATGACCTCGAGAGAATTAACGAAATTAATTATATTCTAAGTCTATTCGGAGTTAATAAGTGATATGATCGCTTATTAATTGTTGTGCCCAATCATCGCCTGACTCACTCGTTAAGGCTAAGGCTCATTCACCATCATAGGAAGGGGACCTCAGCGTAGTCATGACTGTCGCTGTCAGCTCACACATCTTGTATCTATAAATACAAAGAGAAGGAGCCCTGGAAAGAGGTTGCTTCTTCTTCTTCATGACGATTCTCAAGAAAAGAAATAATATCATTGTAAGGCTCTGAACCTCTCCATGGAGAGGCAGCCAAAGCAATATTATCAATAAAAGATCTCCATCTTCCTCTCTTTAAAAAATAACATTTGTCTCGTGCATCTTTCATTTGGTCTTTTGATTATTACGATCTGCTATGATTGACCCTTGATTTATTTCGATTGTTTTTAGGCTTGCAATGTGTATGATGACTTTGAGATAAACAATTTTGGCACCGTCTGTGGGGATTTCATAGCAAGATCGCGTACTTCTTCCCGGGACCAAAAGGAAAGAAACACCAGAGAACAACCCTGCTCAAACAAACTGAAGCGATATATCAGACAAAGAAAACTTGAAGATCCCGAGCCGAGATCCAACTCATCTATCACTCCTCTCTCGGATAATGCAATCAAGAAGAAGTAGCAGCTCCCCTCCCCCCCAGGGGGGAAGCGCGTCCAAGGTACTCCCGTGTCCCCGATGCAAGAACCCGCCAGGGAAAGGCGCAAAGACGTCTCAAAACCGAGATCCACAATGGGGTAACCTCCGCGAACTAATCAAGAGGACAACACACAAACCGTGCGAAATCTAAAACCAAAACCGACTGCTAACGCCCCATACGCATAACGATGGGTCATGCGGAAAAAAAACTCAACAAAAGTTCAACTACGAGTTGAACTAGGACTTAGGCTATGCGCCTTCACCAACAAAAATTGCAACGTTTAACTACGGTTGAACAACAACTCAGGCTATATGCCTTCGCCAAAAGTTCAACTACAAGTTGAACTGGGACTCAGGCTATGCGCCTTCGCCAACAAAAATTGTGAAATTCGACAACGGTTGAACAACAACTCAGGCTACATTCCTTCGCCAAAAGTTCTACTACAAGATTGAACTGGGGCTCAGGATATGCGCCTTCGCCAACAAAAATTGCAACATTCAACTACGGTTGAACAACAACTCAGGCTACATGCCTTCGCCAAAAGTTCAACTATAAGTTGAACTGAGACTCAGGCTATGCGCCTTCGCCAACAAAAATTGCAATGTTCAACTACGTTGAATACATGCCTTCGCCAAAAGTTCAACATGGGACTCAGGCTATGCGCCTTCGCCAATAAAAATTGCGACGTTCGACTACGATTGAACAACAACTCAGGCTATATGCCTTCGCCAAAAGTTCAACTACAAGATTGAACTAGGGCTCAGGCTATGCGCCTTCGCCAACAAAAATTGCAACGTTCAACTACGGTTGAACAACAACTCAGGATACATGCCTTCGCCAAAAGTTCAACTACAAGTTGAACTGGGACTAAGGCTATGCGCCTTCGCCAACAAAAGTTGCGACGTTCGACTATGGTTGAACAACAACTCAGGCTACGTGCCGTCACAAAACATTTTAACTACAAGTTGAACTAGTACTCAGGTTATACGCCTTCACCAACAAAAAATTGTGACGTTCAACTAAGGTTGAACAACAACTCATGCTACGTGCCTTCACCGGAAAGTTCAACTGCAAGTTGAACTAACACTCAGGCTATGCGCCTTCGCCAAAAAAAATTGCGACGTTCAACTATGGTTGAACAACAACTCAGGATACATGCCTTCGCCAAATCAACTACAAGATTGAACTGGGGCTCAAGCTATGCGCCTTCGCAAAAAAAATTGCAACGTTCAACTACGGCAAACAACGACTCTGGCTACATGCCTTCGCCAAAAGTTCAACTACAAGATGAACTGGGACTCAGGCTCTGCGCCTTCGCCAAAAAAAATTGCAACGTTTAACTACGGTTGAACAACAACTCAGGCAACATTCCTTCGCCAAAAGTTCAACAACAAGTTAAACTGGGACTCAGGTTATGCGCCTTCGCCAACAAATATTGCGACGTTTGACTACGGTTGAACAACAACTCAGGGTACATGCCTTCGCCAAAAGTTCAACTACAAGATTGAACTGGGGCTCAGGCTATGCACCTTTGCCAATAAAAATTGCAATGTTCAACTACGGTTGAACAACAACTCAGGCTATATGCCTTCGCCAAAAGTTCAACTACAAGTTAAACTGGGACTAGGGCTATGCGCCTTCACCAACAAAAATTGCGACGTTCGACTACGGTTGAAAAACAACTCAGGCTACGTGCCTTCACCAAAAAGTTCAACTAAAAGTTGAATAGGGACTCAGGCTATGCACCTTCGCCAATAAAAAATTGCGACGTTCAACTACGGTTGAACAACAACTCAGGCTACGTGCGTTCACCGAAAAGTTCAACTACTAGTTGAACTGGGACTCAGGCTATGCGCCTTTGCCAACAAAAAATTGCGACGTTCAACTACGGTTGAATAACAACTCAAGCTATGTGCCTTCGCCGAAACGTTCAACTACAAGATATGTGCTTTCTAGTCCGCATAACTCTTCTGACGTGACTTTGCCGAAATCCAGTCGATAGGTGAGATTTTGGTTCTAGGGTCGTAATGGAATTTCGAGAGTTGCTATAGCTCTGTTAGGTAGATTTGGATATGTGCGCAAAATTTCAGGTCATTTGGACGTGGTTTGGTCAGGTTTTTGATCGAATGTGAGATTTGAAAGTTTTAGTTAGGCTTGAATCCGTCGAGATTTGATGATTTCTGTGTTAATGGATATGTTCCGATGATTGGAGCCAGTTGGAATAATGTTTTAGAATGAGTTGGGCTTTTAGTTGAGGTCCCGGGGGCCTCGGGGTGAGTTTGGCTGGTTAAACGGAGAGTTTGGAGTTTGTTGCATGTTCTGGAATTTCTGGTTCTGTCATTTCCGTAGAAACGGACAAGCGTTCGCCTAAGCGGTATCGCTGAAGTGGCTGGAAGATGCGCAGAAGCGGAAGCCTTGGCCTTGACAGGTTCCTCAAGAGCGGAAAGAGGACTGCATATGCGTTCTCGCGGAAGCGATCTAGGCATCGCAGAAGCGAAAACCCGCCCCAAGTGTAAGGACCGCAAAAGCGGACGTTGACCGCATAGGAGGAAGTCGCAGAGGCGGTTGTGGATCCGCAGAACCGGAAATCGAGCTGGGCAGAAGGGTTATTTCATCAGCGAGGTTATGTATTTTCTTCCATTATTAGCATTTTTGGAGCTTCTTGAGAATAATTGAAGAGGAATTCGAAGAGGATTAATTGGAGGTAAGTCTTATGGATTCAAAACATCATTTAATCAAAGAATCATCCATTAATTCTCTGAATGAGCTCGGATTTGGGTGTTCTTTGTATGTATGAACTCGTGGCGAGACGAGGATTTCGGAAATGTAAGTTTCATAATTTTTCGAGAAGCGAGCCCGGGGCTCAGGTTTAGCTAGTTTCGAGGTTTTTGTTATATTTCAGTTGTTTTCGATTGGATGTTGTCCCATTAGCATATTATGATATATTTGTACTGATTGTGGTTAGGTTAGATTTGACGCTTGTGGAGGCCAATTTCGAACAAGATACATCTCGAACCTTCCGGTCCGCATAACTCTTCTGACGCGAGTGAGCTGTACGAAGTCTCTCCTGGATCACCTTCACCTTGTCTAAGGCATCCTGAACTATCTCTGTCCGCAATAATCTAGCATCGCCGCGCTCAAAGCAACCAACCGGAGATCTACATCGTCTCCCATATAAGGCCTCATACGGTGCCATATGGATGCTGGATTGATAGTTGTTATTATATGAAAACTCCGCAAGTGGAAAGAACTCAGCCCAAGAACCTCCAAAATCAATAACACAGGCACACAACATGTCCTCCAATATCTAGGTACTCGGACTGCCCATCCGTCTGAGGATGAATGATGTGCTCAACTGTACATATGTACCCAACTCCTGATGAAAAGTCATCCAGAACTGAGAAATAAACACTGTACCCCTATCTGATACAATGGAAACCGGGACCCCAAGCAACCGTACAATCTCCGGGATGAAAATCATTGCTAGCTTCTCCCCAGAATAGGTAGTACATATAGGAATTAAGTGCAGGGACTTGATCAGCCTATCCACAATCACCCAAATTGAATCAAACTTCTTCGAGGTACGAGGAAGACCACTCACAAAATCCATGGAAATATTTTCCCATTTCCACTCTGGAATATCCATCCGCTGGAGTACCCCACCGGGTCTCTGGTGCTCATATTTGACCTGCTGACAGTTGAGACACCGAGCCACATAATTCACAATATCCTTTTTCATCCTCATCCACCAGTAGTGCTACCTCAAATCCTGATACATCTTTGCGGCACCCGGATGAATCGAATACCGCAAGCTGTGGGCCTCCTCTAATATCAACTCCCGAAGCCCATCCACATTGGGCACGCAAATCCGGCCCTACATCCGCAACAAACCATCACCACCAATGGTCACATCTCTGGAATCATGCTGAACCCTGTCTTTCAGGACAAGCAAATGCGGGTCATCATACTGGCGCTCTCTGATGCGGTCATACAAAGAAGATGGGGAAACCACACTAGCCACCACTCGACTGGGCACGAAAATATATAACCTCACCATCTGATTGGCCAAGGCCTGAACATCAACCGCAAGGGGACTCTCCCCAACTGGAATGTATGCCAGACTACCCATGTTGATAGCCCTCCGGCTCAAAGCATCGGCCACTACATTGGCTTCCCGGGATGATACAAAAAGGTAATATCATAGTTTTTGAGTAACTCAAGCCATCTCCGCTGTCTTAGATTAAGATACCTCACAAGATACACCATATAGATAATGCCTCCAAATCTTCAAGGCATGAACAATTGCAGCCGACTCTAAGTCATGAACAAGATAGTTCTTCTCATAGGGCTTTAGATGACGAGAAGCATATGAAATCACTCTACCCTCCCGCATCAATACACAGCTGATCCCAACTCTCGAAGCATCACAATACACCGTGTAAGAACCTGAAGCTGAAGGCAATACTAGTACCAGAGTTGTGGTCAAAGCCAACTTGAGCTTCTGAGCTCTCCTCGCGTTCATCCGACCACACAAATGGAGCATTCTTCTGAATCAACTTCGTCAAAGGTGAAGCAATAGATGAAAATCCCTGAATGAATCTGCGGTAATAACCCACCAAACTGAGGAAATTCTGAATCTCAGTAGCTAAGGACGGTCTGGGCCAACTATGCACCGCCTTAATCTTCTTTCGGTCAACCTGAATACCATCAGTGGACACCACATGTCCCAGAAAATCCACAGTACTAAGCCAGAACTCGCACTTGGAGATTTTCGCATGAAGCTTCTCCTCTCTCAATCTCTGCAATACCACCCTCAAGTGCTGCACGTTCTCCTCCTGGCTACACGATTACACTAGAATATCATCAATAAACACGATCACAAAAGAATTCAGATACGGCCAAAATACATCATTCATCAAGTGCATGAACGCGGCTGGGGCATTAGTCAGCCCGAAGGACATAACTAGCAACTCGTAGTGCCTATATCTCATCCTGAAAGCCGTCTTCATAATATCTGAGTCCCTAATCTTTAGCTGATTGTAGCCTGATAGGAGGTCAATCTTAGAGAATACCCTTGCTCCCTGGAGCTGATCAAACAAATCCTCAATACGGGATAGTGGATACTTGTTCTTCACTGTCACCTTATTCAACTGCCTATAAGTCAATGCACATTCTCATTGTGCCATCCTTCTTCTTTACAAATAACACTGGTGCACCCCAAGGTGACACACTCGGGCGAATGAGCCCCTTATATAAGAGTTCCTGAAGTTGTTATTTCAACTCCTTTAGCTCCGCTGGTGCCATATAATAGGGAGGAATATAGATGGGCTGAGTGCTCGACACCAAATAATTACCAAAATCAATGTCCCTATCCAGCGGCATACTTGGCAAGTCCGCTGAAACACGTCAAGGAAATCCCTTACAATGGGAACCAAATCAAGCTTTGGAGCCTCGGCTTCCACATCTCTCATGAAAGCCAAATACGATAAACAACCATTTCTAACCATCCATTGGGATTTTAGGAAAGAAATCACCTTGTTAGGTACATAATCAGTCACGCCTCGCCACTCGATCCTCGGAATACCTAGAATAGCTAACGTAACTGCCATAGCATGACAGTCCAGAATAGCATGGTAGGGAGATAGCCAGTCCATACTTAGAATCACGTCGAAATCTACCATGCCCAATAGTAACAGGTCAACTCGGGTCTCCAGACGCCAAATAGTCACCAAACAGGATCGATATACATGATCTACAATAATAGTATCACCCACCGGGGTAGATACGTGCACAGGAAAGGCAAGACAACCACAGGCCGTACCCAAATGATGAGCAAAATATGAATATACATATGAATAGGTAGATCCCGAATCAAATAAAACAGAAGCATTCCTATAGCAGACTGAGATAACACTTGTGATGACTGTATCCGAGGCAATAGCATCCCTCTTATCTGGAAGGGCATAGAAACGAGCCTGACCAACACCAGTACGGTCCTCACCTCTGGGGCGACCTCTGGCTACCTGGCCTCCAACCCTAGCTGACTGAGTGAGAGTTGAAGAAACCGGAGCAGAAGACGAGTGTTGATCCCTCTGCTGAGACTGTCTGCTACAGAGCCGAGGACACTTTCTCCTCATGTGACCCAACTCATCGCACTCATAGCAATGACTTGGGGCTAGAGAAGGGGATTGATGAGAACCCCTCGCTGTAGATGAACCCTGAGCTGAAGGAGAAGGAGATGAGCTTTGAGCTGGGAGAGTACTCAGTTCAGGATGACTCTGGTGATGACCCCGATGGCCCCTGCGTGAAGAGGCTCCACTAGACTCTGTGTGTCCTGACTGAGGAGGCCTAAATGAATGACCTCTACCATGCTGGAACTAACCCCTAGACGGATCACCGCTAAAATTACCTAAACCTCGAGGCCTCTTGGCCTCCCTCTCCATACGCTCCTGATGACGATCTGTATCAATCAGTGAACCCCATCAATAACCTCCTCAAATGTAGCTGTTGTAGCCCTCTCTCTAGTCGTAAATATACGGATCGGATAGTTGAGGCCATCTGTAAACCTTCTGATCCTCTCTCTATCTGTCGGGATCATCCACATAGCATGCCTAGCTAGCTGTGTAAACCGCAACTCGTACTGAGTCACTGTCATATCCCCCCTGAGTCAACCACTCAAACTGATGACGCAGCTCCTCCCTGTGAGACTGGGGGGTGCATACTTCTCCAAATATACCTTGGAGAACTGCTGCCAAGTGAGGGGAACTTCCCCAATAAGCCTACGCCTCTCGAACTTTTCCCACCAAGTAAATGCAGCCCCTGTGAACTGGAAGGTGGTAAAAGCCACTCCACTAGACTCCAGAATACCTGCAGTACCGAAGCATACGCTGGCATTTATCCAGAAAATCGTGGGCATCCTCGCCCTCACCACCACTGAATGTCGGACGTTGGAGCCTACCGAACCTCTCCAAATGACCATGCTCGTCATCCGGCACAGCTGGAACCACATGAGCTGGAGCGGGTGCGACTAGCGCAACTGGAACAACCGGTGCAACTGGTACAACTGGAGAAACTGGCTGAACTAGAGCTACCTCAGGTGTCTATAAGCCCTGGACAACCTGCTCGGGAGTGCGAGCATCGGGGGTCTGATGACCACCCCCGATATGATAAGTAGACGCTGTTGTAGTGGCTGACACCGCCTGAGACAGGCCAGTGCAGACGGATAAGATCTGAGCCAAAGCCTCCTGAAGGCCAGGAATCACGATAGGCATTGCCGGTGCCTTAACAGGTGCTGCTGGAGCATCTATAGCTGGAGGCTGGTCCTAGACCTGGGCAGGTGGTGGGTCTGCAGGTGCTGCCCTTACTGGTCCGCCTCGTCCGGAACCACAGCCGCATCCACGGCCTCTAGCAGGTGGTATTGGTGGTCGTCCGCCACGTCCATTAGCACGGGTTCTCGCCATCTGCGAGAGAATAGAATACAAAAATTTTAGTTTTGACATTAAAGCTGCACGATAAGAATTTCAATTAAGAGAGTTGTTTCCTAAAAGTTCTGTTGCCTCCCGAGGATAGATACGGACGTCTACGTACCAATCCGCGAGACTCTACTAAACCAGCTCATGACTCGCGAGGCCTAGTAACCTAAGCTCTGATACCAACTTGTCACGACCCAAACCCGGCCGTGATGGCGCCCAACCATAACGCTAGGCAATCCTGACCAACAATCGCTCTCATTTCGATAGTAAATCTCAAGACCGACAATTTAAGGAGAATATAGTAATTTTAGAATAATAATCCAATATTATTAATAGGATAATATGGAAAGATACGAAAAACGATAAACACTCTCATAAGATCTAGGGTCATGAGTCTAGAGCCTCTAAAATAACTAGACAATAATATCTTAATGTCAATATATAAGTCTGGAAATGTATATGATAACAATCAAACTGAATTAGGAAGAGTAGCCAGGTCCTGCAAACGTCAAGCAGCTACCTCACCAACTCGGAACAAACTGCGGAGACAACATCTGATCGGCTAAGCATCCGGTGTACCTGAATCTACACACAAGGTGCAGGGAGTAGGGGTGAGTACTACCGACTCAGTGAGTAATAAGCATATAAAATTCCTGAAGGTAAGAAATCCACGAAAATGCCACAAAGCAAAGCTAAAACTAACAGTCTGAGAAATTAACTACGAGTTAACAACGAAGAAATATCAAATATATCATTCAAATATCATGCAAAGATGCAATGCAACGCACATGAATCCGCTGCGGTGTACAACCCGATCCATTTAACGTCGACGGCGCTCACTAGAGGTATGTACAGACTCCGGAGGGGCTCCTTCAGCCCAAGTGCAATATCATCCTATCACAGCTGCGGCATGCAGCCCGACCTATACTCAGTCCACAATATGCATATGAGTCACATAGCAGGTTCAGTTTATTTTCCGATTCCCAATTATTAAGAAGAATATAATTTAATTATTTAGTTTCCGAAAAAAGGTGACTTAGTATTTAATAACAGTGATTAAGCACATGACTGAGATCAATGATTATGAAAATCATGTTATCATACAGATATTCATCATAGACGGATGCTACAGATTGGCACAAGGCCCCAAACATGGCAATAAGCCCAGATATATTCACTACAGGGTGCGTATTAGCCACCATTAATTATACTTAGCTCTCGGGATGGACCAAGTCACAATCCCCAATCATATGCCATCTCGCACTTGCCATGGGGTGCGAGTCACGCCATAACATAGTATTACGATGTGATAAACCGGGATCTCAAACCCTAAGGCCATCATCTATACAAACTACTCACTTCTAACCGGTCGTAGACTGGTCCGCAATGCCTTTTCCTTTTGAATCTCCCTCTACATGCGTCGAATCTAGTCAAAATCACAATGAATACATTATTATAGGTTAAAGAAACATAACCCAATTGAAATTACTCGAAAAACACTAAAAATCACGAAGTTGGTAAAACCGGAACTGCGGGCCCACTTCTCAAAAAATTCCGAAAATCAAGTTAGTGGATTCCTCGTCTCACCACTAGTCTGTACATATAATGTTTGTCGAAAACGGAGTTCAAATGCCCCTTCAAATTCTATTTTTACATCACAAATTCTCAAGCTCCAACTTTACCCATTTTGGTAGGTTTTTACTGATTGCTACAATGATTTTGCCATAAACTCGAATAATTAGGCTAAGAAACTTACCTCCAATTGATTCTAGGTCAATCCCCTCGAAAATCCTTGCCCAAAGCTCGTGTGGGGGTTAACAATGGTGGAAATAATGAAGAAGTTCGCGGATGTTCTAATTATAAAACCCTTCTGTCCGCCACAGTAATTACTCTATGCAATCCCATCATCCCTATTGCGATCGCATAGAACAAATTTCATCGCCCCCATATTATATCTATACGAACGCACTACTGCCCCGCATTCGCGTAGACCAATGTCTAGACCCCCCTCAAATGTTGTATGCGTTCGCATTTCCCCCATGCGTTCGCATAGAGTAAATTCCAGCCAAGGACCCCAGGCACCAATACACTACTCGATCGCATGGCCTATTGTGCAATCGCATGCACAAAACAGGGCCCCTCTACCAACCTTCTATGCGATCGCATAGAGCAAAGTTTCTGCTGCAATTTTCTGATGCATTTCCTTATTCCAAATTTCCCGTTAGCCATCCGATATCAACCAGAGGCCCTCGGGACCTCAACCAAAAGCACATATACGTCCTATTACTTCATTAAAACTTGTTTGTAGCATAAAACACTATCATAAACATCAAAATTATCAAATTTTCACAGATTCAAGCCTAAGTTAAACTAAAACTTCCGAAACTTGTATTTGATCCAAAACCGACCTAAGCACCTCCGAATGACTTGAAAATTTGCACGTATATCTAAAATCTCCTAACGGAGCTACTGCAACTGTCAAAATTCCATTCCGACCAGAATTCGTCAAAATTCAAACTTAGTCAATTCAAGCATAATTCTACACCGGACCTCCAAATTCAATTCCAATTGTGCTCCTAAGTCATAAATCACCACCCAAAAATAGTCGAATCATCATAAATTCATTCGGAGCCCTCTAAATCATAAGTAAACATTCAATTGACTTTTCCAAATTAACCTTCTCATAAGGAGACTATTTGTCTCATTTCTAAACGAACTCTATCCGAATTACTTCAAATTCTCCAAACACATATAATGAAATATAAAAAAGCATAAAACGGGGAAAACGACTCACGTGACGACGGGTCGGGTCGTTACAGAGAGCTTCTTTGTCATGGAAATATATATATATATATATATATTTATATATATATATATATATATATATATATATATATATATATATATATATATATATATATATATATATATATATATATATATATATATATATATATATATATATATATATATATATATATAAGGAGAGGGGAAGAAAATAGTTCTGAGTTTAACGTCTCCAGCTCGACTTATTTTAAAATTTAGGCAAAAAGGATTGTTGAAGTCTGTTTGTCGATGAATATGCTAATATAAGGCTTCAAACGATGATTGTTTACTTTGAATTTGTCTCCCCCATCTGCATGTTGTACTTCAATGACACCATAGGGGGTCACTCCAGTTAAAGTATATGGTCCTGTCCAGCGTGACTTAAACTTTCCTGGAAAGAACTCAATCGGCTATTGTACAACAACACATGATCTCAAATTTTTTTTTATGGAGGATGAGCTTGTCATGCCATTTTTTTGTCTTTTCTTTGTACAATTTAGCATTTTCATATGCTGTAAGCTTGAACTCTTCCAACTCAGCAAGCTGCAGTAGACGATTTTTACCTGCATCGATTCGCTGACATTTATCGCAAGTGGATACATAATTCCTTGCATCTTTGAATAGAGTAGGCTAGAAAAATCCAACTTCAAGTACTTTAGTTGTCGTCCTTCTGCCTCCATATTGTCCTCCTGCAGCTCCACCATAGCAGTGACTTAAGTCATCTGCACGAAATTTAAACAAGTAAGAATCTTCCCAATACTAATGTCTTGCTTCTTTTTTAAGTTTTTTCTTTTGTTCATAAGAAAAATCTTTTGGAATCCATCCCACAGCCAAGTAGTTGGCAATATCAGTTGTAATGGATGTGACTGAAAATATGTGTTCATCAGGCAATTCCTCTTTGATATCTTTTATCTCAGCTGGAGGATTTTCTAGACGAGACAAATGATCAGCTACCTGATTCTTAGAATCATTTCGATCTTTTATTTTAATATCGAATTCTTGTAAAAGGAGTATCTATAGCAATCTGGGTCGAGCATCCTTCTTTGCTAAGAGTTACTTTAAAGTTGCATGATCAGTATAAATTGTAACCTATATTCCTATCAAATAGGAATAAAATTTGTCAAATGCAAATACTACTGCAAGTAGTTCCTTCTCAGTTGTAGCATAATTCTTTTGAGCTTTATTGAGGGTTCTACTGGCGTAATAAATAGGTCTAAAAATATTGTCTCTTTTTTGTCCCAATATCGCTCCAAATACTATATCACTTGCATCCCACATTATTTCAAAGGGTTGGATCCAGTCAGGAGAAGCAACAATTGGAGCATTAGTCAATTGTTTCTTACGAATCTCAAATGCTTTCCTGTAATTATCTGAAAATTCAAACTTCACATCTTTTATGATTAGGTTAGTCAGAGGTTTTGAAATTTTTGAAAAATCTTTTATAAACCTTCTATAAAAACTTGTGCCTTAAGAAACTTCTAATGCCTTTAACAGTGGTAGGAGGGGGTAATCTTGCTATAAGATCAATTTTAGCCTTATCAACTTCTATCCCTTTATCAGAAATTTTATGCCGTAAAACAATTCCCTCTGTTACCATGAAATGACATTTTTACCAATTAAGAACTAGATTTGTTTCTTCACATCTTTTAAGCGCCTGAATTAAATGATAGAGACAATCTTCAAATGTCTTACCAAAAAGTGTAAAATCATCCATAAATATTTCAAGAAACGTCTCAGTCATATTAGAGAAAATTGTCGACATGCAACGCTGAAATGTAGCAGGAGCATTGCATAGTCCAAATGGCATTCTTCGATAAGCATACGTACCTTGGGGGGATGAGTATATGATTTTTTCTTGATCTTCTAGAGCAATTGGTATCTGATTATACCCAGAATATCTATCAAGGAAACAGTAAAAACCATGGCATGCAACTCTTTCAGGCGTTTGATCAATAAAGGGCAAAGGAAAATGATCTTTCCTTATGGCATCATTGAGTCGTCTGTATTCAATACAGACTCTCCATCCCATGACTGTTCTAGTAGGTATGAGTTCGTTATTTTCATTTTTTATTACTGTCATACCTCCTTTCTTTGGCACTACTTGTACAGGACTTACCCATTGACTATCAGATATTGGATAAATGATACATGCTGCTAGAAGCTTCACCACTTCTTTCTTGAAGACTTCCTGCATTTTTGGGTTTAGTCTGTTTTGGGGTTGGACTATTGGCTTATAATCATTCTCCATAAGAATCTTGTGCATACAAATAGCTTGAGTAATTCCTTTGATATCAGCTATAGTCCATCCTAAGGTTGTCTTGTGTTTTCTCAAGACTCCAATCAGTTTGCTTTCCTGTTCTGTAGTCAAAGAAGATGAAATAATTACTGGAAATAATTCAGGTTCAAGAAACATATATTTTAAATAAGAAGGAAGTTCTTTGAGTTCAAGTTTTAATTGAACTCCTTCTTGTGAAACATTATCATTGTCGGACTCTTTTCTAGAATTTCAGCTTGTTCTCTAACTATGGGGTTATCATTACTCACGGTACCTGACCTAGCCAAACATCTCTCCAATGAATCGGTAATTAACTTATTATCTTTGTATTCGTGTACAAGGTCATCTAATAAGTGAATTTGAAAACAAGATGATGATTACTCATCCGCAGGAAACTTCATCATTTTTTGCATGTCAAAAAGTACACTTTCCTCATCAACTCGTAATATTAAAATTCCTTGATGAACATCAATAATTGCTCTCCCTGTTGCGAGAAATGGTCTACCTAAATTAATGGTACCTCAGTATTTTCTTCCATTTCAAGTACTATAAAATCTACTAAAAATACAAATTTGTCAACTCTGACAAGGATATTTTCAATAATTCCTTTTGGTCTCTTAGTACTTTGATCAGCTAATTGAAGAGACACTCCGGTATCTTTCATTTCACCAAGTTCTAATTTTCTGAAAATTGAAAAAGGCATTAGATTTATTAAAGCACCTGAATTACATAACGCCTTTTCAAAGTGAGTACTTCACACAGTACAAGGAATTGTAATACTCTATGGATCACCAAGTTTCTGAGGGAGCTTATTTTGAAGTATAGCACTACATTTTTCTGTAGGCTTAACCATTGAAAATTCTTCTAATTTTCTTTTACTTGACAAAATTTCTTTAAGAAATTTAGCATATGAAGGCATTTGTGTCAAAGCATCTGTGAAAGATATGTTAATGTAAAGTTGTTTCAATATATCTAGAAACTTTGAAAAATGTTTGTCTTTTCTATTTTCATCTTTTGGAAGAAAGGGAAGAGGTACAGAGTGGGGAATTGTTAATTCATTTTCTTGTTCATTTTTTCATTTATTCTTTTGTACTTTTGGAAACTTAGATTCTATTATATTCTCACCTTCATTTACCTTTTCCACTTCTTGTGGCTTTCCTTCTCTATCTGCATATCGCTCATCAAGAGATTTACCTGATCGTAGAGAGATGGCTTTGAGGTGTTCTTTTGGATTTTTCTCACTGTTGCTTGGTAGATCACTTTGAATTTGTCCAAACATGAGGGTTTCTAATTGGATTACCTGAATTTCCAATTTCTTGATAGTTGAATGTTGACTTTCAACCTTCTCTTCAGTAGCCTTAATGAATTTGTGCATCAGGTCTTAATGGCTTTGTTGATGAGCTCTTTGGGGCTGATACTGATATTGTTGAAAACTTTGTGGCCCTTTATTTTGATTTTGAAAACTAGGTGGTCCATGTACCTGCTGCTTTTGATTAAAAATCTTTGAGGATTTTCAGCACCATTATGATTACTCCATTGAAAACCTGGATGTTTTTGTGCCATGAGACTACCAAATGAGTAATTATTTCTATAACCAATAACATTTACCTGTTCCTCATTTTGTATTGGAGATTGACATTCATGATTTGGATGATCACCTTGACAAACATCACAATTCTCAAGTTGGGAGGATGTGTGAGCACCTACCTGAAAAGCCTCAACTTTTTATGTTAAGGTCGCAATTTGTTGTGTCAATGAATTCAAAGCTTCAACTTGATTTACTCCTCATGTTTTCTTGATAATCATTCTATCTGAGGTCCATTGAACATCATTTTCAGAAATCTCATTAAGCAATTGCATTGCTTCTACAGCAGTTTTTCCCATTATTGATCCTCCTGAGGCTGCATCAATTACATTTCTAGCAGAGGGTTTAATACAGTGATAGAACATATATAAAATGTTAGGGTCTTGGATACCATGATGTGGGCATTTTCTTAACATTTCTGCTAATCTTTCCCATGCCTGGTATACAGATTCAGAATCTGTCTGCATAAAATTATTGATTTCTTGCTTCACTTTAAATGTTTTTGCAGGTGAAAAATATTAGAAATTTTGGGTCATTTGGTCCCATGTTGTAATGGAAACTCTTGGTAGACTCCTTAACCATGTTTTGGCTTCACCTTTTAATGAAAAAGGACAAAGTTGCAACTTAATAGCATATGTTGTGATCCCATTATACCTAAAGTTTCAACTAATTCAAGAAAATCAATTAAATAGGTGTGAGGATCTTCACTTGCGTCACCGGTAAACTGACATGACTGTTGAATGGTTTGAATCAAACCTGTGCGGATTTCAAAATTATTTGCTGCAATTAGTGGTCTCCTCACACTTGATTCTCCTTCAAAATGATCTGGCCTTGCATAATCACGGAGTATTCTGTCACGTCGTAGAGCTACCTCATCAAACTGTTCTTCTACTTGATGTGGCGGGAGTTGGTCATTGAGTTCTTCGTTCTCCATTTCTTCACATGCTATACTTTGAGGAGATTATGTTTGTCCTTTCCTGTGCAATCGAAGAGATTTTTCAATTTCTGAGTCGTAATTCGCCAACTCTTTTGTTAAAGAGCGGGTCATAAACTACATGACATCCTTATAGTAAAGATTTTTTTATTTTTATTTTTGTAAAGAAAATCAAACTTAGTTCCTAAAATAGTAGTGGTAACACAAAACAAAAGTATATAAAAATTAAAATAGTAGTAGTACTTGATATAACTAGTGATATTAATTAAGAATAGAAAATAAAAAAATTTAAAAGAGCTACCTGATCCTAGAATAGTATGATATTGTAGAGTAAAATATAAATTAAAATGATAAAGAAAGAAAATGATACGAAAACAGTAAGTAGTATTATTATTAATAAGAGAAAACTAAGAAAAAAAATGTTACTAGTGTTAATAGTTACGGTAGTAACAAAATTTAAAAAAGATAATAATATTAATAATTATTATTAATAGAATAGTAAGTTCTCAAATTAGTAACAAAATAATTAATTTGAAGTAGATGTTGCCAATCCCCGGCAACGGCGCCAAAAATTTGACGAGTGTCTAGCGTGTATATAAATTAATACTCGTACTCTATCAAATTATAGAATAGAAAGATGTCAAACCCACAGAGATTGGTTTTATCTATTCTACAGATGTTTCTTGTTTTAATTACTATTTGAGAAAATTAGAAAGATTTGAGTTGTAAATTAACTAAATAAAAATGCATAAATAGAGCAGTAGTAAATAATTTTTTATTTTTCACAAATATTATTAAGGTGTTGGGATCTTGACTTCACTTAATATTTCTATTATATAGTAAAATTTATTATTCTTCAATTTCTATTTCTCAAAAAGGTATAAATGCATCACACAATTACAAATATATATTATTACTCAAGTTGAATAATTAATTGCTCTCGGTTATACAAATTGATCTTCAAAATAGTAATATTAAAGAACCAGAAATATATGATTGAACTAAAACATGCTCTTGATAGTAACTCCCTTTCGGTTACCCTACTTGTTATAATCAATTATTACACCATTCGCCTTTCTCGATTACAATAAGTGGAAAATTAATTATAACATAAAAGAGATAGATGTTACTGAATAAATTTTAACATTTATCAATACTACACTTAACTATATTATTTCTTCTGCCTTTCTCGATTACAGAATTAATAAACAGTTAATATGTAGTACAAGATAGATAAATGTTAATAAATTAAATAACCTCTAACTGTAAAAGCAGATAAACGTTAAATAAGTTCTAGCTCAAGCATGTGAATTTGAGGAATAATATCTACTATTATATAAAATATTAAGATCCGTCTTTCTCCCAACACAACAAAAGTTACTCCATATTGGAACTAGTACTAACCATGAAAATACTCTTGTCCATTAAATAAGAAAATAGAAAGAAATATTCAAGTAGAATAAGTTCTCATATTTAATTAAAAGCAGAACTAGAGTAATTTCCAATACTACAATTTATTTGAAACTAGAAATGAAGCAAGGGTAATAGCTAAGAGAAGAAAGGAAAAGAAGAAGCTCTCAAAGTATATTTTATGCCTAGCTCTCACCTCCGATAATTAGCTCAAATAAGCTTTATTTATAGACTTTCCCAAAATATGATAAATCTTGATGTAGCAAGTTGCAAGTTACAACTTGCAATTACTTTAGTTTGAAAATGGTTTTCACATTAGTCTTCAATCAAGTTGGCAACTTGCAAATTCTTGTTGTAAACTTGTGCTTCCGAAACTTCTTCCATCAATTTGGCAAGACTCATGTCTACTTCTTTTTCCTTTTTTTTAAACACCGTCAACTTATAAACTTTGCTGTTTGTGTCTAGATTTCAAAGAGGTCAATCATTTTTTTATTAGTTAATTATTTCCTGCAAAGGAAGTAAAAATATTCCTATTAAAAGTTAAAAGATAATAACTAAATTTATACAGGATATTTTCTTTTATCAGGAGCCAGCGACAGTCGTTCAGCTACAAGGAAGGGGCAAGGTTAGCACTTATCAAGAACAATACTAAAAAAGGAAGCGAAATGAAGAAACCGACGAAGAGAAATACTTACGTGCATGGTTCTACGCCTCTGGGAATCGAGTGGCATACACCACCAGCTGTTATGTCCTGATGTAGAAGAAGTTTTCATAAGTATGAGGCTCAATCGCATCATCCAACTCCGCGGTCAAGTCACCCACCCCACGGGGTACGACCCGAATCAGCGTACCACGAACCCTCTGAGGAGCGTAGAGGGTCAACACGTGCAGCAACGTGATCTCTTTCCGGGCCAGCTCGACATATTTGATAAGCATGGCAAAAAGCTTGTAAAAAATAGGAACGAGTTGGCCATGGCATACTCTATAGTAATTGCAAAAATCCACCACCAACATCGAAATAGGGATCCTAAACCCCAGCCTGAAAGTATAAGCGTAGAAAACGCAATACCCCATACGGTCTGTATGAACCCTCTCCTCAAGCCTAGCAAGAGATATATCAGCGAAACGGGGAATGCAACACTGCACCCGTAGCCGGCCAATACCTACTTCCCCCATTAGTGGGGCCTCATCCACACGATCTTCCCCCTCATCGGCGGTAAAATCAGTTGCCAGGTCTCCGGGCAAGGATAAAATATCGGCCACCGACGGTACTCCCCCAATTTCCGCCGATTGGGCGGCTCTCGCGGCGACAGATGATTTTCAGTCGCCGGAGCAAGGGTAGCATGAGAAATGCTTGCCATTTTTCGATATATAAACGGGAAGAGAATGAGATTCACGGAAAGAGAAGCGAAGATGGTGTCGAGCAAAGAACAACGACAAACAAGAGAGAAGATGTTCGACAATAGATGGAAACGTAAGAGATGAATGACACAACCCCTCATTTATAGGCAGCATCAGTGGCTTTTTCGAATTCCAATAACTATCATTAACTGCATGACCAACCATAAAATTGTTCGGCTCCACAGAAACGCGGGTCTTTATGATGAGCACCACGAAACGGCTGTTCACTCGCAAACTAACGCTTTACCTTCGAAACGGTTACAACGACATGAGGTTACCAAATAGACATTCCATACGCTTGTGAATTTCGGATGCCACTGAGTTACGTGCCAGGCACACCCGTACTCTTTTTCAGCCATACGACATACGTATCGACCATCTGAGATGAGGTCATCTTACAAGGCCGAGGTCATCGGAAGAATATGTCGCCCCGGACTGAAACTGTAATAACCATTCCATATATATATAAAAGGTGAAGGCCACCCACATTGTTAAGGCTACGACCATCTCCAGTAAATAAATGGCTAAGGCCGCCCACAGTGTTAAGGCTACGGCCATCTCCAGTAAATAAACGGCTAAGGCCGCCCATAGTGTCAAGACTACGGCAATCTCCAGCAAAGAAACAGATAAGGCCGTCTATAGAGTAAAGGCTATGGACATTCCCAACGTATAACTGGCTACGACCATCCCCAACATGCATGCAAACGATTCGATTACGGTCGAAACCACTCGTATGATCAAGGTCATCAATACAAAAAGGCCAAGGCCATCCACTTTGACGGCACGATCTCCCACATAAAAATGGCTAAGGCCGTTATTAACCTCAAACGGAACTACGCCCGGTAAAGTCCGCTCATCAAGCCAGGTCAAGGCCCTACCTCGATAAGCGGAGGGACTAACCGTATGGTTCAAAATATGACATCGAGAGAATTAACGAAATTAATTATATCCTAAGCCTATTCGAAGTTAATAAGTGATGATCGCTTATTAATCGTTGTGCCCAATCATCGGTTGACTCACTCGTTAAGGCTACGACCCATTCACCATCATAGGGATGAGACTTCAGCGTAGCCATGGCTATCGCTGCCAGCTCACACATCTTGTATTTATAAATATAAAAAGAAGGAGCCCTGGAAAGGGGGCTGCTTCTTCTTCTTCATGACGATTCTCAAGAAAAGAAATAATATCATTGTAAGCTCTGAATTTTTTCATGAAGAGGCAGACCAAAGTAGTATTATCAATAAAAGATCTCCACCTTCCTCTCTTTAATAAATAACATTTGTCTCTTGCATCTTTCATTTGGTCTTTTGATTATTACGATATGCTATGATTGACCCTTGATTTCTTTCGATTATTTTTAGATTTGTAAAGTGTATGATAACTTTGAGCTAAACAATTAGTATTTTCATGATTGCCACCATGTTGGCTAAGCTCAAGATTCAACCCAAGTTCAGTGGAACATTTCCCTTCTTCTCCATTTGACACTGCACAGAATTAATAACAAAAAGAAGAATGAGATAATAGAGATAGTAGAATTTGAAAGAATTTATCTTTTGGAAGAAAAGTGTACTATCATTAAAGCAGTCTTTCTTGCTAGCAATTTTCTTGGGAGGTGGGATTTTGAGGTCCATAGTAGACCAATATTTTGATATTTTATCTTCTCAACTTTTTGTTGATTTGAATATTCTCTTCTCATATTGTGGGTTTTGTGCAGATTTAGATAACATTGAAAGAAGAGGAACTCGTTGGCAGAACGTACTGCAAAGTCTTCTGACATAGTCAGAAATTTTGGCAGCTCCCATTTTTGGATTGTGGGCCGCTTAAATCAGCAAAAGCTATTAGCCCCTTTTTAGTAGAAAGAGTTTGCTAGTTCAAAATTGAACCGTAATGGTCAATCGAATAAAAAATATAGCTTAATTTGGGATAAATATAAAAAAATCAAATTTATAAGTGATCATTTAAAAATAGTTTACAGTTTCCAAAATTATCAAAATTTATTCATTTTTTTGGAAAAATAAATATGAACGAAAATACTGTTCAATTTCCGAAAAATACTCCAGCATAATATATTGGAATTTCAGTAAATCTAATATAATATTCTGGAACTCCAGTATATTAGCAAAGTATATTGGTCCAACATAATATACTGAAAATTTATACACAGGTGCACCCAACTCCAGTATATTATGCTGGACTGGTCTTTGTTGCAGCAAAATAATGGTTATTTTTTAATGACTTGGCAAATGGTGTCTATTTTTAAATGATCAATCCAAAAACTGGCTAGTCAGTACAATTTTAATCTTATTGGCTTATGATCTCGTGATAGCGTGGTAAAAGTTGGTGAACGAATTGAAATTTTATAATTAACGACTTAAAAGTTTGGAAGCGTATTACTTCATTTTATTATCAGATAAATTGTTAATCCGTTAATAGTTTTATTTTATACTTTTACCCTTATGTATATAAAATAATTTTTGAAACTCTAAGGCCTAAAATCTTAATCCCTAATTTATCAAATTTCAATTGCAGCCGATAAGCACCCCTCTTACACTGAGTCGTCTCTCTTTATTCTCTTCTCTATCACCTAAAGACTAAAATCCCTAATTAAAATTTCTCCCAAACCCCAATCTCGTCAGTCATCTCCTTCCTTATTCAAACCAGCTTTCTGACAGCACTTGCCAGATTGATTGAAATAATGTTTAGTTTCTTATGGTTGAGGTAGTTATAATTACCAAAAGAAAAAAATCAAAGGGTGTGGTAAAAAGAAGCAGTCTTTGTAATCTAGCACATGATTTATGTGGGAAATGATAAATTTTCAAGTTCTCTATTTCTTTTTTATTGTCTATTTGGCTTAGCTGATAAATCACCTGATAGTCGCCCGCTTAATCCGATACCAATCATCCAAATGTCTTATTAGATGGGCTAGTAGATTTGTATCGGGTAAATTTGGTTCCCTACGTCCTCATGCTATTTATGCACGTCCTTGGCATCAACGCCGGCTCAACTAAGGCCGACCCAAGTAAGGTCGCCTCCAGTAAGTGGACGGTCCGGGTGACACGACCCAGGACGATGTCGTTTGAAGCTCTGGCTCTTCAGTACACTGAAGCAACCAACTTCTATACTTTTCTTTGATTATTTCGAGGAAGGTCCCCTAATACATAACGGGGACCTCCCATTTGTAAAGGTTCATGTGTATTGTGCTACTCAGAATATACCTCTCTCTCTCTCTCTCTCTCTTGAGGATGGCTGTGAGTGTGCCACCATAAGCTTGAGCATCGACGAGCACGTTGTTTGTTCGTGTGACCTAGGGTTCATTATCGGCTGCAACATGGTCTGTTGTTGGTGCACATCTAGCGTTTTGGGGTGGCTTCTCAGCTAAACTACTCAGAGCGTTTGTCAACCACTCTTCCGGTAACCTCTTTAACTCTAGGGTGCTTCTTTAGTTGTAGATGTAGAACCCTCTCTTTCTCATAGAACCACCAGATCTTCAAAAGGGGAAGGTGAGTTTTCCACGTTTATCAGGTACTAGGGGTTGCGTGTAGCGCATCTCCTTCAGCAGCTGCATTGAGAGGGCCTATGAGATCGACTCTAACATCCACGATAGCTTTCATTCTTGCGCTGTTTTCAGCCATTTTGGGTTGTAGAAATTGGCTTTTGTAGGATCTCTAGAAGCAAACTACAACTTTGATTCACGAAATTTCCACAGACGTCGCCAATTTTTTTGGCTAAAAGTTTCTTGTTAAGCTCAAGAACAATCGAGAATAAGCAAGGGAGAGGGAGTGAGTTGTATATTCTCGGTAGCAAAATACACATGAGCCTTTACAAAGGGAGGAAGGTCCCCTTTATATATTAGGGGACATTCCTCGAAATAATCAAAGAAAAGTACAGAGGTTGGTGACTTCAATGTACGAAAGAGTCGGAGCTTCAAACGATGTCGTCTTGGGTCGTGTCACCCGAACCTTCCACTTACTGGGGTCGACCTTACTTGGGTCGACCTTAGTATAGCCGGCCTTGATGTCAAGGAAATACATAGATAGCATGAGAATGTAGGGAACCAAATTTGTCTGATACAATATTATAGTACCAAATAAGTTGAGTTGAATGTATGTAATTTTATTCATCGTATTTTTATTTTTTTTTGAATTGTTTATTTTTATGTTGATTGTCAGCGTGTCGTAACCCTTTTCCTATATTTGAGTTCGAGAGTGATAATATGAGCAAGTTAATGTGGACAGAGTTAATTCTTTTTATATACTATACAAATTATGTAAATAATAAATGTAAGTAGTTACTTGACAACTTACTACAACAAATTAAATTATATTAATAATATAAAACCTATTTACATTGTCAGTATATATAAATTAAATCTTCTTTCATGACTGACATATTTTTGGGTCAATATAAGTATGAATATCATGTAAAAAATTTCAAACTACTCATAAAATGAATTTAAGTTATATACATTAGTAATATAATTTTTGATATTATTAGATTATATTTTTTTTGTGCAAGTTAACTTTTATAATAAATTATTTATATTTATATTTTAGGATATCAATCAATGCAAAAATTAAATGAAGTTACTTGTCATTATCATTGACACAATAATAAGTACATAGAATTTAAACTACTTTTATACCAAACAAAATCTTCTTAGCTTCATCTACATTCGTTTTATCTTCGCCATTATTAAGTCAAACTCTAATCTATTGCCTTTCTTCGAAGTTTTACTTCTTGTTTTTTTAGTTCTCACTTTAATATGTGGAAATTGGAATATACTAGTAATATTTTCTTGAATGGTAGTTACTCGTTTTGTCACCGTAGTCCTCCAGTTTTACACAATCTTCTTTTCTCCTCAGAAATTGTACTAAAACAGTTCAATTGGACAATTGATGAAAAAGGGTACATATTTTTCATATAATTATAAAATAGAACTTTTCTAAATCTTAGCAGCAACTGCTGTTTTGAAGCTTCTTGCGAACTCAATAATCTTGGCACTCAAGCAACAGCTTGTAGAAGGTAAAGTTTCGAATTTTCCTATATGGTTTTTTGTAATTTGCCAAATTGTACTTATTGTAGTCAATTTCTCAGTTTTATACGTAAATTGCTGGTGGATATTGACATACAAGTGTTTCGTCTGCTGCTTGCTTCCTGTTCGAAGAAAGTCCTAATAGATGTTAATGTTGTTAGAAAGTAAATATCTTTGCTCTTTGAATCGTCTCTGACTCTAATATTTGCTTGGCTATTTCTCTTTTTTGGCTTTACCTTTATCTTGCAACTAAGATTTCTGAATTTTGCTTTTGACTATAAATTTTCATTTCAAGTTTCCCTTGTGTGTTTAACTTAATTTTCTTTTTGAATAGAGAAGCCTTAAATAGTCAATGCTACTTTTTTTTTTGTGTTGGGAAAATAAACAGTTCAAAATGGAGTAACGTGGTGAGCGTGGATTCATATAGCCGACCCAAACTTGTTTAGGATTGAGGCGTAATAGTTGTCGTTCCTGTAAAATAAACTTGCGATGATTAGGAAAAAAAACCTTCCCTTATTCAAATCTTTTGAGTAAACTCTGTCTTTTCTTTTACACCTCTTCTCTTTGATCAGTTCAGAAGACTGGAGCAAAAAGGTTATCTATAACACTTCTCTCACTATATCTATTGAGTAACAAATTCTATTGTTGAATAATTCTATTTTTCTAAATAAACCCAACCCCTTCCCCCTCTTTTATCCCAGCTTATAAGGGGAATAGTCCTTTTGAGAGCTGAAAGCAAATCATTGCTAGTTACTTTTGTTTTCATGAAGCAGGGTTTGCTGGTGCAAAAAATATGTCATTGAGGTGGTGGGTCACTTTTAATCACCTAAATCTTGTACTCAAATTTTGATTACTTGCAATTTTTGATGTTTCAGTCGTACAATTTACATGATGGCAAAGAAAGCTGAATATGTGTTCCTTGAAGAATGGCTATGCACCAGCAGTGGCACCCACGAGAATATGACGTTGAGACACCCTTCTTCGACATCAGCTCAAACTATCATCCGGGCATGGGCTGATCTTAGGGACTCCCTTCAAAATAAGTCATTCCATTCAAATCACCTCCAATCTGTAAGGACACTCGTCAATGCACAGTTCTCTCTTTATATTGCTGATCCACAAGCAAAGCTTCTTCTATCTATTTTGTCCTCACAAAAAGTCTCCCTTCCGCAAGAATCTTATCCTTTATTTGTCAGACTTCTGTATATTTGGGTTAGGAAATCATCTAGACATTCTCCTGGGGTCATTGATTCAGCGGTGGAGGTCCTCTTGCACCTTTTCTCTGGACATATTCATTCGAACAACAGCTTACCTTTCTTCTCTGAAGCTGTTCTCCTCCTTGGTGCTCTTTCTTTTGTACCTTCAGCATCCGAAAAATCTAAAACAGCCTGTTCGAAATTGCTCTGCCAGCTCCTTGAAGAAGACTATAGATTGATCCGCTTGTCTGAAAGGGCAATCCCGATTGTTCTTGCAGGAATTGGCTATGCTTTATCTTCTTCTGCGAACATTTATTTTGTTAGAGTTCTCTGTTGTTTAATGGAATTGTGGGATAAAAGTGATGGTCCGTCTGCTAGTGTGTCTAATGGGCTCATGTTACTGCATCTAATGGAATGGAGTTTTTCAAATTTTGTCAATTCCCACTCTGCAGACAAGATTGATCTTTTCAGTAGAGAGGTATTGAAGAATACACGACCAACATTCTCTTTGTTTGCTGTAATCATGGCTGCTGCTGGAGTATTAAGAGTCATCAATAGATCTGAACAGAAAGCATTAATGGAGTTAAAGACTTCTGCAGAGGGACGGATCGAGATTATTGCGCATGGTTTAGTTTCTAGTGCCAGAGATGCTGATTATGCTACCGTGGAGCGAAGAAACTCCTTTTTGTTACAGTGTCTATCATTAGCTTTATCTAACAGTGGTCCATTTTCTTACCAAGCTCATGTGTTTCTATGCCTCACTACAGCATTGCTGACTGAAATCTTCCCCTTTCCACGTATTTATGTCAAAATCCACGAATCAACTTCTGGAAACTTGGTGGGATTAGTTCTCAATGAGGTCCAGCAACATCTAGACAGCATTATTTTTAAGGAAGCAGGGGCCATAACTGGTGTTTTTTGCAATCAGTATGTCTTGGCAGATGAAGCAAACCGAAGTGCAGTAGAGGATATCATATGGAATTACTGTCGGGATGTCTATATGTGGCATCGGCAGGTTGCTTTGATGCTTCGAGATAGGGAGGAAGCGCTATTAGG
Organism: Nicotiana benthamiana; assembly: GCA_034376525.1. Classification (NCBI taxonomy): domain Eukaryota; kingdom Viridiplantae; phylum Streptophyta; class Magnoliopsida; order Solanales; family Solanaceae; genus Nicotiana; species Nicotiana benthamiana. The sequence goes on along the minus strand of CM067332.1, from coordinate 128,214,792 downwards.
GAATCTGGAAAAAATTGCCGAATCTGCTTTCTTCATGGTTGTGTTCTTTGCCTTGGCAGTAACAAAGCACAAGTTAGGTTTAGGTGCTCCCCAAGAAATCCAAATGGGACTTTCAATGAGGATATTGGTTGCATTTTCTTGTATGGAATATTTTCGCAGAATGCGTTTGCCAGAGTATATGGATACGATTAGAGCAGTTGTTACAAGGGTTCAGGAGAATGAATCTGCCTGTGTCTCATTCGTGGAATCTCTTCCATCTTATGATGATTTGACAAACCAAGCTGGTTGTGAATTTTGTTTTCCTGCACGTTTCTAATTGTTAGATTGTTTGCTCTATTACAGTCTTTCACAAAACATTACCTTTTTTCCTTGCAGTACCTACTTGCTTTCAGAAAAAGGAATATATGTGGACTACTGATGAAGTGCAGACTGCTCGGATAGTATTTTATCTGCGAGTAATCCCAACTTGTGTAGAATGTATACCAGCCTCTGTATTCCGCAAGGTGCTGGCTCCAACCATGTTCCTGTATCCTGCATCTGATGGATAGAGCTAGAAACAAGTAGGAAAGCTAAAACCTGGTTGAATTTATGAAAATTTCCTTAAATACGTTTAACCAGATACATGGGGCATCCAACTGGAAAAGTGGCTAAAGCCTCACACTCAGTGTTTGTCGCTTTCATGTCCTCTGGGACGGATGCTGACCTAGATGAAAGAGTTACATTGAAGGAGCAACTTGTATTCTATTATGTCAAGAGATCTTTAGAGGTAATAAAAGTTATCAATGTTAATCGCTGTGATGCTTGAACTTGCTTTCTGATTTAACTGAAAGTTTAGGGATACCCTGGGATTACTCCTTTTGAGGGACTCGCTTCTGGAGTTGTTGCACTGGTTAGACATCTGCCTGCTGGAAGCCCATCTATATTCTATTGCATCTCCTGTCTCATTGAAAAAGCTGATAGCCTTTGTAGTTCTGTCAATACTACTCCAAAAACTAACTTGTGGAAGAGTTGGGATGGAGAGTTGGAGCCTTTCAAGAAGATGTTGGATTTGCTTTTACGTCTCCTTTCTCTTGTTGATATACAGGTAAATGGCAATAATGTTTGACTTCAACTGGGCAACCTAATGCTAGGCAGTTATAAGTAAATCATAAGAGACTTCATGCATTTTATTGATAGCAAATACTCAATGTGAGTGCTACTTCACCTTAACATTTAACTTCTTGTTTCTTCGTTCATTTGAAAATTTTGGTATTTGGAATAAATTGTAGGAGCACTTCCTTGAATTAAGATAGAATCTTTCTAAAATGGAAAAAAGAAAATGGAGAGATGCTTCAACTATGCAAATGCTGATTTGTCTTAGGTTTCCTAGCCATGGTTTATGCCTACCAACATAATGTGCTTGAAAATGGCAAATAATTTTTTTTTTGCTCTCAGGTTCTGCCTAGTTTGATGAAGTTATTGGCACAGTTGGTCGTTAGATTACCTTCAAATGGCCAGGATATGATTCTCAACGAGTTATATCAACATGTTGCCGAATCGGATGATGTTATACGGAAACCGACATTGGTTTCATGGTTGCAGTCTCTGTCTTATCTTTGTTATCAAAATACTAGCAAGAAGACACCAAAAGGGGTTGCACAAGTAATACATTCCATGTCAGGGACTACGGACTCATTAAGCATGAATAAAATCTCTGCACGTCTATAAACAATTGAGGTATCCTATATATCTGACTCTCATTACTTGTGCTTTCGTACTCCTTTAAGCTGCAGCTTGCCTTGGTTTTGGCTCCGGTGAAAATGCTTTGGGCCAAGACAAAGGCACATCTGTTGAGAAAGTTCTTTTTTTAAGAAAAAAAAAAAAATCTGTTGAGGAAGTTGCTAGACTTGCAATCCACATATTTGGACTGGGTGCATACCCTTTAACTGCAACACGGGAAATTTTCACATTATTAATAATTTACCTTATCAAAAAAATGTAACTGCAACACGTTAGTCATGATAGATAGTTAGCTGTATTTATTGTAGCTATAGCCTTCTTTGATACCCAAAGCTAACCTATAAATCATCTGAGAGAGAATTTGTGCACTATTTGATTTAACCGCCAGTACAACTGTTTTCTGAGTATTTGGCTTTTCTCCTCATACACAGAGTGATAAGTTTTTCGGCCGGTATTTTGTGAGGGATCAGTGCCGAAGTTATTGATATTCGGGTTTAAATTATATGGAAGTCATTGACTCAAACTGTTAATTTCACCTTGGTGTACTTTTAGTAGAGATAATTTTAGCTTTGGCCTATTTACCTGAAGTTGGTGATGCTCCCAAAATAAGAGCACATGTTCACAATGAATCATTAGTCCCTTGAGGTTTCATGACATGAATAAAACACACAATCGTGGACATTGATTATGCAGGATTAATGCTCACCGGAAATTTTTAAGATATGGTGAATTGCAGAAGATTTTGGCTTCTTTAATCTGATGAGAATGCTCATTGTCTGAACTGCATTGACTTGCAATATTGTGCATAAAGGAGTATTAGGTTTTATTGCATTGTTGGTTTTAACTGGTATTACCGGGAGCAATTAGGGAATAATGCTGACTACTGATTGATTTCTCTATGTAGCAAGAAGCAATGTACAGTTACTTACAAGTTACAATTATAAATTTCACACAGGAGTGAGGATTATGGATTGTGTTTCTTATATTCTGCATTTGTCCTTCATGCCTATGTGTTTCTTGAAGTTATATTCTGCATATGTCCTTCATGCCTATGTTTTCCGGATCCTTTCCATTCTTGAAATTTCGACTCAGAATTATCGGGATCTGTTGCGAGTCATATGTTCACCATTTAAATCCAGAGCAAATTCAAAATTCAACACAAAGGGATGAGTTCTGAGTGCTGCCTCCAGATCAGTTTCTGTGGACCCATAAACCTGTGTAAAATGCGTTGGCTTCTGCCCGTGGCTGCATTCCTTGAAGATTTATCCTTTGTTCATGAAGACTTGTGTGCGCTTTGAGATGGTTCAGACACACACTTGACCATCAGATTCAGTTCAGCAAGAGGAAGTATGCTGCAGGGTGAAGTGGCGGTTTCTCCTTTATACCAACTTCTGGCTGAGGAAACTGCTCCGTAACTTGTTCTTGGACACGTGATCAGACTCTCATTATCTCGCCTACTACTTGTTTTGGTATTTATGTCTGGATTGTGAAGCAGCTATGTCATTGCTCATTCCGCAGTGGATGGTGGCCTCTCTTCCTCCAACAAATTAATGCAGGAATAGATTGAAAATGTTTTAACATAGACATCATACGACTTATGAACTATACTGTTTTCTGTTTGATTATTCTGAATTAGGAATATTAGTTTGGCAGCAGAAATTGTTTGCAAACATTATGAAGCGGTTCTTCCCTCAGCTCACTGTTGTTGTAGGACACTGGAGGCTTTCAGAGGCATAGGCTTAATTGGCTTTCACTTGGTGTATATATCCCTTTGCTCTTGAATATATGCCCCAATACCGAATTCAATGTTCGTTTTGTTTAGTCTTTCCTCCAATTCTCATATTTGTGTGTGACCGTATTTTGGGTGTCATGTCCCTTTACAATTTTGAATTTAAGAAAAAGATTAATTATGTGTAAACTATAGATCTTTTACGTGTAAAAATAATTTTTCATGTGTAAAAAAAGGTAGGGTCATAAAACTAAAAACAATTTTGTAAAGAGCCAAAAGATCAATTGACCCGTATTTTGGCAAGAATGACATTTTATGAAATTTTGTGAGTTTAATAATTTTGTTGTTAGAAAAAATGAATTTGACAATTTTTCTGCAAGTAGATTACTCTCTATTTCAAAAAGATTGTCACTATTTTCTTATAGTCCGTTTCAAAAAGATTCGCATATTTTTTTTATTATAGTCAAACAAATGCTATGGCTTGTTAAAGGCTATAAGTTTCAAAGTTTTATATTCATAAAAATATTATGATATATTTAAGATCGTAAGTTTAAAATACTTTTCTCTTTTTATTAGATGGTGTCAAGTTAAAAGTAGGACAAATAAATTAAAATGGAGGGAGTGCTAAAGTTGAGTGATCTTCTATGTAATTAACCCCTTATTCATGCCAGTGTAGTGAGATTTTTGAAGTTTTTATTAATTTTGGTAAAAGGAAGCATTTTTATTTTATAAAGGTTAAGCGTTTTTTTAGCAAATTACACTACTATGCAGACTGCCTAGTAGCTATTTTATTAACAATAAAAAGAAGGAAAAATAAAAAGACACAATGGAAGAGCACATTAAGGGAGCAAAACTACAATAGTGTTGCCTTTGTTGCCTTGGCTATATAATCATTGTAACACTCTTCAAGTTTATAAAAGTTTCGAGACACGTTATACATATAATTGGATATACAATTAGAAAATTATTAATGATTTTACTATTATTAATTATTAAAAGTGGGTATCTTTAATTATTAGTTTTAAAAAAAGTGAAAGGAACTTAACGCCCAAAAAAGGGCTATTAAAAAAATAAAGGCTTTAAGCGTTAGAAAAACATATCCACGATTCTTCAAAAAGGGTAAAGGTTTTTGCCTGCTTAGACGGAAAAAAAAATAGAACACCAAGTTCTGTTTGCTCACGAACCAGAGCACACGGGCAACGAATAAAAATTCTAGGGTTCTTCGTAACTCACTTATTCGTGAAATCAGGTGCGTAAAATCTCCTATTGTCAATTATCCTATAGTAGCAATATGTAAGATTGAACAGTTGATTCCCTTGTTCCTCAATATCATCAATAAATTTCATAATTAGGTGTAGTACTTTAAAATTGATTAAAATGCACTGGTTGTTATAGAATCGATTGTTTGACTGGTGTTAATTGGACTGGGCCTACTTATTGGCTCGAGAAGTTTTTATGTGAGTTGATATAATCCTTTACTAAAGTGGTTTAACTCACAAAAGCACACATACAAGGTGTTTGATGAATTGCTTAAAAGAGTTTATCTTTATTTAATTAGATTGAGTGAGTACCCATTAATTTATAATGGTTCTAGCAAAAGTTTAGAGGATCTATATGATATATGCGCCGAAATTTTTAGATTTTTGTGTTATTTTTATATGCTAATTTCATATTGAAACTTTATGAAGAAGAAATAATCTTTAGAAATATCCTTATATGTTTATTTCATTCTTATGTCATGCTTTATATTTAAAGACACCAACATGAGCATGTACATAATGTTCTATAAAGAAAAGGTTTAGACTTGAAAAGTCATAAGAAGAAGTTTTAGAAAGAAAAGATTTTTAGGGAGTATCCTTTATTCTGAGAAGTGGTCATCGTCCAGGCTGAGGGTCCTAACCAAGGCGTTGACTTCCTGAAACTACTTGTGCCAAAGTAGGGAGCACACACGCCGAGGGTCTCGTTGATGAGAATTTACTTAGCCATGCTAAGGTATAATGCATGAGTGCTGAGAACCATGAAGCGAGTGGCACCTCGTGGATTGTGCCAATTCAATCAGGTTGGGATCGAACCCGTGCCGATCACACGGTGATTGAGACAGAATCGGGATAGTTGGAACTCCCACAGTATAAAGTGAAGTATTTTTTTAGAGAAAGAAAAAGAAAAGAATTTCTTTTAGAATATTCATAAATTGCTATTATGCAATTATTTTAGAATCATTCTTATAATCCTTATGTTTTACATGCATCTAGAATTTTGCTCGTAATGTATATGTTATTAAAGTTTCTCCCCCTGTTGTTGAGACTCACTGAGTACAATGGATGGTACTGACGTTCTCTTTTGGGAACCTACATTAGCCTGCGGTACAATACAGGAACCGAAATTGCAGGCGAGCATGCTACGAGTTAGGACTTCCTTCCCTTCTAGTGATATTGGTGAGATCTGCTTTTGTTCGTGGAGTATTCTTAGAGTCATTTTCACTTAGCTATTTCTTTGTTTATTTAGAGAACTGGCCAGGAAATCTCATGTGCTGATTAGTGCGTCAGTTTATCATAGAGGCTTCATAGACATAGTCATTGGGTTAAGATTCAGGTGTTATTTGATAATAACTTAGCTGTAATTCAGTAGTTACTACTAATAAAGCTTTGGACTTGATTTATTTAAATATTTGAATTAATCAAAACTATTTGGTTAGAGTATTGCTTTGTTGCATATAAAGTTTGGAGTTATAATAGGTTTGATAAGCAGAGATGGTTCGCTCGGTCTGTTTAGTGATCGAGTGCCTCTCTCGGCTTGTTCAGAAAATGGGTCGTGACAAACTGGGTATCATAGCCTCTTATTTATGGCGTCCTAGGGTTCTACGAAGCCGTATTAGTAGAGTCTTGTTTATGGGTATGAAGCGTGCCAAACTTATAAACAGGAGGCTACAAGCATTTAGGGAAAATCTCTTTTTTTTTCATACTTTAGATCGTGCAGTAGTGCCTACCTCTAAGAAATTATCTAATGTATTCTTTTCTCCAAAACTCGCAGAATAGCTCGTACTCGCAACTCTGACACCGACACTCAGGATGTTGCTCAAGAAACTATTGCTACTATAGTGGCTCAAGGCATAACTAAAAAGGCTCGAACTTAGAAAAGGAATGGCAAATCCACAAGGGGGTTCAAGTACCCTAGGTTGAACATGAAAAAGGGGTGGATCATGATGAGCAAGTACCTCAGGATCCAACGCCAATCCCAACAGCAGCTCCAACTCAGACAACTATATACCCAGAGGTAGGTCAGATGTTAAATGTAGTCAACAGTGCTATGGAGATGTTTAAGGCCTTTATGGCCAAACAGAACGAGAAAAGAGATAAGATTCCACCTCAAACAAATAGGCAGAACAATTCTGAGTCCTCAAGAGTGAATGAATTTCTGAAATTGAGTCCTCAAGTGTTCCATGGTTCTATAGTTGATGAAGATCCAATGTTATGGATGGAGGGTGTTAAGAAAGCCCTCCGCGTGATGAAAGTATTTGATGACAAAGCTGTGGAGCTGGCTGCTTACCAGCTTAGAGATGTGGGAAAAAGAGAGAGATGAAGATGATGGTCCACCTACTTGGGAAGAATTTGAAGAGGCCTTCATAGTTAACTTTATCTCAGAAGAGGATAGAACAGCTAAAGCTACAGAGTTCGAACAGCTCAAGCAAGTGAATAAAAGTGTGCAAGAGTACTACATGGAATTCATAAGGTTAGCTTAGCATGCTCTTCACATGGTTAAGACAGAAAAAAGAAAAGATTCGTAGGTTTGTTGGCGGTTTGGCTTACCACATTAAGGATACGACATCGGCTGCAGCAGTAGGAATACAACTTTTTCATCTATTGTGGGGTTCGCCAAGCACTTAGAAAAAGACAAACAACAAAGTAGAGAAGAGAAAGAGCATAACAAGAAATCCCAGACAACGGACATGTTTAATGGTACATCCAGCGTAGGCGGAAGGGATTTCTCGAATAAGGAGTCATTAGGACCAGCTCAGTCCAGTCATCAGTCAGGTGGTGGGTCCTCTTTCAGACGTACTCAGAGTTATGGAAATTAGTCTCGCCAGAATCAGAATTTTATGACATCATCCTCACATAGCCAGAGTCATGCTGAGCAACATTCACACCTGCAAGGTATTTGTGGAACATGTAAGCGGCAACATTCAGGTCAGTGCAAACTCGGATTTCATGGTTGCTACCATTGTGGGGAAATTGGTCATATAAAGACCAACTGCCCAAAGTTGCGACGTAATTTTAGTGGTGGATCAACTCGTCCTTCTAGTTCCTCAGCTACCGCACTTGCACCACCTCAGGCTCGTGGTTCTCATAATTAGGCCAGGCAGGGGGCAAGCCAGGTGTAGATCGAGTTACTTAGGGAGGGGGCAACCTTATTTGTTTGCTACACTTGATCGTCAGAGTGAAGAGGCATCTGCAGAAGTTATTATAGGTATACTTTTAGTCTGCTCACATAATGCTTATGCCATAATGGATCCAGGTTCAACATTTTCATATGTAACTCCATACATTGCAATTAACCTCGGTCTATAACCTAAACAACTTAGTGAGCCATTCCTAGTATCTACTCCAGTTGGCGAGTCAGTAAAAGTCATAAGAGTCTATAGAAGTTTTATAGTTTCAGTCCAAGGTTGCAACACCAAGGCCGATCTCATAGAATTAGAAATGGTGGATTTCGATGTAATCATGGGTATGGATTGGTTGTCTTCCTGCTATGCCATGTTAAATTGTCATGCTAAGATAGTCAGGTTCCAATTTCCAAATGAAGAAGTCATAGAGTGGAAGGGTAGTTCAGCATTGCTTGTAGGTAAGTATATTTTCTTACCTTAAGGTGCAACGAATGACCGGTAAGGGGTGTCTCGCCTACTTGGACAACATTATTAATCCAGAATCAGAACCACCATCTCTTCAGTCAGTTCCAGTTATTAGAGAATTCCTAGAAGTTTTCCTATATGACCTTCCCGGACTTCCTCCCGAAAGAATCATAGACTTCAGCATTGATCTCATGCCAGGCACTCAGCCCATATCTATACTTCCTTATAGGATGGCTCCAGCATAACTTAATGAGTTGAGAGAACAGTTGAAAGACCTTCTTGACAAGGACTTCATCAGGCTGAGTGTTTCACCATGGGGTGACCCTGTCCTGTTTTTCAAGAAGAAAGATGGGTCTCTCAGAATGTATGTCGACTATCGGCAGTTGAATAAAGTTACCATTAAGAACAACTACCCACTGCCAAGAATTGATGATTTATTTGATCAACTTCAGGGTGCAAAGTAATTTTCAAAAATAAACTTGAGGTCGGGGTACCATCAGTTGAGAATCAAAATAGAAGATATATCTAAAATAGCCTTTAGAACTCGCTACGGGCACTATGAATTTTTAGTGATGTCCTTCGGGTTGACAAATGCTCCAGGTGCATTCATGAACCTTATGAACAGAATTTTCAAGCCATTCTTGGATACCTTTATTATTGTGTTTATAGATGATATTTTAAGAGCAAGGAAGATCATGCAGAACACCTCAGAATAGCCTTAAGACCTTGAAGGAGAATGAGTTGTATGCCAAGTTTTCAAAATGTGAGTTCTGGTTGCAGTCAGTGGCATTCTTAAGCCACATGGTATCTAGTGAAGGAATAAAAGTAGACCCCCAGAAGACAGAATCAGTCAAGAACAGGCCTAAGTCGACAACGCCAACCGAAATCAGGAGTTTCTTGGGGTTATGTGGCTACTATAGAAGGTTTGTTCCTTACTTGCAGCTCCATTAACTAAGTTGACTCAGAAAGCAGTTAAGTTCCAATTGTCAGACGCTTGTGAGCAGAGTTTTCAAGAGTTAAAGAAGAGGTTATACCACTGCACTTGTGTTAACCTTGCCGGCAGGCTCAGGTGGTTTCACAGTGTATTGTGACGCCTCCAGGTTGGGCCTTGGTTGTGTTCTTATGCAAAATGGAAAAGTTATCGCTTATGCTTCCAGGCAGTTAAAGAATCATGAAAAGAACTACCTCACACACGACTTGGAGCTTGCATCAATGGTGTTTGCATTAAAGATATGGAAATATTACCTTTATGGCGAGCATTCTAAAGTGTTTACAGACCGCAAAAGCCTCCAGTACATTTTCAAGCAAAAAGAACTAAATTTGAGACAGAGAAGCTGGCTCGAGCTATTGAAAGACTATGACATCAATATCCTTTATCACCCCGGCAAAGCTAATGTGGTAGAGAATGCACTTAGTAGGAAGTCAATGGGCGTTTTGGCCCATGTTCAGAACAAAGGGAAGGTATGCATCAAAGCCCAAAAAACCCAACATATACAAAGAGCTATTTTCATCCCTACTCCTAACAAGTGAAAGTTGTTGGCACCCACCATATCTTTGGGTCGAGAAATTCAAAAACTTGCAAATGATGGAATTAGATTGGATGAGACCGAAGAAGGAGATATAACTGCTTATGCCTTAGCGCAATCCTCCCTTGTTGCGCATGTTAAAGCTAAGCAAGACAAAGATCCGTACTTACTGAAATTAAATGAAGGAGTCAGAAACAAAAAAATCACTGTTTTCACTCTAGGAAGTGATGGAGTTTCGAAGTTGAATAATAGATTATGTGTGCTTGATGTAGGTGGTCTTAGGAAGGCCATAATGGAGGAAACTCACAGTTCGAGGTACTCTATCCACCCATGTGCTACCAAAATGAATTTAGATTTGAAAGAGTTGTATTGGTGGAAAAGCATAAAGAAACAAGTAGCACATCATGTGGCTAAATATTTAAATTGCCAACAAGTCAAAACCGAGCATCAGAGGCTTGGTGACCTAGCTCAAGACATAGAAATACCACAATGGAAGTGGGAGATGATTAATATGGATTTCGTAGTACGTGTTCCTCCCACGTACCGTAAACCTGATTCAGTTTGGGTTATTGTAGACCGACTGACAAAGTCCGGCATTTCCTATCAGTAAAGACGACAGATTCCGCAGATCAGTATGTGCAGTTGTAGATCAAAGAAATAGTCCGATTGCATGGTACTCCAGTTTCAATCGGATAGAGGCCCTCAGTTCACAACACATTTTTGACAGGCATTTCAGAAAAGATTAGGTACCAAGGTCAATTTAAGCACCGCTTTTCATCCACAGACTGATGGCCAGGCAGAAAGGGCCATTTAGACTTTGGAAGATATGCTGCGTTCGTGTGTTATAGATTTTGGACGTAATTGGGATGATCACTTGCCACTTATAGAATTTTCTTACAATAACAGCTATCAGACCAGCATCGGTATGGCTCCTTATGAAGCGTTGTATGGGCGGAGATGTAGGTCTTCGGTAGGTTGGTTTGAACCAGCAGAGGTGTCGTTGATTGGTCTAGAGTTTGTTTGTGAGACCTTGAAGAAATTTCAGCTAATTAGAGAAAGACTTAAAGCGGCTCAGAGTCGTCAAAAGTCTTATTCTGACAAGAGGCATCATGAGTTAGAATTCATGGTTGGTGATAAGGTATTTTTGAAAGTTTTACCGATGAAAGGAGTTATGAGGTGTGGAAGAAAAGGAAACTTAGCCCTAGATTTATCTGACCTTATGAAATTCTAGAAAAGAACGGAAATGTGGCTTATAAGCTAGCGCTACCCGTTGAGATGTCCTCTGTTCATCCTCTCTTTCATGTGTCTATGCTTAGAAAGAACATTTGTGATGAGTCGCATATAATACCTGCCGATACTATAGAAATTAAAGAAAGCTTAACTTACGAAGAGGTACCTATAGAAATTCTCGATAGACAAGTAAGAAAATTGAGGACAAAAGATTTAGCATCGGTAAAAGTTTTATGGAGTATTCATGATTCAAAAGAGGCTACATGGGAAGTCGAGGAAGATATGAGAAAGCAATATCCATATTTATTTGAGAAAAAAGGTATGTGAACCTAAGTTTGGTTTGACATTTATATTTCATTTATTAAATACAAGTTAGCAAGTGTTTCTGTCATTCCTAGATTATATTTAGTTGTTGTAGTAATTTAGTTTATGCCGTTGTATATTTAATTCATTAAAGTAATTTACTTGTGCTAAAGTTGATGTGCTTTAGATTCTTGTTAGTTATTGTAGTACCTCCTTGCCGGAGTGTGAGTAATTAATTTATGAGTTGTGTATGGTGTCTAGGAATGGCCTATTATTGTATATTTGGTTGTTGTTGACATAATCGTGGTATTTGTGACATGGATACTTTTTTTTTTGGATTGTCAAATTTACAAGGGGAACTCTGCCGAAATTTTTAAAAATTTAGGGAGTTAGCCAAAATTTTGAGTCCCTTCGAAGAGTTAGTAGTACTAAGAAAAATTTAAGAGGTTCAAGGACCTAAGGGATGATTGTTAGCTTAAGAATATGGGCCTAGCAACGTTCGAGGACGAATGTTTTTTAGGAGGGAAGATTGTAACACTCCTCAAATTTATAAAAGTTTCGTAATACGCTAACTACAAAACTAAATTATTACTATATATATATATATATATATATATATATATATATATATATATATATATATATAATTGGATATACAATTAGAAAACTATTAATGATTTTGCTATTATTAATTATTAAAAGTGGATATCTTTAATTATTAGTTATTTTAAAAAAAAAGGAAAGGGGACTTAAAGCCCAAAAAAGGGCTATTTAAAAAATAAAGGCTTTAAGCCTTAGAGAAACAGACCCACGATTCTTCAAAAAGGGTAAAGACTTTTGCCTCCGTTAGACGGAAAAGAAAAAACAGAACACCGAGTTATGTTCGCTCACAACCAGAGCACACTGGCAACTAGGGGTGTGCATTCGAATCGATTTATCGATAAATCGAATCGATTACTTGTTATCGATTTATCGATATCGGTTTATCGATTTCGATTTTGATTTCAAAATTTTCCTTATCGAGTTATCGATTTCGATTCTGTCCTTTTCGGTTTATCGGTTTATCGATAAGCCGATAGCATACACTATTTTTTTAATTTTTTATATTTTTTTTAAAAAAAATTTTTACCCTTATTTTATAATACCATTTCCATTACCCTAAGTCCCTAGCGCTATTATTTCCTCTACCACACTTAAGGAATGATCATATTTAAAGCTCAAGGGAATAAAGTTCAAATTAATGGAAAATAAAATTAGCCGTGATGATATATTTTATTTTTTTATACCGTTGCAGTGTTGGTGGCATACATTTGATCCCTTACTTTAATTTCGTTTCATGTGCTCGTTGACACAATATTTATGTTATAAATGATGCTCTTCGTATTTTAGCTTCTTTTTGTCCATATTAGTTAGGTGTGCTTGTAGCGATATACTTTTTGTGGAATCCCGAAAATTTTCTTATTGGTGTAATCGATAACCGAATCGATAATCCCCAAAAATCGATAAATTGAAATAAAAAAAGTCGAAACCTTATTGAAACGATAACGATAAGCATATGTTCAAATCGAGAATCGATAAATAATTATCGATAAGGGTCAAAATCGAATCGATAAATCGAATGCACACTCCTACTGGCAACAAATAAAAATCCTAGGGTTCTTCATAACTCACTTATTCTTGAAATTGGGTATGTAAAATCTCCTATTGTCAATTACCCTATAGTAGCAATATGTAAGAATTGAATAGCTGGTTCCCTTCTTCCTCTATATCATCAACAAATTTCACAATTAGGTGTAGTATGTTAAAATTAAATAAAATGCACTGGTTGTTGTAGAATCGATTGTTTGACTGGTGTTAATTGGACTGGGCCTATGTATTGTATCGAGAAGTTTTGAGGTGAGTTGATATAACCCTTTACTAAAGTGGTTTAACTCACAAAAGCACGAATACAAGGTATTTGATGAATTACTTAAAATAATTTATCTTTATTTAATAAGAACGAGTGAGTACCCATTAATTTAGAATGGTTCTAGCAAAAGTTTAGAGGATCTATATGATATATGTGCTGAAATTTTCAGATTTTTGTGTTATTTTTATATACTAATTTCATATTGAAGCTTTATGAAGAAGAAAGAATTTTTAGAAATATCCTTATATGTTTTATTTCATTCTTATGCCATGCTTTATATTTAAGAACACCAATATGAGCATGTACATAATGTTCTATAAAGAAAAGGTTTAGACTTGAAAGTCATAAGAAGAAGTTTTAGAAAGAAAAGATTTTTGGGGAGTATCCTTTATTCTAAGAAGTGGTTATCGTCCAGGCCGAGGGTCCTGACCAAGGCGTTGACTTCCTGAAACTACTTGTGCCAAAGTAGGGAGCACACAAGCCGAGGGTCTCGTTGCTGAGAATTTACTTATCCATGCTTAGGTATGATACATGAGCGTTGAGAACCATGAAGCGAGTGACACCTTGTAGATTGGGCCTATTCAATCAGGTTGGGATCGAACCCGTGCCGATCACACGGTGACTGAGACAAATTCAGGATAGTTGGAACTCCCAAAGTATAAAGTGAAGTATTTTTTTAGAGAAGGAAAAAGAAAGGAATTTCTGTTAGAATATTCATAAATTGCTATTATGCAATTATTCTAGAATCATTCTTATAATCCTTATGTTTTACATGCACCTAGAACTTTTGCTCGTAATATATATGTTATTAAAGCTTTTCCCCCAGTTATTGAGACTCACTGAGTACAATGGATGGTACTGACGTTCTCTTTTTGGAACCTACATTGGTCTGCGGTACAATATAGGAACCGGAATTGCAGGCGAGCTTGCTACGAGCTAGGACTTCCTTCCCTTCTAGTGATATTGGTGAGCTCCGCTTTTGTTCGTGGAGTATTCTTGGAGTCATTTTCATTTAGCTATTTCTTTGTTTATTTAGAGAATTGTCCAGGAACTCATGTCCCGTGTAGTGCATCAGTTTATCAATAGAGGCTTCATAGACATAGTCATTGGGTTTAGATTCAGGTGTTATTTTTATAATAACTTACCAGTAATTCAGTAGTTACTACTGATAAAGCTTTGGAGTTGATTTATTTAAATATTTGAATTAGTTTGGAGTTATAATAGCTTTGACAAGCAGAGATGGTTCGCTCGGTCATGTTTAGTGATCGGGTATCGGTCACGACTTGTTCAAAAAATGAATCGTGACAATTATCCATGTGCACCTCCATCGCCTCAGGATAACTGCCTCATAACGGCTGCCGGCAAAATCTCACGAGGGCGAATGATGTCATAGCCATTTGAATACTTCCCAAAGATAGGACATGTAGTTACACGCTTAGGTAGACCTAAATTTCGCTCACCAACCAAAAATGAAAAAATAAATGATACTCATTTTCTTTCGCAACAAACACAACCTTAATAAAGAACCAATAATATCTTCATTTCTGTTCACTTTCTTTCTTCTATCTATCAAAAATCCTCTACTTTTTAGTACGGACAATCTTCCATAGCTGCTAAAATCCAGCCATAGGAACGCGACAAAAGTGAGGGATGTGTACATTAGAGAAGAGAGGCAACATCTTCCTCTTAACCTTAACTGGCACCGATGAGCACCGTTTACATCCCAAGCTTATTGACTCCCTCGCCGCCGCTCTCCGCCGTCTCCGATCTGAATCAGTTTCTTCATCTTCCGCTCTGATTACCACCGCCCAAGGTAAATTCTTCTCCAATGGTTACGATCTTAAGTGGGCCTTAGTCGACAAAGCTCGCCCGCAACTCATGTCTAAGAAACTCCGCGCTCTTGTCTATGACTTAATCACCTTGCCTATGCCCACAATTGCTGCTGTCACTGGACACGCATCTGCTGCCGGTTTAATCTTCGCCCTTTCCCATGACTACATTCTTATGCGTAAGGATCGAGGGTTTCTTTATATGAGTGAGCTCGATATTGGGCTTAAGGTTCCCATTTGGTTTTCGGCTTTGGTAAAGTGCAAAGTTGGGTCGCCGGCGGTTTGGCGTGAGGTGGTGTTGAAATCGGCTAAGATGACGGCAGAGATGGGAGTTGAAATGGGGATCGTGGATTCGGCTCATAGTGGAGCAGAGGAGACTGTGGAGGCAGCTGTGAGGTTAGCTGAAGAATTGGTGAGCAGAAATTGGGATGGGAATGTGTATGCTGATTGTAGGAAAACGTTGTGTGTCGAGCTACTAAATTCTCTTGGTTCCGACGAGACTGTGGGAGATTATGGCGAGGAGGAGAAGCCAAACAAGACTCTGTCAAGGCTGTGACTGGGGCATTGGTGCATTCTTACATATATATATATATATATGGACTGATAAGTTTTCTTGCCAGTATTTTAGTTGAGATAATTTAGCTTTGGCCTATTTATCTGAAGTTGTAATATATCCAAAATAAGAGTACATGTATTTGATGATATGAGTTGAACCTAAAGAAACAAGTGGGGGTTTATATTGCCGAGTGCCGACCCCAACTTGTTTGGGACTGAGGCGTAATGGTAATAGTAGTTGTTTTGTTGTCCACTGATAATGATTGGTTGCTTGACAAATACAAGTTACAATTATAAATTTCATGCAGGACTGAGGATTATGGATTGGCTTTCTGAAATTATATCCTGCATGTTTCCTTCATATCTATATTTTCTGGATCCATTTCCTTCTAAAATTTCCACTCAGAATTATCAAGATCTGTTACTACTTACTACTGATAAGTTCACTGTGGCAAACCAGGCAAATTCACAATCAGCATCAAAAGGGTGAGTTCTGAGTGCTGCCTCCACAATCATCATTTTGTTGTAAAATGTGTCAGCTTCTCCTGGTTGCTGCATCCGGTAAAGACTTACCATTTGGTCATAACTTGTGTGTGCTTTGAGATGGCATGGATACTAACTTCAACGTCAGATTCAGTGTAATGAGGGAAGAGGAAGTATGCTGCAGGGTGAAGTTGTTTCTTTTATACCAGCTTCTCCCTAAGGAAATTGCGCCTTATATTGCTCCTGGACACTTGGTTAAGGCTCCCATTATCTTGGCTCGTTCTTGCTTAACTTGGTGTTTAAGTCTAGATCATGAAGCACTTTTACCATTGCTCATCCTTTAGTTGATTGTGGTGTCTTTTCCTCCAACGAATAAACGCTGGAAAAGATTGAAAATGTTGTAACATAGACATCATATGACTTCTGGACTATACGATTTTATGTTTGATTATACTGTACTTATGAATAAATATTAGTACTATTTTGTTAGCAGAAATTGTCCACAAACGTTGTGAAGTTTTCTGCCCTCAGCTCACTCTTGTAGTAGGGGACTGGAGATTTCAGAAATGTCTATTTAGTTGGCTTTCCCTTGGTGTATATAGTATTTGTTTGCTCTTGAATAAATGTCCCAATACCGAATTCAGTAAATATTGACTCATTTTCTTTCGTCTTTCTCCGATGCTAATATTTGTCACGACCCATTTTCTAAACAAGTTGGGACCGACACTCGATCACTAAACATAATCGAGCGAACCATCTCTTACTTATTCAATCTATTATAGCTCTACACTTTATATGCAACAAAGCGATACCCTAACCAAATACTCTTGATTAATTCAAATATTTAAATAAGTCAACTCCAAAACTTTATTCATAGTAACTACCAAATTATTGCTAAGTTATTATAAAATAACATATGAATCTCAACCCAATGACTATGTCTATGAAGCCTCTACTGATAAACTGACGCACCGCTCAGGGCATGAGATTTCCTGGCCAGTTCTCTTAATAAACAAAGAAATAGCTAAATGAAAATGACTCTAAGAATACTCTACGAACAAAAGCGGAGCTCATCAATATCACCGGAAGGGAAGGAAGTTCTAACTCGTAGCCTGCTCGCCTGCAAATCCGGTTCCTAGGTTGTATCGCAGACCAACGTAGGTTCCCAAAAGAGAACGTCAGTACCATCCATTGTACACAGTGAGTCTCAATAACAGGGGGGAGAAACTTTAATAATATATGCATTATGAGCAAAGGTTCTAAATGCATGTAAAACATAAAGCTTATAAGGATAATTCTAAATAATTGCATAATAGCATTTATGAATATTCTAAAAGAAATTCTTTTCTTTTTCTTTCTTGTAAAAAAAGTTCATTTTATACTTTGGGTGTTCCAGCTATCCTGACTTAATTCTGTCTCAGTCACCGTGTGATCGGCACGGGTTCGATCCCAACCTGATTGAATAGGCCCAATCCACGAAGTGCCACTCGCTTCATGGTTCTCAGCGCTCATGTATCATACCTTAGCATGACCAAGTAAATTCTCAGCAACAAGACCCTCAGCTCGTGTGCTCCCTACTTTGGCACAAGTAGTTTCAAGAAGTCAACGCCTTGGTCAGGACCCTCAGCCTTGACGGTGACCCCTTCTCAGAATAAAGAATACTCCCCAAAAATCTTTTCTTTCTAAAACTTCTTCTTGTGACTTTTCAAGTCTAAATCTTTTCTTTATAGAATATTGTACATGCTCATATTGCTGTCCTTAAATGTAATGCATGTCATAAGAATGAAATAAACATATAAAAATATTTCTAAAGATTCTTTCTTCTCATAATTTTCAACATGAGAATAGCATATAAGAATTAACACAAAAATCTGAAAATTTAAGCAAATATAGCATAATAGATTATCTAAAGTTTGCTAAAACAATTCTAAATTAATGGGTACTCACTTGCTCTAGTTAAATAAAGATAACATCTTTTAAGCAATTCATCAAACGCCTTGTATGCGTGCTTTTATGAGTTAAACCACTTTAGTAAAGGGTTATATCAACTCACCTCAAAACTTCTCGAGCCAATACGTAGGTCTCAGTCCAATTGATACCAATAAAAGAATTGATTTTACAACAACCAGTGTATTTTTAATCAATTTTAAAGTTTCACATCTAAACATGAAATTTATTGTTGATACAGAGTAAGAAGGTAATTAGCTATTCAATCTTACCTATTACTACTGTAGGTAATTGACAATAGGGGTTTTACATACCTGAGTTCAAAAATAAGTGAGTTATGAAGAACCCTAAAAGTTTTCGCGCGATGAGCAATTCCTGGCTGCCTCTGTGCGTAAGGCTTTAGACGTTGTCTATGCCTGAATAAACAGAGTATTGCTTTAAGGCTTTAAGCATTTGCTTTGTGAATAATACACGTTTCTTACCCTTTCCAAGGCTTTAAGCCTTTTTTTTTTGGCCTTACTAGTAGTTATTTAAATGTGTGTTTATATATATATATATACATATATATATACATATATATATATATATATATATATATATATATATATATATATATACTATAGACAAGAAAAACAATAATAATAAATTCTATAATTATCGTATCTCGAGACTTATATAAATTTGAGGAATGTTACAATCTTCCCTCCTTAAAAACGTTCATCCTCGAATGTTGCTAGGGCCTTATCCTTAAGCTAACAATTATCCCTTAGGCCGTTGAACCTTTTAAGTTTTCTTAGCACAACTGGACTTTCCAAAAAGATATCCCTGTCACAAATACCACAATTACATCAACAACAACCAAATATACTATAACAGGCCATTAATAGGCATCATATGCAGCTCGTAAATTAATTACTTGCACTCCGACAAGGAGGTACCACAATAACTAACACGAACTTTAGCACAAGCAAATTACTTCAATGATCAAAATAATACGGTATAAACTAAATTGCTACAACAACTAAGTATAATCTAGGAAGGACATATATACTTTCTAACTTATGTTTAATAAATGAAATATAAATGCCAAGCCAAACCTAGGATAACATACCTTGTTACCCAAATAAATAGGGATACTTCTTCCTCATATCTTCCTCGACCTCCCACATAGCTTCTTTTGAATCATGATTACTCCACAAAACTTTTACCGATGCTAAATCTTTTGTTCTCCACTTCCTTACTTGCCTATATGGAATTTCTATAAGTACCTCTTCATAAGTCAAGCCTTCTTTAATTTCTATGGTATCGGCATGTAATATATGCGGCTCATTATGAATGTACTTTCTAAGCATATACACATGAAAGACAGGATAAACAGAGGACAACTCAACGGGTAGCGCTAGCTTATAAGCCACATTTCCTTTCTTTTCCAGAATTTCATAAGGTCCGCTAAATCTAAGGATAAGTTTCCCTTTATTACCAAACCTCATTACTCCTTTTCTCGGTGAAACTTCCAAAAACACCTTATCACTAACCATGAACTTTAACTCACGATGTCTCTTGTTAGAATAAGACTTTTGACGACTCTGAGCCGCTTTAAGTCTTTCTCTAATTAGTTGAACTTTCTCCAAGGCCTCACAAACAAACTCTGGACTAATCAACGGCATCTATGCTAATTCACATTTGCGAACTATTCTTCGCATTTGCGATATCTGCTTTTTCTGCTTGCCTTCGCAATTCCCAAGAGTTGGTCGCATTTGCGACCCCTGAGGGCATTGCCCAGATTTTTCCTTTCTTTTTTAGCTTCTTTTTGACTTGTTCTCACTTGGTTTCTTTGCCATCACTTCTAAATCACATACACCTTGTAAAATAGAAGTATTTGACATTAAATACATGATTTTATCACTTTAAACATAGCAAAGTATAGGTTTAAAGGCAAGATAAGTCGGTAAAATACCAACTTATCACACCCCCAAACTTGAACTATTGCTTGTCCTCAAGCAATAAAAACAATAAAATCTCTTCCCAAGTGGCTAAATCAACCTCGCACTCTTATCACACCAAGCCAAAAAGAAGGTTTACTTTAAGTATAAATGCATGACTTCGATTGGTACCAACAATTACTCCAAACCAACCCACTGGAGACCTACAGCTCCGCCCATACAACGCTTCATAAGGATCCATACCAATGCTGGCCTGATAGCTGTTATTGTAAGAAAATTCTATAAGTGGCAAGTGATCATCCCAATTACCTCCAAAATTTATAACACAGGCATGCAGTTCGATAGTCTAAATGGTCCTTTCTGCCTGGCCATCGGTCTGTGGATGAAAAACAATGCTTAAATTGACCTTGGTACCTTATCTTTTCTGAAATGCCTGCCAAAAGTGCATTGTGAACTGAGGGCCTCTGTCCGATATGATTGAAGCTGGAGTACCATGCAATCAGACTATTTCTTTGATGTACAACTAGGCATACTGCTTTGCGGAATCTGTCGTCTTTACTGCTCGGTCTACAATAACCCAAATTGAATCATGTTTACGGTATGTGCGAGGTAGACCTACTATGAAATCCATCACTTCCACTATGGTATTTTTATGTCTTGACCTAGGCCACCAGGCCTCTGATGCTCTGCTTTGACTTGCTGACAATTTAAACATTTAGCCACATGATTTGCTACTTGTTTTTTCATGCCTTTCCACCAATACAACTCTGTCAAATCTAGATACATTTTGGTAGCACCTGGGTGGATAGAGTACCTCGAACTATGAGCTTTCTCCATTATGGCCTTCCTAAGACCACCTACATCAGGCACACATAAGCGTTCATTCAACTTCAAAACTCCAGCACTTCCTAGAGTGAAAGCAGTGATTTCTTTGTTTCTGACTCCTTCTTTTAATTTCACTAAGTACGGATCTTCGTCTTGCTTAGACTTAACATGTACAACAAGGGAGGATTGCGCTAAGGCATAAGCAATTATATCTCCTTCTTCGGTCTCGTCCAATCTAATTCCATCATTTGCTAGTTTTTGAATTTCTCGACCTAAAGATCGCCTTTATTCTTCAAGATGGGCCAAAACGCCCATTGACTTCCTACTAAGTCCATCTGCTACCACATTAGCTTTGCCCGGGTGATAAAGGATATTGTTGTCATAATCTTTCAATAGCTGGAGCTACCTTCTCTGTCTCAGATTTATTTCTTTTTGATTCAAAATGTACTGGAGGCTTTTGTGGTCATTAAACACTTCAGAATGCTTGCCATAAAGGTAATGTCACCATATCTTTAATGCAAATACCACTGCTGCAAGCTCCAAGTCGTGTGTGGGGTAGTTCTTTTCATGATTCTTTAACTTCCTGGAAGCATAAGCAATCACTTTTCCATTTTGCATAAGAACACAACCAAGGCCCAACCTGGAGGCATCACGATACATTGTGAAACCACCTGAGCCTGTCAGAAAGGTTAACACATGTGCAACGGTCAACCTCTTCTTTAACTCTTGAAAACTCTGCCCACAAGCGTCTGACCATTGGAACTTACCTGTTTTCTAAGTAAACTTATTTAATGGAGCTGGAAGTAAGGAAAACCCCTCCACAAACCTTCTATTGTAGCTAGATAACCCAAAGAAACTTCTGATTTCGGTTGGCGTTGTCGGCCTAGGCCAGTTCTTGACTTCTTCTGTCTTCCGAGTGTCTAATTTTATTCCTTCACTAGATACCATGTGGCCTAAGAAATCCACTGACTGCAACCAGAACTCACAATTTGAAAACTTGGCATAAAGTTCATTCTCCTTCAGGGTCTGTAAGGCTATTCTGAGGTGTTCTGCATGATCTTCCTTGCTCTTAGAGTACATCAAAATATCTTCTATAAATACAATAATAAAGGTATCCAGGAATGGCTTGAAAATTCTGTTCATGAGGTCCATGAATGCAGCTGGAGAATTTGTCAACCCGAAGGACATCACTAGAAATTCATAGTGCCCGTAGCGCGTTCTAAAGGCTATTTTAGATATATCCTCTTTTCTGATTCTCAACTGATGGTATCCCGACCTCAAGTCTATTTTTGAAAAGTACTTTGCACCCTGAAGTTGATCAAATAAATCATCAATTCTTGGAACTGGGTACTTGTTCTTAATGGTAACTTTATTCAACTCACGATAGTCGACACACATTCTGAGAGTCCCATCTTTCTTTTTGACAAACAGGACCGGGGCAAACCACGGTGAGACACTCGGCCTGATGAAGCCCTTGTGAAGAAGGTATTTCAACTATTCTCTAAACTCATTAAGTTCTGCTGGAGCCATCCGATAAGGAGGTATAGATATGGGCTGAGTGCCTGGTATGAGATCAATGCCGAAGTCTATGATTCTTTCGGGGGGAAGTCCGGGAAGGTCATCTGGGAAAACTTCTAGAAATTCTCTAACAACTGGCACTGACTGAAGAGCTGGTGGTTCTGATTCTGGATTAATAATGTGTTCCAAATAGGCAAGACACCCCTTATTGATCATTCATTGTGCCTTAAGGTAAGAAATAAACTTACCCACAAGCGATTATGAACTACCCTTCCACTCTAAGACTTCTTCATTTGGAAATTGGAACCTGACTATCTTGGCATGCCAATCTAACATGCCATAGTAGGAAGACAACCAATCCATGCTGATAATCACATCGAAATCCACCATTTCTAATTCAATGAGATCGGCCTTGGTGTTACGGCCTTGAACTGAAACTATACAACTTCGATAGACTCTTATGACTTCCACTGACTCGCCAACTGGAGTAGATACTAGGAATGACTCATTAAGTTGTTGAGGTTCTAGACCGAGGTTAATTGCGAAGTATGGTGTCACATATGAAAATGTTGAACCTGGATCCATTATGGCATAAGCATTATGTGAGCAGAGTAAAAGTATACCTGTAATAACTTTTGCAGATGCCTCTGCACCATGACGATCAAGTGTAGCAAACAAACGGGGTTGTCCCCCTCCTCGAGTAAATCGATATGCACCTCTGCTTACCCCCTACTCGGTCTGATTATGAGGACCACGAGCCTGAAGTGGTGGAACTATGGTAAATGAGGAACTAGAAGGAAGAGTTGATCCACCGCTGAAATTATGTCACAACTTTGGGCAGTTGGTCTTTATATGACCAACATCTCCACAATGGTAGCGACCATGAAACCGAGCTTGCACTGACCTGAATGTTGCAGCTTACATGTTCCACAAATACCTTGCTGGTGTAAATGTTGCTCAGCATGACTCTGACCATGGGAGGATGATGTCCTAAAATTCTGATTGTGGCGAGACTGATTTCCATAACTCTGAGTACGTCTAGAGGAAGACCCACCACCTGACTGATGACTGGATTGAGCTGGTGCTAGTGACTCCTTATTAGAGGCATCCCTTCCGCCTCCGCTGGATGTACCATTAAACCTGCCCGTTGTTCGGGATTTCTTGTTATGCTCTTTCTCTTCTCTCCTTTATTATCTGTCTTTATCTAAGTTCTTGGCGAACCCCATAACAGATGAGAAAGCTGTCATTCCTACCGCTGTAGCTGATGTCGTATCCTTAATGTGGTAAGCCAAACCGCCAACAAACCTGCGAATCTTTGCTTTTTCTGTCTTAACCATGTGAGGAGCATGTTTAGCTAACCTTATGAATTCCATGTAGTACTCTTGCACACTTTTATTCCCTTGCTTGAGCTGTTCGAACTCTGTAGCCTTAGATGCCGTATCCTCTTCTGGGATGAATCTAGCTATGAAGGCCTCTTCAAATTATTCCCAAGTAGGTGGAACATCATCTTCATCTCTCTCTTTTTCCCACATTTCAAACCAAGCGTCAGCCACATCTCTAAGTTGGTAAGCAGCCAGCTCCAAAACTTTGTCATCAAATGCTTTCATCACTCGGAGGGCTTTCTAAACACTCTCCATCCATAACATTGGATCTTCATCAACTATAGAACCATAGAACACTGGAGGACTCAACTTAAAAAATTCATTCACTCTTAAGGACTAAGAATTGTTCTGTCTATTTGTTTGAGGTGGAAGCTTATCTCTTTTCTCGTTCTGGTTGGCCATAAAGGCCTTAAACATCTCCATAGCACTGTTGACTGCATTGAACATCTGACTCACCTCTGGGGATATTGTTGTTTAAGTTGGAGTTGCTGTTGGGAGTGGCGTTGGAACCTGAGGTACTTGCTCATCATGCTCCACCCCTTCTTCATGTTCAACCTGGGGTACTTGAACCCCCTTGTAAACTTACCCTTCCTTTTATGAGTTCGAGCATTTTTAGTTCTACCTTGAGCTACGATAGTAGCAATAGTTTCTCAAGCAACATCCTGAGTGTCGGTGTTAGAGTTGCGAGTACGAGCCATTTCTGCGAGTTTTGGAGAAACAAACACATTAGATAATTTCTTAGAGGTAGGATCTACTGCACGATATAAAGTATGAAAAAATGAGATTTTTCCTAAAAGCTTGTAGCCTCCTGTTTATAAGTATGGCTTGCTTCATACATATAAACAAGACTCTACTAATAGGGCTTCATAGACCCCTAGGACTCCATAAACCTGAGGCTCTGATACCAAGTTTGTCACAGCCATTTACTAAACAAGCCGGGACCGGCACTCGATCACTAAACATAATCGAGCTAACCATCTCTGCTTATTCAATCTATTATAGCTCTACACTTTATATGCAACAAAGCGATACCCTAACTAAATACTCTTGATTAATTCAAATATTTAAATAAGTCAACTCCAAAACTTTATTCATAGTAATTACCAAATTATTACTAAGTTATTATAAAATAACATATGAATCTCAACCCATTGACTATGTCTAAAAAGCCTTTACTGATAAACTGGCGCACTTCTCAGGACATGAGATTTCCTGGTCAGTTCTCCAAATAAACAAAGAAATAGCTAAATGAAAATGACTCTAAGAATATTCCACGAACAAAAGAGGAGCTCACCAATATCACTGAAAGGGAAGGAAGTCCTAACTCGTAGCCTGCTCGCATGCAAATCCGGTTCCTACGTTATACCGCAGACCAACATAGGTTCCCAAAAGAGAACGTCAGTACCATCCATTGTAGTCAGTGAGTCTCAACAACATGGGGGGGGGGGGGGGGGACTTTAAAAATATATGCATTATGAGCAAATGTTCTAAATGCATGTAAAACATAAAGCTTATAAGGAAAATTCTAAATAATTGCATAATAGCATTTATGAATATTCTAAAAGAAATTCTTTTCTTTTTCTTTCTTGTAAGAAAATATTTTACTTTATACTTTGGGAGTTCCAACTATCCTGACTTGATTATGTCTCAGCCACCATGTGATCGGCAGGGGTTCGATCCAAAACTGATCGAATAGGCCCAATACACGAGGTGCCACTCGCTTCATGGTTCTCATCGCTCATGTATCATACCTTAGCATGGCTAAGTAAATTCTTAGTAGCGAAACCCTCGGCTGGTGTGCTCCCTACTTTGGCACAAGTAGTTTCAGGAAGTCAACGCCTTGGTCAGGACCCTCATCCTGGACAGTGACCCCTTCTCAGAATAAAGGATACTCCCCAAAAATCTTTTCTTTCTAAAACTTCTTCTTGTGACTTTTCAAGTCTAAATCTTTTCTTTATAGAACATTATGTACATGCTCATATTACTGTCCTTAAATGTAAAGCATGACATAAGAATGAAATAAACATATAAAAATATTTCTAAAGATTCTTTCTTCTTCATAATTTTCAACGTGAGAATAACATATAAGAATTAACAAAAAAATCTGAAAATTTAAGCACATATAGCATAATAGATCATCTAAACTTTTGCTAAAACAATTCTAAATTAATGGGTACTCACTTTCTCTAATTAAATAAATATAACATCTTTTAAGCAATTCATCAAACACATTCTATGCGTGCTTTTGTGATTTAAACCACTTTAGTAAAGTGTTATATCAACTCAACTCAAAACGTCTCGAGCCAATACGTAGGCCTCAGTCCAATTGATACCAATAAAAGAATCGATTCTACAACAACCAGTGTATTTTTAATCAATTTTAAAGTTTCACACCTAAACATGAAATTTATTGTTGTTATAGAGGAAGAAGAGAATTAGCTATTCAATATTAACTATTACTACTGTAGGTAATTGACAATAGGGGCACTACAAGAAAAAGCCTTATTTACGACCAACATTTAGGGACGAGTAAATAATCCTGTCGCTAATAATATATCTATTGGGACAAGATTATATTGTGGTCCTTAATTCTTTATGTTTTTGTGAAGGTAATAAATCTGGTCCCTAAAAGAAATAGTAACTGGTCCCAAAATAATAATTTAGAGGCAAAAGTATGAGAGAGTCCCGCCAAATCTTTTACCAAAATATTAAAAAAATATTTTTTTCTAAAAATTAGGCGCCAAACTAAAAACTAAAAGGTTTTAACTGTTATAAATACACTTCTATTTAAGGTGAATATCTTTAATTAGAGAGATTCTAGAGTCCTATTATTGGTAGCTAAATCATCCTCCTCCCTATAAATAGAGGTGCCCTCTACCATTGTAAATCACTCCTAACATTCTCTAAGTATCAATAAGAAGAACTCTCTCTACTCTTCTCTCTATTGCTCTTGTTCTTGCATTATTGTTCTTGTCTTTTATATTATTTTATAACAAGTTATCAGCACGAGACTCTACCGTCTCAAGAACCATTCTCGAAAAATCTAAGGTATTTCCCTCTTCCTAATTTAATTTTTGATTATGTCTGACATTACGAAAAGAAAGTTCGTTGCCCTTGAAATTTCGGGCAAGAACTATATGACATGGGTGTTGGATGCTGAAATCCACTTAGATGCTATGGGTCTCGGAGACACCATTAAAGATAGAGAAAAAGCATCCACCCAAGACTGTGCGAAGGCCTTGATTTTCTTGTGCCATCACCTTGATGAAGGTTTGAAGATTGAATATCTCACCGTCAAGGATCCACTCATCTTGTGGAACGGCTTAAAGGAGAGATATGACAACCTGAAGTTGGTCACTCTGCCACAAGCATGATATGATTGGGCTCATATGAGGCTCCAGGACTTTAAGTTCGTTTCTGAATATAATTCTGCAATGTTCAGAATTACTTCTAAATTGAAGCTATGCAGGGATAAAATCTCCGATTATGATATGCTTGAGAAAACGTTTACAACGTTTCATGCCTCTAATATGGTACTGCAACAACAGTACAGAGAGAAAGGCTTTACAAAGTACTCTGAACTAATTTCTCTTCTACTAGTGGCTGAGCGAAATAATGACCTGCTCATGAGAAATCACGAAAATCGACCCACTGGGTCTACACCACTGCCTGAAGCAGATAAGGTGCACTCTCATTATGCCAAACATGAAAAGGGCCATGGTCATGGTCGTAAACGGGGTCATAGCCAGGGACGTAGACAAGGAAGAAATTCAAATGAAGTCCGTCAACCCCCAAGGAGAGATAACCGCCGAAAGCAGAAACGGGGTCATGAAGATCCTAAGGCAAATGGTTCAGAAACTATATGTTATCGTTGCGGTGGGAAAGGGCACTGGTCAAAGACTTGCCGTATACCAAGACACTTGGTTGACCTTTATCAAGCATCTCGAAAGAGAAAAGGCCCTGAAACAAATTTTGTCTATGACGACAACTTGGACATCACCCACCTTGATGTGGCAGACTTCTTTGAGCAACCCGAGGGGAAAATAGACCACCTAATCCGCGATGGGTCCGTGATGAAGGAAGATGGAGTTATTTGATTTTGTTCTACTTATTTGTATTAGTTAGTGAATAAACTAAAAGTCATTAGAATTAGCTCGTATTAGTTAGTTCATGATGCAATGTTAGCAGTAGTTCTTTAGAATATCTTCAATATGCTCAAATATCAATAATATTTTTATTTTCCAGTAGGGGTAATCGACTAGCCTGAAAAACTAGTCGATTATCTACTATTTTCGCATTAAAGCTGAAAAACAATTGATCAACAATCGATTGTCTTTGTCTAACAATCGATTGTCGTTAAGACAATGTAATCTGGAATTTTTCAAAAATCATCCACAATCGATTGTCTTTGTCTAACAATCGATTGTCGTTAAGACTGTAATCTGGAATTTTTCAAAAATCATCCACAATCGATTGTCTTTGTCTTACAATCGATTGTCGTTAAGACAGTGTAATCTGGAATTTTTCAAAAATCATCCACAATCGATTGTCTTTGTCTAACAATCGATTGTCGTTAAGACAGTAATCGAATTTTTCAAAATAGCCAACAATCGATTGTCTATACTTAACAATCGATTGTCTTAAAACAGTGCTCTGGAATTTTTCAAAATAGCCAACAATCGATTGTCTATACTTAACAATCGATTGTCTTAAAACAGTGTGCTCTGGAATTTTTCAAAATAGCCAACAATCGATTGTCTATATTTAACAATCGATTGTCTTAAGACAGTGTGATCTGAGGTTTTTCAAAATAGCAAATAATCGATTGTGTGTGTTTAACAATCGATTGTCAATGTTCAACAATCGATTGTTTGTGTTTAACAATCGATTGTTTGAAGAAAATGCTTAAACTGAAATTTTCAAACTGCAAAGTAATCAATTATGGATAACATATCTGATTTTGTTAGTCAACTGTTAGCAGCAGATTTTGAAAATATTATGTGACACAAACGAATTGAACTTGTTTATTCTTATGTTCGTGTATCTCTTTTGTATGTCAAACTATGGGATAGCAAATATGGATATCTCACAAAGCGAACTTGGATCAACGTCCAACTGTAAAAGTATTTGCCTAGTTGATTCATGTACTACACATACAATACTCAAAGAAAGGAAATATTTCTCTCAACTAAATATGTGTAAGGCAAACGTTACTACAATCTCTGGAAGTAGTAAATTGATTGAAGGCTCCGGAAGAGCAATTGTAACTCTGCCCAATGGCACGACATTAATCATAGAGAATGCAATGTTCTCCTCCAAGTCTAAGAGAAACTTGTGGAGTTTTAAAGATGTACGCCGGAATGGCTATCATATTGAGACAATGGATGAAGATAATCTTGAATATCTCGTCATCACAAAGAATGTCTCCGGCCAAAAGAGGGTTATTGAGAAATTCCCGTCTTTATCTTGTGGCTTGTATTGGACAAGAATTAGTGCAATTGAGGCACATTCAACAGTAAACCAAAGGGTTACTGATTCCAATACCTTTGTACTTTGGCATGATCGATTGGGACACCCAGGATCGGTCATGATGAGACGGATTATAGAAAGCTCATATGGGCATCCGTTAAAGAATTTCAAAATTCTTTCGAATAATGAATATCCTTGCACTTCGTGTTATCAAGGCAAGTTGATTATCAGGCCATCACCAACAAAGGTTGGGACTGAGTCACCCACGTTTCTGGAACGTATACAAGGGGACATTTGTGGACCTATTCACCCACCTAGTGGGTCGTTTAGGTATTTCATGGTCTTGATAGACGCATCCTGTAGATGGTCTCATGTGTGCCTGTTGTCATCACGCAACCTTGCGTTTGCGAAATTAATGGCACAAATAATTCGACTACGAGCACAATTTCCAGATAATCCAATCAAGTCCATTAGACTGGATAATGCTGCTGAGTTTACATCCCAAGCATTTAATGATTATTGCTTATCAATCGGGATAAAAGTTGAACATTCTGTAGCTCATGTTCACACTCAAAATGGTCTTGCAGAACCGTTAATTAAACGCCTGCAGTTGATTGCAAGGCCATTACTTATGAGAACGAGGCTGCCCACTTCGGTATGGGGTCACGCCATCTTACATGCAGCAATGCTAATTCGTCTCAGACCGACGAATTACCACAAGTATTCCCCGTTGCAATTGGTTTTGGGTCATGAACCCAATATATCCCATTTAAGAATTTTTGGATGCGCAGTATATGTGCCTATAGCACCGCCATCCCGCACCAAAATGGGTCCGCAAAGAAGGTTAGGAATATATGTTGGGTTTGAATCGCCCTCCATCATTCGCTACCTCGAAACATTGACAGGCGACTTGTTTACTGCACGATTTGCAGACTGTCGATTTGATGAGACACTTTTCCCAAAATTAGGGGGAGAAGTTGGTGAAACCAAACGAGAAATTTTGTGGAAAAATGCATCATTATCTCATCTTGATCCACATACCTCTATTTGTGAAAGAGAGGTACAAAAGATTATCCATTTGGAAAGAATAGCAAATCAAATGCCTGACGCATTTACGGACTTGAAAAGGATAACGAAATCCCACATTCCCGCGGAAAATGTTCCAATCCGTATTGATGTCCCTGTTGGACAATCATCTAGTGTCATACCCAATGAGTCAAATGCACGCCTGAAGCGTGGCAGACCATTAGGTTCCAAAGATCGAAATCCTAGAAAGAGGAAAAAGAACGATCGAGATGACACTACGAAAGAATCTCATGAGGAAATTCATGATTTGACAAATTCTGAGATTCATGAAGAATCCATTGAGCCCGAGACTCTGGAAAATACGGAACTATCCCTAAATCCAATTAATATTGAGGCAAATATTAATCGAGTGGATATTGTGGTGGATAATGCCTTTGCTTATAATGTCGCATCTAGCATTATGCAAGAATGTGAGGATTTCGAACCTCAATCTGTTGAAGAATGTCGAAAAAGACAGGATTGGCCAAAGTGGCAAGAAGCAATTCAATCAGAATTGAATTCGCTGGCAAAACGTGAAGTTTTTGGCCCTATAGTTGAAACACCTAATGGTGTTAAGCCTGTCGGCTATAAATGGGTCTTTGTACGCAAAAGAAACGAGAAAAACGAGGTACAAAGATATAAGGCACGCCTTGTTGCACAAGGTTTTTCTCAAAGGCCTGGTGTCGATTATGAAGAGACATATTCGCCTGTAATGGATGCGATAACCTTTCGTTATCTCATAAGTTTTGCTGTCCATGAAAAGCTTGACATGCACTTAATGGATGTGGTTACTGCCTATCTTTATGGCTCACTTGATAATGAGATATACATGAAAATTCCCGATGGACTCAAGATGCCAAACGCGCATAATTCAAAATCTCGGGAAATGTTCTCAATTAAATTGCAAAGATCCTTGTATGGTCTAAAGCAATCTGGACGAATGTGGTATAATTGTCTTAGTGAGTACTTGTTAAAAGAAGGCTATATAAATGACGCCATTTGCCCGTGTGTTTTTATAAAGAAAACAACATCGGAATTTGTTGTACTTGCCGTATATGTCGATGACATAAACCTTATTGGAACCCCTATAGAACTCCAAAAGGCAATTGATTATCTAAAGGATGAATTCGAGATGAAAGATCTCGGAAAGACTAAACTATGTCTTGGTTTGCAAATTGAATATTTGGCAAACGGAATTTTTGTTCATCAATCTACCTATACAGAAAAGGTACTGAAACGGTTTTACATGGATGAAGCACATCCTTTAAGTACACCGATGGTTGTTCGATCACTTGATGTGAACAAAGATCCATTCCGACCACAAGAAAGGAATGAAGAGCTACTTGGTCCTGAAGTACCATATCTTAGCGCAATTGGCGCACTAATGTATCTTGCAAATACTACAAGGCCCGACATATCCTTTTCAGTTAATGTCTTAGCAAGATTTAGCTCGGCTCCTACGAGGAGACATTGGAATGGGATCAAACACATATTGCGGTACCTAAAGGGAACTACCGATATGGGCTTATTTTATGGCAAGAATTGCAGCCCGGATCTTGTTGGTTATGCTGATGCTGGATATTTGTCTGACCCACACAAGGCTCGATCTCAAACGGGTTATGTGTTTACCTGTGGAGAAACCGCCATATCTTGGCGATCGACTAAGCAATCAATTGTGGCTACTTCATCTAATCATGCCGAGATAATTGCTATTCATGAAGCAAGTCGGGAGTGTGTGTGGTTGAGGTCTATAATACATCATATCCAAGACAAATGTGGTTTGAAGTGTGATAAACTACCCACAACTTTGTATGAAGACAATGCAGCATGTATAGCTCAATTGAAGGGAGGATTCATAAAAGGAGATAGAACGAAGCATATTTCACCAAAGTTATTCTTCACACATGATCTTCAAAAGAATGGTGATATCAATGTTCAACAGATTCGTTCAAGCGACAATATGGATGATTTGTTCACAAAATCTCTACCAAAGTCAACCTTCAAGAAGCTAGTTCACAAGATCGGGATGCGAAGACTTAAGGACATAAATTGATGTTCTTATCAGGGGGAGTTAATGCGCGTTGCACTCTTTTTTCCTTACAAGGTTTTGTCCTACCGGGTTTTCCTTGCGAGGTTTTTAACGAGGCAACCAATAGGCGCATATTCAAACATGTGTACTCTTTTCCTTACTTTAATTTTTCCCATTGGGTTTTGTTTTAAGGTTTTAACGAGGCACATCATTGAATAGACATTCAAGGGGGAGTGTTATAAATACACTTCTATTTAAGGTGAATGTATTCAATTAGAGAGTTTCTAGAGTCCTATTATTGGTAGCTAAATCATCCTCCTCCCTATAAATAGAGGTGCCCTCTACCATTGTAAATCACTCCTAACATTCTCTAAGTATCAATAAGAAGAACTCTCTCTACTCTTCTCTCTATTGCTCTTGTTCTTGCATTATTGTTCTTGTCTTTTATATTATTTTATAACATTAACAAATTAATTAAACCAAAATAGAGACGCTATTCTCAAAACAAAACAGTCTCGCTTGCGTATCCTCTGTCCTAATCTCCCATCGTCAAGCAACGTTACGTTAGAGCCGGTCTCGCTCTTCTGGTTTTGTGCGAGCAAAATCGATCAACTATCTGATTATCTGCCCTAGTTTTCATATCCTCTTTTGAGAATCCAAGGTATGCCTCCTCTTTCAAGATATTGGAATTTTGATATATGCCCTTTTTGTTTGATAACTTCGCTTGCTTCATTAATTCTTCATCAAAATGCATCTGAATTGCACGACATTCTTCTTTGCAAAATGCAAGAGACCTGTGTTCAATACAGTGATTGAAAATTAAGTACTAAATTAAAGCTCAAACCTTTTAAAAAATATAAAATTCAGGTTAGATTTAAAATTCTGATGTGAGAGATTTTGATTTAGCTGAAATTTTTGCTAAGGAAAGAACCGATTCTAGAGAGAAGGTCGATTCTCTAGAGAGAGTTCACTACTTTCTATTCGTTCGGAGAGTTTTGGGCTTCTGTTCCAGCGGACAATGTTTAATTAGGATATGTATTTTTATTTTCTTAATTATTTTAAAAGTAAATCTACGGTATAGTAGCACCCCATCGCTGCAAGAGAAATTTACCAATGACTTTCTAGAAGTCGCCACAAAAAGTATGGAGCAAAAGTTATATGTTTAGCGGGACTGAAAATTTCACACACATTAGAGGCGACCTAAATAAAATCGCCGCTAAACATTAACCATGTGTAGCAACTCTAAAAGTCGCTGCTAATAGTATAACTGTTGTAGCAATCTATAGGGTCGCTACTATATATTGCCACTAATAATCCAATTTCTTGTAGTGAAATACTGATAAAAATTACTCCTGGTCAATCCAATCAACTCGAATGATATTTACAAAAATCCACACAAAAAACATATAGATAGACTAGGTAGGAGAAAGCCAGTATATAGACCTTGATATCATCATGGGATTTGACCTTGATATCTTATCTTTTTATATCTAGATTTTTCTATAACAATTTGATATTTATTGATAAAAATTACTTTTTGTTGCATTGAACTTTTAGGACTACCCATGGTTATTAATAGACCATGAATATTTTGCTAAATTACAAAATTATTTTAAATAGGGACGTCATCTCTAAAAATAATCTAGGACTAGTTAAAGGTTGGTCGCCAAAATGGTTAAACGACCAGATGTTTTGTCGGTCTCTAATAGATAATTTAGGACCAGTTTGTGTTAGTCGCTAAAGAGATTTAACGAAGGGAATATATAGATATATATATTTCATCGTCTATTAGGGACGACAAATGTAGTCTCTAAATGTTATTCACGACCAGGTTTTCTTTCCGTCCCTAAAAGGTAATTTAGGATCAGATACAATTGGTCCCTAAAACGATTTCACGACGGGGATAAATATTTTTTCATCGCCTACTAGGGATGAGAAATCTGATCTCTAAAGGTATTTAGGTACCAGTATTTTTGCCCGTCGCTACAGAGATTTAACGACCAGCTATTACGGCCCGTCGTTATTGACATTTAGCGAAGGAGGCTATTACGACGGGTTGCGACCAGATTTTCCCATCGCTATTGACCTTTTTAGGACCAGATTTTTACTTTTAGGGACCAAATTTCCCTTCTTAAAGGCCGTTTTTTTTGTAGTGGGGTTTTACATACCTGAGTTCAAGAATAAGTGAGTTATGAAGAACCCTAAAATTTTGCGCGCGATAAGCAATTCCTGACTGCCTCTGTGCGTAAGGCTTTAGACGTTGTCTATGCGTGAATAAACAGAGTATTGCTTTAAGGCTTTAAGCCTTTGCTTTGTGAATAATACACGTTTTCTTACCCTTTCCTTTATTTATTTTTTTTTATTTTTTTTTGGACTTACTAGTAGGTAAGTCACTTTTAATAATTAACAATACTAAAATTTTTAATATATTATTAATATTTCTCTAATTGTATATCCAATTATTTAAATGTGTGTTTATATATACATACATACATACATACATACATACATATATATATATATATATATATATATATATATATATATATATATATATATATATATATATATATATATATATATATATACACGACAAGAATAACAATAATAATAATATTAAATTCTATAATTATCGTATCTCGAAACTTTTATAAATTTGAGGAGTGTTACAATATTCGTGTGTGAGATAGAGCAGTCCGAGTTTTTTTAATTTATCCCTTAGCTCGAGAGACAACGACGGATCCATGATTTAAATATATGGGTTCGAGCGCTCAAATAGAGATCTACTATTTATACATATTTAATAAAAAGTTTATTACATATATAGAGTTTGAACCAAATTTATGAGTTCAAATGTACCTAAAGTAGTACATTCCCCTGTGGAGAGAGTTTTAATTATATATAGAGTAGAGTAAGTCTCTGTAATGTTATAGCAACTAAAATTTGGTGATTATACTTAAAATTAACCTTGAGATCTGTGGTAGAATAGAACCACGTACAAAGGACGAAAAAAAAGCCCAAGAATGAAGGAACAGAAAAAAGCTTGATATAAAGACCATTGAAACTGAAGAAAATATAATAAAATAAAGAGCATTACAATTCATCTCTTCGGTTTATAACAAACAGAAAAACATAAACCAGCAATTTTGAGGTTATGTAAGTTACTCTTAATATGGCATTTGTAGTCAGATTTTCAAAAAAGGAAGCATTTTTATGTTAAGAGGTTCAGGGTTTTCTTAATATGGCTTTGGATTGAGTGAAATATGGTGTATTTTATTGTAGGAAGGAAACATCGTTTTTATAGGCAAACTCAGCAGTTGGAAGAACTTATCCCCCTTGCTCGGTCTCCCTTGCACTAAGCTCTTCAGCAAGTCTTCCAGTAAACCGATGACTGGAGTCTGGCCGTCCTGAGTGATAAGCACTACTAAACCTCAGTTCTTTTTAATAAAAAATACATACATGGTAGTCGCTTCTTTGTATAGAACATAGGAATAGGAGCAATCTTTTAGAATTGCCTGTACCAGATGAGGAAGACATCCATAATTTTGTTGAAACAAACCTTTTATTCGACGAGACTGTTAGAGAGCAAATTAGAGGGCTAACTCAACTATATATAGATCTAAAGAACAATGGAGCAACGAGTAAGTACTTTGTTTTATTTTTAGACGTCTTGTTGGGAGGTACTGCCCAAGGAAAGGAAAAGGTTACTTCCGGATCAGGAATAATAAATAAAATGGAAACAAGATAAAATCTTATATCAAAACGACTTCTGGCATCACCGGAAGGATCGAAACCACATTCGTAGGCCGACAATTTTTCTGGATAGGTCGAACTATTGGAAGAAAATAGAAAAGGAAGACCGAGTGGGAGCAAAGAAACTAGCGAAAAGACTATAATATGACTATCCTATGGACCACTCTTGTTCAGTCGATTATTTCCGAACAAGGGTGTTCTATTCTGTTGGTAATAATGGAACAATTCTGTTCGTAGGAACAAAGAGAAGCAGATTTATTCTATACTCGATAAGTACCAATACGCAATGGGGGAGTTGATCCCATTTTCTATGAGCGAATGAGTCCATACTTATTTATCATTAGAAAGACCTATTCGTAATAATTTGAGTTTATTCATTCTGTCTAGGCGATCGTGTTTTTCACAGGATTTTTCGTTACTCATGTCAGCATTCTCACTTCTGATATCTCCAGGTCTTGTCACCAAAAATCTTCCCCGATTGACAGAACGTTCCGCTACTGACACTTGAAAAAGCAGCTTTCAAGGTCTCGTCGCTTCGGTGATCACTTGAGCCCTGATACATTTTCGGTGCCATGGAGCTAGACCAGTGAGCTATTACGCTTTCTTCAAAGGATGGCTGCTTCCAAGCCCACCTCCTGGTTGTCATCGCTCTATCACTTCCTTATCCTCTCCCTATGCTCTTCCTGCGCTGTAGCGTTTCTCAATCCTCTCGCTATCGGTAAAGCAACTATGTACCTTTCAGTCGGTACAGTGTCTTTCGCTTCCCTTACTCCACTCTTTTCTCCTTTTAGGGAAAGAAAGAGCTTTGTAAAGCGATTCATATCGATTACTTAACGCCCTCTTCCCTGCTAGTATCCCTGTCCCATTAAGAGAAAGAGATTCGCTCCTTCTGTTCCCGACAGGGCATCAATTTGGAACTGGAATTATCCACAGCAGATCCGAAAGCTTTAGAATTTGCCAGAGAACGATGGCCAGCTGAAGGTATGGATGAAAGAAAGAAAAACGGTTTCGTAATGTTCCTCACCAACGATCTAAGGTTGAAGCATGGTTGACGTTGAATCTAAAGGATCTACTGCTGGAATGCTATTGAATCATCATTGTTCAAGCAGTGGTTAAAGAACATACAAACTGAAGCAGGACTTCTGGCTAATGGAGCTATGTCTTTAAGACAAGTTCTTATTCAGGTCTCAGTCTCAATTTCAATTTCTTGTTTTAAGTATGAATAGCTTTTATATGTTCACTAGCTTCGATGAATTCTATTATTGGCTCCGCGAAAAGTTGAGTTGCTAGAGCCTTCTAAATTTATTCATCATTGGACAATGCTGGAGAAAATCCTTTTGCATCTTGACTGATGCTCCTTAAAACTACATCGTTGTATGTTAAAGTCCAATTAACATTTATCAGACCAATGAATATTTAGGTTAATTGTGCACCTTATGCTGCTCCTAAAAGATTGCCATGCTGCCCTAATATAGCTATCAGTAGTCCTCATTTCTGAAGGGGATAAAACAGAAGTCTTCTTCATGCTATATGTCAGGATTGTTAGAATGATTTTGAGTAGCACTATCAGCAACTGGAGACATAGTGACTAACAGCCAAGTTCAATCTGCTTTTAGTCCTGCTACCGCAAGCATTAAGTTTGATTTACAGCTGATTTTCCTTTTTATAAGCAACTTCCCACTTCCAACCGAGAGGTTGTGAGTTCGAGTCTCCCCAAGAGCAAGGTGAGAAGTTCTTGGAGGGAAGGATGCCGGGGGTCTATTTGGAAACAACCTCTCTACCCAGGGTAGGGGTAAGTTCTGCGTACATAATACCCTCCCCAGACCCCGCAATGTTATAATGGGTTGTTGTTGTTGTGGTGTTGGTCTTTTTGTCCTAGTATCTTAGAGTGGCGGAGAATACAGTACTCTTGACATAGATTGTCATTACTAACATTAAAATGATATATTTCTTCCAATTTCCTTTTCCCTAGTTTACCGTTCGTTGCAACAAGGGCAATTACTATTGCTTCTTTTGTGTGTAGGTTCCTGGTATTGTCTTTGCACGGGGTCCAGCTGTTGCAGTGCTAATCCTTTTGGATTCTGAGGGTGAGACGTATGCTGTGCTTACAGAACAGGTAGGTCTTCCAACCATCAACTCCTCTATTTATATAACATAGAAAATTATCTCACAATGCTAATTAGGTGAGGAAATCTATGAAAGTTCTCTACCCCTATTATCTTTTTAACTCTAAAATACATTCAAATTGTTTGAAAGGTTAGGGTCCCTGTTGGGAGGCTAATTTTGGAATTGCCAGCAGGAATATTGGATGATGACCAAGGTGACTTTGCTGGAACAGCAGTTCGAGAGGTCTCTCTTTCCCTCTCTGTCAAAGCATCATCCCCTTCCCCACCTAAATAATCCAGGCAATGTGATGCCGAAATCTATCACATATTCATCCATGCACAGGAACATGCCAGAGTTACTGTTTTCTGGTCACAGATGATTTTCTTACAGTTCTGTTTGCAACCCAGTATACAGAGAGGAGTGAATAATCAAACGGAAACACTTAAGTTTCAAATTTATTTTAGATCTAATGGTGCATATAAGAAATTACAGTGGCTTTAATCATTGTGAAGGTTTGGGGTTTTGTATGGTCTCGTCCAGAAATGTTTCCTACAAGACTGGTATTTGCTTTTTAATCGTCTACAAAATGTTTAAAGAGGGCTCATATTTGCTTTTGCAAATTATTTGGGTCACAGATAATAATGTACAAATGATAGATGCTGAAGGATTATGTTAGGTCGTGCCAGACTTTGTCTTGTCACTTTTTGGTAGCTGTTGCAGAGTTATTCCGAGTAAGGTGACTAATATACTCGCAGGGTCTCAATCAATAGGTAACACTGAAGATTAAGTAGGTGTCGATAAGTCAATGCCAAGCAAGTGTCAACAATGAGTTAATTTATCAAAATCTCAGGCATTAATGTAATTTTGAATGCTGCAGTACAAGTCTATATTTGAACTTTATGGTAAAGTCATAGTCGTCAAACCATCATTTTTAAGGTGTGCAGGAGATTGCAAGTAGCCAACTTAACCAAGAAAAGGAATAATCATGTCGCTAACCCATATAGGCTTTAGTACCTGGTAGACGACAGCCTGAGGTACACGAAAATAGAATACATGAATCTTCAAAAGAAGTAAAAATTTCTCCAGATAATATAATGAGCCAATACTTAGTCATCATATGCTGCAGTTGACTCATTAAGATACGTACAGAGTGAATATGAACTTTCTCAAAATTTTCTGGACTGGGGCAAGCTGTTCCCCTGCTTCGCGGCTGATTTCCCTTGTATATTCATTTATTATTGCATAATGAACTGGATTCCTCTTATTCTGTCTTTTTCCGACTAATCAACGGAAGTTCATTCTTTTCTGAGTAGTTAATAGAATCCAGAAATCTGTTGATGTTTTTGTATGCATGACTCTACTGATCCTTAGAGGAACATTGTAGCTTCCTTATCACAAGCAACTATCTGTTTGACATATTTGACAACTTGTTGCACTGTACTATATAATCAAGTGCTGCTTTTGATACTTATGGATGTGTATATACATTAGTTTTAGCTTGTGGATGGCAAAATCGGAGAGTTTGACATTGCTGTTTGGTCAAACTTCTAATTTAAGTATTCGATCTATATGTTTCAGGTTGAGGAAGAAACTGGAATACACCTGAATGTTCATGATATGGTTGACCTCACGGCGTTTCTCGACACATCAACTGGGGGCAAAGTTTTTCCTTCTCCTGTAAGCTTCCACTGTCTTCGATGAAAAAGACTATTCTGACCACATGCTTTCTTGGATTTTGTATTATGAGAACAATAAGTAGAAACATTTGCATAAACAGCTAGTTTCTGCTAAAATGTATTTGAAAAGGTATATGTTATAGTTGCTTCTAGCCTAGTATTAAAGGATGTTGACGGTTAATACGTCTAACAGTCAGCAGAATTAATTCATTTGCATTACTTGCTCTAGTGTTAGAAAACCTGGAATGACATTGGATACTACTCCATGTGCACTTGAAACTAGTGGTAAATTATGCGAACCTTGCCCCGGTCATGGTTTTTCAGCATAGTAAAAAATTATAATCAGCATAGAAAAGCTGCCCTTTTCTGCAACAGCAGCCGCTTCTTTCTTGCATTTCAGATAAAAAAAGGGCAGCTTGGTGTACGGGGTTCATAGTAGGGAGACTACATCTGGTCTATCGTACATAGCCTTACGTTGGTTCGCATTTAAAAATTGGGGACTTATTAAGATTTCTGCTTTTATGTTTCTCTAACACTATATTCTGTGATTTTATTGTTCTTCCGATGCTAGGGTGGCTGTGACGAGGAGATCAGTTTGTTTCTATACAGAGGAAATGTCAGCAAAGAGAAAATCCAACAACTGCAAGGGAAAGAAACTGGACTACGAGACCATGGGAAGCTGATTAAGGTGCACGTGGTTCCATGCGATAAACTGTGGCGTGCCACAGCTGACGCAAAGGCTCTGACCGCAATTGCCCTCTATGAGATGGGCAAGTTAATATTTTCTCTTCCATTTATCTCAATTTAATTTATTGAATGCTTGGCTGAATAGGTGATGCTATATCTTAGGCAGATGACATCTACATTATGGGCATTCATAGGTGCACTCTCCTTGCAACTGCATCTGTTGTTGCTTGGTTTTGTTTGTACATTAGACACAGAAAAGCTGTTTCGCCTAAAACACAATTCTATCTGTTTGAAAAAGATAATAAAGAAGGGAAAGAGGAGATTGTTTCTGGCACAGTTAAGAGAAGTCCTAAACAATAACAAATGTAATGCATTTTACTCTTTATTCTGTTCCTGGTATGGATGGATAAAATTGGCTTCATATTGATCTTCAGGATGTTGTTATCACATAACATAGTACTGCTATTTAGCTTTGAGCTTGTATCTTCAAAATCGGTTCTTGCTCCAATTTATATTCGCAAATTTTCAAAAAGTAAAACAAAATTGATTGCTTCTAAATCTAGAGTCCAATACGCCAAATTTGAATTTTTTTATTTTTGTCTCGAAGAACCATGAGAATTAGAGTCTTACTTCTAATCCTTTAGAGTAAAATCTATGGTTGCAGCTTGATAAAGTTTAAAACGAACATCAGTAAAGAAGTATTTTCCAATTGCAGTTTGAAAACGACCCTGCCATCCCAAAATTTAGTACTGAAAGCTTGATGTTTTGTTAAAATTTAATTCATCGGCAGTCCTTAATTGAGATAAAGATGAGCAACTCTTTAAATAGGAACCAAGAAATGAGCGGGCAAATGATGATATTTATTTTGATACATTAAAATGCTCCGTCCAACTTGAAAGCTTCATGACCAAGATATTTATTTTATCTCACATTTTTATCTCAATTTACTTTATTGTTTGCTGGGACTTGTTTTCACATTATTAAATAATGTAACAGAAGTTGGTTGCTTCTAAATTTTGAGTACGAAAGTTTATTTGTCTCGAACAACCCATGGGAATTAGAGTGTTACTTCTAATCCTTTAAGTAAAATCTTTATGGTTGCAGCTTTGATAGAGTTGAACAACGAACATCAGTGAAGAAAGTATTTTCCAATTGTAGTTGGAAAATGACTCTGCCATCCCAAAATTTTGAACTACTGATAGCTAGATGCTTTGTTAAAATTTAATTCATCGGCAATCCTTATTGGGATATGAAGATGAGCAGCTCTTTAAATAGGAAACCAAGAAATAAGTGAGGATGACATTTATTTTGATACATTAAATTGGTCCGTCCACCTTGAAAGCTTCATGATCTAGGAAATGAAGGAGATGATGTATACAAAGAAAATATAGAGTACATGATAGTGTAAGTGTTCAAAGTTTATTGGTTGCTTCCCAAATAATTGTACCATCACAAGTGCATAGTTTCTTGTAGTTTTCACCAACTCCTGCACTTCTAGCTATCACTGCTGCTTTAAGGCCAGGATCTGATTTATCTTCAGTTGAATATACTGCTATAGCTCGCCCAATCAGGTCAGCAACTCTCAGTTTCTCTTTAGCACCAGAATAAAATGCCTCGCCTTTCACATCAACTTCCAGTGTTCCCAGGTCACCGAGTGGCTGAAAAACGGAAAAACACATTAAAAAGTGCATCAAATCTACCTTTTGGTGCAACTTTATCCAATACAATGTTCAGGGCCAAGGAAAAAAGTAAAAATTAGATATCCCGTTTATATTATGACATCACTGCGGGACCAACCACCTTGTTTTAGTTTCCCAGATAGAAGTCGTGAAGAATGGAACAAGCATGCGTCCCGTGTGGAGAAATGGCTGACCCTCCCAGAACCAAGAATTATCAAGGCACTCACCATTTCATCATTTATCACCTTGCACCAAATTCTTTACTATTACGTCAAATCACAATACCTAACACCTCGTTAAATGCATGGGTTTCACCAAGTAAGGAAACCACCATCTCCCACTCCACAGAACAAGAAAGCGGGAAAAAATAGAAGGGAAGCGGACAGAATATAGGTACATCTTAGCTTGAATAGTAACTTGTACATGGTGTTACCCAAAACCCATACAAACCAATCACGCATTAGAACCTCGTCCGTAAATCTGGGACCTTTAGACACTCCAAAACAAGCAAAGAATTAACAAAACAAGCACGTGTAGATATTCATTTCACCCTTTGGAGGACAAAGAGAAAGGAAAAGTTTCACATAGTCCCTGCCAAACAGTATCCTGTTTCCAGACAACTTCCATTCCATAACTAACAGCATGGATTATTAGATACATGTCATTGACAATGGACCTCTTAAAAGTATTAACCATAGTCCTTCAAGCAGTTAAAGCATCCATGAGTGAGATTAGTTGAGAACCTGACTGTCTCTGCCTCTGCCTCACTGATCATGTTACTCCA
This sequence comes from Nicotiana benthamiana, assembly GCA_034376525.1. Lineage (NCBI taxonomy): Eukaryota > Viridiplantae > Streptophyta > Magnoliopsida > Solanales > Solanaceae > Nicotiana > Nicotiana benthamiana. The sequence continues at coordinate 128,171,800 of CM067332.1, read as the reverse complement.
ATTAAACTCACATCAGGCCAATAACATACAAATAAAAATAAAAAGTACTAGGAGTTCTTTATATTTTCTATTGATGACGTATAAAATCTAAAAGACTAAACGACTCCTGGAAAAGCAAAAGACATAAAGTAAAAGTGCTACCATGACAAACATATTGCCAACCAATAGGTATCACCTATGCAGAGTTCATAGGAACAAGGGAATATAGCATATTAAATTTAAACCAAACGTTTTTCTGAGTATTACTTACCGGGCTATACAATTTCCCAGTACTAGCTGCCCCCCTCGTCAAATCACCAAATTCATTAATTGACCAACCATGCCTTCCAGGTGACAGTCCACTGAAGTTTGCTTCAATCCTAGTTAATTCCATATTGACTTGAGCCAAGCGAACAACACCAAAAATGTCTGGCCCTTTGAATTCCGCAACAGCAGCAGATATAAGGAAATCTACAAGACATGGTTAAACACATGAAACTGTTGGATACATCTCATTGGAAATAAAGCAGATGAAGCTGAAGAAATCTAAAACTCATGATGTAACTGCTTATGATCCCTCTTTTACATTCATTCTCTTAGTTCAGCACTTTAGAAAACATTATATACAATAATCATAGACATAGCTGATTCTGGTCATCCTGTGAACATAGCCAGAGATGGGAAAATATAATGCTTCATAAACTTTCTATAGTACTAACCGATAGAACATCAGAATATCAGATATACAATTAGCTTTATGATTGGAACTATACCAGCCGGAACTCCTTGTCCAATCAGCCGGGCTTTTCGACCTGTTTGCTCCAAGGCTTCTGTCAAAATCTTCACAGGTGAAGATCCAAGAACTCTCACTACTTGATTATCGAGGTCCACATCCACATTCTTGACACCTAAAAGCCACACAAGAGATCTCTTTCAAAACGAACACAAATTGATGAGTTTTTTACAGAAAAAAGGAAACAAGGCATGATTTCTTGTTTTAGCACTTACCTTTAACAGTTTGCAGTTTGCTCTTGACTGCCTTAACACAGCCTTGACACGACATGTCCACCATAAATTCTGTCTGCCACCAAGTTGTCAATACCATCAATTTAATGCGAGGAAACAACAATAATGCAACATAATTATAAGAAGTTATGAGTTCTTATGAGACATTTTAAATTAGAATAATTCCAACAAAATGCAAGCCCTCCACTCCCCAATCCTAAAAGTCATCAACTCACAACAAAACCAAATGCGAACTGCAAAAATTAAACCCTCTTCGATAACAACAAAAATGGGTTATACTCCGCATAAGTTGGTGCATTAACCTTAAGAGACGCTTTAAGGAAAAAGCCAATAAAGATCAGCATTCTTGACAAATTAATCACATTACAGCCAGCATGATGAATTTACCTAAGCAAATTAATCAAGGAGAAAAAGACCTTCTTGTATTATATAGTTCAAAAGCAAACGTATATTTTTTTTTGACAAGTGAATACTGCTGATAGCAAAGCACTATATAAGGCTCTGTCCTGCCTTCTTACACGAGATGTTAGTTGATCGACCTAAAGCAGAGGAGAAAAGATTGGTCCTAGATTGATGTTGTACTATATTGTACCTTTCTTTGACTCAAATGATGTACTGTATTATAGTACTAACCAAAGTACACGGTTACCATATTAACCATAATAAAGACTTGTTTGCCAGTACAAGAGTCCCTATTTATTGTACTGTTCCAGATATACTAATTTCACTACGGTGTAAAAATATCAGATTATATCTACCTGTTATTGCAGGTGACCTGTCTTATCTTAAAAATTACAAAATCCATATATAGATTTTGAGTGACTTTTACACTGTCCATATATAAGTTAAACTCATTTTTCATTTTTTCATCTCAAATCAAAACTACATAGAAAAATATACTAAAGCCTAAAGGAGAAGGTACCAGTAACTCAGGCAAGACAGCGCCATTCTGCAAACGAAAAATCACATTACCGAATTAGAACTATACCATCAATTGATTGCCAAACCAATAAACCCAAAAAAAAAAAAAATTACTAGTTTGCAGTTGTGGCTTAGGAATAGAGATGAATCTCAAATTAAAGAGACTAATAGAGTAAATGCACCACTTAATATCCGAATTAGTTCCAGTACATCCTCGGTTTACTTGTTGAATCAGCCTAGGAGGAATTCAACAAATTTAATAAAAATAAAGAGTCAAGAGGAATAAATTATACCTCGACGGAAGTTTGGTGATTGGAAGAAGGCGCGTCCATATGAAGAGCTGAAGGAGGACTTGATTTTTCTATATTCTTCGCGAAGCTTAATCGGAGATTCGGATTCGAACTAGAAATTGAGCCAAATTTTAGATTCTTTGAAAGGCGTTCGAAGTGCGAAGAAGAAGAGGAAGAGGAAATGGAAGAAACAGCAAAAGCAGCAGCTGGAATAACAGCAGCAATGGCGGTTGTTTTTGCAGTCACAATTGACCTCAAAAATGCCATTTTTTCACAATCCTTTTATATATTCATTTAGACTAGAATTTTTTAACAGTTGAGATAGAGAGAGAGTCGTCGTCGTCAGACTTCGGAACGCAATCTGGATTCTAGAATCATCGACTTCCTGTATTCGGCTAATTGGGCTGTTTCATTGGGCCGCATAACTCCTAGCCATCGTTTTAGGGAAACTTACTCAAATATACCAAATAAATCTTAATTCATCTATCTGTACCCATTAATAATAGACTTCTCAAAATTAACCAATTAAAACTGAAAAACAGGATTCTTTCTTTCAAAAAATCACATGCAAAAATCATACGATGAGATACAAAAAAATAGAAACGATATTCCAAAAATCTAAACAAAAAGAAACTTTTTCAATGGGTACAGTTAAAATTCATTGAAATTATATAGATAAGTCAATATACAATATCTGAGGGAGATTGAACTGATCTTATATCAAAATTCGTAATTAAATCGAGTTCAAAAAGTCTTCTGGGACACATGTATCAAACATGTATCTCATAAATAGGTGTACATGGATATACATATAATACAGAATACATATAAATATGATACATATGTGATACACAAAATGATACATAGTGTGATACACATATCATTTTTTTCATGTTCAGGTTTTACCGATAATTCAAACCACCTCAAAACTTCACCAAATCACCCCAAAACTGAGATTCAAGTTTCTTAGGTTGTGCCCAATCTACTCTAATAACACCAACTCAAAACAAAACAAAAATTTGATATTTGTTTTGCTACAAATAGCTAATTGGCTAATTTGGCTAATATTAGTAAGATTTTATCAATTGGTCAATTTTTTTAATGAACTACCTATAAATAGACATAACTAGTAATTTCCCCTCATTTATTTTTGAAAAATTGACACATATATCACTACTAATACTTATGGGTGAAGTACACAAATATCTTGGGTCTGTGATTCAGGGGGACGAAGAGATTGACGGGGACGTCACCCATCGGATAGGAGCAGGGTGGTCGAAGTGGAGGCTTGCTTCTGGGGTCCTGTGTGACAAGAAAATCCCACACAAACTCAAAGGGAAATTCTACAGAGCCGTGGTTAGACCAGCGATGTTGTACGGGGCAGAGTGCTGGCCCGTGAAGAACTCCCATGTCCAGAGAATGAAGGTTGCTGAGATGAGGATGCTTAGGTGGATGTGTGGGCACACCAGGCTGGATAAGATTAGGAATGAAGTTATTCGTCAGAAGGTAGAGGTGGCCCCAGTGGACGAGAAGATGCGGGAAGCGAGGCTGAGGTGGTTCGGGCATGTATGGAGGAGGGGTCCCGATGCCCCGGTGAGGAGCTGCGAGCGGCTGGAGATTGCTGGTGGTCGGCGGGGTAGAGGGAGGCCTAAGAAGCATTGGGGAGAGGTGATTAGGCAGGACATGACTAAAATGCAGGTTACCGAGGACATGACCCTCGATAGGGGAGTCTGGAGGTCTAGAATCAGGGTTGCAGGATAGGGGCTCTTAGAGTCCTTCGTTCGCCTCACCCGGGGTTGGGTGTGGGATAGTAGGGTTACCCATCGATGTCTAGTGTTTTAGCCTAGGTCCCCTCTTGGTTGCGACGGTATTTATGTTCCTTATGTTTACATAACCATTTACGTTATTTCTGCAGGATTACTTATGCTTTGTTTTGTTATTTTGTTTTGTCTTGCCTTGGTTACTAATTTTGTCGTTGTTTTCCAATGCAGCTTTTCATTCTGTCATATGCGCCGAGGGTCGCATGGAAGCAGCCTCTCTGCCCTTTTGGGTAGGGGTAAGACTGCCTACATATTACCCTCCCCAGACCCCACCTGGTGGGAGTATACTGGGTAGTTGTTGTTGTTGTTGTTGTTGTATATAATAGATTTCTATGGATATAAAAAAATATACATGATATGTAGGAGATATACGGATGTTCATGAAAGATATACAAAGATATGTAGTAAAATATACATAGATATACGCCGCTTCAGCTCATCTTCTTCGACGGCCTGTCTCAAAATTTTGACTAGTAACTCTTAAAATTAACCTTAAATGAGCTCAAAATATAGTATAAGCTTCACACAAGTGTTATTAACAAGATTTTTAAACATCCACTACGGATTATAACACTTTATAAATTACAATATTTTAGATTTCAGAGCTAAAAGCTCGATAAATAGTGGTGGGCTTCAAGATCTTCTTCATAATTCGGTGATTTCAGTGAGTTTCTGATAGAGCATCAGTAGTGTTAATGGTGGTATTGATGTGGTGGTGTACTCTGTGACGGACCCAGGATTTTATGCAAGCAAGTTCAGTCGGAGAGGTCCATAACTAACATAAGCGATATAAGCTTTATAAGCGGCTTCAAAAATATTTTTTATACAAAATTTACCTTGCCCTTTAGCCATAATTTATTCATATACTCAGATTATTTTTTGACGAATCGGGTTCAGTTGAATCCACTTCTCACCACTTGGGTCCACCCCAGGTATACTACTACATGCCGAAGGAATGGTGAAGGACCAGTCTCGTCATGGTGATTAGAGGACACATCTGATCGTTCACCTCTAATCTGACATGTTTCCTCCCAGGTATATGATCAACGGATCAATCAACTAGAAAGCGGGCTATTCTTCTTCGGGATGAGTTTTTCAATCACAGACTTAGGTTTGGTAGAGGACCTATTTGTTTCCTTCACGTCCAAGAGAATGTTGTGAGGAACATGATAAGTTAGAAAATTCTTACGCCATCGATGTATACAACAACAACGACTACCCAGGAAAATCACACATAGTGGCGTTGATACCATCGATGTATATAACTTAAATATTTTAGTAATATGGACGTGGACACCTGATATAACGGGTCAATAAGGAAAATAGGGGGAACCCTACGAAGGTTATAGATGAATGTATATAGTCTCTAACGTTTGCCCACTTGGAATGGAAGTATTTATGGTAAGTAGGTAATGCACTAATGCCAACAATACTCAAGTCCAGTTTCCAGAAAATGGAACTATATTTCAATCAAAAGATCATTTGAAAAAAGTGATCTAGTAATTAAAGAATTTTATTTTAAATAAGATACACATTAACCCAAATACTATCATACTTGCGTGGGGAAATATTAGTTTTCCTATACAAGACATGATGAAAGCATTTGGACTAGACCAACACAACTGCAATTGGACTTCTCACAGAGTGCCTATTAGAAATCCATTTCAAGAATCCCTGAACAACTTCATTGCCTGAGCTATTGGTTGTCTTGGAAAAAGTCACCTGGTATGTTAATCTCTGGTTCAACATAGAGAAGTTTAGCTTGGAGGGTTTAACTTTCACAGCAACTCCTTTTGGTGAAACTATCTCCACCTTGTAAGTTGATGTGGCATCACCAACATTTGTCACGGTTCTGGTATATATCTGAGGAGTTGATCTAAGTCTGATGGAAAATGAAGGATAGTTTAATTGCGCTTCAGGGATACTTTTCACCTCCAAGCAATTTACCTTGCGTTGTAATAGGAAACCTACCTCTCGATTTGTGTAGTTCAAACCACATAAATAAGGTAAATAGTCTTCAAATGGTGTATCATAAACTAGTCCAGGATCATTTGCTCTTGACGGATTAACATGTCCTGCACTAGTTGCAAAGATATTAGCAGGATTGAGCGTTTCATCTAATATTGGATTGTTGGCAAGGTTTAATGTGTCAGCAGTAGTCATGATCGCGGACTTAATAGCAGAAGAAGACCAATTAGGATGCGCGCTCTTCAGCAGAGCTGCTATGCCAGTAAGGTGAGAGCAAGACATTGAGGTACCAGATAGAATATTGAATCCAGAATTTGTGTTTTTGTTGGGGATATTCACGGTGGTAGGCCAAGCAGCAAGGATATTAACACCAGGACCAATAATATCAGGTTTTAAGATGCCAGGGTTTGCTCGGCTTGGTCCTCGAGCAGAAAATGAAGCAACAATAGGAGCATTTTTATCTCCTATTACTGTTCCCTGGAATGTAATTGCAGCAATAGGATTTGAAGTTGAATTTATATAGGCCTTAATTTTCTCTCCTTCTTCATGTGAAACATCTAATGCGGGAAGAACATGAGCAGTAGCTGATTTAGTGACACCATCTTCCGGATTATTGATGAGAATCATGCCAACGCCTCCAGCGTCCTTTACATTTCGTCCTTGACTACTGGTGAGACTACTTGGGTCTTTTTGACACAAGACTATCTTACCTTTGATAGCAGGATCAGTCATCGCCCACGATCTACAGAATGGAGCATCTTGATCACTTGCATTCTTTCCAGCATCAAATAGAGCGATGAATGTTGAGTTGGAAGTCTTTGGCTGATCAGCAGATTCTCCTTCAAATTCCTCTTTATTTCCAAGCTTAACGGTGGCTTTTAGTTTTCTATCATGGGTGCTAGCGCCAACTGTGAGAATCCAAGGGGCATTATTTGCTACAGGGTTATCAAACTCGCTATTGCCTGCAGAGGCACTAACAAGAATACCTTTTTCTGTTGCACTGTACGCGCCAAGAGAAATAGGGTCATCATGTAATGGAGCGTTAGTAAATCCGCCTAGAGATGCGGAAATGATATCTACACCATCATCTATAGCTGCATCCATGGCAGCTAAAGCATCAGTTTCACTACAAGTAGCAAAACTGCATACCTTATATATGGCTATGTGGGCAAGAGGGGCAACACCAACTGCTGTGCCATTTGCATTACCAAAGAAATTGGCACCTTTCACAAAAGCTCCTGCAGCTGTGCTAGCAGTGTGTGTACCATGTCCATCAGTATCTATCGGGGTATCTTCAGATAATCGAAAAGACCTGAGTCCTATGATCTTGTTATTACACTTTGTCGTGAAATTGGACTCACAAAATCCTTTCCACTTAGCAGGCGGGGGAGACATCCCAACGTCGCTAAATGAAGGATGGTCAGGGAAAATTCCAGTGTCCAAAACTCCGATGATCACGCCTTTCCCATAGTTGGAATCCTTCCACAAACCCATGTTCTGTTGCAAACCAAGAAAACTTGGAGTATGAGTAGTGTGCAAGGACAATATCCTCTGTGGCCGCGCAGAAAAAAAGCCTTGTTTCTTCTCCATCTCCTTCACTTCTGCAGCAGTTAATCTTGCTGCAAAGCCTTTCATCACATTGTGATAGGAATATATCATTCTTGGCTCTTCATTTTCACTTGAGCTAATTGTTGTAGTTTTAGGCAAAAAAGAATGGTAATAGCTCTCTAAATCCAATGATGATGATTGAGTAGAAATTTGGGGTTCTGGTGGTTCAAGTTGGACTATATAAGTCTCTAAATCACTCTGAATACTAGGCCATGGGAAAGAACAAACAATGCAAAATAGAAGGATTTTCAAGAATCCCATGGCTGCAAATGGGATACTAACTTCTTATGAAAGTGAATTTGATATATTTTTCAGTTTAATTTGGAGCTACTACTTAAAGTACGTCCTCCGTGAAACTTATTGTTTCATTACCAACAAGGGTTATAGTGTAGTGGTAAGTACTCTCTTATCTTTAACCAAAGGTCCCAAGTTCGAGCCACTGGGTATAGAGTCGCCTTTGTTAGGGAGCGCTTTACCCTTATTGTGAGACTTCCCGGCGCAAATTTAAATTTAGTCGAACTCCAATATAGGTAACGGACGGAAAAAAAACCTATTGTATCATTATTGTGAATGAGAGTAGGATAGAACTATATGCTATAACCGATAGATTATTAGCATAACAATTGACTAGTCTGATATTGAATATAGGTTGTTCGTTGTAAAATTTGTACATATTTGACTTTTCTTTTTGGAGAATGATTGATATGAAGTTATCCACTGGCGTTATAGTAGTAATGACTCGAATGAATAATGGGCCACATTCAAATATTATCGATGCTTATCCTAACGGGGAAATGTCCAAAATTGTCCCTCTGCTTAAAGCTGGGATCAATCATACTCTTGTCACCATACTCCTAATTTTCAACCCAGTTAACGAAATTATTGTGATTTATTAAGCTGTTCAATAAATGTTGACCTACCGTCATAACTAAGATTTTTTTTGGTTTCCAACTATGCGTACGGTATCTGTATTGGAGTCCGATTATATCTGAATTCGCCTTGAGTAAGCCCCATTCGATGGAAGCGCTCCCTACCAAAGATTTTTTCATACTCAGGGTTCGAACCCGAAATCTCTAATTAAGGGAAGAGCAATCTCATTCACTGCATTAGTATCATAACTGAGATTTGATACGCTTGATGTAGATACGTGTTGCCCAGTTGAAAATTCTATGGAATAAGGCACGCCAATGACGTCAAAGACCAAGTCCAACTTCTACAATTCAAGGGGACCAAGGTAACATCGTGATCTATGACACAAGTGTTAGTGTTACAAAGAAATTAAACCAATTTTGAGAGGAAATCTTGTAAAAAGATGAAATGGATTGATAGAAATAAGTTAGGAATTATGTACCTATGATTTGGGAAGAAGTGATCTTTGGAAAATCGCCTCTTGATTTAGAGTTTGAAAATTTGAGCATTGAATCAAAAATCCCGTCCAAAACTCGTTTTGAACAGTTGCAAGTATCGCATTTGCTATCACAGGTTCGCAAATGTGGATATTACTTTGTGTTAGCGGAAACATAAAAGAAAGAACACAAGATTTAACGTGGTTCGAATCAAAATAATCCTACGTCCACTAGAGAACAATTGCCCTATTAATATTAACAAAGGACAGGGAGATTTCCCAATTACACTTAAGAGAATTTCTCTCTTAATTCTCTACTCACTACAATGTATTGTATTATTTTTGAGATGATTTCTACAAATGAAGGAGTGCATCTATTTATAGAGGTAAAGGCCTCATATTGATGTCATTTGTGACATCAAACTACCTTCTCTTAATGTGGGTGACATCAAAGGATGAAGCTTCTCCTAGCATCCACACCAACTCTTTCCACCAACTCTTCCAATTTACATGCCATTGTTGACTAAACATAAACCAACATTTTTAATCTCTACCTTGGTTTGCGTTTCGACTGTACGTGTAAATAACTCTAGCAAAAACTTCTAAGCTTATTGGGCAACCCCGTTGTAAGAAACAAGAAGAATCAAACCATTGTTGAACATACCACCTCCACCTAACAACTGTTCTCTTCAGAGTTGCATCAGTTGATGCATACCCCTGCTAAGTCCTTGCAATGTGCAAACTTAGGGAGCGGGACTATCTTGGTCAACATGTCCGTAACATTATCGTCTCTGATAACCTTCACATCCTTGATAGTTCCCTCTTCAACAACATCTCGAATAAAATGAAATCTGACATCAACGTGTTTAGTGCGTTAATGAAATCTCTAATTTTTCATTAGATGAATAACACTCTGACTATCACATCTAAGAGTTGATTCCAGCTGAATCAAACTCAATTCCGCTACTAAACCTTTCAACTAGATAGCTTCCTTCACCGCTTTCGCTGCTGCCATGTATTCTGCATCTGTCGTAGACAAAGCGGCAATCGACTGCAGAGTCAACTTTCAACTAACGGCACTGCCAACGAAGGTAAAGATGTATCCATTTGTGGACCTTTTTCTGTCAAGATCTCATACATAGTCAGAATCCACATAACCGAAAATTGAAATACCTTCACCATTTTTTCAAAAGGTTAGACACCAGAAGCTCCTTTGAGATATCTCAATATCCACTTGACAGCTTCCCAATACCTCTTTCCTGGGCTGGACATGTATCTGCTTACAATTCTTATAGATTGAGCAATATCTGGACGTGTGCATACCATAGCATACATAATGCTACCAACTGCAATGGGATAAGGAATATTTGACATATACTCCACCTCATCCTCGGACTGAGGCATTTGTGACTCTGAAAGTTTAAAATGAGGAGCTAATGGTGTACTTACAGGCTTGCATGTATGCATATTGAATCTCTAGAGAACCCTTTCAATATACCTCTTTTGAGAAAGATGTAAAACATCGTCTTCTCTTGAAATCTTCATACCAAGGATTTTCTTTGCATCTCATAAATCCTCCATTTGAAATTCCTTACTCAACAGTTTCTTCAAAGGATTTATCTCTATAATATTGTTAGCAACAATAAGAATATCATCAACATACAATATTAAATAAATCATTGAGTTACTAGACATCTTCTTGTGATACACACAGTTATCAAATGCATTCCCTGAGAATTCATGTGTAGTCATGAATGCATCAAACCTGTTGTACCACTGTCTAGGGGATTGCTTCAAACCATACAAAAACTTCTTTAGTTGGCATACATGATCTTCTTTTCCCTCCGCTTGGGAACCTTCATGTTGATCCATATAGTTGTCTCTTCTAGATCACCGTGTAAGAAAGCATTTTTGACATCAAGCTGTTGAAGCTCCAAGTCAAATTGTGCAATCAATGCTAGTAGCACACGAATTGAGCTATGCTTCGCGACTGGAGAGAAAATCTCATTGTAGTCAATTCCCTCTTTTTGGCTGAAACCTTTTGAAACCAATCTCGCCTTGAACCTAGCATCTTCCACTTCAGGAATTCCCTCTTTCTTTCAGTAGACCCACTTGCATCCAACTGTCCTTCTTCCCCTTTTGTCTTTTCACTAAGACCCATGTCAGATTCTTGTGAAGAGACTACATCTCTTCAATCATGGCTAAGCGCCATTGTGCAACATCCTTGCAAGAAGTTGCTTCAATATACGAGGAGGGCTCCAGATCCTTATTCTCTTCTTGTGTAGCTACGAACGCTTATGCAATCAAGTTTGCTTGATTTATAAGGCATTCCGGTTCTCGTGTCTGCCTCTTCTCCCTCCCCTTCGCAATTGTGTATGCTTCATTAACAAAAAGTTCTTTATGGCCTACATCTTCTGACTCATCTTTAACCTGAGTCTCTTGATCATTTTCCTTGGCAAGCTCCACCGGAAGCTCCACCTTCTCCTTGTTCTTGTTTCCTGAAAACTACGAAAAAGCCGACTCGCCAATGTCAATCCTATGGTTCTAAGGGCAAGTACCTCCTACTAAACGTCCTTATTGAAAACGAAAGCGACACCCTTTACTGAGAGAAACTTTACGGGGAACAAGTATAGAGGATTCATCGAACACGACATCTCTACTAACTATAAATTTGAGCAAAGACAAACACCAAAGTTTGTACCCTTTTACTCCATCCACATACCCTACGAATATGGCCTTCTTAGCCCTTGGTTCAAGCTTTCCTTCATTAGCATGATAATAAGCTGGACACCCATATACTCGTAAATATGAATAGTCAGAGGGTTCACCTGACCATACCTCATTCGGAGTCTTAAATTCAATTGCCGATGCTGGAGATCAATTGACAATATGATCATCAGTGCGAACTACTTCAGCCCAAAATACTTTGGACATTTTGGCTTGTATGATCATACAACGAGCCTTTTCAAGAAGAGTTATATTCATTGTATCGGCAATTCCATTCAACTGTGGGGTATGCCTGACAGTCCTATGTCTTAAGATCCCATGAACATTGTATAATTCATTAAACTCTTCATTGCAAAACTCCAAGCCATTGTCTGTGTCACGCCCCAAATTCGAGGGGCATGACCAGCGCCCAAACAGGTTTCCCTGGTCGAGTGGACCGGGGTGCCTTTCCCATTCCCCATGGGCTACCCCACATTATTCATTGTTAATTGGCCAAAAGATACCAAATGCAATTGAAAGTAAATATGAATTCTCTTTTATAAGCACACATTATGATTAACAGGGAACATCTTTTACAAAACACACATTATGATTAACAAGGAACATCTTTAACAAAACACGCCTTATGATTAACAGGGAACGTGGTGTACAACTTATAGCGCCCAAAACATACACCTATATACATAAGCTCTAACCCACATAGCACGATCTACGGAGCCTCTAAGAGAAAGATAATACAACACTTGCCGGCGACAAGGCCTTGGCTATACCTTTACAAAAATGACACAAAACTCCAAAATACAACAACAGGGGTGGCATGAGCCACACAAGGTCCCGGAAGTAAAGGGGCTCACCAAGTACTAACACTGCCAATAAGGAAGGAGAAGGAGCTACGAACGGTGGACTGGAGTGCCTGCAGCAGATCCACCTACAATCATAACACGAATGTAGTGCCCCCGGCAAAAGGGACGTCAGTACATTTGAATTGTACTGGCATGTATGAACAAACTTTTGTTGGAAACACGTTCTCAATGCAATATACTAAAACATGTGGTCTTTTGTATAGGTTTTGATGAATGACAAACGAAGCGAAAACTGATATATGACGAAGTTCAAGAAACAAGCGCACAATTGATATACAACGAGATTCAAGCTCAAGACAAAGTTTTATAGTTTAATTGAGTCATTCTTAATTGTGATCTTGATCCTACAACTTGACTCGTAACATGGCTTCTCTAATAAAACTATTTTCCAAAATCATGCATATTTAATTTAATGTCAAATGATTTTAAATCATGCATATTTACAGTAGTCAAAATAATTTTTAGACATGCCTTAAAAATCTGGACTAAGATAATCGATTATGTACTTATGATAATCGATTGTTTTAAGCCAAGACTGCATGACAATCGATTGTGAACTAATGACAATCGATTATGAGTAAGACAGTGAGCATCAGGTTTTTCAAACCTGCATGACAATCGATTGTGAACTAATGACAATCGATTGTGACTGAGGCAGTGTCCATCAAAGTTTTTCAAAACTCAGAATAATCGATTATGAACTAATGGTAATCGATTATGTTGAGACAGTGTCTTCCAGTGATTTTCAAATTTATTAAATAATCGATTGTTACATTGAACATTCGATTGTCAAAGAGACAATGTCTAAAATGTTTTTCAAAAACTGATAAGTAATTGATTGTTGACTTTGTGCAATCGATTGTGAAGCTGACCGTTGTCGTAAAGTTTTCAAATATCGTCAGGTAATCGATTATTGATTTTGTATAATCGATTGTTTTGATTAAAATCCGGAAAAGATTTTTTGAACGTTGCTGAGTAATCGATTGTTGATTCTGGACAATCGATTGTTTGTGGTAAAATCTGGAAAGGATTTTTTGAACGTTGCCAGTAATCGATTATGGATTGTAAGTAATCGATTATCAAGCGTAAAATCTGGGATTGAATTTTGATCTGATTGGCAGAAAATCGATTGTTGGGGTTTGACAATCGATTGTCAGTGAGTAAAATCAGCAACTCTTAATTGGCAATTAGGCAACGGTAATGCCAAGTTTTTCAACTATAAATACAGCTTCATTTCAGTGTTTTAAACACAACAACATACTACAAATGATCATTACATTGCTATAAGCTTGCATCATTTTATATTCAATTTCATAAAGCTTTTGAGAGCCATATTCTTGTCCAAAGTTGTTGTGATCTAGAGCTTACTTCTTTTACTCATATCTACTCATTAAGGAGTATTTTGTTTGAGTGTTTAGTGTTTTATACACTTGTAAGAGAATTGTGATTCTCTTGTTGTAAGGAACTTGTGTTTCCTTGGTTGAAGTCTTGGAGTGTTGTATCTCCGAGCAAAGGTGTTAAGGCTTGTGTCCTTAAGTTGTAAAGGTTTGTTGAGCACCCGTAAGCTTAACAAGTTAGTGGAAAATCTCGAGAGAGTCTCTCGGGGACTGGACTAGCCACGTGTTGTGGTGAACCAGAATATATCGGTGCATTCTTTCCTTTTTGTTTATTTAAAGCACTTATTTATTTCCTGCAAATTTTAATTTCCGCAAGTTTACGCTAAATTTTATTATATGCGTTAAGCGTATTTTCTAACAACCTTGTCCCAAGTAAACTCAAGCCAAAATACATATACAAATGGAAAACTGAACAACAATATCACGACAATGGAACAACAACCAATCATTTCACAGCAAATGATACAATTAGGCAAACAAAGGGGCAATTAGTGCCCCATAGGTTACAAACTCTCCTGCTGTCTCCTTTCACAATTCCACATTAATCATTTCATGATTTATATACATTTCAACAATGATATTGGATCACATTTTCCACCCTTATTACCTCGTCCACCCTTATTACCTTGGCCACCCTTATCACCCTAACCCACACCTTATTTCACCATGTTGCAGCGCGCAACCCGACCCCGCCTAACACTTTCAGTACTCAAATAGCATACAACACAACAACAAATACAAGAAATCAACTATGGCACATTGTTAAGATAGAACCACTGTCACACCTCCTTTTTACACCCCTGCGAGGGCGCAAGTGAGTTTTTCCAATTAAAGGACCATCGAAACATGATTATTTATTAATGATTCAGAGTCGCCACTTGGAAAATTTATGGTGTCTCAAGTCATCGATTAAATCCCGAATCGAGGAAAAGAATGACTCTATTTAACAGTCCGCGCACCAAAAATCCGGATAAGGAATTCTGTTAACCGGGAGAAGGTGTTAGGCATTCCCGAGTTTCGTGATTTTAGCACAGTCGCTCAACTGTCATATTTGGCTTAATTATCTGATTTTATACAATTGAAGAACCTATGTCACAATTTTACTTTTTTTACCGCTTTTATTCAAATTATTATTTTATTATTTACAAAGACTTACAACATTGTAAAAACATATCTCAGACCACATCACAACCAGTGTACCCGTGGTCGTCGACACATTTCGACTTTGTCTAGATTTGGATTTGGGTCGCATAAATGCACACCCGAGTTTAGGGAGGTAAGATTAATTAAGGCGCGTCCTAAAGAGAGTCTAGCGACTTGTAATCTTTTGGGAGGTCGTGAAATTCACTAAACGTCCTTTCCCAATTTTCTAAATATTTTAAAACATTTATTGTTGGCCCCGCAGCTTATACGTTTTTATTTTGGCGAGGCACACTGCTTTTATTTCAAAGATATCCTATTGTGACTACATTTCTATTAAATGTGTCTCTAAAATAAAAGAGAGAAAAATTCTAATTAATTAGGAGCTTAAAAATAAAAAATTGTAACACACTAATTGCTAGATTAAGGCAAATATTAGTGGAAAAAAATAACAAAACATTCGAAATTATAAATAAAATAAAAAAATAAAATTTCGAAATTATAAATAAAAGATGAAATTTGGCAACTAATATTCAAAAGAAATCAATTATTGCTAGATTAAAACTCGCATTGTAAGAAAATAAATATTGGAATTAATTATTCACAATTATTTGAAAATAGATTTAACCATAATTACTAAAGCTTATTATAAAATTTATTAAGCTTAAATGTTAAACCATCTTGCTTGAACTCAAATCATGCCATAATGCATATTTCACGAAATTAATTTAAATTCATGCTTTAACTAAATTTTAGCTACATGTTCACGATTAGCCTACTGTTGACAAGATTAAAACCTTTATAGCTAGTAAACTAACCAATTTTTTCCAATCCGATTTTACTAAAAAATTAACTTATGTTATTTTCCTCTTATTCCGATTATTAAACAGTTTGACATACATGAACATGCTTAAACATATATTACCGAATAACCAATTAAAACAGAATATTATTCAATACATCACTACAAGCTGTCATGTCATATGAACATGGCAGAAACTTATTTAACAATAGTATATAGAGTGGCCTAAATACATTCAGTAACAAAACTAAATAAAATTAAAACTTCAATCTTGTTAAGAATAGAATTCTAATTAGAGTGAATGTCTATCTTGTAGAGAGTTTTACTTTGAGGCTAAGTCATTTTCCTCCTATAAATAGAAGGGTCTTACCCTATTGTAGATCATCACAAATCAATAAGAATTCCCTCTCTCTCTTTCTATGCAATATTGTTCTTCTTCTTCTTTTATTGTTTTATAACACGTTATCAGCACGATCGCAACTAGGAAAGGTATTTGTAGAGAACCTAGAATGCACCAGGGCCATGTAGCTCGTAAACCTTTCATTGCCCAAATCTGCATAGTAGTACTCCTTCAACTGATTAGGCTTCAACTGACCTTTGTAAACAATAGTCCTTGAAGAAAGAGAGCATATATAGAAATCTCTCACGCCACCATGTTGGAGGTTTAAAGCAGCTTGGATCGCTGCCATTGAAACCCTCCTCAAATATACATCTGCCGCTCAAAGTCGACCTTTGACCGAGGAGTTGGTGTCAGAAACACTTGCTCAATGACAGCATCTGTCTGCAATGCCGACTTGCCCAGTCCTGAATTATCTGTAGGGACTGGACGTCATCCAAGAACTGTATGACCGAGCGACTCAGCCACCTTTGTAAATACAATTTTGCTTTGCTCCCTTCTGCTTTCAGAGGTAGGTAGGAAGAACATCCCAACAGCATACTGGCCAGATGGTGGTAGCTCAAATCCAACCTCACTTACTACCTCCTTGTAGAAATCATGAGGCAAAGCCACAAGAATACCGGCCCCATCTCCAGTATTAGTCTCACAACCACACGTGCCTCTATGAGACATCCGAACTAACATCTCAACAACATCAGTTACCGTTCCGTCGACCACACTACCAATAGCCCGTCAAGGTTCGAGAGAGAAGGTGGGCGTCGAGGTCGTTGGCAATTTTTGTTTGAGTTTTCGTTTCCGTTAAGGTCATTGTTCGTCAAGGTCCGGCCGAGGTTCCGTCGCAGTTCCAACGCATTAGACGTCAATCACAACACGAGACTCTAACCAATTGAGTAGAAGCTTTGGGATTGAGAATAATGATCGTCAAATATTCTATGATCTTCCTTCATTATTAAATTCTGGATTTAAGGTAAGTATTTTACTTTTCTCTTTCAAATTATTGACATTCTGTAATTTGATTTTACATACAAGTAAAGATGATAATTTTTATTCCAACTCTAATGGAGTTTGAAAGATATTATAATCATCCAAAGTGGTAAAATTTCTATGCTTTGCCATGATCAAATTCATGTATGATTGTGGGCAAAGAATTGAAAACTCGTCCCATTGAATTTGCTCCATTCTTATTCACTTTAGAGAATGTGATAGCAGGATGTGATAAGTCTGAAAGAAGACAAAATTAGTACCGTAAAGGTATCAATGGATGTGGACGTGACAATAGACGAAATTATAATCGTCAACATTGTGATAATGAGAATAATAAGGATTCTCAAAATAATCCTTCACTTTATGAAAGTAATATTTGTTATCAATTTGACAATATGATATTTTATAAAGCACATATAGATGATTATGGTTCATTCATGGTGTGAGTGTGACAACATCTAATTTATGAATACATATTCATTCTTGGAAGAATATGAACGTGCTAGTGGTAGTGAATATACCACACTCACCTCTAGAAGGAGGTTTGAGATGATATAAGATAATAATGTCATTATTATGGCATGAATGGTCATTGGTCAAGTACCTATTATACGCCAAAATAGTTTGGCAATGTGATTATTAAAGGACAACAATAATGCAAGAAACATATCTTGCACATAATTTTGACCATGATCATAATGGTATAACTTTCTCTTTAAAAGAGATATTCACCATATGGATGTTCATGAATATGTTGTAGTACCAAATTAATTGAGAGCTCTGCAAGAGCCAATTATACTATTTTGGAGAAACACAATTGATTACCAATAAGGTAATGTGTTGTAGTAAGTCTCAAAGAAACTTATTCAGTTTTCAAAATATACGCGAAACCGGTT
The DNA here is from genome assembly GCA_034376525.1 of Nicotiana benthamiana. NCBI lineage: Eukaryota > Viridiplantae > Streptophyta > Magnoliopsida > Solanales > Solanaceae > Nicotiana > Nicotiana benthamiana. The sequence continues at coordinate 128,153,637 of CM067332.1, read as the reverse complement.
GTTTATATTGAGACAGTAAATAAAGGAAAGATTTGATACCTTCTATTACTAAAACTTGTAGCGGGATAATCTGTATGTGAAAAGCTACCCGCTTTATTCTCCGGTTTGTATTACACAAATGAAAGAATGTCACAATAAAGTGGATATTTATTGATATAAAAACTCATATCATAATAAACATGGAGTTTATTGATAATTGCACATGTCATGGTGTAAACATGAACTTATCAATATTGATAATTTATTCATTTGGCATTTGGGTTAGCCATATCAATTTAAGTATGATGTGCAAAAAATAATAGAGAATTCACATGGGTAAATATTAAAGAACTAGAAAGTTCTTTATGAATTCTCTTACATTGCTTGTTCTTATGAATTAATTGACCAACTAAAGTTGGGGTTGAATTCCATGAATTCTGAAAATATCAAAGGTGAATATGAGTCCATTCACCTGCTATGTATACCACATAAGATGCATCTATGAGATGGTTACATGCTTATTATTATTAACCCGTAACATGGTGTTTTACGAGGTAACTTGCTCAATAATTCAATTTAGAGCACAATTTCCAGATTTTCTATTCAAGATAGTTTATCTTGATAAGTTAGTTTACATCACAGCGGGTTTAGCAAGATAATTTATTGAGTGCCTCCACTTAATAGCTAAACTATTGCTTATGAGAACAAAGTTATCTATATCCGTTTGATTTATATTATATACGAAAGTATATTACATTCTCCCCTCACAAGTGGTTTAGGGTCAGGAACCAAATAACTCCATCTTATTATTATTGACGTACGGTGTATATTTTCATTAACACCATAATGCACAAAGATGGATTCTCAAAGTTGAGGAAACAAGTTAGTTTTTCAAACATGAGGGGGAGACATGATAAACAGTTGAGAAAAAGTTACGTGGAATGAATTATCATTTGTACAACTAGATGCTCGAATAAAATAATATGAACTTGAAGTTCATAAAAAGATAATTCGTTTGCAATATATTGCAAAGCATGCCATACGCATTTATTGACCTAAAGAAAGTAACTATATTCTCATTGCAAATGCTCACATTAAGTCCTAGAAGGACAAAATCTATGGTACACTTAAAGCGTATAGACAAATCAGTTTCAAATAGAACTTCTTGATAAAGAAGATGAGCAAATGATCAAAGTGATCATAATAAGGAGGCAAGTGATCTAGAAGGTCACATGACATAACACTTCATAAAATCTCATGAGAGATTCAGGTACTTGAATATATGAATGAAGAGATCTCTATGTTATGTCTTTATGAAAATTTATTGGAACCGATATAGCATGTTCGTCGACGACATCTATCATAGCGCTAAATATCGATGAGGATCTTAAGTTTGTCGAATACAGCAAAAAGTATTGGCCAAATGGAAGAGATACAATTCAAGTAGAATTGATTCCATATGAAAGACATGTAGTTTTGGACATGTAGTTCAAATACTTGAAAAGTATAAAGTCAATGGTATGTGCAATCAGTTTTCGATATCTTATATGTCTATGCAAGACATAAAAACTTGATATGCACTAAACCTCTTTAGATGGCTTATATGGCTTAACTTATATGACAATCCTTGAAGGACTTAAACTGCTTAAAGCATATATAATTTTTGGTCTTGAAGTACCACATGCTAAGTGCAATTTGTGCACATTTGTATCTTGCTATAACTATAAGCATGATAATGTGACAGTGAGGATTTTCAAGGTCCAATATATTCATTGGAGTTAATATGGCTGATTTATTCACCAAAATCTCTACCGACGTCAACATTCAAGAAGCTAGTGCACAAGATTGGGATGCGAAGGCTCGAGGATGTGAATTGATGCTCTCTTCAGGGGGAGTTAATGCACGTTGCACTCTTTTTCCCTTACAAGATTTTGTCCCACTGGGTTTTCCTTGCAAGGTTTTTAACGAGGCAACCAATAGGCGCATTTCTAAACATGTGTACTCTTTTTCCTTTCCTAGAATTTTTTTCCCATTGGTTTTGTTTAGTTAATGTTTTAACGAGGCACATTACTTATTGAGTAGACATTCAAGGGGGAGTGTTAAGAATAGAATTCTAATTAGAGTGAATGTCTATATTGTAGAGAGTTTTACTTTGAGGCTAAGTTATTTTCCTCCTATAAATAGAAGGGTCTTACCCTATTGTAGATCATCACAAATCAATAAGAATTCCCTCTCTCTTTCTATGCAATATCGTTCTTCTTCTTTTATTATCGTTTATAACAAATCTGCATTTGTATTCATGATTCATGTTAACAACATACAAGGTGTACAAATTGTAAACTTGATATTAGAAGGAAAAGAAGAAGAGGAGTGATCAGCAGGATAGCAGTAGCAATACACAGCAACAACAACAAACAGCCACAACAAATACCCCAGGCGATGACTAGAAATAAACCAGACTTGGACCCAATAAGATTCTAGAAAAATACCAACTAATATATCACAAAACAAGAAACGATTACTGATCTTTCACTCTCAAAGGAAGTAAATTCCTTTTGTTTTCTATTTCTCAAAATACTGAACTTATTTTTCGTCCTCAAAATTTCTGTCAAGTTCTAAATTTTTTTTCTCTCAAAATCCTCCCCCTAAGTGCAAAATGAGTCCTTATTATATACCAAAATGGAAGATTCTTTCCTCTCCCTTTAATTATTATTACTAACCTTTTATTATTACCCCTCTCCTTTTACTTTTATTTTTCAGCTTTTATGATTAAAGCAAAAAGTGGTCAAATATGTACCCCCACAGTCCTCACTCTCTTTTACTTTAATGATTATGCTCCCCACATGTCTTGTCCCCTTTTTTACTTTACATAATTATGTTCCCGACTATTTTTAAACAATTCTTTATATTTCAATTCCAAAAATACCTCCGAAATTATTACAATTACCACTCTACCACTATCAACTATAACCAATTCACCTAAATCAATTAACCAAAATATAGCAACTACAACAAATTCTTAACCAAATTCAACAATTAATGTGATGAACAACAAATAACCAAAATTATTTTGACTAAACAATATTTTTCAACAATAAACATACTTTCAGATTAATCAACAACAAAAAACAAATAAATTCAAATTACTAAACTCGGATTCAAATTAAACTTAACAGATCAAAAAAATAAATTAAAATTTCTAACTCAGATCCAAATTTAGACACTAACACAACAATAAAACAGATTCAAATCACTAAACTCTATAATCAATTAAAACTCAAATTAAATCTAACAATATTGCAACCAAGATGAGAGACTAACATACTTCTACATTAGAACTAAATTCTTTTAAATAAAAACAAATTGAAGAAAATAAATAAGATAATGATAAACACGAATGAAGAACATAATCAAACATATACTAATTTTAGATCTGAAAATATGGACAGAAATGAAACTTAAACCAACGAATCGGATCGAAACAACGACGAACTTGAACGAGACAAATCTGCCTGGAACTCTTGAAACCCAAAATAAACTCGGATCTGCCCGGAATTTCAACAACGATCTCAAGGGATCCATGACTAACTTGTCAATATATATATATATATATATATATATATATATATATATATATATATATATATATATATATATATATATATATATATATATATATATATATATATATATATATATATATATATGGACGAGCCGCCATGGATGAGCCGTCATGGATATTGATGATGACGATAATTGCAGTGAGGACGGAGAAGATGAGGCTGGTTTGTCGAGCTTAAGAAGATGAAGCAGCGGCCGTTTTGTGGTCGTTGGGCGGTGTCTAGTGATCCTGGGGACACTGGTTGCTGCACGTGAAGGGTGGTCGACTGACGAGGTTGGCTGGTGGCTCAGGCACGATGGTGGAGAGCTAGGCTATGGTTGTTTTGCTGGTGGCGGGCAGCGTGTGGATGACAGGATGAAGGTAATGGGCTGTGGTTGTAGATTTCGTGAAGGGGGCTGTTTGGTTGAGGGAGGGGGCGGTTTAGGGTTAGGGTAAGGGGTGTGCTTGGAGAAGAAGAAGAGAAGGGGTGTGGTTGCGGCTAGGGGGGGGTTGTTTTGGGAGAAAAGAGTCTTTAGGGTTTTTTGTGTTAGGGTGTGTGAGGTAGAATGAAAAATCTGAAAAAATCAAATGAGGTGGGGTAAAAATGGGGCGGTTCAAGGGGTTTTTGGGTTGGGTAGAGGGTACGGGATGTTTTGGGCTTTGTTTGTTTAACTTGAAAGATGACCCAATCTGATTCTTCTTGTCATTTTTGTTCTTTTCTACTTATTGAACTTCCTAATTAAAAAACTAAAAATGCTAAGATTAAATTATAACAACCAAAATCATCTTAAAATACTAATCGACTTTTAATAACAATTATCACATAAAATTAAATAACAATTAAAGCACAATCACACAATTTTGACATTAAAGGCTAAAAATGCAAAGGATTCATATTTTTTGTGATTTTCATTTTGCAAAACAAAATTTATTACTCCTAATTGTAAATTTGAATTTTATATGCAAATGCAACATATTTTTCGTATTTTTATTAAATTAACAAGTAAACACGCCCATCAAATATAAATAACACAAGAAGAATAACACAAAATTCACAACAATTGCAAACAAACTAAAATTATTTTTATTTTGAATTTTCTGGGAGTAATTCATATATAGGGAAAAAATCACGTGCTCACAACACAACAAGGATAATGTACATCCACAACTAGCAACAACGGTTTCCTCATATTCATCAATTTATACAAATTCCGGGTTACCACAATGGATGTCCATAACCAACCATATATTGTTACCACATTAGTTTCGATTTTCACCATTTCAAGAATTATTTCCATCATGTGTTCCTCAACCTATGCCACAAGATGTTACTGCACAAGCGTAATTCACAAGAGTTTCACAATAATTCCCCACATGGATATCAAGTAATATCACATATCAACACAAGGCGATTTCACAAGGATCACAGTTAGCCTTACACACATGGAATTGAATATCTCTTTCTAACTTCCACTCCAATTCACCAAGCAATCAAGATGGGTCAATCTAGTTCATGATTAATACATAGACCTTTAGAATAGGAATTCACAATTTACTATCAAATTCTCTTTTTACAAGATTCTATGTTTTGGAGACATGCATGAAGGTTTTATCAAGAAATTTCGAAATCTAGTGCATGCGGTTCCCTTCCCAAGCTTAGGTTTCGAAATTAAGGGAAAAGGGTTAGGGATATTACCTGTGAAATCAGAAGTGAAGAAAATGAACCAAAATTCCCCGGGTTCCAATGATTTTGAAAGATCAATGGTTGAAGAAATAGTTTTCTCTCTCAAGAACTCTCTCTTCCTCTCTCTTATTTTGTTATGAAAATGGGTTAAAAATGAGGGATGGGATGTTTTATTAAGGAGGGGTCAGGCGTTGAATTTTAGAAAAATAACTGGGCGAGCCCAATCTGCGACGCAACTCTGCGATCGCAGAACTGACATGCGTTCCGCAGAATGGACCGCACATTGGTCCCAAGTTTTGGACCTTCTCTGGGTGGGAATGCGGTAGATATGCGCTCCGCATTCGTGTTCTGCGGTCGCAGAACGCACCGCAGAACTGACCTTCAAAATTCTTCAGGGACCATATGCAATCACTTTGCGGTCCGCATATTGATTATGCGACCGCAGATCTGACCGCATTTTTAACATAAAATTGGTTGCTATCTAGAAACTTCTGCGGCAGAAATGCGGTCCGCATTTCAGATCTCAACCGCATTCTGGACCGCAGATTGGACCTTTTCTAGAATTTCGATTTCACATTTTTAAGTGTAAAATAGTAAAAAGAATCCGATCCACGTAGGTAGACTCGACTCTACGAGTTGCTAATATCTGAGCACTGATTTTCGTGGGGCCTTACGTCCTCTCCCGCTTAAGATCATTTGTATGAGGACTTGGGAACCAAATGAGTTTGAAAACATGATATGCAAGTTCCTACACTTTTATTAACTTTCAAGTTTGTTTTAGAAAAATTTTGCCAGAGTCTCCTTTGTAATATGAACATAACCACCTGTCAGAGAGCCCCCAAAACATATTTCCAAGCACTATTACACAAACTTGCTACCTTTCCAACAGTTATAAAATGCATAATCCTCATACTTGCACATATTCAACCTCTCGATACACTTTTAACCATTTTTGCACACTACATGTAATCAAATTAAGCATTAATCATCTGTGCTATTAAATCCATTTACCTATCAAAAGGGTACGACACAGTTAATCATTTCAGTACAAATTCTCCATGCAAAACTAATTATTACTCACTTAGAAAACTTTGGTACTCCCTATCAATGCAAGATTAATCTACTTCCTCACATCACCTTACCATGAGAGCACAAAACTTTCATTACCAAAAAGGACTGCACATTGCTCAAACAATCACAACACATCAATTTTGGGCACAACTTGGAGGAACTACAATAGTAAAACACTTGGAAAGAGAAGGGATGTTTGTTACACCTAATGGAACACAACACTAGTTCTCTTAGGGACAAGATTCGCACGATCATTTCTAGACTTGCTCAAATAGATGGGGGTATTTTATCTTCATCTCATCTTCTGCTTCCCACATGGCTTCTTCGACTTGTTGGCTTCGCTGCAACACTTTCACTGAAGCAATCTCCTTGTTCCGCAACTTTTGGACTTGTCTATCCCGAACAGCAATCGAAATCTCCTCACTGGCACGATTTTAGACGGATAACCCACAACTTTCCTCAACATGGATACATGAAACACCGGGTGCACCAAGGACATTTCAGGGGGCAACTCCAACCTATACGCAACTTGACCGATCCTTTGAGAGATTTGATAAGGCCCGACATACCTAGGGTTTAGTTTTCCCTTCTTCCCAAATAGCATGACTCCCTTCATAGGGGACACTCTCAAGAATACCCAATCTCCTTCCTGAAACTTCAATTCCCTTCGACACACGTCCGCATAGGATTTTTGGCGACTTTGAGCAGTCTTCATCCTTTCCTAAATGACTCTTACCTTCTCCATGGCCTGATGCACGAGACATTACCCTCTCCCGAAGATTATCCACATCCGGGACACATAACTTGTTATGGCACCGTAGAACACCATCGCTGCTGCTGAGTGAAAATGCTAAAATATTGTTACTTAGAGCTGCCTCCTTGAATTGTACCAATGCTGGATCAATGAACTGCTTTTCTTTAACCTCTGCCACTAGCGACGATTCTGTTGTATTATGAACCATAAGTTCCTCCTCATTTGGGGCTGAAATACAAACCCCAAGGCTAGCTAACTGGTGCACCTCCCAAGCTAGGAGCCTCTGGTCCGCTCTCAAGTGAGCCAAGATACCCATGGATTTCCGACCGAGGGCGTCGGCCACCACGTTCGCCTTCCCTGGATTGTACAAGATATCCATATCATAATCCTTAAGCAATTCTAACCACCGCCGCTGCCTCAAATTCAGATCCTTCTGCTTGAACAAATATTAAAGACTCTTGTGGTCTGAAAACATATATGCATGAACCCCAAAAAGATAATGCCACCATATTTTGAAGGCGAGCACAACTGCTGCAAGCTCCAAATCATGCGTCGGATAATTCTTCTCATGATTCTTGAGTTGCCTAGAAGCATATGCTATGACCTTCCCGTGCTGCATCATCACACACCCTAAACCGACCCTAGAGGTATCACAATAAACCACAAACCCCTCTCTGCCTTCTGGAAAGGCCAATACCGGTGCCAAAGTCAACCTTGTCTTCAATTCCTGGAAACTTTTCTCACAAGCATCTGACCACTGGAACTTGGCTGATTTCTACGTCAATTTAGTCAATGGGGAGGTGAGGGTGGAGAATCCCTCTACAAACCCCCGATAATACCCTTCTAACCCCAAAAAGCTACAAATCTTCGTCGGGGTCGTGGACCTAGGACAATCCTTCACCGCTGCAATCTTTTGGGGGTCTACCTGAATCCCCTTACTAGAAACAACATGACCAAGAAAAGCGACGGATTCCAACAAAAATTCACATTTGGAAAACATGGCATACAGTTGGTGCTGATGTAGAGTCTGCAAAACTGCTCTGAGGTGACTGGCATGATCCTCCCTACTTCGTGAATACACGAGGATGCCGTCAATGAAAACAATCACGAAGGAGTCTAAGAATGACTTGAAGACCCTATTCATAAGATCCATAAAAGCCGCCTGAGCGTTGGTTAGCCCAAATGACATGACCAAGAATTCAAAGTGGCCATAGCGAGTTCTGGAATATTCTGCTCTCTGATCTTCAATTGGTGGTACCCGGACCGCAAATCAATTTTGGAGAAGAACCTTTCACCTTGCAATTGGTCGAACAAGTCATCTATCCGAGGCAAAGGGTACTTATTCTTGTTGGTGACTTTATTAAGCTGCCAATAATCGATACACATCCGAAGCGACCCATCCTTCTTTCTGAAAAAAGAACCGGAGCACCCTACAATGATACACTTGGCCGGATGAACCCCTTCCCTTGTAGATCCTTCAACTCCTCTTTTAACTCCCGCAATGCTGCTGGCGCCATTCTGTACGGTAGAATAGATATTGTCTGGGTATCTAGCAATACATCAATCCCGAAATCAATCTCCCTATTCTACGAAATTCGTGGAAGTTCATCTGCAAATTCCTCAAGAAACACATTCACAACTGGCACGGACTCGGGGGCAGGTACTTTCGGAGTAGTGTCCACCACCCGAACTAAATGATAGATGCACCCCTTTCTGATCATCTTCGAGGCCTTGAGGTAGTAAATAAACCTACCCCTCGGCACGACACCATTTCCTTTCCATTCAACAACTGGCTCATTAGGGAACTCGAGTCTCATGACTCTCGTCCGGCAATCAAGTTTAGCAAAGCACGAATATATCCAATCCATTCCGATAATTACATCAAAATCCACCATCACAAGCTCGATAAGGTCGACCGTGGTAACACGACAACCTACCATAATAACACAATTCCTATAGACCCGCGCAGCTGTAATAGAATCACCAACCGGAGTCGATACAGAGAATGACGCAAGAAGTTGTTCGGGTTCAATCCCAAAATTCGAAGCAACAAATGGAGTGGCATAGGACAAAATTTGAAATAAAGCACGAATTAGACACAACATTACTTCATCGCACAAACTGGAATAACAAAGAAGGGAACAGTTTCCTAAATTCCCATGTAGCACCCAACTTATAGATGTGGTCGACAACACACTGATAAGAAGGACTCTACAAGGCATGGCTCCGAGACATCCTAGGGCTCCATTTAAACCTTAGGCTATGATACCAAGTTTTTCATGCACTAAATTCGAGGGGCATGACCGGCGCCCAACCGGGTATCCGCGGTCGAGTGGACCTGGGTGCCTTTCTCATTCCCCACACGCTACCCCACATTATTCATTGTTAATTGGCCAAAAGTTACCAATTGCAATTGAAAGTAAATATGAATTCTCTTTCATAAGCACACATTATGATTAACAGGGAACATCTTTTACAAAATACACATTATGATTAACAAGGAACATCTTTTACAAAACACGACTTATTATTAACAGGGAACGTGGTGTAAAACGTACAATGCCCAAAACATACACCTATATACATAAGCTGTAACCCACATACATGGTCCACGGAGCCTCTAAGAGAAAGATAATACAACACTTGTCGGCGACAAGGCCCCGGTTATACCTTTACAAAAATGACAAAAAACTCCAAAATACAACAGGGGTGGAATGAGCCACGCAAGGCCCCGGAAGGAAAGGGGCTCACCAAGTACTAACACTACCGATAAGGAAGGAGGAGGAGCTACGAACGCTGGATTGGAGTGCCTGCAGCGGATCCACCTACAATCATTACACGAATGTAGCGCCCCTGACAAAAGGGACGTCAGTACATTTGAATTGTACTGGCATGTATGAACAAAATCTGTCCCAAGTAAACTCAAGCCGAAAATACATATACAAATGGAAAGTTGAACAACAATATCACGATAATGGAACAACAACCAAGCATTTCACAGCAAATCATACAATTAGTCAAACAAAGGGGCAATCAGTGCCCCACAGGTTACATACTCTCCTGTTGTCTCCTTTCACAATTCCACATTGATCATTTCATGATTTATATACATTTCAATAGTGATATTGGATCACATTTTCCACCCTTATTACCTCGTCCACGCTTATTACCTCGGCCACCCTTATCACCCCAACCCAGACCTTATTTCACCATGTTGCGGCGCGCAACCCGACCCCGCCTGACAGTTTCAGTTCACAAACAACATACAACACAACAACAAATACAAGAAATCAGCTATGACACATTGTTAAAATAGAACCACAACAAGGATAATGTACATCAACAACTAGCAACAACAATTTCCTCATGCTCATCAATTTATACACATTCCGAGTTACCACAATGGATGTCCATAACCAACCATATATTGTTTCCACATTAGTTTCGATTTTCACCATTTCAAGAATTATTTCCATTACGTGTTCCTCAACCTTTGCCACAAGATGTTACCGCACAAGCGTAATTCACTAGAGTTTCACAATAATTCCCCACATAGATATCAAGTAATATCACATATTAACACAAGGCGATTTCACAAGGATCACTGTTAGCCATACATACCTGGAATTGAATATCTCTTTCTAACTTCCACTCCAATTCACCAAGCAATCAAGATGGGTCAATCTAGTTCATGATTAATACATAGACCTTCAGAATAGGAATTCAAAATTTACTACCCAATTCTCTTTTTACAAGATTTTAGGGTTTTGGAGACATGCATGAAGGGTTTATCAAGAAATTTCAAAATTTTGTACATGTGGTTCCCTTCCCAAACTTAGGTTTGGAAATTTAGGGAAAAGGGTTAGGGATCTTATCTGTGAAATCAGAAATGAAGTCAATCAAAATTCCCCGGGCTCCAATGATTTTGGAAGATTAATGGTTGAAGAAATTGTTTTCTATCTCAAGAACTCTCTCTTCCTCTCTCTTATTTGTTCTGAAAATGGGTTAAAAATGAGGGGTGGGGTGTTTTATTAAAGAGGGGTAGGGCTTAGACATTTAGAAAAATAACTGGACGAGCCCAATCAGTGACGCAACTCTGCGATCGTAGAACTGACATGCGGTCCGCAGATTGGTCCCAGTTTCGGACTTTCTCTGGTTGGGAATGCGGTAGATATGCGGTCCGTATTCGTGTTCTGCGATCGTAGAACACACCACAGAGCTGACCTTAAAAATTCTTCGGGAACCATATGCGATCACTCTACGGTCCGAATATTGATTATGCGACCGCAGATCGGACCGCATTTTTAACATCAAAAATTGGTTACTCTCTGGAAACTTCTGCGGCAGAAATGCGGTCCGCATTTTAGATCTGCGATCGCATTCTGGACCTCAGATTGGACCTTTTCTGGAAAATTTTGATTTCACATTTTTAAGTGCAAAACAGTAAAAAGAATCCGATCCACATAGGTAGACTCGACTCTATGAGCTGCTAACATCTGCACTCATTTTCACGGGGCCTTACAGTCTGTGCGAAGATACTTGATTTTCCGCTCCATTTGATTTTCAACCAAAATCTTCCACTCTTTGAATGCTTCAAAAGCATCACTTTTTGCCTTCAAAAAATACACCCAAACCTTTCGTGAGAAATCATCAATAAAAGTGAGAAGTTACCTCTTTCCGCCCTTCGATGGAAGTTTAAAGGGAACCCATAAATCTGAATGGATGTTGTTTAGCACTCCTCTTGTCTTGTATTTGCCAATGCTGAAGCTGACCTTCTTCTGCTTCCCTAGAATGCAGTGCTCACTGTCACACCTCGTTTTTGCACGCCTACCCCGAGTGATAGATGCATAGGGGACTTTTTCAAATTTAAGTAACATTAATCGAATCGGGATTATTTATTTATTCAGAGTCGCCACTTGGGATAGGTTTGGCTTTTGGTGTCCCAAGTGACCGATTTATGTTGAATCCCAATTCGAGGAAAATATTCGACTTTCTGAATGAAGTTTGCAAACCATAAATTATAAGTAAGGAATTCTGTTGACCCGAAGGAAGGTGTTAGGCACCCCTGGATCCCATGGTTCTATGTAACGACCCGGCCGGTTGTTTTGAGATCCAGCATGTCATTCAGTAGTTTGAGGCCATGAGCAGCTTCATCTCAGGTATATTGACTTGTTTGTATGGTCAGAAATTAAATTCAGGAAGTTTGGAGTCAAATCTAAATGGAAATTCTCATTTTGAAAGATTAAAATTGAAGAAATGAACTAGGATTGAAATTTTGAGTAAACGACCTTGGAATTGGAATCTGAAGGTTCCAGCAGGTTCGTATGATGATTTCGGACTTGGTCGTATGCCCTAATCGGGTTTTGGATAACCCGGAAGCATTTTGGCGCCTATTGTGGAAAATAGCATTTTAGAAGAAATTGCATCAATTTGGCTTAAAGTGCATTTCAGTGTTATTGATGTCCGTTTGAAATTTTGAGACTTGGAGTAGATTCGTATGGTAATTCTGGATTAGGGAGCGCAATCGGAGGTGAATTCGGATGTCCGCAGGTCATTTTGGAGCCGTTTGGCTAAATATAGAAATTTGAAAGTTTTTGAGAAAATTCGACCGGAAGTGGAAATTTTGATATCGGGGTCGGAATGCGATTTCAAAAGTTGGGGAAAGTCCGTAATGTCGAATGTGACTTGTGTGCAAACTTTGTAGTCATTCCTAAATGGTTTTGGTAAGGTTTGAGACACTTAGTCTCTTTTGAGGAAACTTAAGTTGGAAAAGTGAACCGGATATTGGCTTATGTGTTAGAGAGATCGAAATTCAAATTTTATGATTCATAGAGTTTCGTTAAGTGATTTGGCACTTAGGAGGTGTCCGGAATATTTTTGTGATGACCGGTGTAGAATTAAGCTTGAATTGGAAGTTATTATTTTGGCGAATTCCGGTTGATAGGTGAGATTTTTATTCGAGGTGCATAATGGAATTCCGAGAGTTTCTCTAGCTTCGTTATGTCATTTTGGACTTGTCCGCAAATTTTGAGGTCATTCGGACTGGTTTTGACGTGTTTCAGCATCGGATGTGGAAGTTAGAAGTTTCAAAGTTCATAGGCTTGATTCCGAAGCGAATTTGGTGTTGCGATGTTGTTTTGAGCATTACGAAGGTTGGAAAAACTTTGAAAAATGTTATGGGATATGTTGGCATGATTGGTTGAGGTCCAACTGTCCTCGGGTGAGTTTTGGATGGTTAAACAAACTATTTCATCTTTGAAAAAAATTACAGAAATTTTTAGGCTTCTGCTGTGCCCAGAAAGTTTTAGGTGCGAGGAGTCCAGTTTGGAAGCTCATATCTTATAATCTATAAGAAATCAGAAAAAATGCAAGACACAAATGTTGTAGCCCATATATTCTAGTTTTCAGAAAGTTAAATCATTCATGATTTGGATATTATGTCAGAAATTTATGATGGATTGAAAATGGCTGCTGAAGCGATTTCGACAAAATTTACCAATGCATTTTAGAAGCTCATATCGCGGGATATATAGAGAGTTATATGGTGTACAACCTATCAAATTAAATATCTTCGAGTATAGTTTCTAAATCTTCAAGTCGTTTGTCATTTTAATATTTATACAAGACATTATGGGTGTTTAAACAGAAGGTGTCCGACAAGGAACAATTTTAATAGGATGTACGGCTTGTATAGCACAAGTGCAAGGTACAACTCGACGAAGAACGGGTAGATTCTTTATACACGGATTTGGCTTATTTATTTCATTTCTTTCATTTGGTTTGGATGATTTTGGAGAGAATTTCAAGGGGGATTTCATCAAGCATCAAAGGTGAGTTGTTTCTACTTATTTCCAAGTTAAATACACGGATTAGAGCTAAAAGCTCAAGTAATTTATAGACAAAAAAATTGTGGTTTAGGGCTTGAAACTTAAGAGAACTAAATGGTGATTTGAGGGCTCAAATGAACTCCGATTTTTGTAAATTTGGTATGTATAGACTGATGGCGAGATAAGGGTCGTATTGATGTAAACAATTCTGAATTTCGAGACGTGGTCCCGGGGCTCGAGTTTTGCCAACTTCGTAATATTTAGTGTTTTTTTCGAGTATATTCGATTGGGTTATGTTCCTTTAGCACATTGTAATGTATTCGTTGTGGTTTGGACCAGATTCGATGCAAGAGGAGGTCGATACGAGAGGAAAGGGCATCACGGAATAGTAATTGGCAGGCTAGAGGTGAGTAATAGATGTGAATGCTATTCTGAGGGTTTGAAACCCCGAACTTTCACATCGTAATGCTATATTGAGGCGTGACACGCACTTCATAGTGAGTGCAAGGTCGGATACTATTGAGGATTGTGACTTGGTCCATCACGTGTGATGTTTATAATATACTGGTGATTGATACACATACCCTATTGATATTACTAGGCTTGATGCCATGTTTGTGGCCTTGTGCAGACTTGTAAAATCCTTCAAGGATTGATATTACTGCTTAGCATGATTTGCATATCATTTTATTTCAGTCCAAAGTATTAAATGTTGTTTTGTAAACTCAGCCATAATTCTAAGTGTTGAAAACTTAAATGATATTTTTAAATGTATTGCGGGTTGGGAACTTCTATTTTGTAAATGCCCAATGGGTTTATTATATTATGTTTTTAATTGATTATAAAGTGACTTGAAACAATGGTAACAATGACACTATGTGATATTCTTGAAACAATAGTAATACTGACATTGTGTGATATACTTGAACACTGACAACAATGGCACTATATGATATAAATTGTTCATGTAACAATGACTGACCGGTCATGTAACAATGGCTGACCAAGATATTGAGCTTGGGCTGTAGGAGCCCCTCCGGAGTCTGTACACACCCCCAGTGAGCGTCATCGATGAAAAATAAATATTGATGGCTCGGGCTGCACGCTGCAGTGGATACTGGAATGTACCATCATATACATTGCATTGCATTCATGTATTTGTATTTGTACTGTTGTTTAGCTTCTCAGTTCCATATGTTGCTGTATATTTGGATTTTTGCTTACTTTGTGTATTTACTGAATTTTCTTATCTTCGGGATGAGTTCATCTTTATTACTCACTGGGTCGGAGTACTCAATTTACTCCATGCACCTTATGTGAAGATCTAGGTCAGTCTCAGGCTCAGTAGATCCAGTTGATAAGTTGATCCAGCTTCTGGGAGTATCGAGGTAGCTGCACGACGTTTGAAGCCATTGATCTTATCCCTCCTATCCTATCTCTTTATTTTCGCATTATTATACTTTGGATATACCATGTATTAGGACAATATTCTATATTCTAGAGGCTCAGATTCGTGACACCGAATCCTAGTGAGATTATATTGTGTATTTTGCTAAATTCTTCAGTACTTTAATCTTGACTTAATTGATATTTCGTTCCTCTATTTTTGATAAATTAGGTTAAGTGTTGAATAATGGTCGGGCTTGCCTAGTAGTGTGCTAGGCGCCATCACGATTGGGATTTGGGTCGGGAAAAATTGGTATCAGAGCCTAGGTTACTTGGTCTCGCGAGTCATGATCCGGTTTAGTAGAGTCTCATAGATCAGTACAAAGACGTCTGTACTTATCCTTGGGAGGCTGCAAAATCTTTAGGAAAACTTCACATTGAAATCTTATCGTGCGTCCTTGATTCAGCTTGAAAAAGTAACTTTTACAGTTCCTTCCACATATTCGTATGCGCGAATGAATGCTCAGATTTAGATGTGCCTTGATGGATTGTAATTCCCTGATCGAGGGGCGAGGTGTAATATCCGTGAGTTTTATGTTAGGCCAGTCTGGAGGACTTGAGGCTGGATCTTTGCCTATGGTGTGAGCACTGATGTGCTGATTGTATGAGCAAGTATTTTGAACTTATATGTTTGGTGATGTCCCTATTAGTGGAAATGATGGATGGATAGCTACGTGATGAATGTGTTACACTTGCGAGATGTATCTATATGACTTGGAAGCGATGATGGAGACGTGCTAGATGATAGGTGGACTATTAAGTGTTTGATTTTCATTCTGATGCTTTGTCAAGTTGTGGATGTGTTGTTAGGATTGTTTTGGTGATTCTGTGGCAGGTGGATAGGACCAATTACAAAGGAAACTCTTCCGATTTTTTTGAAAAAATTGGGACTTAGTAAAAAAAACTTTGTCGCCTAAAGAGTGGGCTTAATTGTGGGGTGAGTGAATGAAAAATAAAATTGCAGAAGAGTTAAATTTCCTATGATTTGTGTTTCCACAAGCTTATGAAGGAGTGAGTATAATCTCACCATGATATTACGGCAGCAATAGAGTATATGTGTTGTGATCTATGGCTTTGAGGCAAGTTGGGGAGTTTGCTAGTGATTAGATAATTGTACGGTCATGTGCTATGTTGGTTCCGGTTCAAGGCATGCTGGCGAATCAGCTCTGGTTGCGGAAATTGGTCCAAAGATGGCACGGGTGAGGGAGAACTTTGACAAAGGATACATGGTGCTTCATAGATGTGTGAGAATCACAGGATGTCTTAAGCTGTCATTGGTAAAGAATGCTCGGTGCATGGAGCAAGAAGATATTTGGTTGTATTGTAATGAGGTCATAACCTGTGGTGTCAGAGTGTTAATGAGGCACGGGTGGTTACGTTATGGAGTAGAAATTTAAACCAAGTATGAGGATTTTGGTAATATCACCTAGGGGTGTTCATTGGGCGGATTGGGCGGCTTTTTACTCTAACGGTTTGGCTTAACGGTTATCGGCTTTTAAATGTATTCATCCGTTAGCCACCCGATAAGATATCGGGCGGATTGGTATCGGGTTAGCTCTTATCGGGCGGTTACTGGGCGGTTTATCGGTTTAATACCTAAGGGCTCAAATGTATTCTGTCCGCACACTAGGACATAACTAAAATTTCCTGTGCATGACATTCAAAGGCATCTGACCTTGCCATGGATTTTACAATTGACAATGAAACAAAGAAAAAGAGAAGATAAGATACATTGTCAGGTTTACAACAATTGGTCACAAATTTTTCAAGATACAGTGCGCCCATAGCATAGGCAAGAAAGATAAGAGGTTCTTTCCCCACTTCTCCTGCAACGAAAACCAAAGTTGACACAAGTTAACTCTCTCATAATAAAATGAAGATGATAAAGTCTCATAATATATTAGTCTGAGAACTACAACCTTGCTAATAACAGAACCTAGTCAAAACAAAAGATTCATAGAGGCAATACGAACTGGTCGCAAGTAAGACTGGGTGCTGGTATTACACGTGCATCAGGTCAGGTAGGGATAACAAAGTGACGGAAAGAACCTCTACCTTTAGAAAACCTACTGTATATTTAATATATATAATTATATAAATAAAATAAATTTTATATATATATATATATATATATATATATATATATATATATATATATATATTCTTAACGGGTTAACGGATTACCCGTTAAGAAAATTGAATAATCCGCCCCCAATCCGATAAGCCGTTAATAAAAAAATTTTAATTCGTTCCCCGTCCGTTAAGCCGTTAAGCCGTTACCACTAAGCCATTAAGCTTCGGTTTCGGATCGGTTTTCGGTTTTGGATCGGTTTTGAACACCCCTAATATCACCCATTTGAGAATTTATGCCTGGAGGGCACTCTGTTTATTGGGTTATGGACCTGTGAAATATTATTGGCCTAGCTTGGCACGATCAGGATCGACTTGAGGTCGGTGGATAGATTTAAATGTGGAAGTGATCCTTACGTCAGACCAATTGTGTTTATTTTAGCAATGCACTCTTTATGGAAGGATAGTCGCGGTCTTATTTAGTGGACAGTTAATTCATGTAAAGATATATTGCGCCGTATGAGTTGTGAGACGGCTTGATAAATTCCTTATGTGTTGAGGTTCCGCTCATCGGTGATGTTATATGAGCAGGATGACTCTTGAGACTTAGATCATGTATCGCACCTTTGTTGTGCTTGAGTTTGTAGCCTATAGCGCTATATGTTTCCTTGGGAATGATATTATTCACCTTAGTGTGTTTATGACCGATATTTGGTATTTTGATGTGATGAGCTATTCAGCTCGACGTATATCTCCTTATGTGAGTTCTATATATGGATCGGGTGGCACGTTGTCATGGGTATCTTGCTTGGATCTGGTTGCGCGCCGCAACAGTGTGATGTTCAATTCACTGCCCATATTTGCTTTTGTGTGTTCTGTTTACCTGGTTTCTGAGGAAGTCTATGTTAGTGTGCGATTGAGTAGTTCCTTCTAGAGTTTTCCTTCCTTTTGTATCGCGTTCGAATTGATATCACACTGGCACATTGTGGCATCTTATGAGATATTTTATTATGTTTGAGGTGGCTTATTTCCTGAGTAGTTCGTACTGTGTGAGACGATGTTACTAGATTTGGGGTCAGTGCAAACTGATTATATGAAGTATATTATAGAGCAAAGATCATTCTTTGGTTGGGACAAGGTAATGGAACTTGTCAGGAGTGTAGATCCAATGAATTGTTGACTCAGCAGTTGGTTGTGAATTTCGGCACAGCTCTTCAGTCATATCGGTGTTGAAAATAAAACTAGAGCAAGACCTGTGTAAGTCATGAGATGCAATGGGAGCATCAGATTTGTGGAATTTCGACTATTATGTTTAAAGAATGTTATTGTGGTCCTATGAGTAAAGTGATGCAAAGTGTGAATTCAGCAAAGTTATGCAGTCATGTTTGGGTACATCGTATGGAGATTGATATGGTGGTCATATGATGGAAACAGGCTTGGCAGGAAATTCAGGATGTTGGAATTTGGGCCGAATGGCTTATTATCAAGCTAATGTGCTTAACTTAGTAGTGGTAGCACATGAAGGTGCATGATGTGTTAAACAAGTGATTTCATACTACTTCAGTGTAGTTCTCAGCACGTTCGAGGACGAACGTATGTTTAAGTGAGAAAGATTGTAACGACCCGGTCGATCGTTTTGAGCTCTGGCGCGTCATTCAGCAGTTTGACGTCATGAGCAGCTTCATCTCAGGTATATTGACTTGTGTGTATGGTCAGAATTAATATTCAAGAAGTTTGGAGTCAAATCTAAATGGAAATTCTCATTTTGAAAGCTTAAAATTGAAGAAATGAAATAGGATTGGTATTTTAAGTAAAAAACCTCGGAATTGGGATACGAAGGTTCCAGCAGGTTCGTATGATGATTTCGGACTGGCCTAATCAAGTTTTGGATAACCCGGGAGCATTTTGGCGCCTATTGTGGAAGATAGCATTTTCGAAGAAATTGCAACAGTTTGGCTTAAAATACATTTCAGTGTTATTGATGTCCGTTTGGAATTCCGAGACTTGGAATAGTTCTGTATGATGTTTCTAGATTTGGGAGCGCGATTGGAAGTGAATTCGGAGGTCCGTAGGTCGTTTTGGAGCCGTTTGGCTAAATATATAAATTTGAAGGTTTTTGAAAACATTCGACCGGAAGTGGAAATTTTGATATCGGGGTCGGAATGCGATTCCGAAAGTTGGGGCAAGTCGGTAATGTCGAATGTGACTTGTGTCCAAAATTTGAAGTCATTCCTGAATGATTTGGTAAGGTTTGAGACATTTAGTCTCTTTTAGGGAAGCTTAAGTTGGAAAAATCAATCGGATATTGACTTATGTGTTAGAGAGCTCGAAATGCACATTTTATGGTTTGTATAGATTCGTTTGGTGATTTGGGACTTAGGAGTTTGTCCGGAATATTTTTGTGATGACCGATGTAGAATTAAGCTTGAATTGGCAAAGTTTGTGTCACGATCCAAACCCGGTCGTGATGGCACCCAACCCTAAAGCTAGGTAAGCCTGACCAACAATCACTTTCAATTTAGTACTAAGTCTCAAAACCGAAAATTTAATAATAATAATCCTAAATTATTAATATAGTAATAGGACAAATACAGAAAACCAATAATCACCTATAATATCTGGAGTCACGAGTCTAGAGCCTCTAAACAAAAGTGGATAATAATATCCGAATGGAAATAATAAGATCTGGAATGTATGTAATAATAATAAACTGGAAAAATGAAGAACAACCAGGTCCTGCGAACGTCATGCAGCTACCTCAACGACTTTGGAAATCTCTGGAGACTTTGAGTGTCCGCTAGGCCTCTTGTGTACCTGAATCTGCACACAAGGTGCAGGGAGTAGGGGTGAATACTACTGACTCAGTGAATAATAAGCATAGAAAAATGTCTGAAACTACGAAATCCACGAAATTCCACAAAGCAAAGCTAAATCTAACAGTCCTATACCTTAGCTACGAACTAACAACAAACAATATCAAATATAACAATCAAGTATCAGATGCTGCGGCGTGCAGCCCGAGCCATCCATATTTATTTATCGTCGACGGAGCTTACTGGGGGTGTGTACAGACTCCGGAGGGGCTCCTTCAGCCCAAGCGCAATATCAATATATAACCGCTGCAGCGTGCAGCCCGAGCCATCCACAGACCACAGTATGCATGTAGATTCAATCTGATTCTTTGCAAGTTTCCAATTATTAAGGTGAATATAATTTAATTAGTCAATTTTCATAAATAAGGTGACTTAGCATTTAATACAGGGATTAAGGACATGACTGAGACAATGATTATGCAAATCATGTTCCTATTCGGGTACTACATATCGACACAAGGCCCCAAACATGGCATTAAGCCCAATTATAAACAACACAATGTGCATAGCAGACGCCAATAATTTATATTCATCTCTCGAGATGGACCAAGTTGCAATACCCAATCATTTACAACCTCGCACCTGCCATGGGGTGCGAGTCACGCCCTAACATAGCGTCACGATGTGATAAACTGGGGTTTCAAACTCTCGGGCCATCATCTATACAAACTACTCACCTCTAACCGGTGGTAGACGGGTCTGCAATGCCTTTTCCCTTCGAATCTCCTCTACGAGCGTTGAATCTATTCAAACCCACAACAAATACGTTATTATAGGCTAAATAAACACAACTCAATCGAAATAATTTGAAAAAAGCTAAAAATCACGAAGTTGGTAAAACCCGAGCCCTAGGCCCACTTCTCAAAAAATTCTAAAAATTACATCTTTGGATTCCTCGTCTCGCCACGGTCTGTACAAAAAAATTTTACAAAAAAGGGAGTTCGTTTACCCTCTCAAATCACCACTTTACTCTCTCTTAGGCTTCAAGCCGTAACCACCATTTTTAACCTTGAATTTCAGTGTTTAATCTACTATTTTACACCATATAGACATAATCCGAAGCCATAATCATTACCTGAAGGAATCCTCAAAACCCTCTTCAACATCGCCCATAAATCGTCTTTTCCCGAAGTCAAAAGTGTTTTTTTAACTTATGAAATTTGCAAGCACTATTTCATTAATTCCCTGCGATTTTCGCTTCCGCGACACACTGACCGCTTCTGCGGTCAATAGACCGCTTTCGCGGTCTCCTTTAAGTCAACTGGGGCTGCTTCTGCGGTCTTAAACTGCTTTTGCAGTCTCCGCCTCTGCGATCCCATTAACCGCTTCTACGGTCCCCCTCAATAGTCCATGACCGATTCTTTGGTCTCTTACCGCTTTTGCGGTAGCCACTTTTGTGGAAACACCAGAAGCCTCATGCAACAGACTTGTTGCAACTTCAAAAATTCTCGTTTTCGTCATCCGACATCACCCCTAGGCCCTCGGGACCCCAACCAAATGCACAGATATGTTCCATTACTTCATTTAAACTTGCTTGCAACATATAAACTCTATCATAAACATCAAAATCATCCAATTTCCATGGATTCAAGCTTAAGTTGAACTAAAACTTCAGAAACTTGCATTTGACATAAAACCCAATCTAAACACCTCCAAATGATCTGAAAATTTGCACGCATATCCAACATCACCTAACGGAGATAGTGCAACTATCGGAATTCCATTCCGACCCCCAAATCAAAATCTCACCTATCAATCGGACTTCGCCAAATTCAGTTCTAATTTAGTTCCGATTTCTCTCCTAAGTCACAAATCACCATACGAAACTAGTCGTATCATCGGAAATCCATTCCGAGCCCTCTAACTCATAAGTCAACAGTCGGTTGACCTTTTCCAAACTAACCTTCCCATAAAGGGACTAATTGTCTCATTTCTACCCAAACTCTGTCCGAATTACTTAAAATCTCACCAAATACATATAATGAAACATATAGAAGCATAAAACGGGGAGAACAAGCAACAATTCACGGGACGACGGGTCAGGTCGTTACATCTCCCCAACTTACACAATCGCTATTCCTCGAGCGTGCCCAGAGTTGCACTAGAAAACAACCAATCTCTGAATGACCTTACTAATCATATACCCGGGGTGATCCCATATCACCCTAACTCACATATGCCCGATAATACAACACAGCTAAAATTTCACAGGCTGTCTAGACCATAACCGTAGAGTCACATTGCACCTCCGAAACAATACACAAGATCAGAACCTCCCATTTATACTCAGAATAAGCATGAACCTACTGTCATAACCCATACCTGCAACCTCAGGTGAACCCATGCCACACAGCACACAATTCGACCCTCGAAATGATAGTCTCTATTCACAACAGTTGCCCAAAATACTCAATTATCAATGGGAACCTCTTATTAGCTAAGGTCTTATCCCTACACTGCTATACTCTATCAATGATAATGAACACATAGTAGACCATAACCATTTCTTATATCAACCATTCACGAAGACATTTCTTCCCTTTGACAAATACCACAACAGATATCTGAGCCGAAACTCAATATTAACCTTCCGACAAGCTAAGACCAAATTTGTTCGTATCCATTAATGACCCCAACGGTCTCTTCTGACTAAACATACCATCCTGGTGACATGACACTTCAATACGGACTAAGCCATAACTTACATAACACACACACCAATAAGAGATGGTCTGAACATACTCAAGTCATGAAAATGACTCAAACGAAAGAGTTGTACCTTAAGCTCATCAATACCATTACAACACAAGGCTGAGACCCCGTCTGACATCATAGGAATAGAATACCTGAACCTTTCCTGAATGGTCTAATCTCCACGTATCCTCGCTATAATGCACGATCTCGTCCAACACTATTCCATATGAAGCACATTGAGTCGCTATACTCGAACTTGACAACCACGCACAGATTGATGCATGAACCCAAGAAATCCATCATACTCACGCTGAAGCGAGTTATATACACCATTCAATCCTGAAAGAACCCACTCGAAGCACTATTTACCGAGTAACTCCCGATACTGACTTTTCTCAGAAATCAGGAAACAAGGCATACAAAGTAACACACAAAAAATATCCTCAACGTCACACTGTTGCGGTGTGCAACCCGATCCAGATAACATACCCTGTGGTGGCGCGCCACCCTATCCACTCAACTATCTCACATAAGGAGATGCACATCGAGCCGAATTTGCTTATAATCACAGAGTACCGAGTATCGGTCGCAAGCACACTGAATGCTTAATCATATCTACTCGCCATGCAACCTGTGGCATTTTTTGACCTAGCCCATAGCACAATAGTCTAGAATAACCCAACACTGAGACAGCTAGTCTACCCCCAACATCATGTCCAAAATCTAACATATCAATAAATAAAGATCTACTCGGGCTTCCCAATCCCAATAGGCGATTGCGGTGCCAATGCACACGATCCACAACCACTACATCGACTGCACTAGAGAACTCCCAGTCTCCAACTCCATATAACATACAAATCACTATACCTCATCCCACATTCGGCCGTAGGAATACATATTACACATCAAGTACCCAATTCATTCCACGAAATATATTCTTAAATTTCCCCATGCCATCGATTGACTCATATGCCAACAGTCGATCCAATGGGAAACTGCCGCAATCCCACCGAATTGTCATCAGTTTACATCACCTTCCTCTCTTACTGAACGTATACTCCCGTCAAATTACTAGAATAGTAATACTATTTTCCTTAATCATCTGAGGGTCTCTCCTTAAATCACATGCAGTTGCCCGAGCTGCTTAAGAATGTAATGACTTTCCATTCGAAACCGAACCGTACCTCACACAAATCACAATCCTCCACAACAGATCGCACATACCATACCATACTAGGATAACCTAAGAACTCCATCTCATTTTCCTAACCACAAGCTATACTACCATGACTAAATCCTTCTATCCACACCAGCCTAAGCAAGCTGTCCGAGCTCAAAATCTCTGCAGCCCAATACCCCGTAAGGGCTCATTACTTCGAACATAAACAAGAGATTCATTATATATTTATCATACCGATTCAGTCCGCTTATAAGCTACTTCATTTGTCTAGATTTCTTTCTGATTCATTTTCAACTTGATATACTCTCTTGTTGTAGCACCACAATGCCTCAACTCGGGCTTACCACACAAAACTCAAACGTAAGACCATACTGTCTAAGACAAATAGGCCACTACATACTCTCTCAAACGTTCCTAAAAATACCACTTCTTTGAAGAACTTCCTGTGAATCTAAGTCTGCTACCGTTACTTCCCAGATGCGGATACATAGAATCCCGTAAATGACGAAAAAATACCACAAGTCTTGACCTTTTCTAATGAAAACACTGACTTGATCACATACTCAACCTTAAAACATCTGAGTGCTACATATAGAATCTTCAACACATCAAAATCATTCTCAAGAGTCATCCACTCTTATACCCACTACAAATTACTTGACTTAACAAATCGAACCACTCGTGCCTTATCAGCACTCTGACCATAGGACATGATGTCATTCTGACATAACCAAACAACTTCCTTCTCTTTACACTAAGCATTCATTATCCACAACTCAAATTATCCTATTATCTTCTCACTCCAACGAAGCACCATATAACCTTTGTCAAATTTTTTTGCTTCACTCGTGCCATCCTTAGCTCAATATCTGCAACCAAAACTCATTCACCCATATGCATCAAATTGGAACTAACATAACACATAACCATGCGATCAGTTAATTAACACAACCTCCCCAACTTAGCTCGAAGCCATATATACCACAACACATATGCTCTTTTGCTGTCGTAATATCATGGTGAGATTAGACTCACTCTTTCATAAGCTTGTGGAAACACGAATCATCAGAAATTTTAACTCTTTTGCAATTCTTGCATTCATTCACATAACAGTTGAGCCCGCTCTTTCGGCGACAACATTCTTTACAAAGTCCCAAATTTTTCAAAAATTTCGGCAGAGTTTCTTTTGTAACTGAGCCTATACACCTGCCAGAGAATCACCAAAACTATGCTAACAACATGTCCACAACTTGACAAAGCATCACAATGTATATCAATAACATTAATCTCAATACTACATCTATTATATTATCAAAAATTGATACATGGGCATGCATTGTACCTATTTGAATCCTAAAACATGGAAAATACCTTCCAGTTACACATGAAGTCTTATCACAATATACATAGGAACCACATCACTTCAGAACACCCCGCAGGAGATAACCCACCTGCTTTGCCGCAATATAACATCTCTGTATACCCTCTATCGTCTTACACATTACACAACCACTAAATCTTCTTTAGTCTAAACTCATCTCCTATTATGAAATTTACTTCACTCCCACTAGGAGACTTGAAAAGATTCTCCACGCGCCCACCACTCTAGCTACTCAACCACCATAGGAAACGAATCACTCGACAGTTCATCCATCATCTAGCAGACTCCTTCGTCACTAACAGGGCATATAATTGCATCTCGCATTACTAGCATTCTCACCACACGGATACCAAATGGCCATTCCGGCTAATAGTGACAATACCGAACGTCTAAGTTTCAAACACTTGCTCACACGATCAGCACCTCAGTGCTCAAGCCCTAGGCAATATCTGGCCTCAAGTCCTCCAGAATGGCCCAACATCATACTTACAAAGATTACATATCGCCCCTCGATCAGGGAATCGCAAGCCATCGAAGCACATATAATACCGAGCGCTCATGCGTGCTTGCGAACACGTGGAAGGAATTTCAAGAGTTACTCTTTCAAGCTGAATCAAGGACGCACGATAAGATTTCAAGAAAATAGAGTGTTTCCCAAAGGTTCTGTAGCCTATTGCTTATAAGTGTGGTGCACGACACACCCATAAACAAGACTACTAAACCAGCTCATGACTCGTGAGGCCTAGTAACCTAGGTTCTGATACCAACTTGTCATGATCCAAACTCGATCGTGATGGCACCCAGCCCTAAAGCTAGGTAAGCTTGACCAACAATCGCTTTCAATTTAGTACTAAGTCCCAAAGCCGACAATTTAAGAATAATAATCCAAAATTATTAATATAGTAATAAGGACAAATACGTAAAACCGATAATCACCCATAAGATCTGGGGTCACGAGTCTAGAGCCTCTAAACAAAACTGGATAATAATATTTGAATGGAAATAATAAGATCTGGAATGTATGTAATAATAATAAACTGGAAAAATGAAGAGCAGTATGGTCCTGCGAACGCCATGTAGCTACCTCAACTACTCTGGAAAATCATTGGAGACTATGAGTGTCCGCTAGGCCTCCTGTGTACCTGAATTAGCACAAAAGGTGCAGGGAGTAGGGGTGAGTGCTACCGAATCAGTAAATAATAAGCATAGAAAAATGTGTGAAAGTAAGAAATCCACGAAATGTGACAAAGCAAAGCTAAATCTAACAGTCCTATACCTTAGCTACGAACTAACACCAAACAATATCAAATATAACAATCAAGTATCAGATAAAAATGCAATGTAATGCACTTGAATACGCTGCGGCGTGCAGCCCGAGCCATCCATATTTATTTATCGTTGACAGCGCTCACTGGGGGTGTGTACAGACTCCGGGGGAGCTCCTTCAGCCCAAGCGCAATATCAATATGTTGGAAACATGTTCTCAAGGCATTATACTAAACGTATGTTCATATTTGTAGGTTTTGATGAATGACAAACTATGCGCAAATTGACATATGATGCGGTCCAAGCACAAGCGCGAAATTGATATATAACAAGATTCAAGCACAAGACAAAGATCGAGATTAAGTTTTATACGAGTCGGTATTTAATTGTGATCTTGATCCGACAACTTAAACTCAAAACTTGGCTTCTCTCGTAAAAATACTTTTAACAAATCATGCATATTTAATTTAGAGCAAAATGATTTTAAATAATGCATATTTACTTTTGTCAAAATGATTTTTAAACACGCCTCCAAAATCTGGACTAAGATAATCGGTTATGTACTTATGATAATCGATTATGTTTAAGTCAGCTGCTTGACAATCGATTGTGAACTAATGACAATCGATTGTGTTAAGGCAGTGAGCATCAGATTTTTCAAATCTGCATGACAATCGATTGTGAACCTTATGACAATCGATTGTGATGAGGCAGTGTCCATCAAAGTTTTTCAAAGCTCAAAATAATCTATTGTGAAGCTAATGACAATCGATTGTGAAGAGACAGTGTCAATCAGATTTTTCAAAGTCACAAAATAATCGATTGTGAACTTATGACAATCGATTGTGTTTAGGCAGTGTCTTCCAGACTTTTTCAAAGTTATTAAATAATCGATTGTGAACTTATGACAATCGGTTGTCAAGAGGCAGTGTCTAAATTGATTTTTCAAGACTGATATATAATCGATTGTTAACTTAGTATAATCGATTGTATAACTGACCGTTGCCAAAATATTTTCAAATACCGTCAGGTAATCGATTATTGATTTCCTATAATCGATTGTTTTAATTAAAATATGGAAAGGATTTTTTGAACGTTGCTGAGTAATCGATTGTAGATTGTTGACAATCGATTGTTTTACGTAAAATCTGGAAAGGATTTTTTGAACGTTGCCAGTAATCGATTATTGATCTTATATAATCGATTGTTATGCGTAAAATCTGGGATTGAATTTTGGAAGAACTGGCAAACAATCGATTGTGGTAACTTGACAATCGATTGTCACTGAGTAATTTCAGCAACTCTTAATTGGCAATTAGGCAACGGTAATACAAGGTTTTTCAACTATAAATACAGCTTCAATTCAGTCTTTTAAGTACAACAACATACAACAACTGATCATACAATTGCTAAAGCTTGCATACTTTATTGCTTATCATTTTATATTCATTACATAAGCTTTTGAGAGCCAAATTCTTGTCAAAAGTTGTTGCGATCTTGAGCGTATTCCTTTTACTCATATCTACTCTTAAAGGAGTGTCTTGTTTGAGTGCTAAGTGTTTTTTGTATACTTGAAGGGAAGTGTTAGTCCCTCGTGTTATAAGAAGGAACTTGTGTTTTCTTGGTTGAAGTCTTGGAGTGTTGTATCTCCGAGCAAAGGTTGTTGAGGCTTGTGTCCTCAAGTTGTAACGGTTTGTTAAGCACCCGTAAGCTTAACAAGTTAGTGGAAATCGAGAGAGAGTCTCTCGGGGACTGGACTAGCCACGGGTTGTGGTGAACCAGGATATATCGGTGCGTTTGTTCTAATTTATTTACTTATCGCACTTATTTATTTCCTGCAATTTTTAAATTCCGCAAGTTTACGCTAATTTTATTAAAACGCTATTCACCCTCCCCCCCCCCCTCTAGCGTTAAGCGTATTATCTAACAATTGGTATCAGAGCCCAACTCTCTGAAGACTTAACCGTTTGAGAGAAACATCCATGGCTTCTACTCGTGATTCTTTTGCAGGAATAGGTGAAGGACAATGCTCCACCCGACCACCGCTATTCGATGGTACAAATTATACATACTGGAAGGAGAGGATGAGAATATTTGTACAATCAAATAGTTTTCATCTTTGGAAGGTCATAATGAATGGAGAACAAATTCCAACCAAGAAGGTCGAAAATGAATGGGTCCCAAAGTCCGAAGAT
Organism: Nicotiana benthamiana; assembly: GCA_034376525.1. Classification (NCBI taxonomy): domain Eukaryota; kingdom Viridiplantae; phylum Streptophyta; class Magnoliopsida; order Solanales; family Solanaceae; genus Nicotiana; species Nicotiana benthamiana. The sequence continues at coordinate 128,124,613 of CM067332.1, read as the reverse complement.
GAATACGATGCGGATGATATCCGAAAGGTGCAAAATAATGCTAAAGCTATTAATTTATTATATTGTGCTGTAAATGCTGGTGATTACAGGAAGATATCTTGTTGCACAACGGCGAAGCAAATGTGGGACAAACTGGAAATTACGTACGAAGGTACGGACCAGGTAAGGGAAGCTAAAATTGATTTCCTAACCCATGCATATGAATTGTTTCACATGAAGGAAGGCGAAAAGGTCGATGAGATGTTTGAACGATTTTCAAAAATCGTAAATGATTTACATGCTCTTAAGAAGACCTTCACGGATAAGGAACTTGTCCGAAAAATTCTCCGAAGTCTCACTCCGGAATGGCGATCCAAGGCCGACGCGATTCAAGAATCCATTGGCATTACAAATGTCTCCATCGACGCATTAAGAGGTAATCTTAAAACTTATGAATCTACTATACTTAACCCTCTTGTTGATGATCAAAGGAAGCAAAGAATTGCTCTCAAGGAAAGCACAAGCCAACCTCAAAATGATGAGGACGGAGACAACGAGTTCGGACTCGTTATCAAGAGATTTCAAAAGTTCATGCGAAAAGAGTATGAACGGAAGGGCAAAAAGCAAGGAGATCAAATAAAGTGCTATGAGTGTGGAGAAACCGGGCACATTAAATCAAAAGCCCAAATGCTAAAAAGGAGAAGAAACCCTTCAAGAAGCAAAGAGCATACATATCTTGGGGAGGCGACTCCGGTGACGAGTCAAGTGAGGAAGAAGAAGACAAAGCCGCAAATCTTTGTCTTATGGCACAAGAAGACAACAAAGAAGAGGTATGTCAAATTTCTTCCAAAAATTTCTTTTCCCTTGAAGAAATGCAAAATGCTTTTGATGAGTTGTATAGCGAATTTATTAGAGCTTCAAAAACTGTTAAGAGTATAAAAGAAAATGCTTCTTTAAAAGAAAAAGATTTTCAAAAACAACTCTATCTTAAAGAAAAGGAATTGGAAAAACTGATTTTAGAAAATGAGAAGTTGAAAGAGGAAAACAAATTTTTTGGCAAGAGAAGCGCCGACAAGCCTGAAAGTTCTAGAAATTGTACTTCTTGCATGCATCTCAAAAATGAAGTAGAAAGGCTTAAGGGCACCTTAGATAAGTTTAACTCTTCTCATAAAAATTTGAATGAAGTGCTTGTTAATTTGAAGTCGACCAAGCATGGCATAGGTTTTAGAAACGAGCCTAAAGAGAAAGTTGAAGCCAACCCCCAACCACCTAAGGCTCAACCTAGGATAAATAAAACAAATGCTCATCCTAGATACAACAAACCTAGAAATGGTTTTCATCAATCGCAACCTAGAAATAATCATGCTAGAAATAATGCACATTCTAGGCCAGAAATTAGAAAGAGTTTTGAACCTTTTAGAACACCCAGAAATGACTTCCAACCTAGAAACAACTATTCTAGAAATGATGCATATCCTAGAAGAAATGGTAGGAGAAATGTTTTTCATGATTTGCGCAATAGTTATATTGTCAAGAATAGAGCAAATGAATTTCATCCGTCAAATTACTATCAACCTAGAAGGATGAATAATCCTAGCGTGACTTGTCATTATTGTAGACGAATTGGACATATTGCTCCTGCTTGTTTTACACGACATAGACATAACACTCAATCACATCACTATGATTTGCCTAACCCCCAAGGACCCAAAATGGCATGGGTACCTAAAACTCATTAATTTGTTTTGTAGGTATTTTTGAAGGGATCAAGTGTACTGTGGTACCTTGATAGTGGATGCTCCAAGCACATGACGGGAGACGAATCCAAATTCCTTCAACTAGAACACAAGGAAGGGGGAAGTGTTATTTTTGGTGATAACAACAAAGGAAAGATTATCGGCATCGGATCGGTCGGTAAGGATGAAATTTCTTCCATTAAGCATATATTACTTGTGAAAGGTTTAAAACATAATCTCTTGAGCATAAGTCAATTATGTGACAAGGGAAATCTTGTTTTATTTGATTCGGATGAATGCTTAGTTTTTAGACATAGCGATTTTAAAATTATCCTTCGTGGTTTTAGAATGGATAACATTTATATGGTTGATCTTGCAAATTCTTCACCCGAATATGTAAATTGTTTAATGAGCAAAGAGAATGATTCTTGGTTATGGCATCGTAGAGTAGCTCACATCAACATGCATCTTTTGAACAAATTGGTTTCACAAAATTTAGTCGTTGGTCTTCCAAATTTGAAATTTGAAAATGACTCTATTTGTGATTCTTGTAAAAAAGGGAAGCAAACAAAAGCATCTTTTAAATTGAAAAACATTGTTTCAACTACTAGACCATTGCAATTGCTTCACATGGATTTGTTTGGACCATCTCGCATTGAAAGTCTTGGTAGAAATCGTTATGCCTTTGTTATTGTTGATGATTATTCCAGATTTACTTGGACTTTATTTCTTGCCCATAAAAGTGATGCTTTTCAAAATTTTAAATATTTTCTTAAACGTATTCAAAACGAAAAGGAAACAACAGTCACTTCAATTAGAAGTGATCATGGGGGAGAGTTTGGTCACAATCTCTTTGCGGACTTTTGTGACGAACTCGGTATCGAGCATACCTTTTCCGCTCCACGAACACCACAACAAAATGGGGTGGTGGAAAGGAAAAATAGGTGTCTCGAAGAGATGGCTAGAACCATGCTTGAAGAGGCTAAGATTCCCAAACATTTTTGGGCGGATGCCGTGAGTACCGCATGCTACATTTTAAATAGAGTAGTCATAAGGCCAATACTCATGAAAACCCCTTATGAACTCTACAAGGGAAGGAAACCAAATATCTCCCATTTTAGAGTATTCGGTTGTAAATGTTTTATTCATAACAATGGAAAAGATCAATTGGGAAAATTTGATGTCAAATCCGATGAGGGAATTTTTATTGGGTATTCTTCACATAGCAAAGCATATAGGGTATTTAATAACAGAACCCAAACTGTGGAGGAATCCCCTCATATTGTATTTTCTGAAAGTAATGCTCGCTTGACGAGAGAGGATTCTTGTTCTGATCTTGCAGGTATTTTAAATAGTTTAAAAGACAAAGTACAAGAAGAAACTCCTAAGGAAATTCAAGATGAAATCTTGGAACAATCAACGGAGGAAACGCCACAATTGGAGAAAGAAACGAAAATGCCTAACGAGTGGAGGACAATCAAAGATCACCCTCTCGAACAGGTAATTGGCGACGTCGGAGAAAAGGTAAGTACCCGAAACTCTCTTAAGAACACCTCAGGACACACTTCTTAAGAGATCACGTTCTCATTGCATTATTTCGCTACAAATTACTAACTTGAGCGTCGGAGACGTCTAATTCTCTTTTGCAGGTATCGCCCTAAATGCAGGGAGAATTATAAAGAAATAGCATAGAACAATCGATTGTTACAGCAAATAATCGATTATTTTACTGTGCAGACAATCGATTAGCAAGTATCACTAATCGATTATTTATATTTGATGCCTATAATGCATTTGTGTTTAATAATCGATTTTTTAACTGTATAATCGATTACCGTCTCAGCCATTCAGTACTGCTTTCCTAAAACAATCGATTGTTTCATAAATATAATCGGTTATTTTCCGAGTCTGAAAATCACCGTGCTCACTGTATTACAACAATCGATTATCATAATTCAACAATCGATTATTTTTTGTCAGAAATTCAAATATTTGTTACCGTTTGGGCCCTGCAATCGATTTTGTGTCAGTTTCGAGTTCAAGTCAAAATCTGCTCAACAATCGATTTTTTGTGTCAATAATCGATTGTCTAACGGCCAGTGCAATTTATTTTTACCGTTTCTGACTGTTTTGGCTCATAAATTTCTGCAGATTTTCATCATACATGAAATGCCATTCTTCCCATTATAAATAGGCATCATAAGTCTTCAATTTTATTCACTCACGCATCAATCTTTGCTCCCAAACTTTCAAAAAAAAAATCTTCCAAGTTTCTTACAAAGTTCATTACTACTTTTTGAAAATGTCGGGCAGACACTCTAAACGTTCCCGTTCAGGTAGACAAGGTGCATCTTCTTCTGCTCCTCCACCTCCAACTTTCCCTTATCAAGATTGGTCTATTTTACAATTCAATACTGAAACCGAGCTTACTAGATTTTTGACAAAATTCGAAAAGCGTGACATTCTTCCTCCTCGCTTTTCAACAAGCAAGTATCTTGAATCATATGCCCCTGCTGCAAACATGCCTAAAGAATGTCAACTTCTTTACTTCTTATATCTTACCTGTCCTTATATTAATCCTCCATTGATTCAAGCGTTTTACTCAAACCTTCATGAGGATGACGATGGTGAGCTTGTGTCAAATATTAATGGTGTTCAAATCCTTTTGTCAAATGAAAACTTGCATTCCATTGCCCATCTTCCTCGACGCGGCGAAAACATTACTCACTACATTAGAGAGGCTGGCGCCTTATTTGATGAGAAAACTCTCCTAAACCAAATAGGTCTTACATCTTATGATCCTAATCTATCTACTCGTCGCCCTACTATCACGGGAATGCTCCCCGAGTATCGTTTGATTTTCTATTTCATCACCCGAGTCCTCAAGCCTCGGAAGCATAATCATACCACTCTTTCCCAAGAGGACGCTAAGCTCATGCATGCCATTATAACCGGAGCTCACATCAATTGGTGTAAGTTCGTCAAAATTCACATGCGTGATGCCATAGGAGATGATAGACCTCTTCCCTATGCCCTCCTTATTATGAATTTTCTTGAAGCTTCCGGATTCAACACTTCCATCGGTCCTCTCAAAAAGAGCACCAAGAAGTGGGAAATTTCAGAATCCTCCTTTCCCCATGACGGCGATCATGTAGCTCCTGCTCCTCCTCCAACTCGTCATGATGAATAATTTCTTTATTTGTTTTTCCATTTTATTGTTCTATGTTTTATTGTTCCCGTTATGTAACCGTTTTTTTAATAAATAAACAAGTTTTTTGATTATTCTATATTTTTTTGCTAATGGCAAAAGGGGGAAGATAACGGGTATGCACTCTCACTCAATACTTATCGGCATAAATTGAGGGGGAATTCATATATTGAGGGGGAACAAATTGCATATCTATATACTTGTTGCATATCTTTACTTGTCTTGAATCGTCATTATGAATTGCCTAATATGCATATCCCGCTTAAAGTTTGCCATTATCAAAAAGGGGGAAATTGTTGGAAACACGTTCTCAAGGCATTATACTAAACGTGTGCTCATATTTGTAGGTTTTGATGAATGACAAACTATGCGCAAATTGACATACGATGCGGTCCAAGCACAAGCGCGAAATTGATATATAACAAGATTCAAGCACAAGACAAAGATCGAGATTAAGTTTTATACGAGTCGGTATTTAATTGTGATCTTGATCCGACAACTTAAACTCAAGACTTGGCTTCTCTCGTAAAAATACTTTTAACAAATCATGCATATTTAATTTAGAGCAAAATGATTTTAAATAATGCATATTTACTTTTGTCAAAATGATTTTTAAACACGCCTCTAAAATATGGACTAAGATAATCGATTATGTACTTATGATAATCGATTATGTTTAAGTCAGCTGCTTGACAATCGATTGTGAACTAATGACAATCGATTGTGTTAAGGCAGTGAGCATCAGATTTTTCAAATCTGCATGACAATCGATTGTGAACCTTATGACAATCGATTGTGATGAGGCAGTGTCCATCAAAGTTTTTCAAAGCTCAAAATAATCGATTGTGAAGCTAATGACAATCGATTGTGAAGAGACAGTGTCAATCAGATTTTTCAAAGTCACAAAATAATCGATTGTGAACTTATGACAATCGATTGTGTTTAGGCAGTGTCTTCCAGACTTTTTCAAAGTTATTAAATAATCGATTGTGAACTTATGACAATCGGTTGTCAAGAGGCAGTGTCTAAATTGATTTTTCAAGACTGATATATAATCGATTGTTAACTTAGTATAATCGATTGTATAACTGACCGTTGCCAAAATATTTTCAAATACCGTCAGGTAATCGATTATTGATTTCCTATAATCGATTGTTTTAATTAAAATATGGAAAGGATTTTTTGAACGTTGCTGAGTAATCGATTGTAGATTGTTGACAATCGATTGTTTTACGTAAAATCTGGAAAGGATTTTTTGAACGTTGCCAGTAATCGATTATTGATCTTATATAATCGATTGTTATGCGTAAAATCTGGGATTGATTTTTGGAAGAACTGGCAAACAATCGATTGTGGTAACTTGACAATCGATTGTCACTGAGTAATTTCAGCAACTCTTAATTGGCAATTAGGCAACGGTAATACAAGGTTTTTCAACTATAAATACAGCTTCAATTCAGTCTTTTAAGTACAACAACATACAACAACTGATCATACAATTGCTAAAGCTTGCATACTTTATTGCTTATCATTTTATATTCATTACATAAGCTTTTGAGAGCCAAATTCTTGTCAAAAGTTGTTGCGATCTTGAGCGTATTCTTTTTACTCATATCTACTCTTAAAGGAGTGTCTTGTTTGAGTGCTAAGTGTTTTTTGTACACTTGAAGGGAAGTGTTAGTCCCTTGTGTTGTAAGAAGGAACTTGTGTTTCCTTGGTTGAAGTCTTGGAGTGTTGTATCTCCGAGCAAAGGTTGTTGAGGCTTGTGTCCTCAAGTTGTAACGGTTTGTTAAGCACCCGTAAGCTTAACAAGTTAGTGGAAATCGAGAGAGAGTCTCTCGGGGACTGGACTAGCCACGGGTTGTGGTGAACCAGGATATATCGGTGCGTTTGTTCTAATTTATTTACTTATCGCACTTATTTATTTCCTGCAATTTTTAAATTCTGCAAGTTTACGCTAATTTTATTAAAACGCTATTCACCCCTCCCCCTCTGGCGTTAAGCGTATTATCTAACACAATATATAACCGCTACAGCGTGCAGCCCGAGCCATCCTCAGTCCACAGTATGCATGTAATTCACATAACAGATTCAATCTGATTCTTTGCCAGTTTCCAATTATTAAGGTGAATATAATTTAATTAGTCAATTTCAGAATATATGGTGACTTAGTATTTAATACCGGGATTAAGCACATGACTGAGATCAATGATTATGCAAATCATGTTATCACACAGATATTTACCCTATTCGGGTACTATTGATCGGCACAAGGCCCAAAACATGGCATTAAGCCATTTATCAACAACACAATGTGCGTATAAGATGCCAATAATTTATATTCAGCTCTCAGGATGGACCAAGTAACAATCCCCAATCATTTACAACCCCGCACCTAGCATGGGATGCGGGTGACGCCCTAACATAGCGCCACGATGTGATAAACTGGGGTTTCAAACCCTTAGGCCATCATCTATACAGACTAATCACCTCTAACTGGTCGTAGACTGGTCTGCAATGCATTTTCCCTTCGAATATCCCTCTACGAGCGTCGAATCTATTCAAAACCACAAGGAATACGTTATTATTGGCTAAATAAACATAACACAATCGAAATAATTTGAAAACGCTAAAAATCACGAAGTTAGTAAAACCTGAGCCCTGGGCCCGCTTCTCGAAAAATTCTAAAAATTACATCTTTGGATTCCTCTTCTCGCCACGAGTCCGTATATATAAAGTTTACCAAAAACGGAGTTTGTTTACCCTCTCAAATCACCACTTTACTCTCTCTTAGGCTTCAAGCCCTAACTACCATTTTTAACCGTAAAAATCATGAATTTCAGTGTTTAATCTACCATTTTACACCATATAACTCGAGGCCAAGAATCATTGCCTGATGAAACCCTCGAAACCCTCTTCAAAATCGACGACAAATCGTCTCTTCCCGAAGTCAAAAGTACTTTTTTAACTTATGAAATTTGCAAACACCATTTCATTAATTCCCTTCGATTTTCGCTTCTGTGACATACTGACCGCTTCTGCGGTTGTCGCTTCTGCGGTCAATACCGTTTTTGCAGTCTCCTTTAAGTCAACTAGGGCTGCTTCTGCGGTTTTAAATCGCTTTTGCAATCTCCACCTCTGCGATCCCATTGACCGCTTCTGTGGTCCCCCTTAATAGTCCATGACCACTTCTGTGGTCTCTTACCGCTTTTGCGGAAATACCAGAAGCCTCATGCAACAGACCTGTTGCAACTTCAAAAATTCTCGTTTTCGTCATCCGACATCACCCCGAGGTCCTCGAGAACCAAACCAAATGTACAGATATGTTCCATTACTTCATTCAAACTTGCTCGCAACATAAAAACGCTATCATAAACATCAAAATCATCCAATTTCCACGGATTCAAGCCTAAGTTGAACTAAAACTTCCGAAACTTGCATTTGATCCAAAACCCAACCTAAACATCTCCAAATGATTTGAAAATTTGCAAAACTATCGAAAATCACCTAATGGAGCTACTGCAACTGTCGGAATTCCATTCCAACCCACAGATCACAATCTCACCTATCAACCATACTTCGCCAAATTTCTAACTTAGCCAATTCAAGCCTAATTCTACGCGGACCTCCAAATTCAGTTCTGATTTCGCTCCTAAGTCACAAATCTCCATCCGAAACTAGTCGAATCATTTGAAATCCATTCCAAGCCTTCTAACTCATAAGTCAACATTCGGTTGACTTTTTCCCAACTAACCTTCTCATAAAGAGACTAATTGTCTCATTTCTACCCAAACTCTGTCCGAATTACTTCAAATTCACCAAACACATATAATGAATCATATATAAGTACAAAACGGGGAAAACGAGCGATAATTCACGATACGATAGGTCAGGTCGTTACAGTTAGTATTTTGGTGAATTCCAGTTGATAAGCGAGATTTTGATTCGAGGCTCGAAATGAAATTCTGAGAGTTGCTGTAGCTTAGTTATGTCATTTTGGACTTTTCTGCGAAATTTGAGGCCATTCGGACTAGTTTTGACGTGTTTCGGCATCGGATGTGGAAGTTAGAAGTTTCAAAGTTCATAGGCTTGATTCCGAAGTGAATTTGGTGTTGTGATGTTGTTTTGAGCGTTATGAAGGTTGGAACAAGTTTACATGATGTTATGGGATATGTTGGCATGATTATTTGAGGTCCAACTGCTCTCGGGTGAGTTTTGGGTGGTTAAACGGACTATTTTATCTTTGAAAATAATTACAGAAATTTTAGGCTTCTGCTCTGCCCAGAAAATTTTAGGTGCGAGGAGTCCATTTTAGAAGCTCATATCTTGTAATCTATAATAAATCTGAAAAAGTGAAAATGGAGAAAGTTGTAGCCCATACATTCTAGTTTTCAGAAAGTTAAACCATTTGTGATTTGGATATTATCTCAGAAAGTTATGATGGATCGAAAATGGATGCTGAAGCAATTTTGACAGAATTTACCGATGCACTTTAGAAGCTCATATCTCGGGGATATATAAAGATTTATATGGTGTACAACCTATCAACTTAAAGATCTTTGACTCTAGTTTCTAAATCTTCAAACCGTTTGTCATTTGGATATTAATACAAGAAGTTATGGGTGTTTAAATAGAAGGTGTCCGACAAGGAACAATTTTAATAAGATGTACAACTTGTATAGCACAAGTGCAAGGTACAACTCAACGAGGCACGGCAGATTCTTTTATACACGGATATGGCTTATTTATTTCATTTTTTTGATTTGGTTTGGATGATTTTAGATAGAATTTCAAGGGGGATTTCATCAAGCATCAAAGGTGAGTTGTTTCTACTTATTTCCAAGTTAAATACATGGATTAGAGATGAAAACTCAAGTAATTTATGGACAAATATATGGTGGTTTAGGGCTTGAAACTTAAGAGAATTAAATGATGATTTGAGGGGTCAAATAAACTCCAATTGTTGTGAATTTGGTATGTGTATACTCGTGGCGAGTTAAGGGTCGTATTGATATAAACATTTCTGAATTTCGAGACGTGGGCCCAGGGCTCGGGTTTTGCCAACTTCGTAATTTTTAGTATTTTTTCGAGTATATTCGATTGGGTTATGTTCCTTTAGCACATTGTGATGTATTCGTTATGGTTTGGTCCAGATTCGACGCAAGAGGAGACCGATACGAGAGGAAAGGGTATCGCGGAATAGTAATTGGCAGGCTAGAGGTGAGTAATAGATGTAAATGTTATTCTGAGGGTTTGAAACCCCGGACTTTCACATTGTAACACTATATTGAGGCATGACACGCACTCCATGGAAAGTGCGGGGTCGGATACTATTGGGGATTGTGACTTGGTCCATCCCGTGTGATGTTTATACTATACTGGTGATTGATACACATACTTTATTGATATTATTGGGCTTGATGCCATATTTGGAGCCTTGTTCCGACTTGTAAAATCCTTCGAGGATTGATACTACTGATTAGAATGATTTGCATATCACTTAATTTCAGTCCAAGATTTTAAATGCTGTTTTGCAAACTCAGTCATAATTCTAAGTGTTGAAAACTTAAATGATTTTTTTAAATGTATTCCAGGTTGGGAACTCCTGTTTTGTAAATGCCAATGGAGCTTGTTATATTATTTTTTTGACTGATTATAATGTGACTTGAAATAGTGGTAATAATGACACTGTGTAATATACTTGAAACAGTGGTAACAATGACACTGTGATATACTTGAATCAGTGGTAACACTAACATTGTATGATATACTTGAACAGTGGTAACAATGGCACTGTATGATATAAATTGGTCATGTAACAATGGCTGACCAGTTAGGTAACAATGACTGACCAAGATATTGCGCTTGGGCTGTAGGAGACTGACCAAGATATTGCGCTTGGGCTGTAGGAGCCCCTCCGGAGCATGTACACACCCCAGTGAGCACCGTCGATGATAAATAAATATGGATAGCTCGAGCTGCACGCCGCAGTGGATATTAGAATGTACCATCATATACATTGCATTGCATTCATGTATTTGTATTTATACTGTTGTTTAGCTGCTCAATTCCATATGTTGTTGTATATTTGGATTTTAGCCTACTTTGTGTATTTACTGGATTTTCTTATCTTCGGGCAACATTTATCTTTATTACTCACTGGGTCGGAGTACTCCATTTACTCTCTGCACCTTGTGTGCAGATCCAGTGCAGTCTCATGCTCAGCAGATCTAGTTGATTAGCAGATCCTGCTTCTGGGAGTATCAAGATAGCTGCACGGTGTTTAAAGCCATTGTTCTTCTCCCTCATATCCTATCTCTTTATTTCCTCATTATTAGACTTTGGATATACCATGTATTAGGACGATATTCTATGTTCTAGAGGCTCAGATTCGTGATATCGGGTCCTAGTGAGATTATATTGTGTATTTTGTTAAATTCTTCAGTACTTTAATCTTCTTAATTGATATTTCTTTCCGCTATTTTTGATAAATTGGGTTTAGTATTGAATAATGGTCAGGCTTACCTAGTAGTGTGTTGGGCGCCATCACGACTGGGATTTGGGTAATGACATTCTAGCACGGTCGCTTACACTGTTATAAATGGCTTAATATCTCATTTTGGTATAAGTTATCCTATAGGACAATTTTAAAGATTATTTACCGCTTTATTACTATTTTTAATAGAATTGTAACGTCGTGAATACAAGTCTCAAACCACGTCGCAATCATTGCATCCGTGATTGTTAACACATCTTTACTTCGTTGAGATTTGGATTTGGGTCACATAAATGCGCATCCGAATTTAGAAATATAATTTATTAAAATACGCGCCTAAAGAGTCTAACACGTTATTAATTTAGAGAAGGCCGTACAATTCGCTAAACAACACATCCCGAAGTCTAAGTATTTATATATATATATATATATATATATATATATATATATATATATATATATGAGGACCCCGCAATCTTATATTTATTTGGCTTATTTAAAAGGCAATCCTAAAGTGTACTGTATTTCTATTTCTGTCAAATACTTAATTGAAACAATAAAGCAGGACAATGAGCATGAGACGTGGACTCCGTTTCTTTCAACTAGCCAAACGATCTCAAATACCTCATAGACCAATATAAATTTACCAAACTAAACTTTTACTTTTCTATATAGCCTAACTACCAATTTATTTAAAAAAGACAAATATATATATATATATACACACCATTTGAACACAAAATCTATTTCAACAAAATATAAGATCTGACCAATTCTTAATAACTTAACATAATAAATAAATCCAAGAACAACACAAGTGATAGACAAGTTGGAATCACGTACATGGCATGATAATGGAGACTTCAAAGAATTAAACTAGAATATTTACCAAAGCACAGTAAATATATGAAATGAACTAAAAGTGAGGAATGGACTTTTTATTTCTGAAACTTCCAACATTTACAATAAAGAGGAGCTCCAAAATTGCGAACCCAAAAGATCGATGGATGAGAATTTCGCCGAACCCAGCAACCTCATTCTACGGTGGTTTCCGACAGCATTTTGGTAGTTGAATCGAGGGACGTTGGCTGAGCTTTTGTGGGTGTTTAAGGGTGGTTCAGGGCTGATTTTTTATTGTGTTTGGAGCTGATTTTGGCACATTTTAGTGCTGATTTTCAGCTGATTTTCGCGGGAAAAAAAAGCTGGTTTTCAAGTTGTTTTTTTAGCTGTTTTTGGAGGAGATTTTCAGCAGATTTTGTGTCTTTTTAGCCTCTGTTCTGAACTGATTTTTGGAGAGGTTTTAATGTATGTCAATGGAGGAAGACAAGGGTTCTTGGATGGAGGAGAAGGGCTGCCAGTTTTTCTTTTTTTTTTTTAGCGATCTGATGGGTGTCTATTTAAGAGGTTGAAGAACGAGAGGGAAGGAGTAAGGTGAAAGTTGTGCTGTTGTTGGAGTGTAACGTGGGGTAGTGGGAGAAAAGGTATAAAGTGAGGGGACAAGGAAAAGTGGGCGACATGAGTGGGGAATAAAGAGAAAAAGGGATATGACTGAAAACGTGAGTTGTAAAGAGTAGAAGTGGGAATGTGAGGGAAATCAAGGGGTATTGGTGAGGTAAAAATTTAAATATGACAAAAAAAATTAGGTGTTAACACTTGCAGAAATTAAGTGTGATGATCTTCTTACCTTCCAAAAGGTTATAATTGCTCAACATCTCTAGTCCACATGCGCTTCTATGACCCAGTCTTATGTGCCATAGTCTTGCCTTGTCATCATTAGATAAATGCATTGTAGATGCATTTGCAGAGCCAACAATGGTGCTTCCGGCCAATGTGTAAAGGTCGTTCTCCAGCTTGCCTTTTAGCATAACTAAAGAAACTTTACTCACCTTCATAGTTCCTGTTTCGCTCATGTATCTGTAGCCTTATTCATCCAGAGTACCCAAGGAGATTAAATTCTTCTTAGATCAGGAATATGACGGACTTGTGCAATAGTCCTCACGACACCATCATGGCACCAAATCCAAACTGAGCCAATGCCAACTATTGCACAAGTTGCATTATTGCTCATTACTACGGTTCCTTCACTTTTCTCGTAGCTGCTAAATCAGTCTTTTCGGAATGTAATATGCAGAGTACAAGCAGAGTCTAACACCCATTTGTTTTCGTAACCACTATTATTATTACACGATGTTGTTAGTATATAATCATTATCAAAATCATGTACCTGTTCAACTGTAGATGCACTCGCCTTTTCAATGGAGTTTGACATTGGGCAATCTCGTTCAAAGTGCCCCTTCTTGACACAACCCTAACACTCTGTATTCTTCTTTTTCACATAAAACTTTGATCTGTAGTTTGATTTGCTCTTTCCATGTTGGTTTGTCCGGCCTATCACAAAGAGCTCACTTTTCTGGTCATCTCTATCTCCTTCAATATGCCTACGCACATCACTAGAGTTAAGATCCTGCCGCACTTGCTCAAGCTTGATAGGCTCATTGCTATACATCATTGAATTCCTAATATCACGATATCCTGAAGTCGATAAAAATATCAAAGCACATGCAAGCGTCTCCTCCTCCCTTTTAATTCCTGCAATCTGTAAGTCCATGACAAGTTTATTGAATGCATCTAAATGATCTTTGTCACACTTCCTTTTTCACTACACCCTCAAGGGCATGAGGGAGTTTTTCCAATTAAAGGACAATCGAAACGGGATATATTATTTAATATTTAAAGTCGCCACTTGGGAGATTTATGGTATCCCAAGTCATTGGTTGATTCCCGAATCAAAGAAAAGAATGACTCTGTTAACAATCCGCGAACCAGAAATCCGAGTAAGGAATTCTATTAACTCGGGAGAAGGTGCTAGGCATTCCCGGATTTCGTGGTTCTAGCACGGTCGCTCAACTGTTTTATTCGGCTTAATTATCTGATTTTAAAACACTTTGAACCTATGTGCTAATTTTAACTTTTAACCGCCTTTATTCTTTTTTTAAAAAAAATTAAAGAAAATATTTGAATGATAATTTACAATCAAAAAGAAAATTATTTGTATGAGTACTAATTTTAAAGGTGAGACTAATGAGAGAAAACTATTAATTGATACTGCTTAAAACTAGTAATACATGGGCTTGTCTTGTCATTGAATGGGGCAGCCCACTATTGGTTGATGGAGTCAAATGGGCTCATGTCCAAGACAAAGTCCAAAGCCCACATGCTCTTGGACTTTAGATCTACAGATATAGCCTTTTAAAGCAATGTTACAGATTTAGCCCTATCTTGCTGTGTATAATCCGTAACCAACTATTTACCAAAAATAAGTTTACATATTATCTTTCTAATCTATATCTTAACTATAAAAAAAATCTATTGGGACTCTAAAATATACTAATAACAACAACCAACAACAACAACAACTTAGCTTGGTGACAACAAAGGGACAAACACATCTACAAGGGTTGAATTTTTAATATATATGCATCTTTTAGATAACCAAATGCACAGTGAAATTATATCTAATGCTTTACAAAAAAAATTAAAGATGCTTAACACAGCTTAGTTAACTAATATATTATTATAATAATATAAAACATTCGAGAGCATATAGAAGGATGAAGCTACTAATATTTCCAGCATCATTATCTTTCATTCCAACTTAATTTTATAAGTTTACATGGTCCAAAAATTACCTGGACAGCAGAAAGAAGAACAAATACAGCAGAGTCAGCTCTTTCCAAAATTAACAGCAAAATAATTAAACGGGCAGCAACAATAGCAAATGACAGAGATGGCAGATTCATATCCAAGAAAATAAACTAAGCTCACAATTTCAACGCCTAAGGGATATTTAGCTACTTTTTTTTGTCTGTCGAGATCCCCCTCTGTAAGTGTCTTTCTCCTTTTGTTAAGTATGATGGAATACCCTTATATTTCAAAACAAACAACTATTTCAGAAATTCAAAAGATAAATTTTTGACAGATTTTCTACAAAGTATGTTCTTAAATTCAAAAAGCAAGACTTTCTCGACCAAATCTTGTCAAAAGAGAGAGTATTTCAAAAAAAAATTGCATTTTGTTGTTCAAGAATAGACTTTTATTCCAAAATTATCCAAAAGCCTAAATTCCTTACCAAACAAATGACTTTTGAGTTTTGTACTAAAAAAGTCTTGAAGTAGTAAATAAACAAACAAACAAATACCATATTCTCTTAAGTATTTTTCACTGCTTCACTTTTATCAGTACAAAACTTATTTTACTATTTCAATAAGTGATAAAATAGAAAATTTAACATTTCAAACTTCAAAAACTAATGTTAAAATAATTAATAATAAACAAAAAATTAAAATCTGAAAATTAAAAATTAAAAATAAAAATCAACCATGAAAAATAATAGCATTTTACCATTTTACAATTCAAATGGCCAAAAAAAATGGTGGTATGCCAAGAAGGATGTTCGGGGAAGTCACCGGATTTTTGGCCGAATTTCGGTCGCCGGATTTTTGAGGTAGAATTGACATCAATAGCTAGGTCTTGAATCTGTTGATGTATGTATTGTAGGGTGGTAGCAGCCGGAACTTCAATAACTTGGCGGAAAAAGTGACGGAAAAGTTTCATAGATCTAAGATTCAAGGAGTTTGAGAGTATTTTGAAGGATTATGTTTGGAGATATGGAAAGAGGAGGTGGTGGAGATTACATGGTGAAATTTTAGGGCGGATTGAAGTTCGGACGCTGCTGGTAGACGATTTCCGGCGGCGTCGATGGGGCAGCGGCGGCTTGGGGGGGAGAGAGAAGAGGGAGTGAAGAAAGGGAAAGAAGAGAGGAAATAATGGGGAAATAGGGCAAATTTTTTGGGAATTTTAGGCTTTAAATACCTAGGATGAAGAAATTAGGACCGTTGGATTAAATCAAGATGGGCGGATGAGATTGAATCTTGTCACTTAACTAAAACGACGTAGTTTCGAGCCAAAACTACGTCGTTTTATGCTTCTTGACAACCCTTTTTGGACCAGATTTGGGCTCTTTGGGATCCAATTTTGACACAATTTTAATTAAGTTACACATTAGCTCAACTCATACCCCATTTATCAAACCATTACTCAATTATTAAAACCTATACACACACACACACATACACACACACACACACACACACACACACACACACACACACATATATATATATATATAAGAAAAAGATGGGGCAAAAATTAGGCATTTACAGCTGCCCCTCTTTGCTTGAGAACATGAAGAGTTTTCGTGCAAAGACAAATGAATGACATGGATTGGCCACATATGAGCGGATATGTATTGGCAAAGAAGATTCTCCGAGCAGGATACTATTGGCTTACCATGGAGCGAGATTGTATTAATTTTGTGCGTAAATACAATCAATGCCAGATACACGAAGATCTGATTCATTCTCCGCCGACAGAATTACACACAATGTCAGCACCCTGGCCCTGCGTTGCATGGGGCATGGATGTTATTGGATCTATCGAGCCGGTAGCTTCCATCGGTCATAGGTTCATTATGATAGCCATCGACTATTTCACCAAATGGGTTGAGGCTAAGATTTTCAAGTCGGTGATCAAGAAGGCAGTGGTGGATTTTGTTCATTCCTATATCATCTGTAGATTTGGGATCCTAAAGGTGATCATCATGGACAATGTTGCTAATGTTAAAAGTAGTTTGATGAAAGAAGTATGTCAACAATTCAAAATTACACACCGTAATTCCACCCCATATCGTCCCAAGGCGAATAGAGCGGTTGAGGCAGTCAACAAAAACATAAAGAAGATATCGAGGAAGATGGTAGAAGGGTCTAGGCAATGGCATGAAAATTTGGCATTTGCATTGTTGGGTTATCGCACTACTGTTCGTACTTCAGTAGGTGCAACTCCTTATTTGTTGGTATGCGGAACTGAAGCAGTGATACCAGCAAAAGTTGAAATTCTATTCCTTCGGATTGTCGCTGAGGCAGGGATTGATGATGATGAATGGGTTAAAGCCCGATTGGAGCAGTTGAGCTTGATTGATGAAAAGAGATTGGCAGCAGTATGTCATGGCCAATTGTATCAAACAAGGATGGCAAAAGCATATAAGAAGAAGGTGCGTCACAGGAAATTTGAAGTAGGACAGCAGGTGCTGAAACGAATCTTGCCACATCAGGCCGAAGCGAAAGGCAAGTTCGGCCCGAATTGGCAAGGGCCGTTTACTGTGACCAGGGTGTTATCTAATGGCACTTTATGTCTGGCATATGTTGGTGAAGATGCATCGACATGGCTATCAATTCTGATGCAGTTAAGAGATATTATGTGTAATTTCATTGATTATAATTATTATTTGTTTGTTTATTTGTACTTGGCATTTATCGGAGAATGAAATGACGGAAGCAATTTTTCTACTATCCAAACACATTAACCTTTGCTTCCCCCTTTTGATCCTTACTTATTCTTTCATATCCCTCTCTTGGAATCACTAATGAAAATGAAAATAAAAAGAAGAGAAGAAAAGAAAAAAATAATAATAACAAAAAAAGGGGAAAATCACAAGTAATACAAAGGAATTGAGTGAACTACGTTCGACCTAATTCCTCAAAGAATATACGTAGGCGCCACACAGCTCGGTCATAGTGCAACAAAAATCAAAAATTCCCCAAGCAAGAAAACTTGGGCAGAAGTTATGTTTTAAATTTTGGGAAAGAGTTTGATTCCAAGAGTTGTAATGCTTTGCCCATATAAGTTATTTGGAATTTTTTGATATCCTTTTATTTTAACCCGACACAAAAACCCATATTTGGTGTCCAAAAAAGACTTCCGATCAGTATAGAGAGGTGCCAAGTCAGGCAAATAAAATCGAGAACAACGCACTGATCCCCGAGTGAATGAGGATCACGAGTTGAGTGAATTGATAGCCAAAAGAATCCCCAGTGGAGAGAATATTATTGGTAACACTCCAACCCCAGGTGAGAAAATAAATGAGAGAGTTTTATCGGTGAAAACCTTCACAGGAACCATAATGCAACAGAAAGCTGAGAGAAACAAAATGAGAGAGTCTTATGGTGAAAACCTTCATAGGCACCATAAGGCGATGAGAGTTGAGAGAAATGAGAGAGTCTTATTAGTGAAAATCCCCCAAAGGGCACTATGAGGCGACCTGATAAGATTGGCTGAAAGGATTCACATTCAGCATAAGAGTTGGGCGCATGTTTATCCCCAGCAAAATGAGGCCGTCAAAAATATTGATTGATAAATAGACTTGGTTGGTTAGATCCGTAATGCACTGCATAATCATTGGGATCGGTTATACCATTCAGATAAGTTCTTTCCATTTTTCTTCTCCCCAGCATATGTTCAGAAAGGCTTCCGCCTTTCTATCTTTTGAAGTCATCGCTTTTCATTTCTTTGGTTTAGAAGTTTTTTCTCCAGCAGTTTGTTTTTGAGAATTTTTTTTTCCAGAGTTTACCACCAGTTTCCAAAATAGTGCAACGCAAGATGCAAATAGGACATGCTAAAGATAAGGCAATAAAACGGAAAAGATGTTTGTTGCAAGACCAAATGATGAATTGGTCTACAATTTCAGAGGCAGTATGGAGAAAAACATAAAAACAACAGTTGAAAAATTTGTGGATAAGGATCATCGAAATCTAAGAGCATCCCCGGTAGACTTTCGACCACGTTCCAAGAGGGTTGGACAAAACAGAGCGGGGAAAGAAGGGAGAAAAAGAGAAACCATCCCCGCGGAAATATCATCCCTAGCAAAGTTTTGGTGGTGTAATGGAAACACAGATCATGGAAGAATAAAAGGAGAACCATCCCCAGCAGGAACATCACAACCAACCACCGTGTTTTAAACTAACAAGTTTTCTTTGATTTGAAACAGGAAAAAGGAACTGGCATTGATGGGAAGGAATGCCACATGGAAGATTATCAAATTGGGGCAGAAAATTTTCCTTTCATTTGGAAAATTTTCTGGAAGTCAGGTATCCACTTGGGAAAGAACCCAGATAACACAAGGGAAGTGATCTTTGAACCAGTATTATCCCCAGTAGTGTTGAAAGAACGAAAACAACAAGTTTTAATGAAGGAAGATGTATCCAGTGTCATCCCTAGCAGCTTCCGAAAAAATGAAGCACTAGTTTTGAAGGAAGAAAAATTCCCCCAGCAGTGTTATCCCCAGCAGTTAAAAGAGATGAAACACAGTAAGAAGGAAATGGTTGCAAAGAGGAACAATGGCAACACGAGTGCGGTCTTGAAGTTATTGAAGCCGGGAGCCCGCCCGTAGAACGGAGGCATTACCTTTATATATATATATTTTTGTTGAAGTCAGGTACCCACTTGAGGAAGAAGGAAGAGCTAAGGGAATGAGGAAAGCATCCCCAGCAAGAAGGTCACCACCGACCATCCTTTTCAAAAACTGACAAAATTCTCTTTGATTTAAGACAGGGACGGAAGCTATGTCCATATCAAGACTTACGTCATATAAAGACCTTTACGCTACATCAATCTTTGTAATTACACAATCAAGCACCACATGTCAGGTTTGTCCACCTTCAAATAGGATATTTTGGGTTCATCCGCCCTCGAATAGGATATTTTGGGTTCATCCGCCCTCGAATAGGATATTTTGGTCCATCCGCCTCGAATAGGATATTTTGGGTTCATCTGCCCTCGAATAGGATATTTTGGGTTCATCCGCCCTCGAATGGGATATTTTGGATTCATCCGCCCTCGAACGGGATATTTTGGGTTCGTCCGCCCTCGAATGGGATATTTTGGATTCATCTGCCCTCGAATGGGATATTTTGGGTTCATCCGCCCTCGAATGGGATATTTTGGGTTTGTCCTCCCTCGAATGGGATATTTTGGGTTCGTCCGCCCTCGAATAGGATATTTCGGATTCATCCGCCCTCGAATAGGATATTTCGGGTTCATCCGCCCTCGAATAGGATATTTCGGGTTCATCCACCCTCGAATAGGATATTTCGGGTTCATCCCCCCTCAAATAGGATATTTCGGGTTCATCCGCCCTCAAATAGGATATTTCGGGTTCATCCGCCCTCGAATAGGATATTTCGGGATCATCCGCCCTCGAATAGGATATTTCAAGTTCATCCGCCCTTGAATAGGATATTTTCGGTTTATCCGCCTTTGAATAGGATATTTTGGGTTCATCCGCCCTTGAATAGGATATCTTGGGTTCATCCACCCATGAATAGGATATTTTGGGTTCATCCGCCCTCGAATAGGATATTTTGGGCTCATCCGCCCTAGAATAGGATATTTCAGGTTCATTCGCCCTTGAATAGGATATTTCGGGATATCCGCCCTCGAATAGGATATTTTGGGTCTATCCGCCCTCGAATAGGATATGTTGGGTTCATCCGCCCTCGAATAGGATATTGAATTTAATGCTTTCTCAAAAGAACATTTAATTTTCAAAGTTATTGATGAAGTCAGGAGCCCGCCTGAAGAGAGGAGGGGCGTTTTTATTTTCAAAGTTGGTTTTGGAGTAAGGAGCCCGCTTGTAAAACGAAGGAATGCATTTAAAGTTTTAGACAGAAAGTAATGCGAAGGGTCAAAACAAAATACCCCCAGCATAAATTCCACCGCAGAAATTAGAATGAAGATTACAAGAGCAAGTTGAAGATAGATAAGATTTTGTAATTCCAAGTTTAGTCTAGCTTCTTGTTTTTCTTTTAACTGTTGGTGTAATAAGGAGATCGAAAAGCGGTAGTAACAGCATGCAGCGGCAATAACAGTAAATTGCAGTCTCATGGTAGTCCCAGCTAACAAAATCTCCCTAAACTACACCGACCTGATCCTTTATAGTCAAGGATATGTGGGTAACCTCTGAAGCGAGGTTCGGTCATAATATTTTCAAAATGCTTCCATTAGAGTGAATTTTCATGATGTACATTAAGCATCCCAACACATGAGCATAATCCAATTCTGATATGCTTTGGCCTTTCTTCTTTGCTAATGCAAGATTCATGTCAATTAGAGTCTTTGCAACTTTAAAGCCCAAGTGCTTAAATTTTTCAAGTACTGTCTTAATATAATGAAATTGTGACTATGCCAAACCTTGAGAAGTCTTATGGATCTTAATTCCCAGAATTAAATCAGCAACTCCCAAGTCTTTCATATCAAACTTGCTAGTTAGCATACGCTTAGTAGCATTTATGTTGGCAATGTCATTACTCATTATGAGCATATCATCCACATATAAGCAAATAATGACTATGTGATTTGGAACATTTTTAATGTACAAACATTATCATATTCATTTATCTTAAACCCATTTGACAACATAGTTTGGTCAAATTTTTCATGCCATTGTTTTGGTGCTTGTTTTAGTCCGTAAAGGGACTTAACAATTCTACAGACCTTCTTTTCTTTATCTGGAACCACAAATCCTTCAGGTTGTTCCATGTAAATTTCTTCCTCCAACTCTCTATTTAAGAAGGCTGTCTTCACATCCATTTGATGAATTTCAATACCATAAACTACAGCTAACGCTACCAACGTTCGTATGGATGTAATTCTTGTAACTGGAGAATATGTATCAAAACAGTCAAGACCTTCTTTTTGTCTATACCGTTTGACCACAAGTCTTGCCTTATATTTGTCAATAGTGCCATCATCTTTTATTTTCCTCTTAAAGATTCATTTAGAACCCAACGATTTATTTCCAGGAGGAATGGTTGTTTAGTATGGATTCAATTTCACTATTGACTGCCTCTTTCCATAACAATGATTCCGAAGAAGACATAGCTTCATTAAATGTTTGAGGCTCCTTTTCCAATAAGAAAGTCACAAAATATGGTCCAAATGAAGTAGACGTTCTTTAACGTTTACTTCGTCTTGGATCATCCTGGTTAAGTGTACTTTCTTTTGTTTCTTCCCGAGGTCGTTTAGATCCTTTACCAATCGACTCACATTCCTTTTTATCCGGATATATATTTTCAAAGAATTCAGCACTATCTGATTCTATAACCGTATTATTATGAATGTCGGGATTTTCTGATTTATGAACCAGAAATCGATATGCTTTACTATTAGTTGCATATCCTATGAAAACACAATCAACAGTTTTCGGTCATATTTTTACCCTTTTGGGTTTAGGAACTTGCACTTTTGCCAAACACCCCCACACTTTAAAATAATTCAAATTGGGCTTCCTTCCTTTCCATTTCTCATATAGAATTGATTGTGTTTTACAATGGGGTACTCAATTTAGTATTCGGCTAGCCGTAAGAACGGCTTCCCCCCACAAGTTCTGTGGCAAACCATAACTTATCAATAATGCGTTCATCATCTTCTTTAATGAACAATCCTTTCTTTCTGCAATCTCATTGGATTGGGCGTGTAAGGGGCCGTTGTTTGATGAATAATTCCATATTCTAAACATATTTGTTCAAAATGAGATCCATACTCACCACCCCTATCACTTCTTATCATTTTGATTTTCTTGTTAAGTTGTGTTTCAACTTCATTTTGTATTGCTTGAATGCGTCTATTGCTTCATCTTTACTATTAAGTAAGTAAACATAGCAATATCTAGTACTATCGTCAATAAAAGTTATGAAATACTTCTTTCCATCGCGAGATAGTATTGACTTCATATCACAAATATTTGTGTAAATTAAGTCTAAAGGATTTGAATTCCTTTCAACTGACTTATAAGGATGTTTAACATACTTGGATTCCACACATACTTGACATTTTGATTTGTCACATTCAAATTTAGGCAATACTTCCAAATTAATCATTTTCCGTAAGGTTTATAATTAACATGACCCAAACGTATATGCCATAATTCATTTGACTCAAGCAAGTAAGACGAAGCTGAAATTTTATTATTATTCTCCACAACCATTACATTCAGCTTGAAAAGGCCCTCAGTGAGGTAACCTTTTCCTACAAACATTTCATTCTTACTTATTACAACCTTATCGGAAACAAAAACACACATAAATCCATTCTTAGCAAGAAGTCCAGTAGAGACTAATTTTTTCCTAGTTTCAGGAACATGAAGGACATTGTTTAAAGTCACCACTTTGCCGGAAGTCATTTTGAGAAATATCTTCCCACATCCTTCAATCTTGGTCTTTGCAGCATTTCCCATGGAAATTGTCTCATCAGGTCCAACAAGAGCATAAGTAGCAAAAGCTTCCTTGACAGCACAAACATGGCGAGTGGCTCCAGAATCAATCCACCACTCTTTAGGATTTCCCACCAGGAAAGCATGGCGCATAAGTCATCAACATCATCATACTTTTCTACCATGTTTGTTTGACCCTTGTTCTTGTCTTCTTCAGAGCACGGAACTCCGTAGATTTGTGTCCGGTTTTTTTGCAGTTGTAGCAGTTTCCACTGAACCGCTTCTTACTTGGGTTGTATTTCGGACCAGAAGCTTTCATTCTCTTCTTGTTCTCTTCAACAATATTTGCTCCCATTATGGTTGAACTTCCACGGCCTTTTTTTTCAGCAGCTTTTTTGTTCTCTTCAATTCTCAATCTAACAATGAGATCTTCAAGAGACATCTCCTTGCGTTTGTGTTTCAAGTAGTTTTTGAAGTCCTTCCGCAAAGGAGGAAACTTCTCAATTATTGTTGCTACTTGGAATGCTTCATTGATGACAAGACCTTCAACGAAATTTTCGTTAGTAAAAATGCTAAAGATTACTACTTTCAACATCAATATTAATTTGATTCATACCTTCAGCAAGCAGATCGTGAATAATCACTTGCAGTTCTTGGACTTGAGTAATAACATATTTGCTATCTACCATTTTATAGTCCAAAAACTTTGCAGCCACAAACTATTTTAACCCTGCATCTTCAGTTTTATACTTCCTTTCAAGCACAGTCCAAAGATCTTTTGACGTTTCCACGCCATTGTAGACATTATACAAAGCATCCTTCAACCCACTAAGAATATAATTCTTGCACAAGAAATCTGAATGCTTCCACGCCTCAGTTACGAGCAAGCGTTCAGTATCAGGAGTATCATCGGACAGCACAGAAACATCTTCTTTGATGAACTTCTGAAGACTTAAGGTAGTCAAATAGAAGAACATCTTTTGCTTCCAGCGCTTGAAATCAATCCCGAAAAATTTTCTGGTTTTCTCCACCGGTGCCAATGCTGCCGGTGTTCGGCTCGTTAATGCATTAGCTGTCACCGTTGGAACAGCTTAGTTCTCATTCTCATTAGTCATTTCTGTAAAAGAATGACACCGACGTTAAAATCACGTAGATTTTAATAGAGTACAAAACCGCAAAGGTTTTACTCTCCAGAAAACAATAATACAAATAGAAATATATTAAATTCCTTAAGTTTGTTAGTAAATTGTATTTGTAAAACAATTCTGGAAATATAAATTAATATAAACAGAAATTATGATAAACAAAATGACATAAAACAAAATGATCATAAACAATTCGAGCCCACTGAATTCACAGTGTCTCCTTAAGGAATTTAATAGCCTTCTAGCACCCAAGGTTATGGATTATTTCCTCCTAGAATAGAACGAATTACACACTGGTGTAGTGGTACTCCAAACGCCAGTGTTTCAGTGAACACAAAGATCAGTAGCAAATCACACTTACTTTTTGCTTTGATAGTATGCTAAAAATATGCAGAAGAAGGAGAGAAAACTAAAAAATTCGTGAAGCCTAAGCCGAAGCCGTGCGAGCGATGACGACGACGGTGCGAGGCTTTCTTTCTTCTCAACTCTTTAAGAGCTAGAAGAAGAGCAATTGCTTATAAACCCATAAAAAATCTCTT
Organism: Nicotiana benthamiana; assembly: GCA_034376525.1. Classification (NCBI taxonomy): domain Eukaryota; kingdom Viridiplantae; phylum Streptophyta; class Magnoliopsida; order Solanales; family Solanaceae; genus Nicotiana; species Nicotiana benthamiana. Next base: position 128,099,407 of record CM067332.1, on the reverse strand, counting down.
CTTCTTCCAATATTGGACAACGTCCATATGCCAAGAGAGGAAAACTTAAAATTTCACTCAAAAATTTCATTTCCCTCCATTTTTCATTTACCCTCTTTTAAATATTTAATTTATTAATTAAATACATAAACCCAACAAAACCTAACATATAATATGAAAGAATGTAGAAGTTGACATTGGGAATGTGCAACACAAGATACGCGTTTGTTTCATTAATTAATTAATATTTTAGTTGGTCATAATGCCAAAGCCAAGTTGACTTCTTCATTTGTGGTTTGCAACCAAGTTTCAATTGGAACTGTATTGGCTGTCTTAGTATTAATTGATGTACCGATGTTAGTTCAGAATTTAAATAATTGTGAAAAAAAATTGACTTCCACCAAAAGTGAGGGAAATCATTTTTCACCCGACCATGAAAACTATTTTTTATAGAAAATGTTCTTGACAATCAAACACTAGAAAATAACTTTTAAAAACCGATCATTTAAAAGACAGATGATTAATAATGTCCTTAACATAGGCACGGGCGTTGTCGACCTGTCAAAAGCAATTGATCCCCGACTAATAAAATAGGCGTTATCTGTGTGGTTCAAATTATGCATATTGGCAAATTTAGAAGATTGTGAAACCTTAAGAGTTATCAGCTATAGAAAATACAAGTAATCAAGAAGCACAACTTGGTTACATTTTTTTAATAATGGAGTAGTAAATATTTTAATCTACTGATTTGATAGACTTGTGCGAGTACATGTAAAGCAGAAGTGTAACACCCAGCCCTTCTTCGCTGAGGTTTGCCCAACAACATGGGATTTGCCTAGACTCAGCACTGAGTTTTGCCTCGCCTAATCGGGATTTTCTTAAACTAAGTTGAACTCTGACCCATCATCGGAATGACTGACATAAGAGTGGCTCTAATACCATTTGTAACAACTCAACCCGCTAGTAATATTGTCTGCTCTGGGTTTAGGCGCTCACGGACAAGCATGATAGAGTCTGAGGGACCAGTACGGAGACGTCTGTGCTTATCCCCCGAAGGCTACAGAGTTAGGAACAGTTTCACTTCTTTTTGTGATTTGTGTTTTTCAATGCTAATTGAACTTCCACTCTATTCTTTTGCAGATGGCGAGAACACGTGCTTCTTCATCTGCCGATCAGGAGGCCGAGCCCCTAGCAGCAGCTCCCACGAGGGGCAAAAGGCGAAGGCGAGGCCATGCTAGAAGCTGCAGGGGCAGAGCTCAGTCCACTGCAGCAGCAACAGCGGCAGTAATGTTAATAAACGTCAATGCCACACAAGAGGAGGGGGGAGGGTGGTTTGTGTGGTACCTATTTCGCGTTAAAAGAACCTGGTTCTTCTAAGTGTTCTAACTACAGCAGCTTGTGAAATAATAAGAACTGAAAGTAAAGTGCATAGAGATTTTTACGTGGAAAACACCTGGCTCAAAGGGTGAAAAAACCACGACCTACTACTCAGTAGGATTTTCCCAAACTCCACTAAAAATTAATGAGCCAAAATAGCATTTACAAAGACTCTTTGTAAACCTAAGGATTAAACTCTATTCTCAGTGTGACACACATTCTCAGTTACTGCGACACTATCAAGTTATCTCTAACTTGATAACACAAGGTACCTAATACAATTGCTTCTAATAAAGCTGAAAGATACAATTTGAAAACCTACTACAATTGAACTAGAAATAAACACTCAGATGAAACTGATTCTTCTCTCTTAGTTCATGTAACTTCAGACGTATACACTTGTATTTTGCATATATTGCTTGCAAAACAAACTTGCTTTATTTGCTCTCAAATATGCTTTTCTTCGGCTCGAGTGTGTTACTTGTAAAAGCGAACGAACACTGTTGATACCCAATTTTCTCCGTGTACTTCTATATTCAAAATATTCCCAAAATATCATATATGCATATATAAGCATCCACTAAAAGTTTGGTATTTTTCTACATTTTTTCAAGTATTCTAAAACCAATTTACGACTTATTTTGTACTATAAGATCCAATATTTAGTATCAAATCGTGTTATTTTAATAAGTAATCTATTTTATTCTTTTATTTACACAAAAATATATTTTACATAATTTTTTACAAATTTTTACAATTGCATTAGGTATTTGTAAATTAAAATCGCATTAAATTACAATATTAGCTCATTTCTCAATTTGACTAGTATTTTAACTACAAAAATCGTTTCTAATAATTTTAATCGATACTTATACATATTTTATTAACTCGGTATTTTTATTGGATTTTTATAATAACATTTACTATTTTATAAAATTAAATTTGGGGAAAAGGCCATTTAAATTGTAGCCCTTTAGTCTTTCAATTTTAGCCACATTTCAGCCAAATTAACCCCCCAATTACCTGACCCAATTCAAAATTATCCGACCCAAACCCACCTAAACTAACCCGCCCCACTTCTCATTTTTATCCTGGCTGTTGATCTCACATATCAACGGCCCACACCCCATTTACCAAAATTAAATCCCCAACACACCCTAACCCTAATCATTTTAATGAGCCGCCCTTGTATCCCCTTTGAACCCAAATGATCTCTAAGCCCTCTCAAACCCTAATCGTCTCCGGCTCTTCTCACCGGCGTTCATGGTCGTCCAAGACCTAAAACGCCTATATCCGTTCACTCCTCACCTCTCCTGGTCTTTGGGTTCGAAGATCGGAACCTTACTTCAAAGTTTATCGGACCAGAGGTTCTCTGATGTGGTTACTGTAGCCATGTACGGCCTTTCTCCGGCAAGCCTTAAGGTCCTGGGTCCTTTGCCAACTCCGATGAGTACATTCCAGGCCTTTCTCGATGCTTCGAGAACTTTCCCTGAAAACCCTAATGTTCTACGTTCTTCTATGCGTTTATCTTTAAGATTTTCTCTAAAATCCTAGTGATTCTCCAAAGGTTTTTAAGTGTTTCCCACTTTTCTTCGCCTATTCTTGTTTCAAATTGTTCGTCATTTTTAAAACTTAGGGTTTTCCATGACTTCTTCAATTTCTTTGATTTCATTGCTTTATTTGCTACTGTGTGTTCTTCTCTAGTCTTCAATATGTTTTTTAAGCATTTTTTACTATGGCTCTGAAGCGTTTTGCTTCATTGATTATTTTCTAGGGTTTTCAGTTCATGTGTTCTATGCTTTCATTATGCTATTCTTCCTAGCATTTATCTTCATCTATGACTTTCTTTGTGTTCTATGCGTAATGGAAACCCTAAGTTCTAAAAGGATTTTCTATTTTTTTTATGTGTAACCCTGGCCGCCTCTAATTGCTTCCTTGTGAGTTTCTGCTACATATTATTCTACTACTTCTAGTTTATGCCTGCTCGAACCTATGCATCTCTATATTGTCACATTCCCCCTTTATGAGCAACCCTAATTGGGAGAATTGATTTGGTACAATTGCTTGATTCTCTAATAGATCTATGTTTTCTGACTAAGTTCGAATAACTAGTATCTCGATTCCTTGATTATCTAGTTGATTACATGCTTTATGTGTTTACCCGTGTGATTTACAAAAATTTCTTACATGTATTTGCTCTATATTATGTGATTAGTGCTCGATTTTCTTTCCAAAATTAGACTAAATTTTATTGATTTCCAGCCGGTTCCTTAATTAAAGGGAGCCTTCTCCTTAATTATATTTGATTGGTAATATTGAATATTTTCTTGCCTTAAGTGCTGCATCTCTTTCAAGCTATAAAAAACCTTCACCTTCTTCTCACTAACACACACTGATACGCGATAAGTTCATTCACTAAAACTCTTTTCTCTTCTATATTCTTCTCTATTACTTGCTCCCTTTGCTAAGAGTTAGCCGGGTGGAAGCCAAGGCTAACTACAAGGATCTATATTTACTTTGTCATTCTGTTGCAACTAGTAGGCTCCTAATTTTACATCATCAACCTCCAACTAGGTGTTTATTTACCCTGTTCCTTGTCTGTTTATGCTTAAGATCAGCATGTTTAACCCCTTTCCCTTCCCCTAGTTTGTTTATTTCAATTTGAGATTTAGCATGTTTAATCCCCTTCCCCCTTCCCTTGTCTGTTATGTTTGAATTCAACAGGTTCAATCCCCTTCCCCTATTTCCTTTGTCTTTTTTGTGTATTTCAATTGCAGCATGTTTAATTCTCCCTTTTCCCTTATCTGTTTATGTTTCAGCCTTCAGTTCAGCATGATCAGTCCCCTCTCTTGTATGTTTATTGTTCATTATTATGGTTTAAATTCTTGTACACCCCTTTTCCCCTGAATCCCTTTAATTTAGTCTTGTTCTCTCAAGTATACTTATGTGATTCCCCTTTCTATGATCCCTGTTTGAATGTGAGTATGTTCTGGATTAGGGTGGCATCCAATTGGCACTCTTAGATTAGAACTAAGGTTGTTAACAGCCTATACTCAAAGCAATCCCATTCCCTACTCCCACATTATGTGTTTGAGCCTTGACAAAGTCTGTTAGTGTCTTAATCACCATACATGCCCTGGTCTGACTTGTTTACAAGTCCGCTCTTGCTTGTTAATCTTTGGAAGTGGTTAGGGGTGTGCCAACCTCACTCCATAGGCTAGGTATGACTACCTCCGACAATGTCTTCCTCTAATACCTACTTTTACACTTATTCTTAGTTCTTTATGTTCTACCCCCCTCTGGTACGCCATGCTTAGGGACCTTGGAGTCTCCTCTTAACTTGGATGTCTTAGGGCTGGTAATTTCACACTTGCACTATTCTAATTGATTAGAGTGTAGGCATTTCCTGGGTTTCTTTGAAAGCCTTTGGAACTTTGATACACTCTAAAGATAAAGCCTACACTCTAATCAATTAGAATAGTGCACCTCGGATTTGGGAGCCCGGATTTGGAAAAAGGCATATGTTGGACATTAAAGTTGCTTTGCGCTTCTTCGGGCATGTTGTAGTATTGATGTATTTGCTCATTTCTTTTAATGTTTTTTTAGATTCTTGTGAGTAATTTGTATAAAACAACTTGGGGATATAGTGAAAGGTAATATGGGAGGGGTTTACATTCTTGCACCAATTAGATACCATGTATATACAGGCTTTTAATTATATCACAATCTCATGTAGATACCATGTATGTAAGGGTTTACATTTTTGCATCAATTAGATACCATGTATATAGGTTTACATTATTGCACCAATATCATCCAGATATCATGTCTATAGGGTTACATATTATTGCATCAATCTCATACAGATACCATGACTATAGGCTTTACATTATTGCGCCAATATCATCTAGATATCATGTCTATAGGGCTTCGCATTCTTGTAATTTCATATAGAAACCATGCCTATAGATTTGCATTCTTGTAATATCGCTTAGAAAACATGCATATAGAGATGTCTAAAACGCTAGGCACAACATTACGTTGTCTAAATACGTGTAAAGCAGTAATAAAAAGGGCTAATAAGCGTGGCATAAAGGTCCAGCTCGCCCAGTGCTTAAGAATGCTTCAGTCCAACTTTTCTTGAGTCTGTCTACTTTTAAATCTGGCCCAGGTCTGCCCCTTTCACATTACTCTGAACCTGTAATGTCTTATAAAAATGTTAAATTGGTGGTTTTATCTACTTCGCCCGCCTAAGTTTAATGCTCTAAGGTCTTTTAAACTTTTTCTTCTTGCATCCCCTTTTTTATTCAAAACAGTGCAGCTGACTCGTAAGCCTTTTCTAAACTAGTCTGCAACTTTGAAACTTTTTAATAGACCCTTTTCTGAAACTAACGTTTCCTCCTAATTTTCTAAATCCTTTCAATTCCCAATAACGGGCCGGAGGGTGCAAAGCGGGTTTTCTATCTAACTGTTATGTGTTAAACTAATCTATCTGCCCTATAACCTCTTTTAAAGACCAAATCAGTCTTTGAAGTCATGCTAAACTAGTTTCTATTATGTGACGGGGTTTATTTGAGCCTTTAATTATCCTACATGCATACCACTTATATGCTACGTGTTTTGACTGCCGTTCTAGTATTTTTACCTCTGAAACTCCATATATATCCTATGTCCCTCGCCCCCTTCTTAGGATTAGAAGTCCTAATACCCCAGGAGTAACAGGTTGGGAAGGGTATTAGCATGCACTAAGTAAACGATACCGACGCGTTTAAATAACTTAACAGGGTGGGAAGGGTAGAATATGGAGATGATGACCGGTACGCTAATACCATATGCGACCCCTCTTTGAGGAGTGTGTGTGGGGTATTGTACCGATGTGATCCATGTTATAGTTAAACCTAGGACCCTTCTCTCTTTTGTTTGCTTTATTTAAATGTTCTCCTATAGTAATGTTTTTCCAAGTCAATCCTCTCTTTTATTTTAAACTTATGTCTTTTCTTCTTCTTTAAATCTTCCAAGTCGTATGAATACTATATATGTAAACCTTATTTGTTTAATTTCTTCATCTCTTTATAATGTCACAATTAACACGGTCGGGAACCACACTAGTGGATCTTGAGGGGTGCCTAACACCTTCCCCTCGAGATAATCTCAAGCCCTTACCCGAACTCTGGTTTTCTTTCAAAATACTCCTCTCATCTCTAAAAGTGGCCTAATGCACTATAATCATTAGGTCGCTCTTCAAATTCCATAACCCAATTCCCAAACGGGGATGAGAGTTGTTTTGCCCATAATGTCATAAACCCGATTTCACTTTTTGAAAAAGGGGGCGTCGACAGCGTGTCGACTCGTATGGGGACCTCTTTATGGTTTTACCATTATGCGTTTTGTGACTTTATTGCTTTCTTCACTACCTTTACTTATTGCTTCAATCATTTCTTCACAATTACTAACTTGTTTCTTCATGTCTTCGTTTTTCTTCTTTGCAACTGTTTACTGCTTTACTGCCTTTACTTTATTTTATTCAGTTTTAAATTCTGAGCATCTATCGTAATCATTATGAATGTGGAAATACATGTATTTATTTTATTGGTGTAATTTCATCTTCCAACATCATTTTCCGCTCGTGTCAAACAAATACAATAGCAACGCTTATAATGAGTGGTTGCGCTCTTCGAATATTTATAAACCCCTTAAATTTGGCGAAGGCATATTTGCAGTAGAACCAGTCGATCAATGGTGTAGTCGACGGTTCCGTGCCTTTCCCTCTTGAGTCGTCCACCCAAGGGTAACTTGTCAACTTTAAAAATAGAAATCTTAATCTGTTTAACTGTTCATGCATCATGGTCAAACTAGCCGAGTCAGTTATGTTTTCTGCATAATGACTCATTAGGATAGCTTAAACCAAAAGTTCATCGGGTTTCCTCGAAACCCAAACGGACATTCACGTTATGTGCATTGATTTGGAGGACTAAATACCTCTTGCTAATAATTGATTTAAATTGTCGAGTCTGGTGGGGTTAAGGTCCTAACTCTCTATTTTGCAGGAAATGAGGCACGAGGTCCCTAGATTCGGTTTGGCATCAAACATTCACCCAAAGTTACTAAGCTGGTGGGATGATCTGCATGGTAGTGATCGGGTTATTGTCCGCAAGCACTTAGGAAATCTTCCTTCACTCCTGGAAGTTAGGCCAGATAACAAGATTGTGGAAGCTGCTACTATGTTTTGGGATAATGAACGGTCTGTCTTCCGCTTTGGGTGTATTGAAATGACGCTGCTATTGGAAGAAATTGGGGGTCTAGCTGGAATTCCTTGGGATCGCCTGGGACAGCTTATGCCAGAAAACCGCAAAGGCGGAGGGTTCCTGAAAATGATGGGGCTCAAGAAGAATCCTAATCTGACTTGTCTGAAGGACTCCTACATATCCTTTGACTTCATGTATGAAAGGTTTAGACATAGAAAATCCTACCGCACTCATATGAACGAGTTCACCCTCACCTCTTTGGGGCACATACATAGGAGAGCCTTTGTATTCATATTCTGTTTCCTGGAGATGATAGTCTTTCCAATAAAGAAGGCTAGAATCCATACAAGACTAGACATGGTAACCGAAGCCATAATGGAGGGTATCAACGGGCAGACATTCAGCCTAACACCCATGATCCTCGCCGAATTGTACCCAGCCTTAGAAAAATGTCAACAAGGGGCACCACACTTTGTAGGGTGGAATTTGCTACTACAACTCTGGCTCATTGAACATCTTCAGAAGGGGGATTATAGACAAGAGATCATACGACGAGATTGGGATGATCATATCACTTTCCATCATCCAAAGCGAATGCACTTCATGCCAGATATGTTCGCTCGCCCGGAAGACGCCAGTGGATGGGTAGAACTATTGGAGAATCTGAAAGAAGAGCAGGTTCAATGGATGTATGAATAGTTTCCAACTGGGTAGTTAATCATTCGGTCTAGGAATGCGCCATTCCTTGTACTCATCAGCTTAAGAGTAACTTATCCTTATGTCCCTCTCGGAGTCATGAGGCATGCGGGAAGAAAGTAGATTATACGAAGGGTATAAAAGATGAGCCACTACAGGGCTGATTTCCAAGATGACGATAGCCCACACAGGTGTCGGGTTCAGCATATGTAGCATTCCAAACTCTTTTTGGAAAAGGAATCTATGGAGCCAGACACGTATCAGGCGAGGCATGCGCCACTCTATCCGGGATGTCTAGAAGACGATCATATTGGATTGGGAAAAACGAGTTTCGTCCATGGTCACAGGGTTATTGATGAGGAGACTACAACAAAGGTCAAGTATAATCAGCTACGCAAACAGATACGAGAGTGTGGAAGTGAACATCGGGAAATGCTAGAGGCCTAAGAGAAGATAATCAGTGAGTAGAAGGACGTGGCTGTCCGCACAAACAACCTTTTAGGGTACTTGGAGCTGGGTCTAGTGGAGCTGGAAGGCAAGTTTCTGAAAAGGATCAACGACTTTCAGGAAGCTGAAGGTATCGAATATCGGCACTTGGCTCGGGATTACTTGTTGCTAGGACTATGCGAGTTGATGAAACTGTACGAAGGTGGCAAAGATACCGAATCTGGGGAAGGTCCTTCTGGGACCAAGTAGTTAGGATATTTACTGCTTTCTTGATGTAATAAGTCCACCGACCATTAGTGACAATTTCTTTTCATTCTTGCTTTGACTCATTCTATTTTTTATCGATAAAAAGAGGCACTTGGTGTTATAAGTTCTCCAAATCATATATGTCGCTAGGCCTACCTCGGGCACAACGAGGCACCCAAATACGAAACGACTTATATTCATGCAACAACTTGTTTAAATACCGCAATGTTTTCTTTCTCAGAATCCGCACTAACTTTTTACCCTTTTTGTTTTTCTTTATTTTTTATTCCCCTCCCCAAAGGTTAGTTCGTGCATTTTAGCACCATCAGCATACTCAACCAGATCTAAGGGTCCTCCTCCACCAAGTTTCCCCCAGAAACAGGAACAAAGGAAAGATGGGAGATAATGAAGCAAGAAAGGAAATTGAAGGGACTTCCCAAGGTACCCCGATCACCAAAGAGACTGCTTCTCATTTGGAGAAAACTTTGCTAAGGTTTCGAGAGGAGCTAGATCAGGTCCGGAGTTTGGCAAGTTTGTCCATCTCCCTTGCTGCTACAGATGTCAACAATCAGGTCCCCCCACCTCCGCAGAAGACCCCAACCCAAGCTCGCAACAATGCTCCACCGCGCATCCCTGAGCCCCAAAATGCTCCAAACCACCAAGATACCCCTATCTTTGTGGATACTGTGTCGTACTATACACAGCCCATATCAGATGTGTCAGAATCAGACTCACTCATTCAGAACTTGGCTGCTAAACTCAAGAAACTCACTAGCAGGGTTCAAGACGTGGAAGGTAATAAAGGTGTGGAGGGTTTAAATTATGAAGACCTTTTTGTTCAGCCTGATGTCGAACTCCCAAAGGGATACAAACCTCCTAAGTTCGAAATGTTCGACGGCACGGGGGATCTCAGGGTTCACCTCAAGATGTATTGTGACGAGTTAGTTGAAGTTGGTAGAGATGAAAAGATCCTCATGAAACTGTTATAAAGAGCTTCAAAGGTGATGCTTTATCTTGGTATATCAGCCAAGATGCGAAGACGTGGACAAGCTGGGTGAACATGGCATCCGATTTTATGGACCGTTTCAGATTCAACACTGAGAATGCGCCAGACATATTCTATATCAGGAATTTGAAGAAAAATCCTAATGAAACCTTGTGCGAGTATGCTACTCGTTGGAGGTCGGAAGATGCCAAGGTCAGACCAGCTTTGGAAGAAGAACAAATGAATAGGTTTTTCGTCCGTGCTCAGGATCCGCTGTACTACGAGAGATTGATGCTGATAGAGGGGCAGAAGTTCTCTGATATCGTCAAACTGGGAGAAATGATCGAAGAGGGGATAAAAAATGGTATGGTTGCTAACCTTGAAGCACTGCAGGCCACAAACAAAGCATTACAATCTGGTGGTACATCAAAGAAAAAGGACATAAACTTCGTAATGGCTGCGCAAAGAAACCACTCTCCCATAAAATACCAACTGTACCCTCCAACTCCACTTACATATCAACCCTCTATAAATTAACAGGCACCCTCACCTACCTATCAAAGTCCATTACCTGTCTACCAAACATATCATCCCACCTCGCCAGGATATTCCCAACCCGCACCCGTATTCCAAGCTTACAATTCCCAACCTCCTCACTATCCATCACCACATACCCGCCAAAACATCCCACGACCAAGACCAAACTTTGACCGCAAACCTCCCAGACAATACACCGCTATTTTCGAACCCATTGACCAACTATATGAGAAGCCCAAAGCCACTGGATATGATACACCCATCCCAGCCATAACCACAGAAAACCCTTCTCTAGTGGATCAACCCAAATAAAACCTACTCATACCATTCGGGGATGAAGGGCCATACCATCGACGAGTGTCGTTCGCTGAAGGACAAAATTCAGATCTTAATTGACAACAAGGTCATTGTAGCTAAAGAGCCTACTCCCAATGTTCTCAACAACCCCCTACCATACCATAAGGTCGGAGGAATCCACATGATTGAGGTTGAGGACGACTGGGACCCCAAAGGGTCAATCGGTTTGATATCTGAAGTAGATGAGCCCAAGAAGCCGGTGGTCACTCTTAATCTTATTGTTGTGCAAATCCAGCCATCTAAGGACAATGTGGTGAATATATATGTACCATTTGAGTTCGATGCAAAAATGCCAAAACCAATTGAGGTGGAGTTCGGGACTCCAAAGGCGCTCGCACCGATTGAAGTTGCGATGTTGCCTACAAGGATGCCCATCCCGGTCACCATGTCAGACATAACCCCATTTCAGTCAAATTCCATACCCTGGGACTACACATCTAAGGAAAGAAGGAAGGGAAAAGCACGCATGGGCGAAGCAATTGCCGCGCAAGGTATGACTAGAATAGGCAAGGTGTACACACCAGAGCACCTAGCTGAGACCAGCAACCAGGCCTTTGGACGTCCCATTGAAACTGGACCTGATGATCTCTGGAGGAAGATAAGGCTAACAAATATTCACTTGTTGAACAGCTAAACAAGACCCCGGCACAGATTTCCATCTTGGCATTGCTGCAGAGTTCCGAGGCGCATAAAGAATCCTTAATGAAGATATTGAGCGAGGCTTATGTCTCAAGCAACATAATAGGAGGAGAGATGGCGAACATGATAGGGTAGGTATTGGAAAGTCACAAAATCACTTTACACGAGGATGAACTGCCACCTGAAGGGCTCGGCCGTAACAAAGCACTACACATCACTGTGCAATGTGAAGACCATTTCATCACCAGGATCTTAGTCGACGGAGGTTCTAGACTTAACATTTGTCCATTGATCACCTTCAAGAAGTTGGGCAAAGGATTGCATGAGATAAAGGATGGGATATTAATGCTAAAGCGTTTGCTGGTTCTCAGAGGACCACCCTCGGGGAGATTAGCCTTTGTTTGCAAATGGGCCCCACTTGGTTTGATGTTGATTTCCAAGTCATAGATGTACTAGCATCTTACAACTTATTGCTGGGATGACCCTGGATCCACGTTGTCGGGGCTGTGGCATCAACCTTGCATCAGGCCGTGAAGTTCGAATAGAACCATCAGGAGGTGATCATCCATGGCAACGGTAGCAACCCCATATACTGTCGCCAGACTATTCCGATGATCGGAGGCATAAGAAGAATAGGCGGAGAAACATATCATCATATTGAGCGAGTCAATGCAGTGGACAAGGACAAATGGTGGAGTAACAAAGTCGAGAGCATTCGAAATTGGAGTGGGTATGAACCAGGGAAAGGACTTGGTAAGAATCTTCAAGGTATCATCAAACCTATCCAGTTGAAGAAGCATGGTACTACCTTCGGACTGGGGTACGAGTACACTTGGCAGGAATTCAAAAACTGGTCACCACCATTGTGCGGCCCATATTACCCATTGGAACACCCCATACCTCAGTTGGAGCAGACATTTTCAACCAGCCGACACTCTCTATGGGTCAGAAGAAGACGAGGCTCTTGTGGCAATGAAGAACCTGTTTCTGGAGGAGGACATGGACTGTTGTGAGATTTTTGAAGAGGAAGGGGAGGAAGGCCCTTCCATTCAGGCTGTGAATCGAGGGGAGCACCTCACCAACTGGTCAATCAGGACCACCATCGCCCGATAATCTTCGGGGTAGCAAGGCTAAACAAGCATCATGCATCTTTTAGTTGTTTTCTTTACTTTCCGCATTGTCTTTACTTTCCCAAAGAGCTCCGATGTTTTGAACATTTATGAATTTAGTCAAAAGCATTTTTCAGTTTATCAAATATCTTGCTATTTATTACTTTTCTCTGCTATCTACTTTATTTCCACACAACATTACTATTACGTATCTTGATGATGAACCAACAACTGTAACTTGCAATGAAGATATGCAACAAACGGACATAGACTCAGAGGAGGAGGATATACCAGAAGAGGTTGTCAGGGAGGTCGAGAATTTTGAGAATAGACCTAAGTCCAACTTGGATGAAACAGAGGTCGTCAAATTGGGAGATACAGAGAATGTTAAAGAAACCTGCATCAGTGTGCACTTATCACAGACAGAGAAAGAGGAATATACAAAGTTCTTAAGGGAATATGAGGATATCTTCGCATTGTCTTACGACGATACGACTGGTCTCATCACATCCATCGTCGCTCACAAGTTGCCGACAAATCCTGCATGTCCGCCGGTAAAGCAGAAGCTCAGAAAATTCAAGCCAGATATGAGTTTAAAAATCAAAGAGGAGGTCACCAAGCAGGTCCAAGCCAGAGTTCTTCAAGTGGTAGAGTATCCAACTTGGTTGTCTAACATTGTGCTAGTACCAAGAAGGACGGGAAAGTTAGAGTCTGTTTCTACTACCGGGATCTCAACCGGGCCAGTCCCGAAGATGATTTCCCTTTGCCAAACATACACATTCTGATCGACAACTGCGCCAAGCATGAGTTGCAGTCATTCCTCGGTTGCTTTGCGGGGTACCATCAGATATGGATGGATGAAGAAGATGCAGATAACACAGCGTTTATCACGCCATGGGGAATGTATTGCTACAAAATGATGCCATTCGGATTGAAGAATGCGGGAGCTACTTATATGAGGGCCATGACTACCCTCTTTTATGACATGATACATAAGGAGATTGAGGTATATGTGGACGACACCATCATTAAGTCCAGGAAGGCTGCATATCACATGGAGGACCTCCGAAAATTTTTCAACAGACTAAGGAGGTATAGCTTGAAACTGAATCCCGCCAAGTATGCATTTGGGGTCCCTGCGGGAAAGTTATTGGGTTTCATCATGAGCTGCCGAGGAATAGAGCTGGATCCGTCAAAAGTCAAATCTATTCAAGAGTTGCCACCGCCGAAGATCAAGAAAGAGGTAATGAGTTTCCTGGGGAGACTCAACTATATCATCCGGTTCATAGCTCAGTCTACCGTCATCTGCGAACCTATCTTCAAGATGCTGAAGAAGGATGCCGCCACCAAATGGACCGATGAATGTCAAAAGGCTTATGACAGGATCTAGGAATACTTGTCTACGCCTCCAGTCCTGGTTCCTCCCGACCTTGGAGGCCTTTATTGCTCTATCTCACAGTATTGGATAGAGCATTTGGTTGTGTCTTGGGACAACATGATGAGACAGGGAGAAAGGAGCAAGATATTTACTACCTCAGCAAGAAATTTACCTCGTACGAGGCTCGGTATTCCTTACTAGAATGCACGTGTTGTGCTTTGACCTGGATAGCTCAGAAATTGAGGCATTATTTCTGTTCTTACACTACCTACCTCATATCAAGAACGGATCCACTAAAATATATTTTTTAGAAGCCCATGCCCACCGGCAAGCTCGCCTAGTGGCAAATTTTGTTGAGTGAATTCGACATTGTCTATGTCACCCAAAAGGTAGTTAAAGGACAGGCTTTGGCAGATCATCTTGCAGAAAATCCTGTATGAGGGGAGTATGAACCACTGAAGACGTATTTTCCCGATGAGGAAGTAGCTTTCATAGGAGAGGATATTGCAGAATCCTATGATGGTTGGAGGATGTTTTTCGACGGAGCCGCAAATTTATAATGAGTTGGTATCGGAGTAGTCCTGGTATCAGAAAGCGGTCAACATTATCTGGTGTCCGCCAAGCTCACGTTCCCGTGCACCAATAATATGGCCGAGTACGAAGCTTGCATCTTGTGGCTTAAACGGGCCATTGATATGAACAATCAGGAGCTTCTAGTCATCGTAGATTCATACCTACTCACACACCAGGTTCGATAAGAATTGGAAACAAAGAATTCCAAGATACTTCCTTATCTGCACCACATACAGGAATTAAGAAAGAGGTTCAGAAAAACGGAATTCCAGCATGTTCATAGAATAGAGAATGAGTTCGACGCGCTTGCCACTTTATCATCCATGATTCAGCATCCAGATACAAACTTCATCGACCCTATCCAGGTCAAGATTCATGATCAACCGGCATATTGTGCACATGTTGAGGAAGAAGCCAATGGAAAACCCTGGTTCCACGACATCAAAGAGTACCTGACAATAGGAGAATATCCAGAGCTTGCTAATGCTACTCAGAAGCGCACGCTTCGAAGGTTGTCCAACAATTTCTTTCAAAGCGAAGGAGTCTTGAATAGGAGGACTCCCGATTTGGGACTATTAAAGTGTGTCGATGCGACAGAAGCAACCAAGTTATTGGAGGAAGTGCACTCAGGAACTTGTGGGCCGCACATGAATGGTTTTTTTCTAGCAAACAAGATACTCCGAGAAGGATATTTCTGGATGACTATGGAAACAAACTGCATTCCATATGTCCGAAAGTGTCGCCGCTGTCAGATACATGCGGATATGATAAGGGTACATTCGAACAAGCTTACTGCAATGAGCTTACATGGCCATTCGCTGCCTGGGGGAATGGATGTTATTGGACCAATCGAGCCTGCCACATCAAACGGACACAGGTTCATCTTAGTTGCAATTGCTTACTTCACTAAATGGGTTAAGGCAGCCTCATACGAAGCAGTAACCAAGAAAGTCATGGCAGACTTTGTCCGAGATCGTATTTTCTGTCGGTTTTGGGATTCTAGAGTTGATCATCACGGATAATGGTTCCAATTTCAACAGAGACTTGATGAAAGCGATGTGCGAAACTTTCAAGATCAGGCACAGGAACTCTACAGCTTATAGACCTCAGATGAATGGAGGTGTGGAAGCAGCCACCAAGAACATCAAGAAGATACTAAGGAAAATGATTGAAAGGCATAAGTAATGGCATGAGAAGTTGTCGTTCGCTTTATTTGGGTATCATACCACAGTTCGCACATCGACCGGGGCAACTCCCTACATGTTGGTTTACGGTACAGAGGAGGTCGACCCCACCGAGGTGGAAATTCCATCCTTGAGAATCATACAAGAAGCTGAGCTAGATGATGCAGAATGGGTCAAGGGTAGCTACGGGCAGTTAGCCCTTATAGATGGAAAGAGAATGAACGATGTCTGTCACAGTCAATTATAAATGAACAGAATGTCCAAAGCCTTCAACAAGAGATTGACCAAGTTTACACCAGGGCAGCTGGTGTTGAAGAAAATATTTCCACATCAAGATGAAGCCAAAGGGGAGTTCTCTCCCAACTGGCAGGGTATGTACATGGTTCATCGGGTTCTAACTAGAGGAGCCCTTATTCTTGCAGAAATGGACAGAGAAATCTAGCCAAAACCAATCAACTCAGACGCAGTGAAGAGATACTACATTTAATTATTATGATTTTTCTTTATGATATAATTTGAACTACGCCTAAATTGATTCCCGTTTAACATGGAATACGTAGGCAGCCCTATGGGTTCGGTCACACTCTTAATAAAATCCCATTTCCCCCGCACTTGGAACTGGGACAGAATTTTGAGGAGGACCCTAAAAATTCCGAAGTCAGTTTTTTAGTTTCCGCATCTGCATCAACCCAGTAAACTGGGGCAGAATTTTGAGGAGGACCCTCAAAATTCCAAGGTCGATCCATTTTCAATCATTCAGCAGCGCCGTCAACAGCGCTAGCCCAGTAAACTAGGGCAGAATTTTGAGGAGGACCCTCAAAATTCCGGATCCAGCAAGGTTGTTGTGCTTTGAAGCAGTTGTGGTTTATCATAAAACTAAATTATCTTTTCTTTACTTATTCTTATACATTTCTATCACAATTGCCAAAATTTGCATAAAATCATTTGGATCACTATCGTTCAACAACGCTACCCCAAATGGTACGAGTGATACGAGATGCCATGAGTCGAGGGATGCGAACTAATCTCCCCCTTATAGAACTCACGATCTTTCAGTTGCAATTGGAATCGATAATACAAATAGGCGATGCATGTGCTTTACAAAACTGAAGTTCCCGAAACCACTACTTACCTCACAAAGGTACACCGGCTGGCACGGCCACCTCAGCAGGAGCGGTCCCACTCCAGTTCTTCGTAGCCCGTCCGATCTCTGAACCCTTGACAAATCTCAAACCCCGTTGCGTTCGCCTTTTCCAAATTGTCATTGGCATATCCCGCCAATGGTTCCTGAACTACATATGGCCCGATTCCTGTAAAATCAGAGATATGTAGGCAGCTCAGAAGCTAGAGCGTGGTCAAATTTCTCTTACAATTGTCATTTTCGGTCAAAATTGGCCATCTTGTCTTTACCCAACAACTATTTCATCCTCCTCGGGTAAAGAGGGGCAGCTGTTGATACCCAATTTTTTTCCGTGTACTTCAATACTCAAAGTATTCCCAAAATAGCATATAGATGCATATATAAGCATCCACAAAAATTTTGGTATTTTTCTACTTTTTTTCAAGTATTTAAAAACCAATTTACGACTCATTTTGTACTATAAAATCCAAATTTTAGTCTAAAATCTTATTATTTTAATAAGTAATCTATTTTATTCTCTTATTTACACAAAAAGATATTTTACATAATTTTTTACAAAATTTTACAAGTGCATTAGGTATTTCTAAATTAAATTCGCCTTAAATTGCAATTTTAGACCATTTCTCAATTTGACAAGTATTTTAACTACACAAATCATTCCTAATAATTTAATTGATACTTATACATATTTTATTAACTCGATATTTTTATGGATTTTTATAATAACATTTACTATTTTATAAAATTAAATTGGGGGAAAATTGGCCATTTAAATTGTAGCCCTTTAGTCATTCAATTGTCGCCACATTTCAGCCCAAATTAACCCCCCCCCCCCCAATTACCTGACCCAATTCAAAATTATTCAACCCAAACCCACCTAAACTAACCCGCCCCACTTCTCATTTTTATCCTGGCTGTTGATCTCACATATCAACGGCCCACACCCCATTTACCAAAATTAAATCCCCAACACACCCTAACCCTAATCATTTACACCAAATGAGCCGCCCTTGTATCCCCTTTGAACCCAAATGATCTCTAAGCCCTCTCAAACCCTAATCGTCTCCGGCTCTTCTCACCGGCGTTCATGGTCGTCCAAGACCTAAAACGCCTATATCTGTTCACTCATCACCTCTCCTGGTCTTTGGGTTCGAAGATCGGAACCTTACTTCAAAGTTTATCAGACCAGAGGTTCTCTGATGTGGTTACAGTTGCCATGTACGGCCTTTCTCCGGCAAGCCTTAAGGTCCTGGGTCCTTTGCCAACTCCGATGAGTCCATTCCAGGCTTTTCTCGATGCTTCGAGACCTTTCCCTAAAAACCCTAATGTTCGAGGTTCTTCTCTGTGTTTATCTTTAAGATTTTCTCTAAAATCCTAGTGATTCTCTAAAGGTTTTTAAGTGTTTTCCACTTTTCTTCGTCTATTCTTGTTTCAAACTTTTCGTCCTTTTTAATACTTAGGGTTTTCCATGACTTCTTCGATTTCTTTGATTTCATTGCTTTATTTGCTACTGTGTGTTCTTCTCTAGTCTTCACTATGATTTTTAAGCATTTTCTACTATGGCTCTGAGGCGTTTTGCTTCATTGATTATTTTCTAGTGTTTTCAGTTCACGTGTTCTATGCTTTCATTATGTTGTTCTTCCTAGCATTCATCTTCATCTATGACTTTCTTTGTGTTCTATGCGTAATGGAAACCCTAAGTTGATTTTCATTTATTATGTGTAACCCTAGCCGCCTCTAATTGCTTCCTTGTGAGTTTCTGCTACATATTATTCTACTATTTCTAGTTTATACCTGCTCGAACCTATGCATCTCTTATATTGTCACATTCCCCCTTTCTGAGCAACCCTAATTGGGAGACTTAATTTGTACAATTGTTTGATTCTCTAATTGATCCCTGTTTTCTGACTAAGTTCGAATAACTAGTATCTCGATTCCTTCATTTGCTAGTTGATTACATCCTTATGTGTTTACCCGTGTGATTTTAAAAAACTTCTTACACGTGTTTGCTCTATATTCTGTGATTAATGCTCCATTTTCTTTCAAAAATTAGACCAAAGTTTAATTATTTCCAGCCGGTTCCTTAATTAAAAGGAGTCTTCTCTTTAATTGTTTTTGATTGGTACTGTTGAATATTTTCTTGTCTTAAGTGTTGCATCTCTTTCAAGCTATAAAAAGACTTCACCTTCTTCTCACTAGCACACACTGATTCGCGAGTCCCTCTAAGTTCATTCACTAAAACTCTCTTCTCTTCTATATTCTTCTCTGTAACTTGCTCTCTTTGCTAAGAGTTAGCCGCCTGGAAGCCAAGTCCAACTACAAGGATCTATATTTGCTTTGTCATTCAGTTGCAACTGGCAGGCTCCTAATTTTACATCATCAACCTCCAACTAGTTGTTTGCTTACCTTGTTCCTTGTCTGTTTATGCTTAAGATCAGCATTTTTAACCCTTTTTCCCTTCCCTTGTCAGTTTATTTCAATTTGAGCTTTAGCATGTTTAATCCCCTCCCCTTTCCCTTGTCTGTTATGTTTGAATTCAGCACATTCAATCCCCTTCCCCCATTTCCTTTATGTTTTGTGTATTTTAATTGCAGCATATTTAATTCTCCCTTTTCCCTTATCTGTTTATGTTTTAGTCTTTAGTTCAGCAGGCTCAGTCCCTTCTCTTGTCTGTTTATTGTTCATTATTGTGGTGTAAATTCTTGTACACCCCTTTTCCCCTGAATCCCTTTAATTCAGTCTAGTTCTCTCAAGTATACTTATGTGATTCCCCTTTCCCTGATCCATGTTTTAATGTGAGTGTGTTCTGGATTAAGATGGCATCCCATTGCCACTTCTAGTTTATAACTAAGGTTGTTAACAGCCTATACTCAAATCAATCCATTCCCTACCCCCACATTATGTGTTTGAGCCTTGATAAAGGTTTGTTGGTGTCTTAATCACCATACATGCCCTGGTCTAACTTGTTTACAAGTCTGCTCTTGCCTGTTAACCTTTGTAAGTGGTTAGGGGTGTGCCACCAACACTCCATAGGCTAGGTATGACCACCTCCTACAATGGTCTTCCTCTAATCCCTCACTTTTACACTTATTCTTAGTTCTTTAAGTTCTACCCCCCCCCCCCCACCCCACTGGTAAGACATGCTTAGGGACCTTGGAGTCCCCTCTGAAATTGGATACCTTAGGGCTGGTAATTCCACACTTGCACTATTCTAATTGAATAGAGTGTAGGCATTGCCTGGGTTTCTTTAAAAGCCTTTGGAACTTTGATACACCCTAAAGATAAAGCCTCGGATTTGGGAGCATATGGTAAAAGGCATATGTTGGACGTTAAAGTTGTTGTGCTCTTCTTCGGGCCTGTTGTAGTATTGATGTATTTGCTCAGTTCTTTTATGTTTTTTTTTTCAGATTCTTGTGGGTAATTTGTATAAAACAACTTGGGGATATAGTGAAAGGGAATATGGGAGGGGTTTACATTCTTGCATCAATTAGATACCATGCATATATAGGCTTTCATTATTGCACAATCTCATGTAGATACCATGTATGTAAGGGTTTACATTTTTGCATCAATTAGATACCATGTCTATAGGTTTACATTATTGCACCAATATTATCTAGATATCATGTCTATAGGGTTTCACATTATTGCATTAATATCATATAGATACCATGAATGTAGGCCTTACATTATTGCGCCAATATCATCTAGATATCATGTCTATATGGCTTTTTACTCTTGTAATTTCATATAGAAACCATGCCTATAGATTTGCATTCCTGTAATATCGCTTAGAAAACATGCCTATTGAGATGTCTAAAACGCTAGGCAGAACATTAGGTCGTCTAAATACGTGTAAAGCAGTAACAAAAAGGGCTAATAAGCATGTCATAAAGGTCCAGCTCGCCCAGTGCTTAAGAACGTTTCAGTCTAACTTGTCATGAGTCTGTCTACTTTTAAAAATGTTAAATTTACCCGTGTGATTTTCAAAAACTTCTTACATGTATTTGCTCTATATTCTATGATTAGTTCTAGTTTTTCTTTCCAAAATTAGACTAAGTTTTATTTATTTCCAGTCGGTCCCTTAATTATAGGGAGCCTTTTCCTTAATTATTTTTCATTGGTACTGTTGAAATTTTCTTGCCTTAAGTGTTGCATCTCTTTCAAGCTATAAAAAACCTTCACCTTCTTCTCACTAACACACACTGATTCGCGATAAGTTCATTCACTAAAATTCTCTTCTCTTCTATATTCTTCTCTATTACTTGCTCTCTTTGCTAAGAGTTAGCCGGGTGGAAGCCAAGGCAAACTACAAGGATCTATATTTGCTTTGTCATTCAGTTGCAACTGGTAGGCTCCTAATTTTACATCATCAACCTCCAACTAGGTGTTTACTTACCCTGTTCCTTGTCTGTTTATGCTTAAGATCAGCATGTTTAACCCCTTTCCCTTCCCCTAGTCTATTTATTTCAATTTGAGATTTAGCATGTTTAATCCCCTTCCCTCTTCCCTTGTCTGTTATGTTTGAATTCAGCAGGTTCAATCCCCTTCCCCTATTTCCTTTGTCTGTTTTGTGTATTTCAATTGCAGCAAGTCTAATTCTCCCTTTTCCCTTATCTGTTTATGTTTCAGTCTTCAGTTCAGCATTCTCAGTCCCTTCTCTTGTATGTTTATTGTTCATTATTATGGTTTAAATTCTTGTACACCCCTTTTCCCCTGAATCCCTTTAATTTAGTCTTGTTCTATCAAGTATACTTATGTGATTGCCCTTTCCATGATCCCTGTTTGAATGTGAGTTTGTTCTGGATTAGGGTGGCATCCAATTGCCACTCTTAGTTTAGAACTAAGGTTGTTAACAGCCTATACTCAAAGCAATCCCATTCCCTACCCCGACAGTATGTGTTTGAGTCTTGACAAAAGTTTGTTAGTGTCTTAATCGCCATACAGGCCCTGGTCTAACTTGTTTACAAGTCTTCTCTTGCTTGTTAATCTTTGTAAGTGGTTAGGGGTGTGCCAACCTCACTCCATATGCTAGGTATGACTACCTCCTACAATGGTCTTCCTATAATACCTCACTTTTACACTTATTCTTAGTTCTTTATGTTCTACCCCCCTCTGGTAAGCCATGCTTAGAGACCTTGGAGTCTCCTCTTAACTTAGATGTCTTAGGGATGGTAATTCCATACTTGCACAATTCTAATGTATTAGAGTGTAGGCATTGCCTGGGTTTCTTTGAAAGCCTTTGGAACTTTGATACACTCTAAAGATAAAGCCTCGGATTTGGGAGCCTGGATTTGGTAAAAGGCATATGTTGGACATTAAAGTTGCTTTGCGCTTCTTCGGGCCTGTTGTACTATTGATGTATTTGCTCATTTCTTTTAATGTTTTTTTCAGATTCTTGTGAGTAATTTTTATAAAACAACTTGGGGATATAGTGAAAGGTAATATGGGAGGGGTTACATTCTTGCATCAATTAGATACCATGTATATATAGGCTTTTAATTATTGTACAATCTCATATAGATACCATGTATGTAAGGGTTACATTTTTGCATCAATTAGATACCATGTATATAGGTTTACATTACTGCACCAATATCATCTAGATATCATGTCAATAGGGTTTCATATTATTGCATCTATCTCATATAGATACCATGACTATAGGCTTTACATTATTGCGCCAATATCATCTAGATACCATGTCTATTGGGCTTCGCATTCTTGTAATTTCATATAGAAACCCATAGAAAACAAGCCTATAGAGATGTCTAAAACGCTAGGCAAAACAATACGTCGTCTAAATACGTGTAAAGCAGTAATAAAAAGGGCTAATAAGCGTGTCATAAAGGTCCAGCTCGCCCAGTGCTTAAGAACGTTTCAGTCCAACTTTTCTTGAGTCTGTCTACTTTTAAAGCGGGCCCAGGTCTACCCCTTTCACATTACTCGGAACCTGTAATGTCTTTTAAAAATGTTAAATTGGTGGTTTTAGCTACTTCGCCCGCCTAAGTTTAATGATTTAAGGTCTTTTAAACTTTTTCTTCTTGCATCCCCTTTTTTATTCAAAACAGTGCAGCTGACTCGTAAGCCTTTTCTAAACTTGTCTGCAACTTTGAAACTTTTTAATAGACCCTTTTTCTGAAACTAACGTTTCCTCCTGATTTTCTAAATCCTTTCAATTCCCAATAACGGGCCAGGAGGGCGCAAAGCGGGTTATCTATCTAACTGTTATGTGTTAAACTAATCTGCCTTCCCTATAACCTCTTTCAAAGACCAAATCAGTACTTGAAGTCATGCTAAACTAGTTGCTATTATGTGACAGGGTTTATTTGAGCCTTTAATTATCCTACATGCATACCACTTATATGCTACGTGCTTTGACTGTCGTTCTAGTATTTTTACCTTTGAAACTCCATATATATCCTATCTCCCTCACCCCCTTCTTAGGATTAGAAGTCCTAATACCCCAGGACTAACAGGTTGGGAGGGGTATTAGCATGCACTAAGTAAACGATACCAACGCGTTTAAATAACTTAAGAGGGTGGGAAGGGTAGAATATGGAGATGATGACCGGTACGCTAATACCATATGCGACCCCTCTTTGAGGAGTGTGTGCAGGGTATTGTACCGATGTGATCCATGTTATAGTTAAACCTAGGACCCTTCTCTCTTTTGTTTGCTTTATTTAAATGTTCTCCTATAGTAATGCTTTTCCAAGTCAATCCTCTCTTTTATTTTAAACTTATGTCCTTTCTTCTTCTTTAAAGCTTCCAAGTAGTATGAATACTATATATGTAAACCTAATTTGTTTAATTGTATCATATCTTTATAAAGTCACAATTAACACTTCCGGGAACCACACTATTGGATCTTGAGGGGTGTCTAACACCTTCCCCTCGAAATAATCTCAAGCCCTTACCCGAACTCTGGTTTTCTTTCAAAATATTCATCCCATCTCTAAAAGTGTCCTAATGCACTATAATCATTATGTGGCGTCTCTTTAAATTCCATAACCCAATTCCCAAACGGGGATGAGAGTTGTTTCGCCCATAATGTCGTAAACCTGATTTCGCCTTTTGAAAATGGGGGCGTCGAGAAACACAATAATATATTGAGTTAGTAGTTAGAGTTTCATTACAACTCCACTTCTTATCCTTTGTCCATTTAAATCCTTAGCCAATACAAACTCTAACTCTTATGCTAACTTAGGATCAAGTTCTCTTCGCATAAGGAAATCGTCCTCCTTATCCCAAATGCAACCTTTTCGATTACGTTCCGAAGATATTGATGTGTGATCTTTAGTGCATATCGTCCTCACTTGCTTCACCTGTGCACTGGTTGATTCCGTCTGTGTAGTACAAGACGGACCAGGTCCTTCTATAGGTTCATTTGTCAATCTTCAAAACTTCAATTGAAACTTAGGCCAACAATTTCCCCTTTTTTGATGATGACAAACTATGTGCTTATTCTGATCATCAAACCTGTAAACTCAACTGAAAATCAACACTTAGAAAATTGTAATTTATAATCAAGGAGGTCAGATTTAGGTCATAAACATCAGTAGTTCATTTAAAGAATTTTAAGCACAATATCTTCCCCCTTTTGGCATCATCCAAAACTTGCATTAATACTGTGAATCTTCAAAATTAATTAACACTCATGGCCACTGGGGAACCTGCAAGTGAACACAGTCAAGTTAATCACAAATCAGCTTAAAATAACTATTTAGAACAATTTCAACAAGAACAAGAAAAGCTGCATTCATTGATTAAAGGGGTGTTTCTACAGTGCGGTCCACAAAAAAAATCCAACCATGAGCAAAACACAGAATAAGAACAGACAAGAACATCCGAGACTGGAAACTGAAGGGTTACTAGACTGGACACTAAGGACAGAACATCTAAGGCTTGGAAGTGCTGGAGGGTTGGGCTTGTAGCAGATTTAACATTTGCTGGAGCATGCCTTCGTTTTTCTCCTTTTCTTTTGCGAGTTCAGCTCTCAGCCCATTTCTTTTTCCGTCGAAATCAGCAATTCTGGCATTTAGCCTAGCAATTTCAGCATCCTTTATCCCAACTTATTGAACCAAGGCTCTGACCTTTCTGTTCATAGGAGTCTTGGCAGATGAATTGGGTTCAACAGGGGCAGCATTGAGCAGATAGTCACAGGCTTGAAGAGTCTTGACACCAAAGTGCTCCTTGCTGGAGGCCATTTCCCACTTTTTCAAAGGATCACATAAGCGTTCAACCACAGTTGTCATGATAAAACCATAGGAAATGGCATGAGCCTTTGAACCATTTATCACCCTTTCAAGAAGCTTCACCATAAAGACAGGCTAATTGATTTGTTTCCTTTCATTCATACATTGCATGTGCATCAAATCCATATAATTAGCTATATGCCTTATTTCTTGTCTGGGCAGAAGGCACTTGTTGACAATTCAAAAAGCACTTTGTGCTCTGGCCTCATTTCACTCTTCTGGACTACCCTGGCCTCAGGCACCTCTTCAGCTATTATTTGCAGCTCAGAAGGCAATGCATCCAAGCAAGGCCACCTCTGTCTGGTATAATCATCATATCCCTCACAAGGAATACCCAAATATTTTCCCAATTTTTCAGCATTGAATTTCACTTTGACACCCCTCACTGTACTGGTCATTTGACCATTCTTCACCTTTCCATTGGCCATAAACTCCACTAGTTCCTTCCTGCCAATTTTCCATCAATATGAAGGACCATGTCCTTCCAGCCTTGTGCCTCCAGTGCTGTGACAAGCCTTATCATGCTTGAATCCTCCACGTCTTTCAGCAATCTCACCTTCAATATCTTTCTTTTGTTAAAGTTTGCATACCTATCATGTTCTTCTTCAGACTCACTTTCATCTTCTTCTTCTTCTATGGCTACTTTTACTTGTTTTCCCTTAGACATTGATCTTGTTCTCTTGGCTAGAGAGGATTCAGCAGGAACTGGTTTTGAGGGCTTCTTTGAGGAAGTCCTGGTCTCCTTTGGTTTTACAAGTGGAACCTGCACAGTAGTATTTCTTTCTTGATGGACCAGTTCAATCTCCTCTTCAACTGTAACTTCTGAACTTTCACCTATCTTCCCTTTCCCATTTTCTTTTCTTTTTCTCATACTCTCCTCTAAAGCTTTCTGCAACTCAGTTTCACTCTCCCTAACCTTGCTTCTAATTGTCCTAACCCTAGCAGCAGACTTGGGTGTTGAGGGTTTGGATTCTTGGTTGGTTTGGATGTAGCAGAGGTCCTTTGTGAGGAAGCCTTGCATTTTTTGGGATCATAACTAGCCCCAACCTTCTTCATCATCTCAAATAGAGTTTCCTCTACAAATAGACCACGTTCAACAGATTGTTTGCTCAAACCAACTAACCCTTTAGCAGCCTCTCCAGACTCACTTCCCCTGACTTCGAGACCCCTTCGTCCCCACTCCCACATATAGCTAGCACCTTCTTCCTCTTATTTTTCTTCAATTTCACAGAATCACCCATAGCAACATCTTTAGCAGCCCCTATCAGAACATACCTATTTTCTATCATTTCCCTTATGTCATCAGAACCAACACTTTGATTTACCTCTTTTGGGGTTTATTGATGAGTGACATTGTCAGAAGGCCCGCGTTCATCTCCTTCACTGGCACAGATGCAATTATAAAACTCAGAACTAGAATCAGTTTCTTTTGCTGGAGATTCTTTCTTTTGAGTTGCCTTCAATCTTTTCTTTAGAGCTTTCCTCAAGGGACCAGTCGCAACAGCTTTACTTCCTATCATTTTTGTGTGACGGAATCTGGGCTTTGGGGATTCACTAGGAGGTGTGGATGATGAAGTGGTGTTAGGTGACATTGGTGGTGGGGTTCCAGGATTATCTTGGGGATTTGACATTTTGGTGAAGAATTTCTGTAAGGATTGAGAAAGTTTTAGACAATTTTTGAGGGTTTGGAGAAGAGAGTGGATGATCAGAGTTTTGAGATAACGGTTATGAATGATTATTGGGGTTTCTAAAGAGTGGTCATTATGGCTACAGGAACGGCATCTTTTCAGGTGTCAGCAGAGGTCTAATCGTCTTATAGTTCTGGTCTCCCTAGTTATTTATTAGGATTAATTAGAGTTGTTAAGGTTTAGGAGATAGAGTTCCATTACACTAAGAATTCTAACTTCAATGAAACTGGTTCAATTTGCCTTAACGGATAGAATTTTGAGACTATTGGGTTTTCTAGGACTTTTGCCCATGACTGGAAATTAAAGTTTTCTATTTGTGCAAAGTATAGAAACATACCTGACCTTTCTCATGAGCATCCATTGATGAACCAGGTTCTTCAAATGAAACTTCTCTTGATTATGCCTCAAATGTCAGAATAGAGAATTTGTAAGAGATGAGTGAGTCACATAAACATATGTCACAGGAGTACAATATTTACAGTATGAGACTGAGTAGAAACTAGTCTAATATTCACAAGAATTAAGAACTCCTAACCCAAAAAAAAAATTCTTTTCATTGTGCATTCTGAACATGACCTCTTAGGTGATCTTAATCATCCCTAATTCCAACCTGTTCCTCTCAAAGTTTTCTCTACTTAATGCCTTGGTGAAGATGTCAGCTATTTGTTTATCAGCGGCACAGAATTCTATGGATATTAGCCCCCTTTCATAGTTGTCCCTTAAGAAGTGGTGTCTAACATCTATGTGCTTAGTTCTTTTATGATGAACAGGGTGCTTTGTCATACTGATTGCACTATGTTATCACAAAATATAGGTATGCATCCCACTTCAATACCAAAGTCTACCAATTGTTGCCTGATCCAAAGCAACTACGCACAGCATGAAGCAGCAGCAACATACTCAGCTTCAGCAGTAGAGAGGGCCACTGAATTCTGCTTTTTGGTAGCTCATGATACAAGACAAGATCCTAGAAAGTGTGTCATACCTGAAGTACTCTTCCCATCCACTATATAACATGCATAATCAGCATCAGCATATCCAATTAAGTCGAAATTGCTACCTTTGGGATACCACAAGCACATATCAGTTGTGCCTTTTAGGTATCTTAATATTCTTTTGACTTCAGTCAAGTGTGACTCCTTTGGATTTTCCTAGAAATGAGCACAAAGTACTACACTGAAAACAATATTAGGTCTGCTAGTAGTAAGATACAAAAGTGAACCAATAACATCATGTACACTTTTGATCAACTGAAGAACCAAGTTCATCAGCATCTAACTTTGTGGCAATTGCAATAGGAGTATCTATTTCTTTGGATTCTTACATTTTAAATTTCTTGATTAGTTCTTTGTGTACTTCTGTTGATGAATCATGGTACCGTTTGGACTTTGTTTGATTTGCAAACCTAAGAAGAAATTGAGTTCTCCCATCATACTCATTTGAAATTCACTACCCATTAGTTTTGCAAAGTCCTTACTCAACCTCTCTGTAGTAGCCCCAAAAATTATCATCGACATAAATCTGTACAACAAGAAGGTCTTTACCTTTTTCCCTTAGGAACAAGGTGCTATCAATTTTACCTCTTTTCTACCCATGCTCGAGAAGGAATTTGACAATTTTTCATACCAAGCTCTTAGAGCTTGCTTGAGACCATAAAGAGCCTTATCTAGCTTGTATACATGGTCAGGACATTCTTTGATTTCAAATCTAGGAGGTTGCTTCACAAACACTTTTTCTTTGAGATAATCCATTTAGGAAGGCACTTTTCACATCCATTTAATGAATAGTGAATTCCATATGTGCTGCAAAGGCTATGAGAAGTCTAATTGCTTCAAGTCCAGAAACTGGAGCAAAAGTCTCATCATAATCGATGCCTTCTTCTTGACTATAACCTTGAACCACCAACCTTGCCTTATTTCTTGTAACTGTTCCATCTTCATCCAGCTTGTTTCTGAAGACCCATTTTGTCCCAATGAATGACCTGTTCTTAGGTCTTGGAACCAAGTGTCGGACTTGGATTCTTTCAAACTGATTGAGTTCTTCTTGCATAGCATTGATCCAATCTGCATCCTGTAGAGCTTCACTCACATTTTTAGGTTCAATCAGGGATAAAAAGGCATCAAATGCACACAGGTTCTACAGTTGTGATCTAGTCTTGACTCCAGATGTGGGATCGTTGATTATGTTCTCAATGGGGTGAGAACTCAGGTAACTGTAGGATTTTCCCACCAGTTGGTTTCTGCTAGCTTCTCCTTCATTATTATGCTATAGAGGAATAGGTTCAGGTACAAGATCCTTCGGGGAATTTTGATAGTTTCTCTCAGATTGGTTCCCCATGTCAGGTTGCCCAGGGTGAAAGGACATGTTATATCACCTGCTTCTTCCTTGGATGCCTCATTGAGTTGTGCTGTAACTTCAGTCAGTTGTCTCACCAGTCCAATGGCTTCATCTTCACGTTCCTGTCTCTCAGAAAGAGTGTTAGGTTCATCAAACACAACATGTACACTTTCTTCAACACATAGAGTTCTTTTATTAAACATTTTATATGATTTGCAATATGAAAAATTATCCCAAGAATACTCCCTCATAACTTCTGGGATCAAACTTGCCTAGAGAGTCTTTGCCATTATTGTGCACATAGCACTTGCAACCAAAAGCCCTAATATGGGATATGTTTGGTTTTATCCCTTTAAGTAACTCATAGGGAGTTTTCTCTACAAGAGGTCTGGTCGTACATCTATTAATGATATAGCAAGCAATGTTTATGGCCTCTGCCCAAAATCTATAAGGTAGTTTACTAGAAAGCAACATGGTCCTTGCCATATCCTCAAGGGTCCTGTTCTTCCTTTCAACTACCCCATTTTGCTAAGGAGTCTTAGGGGCAGAGAAATTATGATCTATTCCATTTTCATCACAAAATTCAGCAAACTTTGCATTTTCAAATTCAATTCCATGATCAGACCTAATGGATGTAAGTTGATTTCCTAATTGTTGCTGGATTTTTCTAAAAATATATGTGAATATTTCAAATGCTTCATCTTTAGAAGTTAGAAACAGCACCCAGGTACATCTGGAATAATCATCAACAAGCACCATAACATATCTTTTACCACCTCTGCTCATGGCTCTCATTGGACCACAAAGATCCATATGAACCAGTTCCAACGCCTTGGATGAGCATACCATTTTCTTAGGTTTAAAGGATGACCTTACCTGCGTCCCCCTTGCACATGCCTCACAAATTTTGTCTTCCTTGAACTTGATATTAGGTAACCCTATCACCAAGTCCTTGGAAAATAATTTGTTTAATTGATTTAAACTAGCATGACCAAGTCTTTTGTTCCAAAGGAGAGGATCATTAATTAACACCTCAGACATGTGAGTTTGTTTTCAGAAAGAGTCGACAAATCTACAATGTACGTATTGTTAATTCTTCTTCCCTGCAAAACAATCTTGTCAGTAGTAAGGCTAGTCACAAAACATTTTAAGGAAGTAAAAGCCACAAGATTACCTCTGTCACACAGTTGTGATACACTTATCAGGCTATATTCCAAGCCATCTATCACATAGACATTCTCAATGGAATGAGAGTCTGTCTTTCCTACCTTCCAACCCCAATGAACTCACCTTTCTTCCCATTTCCAAAGGAGACATTGCCTCATTTTAGGTTCTCAAGTGAAAGAAACTGGTCCTTATTACCAGTCATATGTTTTGAGCAGCCACTAGCCATGTACCATATTTGGCTACTTCCTTTCACTTGGACCTGCAAAATGAAATCAGGGTTAGTCTTAGGAACCCAAACTAGTTTGGGTCCCTTTCTATGGGCAAAAGGATGAATTAAATTTTTCTTTGCCCAACCAGGAAGTTTGTGTTTTTCTTGAACGAAATCTTTATTCTTTTGACTAGCCTTTTCTTTTGCATTGCATTCATTATTGTAATGGCCAGTCTTACCACAATGTGTACATATCTTATTCTCAGGAAGAGTGACGTACTTGTTTTTGGGATCCCATATTGGAGCTTGTGTCCCAAACCCAAGTCCTCTCTTGTTGCTGCGGTGATGCTCTTGTAGCCAGGAGAGTGCATCAGAAACTTTGTTCCATTTGCATGTTATGTCTAGTTCATGCTTCACCTTTCCTAGTTATTCTTTAAGGACCTTGATTGATTCATCTTTCTATACAGCGAATCTTTCATTTTCCTAAATTTTCTTCTAGTGTGAGAAATGATTGATCAGCCTTTTTCTTTCTTGTCCCTATTTTCAGTTTTAAGTTTTCAGACTTGAGTTCTAGGACAACTATTTTCCAATATTTAAACTATTACTTTCATCATCCCTAGATTCTAGCCTTTTAAATTTTTCTTCTAGTATTGCACAATTCCTAGACAGAACATCTTTCTTACTGTTTATTATTTCAGACTCATCTATGAAGTCCATCAAGAGCTCAGCCAATTTTCTTAGACAGGAATTTATTATATTCTTTAAGATGTAGAATACTTACCTCATGTTCATCTTCTGATTCTCTGATCGCCATAAGAGCTTTCTCATCTTCAGCTTCATTTTCTGAGTCTTCATCTGACGTATCTCCCCGTGAAGCAACCATGGATTTAGTAGTTCCTTTGTTTCTCCTTGGTTGAACCTATTCCTTCTTCCTGTTCCTTCTTTCTGCCCTTTCTTTCTTTCACTCAATCTCCCATTGAGGACAGTTTTTGATCATGTGAGTTGTGTTTCCACATTTAAAACAACCATCATTTGTTTGCTTCTTAGGAGCCCTACGTTTGTTGAATGTTGATCCTCTTGAAGAACCCTTGCCTCCCATTAGATATTTCTTGAAGTCTCTAGTTATCATTGTCATTTCATCATCTTCAAGATCTGATCCTTCTGAGATTCTAAGAGACAGACTTTTTTTCTTTCTTTAGAGCATCCATCTTCATAATTTGCCTTCTCAATTCATAAGCAATCAAATTTCCAATCAGTTCGTCCAAATTTTGGAGTAGCAATATTTTTGGATTCCTTAATGGCAGTAATTTTGCTTTCCTAGGAGATTGGCAAAACTCTAGTTAGAATCTTCTCTACCTTGTCTTCTTCCAGAATAACCCTTCCAAGAGACTCAAGTTCATTTGTCAGTGTAGTGAACCTAGTATATATCTCTTTAATAGCTTCACCAACCTTCATAGTAAAATTCTAATATTGAGAATATAGTAGAGTTCCTCTTGACCTCTTCACCTGAGGTATTCCTTCATGAGCCACTTGTAAAGTGTCCCAAATCTCCTTGGCATTTGTACAGTCTTGAATCCTACTGTACTCATCAGGACCAAGTCCACACACTAGACATTTTTTAGCTTTAGATTTTTCTCCCACTTCCTTAGGTCTTCAGCAGTACAATCCGTTCTAGTCTAAGGAACATCCAATCATTCAGTAGTCTTCTTGGTTATGGCTAAAGGACCATCAGTGATAATGTCCCAAATCTCATAGTCTTCACCCATGATGTGGTTTCTCATTCTATTTTTCCACCAAGAGTAGTTGAGTCCATTGAAGAGTGGAGGCCTGGCAGTAGATTGTCCTTCCCAATTCCCAGGTGGTGCACTCATGTTGATCTTTTACTAAGGTGTTAACCTCTTCAATGATAACCTGCTCTAATACCAATTGATGTTAATAAATGTCCATACCACATAAGAGGGGGGTGATTTGTATGGTACCTAATTTTCGCCTTAGAAGAACCTTGTTCTTCTAAGTGTTGTAAATACAGCAGTTTGCGGAATAATTAGAACTTAAAGCAAATGCCACAAAGATTTTTACGTGGAAAACACCTGGCTCAAAAGGTGAAAAAACCATGACCTACTACTCAGTAGGATTTTCCCAAACTCCACTAAAAATCAATGAGCCAAAATAGCATTTACAAAGACTCTTTATAAACCTAAGGATTAAACTATGATCGCAGTGTGGCACACAGCCTCGGTTGTTGTGACACTATCAAGTTCTCTAACTTGATAACACAAGGTACCTAATACAATTGCTTCTAATAAAGCTGAAAGGTACAATTGAAAACCTACTATAATTGAACTAGAAATAAACACTCAGATGAAACTGGTTCTTCTCTCTTAGTTCATGTAGCTTCAGGCGTACACACTTGTATCTTGCATATATTGCCTGCAAAACAGACTTGCTTTATTTTCTCTCAAATATGATTTTCTTCTGCTCGAGTGTGTTACCTGTAAAAGAGAACCAACACAATAATATATTGAGTTAGTAGTTACAGTTTGATTACAACTCCACTTCTTATCCGTAGTCCATTAAATCCTTAGCCAATACAAACTCTAATTCTTATCCTAACTT
Organism: Nicotiana benthamiana; assembly: GCA_034376525.1. Classification (NCBI taxonomy): domain Eukaryota; kingdom Viridiplantae; phylum Streptophyta; class Magnoliopsida; order Solanales; family Solanaceae; genus Nicotiana; species Nicotiana benthamiana. The sequence continues at coordinate 128,066,240 of CM067332.1, read as the reverse complement.
AGGATCATGTTCTCTCCACATAAGGAGACTGTCCTCCTTATCCCAAATGCAACCTTTTCGATTACGTTCAGAAGATATTGATGCGTGATCTTTAGTGCATATCGTCCTCATGTGCTTCACATGTGCACTGGTTGATTCATACTGTGTAGTACAAGATGGACCAGGTCCTTCTATAGGTTCATTTTTCAATCTTCAAAACTTCAACTGAAACTTGGGCCAACAGGTGGAGTCACAAGTTGAGTTTGATGATGAGGTTCCGGCCTAGTCGGTTCAGGTGGGCCCAGCTCAGGTCACAGAGGGGTTCATTGCTACCCATTACTTCAGGATGCTCTGGTCCATCTAGTTGGACTTATGGAGAGTGTCACCCGGACTGGCTTACTTCCTGTAGCACCAGCCGTCTCTCAGGCTGGGGGAGGAGCATAGATTCCCGCTATCCGCACTCCGGAGCAGCTAGCTCCCTAGTTTCAGACTCCAGCAGCTCAGCTGGGTGTAGTAGCTCAGACAGGTGATGGAGCAGCTATGTTTATCGATGCTTTGTGGAGGTTAGACAGGTTAAGCAAGTTGTTCACTACTACTTATGGTGGTACATCTTTAGAGGATCCCCAGGATTACTTAAACAGTTGTCATGAGGTTCTTCAAAACATTGGGGATAATAGAGACCAATGGGGTCGACTTTGCTGTTTTCCATCTATCAGGTTCCGCCAAGAAATGGTGGCGATATTATTGTTTTTCCAGACCAGTTATATCACCAGCTCTAACTTGGGACCATTTCTTGAAGCTATTTCTCGAGAAGTTTCTTCCCGTCACTCAGAGAGAGGAGAACCACAGGCAGTTTGAGCGTCTCCAGCGGGGTTCTATAACTGTCACCCGACAACGTTATTGATTTGGCTCTTCATTCTCTTCTGATATTCTCCACCAAGAGAGACAGATAGTGGGATATAAAGAGGGGGTAAGGAGGTTTATTGAAGAACTCGCTTAGCCTATTAGACTGCATATGGCTAAGGAGACAGGCAACGAGATTTCTTTTCAGGATGCGGCCAATGTGGCAGGCGGGGGTTGAGATGATTTTAGCTCAAGTGAGCGGTCGGGGGTCATATAAGAGGCTTCGTTATTCAGGAGATTCAGTGGTGCCTCGTCTGGAGGCAAGTATTCTTTTGGTAGAGGCTAGCCTCCTGGGCCCTTTCAGTCAGCACTTCAGGTTTCTCACGGTGCTCGGAGTGGTCATGGTTCTTCTATGCAGTATTCTGATCATTTGCCCTATAGTGCACAACCAGCTCCTATCAGTGTACCTCTGCATCAGAGTTTTTAGGGTGGTTATCTAGGCCGTCAGGGTCAGCTTTAGGGTCAGCACTATCAGCGGGCCAAGTCTTGCTATACTTGTGGTGATACGACGCACATTGCTAGGTTTTTCCCTCGAGCCTCGAGCACTTATCAGACCAGGTTTCTCGTGTTATGGTTCCAGCACCGGGTGTTCCACCGCCCCCTTAGCCAACTAGAGGTAAGGGTAGAGGTGGAGGCCAGGCCGGTAGAGGTGGAGGTCAGGCAGCTAGAGGTGGAGGCCATCCAGCAGGAGGCCATCCTAGGGATGCAGTTCAGAGTTGTGGCCCCCAGCCCCAATGTTATGCTATGCCAGGTAAACCTGAGGCTGAGGCCTCCGATGCAGTTATCACAGGTATGATTTCATTGTGCAGTAGAGATGCCTCAGTTCTATTTGATCTAGTGTCTACTTATTCTTATGTATCATCTTATTTTGCCCTTTCTCTAGTTATTCCTCACGATGTATATGTGTGTACATCGATGGTGATTCTATTGTGGTAGATCTTATTTATCGTGCTTGTGTGGTCATTATTGGGGGGGGGGGGTCTTGAGACATGTGGATCTCCTACTTCTCGACATGGTGGATTTCGATGTTATTCTAGGGATGGATTGGTTATCCACATATCATGCTATATTGGATTGTCATGCCAAGATCGTGACCTTAACATTACTGGGGTTGCCTCGTTTGGAGTGGATAGGGACTCCTGGTCATTCTACCAATAGGGTTATCTCATATATGAAGGCTCGGCGTATAATGGATGCTTGGCCTATTTGGCGTATGTTCGTGATTCTAGTGCTAAAGTTCCTTCTATGGATTCTATGCCCGTTGTTCGTGAGTTTCAAAAGGTATTTCCTTCATACCTACCGGGGATTCCACCCGACAAGGATAGACTTTTGCATTGATTTGGCTCTGGACACTCAGCCATTTCTATCCCGTCATCGTATGGCCCCGCCATTGAAAGAATTGAAAGGACAATTGTAGGACATGCTGGATAAAGGATTTATTAGACCGAGTATCTCGCCTTGGGGTGCGCTGGTATTATTTTTTAAGAAGAAGGATGGTTCGATAAGTATGTGTATAGACTATCGACAGTTAAACAAATGCACCATCAAGAACAAGAATCCATTACCAAGGATCGATGGTTTGTTTGACCAGTTTCTGGGTGCCAAGGTATTTTCGAAGATTGATTTGAGATCTAGCTACCATCAATTGAGGATTAGTGCATCCGATGTCTCTAAGACAGCTTTTCGTACTCGGGCATTATGAGTGCTTAGTGATGTTATTCGTGTTGACAAATGCCCCAGCAGCTTTCATGGATTTGATGAACCGAGGGTTCAAGCCTTATTTGTATTCCTTCGTGCTTGTCTTTATTGATGATATTTTGATTTATTATCGCAGCCAGGAGGAGCACGAGCAGCATCTTCAAGTCATTCTTCAGATTATGAGGATTAGTTAGTTGTATGCTAAGTTTTCGAAGTGTGAGTTTTGGTGAGTTTGGTTGCATTCTTGAATCATGTTGTATCATCATAGGGTATTCAAGTAGATCCGAAGAAGATAGAGGCAGTCAAGAACTAGCCTAGACCCACCGGAGCTTCTTGGGTTTAAGGGGTTTTCATCTATTGCAGCCACAATGACCAGTTTGACCCAGAAGGGTGCCCAGTTCAGGTGATAGGATGAGTGTGAGGCGAGCTTCCAGAAGCCCAAGACAATTTTGACTATGGCACCGGTGTTGGTATTGTCCGCAGGTTCATACAGTGTATTGTGATGCATCGTGTATTGGACTTGGTGCGGTGTTGATGTAGAATGTTTAGGTCATTGCATATGATATGCAGCAATTGAAGATCCACGAGAAGTACTATCCAGTTCATGATTTGGAGTTAGCAGCCATTATTCATGCACTGAAGATTTAGATACATTATTTATATGGTTTGTCGTGTGAGGTGTTCACGGATCACAAGAGTTTTCAATACTTTTCAAGCAGAATGAGCTAAATTTGAGGTAAAGGGGGTGGTTAGAACTGTTGAAAGACTATGATATCACTATCTTGCATCATCCGAGGAAGGCCAATGTAGTGGCCGATGCTTGGAATAGGAAGTCAGCCAATATAGGTAGTCTTGCATAATTCCGGTCAGTGAGTGACCCCTTGCTTTGAATATGACTTTAATCAGTTAGTTCGTGAGGTTGGATGTTTTTTAGCCCAGCTGTATTCTAGCTTGATCAGTCGCTTGTTTTTCATTATTTGAGCGTATCCGAGATCGCTGTATGATGATCCTCATTTGCTTGTCCTTATAGACACAGTGCAGCACGGAGATGCCAAGCAGGTTACAGTTGAAGATGATAGAGTTTTAAGGATGCAGGGTCATATTTGTGTGCCTAATGTGGATGGGATTCATGAGTTGATTCTAGAGGAGGCACATAGTTCCCGGTATTCTATTCATCCAGGAGCCGCTAAGATGTACCAGGATTTGCGGCAACATTATTGATAGAGGAGAATGAAGAAGGACATTGTTCCCTATGTATCTTGGCGTTTGAATTGTCAACAGGTAAAGTACAAGCATCAGAGACCTGGTGGTTTGTTTCAGATGATTGAGATTCCAGAGTGGATGTGGGAGCGGATCACTATAAACTTCGTTGTTGGAATCCCATGGACTCAGAGGAAGTTCAATGCCATATGGGTCATTGTTGATAAGGTGACCAAGTCAACGCACTTTATTCCTGTGGCAGTCTCCTATTCTTCCGAGATGTTGGCTGAGATCTATATCCGAGAGATTGTTCGTCTTCATGGTGTACTCGTGTCTATCATTTCTGATCGAAGTACGCAGCTTGCCTCACATTTCCTAAGGGTAGTACAACGTGATTTGGGTATGTGGGTCAAGTTGAGCACAACATTTCATCCTTAGACGGATGGGCAGTTCGAGCGTACTATTCAAATTTTGGAGGATATGCTCCTAGCATGTGTCATTGACTTCGGAGGCTAGTGGGATCAGTTCTTGCCTTTTGCGGAGTTTGCCTACAACAACAGTTATCAGACGAGCATCGGATGTCTCCCTATGAGGCTTTATATGGTAGGCGGTGTCGGTTGGATGGTTTGAGCTGGGAAAGGCTCAGTTGTTGGGTACGGATCTAGTACAGGATGCCTTGGACAAGGTGAGGATCACTCAGGATAGGCTTCTTACCTCTCAGTCCAGGAAAAAGAGTTATACCGACTACAAGGTTCGTGATATGGAATTCATGGTCGGAGAGTGAGTGTTGCTCATGGTGTCGACCATGAAAGGCGTGATGAGATTTGGGAAGAAGGGCAAGCTCAGCCCTAGGTTCATTAGTCCTTTTGATATTCTTGATCGAATGGGAGAAGTGGCTTACAAACTTGCGTTGCCGCCGGGTTTATCAGCTGTGCACCAGCGTTTCATGTTCAATGCTTCGGACCCGGCTTAGAATCGCCTAATATTTGTCCTATACGTCAAATACGACCTAAGAAAACATTGTCACCCTTCCAAAACGACAAAATTGCATTTTTTGCATTTTACGGCCAAAAACAAGAAATTCGCGCGAGTCGCAAATTTTCGGCTGGGACGAACTCGGCTCATAATCACCGAATACTTGTCCTGAACGTCAAATACGGCCTAAGAAAATACTTTCACTCTTCCAAAACGACCAAATTGCATTTTTGGCATTTTACGGCCATAAACCGAGAAATCCGAGCGAGTCACAAATTTTTGGCTGGGACGGACCCAGCTTGGAATTGCCTAATATTTTTCATGGTCATAAAATACGACCTAAGAAAATATTTTCACCCTTCCGAATCAACCAAATTGCATTTTTGGCATTTTACGGTGATAAAACAAGAAATCCGCGCGTGTCTCAAATTTTTGGCCAGAACAGGCCCGGCTCGGAATCGCCGAATATTTATCCTGGACATCAAATACAGTCATAGAAAACATTTTCACCTTTCTGAAATGACCAAAATGTATTTTTTGGCATTTTAAGACCATAAACCGAGAAATCCGCGTGAGTCGCAAATTTTTGGCCGGGACGGACCCGACTATTATCGTCAAATATGTGTCCTGGACATAAAATACGTCATAAGAAGATATTTTCACCCTTTCTAAATGACCAAATTGCATTTCTTGGCATTTTTGGCATTTTCAGCCATAAACCGAGAAATCTGTGCGAGTCGTAAATTTTAAGCTGGTCCAACGTGCTAGAGTTTAGCACTGTCCAGTTGGACAAGGACTTGACCTATGAGGAGGAGCCGGTAGATATTTTAGATCGGCAGGTTCTTCATTTGAGATCGAAGAAGTTCCTTTTAGTGGAGAGGTCAGCATGCCGAGGTAGCTACCTGGGAGTCCGAGTCTGATATGTGGAGATGATATCCCCATCTTTTCCCCGACTCAGGTACTTATTTTCTATGTCCACTAGAGGACTAACTATTGTTTTAAAGGGGGAGGATGTGATGACCCAAAAGTCAATCATTTGATTTTCAAGTCAATTCTGTGTTTCGAGGCCTTAAAAACCTCCATTTACTTCACCTTGATTTACATGCATGGTCCAGCCGTATGTCCAGTTCGCTTTTAGGTGAAAGTTTGATTAAATGTCAATTATGCCTTTAAAATTGAATTTAACTTGACTTCGGTCAATATTTTAGGTAAACAGATTCGGACACGTGATTTGACGGTCCAGAAGGGTCCGTAGAAAAATATGGGACTCGAGCGTATGCCCGAAATCGAATTCCAAGGTCCCAAGCCCGAGAAATGAATTTTTGAAGAAATTTTTTAAATGAAATTTTAAGAGTTTTTGAAAATTAAATGTATTCAAAATTAATGGTATCAGGACCGTATTTTTGTTCCGGAGTTTGGTAGAGGTCTTATATGGTATTTAGGTTAAGTCTATAAAATTTGATAATAAAAGGACTCGATATGACGTGAATCGAACCCTCGATTGTTAAAATTTGAACTTAGGAGTTATGGAGATTTTTCTTTGATTTTGATGCTAAACTCATAGTTCGAGGCATTATTTTGGTGATTTGATCGCATGATTAAGTTTGAATGATTTTTTAGGTTAGTGTGCATGCTTGGTTTGGAGCCCCGAAGGATCGGGTGAGTTTCGGATAGGCCACGAGATATTTTTACTCTTAGGAAAAGTTGTAGAAACTTTTGTGCATCGCGATCGCGTAGTAACTCTCGCGATGAAAGGGACATTGGGACTGGGGTGGATTTTTCTATGCGAACGCGTAAACTGGATCTCAAACGCGGAGCACTAGGAGGGATACTCTACGCAAACTATTGTCACACCTCCTTTTTCACTGCACCCGAAAGGGCGTAAAGGAGGTTTTCCACTTAAAGGACAATCAGAACGGGATTTAATCATTAATTATTCAGAGTCTCCACTCAGGAGATTAATGGTGTCCCAAGTCACTGGTTGAATCCCGAACCGAGAAAATTTATGACTCTGTTAACAGTCCTTTAACAGAAATCCGAGTAAGAAATTCTGTTAACCTGGGAAAAGGTGTTAGGCATTCCCGGGTTCTGTGGTTCTAGCACGGTCACTTAACTGTTGTATTTGATTTTATCTGATTTCAAGATATGTTTTAGCTTATGTGTCTTTTATTCATAAACTGTTTTTATCACTATTCATTTTAAAAGAATTACGATGTCGTGAAAACGCGTTTCGAACCACGTCGCAATCAATACGCCCGTGGTTGTCAACACATTTCGACTTCGTCGAGATTTGAATTTGGATCGCATCAACGCGCACCCGAGTTTAACTGTTGTATTTGATTTTATCTGATTTCAAGATATGTTTTAGCTTATGTGTCTTTTATTCGTAAACCGTTTTTATCACTATTCATTTTAAAAGAAATACGATGTCGTGAAAACGCGTTTGGAACCACGTAACAATCAATACACCCGTGGTTGTCAACACATTTCGACTTCGTCGAGATTTGGATTTGGGTCGCATCAACGCGCACCCGAGTTTAAGGAAGTAATTTAATTAAATCGCGCCTAAAGATTCTAACTTTAAAGTTATTTTAGGGAAGACCGTGAAGTTTGCTAAACGGTCCTCCTAAACTCTAATCATTTTTAATAACCATTTATTGAGGGCCCCATATTTATTTACTTTATTTCGGTGAGGCTCATCTCATTTTATGAACCTCTTTTATATCATTATTTATTTTAATAGAATTGGGAAGTCGTGAAAATGCGTTTCTAACCACGTCGCAATCAATGCGACCGTGATAATCAACACATTTCGACTTCGTCAAGATTTGGATTTGGGTTACTTCAATGCGCACCCGAGTATAAGAAAGTAATTTAATTAAATCGCGCCTAAAGATTCTACCGTAATATTGTTTTGGAGAACGACGTGAAATTCACTAAATGGCCCTCCCAAATTCTATGTATATTAATAGTCAATTATTGAGGGCCCGCATTTGTAGTTTCATTTCGCGAGGCTCGTCTAATTATTTTATTGAAAGGCCAAAACTAGAAATGACTACGATTTTCTATTTTTTTTCTAGAAAAGAGATAAAACCTTATTAATTATGAATTGCATTACAACAAGGCAAACTAAGAATCACATTTTTTAGCCCAAACCGGCCTGCACGATAGGCTATGATACGGCCCAATTGCTCAAGCCCAGCGTCAATGAAAGCTGGTCCATGCGGCTCAGACGCCCAGCCCGGGACCGAGTCCCCATAAGACCAATTCGACGTGAATGAGCTCTTATGCTCATACCAATTGGATTTGGGATTTCTACTCAGATACTTGACTACATTTTAGCAAGGCCATTGATAACAAATTATTACTAATTAAGATTATCAATCTAATTCATAAACAAGCCCACAATTATTGAATTTTAACACTAATGATGGATATTGATTTCACGTGATGTGAATAGACTTCAAATATATTTAACAGCTTAATAACCTACTCAACTGAACCAAACCCATTGAACAAACTATGTGATTTATCTACATGATATTCGAACAAATTAACAAATCATATTCCAAAATAGTATATCCATTTTTGGGGTGGACATTGAGCAAAGTCTCATATACTGATTCAATTTTCAACTAACATTACACAAATATTTTTGAAACCTCCTTTTTGCTTCCAATTATTTCCTAATTTCAAATTATAAAATGTAAATCAAGCATATTAAATTGTATCATAGATAAAGTAGAACCAAACGAACAGTCCAGTTACTCACAGAACATAAACGTGGAACTAATATAATTGTAAATTACAAACAACCTTCACATTGAACATAGATCTGTGAAAATCTTCATTTCAACTTCAATGAGTTACATCAATGAGATTCAAGGCAGTGTACCTGGAGATTGAAGTTCAAATTAGAAGAAGAAGAGATCAGTTAAGCAATGCAACATTAGAGAGAAGCTCCAACTTCTCTCTACCTTTACTGTTTTCTGCTTCGTCTTCTCCACTACCTCGCGCACGTTAGTTAAACGTGCGCCGAGGGTGTCTATGGAGAGAGGGAGAGGCCGCCCGCGGAAAGTCCCCATAGCACTCATAGACCAAGTTATCTCCAAAGAGCCACAACCAGTAAGTGATGCGCAACACACGAGTACTGTTCCATTGCCTAACACTGGTAGCACTGTTCCATTGCAACACAGTGGTGACATTGTTCCATTGATCCATGCAACTGCAGATTCAGAGCCTGGTGAAGCTTGTGAGGCTGTTACACTTGCTGATAACACGGATACCAGTCCAGAAAGTGTACTGGTGATAGAATCGATGACACAAGGAAATAAGGGTAGTGTCCACATAAAACAACCCCCACAACCAGATGTACCAAAGACTATTGCAGAGGAGGAGAAGAAAATTGAAGCACCCAAAGGGTGGGCTAGCCTATTTCAGAGAAATCGCCTTGCTGCAAATGGTATGTTTTTGGAGTATATTCCCCCTACACTCATTAATGGTAAACCAGTTGGTCAGCTGGTGAAGGATGAAGTGGAAGAGGAAGAAGGAAAATGGAAGTGTGCCCTAGTTGTGTTTGTTTTAGGCAATGGACCAGGGTACAATGCTATGAAAAGGTTTATTAACATACACTGGTCTCATGTGCCTGAGCCTGATTTATTTTACCATGATGAGGGTTACTATATAGTCAAATTTCAGTCCCTGGATGATGCCAAAGAAGTACTGTGTGGAGGACCATATTCGATTGCAAACAGGCCTATGATTTTGAAACAATGGTCGGCTGATTTCGATTTTAAAGCTGCTTTCCCAACAGAAATCCCCCTGTGGATTAAATTCCCCAATTTACCTATATCCTGTTGGGGCAGTAGGTCACTGAGTAGAATTGCAAGTGTATTGGGGAAACCCATCTTTGCTGATGAATGCACGACAAAGCAAAGTAGAATCTCATATGCTCGTATGCTAATTGAGGTGAATATATCAAAGGCACTGCCAAGTGAGATTGAACTGATGGATCCCAATGGAAAGAGTTTTATGCAAGATGTGTCATATGATTGGAAGCCATCATATTGTGAGAAATGTCTTATGGTGGGACACAATTGTTTGGCTAAATCTGCCCCCCCCAAACCCCTCACTGAAGACTAAAGTGACACAGGAATGGAGAGTTAAGGCTCTAGCTCCTGTGGTCCAGAGTAGCCAGGAAAACCAACTACATCAACCAGACAATGCAAAACAACCAAGTCCTCAGGATGGTGTAGGTGAACATTTGAACAAGCAGAAGTGTGTTTCTACACAGATGTCTCCAGTCTTTAACATCACAAACTTTCCATCACTATCCCTTATTGTGATGTCTAATAGATTTGAAGTTGGAACAGTGAGTTGGGCAGATCACCCCCTAGATGAAGGGGGAACCAGCTATGGCCAATGAAGTGGTTAATTTGGAATATAATGGGTGTAAATAAAAGGTACAAACTGAAGGAAGCTAAAGAATACTTTAGAACCAATAAATTTGACCTTGTTGGTCTTGTAGAGACAAAGGTTAAACAAAAAAATGCAGAAAGAATAGCTAGTTTTTTGTTGCCTAACTGGAGTATAGTAACTAACTACAATGGAGCAGTGAATGGTAGAATATGGATCCTATGGGATCCTACAAAAATCTTGATCTCTGGAGTACAGGAGGAGGCTCAACTCATCCATTGCACTGTCAGGAACCTTAGTGGTGGACTTCTCTGCTGCATTACAGTGATATATGGCTTCAATGACAGTGATCAGAGGGGGGCAATGTGGAAGACTATTCAGAATCTGGCTGCAGGTATAACTGATCCTTGGATAATTGCAGGAGATTTCAATGCCATATTGTCAAGTAATGATAGACAATCATGTCAACCAGTCAAGCAAGGAGAGACTGTGCAGTTTAACAATTGCATACAGCAAGCTGGCCTGGCTAAACTGCCATGGAAAGGGGATTTCTTTACCTGGTCCAATAAACAAAGTGGTAATGACAGAGTGTATAGCAGATTAGATAGGGTGTTTGGTAATTATGAATGGATGATGAAATGGAGCCATGTACACACTGTATATGGAGCCCCCTTTATCTCTGATCATAATCCCATGCTATTAACCCTGACTGAAGATAATCATAGCCTGAAGGTACTATTTAGATTCTACAATGCATGGACGTATAGTAAGGATTTCTAGTCTTTGGTCAAAGCTAACTGGAAAAGCACTGCTCAATGTACCCTGTAAGGGGTGTGGAATAATCTCAAAGCCCTCAAACCAGCCTTAAAGACTCTAAATACTAGAGAGTTTAAGGGCATTACACAGAAGATTGAGAACAGCAGAAAGGAACTGGAAGCTGTTCAACACCAGATGGCCATATCATATACAGATACCTTACAGCTGAGAGAAAAGGACCTGATGCAGCAATTGGAAAAATGGTCTTTGCTTGAAGAATCAGCACTGCAACAAAAATCTAGAGCCAGATGGATCCAGCTTGGAGATTTAAACAACAAATACTTCTCAGCAGTAATGAAGGAGAGAAACCAATTTAAAAGGATTAATGAACTGACCACAGAAGGAGGACTAAAGATAACTGATCCAGCTGACCTACACAAGGAGATTACAGACTTCTATAAATCACTCATGGGTACAGCAGCCACTTCACTACCAGCAGTTAACAAATTGTATATGAACAATGGTCCTAGACTCTCACATCAGCAGAGGTTGGAACTATCAGCTGATATCAGTGACACAGAGATCCTAAACAGTTTGAAGGCAATTGGTAATGATAAAGCTCCAGGGATAGATGGATATAATGCTATGTTCTTTAAACACACTTGGCCTATTATAGGGCAGCAGGTACTCCAAGCAGTCAAGAATTATTTTACAACCAGCAAAATGCACAAACCTATAAACTGTGCTACACTCACCCTAATTCCCAAGGTATCTAATCCTCAAACAGTCAAAGAGTTTGACCAATAGCTTGCTGTTCAGTCCTATACAAAATCATTTCCAAGTTGCTGGCCAACAGACTCCAGAAGGTCATGAGCAGTATCATCTGTAATGCACAGGCAGGCTTTATCCCAGGAAGGAGAATAGCAGACAATGTCATCTTAGCACATGAATTAATAAAGCATTACTCTAGGTCACATATATCTCCCAGGTATATGATCAAAATTAACTTGCAGAAGGCTTATGATTCAGTATAGTGGTGCTACTTACAGCAGGTTATGGAAGCACTGGATTTCCCTACCAGATTTACAAGATGGATCATGGAGTGTGTCCAAACTGTCAGTTATACAGTGGTGGTTAATGGGGAGACAACAGAACCTTTTCAAGCAGCCAAAGGACTGAGACAAGGGGATCCCATATCCCCTTTCCTGTTTGCTATTGTAATGGAGTACCTTAGCAGGTCTCTGGTTGAATTGAGACAAACCAGAGACTTTGCTTTTCATCCTGGTTGTAAAAAACTGGGAACAACTCACTTAAGTTTCGTTGATGACTTGTTGCTGTTTGTCAAAGGAGAACCTCACTCTGTAAGTAATATGTTTACTTATTTCTCTCAGTTCACTGCAGCTTCTGGTATGACAGCCAACTTGCATAAGAGTGCTGTCTATTTTGGAGGGGTGAAACCTCAGGATCAGCAGCATATTATTGATCTCCTGGGCTATGTACGTGGAGAACTCCCCTTTAAATATTTGAGAGTACCTTTGACTACCAAGAAGCTGACTGCTTTTCAATGGCAACCACTAGTTGACAAAGTTTCTGCCAGGATTACATCCTGGACTGCTAGACACCTATCATATGCTGGTAGAATCCAGTTGGTACAATCAGTTATCTTTGGGATTCAGGCTTACTGGGCACAACTATTCCTAATACCTTTCAAGATTATAAAACTGCTTGAGGCAATTTGCAGATCCTACATCTGGTCTGGATCAGTTAATGTGTCAAGAAAGGCATATGTGGCTTGGGAGAAAATCTGTATGTCAAAGTCTGCTGGTTGATTGAACTTGACTAATCTAATACTGTGGAACAAGGCTGCTATTGCAAAACTCAGCTGGGATCTAGCACAGAAGAAGGATGCTCTATGGGTGAAATGGATTCACACAGTTTATATCAAGCAGAAATAGTTGTAGACCATCACTGTCCCTAAACAGGCTAGTTGGATGGTCCGGAAGATCATTGAAGGCAATGAGATATTGCAGCAACATCAACTGTTGGATAAATCTGATTGCACTATAAGAAGGCTCTACTTACAGCAGATAGGAGAAGCACCAAGAGTCATGTGGAAGAACTTAACAATGCAGAATGCTGCTCGACCTAAAGCAATCTTCAACCTATGGCTGCTCTTGCAAGATAGACTGCCCACCAAAGATAGGCTGATCAAATGGAACCTGAATGTGACAGACACTTGTGTCATGTGCCAACAAGCTATGGAATCCAGAGAACACTTATTCCTGGATTGCACTTATGCATCCCAACTGAGAGATCACACATTGCAATGGATTGGAACTAAGCAACCTACTGGGCAAAACTGGCTCTAGTTTGTCCAGTGGTTCATTGAGCAATCTAAAGGCAAATCTCCTCGAGCTCATATAGTCAAAATGACAATGACAGAGATGTTGTATGTCTTATGGCTGGAAAGGAATGCGAGAATATTTAGAAACACCTATTGTAACAGTGACAAACTGCTTAGAAATATTGCTTATAATTGTAATGTTAGAGCTCCTCCTAGGCTAAGAGTACTTCTGCAGCATTATCTACTATAATGCTAGGCTGTTAGACAGCATAGGATAGTCTTTTGTTTTCTTTTTGATAGCCAGCTGAGTAGCAAGCTGGGCTATGAAGCTGTAAGTTTAACACTTTGGTGATTAATACAAAGTTTAATTACCAAAAAAAAACAGTCACCTTGACTGATCAGGGAGATTTTAAAAACCAAACAACTTCCAAGCAATCGACCACAAATCGCTTGAAACACACGTAAATAGACTTGAAATGCTTCCAGAATACCACAACAATTCAAAACTCAATCAAAACTAGTTGAATTGAACCCAAAGCTACTTGGAATTAGCTAGAAAAATTCTGAATTCGACAGCTTAATCACACCAGCCCAAAATAACTTCAATCGAACCTAAATTTCAAACAAGCTATGAGTTTTCAATGAAATAGTACTTTCTGATTTTTTTTTGTTTGTTTTCTAGAGATCTTCTATTGTTTTTTTTAATTTTCTTTTGATGAAAGCTAAAATCTAAAGGAATTTGGATCTGAAATTTGAATTTTCAGATCTGTGAGCTTGAGGAGTATTTGGGGAATTATTAGAGGTTCCAAACTTGTATATTAAGGCATGGGAATGCCCTTTTATAGGCAAAGATAAGGGCAGCCCTCCAATTTTCTATTTTCACTTCAGTCTCTCTTTATTTTCATTTTAACCCTCTTATTTCTGATTTGCTAAACAAGCAAGTACCTCTATTGTGGTAAAATATACACTAAAGTACCATTCTAGAAGGACCTAGGATGCTTTTCTACCCACAAAATACCTATACTACCTTTACCCTCACTTTGAAATTACTATTCTTTAAGAAAATACCCTTTCCCAATGCCCAAACTACCCTTATTATCTCCTAGAATTACTGCCCAACCAAAGCTCCATCAGTTAAACCCAATCAACCTATTTCAAATACTACACTAATCAATACTAATTAACACTAATATTGAATTAACAATTAACAAACTGAAAAGGCTTAAAACAAAAGCATAAACTGAACTCAAATCCAAGTTGATTCCCAAATCAGAATTCACATGACAGAACAAAGAAAAAGCCTAATTATACTTATGACCAATTAGCATTTGAGCATTTAACTAACAAAAAAAACAAAATCAAATAAGAATTTAAACAGAAGAAATATGAAAATTAACCTAAAAAGTTTATCCTAAACATTCAAAACAATCGTAGAGACGAACTTAAACTAAACTGGAAATTAAAGTTATGTTCGATTGAACCAAACAAAATAATGAATCAAACTAAACAAAAGAAAGAAAAGAAAACTTACTGGAATTCAGCCTTTTATGGGAAAACATCCGAAATAGACTTTCGGTTAATATTATACATCTATTTTACCAGAAATAGACTTATAATATTAACTAGAAATCGATCGACTTAAAAATCTTCAACACTAGCTCGGAACTGTGTGAACCCTAGATCCAAAATTTGAGCTTAATCATTGATGTTTGACAGTTTTTGGCATGGAATTCAGGTTGAGGGAGCCATGGGGACTATGGGGTATGAGTTTTGGACAAGTTTGTGTTTTGGCCAGAAATTTTAGATCGAATACTCGACGACTTTGGTTGATTTTTTAGGAAAACTGATATTCGATTTGGATATAGGAGTGCGAGGGGAGATTGGGGTGTAATATTGGACGGAAAAGGACACCGGCCGCCGCCGTGAGGCGATTACCGGCGATGGAGTGCGGCTGGGGTAAGGCGGCGTTACAGTAGGGTAGTGGTGTACGAGGAAGATGATTTGTGTTTTAGGGTTTATGAAATTTTTTGGACACTTTTAAGTAAAAAACGAGAATCAATTGGGGTCGTTGGATGAGGGAAGATTAATGGCCAAGATTAAACGCCGCCAAACGACGTCGTTTCATTCTAAGGGGGAGGCAGGCCAAATATACTTGTGGACCGAGCTGGGGAAACGGGTACTAGGGGGTCTGAGGGGGAATCGTTGGGCCAAACCAACTTGACCCAATTTTATGGCCTCATTTACTCTCTTCTCATTTTAATCCAATTAGTCCCTTTCTTTTTATTAATTTCCTTTTATTTTATTTTCCTTTTTATAATTTATATTTTTTTATTTTAATAAATGCTAAATTAAATTTAAAAACTAAATTGACACTAAAATAATATTTCCTAATTAATTCCTAATAAAAATGCAAACTAATACAAATTTAACTAAACATGCAAATAGTGCCATTTTTTTGTTATTTTCTTCCTATTTTGTTCTAAAACAAACTAACCTTAATTAATCTTAAAATATAAAATTAGATCCTAAATGCTAATGTATATTTAAAAATTTTCATATGAATTAAAATGCACAATTAAAATATAAACAATTATCAGAAAATGCCATAACATTCACAAAAATTATAAAGTAATAAAGAAATTTTTTTGTTTGAATTTTTTGGGAATTATTCCTACATAGGGCAAAAATCACGTGATCACAACTATTTCACACGTACGGAAAATTGGAGGTGGGCTAGAAAGTTGTCGTTCTTCTACACAAACACGTACGCAGGTCCTCGAACGCAATGTTCACGGGGGCCAACCCTTCACGAATGCGTAGGAAAACTCGCGATCGTGTAAGTCCTGAACCGACAGCCCTTCGTGAACGCGTAGGCCTATCGCGAATGCAATGAAGGCCTGCCCAGTCTTTTAAAAGTAGTAGCAAAAACGGGCAGAACCCATTTACTCCATATTTTCAAACTCCCAAGACCTAGAGGCAATTATCTTCACACAAATTCATCCCCAAAGTGTTGGTAATCAATTCTAAACCTTACTCTTTCAATTACTCAATTATCTTCATCACTTTTTAATCAAAAATCAAGAATCTTCATGGTAGAAATTAGGAATTTGGGTGGAGGTAGGGCTTTTTGAATAATTAAAATTTAGACCTCGTTTTAGGGTCGGATTTTGAAACTAATTGCATATTTGGGCTTGTGGGGGAATGGCTTATCGAGTTTTGGTTTGAACCTCGAGTTTTGACCAAGCAGGCCCGAGGTCGATTTTTGACTTTTTTGGAAAAAATAATAGAAAACTTATAATTAAGCATTGTGTATGAATTCTTTAGAATTTATTGATGTTTTTTAATTAATTTGTGCTAGATACAATTGAATTGGAGGTGAATTCTGAAGGAAAAACGATGTTTGAGACTTGAGCTGGCCGTGGAAGCTCGAGGTAAGTGTTTGATCTAACCTTAGCTTGAGGGAATATGTATTGTGCTTTATTTATTATGTGCTAGTGTATTGTGCAACGTATAGGTATGATGCCGAGTATCTACCGTGAGTCTTAAATTATAATTATTGTGTTTCTTAATAAGTACTACAATTGCCGCAATTGTTGATTCACCGTGTTGAGCAAGACCTATGATTATATTGTAGTATTTGTTTATTGTTGAGCATTCCATTTAAGGTTTTGTTAGTGAAGTTAAGTGTTGGTACAAGTTTGGTTATAGCTGATTCCCTGGCTGGGACGTACTTATTTCTTACTGTTGATTCCATTGCCAGGATGTGTTTACTCTTGTTGTTGATTCCCTTGCTGGAATGTTGTTGTTGCTATTGTTTGGATGAGGAAAGAGAGATAAAGCACAAAGGGTGATGCATTGCACATTCATATTTATGCATATCGTGTGGAAAAAGTGATAAAGCATGAATGGTGATGCCGTGCACATTTTTATTGATATTGATGCATATGGTGAGGAAGAGAGATGAAGCACAAAGGGTGATGCCATGCACATTTCTAATATTTACATTGTGAGGAAGAGAGATAAAGCACGAAGGGTGATGCCGTGCACATTTTCATTATTTGTTTGCATCGGTGAGGATTGAGAGTAAAAGCACGAAGGGTGATGTCGTTCACTTATTTCCTGTTCATTTTGAATTCTTGCTATCTTTGGTTCAATTACCTTAATTGCCTTATTCCACTATTACTGTGATTCTTTACGTTGGTATTTTCCCCATAGCATGTTACCCATCCCTCGTTACTTTTGAATTGCTTCTATTATTGTTACTCTGCTAGGAATTGTTTAACTGCAGGTTATGTTAATTGTTGTGTCCTAGCCTTGTCACTATTTTGCCGAGGTTAGGCTCGACACTTACCATCACATGGGGTCGATTTTTCTGATACTACACTCTATACTCTTTTGTGCAGATCTCGGTACTGGAGCATACAGACCTTAGCTAGAGGTTGCTTCCTTCAGTCCATCAAGAGACCCGAGGTAGTCCTACAGGCGTCCGCAGGCCTTGGCTTTCCCTCCCTGACTAGTTTTCTTCTGTTCTTTACTATTTCAGAGACAGACGCGTATTTATTTTGTTCGGACCTATTTGTAGTATTCCTAGATAGTCTGTGAGTTTGTGACACAGTTCTGGGTGGTTATGTTTATGGATTCATTTTGGTATTAGCATAAATTGTTAAATTTCATTCTTCCACATTGTTCTTTTCTGATGTTTATGATATGTTGACTAAGAGGTTAAAAATAAAAAGGTTAAATAAATCGGAATAGTTGGCTTGCCTAGATTTCATTAATCGGCTTCATCACGACTCCCGAAGATAAAAAATTCGAATCTTGACAAGAAAAGACTAGGGAGAGGTTGAGTTCTTAAATTTAAGGACTTTCATGAGAGAAACTCGTCGTCTAACAGAATAGTACCCCAGTAACTTTTAAGGATCCTCAATTTAGAAAGTGGGGAGAGAGTGTAGTGATATTTTCTCAAGAATCATCTCCTAATATATGGTTCTCCTAATATTTGGTTCTAATTAAGCCTCCACCCCCACCCCCACACACATACAACTTGGAAGTTTGATAACTTTTAACCCTGAAGGCTGACGCCTAAATTATAGGGGCGTGAGAGTGATGAAAAATTAAAA
Organism: Nicotiana benthamiana; assembly: GCA_034376525.1. Taxonomy (NCBI): domain Eukaryota; kingdom Viridiplantae; phylum Streptophyta; class Magnoliopsida; order Solanales; family Solanaceae; genus Nicotiana; species Nicotiana benthamiana. The sequence goes on along the minus strand of CM067332.1, from coordinate 128,047,850 downwards.
AGGTTAACTTTCTTTTGCTTTTTAATGTATCAGTTGTTGGGGTTTTAAGCTATTAATGCTTAAATTATGGTAAATGGGAACTGGAGGAAAAAATAAAATATTTGAGTAATATTTGAGTTTTCCTCCTTGAGTTTCCCGTATGGGAAGAGAAAAAGGTTTTTGATGGGCATACAAGTAATGTTGTATGGTGGTCCGGGCCCGGGCCTAAATAGGAAACAGGCCTGGGCTTAGCGGTCTTGGGCTTCGTGGGATCAACGGGTGGAACCAGCCCATAACGGACCTAAGCCCATACGGTCCTAGGCTAAATGGGTCGGGCTCGTGGGCTTAGCGGGCCTAACAAGCATTTTCGGACTTTTTTTAATTTTTTTTATTTAATGAAATTTCTTATAAACCATATATGTATAACTATATAAATATATGTAGTTTATGTAATATAGAAATCTAATTATTAAAGTGTTTGACGAAAAAGTAAAATAACAAAACAATAGTAAAACTAAATTGTCATGCATAATAAACTAATAACAAAGTACAATATGAAACATAAATACATACAATAATTTTAAAATAACACAAATTATTAAAAATTCTTAAAGACGAATTTGCGGATAAATACCCTTAACACAATACTTTATATGCATCCTTAAAATGCATGTGGTACACCCTGAACGAAAATATAAGACTCTTCCATAGTTCTTGCACTTTAATATTTGGCATTCTTTATTTTCTTCAAGCACTTCATAGTACTGCAAAACAAATAAGCGCATTCTTTCCGAACGAGGCATGATTTATCTTGAAAATTGAGATTGAGACTTGAAGTCTTGAAAATTGGCGATTGAGAGATTGAGAGAAATTTAGATTGAGAAATGGGTATTGAGTATTGAAATGAAGAAGGGGGGAGGTATTTATAGTGTTAGAGAATGTTAGTTTTGTAAATTTAAAAAAAGAATATTTGTGCAATATGACCATTGGTGGTCATTGGGGGTGGGGCCCTCATTTTAAAAAATCTTGTTTTGTAGTATATATAGTATATATGATATATATATACTATATTAGTATAGTATACTATATATAGTATGTTATGTATATTTATTTCCAAATATAATTTCTTGTAATGTTTTGTAATATATATATATATATATATATATATATATATATATATAGAGAGAGAGAGAGAGAGAGAGTATGTTATGTTATGTATATATATTTCCTTATATATTTTCTTATAGTATATATTGTATATTATGTATATATATTCCCTTATATAGTAGCTTATAAATAATTGCAAGTCAAAGATAAAAAAATATTGCAAAAAGATATTCAAGGGCATGCCTTATAATTATTACCAAAAATGGCATATCTTTCTTAGTCTTCTTTCCCCCAATGGAATGAGCACAACAAGGTACTAATACCACCATTAAAAGAAAAAACTAAAGAAGATGTGCCAAAGTACAAGTTACACCATAATCTACATTTTATCTCTAGCAAATCTCATAAATCCTTCAAGGTACGGAGGAGGTTCCGTTGGTGGTGGTGGAAAAGAATCTTGTTCATCACCACTTCCGGACGAAGCAGCATCCTCCGCAAGTTCCGCTATCATTTCTTCATAAGCTTCATCTATCTCCGGTTGTGATTTCGCAAGTCCAAAATTTCTTCTTTTCGAGAGGATATTCTGTGAACAGTATTGATTTTTCCAAGTTCTCCCTCATAGACACTCTATGATCACCTATTTGAAGTCTTGCTCGACTTAAAACGCTATGTGATGCAACAGTTGAAGCTTGAATAGTTAAAATATCCTGAGTCATCCTTGCAAGAACAGGAAAATGTTTTTTCCTTGCCTTCCACCATTCCAAAAGATCAAAAGTGTCGTATGGATTCTCTTTTTCAAGTCCATGCGACAAATAAACTTGAAGCTCATTTAGATGTGAAGTTTCATCACAATTATCACCTTGAGAACCTCTAAAATCTATCCAAGATTTATGTGCTTTTAAGTCCGCAGCTATTTTAGACGATTGTGAGCTAGACGAAGTAGTGGTTTGAACATTTGGCCTAGCATGATCTAAGGCAAGTTGATAAGCATTATAAATTGTTTGAGCATTAATTTTAATTGAGGCTTTTGCATCTGCAAGTGTAGTGAATTCCTCATTTGAAAGATCTAAAGCCTTATAAATATTTGAGTACCAAAAGTGGAGACCTCCTAATTTCATTGTAGGATTAAACATTGCAACAACACCATAAATAAGAGAGATAGAGGAAAAATATTTTTTAAACTTTTCTTTCATTGCATTTATACAAAGTTTATAAATTTTCCCACCATCCAAAAATTCAACAAACAAATCACATAGTGCTGCAATAAATTTCCCCACCCTCCAAACTAATGGTGTTTCTAGGCGTTTAGAAGGTTATGTATTAAAGGCAAAGGTTTCTACAGGTGGGTCGAGCGGTGCATCAGTTGGGTTATTAACAGTATTAGTAGGTGTATCATCTAAATCCGGTTGGATTTCATCTACATTCTCATTTTCCTCATTATTTTCTAATATAGTTTCATTAGGATAAAGAGCATTCATAACTTCTTAATTTGATCTTTGACCTGGTGCAACATTATGACAAAATTCACTATCGAAAAATTAAAAACAAGGGTTACTACTATCAAGAATAATAGGAGCAGAAGGACGGGTAACAGGTCTGGATCGGGGAGCCGAGGGAAGGGTAGTAAGTTGGCGATTACTTTCACCAATTTTAGCTTTTCCCTTACCACCAAATATTTTTTTCAAAGAAAATGCCATATTAATTACAATTATGCAAACTAAAACACACAAAAATAAATTCTTTAAACTTAAGAGTTGGAATGAGTTTACCGAATTGCCGAAAAACTTCTTAAAAATTGAAAATCATTGAAGACTTGAATACTTCAATTCACCAACTTCACAATTTTTTACGAAATTTTAATAATAAAATAAGCAATTATAGAAGAGAGATTGAGAGAGATTGATGAATTGGTGAGAAAAAATAAAAGAATGAGGGGGTATTTATAGTTGAAAATTGGAAAAAAGTATAATTATATAAAGTTTGAGATTAAAATAAAATTTGAAGGCCAAATGACTATTTTTTAAGTGGCCAACGGATAAATTATGAAGGACAATGGCTAGATTTTAAAAATCTTACTGTTGGTCTTTTTTTAAAAATAGCAGTTGGAGCCCGTTATCCCAGTTGAACCGGCCCAGACCTGCCTGTCATTACCGGGCTTAGCGGTCCCGGGCTCGTTGGCTGAAAGAAGTGAACCGGCCCGCCACGAGCCTCCTGCATCATTTGGGACTAGCCCACCAGGACCTTTTAGCCCGTTAAGACCACTGGCCCGGTCCAGTCCATGTCCCAACCCGACCCATCACACAACATTATATATAAGCAATTGCTCTTTTTCTAGCTCATAAAGAGTTGAGAAGAAAGCAAGCCTCGCGCCGTCTTCGTCGTCGCTCGGCTCGACTTCGACTTCAGTCAAATTTATTTGTCAATAGTAAATATTAACAGGAATATTATTAAATATTTGGTTTAATAACTTAATATAAATATTAATATTAAATTCAATTTAGTTTTTTATTTTTGTAACAAAAAATTAACTACCCTTTAATTTTTTTCTCTTTATTATTGAGTAAATAACCATTTATGTTATGCAATTTATTCTTTGGCCATTTCAGCCCAAATTTAGCTATAAATACAATTCCATTCTCTTAGATTTTCCATACGAATTTTCTGAGTTCTTCTCTTTTCTTCTGCATACTTTAACTTCAAAGAAAGCAACAGTAAGTGTGATTTGCTACCGAACTTTGTGTTCGTTGAAACACTGGGGTTTGAAGTACTACTGCACCATTGTGTAATTCGTTCTATCCTGGTAGGAAGTAATCTATACCCTTGAGTACTAGCAGGGGATTAAATTCCTTAAAGAAACAATGTGAATTCAGTCGGCTTGAATTATTTTTTTTAAAATTTTGTTTACATTTCTTTTATGTTATTTTATTTTTTCCAGAATTGTTTTACAAATACAAATTACTAATAGGTCGGGTTGGTTCGAATTTTGAAATTACTAAACCAAACTAATTGTGTCCGGCTATTAAATTTAAAGACCAAACCAATAAAATTCAGGTTTTTCAATCTCGATTTTTCTCGGGTTTTTGGGTTATTCGGGATTTTTCAGGTTTTTCCCGGATAAAATCTTCGTAGAACAAAATATATAACTTATGTTCAAAATATTTCTTTAATCCTAGTAAGATACAAATATATAAAGTTATGTTCAAGAAAATAATATAAAAATATGAAATGTGCCATGACATTATCCTAATAAAATATTCAACAATAAAAACACTAAAATTAGGTAATATAAATATTGCTAATTAAAAAGTCATAATAAAAATAAATATAATCTAAAAGTATTAAGTCATGCTAAAATAAGTAGACTAATAAGAGAGAATCAATGACGTGACTAAACGCTAAAGAAAAAATAAGATAGATTTTTATCTAAATTATTGCAAATTAATAAATAGATATTCAATACATTGTTGTTCGTAGTATTGAATTGAATGTCTTTTGTTAGCATTAATATTGATTTAATTTTGGTTGAGCTTCTGTTAGCATTATTTAAGTTACTACTATTAATGACTACAAAAGTTATTGGAACATTCAAAAGTTCTAAGTCCAACCTTGAAATAATACCTTAAAAGATAAAAATCTAAAAAAAATTACGAAATATTTATAAATTACATCACAATAAATATATTTATATATTAAATATATCTAAAATTTCTATACATGTAACGTAGATTTCGATTTGATTTTCTTTAGTTAAAACCAAATTATTATGGTCGAGTTTTTTTAAACATCAGACCAAATTAAAACAAACTATAATCAGGGGTTTTTCTCGGTTTGACTCCGATTATCGAGTTAATTTGTCGGTTTTCTTTGTACACCCTTAGCATCAATGCATCTACATCGCTATTGAATTTTCTTTTCTTATTTAGATGCAACAAGAATTTATTTTAACTGTTTATTTTCTCTTTTTTCTTTCGAAGAAATCTATAATTTCTTTTTTTTCTAGAGTTCCGTTATTTTTAACTAAATAATTTTTTTAGCTAAAATAATAAATTTTAATTGTATATCTTATTACAGTATTTCATCTTTAAAAGCAATGACAATTTGTTAAATATTATGATAAATATCATATTATGTTGGATGTTTACTCATCTTCCATAATCTTCATCTCAAATAGTTTATAGCATATTTAATGACATATTTTGTATGTCCAATAATACATTCCATGACATATTTTCTTCACTTTTTATGCCTATATAAAGGCCTTGTAATAGATAGGAAAATACACACAATTGAAGAAGAAAATCACTTCCTTCTCTCTATCTACATTTCTTGTTCATGTTTCACTAAGTTGCTTATATTTCTTGTTCATGTTTTACTAAATTGCTTTATTTTATAATACGTTATCAGCACGAGTTTCTAACTATCACGGTAAGTTATCTTCTTTTAAAGTTCTCGACTCTGATTTAAAATTATCGGGTACAACATGTTTCTCTTTTTTGTAAGAATAATGATATGTTTTGTTGGATACCTAGTTTTTCTCAATTATGTTTAAAAACAAAAATAGAAAGAGAAAGATACTCATACTTCACCATGATCTCTTTGTAGAAAATCACTCTATCTATAATATGTGCGCTTTGGTTGTATGAGCATGATTTTCAGGTATAGGTTTTGATGAATGACAAACAATGAAGTCAAGTGTCAAACAACGATATTATCGAGATTGAATAGCGAGCCAAAGATATTATTGATGACGGGATTGCATATACAAGCCAAGACGAGCTCAAATGTTCAAGACCAAAGACCCAAGGCGTAGGTCGTTAGGTAGAACCAATGTAAGAGCAACGTTTAAGTTATCTCGTCTTTTGACTCAACATAGGTCATCATAAATATGCATAAAATTATTTTATTAAATCATATTTATCATAAACATATTTTAAATACTTCAAACAAAATGATGTTAAAGTTTTCATTTTAACCAAAATGGTTTTTGAAGTAAGTTTTCAAAACTGGACTAAAATAATCGATTATACAAATCAGCATAATCGATTATGTTGTAACAGTGGCCAGTGTTTGAACACTGCCACAGAATAATCGATTATACAAAATGCATAATCGATTATGTGATTACCGTTGCCAAAGTGTTTGAAACACTGTCTCAATATAATCGATTATATCAATTAGATAATCGATTATCCAGCGGAGAATCAGTTTTTGATTTTCGGAACGTTAGAGACATAATGGATTATCTCTATCAAATAATCGATTATTTGGCAGAAAATCAGGGATTCTGATTTTCGGAACGTTAGAGGCATAATCGATTATATGGATGAAATAATCGATTATATGTGAGCAGAATCTGATTCCGATTTTGTAATGTTAACAAATAATCGATTATGTGATATAAATAATCGATTATCTCAGCACAAAATCAGCATAATTAATTGTCAATTAAGCAACGGTCATGCACCCTTTTTCACCTATAAAAAGAGGTCTTTTGAGCTGATTTTAAACACACAACACCTCCCAATATTGATATACATATTGACATTATTTGAGCATCATTTTAGAGCTTTTGTTGAGCCATTTGAGAGACAACTTTGAGTTGTTCATAGAGCTTATTTGTATCTCTTTATCTACTCTTTTGAGAGAGTTCTTATTGTAAGAAGAGAAAGGTGTTTGAGAAGAACATATCTTCTCATTGATTGACGGGTTTGCTAAGTACCCTAAGTCTTAGTGGTTGAAGTCTTGAGGTGCGGTATCCTCGAGCAAAGTGAAGTCTAGTAGAGTGTACATCTATGAGCAATTGTAACGGTTTGTTAGGCACCCGTAAGCTTAACGAAGTTAGTGGAATCTCGAGAGAGTCTCTCGGGGACTGGACTAGCCACAGTTGTGGTGAACTAGGATAAATTCGGTGCGTTCTTTCCTTGTTATTTTAATTACCGAATTTATTTTATTCCTGCAATTTTAATTCCGTAATATTTATCAATATTCTTGTGCCGCACTATTCACCCCCCCCCCCCTAGTGATGGGCATAAATACTGACACTTTTTATTTATGAATAAAGATGTAATGATTTTAACAAACTGCTTCTTAATTGATTTGCATTATTAAAATATAAATAGAAGTAATCAACAATAGATTTGGATAACAAGAATATTTTCTTGACAGTAGTACGTATCCAAAATATGAATATAAATAGTGTTTGCATCATTAAAATATCACGTCCTACTTTGACTAAATTCAAGAAGTTTTATTGATTATCATTTTCTTTTGTGTAGAAATAAAATATGTTAGTAATAATGAGGTTACTTGAAATTGTTTTTGTTTTCAAGTCTATTTTCTTATTGAATTCAAGTATATCTACTTACATGCTTAAGTACTTGGGTACATCTACCATAATGCGTGATTATACATTATTGTGTAGTATAGCATGACATACTATACTAGCTATATTTAACTATTTATTTTGACAAGCCTAAATACATAATATTAGAAGAGATACTATGTAGGTATAGATTTTACGATATTAAAATTTTTATATTCTTTAGGTGCACATATAATTCTTTTATATGGTCAACCTAGAAAAGTAACAATACTAGTTATGTAGCATGTCAAATCACTTAGCCAAATTATTACTAAAATTGCTTGATAAAGGCCTTTGTGCAATAAGGGTATTCATATTAGCCAGTATTGTCTTACCTGTATTCAGTACACTTTAAGTCATGTTAATTAACTTGAATAATTTACTGATACATGTACTAACTAGACATACAAACGAATGTTGTTTTTATAGATGATACAAATAATTGATAAAGCTTTACAATGATTTGAGTTTTTACTTATTAAGAAAGCAAATTTGATTTGCTAAGTTGCAAATTACTTGTGTACAACTTTCCTAGCATGTGATTGAAATTAAGGCTTGAAAATGAATCTCAATATTGTTTAACATATTATACCATTGATTGAGGGTAAGACATCAGGATTAAATCCTTATGCACCATAATAATAAGAGTTAGGTATGAGTCCCAATTCATTATGGCCTAATATGCATTTATATTGGTAAGACATTGGGTTTGAGTCTCATTGTACCATATTGATGATATAGTGATGACTAAAGAAAAATAATATATTTTTTATTAAAGGCATGAAGATTGTCCCACTTGATTTGCTCCATTCTTGAAGTGAATGTGACAACGACGTATAATAAGTCTGAATGAAGATAAGTGGTTGAACAATGAACGTGAGCGTTCCAAAGATCAAAACAATAACAATCATCACTGTGATTATAAAAGGAGAATAATAAAGATTCTCAAAATAGTCCTTCAAAATGTGAAGGCAATGTTTACCATCAAATTGGTATGAAAATAGTAAAGCATGTCACTGATTATGATCCATTCCTTGAAGAAAATGTGACTTGTGATAAGCATTGAAAATGCAGATTCATTCCTATGTATGAATGTGGTAATATATGATAAACGTAATGAATAAATACATGCAAGGCATGCTTGGATGAATACCACACAACTCGCCCTTGAGAGAGCTTTGAGTGAAATAAAGAGAATAAATATTATTGTATGGTTACATGAATATGTCATTGGTCTCGTACATGTGATATGCCAAAATATTTTGGCATGCCGTATAAAGTTATTAAAGGAAAAATTAAAGCAAGAAATGATTTTTCTTATGATGATTTTGACCATGACAATTTATTATGATATAAGTTTCTCCCTGAATGAGACATTTACCATATGAATGATATGATAAAAGATCTTGCAGTACAAAAGTTGTTAAAAGATCTGAAAAAACTAATTTGTTACTATCCTGATGAATAACATTATTCATGATATTGATATTGAAAAGTCTCAAAAGAAACTTTTTGAGTTTCAAATGTATAAGTCAAAGTGGTTGACATGTTGAGACTATAAATGAAATGAATATTGAATATCTTCATATTTCTATAATCATACCTGGTAAATATGAAATGTTACTCGGTTTTCTTTCTATTTGTACTACACAAATATAAACATAATGCTTGAAACATATACCACAAGTAAACTAGAGGTTTACTAAAATAAATATTAGTTGGCATAACCGATTGACCATCCCGGTTCAATTATGATGCAAAAAATTAATTGAGAATTTCATTGGCGTATATTGAAGAATAGAAGATTCTTCAAGAATTCTCTTGTGCTGCTAATACTCATGATATACCAGTTAAGGTTGGGATTGAATCCCTTGATTTCGGAAACGAATAAAAGGTGATAAATATATGGGCCCAGTCACCTGCCATGTGGACCGTTTACTATTATATAATTTTAATAGATGCATCTATTCTATGGTCACATGTGCATTTGTATCAACTTGCAGTATGGTTTTTGTAAGATTGATTGCTCAAATTATTAGAGCACAGTTCCAGAATATAAATTATGATGATTTATCTTAATAACACTACTTTAAATCCAAGTTGGTTTAGCAAAAAAAAAATTGTATGCCTCCAATTATAGCTAAATCATTGGTTATGAGAACAAAACCAAAACAAAATTTTGTATGAGATGTATTATTTAATATACAGCAGCACTTGCTCGCATCTAGCCAAGTTATGAAAATTTTCCCTATCACAATCGGTTCAGGGTCAGGAACCAAATAATTTCTATATAGAAATATTTATGTGCTATATGATTTAATTATGTCACCACAATGCACAAAGATGGATTCCCACGGAAGGTTGTGAAATGTGTTGGTGATCCCACCATTAGGGGGAGAAAATGGCAGCTGAGAAAGTAATATGTGAAATGAATTATTATGAATACATATAGATCCTCGTACAAAATATATGAACTTAAAGTTCAAGTGATAATTCATTTACAAATTATTGCCAGACGCATTTACTCACCCAAAGCTAAATGTCATATTTCAGTTGCTAATGCTCCAAATAGAATAAAGTCCATAGTGGACAGTTTCTATGTCATACATAAAACTAAAGGTGTCAACCGGACCGGGTTCAACCGGGCCCGGCCCGTCCCAGTCAAACCCGGGACCTGACCGGCCCGGTTACTACCGGTCCGGGTGGGCTGGGTTCGAGGGGGGTAGTGGGTTTGTCCAGTTGATTTTTTTTGGGGTTGGAACCCGGCCCGGCCCAGTTTGTGTGTACAGTACCCTAAACCGGTAGGCCCGGCCCGGCCCGGTTCAACGTTAAAATTGCCAAAATATACCATGAATATACCATACATATACCATAAATATACCATAAATATACTATAAATATACCGTAAATATACCATTAATATACCAATTAATGGTATGCTTATAGCATTAACGAGTAATGCTTGCACTTGATCGACAAATTTATGTTATGTCTTGAGAGATGGCATGGTCTGAAGGTCCTCGCTTCCTGTCCCTTAGATGTTTTTTAAGATTTTACGATAATTTATGTTATTGTTCGTGGTTACACCAGAATTGCGTAATCAAGTGCTCATTTTTCCCATCTTACTTGTATTCATTCAATTATTACAAAGTATTAATATAACTTAATCGTTATACTATACATAATTCCAAAAAAAGTGAAAATATACAAAAGCTGGCCCGGCCCGCTTCAACCCGTAACCCGTACGGTTTAATTTTAACCCGAACTAACCCAGCCCGTTACCAACCCGGTACTGTTCGAACCGGCCCGGCCCGGCCCGGTTGGCCCGTTAGACACGTTTACATAAAACATAACAGACCAATCGGTTCCAAAGATAAACTCCTTGAAGAAGGAGAGAGGCAAATATTCAAAATGGTCATAATAAGGAGGCAAATGCTGTAGAAGAGCACCATGACATAAAACTTTATAAGACCTCATGAGAGAGGCTCAGGTACCTGAAATAATGAGATAAATAGATCTCAATAAGTTATGTCTTTATTAGATAATATTGGAACCGACATAAAGTGGTTGTCGACGATATTGTTAATATAATGTAGCGCTCAATATTATTAATATTGACGAGGATCTTAAGCTCAAATCTGTCATGAAATTTGGACAGATAAGTGATTGGCCAAAATAAAATAAAATACGCAATCAATATTGATTTCACCTGAAAAATGTGAAGCTGGACGGATAGTCCCAACACATGAAAGTATAAAGCCAATGGAGGTATAAATGTATTCTTGTGTGAAAAAGGTCAAGTCAATAAACATAAAGACGACTTGTGTTACAGGAAGAGTGAAAATATCCTGGCATTAATTATATAGAGACATATTCTCTTGTGGTGGATGTAGTCATTTCAGGTTTTTATCTGGCAATACATAAAAAAAACTTTATATGCGTATAATGGAAATCATTGAAGGATTTAAATTGTTCTGAAGCATATTATGATTTTCAAGAAATTTATTAAATAAGGCTTCAATAATCCTTATGCGGATTGACACAATATGGGCACATATGATATAATTGCCCGAGAAAATACTTGTTGAAAGATGGGTACAAGAATAATTCAATTTGTCCTTGTGCCTTTATAAAAGGACCTGAATTTGAATTTGTTATAATCGCCGTATATGTTGATGATTCAAATATCATTAGAACTCCCAGGGAGCATCATAAAGCAGTAGAGTGTTTTATGAAAGAATTTGAAATGAAATATCTTAGAAAGATCAAATTTTATCTTGGTCTACAAATATGAAAGATGAAATTTTTGCCCATAAATCAACATACACTGAAAATATTTTAAAGCGATTCTATATGGATAAAGTACATCCATTGAGTACCCTGATGGTTGTGTGATCACTTGATATAAATAAAGATACATTCTGATCTCATGAAAATAATGAAGAACTTCTTGATCCTGAAGTACCATATCTTAGTGCAATTGATGCACTAATGTATCTTGCTAACACTACAAGGCGTTATATAACTTTTTCAGTTAATGTCTTAGCAAGATATAGATCTGCCCCTGCAATGAGGCATTGGAATGAGATCAAACATATATTGCGGTATCTAAAAGGGACTACTGATATGAGATTATTTTATGGCAATTATTACAATCCCGATCTTGTTGGTTATGCTGATGCGGGGTATTTATCTAACACAACAAGGCTTGATCTCAAACATGCTATGTGTTACATATGGGGGCATTGTCATATCTTGGCAATCGACTAAGCAATCAATCATGGATGCTTCATCTAATCATGCTGAGATATTTGCTATTCATGAAGCAAGTCGAGAGTGTGTGTGGTTGAGATCTATAATATATATTATTCGAGACAAATATTATTTGGAATGTGACAAACTACCCACAATTTTGTATGAAGATAATGCAGTATGTATAGCTTAATTGAAGGGAGGATTCATAAAATGAGATAGGACAAAACACATTTCATCGAAGTTATTTTTCACACATGATCTTCAAATGAATGGTGATATTAATGTGCAACAGATTCGTTCAAGTGATAATATAGCTGATTTGTTCACAAAATCTCTACCAACGTCAATCTTCAAAAAGCTAGTGTACAAGATCGGGATGTGAAGGCCCAAGGATGTGAATTGATGCTCTTATTAAGGGGAGTTAATGCACGTTGCACTGTTTTTTCCTTACAAGATTTTGTCCCACTGTGTTTTCCTTGCAAGATTTTTAACGAGGCAACAAAAAGGCATATTCCTATACATGTGTACTCTTTTTCCTTCACTAGAATTTTTTCCTATAGGGTTTTTTCCTAGTAAGGTTTTAACGAGGCACATTATCTATGGTTATCCAAAGGGGGAGTATTATGATAAATATCATATTATGTTGGATGTCTACTCATCAGCATAATCTTCATCTCAAATGGTTTATGACATATTCAATGACATATTTTGTATGTCCGATGACATATTCCATGACATATTTTCTTCACTTTTTATGCCTATATAAAGGCCTTGTAATAGATAGGAAAATACACACAATTGAAGAAGAAAATCACTTACTTCTCTCTATCTACATTAGTTGTTCATGTTTTAGTAAGTTGCTTATATTTCTTGTTCATGTTTTACTAAATTGTTTTATTTAATAACATTCCCTACAGAGCACCTGGTGGAAGTACACTATGTATTGTTGTTTTATTTAATAACATTAAGGTTTATTTCTCCTTTGTCCTAAAATACAACTACTTCGTCAGTAAACGGGTCTGCCTTCCAAGTCTAAGTAAAAATTGAAGTCGCAAAACAAGTTGGGTTTCCTTCCCATCCCAAGCTGTTTAGAAAGAACAACAATCTTCATCTTCATTCCCATTTATTGATTAGATATCAGCAGAATAGAAAAATTTCTAGTAGTTTTATTAATCTTCTTCTGTTCTCTTCTGGCGTCATATACCGTAGAGCCCTAATTGGAAAAATATCAGAAATGTCGTGGTTGAAATCGGCGATGAGCAAAGCAGTGGAGGTTGGGAATAAGAACAACCTCACCCGCACCGTAAAGAACTATGCCGACTCTGTCGTTCAACAAGCCGGTCAAGCTGTTGCCGAGCTCCACCACCGCATTGTAATTTCTCCACTTCCCTCTTCTCTTCTTGTATATTTATTTATTACACTACTTTTATATAAATAAACTTAGCTCACGATAAATCGAGTATCTGGAGAAGAATTAAAATCCAAATGGAATCCAATAGAGTTCTACCAACGACAATTCCATCTCACCTCTAAGCACCAATGCACCGTCGCTAATGTCATGGTGTTCTTGTTAAAGAAATTAAATTTGGGCCTAAGTCAACCCGAAAAGTTAGCTCATCATGTGGTGAAACCATATAAAGGAGTCCAAGTGCCCATCTCAAAAACACGATGGGGGACTTAGCACTGGACATCTAGAGCTTGTACAATGTAATATGGGGCCCCAACATCGAATTAAACAAGAATGAAAATGCTTATCTTTGATACCATGATAAAGAAATGGAATCTGGGCATATCTCAATCCGAGAAGATTGACCAAGACCATATAAGGAGTCCAAGTGCCTATCCACAAACGATATGGGACACAACATCACTTACCTCAGAAAATGCCTTCTTCTTGCTACCCTCTTATTTCTTCGCTACCTTGAACAGTTTCTTATGCAAAGCAGTCAAACATTACCCCTTTTCGCCGACTTATTCAAATTTTCAGCTACAAAATTTGCCGGAATAAGTAGTTTCAACTCACCCAAGAACTTCAGTTTAGATGACCCAAATTTGTGTTCCACGGATTTCTTGATTGAGGAGCCAAAATTGTGCTAGGTAGCGGGCACGTGAGTGTGCTTGATACTGTGATAGAGAATCATGAGTCACGCGAGGTACGGAGAGGACGACGGTTGTAAGTTTGAGGGGTTGAGGTGGAGGAAGAAAAAATCGAATGTAGTAGGCGTTTGCACATAAAAATTGTAATCTTTGAAAAAAAGTACTCCGTATTTGGAGTTAAGTTAAAAAATAGTATTTGGAATTTGAAATTATATTTGGACATGCATTTCACTTGAAAAAATATTGTAGTTTTATGAGTGGCGAAACAAAAATTTCTGAAAATTTTGAAAAAGTTCTAAAAAACTCATTTCGAAAAATTTCCTAAAATTTGTAAAGTTTTATGGACAAACACGTTTTTGAAAAAAAATTTCGAAAAAAAAGAATTAGTATCTATGGACAAACGGGTCATTAGGCTCCTTAGTCTAGAAATTTTTGGAGCACAAATGTTGGTCATCTAAATTGAAGCAGAAGGGTGATTTGGAACTGGTTATTCCAGTGAATTATGTGGTGAAGGTTTTAAAGAAGACGGCAAAAAGGGTATTGTTTGAGTGTTTTTTGCATAAGAAGCTATTCAAGAGAGTGAAGAAAGAGGAGGATAGTGAGAAGAAAGGTGTTGACTGAGGTGAGAGGGAACACCATGGATTTTAAGGTAAAGGAGTGAGAAGGAATTATTGAGTAATTTGCTTACTGTTAGAACTCTATTGAAATCCATTTTGGTTTTAATTCCTTCTTAAAACTTGAGTTGTTGAATGTTGCTCAAGAATAGTGCTAAGTTTATCTAACAGATTAGGCTTGGTAATATTTGACGAATTGGCTATTGTCAAATGTTCTACTTCGCAAAATTCGGGAACCAAATAACCAAGTCCTGACACTAGGGTGATGGACTGATGGGCTAACTCACCTATGAGAAAAATTATTAAAGAGAGGTTGATTCTTGACCTGCAGTGGGTTTTCTGATAAAGTTAGAGATTTGTACGTCATGCAGGGTTAAAGATCCCTAAACTTCTACTCATAGTTGATATTGCATTTTGATTCAAGCTCTGTTTATAAGGGCTATGGAGTTTTATGTATATCATACCTAGACAATGTCAACATTACAGAGTATAAATTGTACCTAGACAAAACATATCAACGCTTAACGAGGTTTCTTAGTGGTAAAATGTTTGAGTAATAACCCGAGTGAACTAAGTTTCAAATTGTAGGAGAGATGGAACTAGGCTAACTCTTTCTATCTGCGTAAGTCTTGGTGAGTATTTGTGCTGGTGGGAGGTAGCAGTTACCTCGTTGATTAGTTGAGTGTGTGAAGCTGGCCTGGCTCTGCTATTAATGAAAAGAACAAAAAATGAGCTAAAAGATCAACCCAACGATATGAGTGAAACGAAAGATCTCCTTTGAAGTAGAACTATCATAGTGGCACTGAAGCAGAACAAAGAAAAAGGAAAGAGAGCAAAAAAGAGCTTTTCATTGTACATGGGTCTAACAACAACAACAAACCATAAAATACTAACTACGAAGATAATGCAAGTGTAAGGATAATCAAAGAATAGAGAACATCCAGATATAAGCAGGCAAGAGATAAAAAAATTTGAGGAAACAAAACCAAAGTCTCCTCTTGAATGGCTGTGGAGATTCACTACTGAAGAATATTCATTATGGAGGATGGTAACTGAACACAAATATGGAGAGGCAGGGCCCTGGAAAACTAAGATAGTGAACACTACCTATGGGGATTGTGTTTGGAAGACAATCGGAAATCTTCAGCAACAAAATCAGCTATAAAATGGGTAGTGGACAAAGCATTTCTTTTTGGGAAGACAACTGGTTGGGTCAGGAGCCTTTGAAGACAATGAACCCAGACATTTTCTCAATAATTCAACAACAGATGGCCACTGTGAATGAGGTTTGGTCAGCTCAAGGGTGGAATCTCACTAATAGAGGACTCCTAAATGATTGGGAAATCACTAGAATTTCATATTTTTACAACAAACTCAATCAATTCACTGTGGTGTAACAGCTCAGTCCGCTAGTGATATTGTCCGTTTTGGGCTTGGGCCCTCACAGGTTTAAAATGCGCCACTAGGGTCTAAGGCTTGTTTACTTATATACCCAGCTTCCGTCTTGTGCTTTGCCGATGTTGGACTCTGTGAAAGTTTGGGGTCTTACATACAGCCTCTCTTATGGACTCAGCACCCTCGCTGAGGTTTGCCCCACCGCATGAGATTCTCCTAGACTCAGCATTGAGATTTGCCCAGCCTAACTGGGATTTGCCTAAACTCAGTTGAACTCTCACCCACCATCGACAAGGCTGCCACAAGAGTGGCTCTGATACCATATGTAACAGCTCAGCCCGCTAGTGATATTTTCCGCTCTGGGCTTAGGCCCTTGCGGGTTTAAATGCTTGTTAACTTATATACCCAGCCAGCATCTCTTGTACTTTGCCGATGTGGGACTCTGTTAAAGTCCGGGGTCTTACATGGGGTCAATCAGGACATAGACATTAGGGCACAACTCACAAAGATTCTCAGTCAATTCTTCCTTTTAGATGCTTAATCAAACTAATATTTTGATTGATCTTTGGCCCTGGAAACACATATCGAAAGTCAAAATACCCTACAAAGTGGCATGTTTTGTTTGGTTGGTTGCTTGAAAGGCATGTTTAACACAGGACAATTTGAGGAGAAGGGGAATACCTTTGTGCTCTAGATGTCACCTATGTGGAAGGGAGGAAGAAACCAACCGTCACCTTTTCTGCACTGTTCAGTGACTGTTCGGGTTGGAACGTCCGATTAGCACTAACAGTGATTCACTGGGTCATGCCCAATAGTACCATGGAAATGCAGTCATGCTGGAACAAGGGGAGAAGATCTGTAAGTGGGAAGCATAGATGGGGTATGATTCCTGCATGCATATGGTGGACTCTTTGGAATGAGAGGAATTCTAGATGTTTTGAAGACAATGCTAACTAAATTCAGAAGACAACAACAACAACAACCCAGTGTATTCCCACAAGTGGGGTCTGGGGATAAAAATGAATTGTCTATTGCTTTTTCATTTTTGATGTAAACTGGAATACATAGAGGACTCTGAAGCTATAATAGATGTTCTTGGGTCTTTGTAAGAAGATAGATAGATTGGTGTATATTTATGGTTATTCCCTAAGATATTATGGCATGCACAACCTTTTTGTGCTTTTGAATATAGAAAACTGTTATCATCTCAAAAAAAAGAAAAAAAAGCAGGCAAGAGAGTATTATTGTATTGTAGTCCTCGAAAGAAAAGGAAACAAACTTGTTTTATTGTTTAGCATTATGATAGCTGAACTGTAACAATAATTTAAAAGTAAGGTTTGCTTAAGAAAAGGAGATAATGCATAAATTACCCATCAAACTTTTCCGGAAAAACCATATACACACCTTAACTTTACGGGCGACCTATGTCCCCCTATTCTTGTTTGGGGTAATTTAATACCCCATTAAATGGTGACGTGGCAAAGAGAGTAGCTTCACTCTCCCAATCTCACGTGTAAGAGGAAAATATTATTACTGTGGGTCCCTTTTTCGTTTACTTTCCTCTTTTCTTAATTTTTTTTCTTTTTGTTTTCTCTCACAACTTTTTCTTCTTCCTCTCACAATTGCAACAACAATAACCCAGTATAATCCCATTTAGTGGGGTCTGGGGAGGATAGTGTGCACGCAGACCTTACCCCTACCCTGGGGTAGAGAGACTGTTTCCAAATAGACCCCCGACATCCTTCCCTCCAAGAGCTTCCCACCCTGCTCTTAGGGAGACTCGAACTCACAAACTCTCGGTTGGAAGTAGGGGTTGCTTAGCATCGGAGCAACCTTTCACAATTGCAAAAATCGTTTTTTTAACAAAATATTTTTTTTTGTAAAAACTGTTTTTTTTTGTAAAACAGAATTCTTTTTTCAGTTTTTAATAAAATATTTTTGTTTTTTAAAAACTGAAAAAATATTTTCAACAAATTATTTTCGAAAGTTTTTTTCTTCAATTTTAAAGTTTTTTGAAGATTTTATTTTTTCTAAAAACTGGAAAAACAAACTTGTAAAACTTTTTTTTTTTTGTAAAAACAGAAAAAAAAATCTTTTTTAACAAAATATCTTTGTTTTTAAAAACTAAAAAAATTATTTTCAACAAAATATTTTCGTTTTTGAAAAATATTTATTTTTATTTTTTCAGTTTTTTAAAAGAATTTATTTTGTAAAAACTGGAAAAATAAATTTGTAAAAACTATTTTTTTTGAAAAACCCGGAAAAAACGTTTTTAACAAAATATCTTTGTTTTTTTTAAAACTGAAAAACTTATTTTCAACAAAATATTTTTGTTTTTGAAAAATATTATTTTATTTTTGTAGTTTTTTAAAAGAATTTTATTTTGTAAAAGCTTGAAAAACAAATTTATAAAAACTTTTTATTTTGAAAAAACCTGAAAAATCATTTGTAACAAAATATCTTTGTTTTTTAAAAACTAAAAAAATTATTTTTCAACAAAATATTTTTCGTTTTTAAAAAATATTATTTTATTTTTTCAGTTTTTTAAAAGAATTTTATTTTGTAAAAACTGGAAAAACTAATTTGTAAAAACTATTTTTTTTTTTGAAAAACTGAAAAAAGTCTTTTTTGAGCAGATTTTGACACGTGGCACGCGTGTACTACACACACTACTATTGGGGTATTAAATTCACCCCAAACAAGAATAGGGGGGACATAGGTCGCCATAAAGTTAAGGTGTGTAAATGATTTTTCTGGACAAGTTTGATGGATACTTTATGTATTATCTCTAAGAAAAGTAAGAAATATAGGCAACGCTCAAATGGACTTCTGCAATACTACAGGAACTGAAAAATCTTATATTTGGGCTCCCTTGTGCTTGGACTCTATTCTTATTTGTAACTGAAGAGTTAACTTGATGATTTACTGTTTATGCCAGGGGAATAGGAACTTCAAAAACTTCAAACAGACGGTCAAAAGATTGGAAGAAGCTTCTGTTTCTTGCAGGGGACCAGAGAGAGTTCGATTGCTGAAAATGTGGTTATCTGTACTTAAAGAAATTGAAAAGAGGACTGAGGTTTCTGCTGAAGATAATGATAAGATCAATGAGCAGCAGTATCCCTCTGAAGAAGCAAAGGAGAATCCAAGAAAACAATCGCTGGTGAGTCAATAGACCTTCCATGCTCTTTCTCTTTTACCGTTCCTGTTTTGTGATGAAGCAGGACTTGGATTTTCTCTGTGGAGAAAGAATTTCTCCCTTTTGTTCTTCATGTAAGGAAAAGGAAATGGTAATATTCTAGAATTTATTTGTTCTTCAGTTTGGGATGTTATGTGCATTAAGTGAAATAATTGTTTGTTTTAGTAGTTTGCCGCAGATCCATTGGTGCTGTTTTATCTCATGGAATAATCTGTTGAGTGTTGAGAAATTTGTTCATTATGTCTAGTACTCTCCTTTTTGATAAGGTGTATCCAGTAGTCCCCTAAATGGCTCTTTTGCTGGTTCTGAAATAAATATCAAGGAGTGTTGGTTGAGTGTATAGATTCCACTCCCTTCAATCCTTTTATGCTGCTTTTGATCACTAAGCAGCAGCTGCATCTTGTTTTGTTCTGCATACTTCTGGGATGTCTTCGTCAGCTGATTTCAAGCTAACCTTGCTGAAGTGTGATTGTGGAACTCCTGACACTATTGTTATTTGCCACCTACTAAAGCTGCGATGTCCACTATCATTAGCTCAGTTTCTCTAGAGCGTGATTCATATACCATCTTCAGTCCAGAAATAGTTAATGCAGCAAGTATGCAGTCTACGAGAAACCAACATGTCAGAAACTGATGAAGCTGAGCATGTTTGATAAAACTTCTTTTTCCACAAGCTTATTTTTGAAGCAAATCTGAGTGGATATCAGATTGCGTTGGTTATTTTGCAAATGCATATCAAGTTTTGCTGATCCTGATTCGTGGATCATTTCTGCTTGTTCTTGAATAGTTTTAGAGAAAACATCTATGCTTTATATGTCATGCTAGTTGTTGTGAAAGCAATCACCTCAATTAAATACTGACTGTTTTGGTTCTTATATATATATATATGTGTGTGTGTGTGTATGTGTGTGTTTTTTAACCCCTCCCTGCATTGTTCCCTGGTGACTCGAACCCACAACCTTAGGGTTGGAGGTGGAGGGTGGTTACCATTGAGAAATCCTCTCTTGTCAACTGTTTTGATTGTGGTCCCCCTGTCTCTCTTATTGAGTTGCAGGTCTTGTACTTGTGTTGCTCAGATGGAGAGTGAACTCAAATCACATTATTGCACTATTCTTTTCTATTATGGGTATATGTTGTTTATTGTTGATTGGATTCTCATGATTCATCCTTTAGAAAGATTACAACCTCAATATACTTGTTTCACACAGATAGCTTTATCCCCTGCGCCCAATTTGATAGGTTCTCTATTATGATTCTGAGATGGGTGGTGAACCAATGAACTTCCATGACGTATTTCTGTACAGTCAAGCTTTGGAGGGCATATCAGTATGTATGGTATGTAAATAAATATCTTTAGGCCGTGTTTGGTTTTTCTAAAGAAGCTACACACATTTTTAGTTTCCTTTACCAATTTTGTTGCTACGTTTTCATTTTCATGATTACTTTGATCTTTCAAATAAATGCTTCTTAAGGAACATCTTCCGCTAAAGTTCTTAGGTTAAAAAATGAAAGTTTAGATAGAGACAACTACTCCGCCTGTTTCAGTTTATGTGACATCGTTTGACTCAGCATGGAGTTTAGATAAAAAAGAATGGTCTTAGCCATGCTATAATATTTGTATGACTATAAAGCATTTGAAACTTGTGGTCTTAAATGTCTCATTTCATTTGTGTGGCTATAAAAGCTTCTCATTACGGGTAAATAAAAAGTTACAGTTAAATTGTTTCTCAATATAGAGATATGTCATTCTCTTTGAAATAGACTTATAAGGAAAGTGTCACATATATTGGAATGGAGGGAGTATTATTTTATTTGAGCAAAGACATATGGAGAATGATTGGTGTTTTCAGTTTCATCCTTTCAGATAATGTAATGTCCTTCGTCTTTTCTCTTATGTATGTAATTTGCGCGATATCTAGCTCTCAAGATGGCTGATTACGAAGTTTAACAGCAGGTTTACTCTTTCTGTGATTTAGATTCTTGAAGCGCCAAATGAAGAAGAAGTCGCTCTCCTCCTTGAATTGTTTGGGTGAGTTTGGTCAATATCACTGGCCATGACTTTGTGCTTTAGTAACTTTGGTAATCATTATGTTCTGGCTTATGTTGCATCTGTTGGCTAGGTATTCATTGTCAAGATATAACTGTATTTGGTTACTTGCAGACTGTGTCTCACCGGAGGAAAAGAGGTTCACTATGCAATAGTCAGCAGTATCCAGGATCTGGCAAAAGCTTTCTCAAGCTACCAAGATGAAGTATTGGTAAAGTCTAATAGTCCTTTATATATTTTATCAATAGACAACCATAATTGGAACTATGTACTTTTGTACTCTCCGTCCAATAGTTTTCACTGCAGGACTATGTTTCACGGAGGCTGAAAATGTTGTGAAGTTCAATTGTGAGACATCTTTTATCTAATAATTTTTGAAATTTTACACTGTGGTTGGTTAACTAAACCGGACCACCAAAAAAATCGTAGGCCATTTTATCCAAAAGTGTACTGACATCTGCATTTGGTCTGATAACTAGTTGTATCTCCTTAATAAAATCTCAACTAGCTTAATAAAAATACTCAACCTGGGGAAAAGGAAAATTCTGTTTCCTTGAAACCACTGTGTATTAATTTATGGATTATAGATGCCCCACAATACTTATAAGATCTATTTGTGGATGTCCTTGAGCAACCACATTGTGGACCACTTTATTTGAAACGCTGTAGTTTCCCTAATGGCTTGGTGTCTGAAGTTCGTCTCCAAGAATGCCCACTTTCTCCATGTCTTTGTTTGTTCTGAATGTTTTTATCTGTGTTCCATCTAGGCCCAGTGAGATTCTTAGGCTCTTCCAGGTTCATTTACACATTTCTATTACATTTTCCGCCTGTTCCGTCTGTGGATCAAATTTGACAGGGGTGGGAACACTAGGAGAATCTTCATACTTTGGCATACTTGGTTTTACCATCTGCTTGTGCTCAGGTGAAAATGTTTTTATGTACTGCTGAGTCTTGACCGGTCCCAAGGACAGTTCTATCCGATCCACTCCTTTCCATTTTTCAGAAGCTAATTTTGCACTTGTTTTCCAATGCCCGCTTTCACCTAATATGGTTTTCTGACCTGTTTAACTTTTTAGGTAATATAATGTTATCACATAATAGATGACGGAGACTATGTTAGAAAATATATTAGGTAACACTGATACATAAGACCCAATGTGGTCCAGTCCTTACCTAGACCCTGCGCATAGTGAGAGCTTAGTGTATACCAGGTTGCCAATACATAAAATATTACTTAAAGACTAAAACTTGCTGTCATGGCTTTCTATTCCGTGAAAACAAACTATTCTTTTGGCAGGTAAAGCGAGAGGAGCTGCTCCAGTTTGCAGAAAGTGCTATCACAGGTTTGAAAATTAATGCTGATCTTGGGAGGTAATTTCTTGCTAGCACACTTCACGTTCTTGAGATCTTTGTGTATTTTAATACCTGGGTGTCTGGAGCTAAATATTTTTGAGACGGAGCTGCCATGTATTATGAGCTTTGACTGATGCAATTTTGGTATCTTTAGGCGGTCTTATTTTGGTGAGAGGGGAAATTTTGTGCTACTTGTTCTTTACGATGGAGAAAATGATAATGTGTTTAAAAACAAAATTTTAAGTTATTGCCTGTTTTCTTTTTGTTCTCTTCCTTTTCCCGTTAATGCAAATGAAATCATAATTGTAGCCTTCCATTTTGTGTTTGTTGTGGAGTAACTATCCGTACCTATACCAAAATAAATGGCAGTATCAGTGTTCAATTCGTGAATTGTCCCAAAAGGAAGGATAATTTTAATTTGTGGAGTAATGTAACTGGTGGTCATTGTCAAGTTCTTGAATCATGAGCAAGGTACCATATAATATTTTTCTGATTCTTCATACCTTTGTGGTCTACGTAAGTCCGAAAAAAACCGCGCTTATAAATTCACAACTGAAGCTCAGTTTTAGAACCAGTTCTTGTTAAATCTTTTTTATAGCATAGAATACATTGTGAAAAATGTTTAAACTTGTCAGGAAGAGGTTATAAGTTGATGCATCATTCATCTTTCTTCCTTGCAGAATTGATGCTGAGGTGTCATTGTTGAAGAAAAAACTTGATGAAATAAAAGCAGCAAAGGGTCCAAATGGCAAGGGTCATGAATTGATGCCCCAAGAGACTGCTGCCTCAATAGAGGTGAACCTTATTGCTTATTTATCCAGGAAAAAAAGGAGTGTACCTTATTGCTGTTCTGTTGTTTCCTTTTGCTCCTGTGGCATAATGAAACTGAGCATGCCATCAAGAAGTTTATTTGAATTGCAAGTTATTATAATTGCATGCTTTATGGAGAAACTATCATTGTGGAATTATTTGTCATTGAATGGTTAATTGAGTTTACATTTTTGAAACATGTGAATGTATTTTCATAAATTTGGATCGCTTATTTTATCTTAATCCAGACCCCATTAAGTGGGATTGTACTGGGTTGTTGTTGTTATTTTATCTTAATCTGTATTTGAAGAATGTAATTGGACTATATATGAAAAAGACATGATTTTGAAGGAGAGCGAAGAATCGATATTCATGTGTTCTCTGGTTCTTGCCAGTCTGTTATCTCCTATTCAGGAATATAATTTATCTTTCAGATTTCTAAATAAGGTCTATGACCGTTTTCTAAGATGGTAGAATAGATGGTTTACCGTTTACATGCATGGGATATAAGATATGTACTATCTAACTCTATATAATCTCACTTTTCTACTTTTCAGATTTAACTCACTTTTCTGGGTTTCATGAAAAAAATTCATGGTCCTGGTCTTACTCTTATTAAAAAGAAGTTCTTATGGTTCTATTTTTACTTGTTAAAAAAACTTTCTTGTTGTGATTGTAGACCTTTGTAAGGTCTCATGAATTTTGTATGAGCTTACTGCACGAGAGAGCTTTCCCGTTTGCATCAACAATGGTCATTTGCACTTAAAATGGTTGGTATGTTATACTGTGCCTCACATATCAACATCACCTCAAGTAGAATTCTCTCTGGGCCTTACTTTCAGAAGTTTTGGTTTTATATTGCCAATGTGATAAGAAACTGAATTTTGTCGTTAGAAATAGACAACTTGATTTAACGCAACAATTTTCATTTTACTGATAGGCTCTGAAAGAAGCACTTGCACATATTCGGGTCTGCTCTAAATTAGAAGGGCTTCTACTGAAGAAAAGAGCTCTTAAATATGGGGACTCCCCTGAAGTGCATGTTCAGAAGGTAGATCATTTCTTTTACCTATTACTTTCAAATGTTGTTTTCTGAAAAACAGGAACTTTGGTTCCCCGTTTGGGAAATTGCATTTTTCTCACCTTTCCATTTGATGTGTTGTTTGTTATGGCTGCATCAGGTGGACAAAAAACACTCAATAATATGTGATGTCCATATTATCACTGTCTAGATTCCATTAAAATCATGATTCTTGACCTACTTTGTGAAGTTCTCTACCATTGGTGTGTCTGCCATCTTTTAAAGTTGTTCTCTCATGATAAATTTTAGTTTCGTAGAAAAATTTAATCATTTCCCAGTCCTAATTTTTTTCAAGTGGAGCATATGTTCTACTTACACATCTACATTTTGTCAACTACCTGCTTTTATTTCTATCCTTTCTACTCCATTGTTAGAGAAGGATGGAGTTCGAAGGTCGTACCATTTAGTTGCTATCTCAATTCAGACATAATCTCCTAATTATTGAACAATAATTTTAAAATATGGTAACTAGATAAAAAGTATTATAGGTCATGAATTTTTATAAATTTAAAAATATTTATAAAATACATATAAAGTTGTAGTAAAATGAAAAACATTTGACTTTCCAAATAATAGCGGCTAAAAGGAAACATAGGGAATATCTGTTAGGAAATATTTTGTTACTGGTAGGTATCAAGCATCATGCCAATTTAATTCTTAGGTTGTTTGCCACTTGTCTTTTATTCCAATTTTGACGGACAAATTTTGTCAGCATGTCCTAGTTCCTTCAAAGTTCTAGAAATGAATCACCCAATTTGTTTATGGAGAGAACATGTGGATCTTTATAAATTAATGAGTAATGAGGCCCAGTATTTTTGGCAAAGTTCATCGTTTGTTGCATCTTTCATAAGATCATGGTACATGACTGTTTGCAGGTTGATAAGTTGAAAGTCTTATCTGAATCTCTTGCTAGCTCCACCTGCAAAGCTGAAAAGAAGATCTCCGACCACAGGTTGGAAGTGCATATTTCAGTTGCTATGTCCTTGTGCTTTATTAATCCCCTTGTAAAGCGGCAAACCTTATCCCCAAAAAAGAAAAAAAAAACCATTTTAAAGTCGCAAATTGTTCGCTTCATCACTAAACAAGCACCACTATGCAATCTCCATTTTTATTTGTGCTGCCATTTGGTGAGACAGAGCTGCCTCTATAAAGGATCTGTACTCGTTTTGCCTCTAACTTAGCTTTAAACTCATTTCTCACTCGAGTTTTTTCCACAAACCATATGTGCTAAATTTCTGTTTTGCATGTGTTGTAAGTTTTATACACTAAGGGGTTACTTGATTTGCGAACAAGAATTTTTGGGGGTGAGGGTGGGAATGCATCATATTTTTTTTTTTTGATAACCGTGGTTTTCGGAGTAGCTTGTGTGCACCTCGACTAAATCCACGGGATACTTGGTACATACCACCAGCACAAGTACCAGATAATTCTATCTATCAAGGCTTGAATAGATGGGAAGAAGTTTTTTTCCTCCGCTGGAATTTGAGCCTTAAACCTCATGGTTCTCCTCCCATTTCATTGACCACTGGCCAACACCCTTGTGTGCAAGATAATATAATGCATCATATTTTTGTGGGGTTGTATATGATAACTTCAGTCCCATGTTTGGTCATGTGATTAAAGGTTATTAAAGTGGGATCTGATATTTGAATGATGGCATCACTTAATAATGAATTGTGTGAAGTGTTTTTGCTGCTACGTGATTCTTAATGTGTATTTACATAGATAGCTGATTTATTATCATTATTTGCTGTTGACAGAATTCAGAAAGAGGAGGCACTAAAATTTCGTGTGACCAAGACTAGCGAAGTTGGTGAAATAGAGAAGGTAACATGCTTGCACGATGTTGAATTATTGGCGAAGTGCTTTTGCACCAATCGTGGTTGAAGAGTAAATGCCAAGTATAGAATATAGATTCCTGGGATTGTTTGGGCTAAAGGGGGGTTTGGGGTTCATTTGCTTGGTTTTCAGGAATTAGCGACAGAGGTTTCTGCACTGGAGAAACAAAGAGATGAGATTGAAGCTCAGTTGAAACAGGTACTATGTTGTTGACAGAAGGCATTCCCTTGGTGACTTCTTTAAATGCAAAATATAGTAAAGAAGTTGCTCTGGTTTAAGGAACACGAGATAGCGAATTGGAACATTTTTTTTGACTCTTTTGACTTCATGATGTCAAAGATGTAGCGGAGTCATTGTAATGATCTTTTGTACTCTTTTGCAGAACCTTCTTGCTATTAGCTTGAATAAAATTGCTTTTACGTTATCCAAAAAAAATACTCCCTCTGTTTCAATTTAGATGACGCACTTTTCTTATTAGGCCGTTTAAAAAGAATGACACATTTCTACAATTGAAAATAATTCAATTTTAAACTTTTCATTTTACCCATTTCACACTTAATGAGAAGTTTGTATAACCGCACAAATGTCTTGGCCCCACAAAGCTTTTAACCCTTAAGCTTTAAAGAGCACAAATTTCAAAGCCTTTTAAAAAAAAGAAAATTCCGTGACGAGTCACCCTACCTCATCTAAATTGAAATGGAGGGAGTACTTCGAATTACATGTTGCTTGTCCTCGGTGGCCTTTGAAAAAACATGTGGATTGGAAAAAAAGGTATCATGCTCTCTTTCAACAACAACAACAACTACCCAGTATACTCCCATCAGGTGGGGTATGGGGAAGGTAATATGTAGAGAGCCTTACCCCTACCCAAAAGGGCAGAGAGGCTGCTTCCAAGCGACCCTCGGCGCATAGGACAGAATGAAAAGCTGCATTGGAAAACAAAGATAAAGTTAGGAACCAAGACAAGACAAAACACAATAACAAAACAAAGCATAAGTAATCCTGCAGAAATAACGTAAATGATTATGTAAACATAAGAAACATAAATACCGTCGCATGCGACAATAACAAGCGACAACTATCATATTACCAACCAAGAGGGGACCTACGCTAAAACACTAGTCATCTACGGGTAACCCTACTATCCCACACCCAACCCCGGGTGGGGCGAACGAAGGACTCTAAGAGCCCCTAGCCTGCAACCCTGATTCTAGACCTCCAGACTCCCCTATCAAGGGTCAAGTCCTCGGTAACCTGCATACTAGTCATGTCCTGCCTAATCACCTCTCCCCAATGCTTCCTAGGCCTCCCTCTACCCCGCCGACCACCAACAATCTCCAGCCGCTCGCAGCTCCTCACCGGGGCATCGGGACCCCTCCTCCGTACATGCCCGAACCACCTCAGCCTCGCTTCCCGCATCTTCTCGTCCACCGGGGCCACCTCTACCTTCTGTCGAATAACTTCATTCTTAATCTTATCTAGCCTGGTGTGCCCACACATCCACCTAAGCATCCTCATCTCAGCAACCTTCATTCTCTGAACTATCATGCTCTCTTTCATGACTACAAAAAGATGTAGGTCTATACTCCCTTTAAGCAACTTGTCGGACGATAAGTCTGAATACTAGTGAGATATGTGCTGCGGGTAACCTTATATATAATGTTTGAGGTTAAGATGATGCATCCCTTTGCCAATTTTATTAATTTATTGACTTACATGATTAGTGAATAGTGACTACACCTTCTCCGTGTTGATACAAATTATTGTTCTCTATCTTTCAAGTTGAGATTTCTTTGAAAAGGGATTCAAGATTGGTTTTGAATGATCAAATTGTTCTTGTTTGCATTTTGATTGGTTTTGATTTTTTTTTTCCAGAAAAATTGTGCCAGTTGTCAAGTTATTAGTTCTGGCTAATGGGTTTTCTTTCAGGTTAATATCTCATTGGCTGCGGCGAATGCACGCCTTCAAAATGTCCGAGAAGAGAGGGACCAGTTCTATGAAGCTAATGATCAGATTGTTGCTCATTTAAAAACTAGGGTTCGTCTTTTGTTTAAATGTCTGTTCTCGTGTACTAATTCCCTTTGCATTGATTCTAGTTCCAGCTCCTGGTATGCCTGTTATGTGTCTCCTATCCTTACTTCTTGCACTGGCCATCACCTATCTCTTCATCCTCATAGGAAGACGAGCTGACAAAATCCATTGGCTCATGTAAAGTTGAAGCAAATATCCTTGGTACATGGATTAATTTTTTGGAAGATACTTGGAACCTTCAGTCTTCATTTACAGAGAGTAAAGACAAGGAGGTCAGGTATGTTACTTGATTTACTGCTTGATCATTCTTCCAGATTTTAGAACCGGAAGGACGTTAAAGTATAACTCTGTTATGGGTTGTTCAGTGTTATCCTGAATGGATTCTTGGTGTTGATTACTTTTGTAGTGTTGAACTCGAAAAGCATGAGGATTATTTTGTAAACTTGGTGATGCAACTACTCTCTGCTTATGAGGTACTTGATTGGTAAATGATCAGAGTTTATCTTTACTGTGCTTAGCACAGTACATCTTTCTAAACCATATCTTTTGCTTGCACAGAAAGAGTTGAGGCCTTCTATTGATCGTATTTCTAAATTTGTTGAGAACTTGAAGACTTTAGGTGAAGGGTAAAGCCCTCCTTTTTCATGTGTTTGTTAGCTTATAATGCACTGCAGACTCTCATCGTTGTTTTATTTTTTTCTAACAGTGCAGCTGTGGGATCTGGTGTCTCAAAATCATTGAGCCCTAGGAAAAGTCTGGAGGAGGAATACTTGGACTATGAAGCCAAGGTAGAAAAACAAAATACACATTATACATTCACTTTTATGTTACTGCCTGGTATCCTGAGAGTTATGCTAGAGATGTCAAAGGTTTTTCTAAACCAACTGAACCAATCGGACTGAAGGTTTAGGTACAAGTGTATAACCGTAACGGACTATTAGGCGTGATTTATTATTTTATGCAAAAACTAAAGAAGTATCAAACTGAACCTAATAAAAGTACTATATGTATATAATCACACAAATTAGTATCGTAGTTGAGAAGTATTATGTTTTTGAAGGATTCTTGATCTACCACTTCAGTTGACTGGGTTGCTTTTATTTTATGAGGGTTTCTCTTTATCAAATGAAGGAACCAGATAGGGTAGGACATTTAAAATATTGAGTATGTTATAAGGGAAACAACCTCTCTATCCTCACAAGGTAGGGGTAAGGTCTATGTATACACCACCCTCCCCAGACCCACGGTGTGGAGGTTTGCTTTTCTAAGATGGGGGTCACTGCTTTCCGCAGCATGCTTGTTGTTCCTCCTGGTTCTGGTATTGTCCATTCTTTCTTTTTTTTAAAAATTTAAAAAAAATAAACAGAGGCCTAATGTATGCTGCTACCAAGTTGTTAGCCCGCAATAAAAAAGTTGTTTGGGATAATACTGGGTATGTTGTATAAGTAAGGTACTAATGATTTATAACTGTAAGATACTATTTCAATTTATTAGTTTTGCTTTATTACTGTAGTTACAAATTTTCCAATGCCTCATCATATATTTTTTTCTAAATTTATGAGAATCTTTTTAACAAGACGACGGTCA
Source organism: Nicotiana benthamiana (assembly GCA_034376525.1). Lineage (NCBI taxonomy): Eukaryota > Viridiplantae > Streptophyta > Magnoliopsida > Solanales > Solanaceae > Nicotiana > Nicotiana benthamiana. Next base: position 128,017,598 of record CM067332.1, on the reverse strand, counting down.
ATAGCGTTAATTATTAATATGGATAAGATCCATCACACATTTAATTATATTCAATACTTCTATTGATGTATCTAATTTAGCTTTTATTTATTTAACAGTTAGTAGTTTTGTATAACAATCTAATACATAACAAAGTAAACGAAACAATTTTGAATGGTGTATCCATGATGACATAACAAAGTAAATCATACTTTCAAGAAAATCAAAAAAATGCTTAAAAGGCTAGTTTTCTTATTTGATCCGCTAGTTTTAACATATTTTCAGGTACTAGTTTCTTATTTTATATTGGGACAATTTATAAATTTTATTATTTTGATTAAATTCATTGTTGTATTAAAAAGTAGTGTCATAGACATTCTTATTTATCTTTTAAAAAAATATTGTACCGTACTTTAGTTGAACTGAAAAAAATCTGAAGAAGTATTGATACATTCAGATGGTTTGAGAAATTTACTTTGTGGTTATGTACACCATATTAACTGAGAATTGGTATAATACAATTTTTCTAATTAAAACCATATCATTGAACCTCTCACCTGCGCTACTTTTGTTCATTTGCACTTCTAATTTTTCCTCTTCTATCTAATAAGTAGACCTTCTAAAGATAAGTTCGAGAGCATCTTCGGATGAATTGGTCTTGCCTTTTACTTTGTTCCATATTCCTTGTAAAATCAATCTTGATTTCTCAAATTTATTATGTCTCTTAAGTGCAGATTATAACCACATTTAGTGTAGTTGACAACATGAGGGAGCAGTTCTACTCTCAACAAGAGAAAATCTCCAGGTTTGGTTGTGCATTATAGTTTTTTCTTTGTTATTATATCCTTTTTAGGTGCGATGGTTCATAAAGTAAGTTACTTGTCCCGTTTCTTTAGGAAAGATGATCCAGATATGAAAAAGCTGTTTGAAAACATTGAGAAGCTAAGACAAGAATTTGAATCTATTGAAAGACCAAATTTAGAAATGGAAATCCCTGTCCAAGAGGGAGACGATTCTTCCCATGAAACCGTAGATGATAATACTTCACATCCTATAAAGCAGGCCGTAGAAACTGCCATAGCTGGGGAAAGCAAGAAAAATGAACCACCATCTGCCAAAACAGAGCAGGTCCTGGACCCTGAAGCAGAGTTGGCAAAGTTAGAATCTGAATTTGGTAAGATACATCGCGATTACTCTGCGGAAGAGATAGGTGACTGGGAATTTGATGAGCTGGAGAAAGAGTTGAAATCTGGGGACTCAGCGACGAGTAAATAGATACAAACACCTGTTGTATTTGGTCCATTTCTAATAATGTATAAGTAGTCATGTAGGTATGCAGGTTAAGCAACTCTGAATCTTAAGCTGCGAGATACTCTGAATGTTCTTTGTAAGTTGTATCACTATATGCAGTTCCATGCATTAATTCATACTGTAAATTGTCAAAGTTGTGGATGTACAACTGCAGTTCACTGAACAAACCTGTAGGAAATTAGTTTAGCTACAGATTGTAAACATGCATTTGCATATCTTAGATACATTTGCAGATGTGAAAATGAATGACCATTTCTTTGTGGGCAATGTGATCGTGGTTTGCAAGGAATGATGAGTTATTTGGATCTTCAGTAGTGTTAAGCTTATATTTTTGGACTTTTTCCTTGGATTTTGGTTACTCTGAGTCCCATATCTACAAAATTTCTACGTTATTATTGTTTTTATCCTTTTGGCATAATTAGTAGTCAGATATATCTGATTTATTTGAGAATGTGGATGAAACTGTATAGTGATTGACGATCTACTAAAATATGCCATTCGCCTGATCGATTTTGTTGCATTTCAAGTTTATGAATGAAAAATAAAAAAGAAATTTAAAGGATTGTTCGTCAAATGGGATTGTATATAATAATACTACTATCAAACAGAATCGTCATTACAGATTTACTAAAATTCTGTTAAAGTTCAAGGATTTTCTATTTAGAAAGTAGGGGGAGAGTGATAATATATATTGCCAAGGATCATCTCCTATACGAACCTCTCTATAACATCTATAACAACCTTGTTTGTTTCGATATTTTTTTGTTATTATAGTGAAGTGCTATAATAGAAAATGTATATTATAACATAACATAAAAATCGGTTCCGGAAAAAATGTGGCTTTTATTGGGAATCACTATTATATAGGGATGCAATTATAGAGATGATTGACCGTACTAGAACAAGAAAGCTGTTATCAAAACATATCAAAACAGGAACTATCAGATACTGACAAACCCAATTTTATCCTTAGTCACTGCTTTTAGATGATTAGGACTGAGCTAATAATTAATCAACCGTTGAAACAAATAATTATATTTTCGTCTGCTAAAAAATCCTGCAGTCTGGTTTTGTTTACTTCCTATCTTGTTATGATGTTTTCCCCTTTATCCTAAAGTACAACAACTTGTGTTAGTAGGCCGGCTGTTACAGAAAGCTATGTGTTTGTTTTCCTACCTTAGTTTATCATGACCTTCTTCCCTCAACTCATACTATAAATGTCATGTTCCTTATTTTCAGATCATCATCCATAATTAAACTTTTGAATAATGTTAGAAAAACCAACTATGACTTGCATTTTTATCTTATCTATTGCTTTCTTGTTGAGTTTCAGTTTGACTATTGCTCAATCTGAAAACAGTTTACAAACTTACCTTGTCCATGTAAATAAGCCTGATGACCAAGTTGTGTCTAGTTCAGATGATCTAGAAAGCTACTATAACTCCTTTTTACCAATAGCGACTGCTGGCTCAGAGGAGCCATCACGCATTATTCACGCATATCACCATGTGGCTACTGGCTTTGCAGCTAGATTGTCAGCTGAGGAGGTAAAAGAAATGGAAAAGAACGATGGTTTTGTGTCGGCGAGGGTTGAGAAGATCTTTGCTTTGCATACAACACATACTCCAAACTTCTTGGGGTTGTACCAGAATATGGGGTTTTGGCAAGAATCAAATTATGGTAAGGGGGTGATCATTGGGCTTCTGGACACTGGGATTAATCCAGATCATCCATCTTTTAGTGATGATAACATGCCACCTCCACCAAAAAAGTGGAAAGGGAAATGTGAATTTACAGGAAACATATCGTGTAACAACAAGCTCATTGGTGCGAGGAATTTTGTGAGCGGTTCAACTGATCCACCATATGAAGAAGGAGGCCATGGAACGCTTACTTTAAGCGTAGCTGCTGGAAACTTTGTTGATGATGCTAATGTGTTTGGCAATGCCAATGGCAGAGCAGCCGAGCATTGCCCCTCTTGCCCACATTGCCATGTACAAGGTGTGTTCAAACAATGGTTGTTCAGATGTTGACACATTGGCTGCAGTGGATGCTGCGATAGACGATGGTGTTGATGTGCTTTCTCTCTCCATTGGTGGATATAATGCTCCTTTTTATGATGACGGTATGGCAATATGCGCTTTTGCTGCAATCCAAAAGGGTATCTTCATGAGCGCTTCAGCCGGTAATGATGGTCCACTCAGTGCTACATTATCAAATGAGGCCCCTTGGATTCTCACAGTTGGCGCTATCACCCATGACAGAAAGATAGTGGCAACAGCTGTGCTAGGGAATGGACAAGAATATGACGGTGAATCAGTTTTGCAGCCCACAGACTTTCCTCATGATATCGTATTTCCCTTAGTATACCCTGGCTTGTTAGATCAAGAGGCTGCATTATGTTCATCAGGATCATTGAATAACACTGATGTCAAAGGCAAGGTTGTCGTGTGTGACAAAAGTGGCGGTAGTGCAGCAAGACTTGAGAAAGGGCAAACAGTAAAGGATGCAGGTGGTGTTGCAACGATTCTTGTCAATCGAGAGATTGATGGAGATGGCACGTTAGCTTATGTTGATGTCCTTCCTACAGCAAATGTGGGTTATAATGCAGGGGAAATGATAAAAGTCTACATAAATTCAACCTCAACACCTTCGGCAAGAATCATTTCAAAGGCACAAAGTTTGGCTTTATCAGTGCACCATCTGTAATATCTTTTTCCTCCAGGGGTCCGAGCACGGCAAGTCCAGGCATAGTAAAACCAGACATTATCGGTCCTGGAGTGAATGTTCTTGTAGCAACGCACGTCTCAGTGGAAACTGGCAGTGATTTGACATTTAACATCGTCTCGGGTACCTCAATCTCCTGTCCTCACCTTAGTGGCATCGCGGCTTTGCTTAAAAGTGCACATCCTGATTGGACCCCGGCTGCTATTAAATCTGCAATAATGACCACAGCTGATCAATCCAATCTTGAAGGTCAGCCAATCCTTGATCAGAGGGATCTACCTGCTGGTATTTTTGCCACTGGTGCCGGCCATGTAAACCCATCAAAAGCGAGTAATCCAGGACTTATTTATGACATCCAACCGCATAACTACATTCAGTATCTATGCGGCCTTGGCTACACAGATAAAGAGATTGGGCTTATTGTGCAACAAACTGTCAACTGCTCGTTACAATCAAGCATACCTGAGGCAGAACTGAACTATCCTTCTTTCTCTATTATACTTGGACCACAGATACAAAACTATACAAGAACAGTAACAAATGTTGGCGATGCAAGATCAACTTACGTTGTTAACATCACTCAGATTCAAGGAGAACCAACAGGCAACTTATTCAGTTGGCTTTTCCCAAACAGGTGGCATCACCGGCCGTTCTGTTCAAGGAGCTTTATCATGGATTTCTAAGAAGTATGTTGTTAGAAGCCCAATCTCTTTTAAATTGGAATAAGGAGCTACCGCAAGATACTTTCATAAGCCTAATTAGAACTAGCTCGACTATGCCATCAAAATTGCTTTTGCCTTTTTGATTGAATTTTTTTCTTCTTCTTCCAAACAACTAAATATCAGAAGATACCTTACTTTACGAAAATCATTTCTCAGGAAAGTATTTCCGTCATAGTAAACACACATGTTTTCCATAGCCACAGGGGTGGATTTAGCCTTTAGGCTATGGTTTCAACTGAACCCGTAACTTTCGACACGGAGTATGAATTTATATGTAAAAACTTACTTAAATTTCAACAAGTACTTGATTTGAACCATAATTTTAATAGTACAATGAGTTGAATGCTAAAAATCTTAAGAACTGAACCAATTAAATTTAGATTCTGAATCCACCTCTAAGCGCAGGTCATGTCAACCTGTCAAAAGCAATTGACCTCGGACTTACCGATGACCTTGGTCCAATTACTGATTATTGGCGTTATCTGTCCGGTTCATATTATTGGTAAATTAGGAAGACTATAAAGTTAACTGTTTAAGAAGAATAAAAATATCCAAGAAGCAAAACATAGATAGGCCCGTCCCCCTTAATTAATTTGTTTAATAGAGTAATAAAGATCTTATTATTACTTTAGTATACTTATGTTGAGAGTAGACTTAAAAGTTCTTTACAAAACTCGAATTTTCAATTTAGAAGTAGGAAGGAAATGATGATGATGATGATATTTATTAAAGAATCTTCTCTTATACTAGGATAACATGGCTATATTCATGTATCAAAACAGAACTGCAATTGAGTTGCTGCTTTCAGATGATTACAATTGAGTGGATAATTTAATCAAACTATGAAATAAATAATCTATAATCTATGCATAACAAACCATGAATACAGCAATTAGAAAATAATACGGCCGGAGTTTATTGCAGTTAAGAAATATACAATATTCTTTTTACAGTAATATATATCTTCCATAAACACCAGAATTATCGCCTTCGGCAACAATATCAATTTGTGTTTCCAAAAAATCCAGTATTCTTGTTCAGTTCCTATCTTTTTATGATGATTCTCCATTAATCAATTATTAATTAAATACAAGAATATTATTTGTAAGCCGGCTCTCTTGGAAATTACCTATGTTTTTGTTTTCCTACATTAGTTTATCACATTCTTCTTTCCTCAGCTCATATTATATATAGCATGTTTCTTAACTAAGTTCAGATCATCAATAACTAAACCTTCTTTAGGCGTTGTATGATGATACAAATATCAAACATGACTTGCATTTTTATCTTCTCTGTTGCTTTCTTGTTGAGTTTCGAATTAACTATTGCTCAACGTTCGATTGGTTTGCAAACTTACCTTGTTCATGTAAATAAGCCAACTGCACAAGTTCTTGCTAATTCAGCTGATCTAGAAAGCTATTATAACTCCTTTTTACCGGAAGAATTTGAAGGTTTGGAGGTGCCATCGCGCATTATTCACTCCTATCACCATGTGGCGATTGGCTTTGCAGCCAGATTGTCAGCTGAGGAGGTAAAAGAAATGGAAAAGAAAGATGGTTTTGTGTCGGCGAGGGTTGAGAAGATTTTGGCTTTGCATACAACACATACTCCAAATTTCTTGGGGTTGTACCAGAATATGGGGTTTTGGCAAGAATCAAATTATGGTAAGGGTGTGATCATTGGGGTTCTGGACACTGGAATTACTCCAGGACATCCATCTTTTAGTGATCATAACATGCCACCTCCACCGGCAAAATGGAAAGGGAAATGCGAGTTCACAGGAAATGTGACTTGTAACAAGAAACTCATTGGTGCGAGGAATTTTGTGAGTGGTTCAAGTGATCCACCATTTGACGAGGAAGGCCATGGCACGCACACTTCAAGTACAGCAGCTGGTAACTTTGTTGATGATGCAAATGTGTTAGGTAATGCCAATGGTACAGCAGCCGGTATGGCGCCTCTTGCGCACATTGCCATGTACAAGGTTTGTACAGATGGTTGTTCAGATGTTGATATACTGGCTGCATTGGATGCTGCAATAGATGATGGTGTTGACGTGCTCTCTCTTTCCATTGGCGGATTTTCTGCTCCTTTTTATGATGATAATATTGCCACTGGTGCTTTTGCAGCAATCCAGAAGGGTATCTTTGTGAGTGCTTCTGCTGGTAACGATGGTCCATTAAATTCTACATTAGCAAATGAGGCCCCTTGGATTCTCACAGTTGGCGCTAGCACTCATGATAGGAAGATAGTGGCAACAGCTGTGCTAGGGAATGGAAATGAATATGACGGCGAATCGGCTTTTCAGCCCACAGATTTTCCTCATACTTTATTGCCCTTGGTATACCCTGGCCTGTCCGATCAAGAGGCTGCATTTTGTTCATCAGGATCACTGAATAACACTGATGTCAAAGGGAAAGTTGTCTTGTGTGACAGAGGTGACGATGTTCCAAGACTTGAAAAAAGTCAAACAGTAAAGGATGCAGGTGGTGCTGCCATGATTCTTGTCAATCTAGAGATTGACGGAGATGGCACTTTTGCTGATGCTCATGTCCTTCCCGCGACTCATGTGAATTATAATGCTGGAGAAAAGATTAAAGCGTACATTAACACAACCTCCGCACCTTCAGCCGGAATCCTTTTCAAAGGCACAAGCATCGGCTTTAAGAGTGCGCCTTCTGTATCATCTTTTTCCTCTAGGGGTCCTAACCTGGCAAGTCCAGGAATTGTCAAACCCGACATTATTGGTCCTGGAGTGAACATCCTTGCTGCATGGCCCGTCTCATTGGAGAACAGAACTGGCACTGATTTGACATTTAACATCATATCCGGAACCTCTATGTCCTGTCCTCACCTTAGTGGCATTGCGGCTTTGCTTAAAAGTGCACACCCTGATTGGTCTCCAGCTGCAATTAAATCTGCAATAATGACCACAGCTGATCAATCCAATCTTGAAGGTCAACCCATCCTTGATCAGAGGGATTTACCTGCTGATATTTTTGCCACTGGCGCCGGCCATGTAAATCCATCAAAAGCGAGCAATCCAGGACTTATTTATGACATCCAAGTAGAGAACTACATCCAATATCTGTGTGGTCTTGGCTACAAGGAAAAAGATATCGGGCTTATTGTGCAACAAAGTGTTAAGTGCTCACTACAATCAAGCATATCTGAGGCAGAACTGAACTATCCTTCTTTCTCCATTATACTTGGACCTGAGACTCAGAATTACACAAGAACAGTTACAAATGTTGGCGATGCAAGCTCAACTTACGTCGTTAACATCACTCAAATTCAAGGACTCGATATAGTTGTCGAGCCTGCTACACTTGTCTTCTTACAGGTGAACCAAAAGGCAACATATTCAATATCCTTTACACAAACGGGTGTAATCAGTGACCGCTTTGTTCAAGGATCTATATCATGGATCTCTAACAAATATGTTGTCAGAAGCCCAATATCTGTTAAATTGGAATAAGGGGCTACAAGGAGATGCTATGGAAGTGGACTTATGATTGTCATTTTCCGCACTAGCAATCTTTATGTTTGTTTCCGTAATAATATTAGGTTGCAGCTTTTCTGAATAGCTGAAATCTACAAAAGTGATGTTTTTAGTCAGACTTTACTGTATTTAATATGATATCCTCTGCATTTCTTCATAGAATGGTTGAGGAGATTCCAATAATACTGTGTGCCAAAGCAATAAAACAGTCTTCATTTGAGGGAAAAAAACGATGTAAATTGGGGCTGACTAAAGCGCCGGGAAGTCTCACATTGAGGGTAAAGCGCTCTCTAAGGCAACTCTAAACCCAAAGACTCGAACCCGATACCTCTGGTTAAGGACGGAGGAGTATTTACCACTCCACCACAATCTTTGTTGGTAAGTAAGTATACACTTTGTTTGCAACTAAAATGGCCATTTTTATAGCAACGGGCGTGAAATGTAATACGAAATCGCATATTCTGTTGAACCATTGTTGTTGAATGCTTGTTAATGATCGAGTTTGTCATGTAATAATCATATAAATTTTGGTGTACTAGACCATCTAATCTTTGCTTTGAGAAATTTTTGGTAGCCACTAATTAATTAATTAATATGTTTGTACTATTTGATCTGTCTAATTGTTTGATCTCAACTTTGCTACTTAATAACTAGTAAGTCAAAATTTAACAAAGTCAGTGCTCTGCGAAAGATCACATACATTACAACTACAACCAAAAGGAAAATGAGAACAAGACATAAAGATCTCTAATGTGACCTGATTTCAAGGTAACAGACTTTCATTTAGAAGCTGAAATAGTGAAATTGATTCACAAATCAACAACAACAACCTAGTATAATCCCACTTAGTGGGGTCTGAGGAGGGCAGTGTGAACGCAGACCTTACTCCTACCCTTGGTAGAGAAGCTGTTTACAAATAGACCCCCGGCATCCTTTTCTTCGAGAACTTTCCACCTTGCTTTTGGGGAGAGTCGAACTCACAACCTCTCGTTTGGAAGTGGGGATTGTGAAATTGTTTCACAAATGGACAAAGAAAATAGAGAAGAACAGCCACAGAATCACCACTAGTCGCCATCATCGGAACAGCAACACTTGCCACCCCCTTCTCTTACCCAACTATCGGTGTTACTCTAACACGACCACTTGCACCGGGGCAAAGAAACACACGATTGCAACACACGTCCATGGTCTGACCACAATGAACATCTAGCACGATTACGGTAACACTAGGATTGGTTCTTTCAATTGTAGCTTTGGCTGGTATGATATCAATTCTGGCCACTCATATAGAAATGGATCTCCTGATCCTTTGCAAGTATTGCCAGTACAGCCACAGTTTAAACAAGGAGGGTATTTTGCCATAGCAGACATAGATTGAAAAAGAAATAGAAAACCAAGAGAGAAAAGGATTATTGTTTTCTCCATTTTCAGGTGTTGAGCAAACTCCCTACCAATCTTACAATAAATACTTTCTCTCTATCACTTGGCTACCTACCACTACCAGCCTGAACATAAACGTTAGGTGAAGTTAATACTAGGTAATAATATCAAATCCAATTTCCCAAACATGAAATGGTCCGCAAAAATCATCAAATTTGATGTTTATCAAGAAAAGGAAGTGTAATAATTGGTAAATTCCTTAACAAGTGTCGGCTAGCATTTCTATTATTTGGATAGGTGATGTTGATATGGAATATAATAGCCAGCGGAAGCAATCTCAATATCAAAATTACATGTAATCTCAGTATCAAAATTACCTCTTGAAGCGTGAACATATCTCTTCTACCACGTGGGCCTTCTGTTCCATAACTTCTCAATGGAATCTCCATCACCGACAGAATCGTGATCCTCCAACATTCCACGGTCTTCTACTGTGTTACCCAAATAATAACCGGACATAGCAATTTTGTGTGGGAGAAATTTCTAGGAAAACTTGGCTGAAAATTTAAGCCACCATATCTTTTTTTTTCTAGGTGGAAAACCTTATTATTTATAACATAAGTTTTAAGGGTTAAGACCTTTTTCCAAAAACTGTTGAGTTTCTTTTCTACCAGAAAAAGGATTCCTTTATTTCCTATTATTTAGGCATAGTAGGGACCACAAAATTTAATTAACAAGGCTTCCAATTATGGAATTAATTTATAATTTTCGAAATTAATATATACCATAATTAATTACGAATTATTCCAATAAAATTTCATAATTGCACTTCTTATTCAATTTCGAAATTCATCCATTAAATCTTATTTAACTCCCTATGTTAAGATTCAGATACGAATCAATTAAATTAAATTACTGACGATTTAATTTATTGATTATTTCCTTCAGACTTTTGCTTAACTTATTTCATGTGTCGGATACAAAATTCACCGGCCGGGTTTACACATGAAAACTTATAAGCTTTCATAGGTGTATCATCAATCTATAAACCGAGAGATGGATTCCATCAACTAACTATTACTTCGCCAATGTACATTATTATTATCCAATTTACCAGGCATATTGACCCACGAAAGAATCTCGCCTTTTAATAAATCAAACAATAATACTATACAGAGCTAATAATAATTATATCAAGATTAAGAGTATAAGTACATTTAATGGCTAGAGAGTTTATTTTATTAAGTCAGTATAAGATACTTATCTCTACCTGGTCCGTTCAATACATACAAAATATACTAGCACAAGAAGCTGGAATTAAACCATTCCCATAATCAAGATAAATTATATTTAATCTTGTGCTATAATCATTCCTGATGGTTTGTCCAATTCCATCATTAGATTGTGAACTCAAACTTTATACTTATAAGAACCGGTAATTTAATCTTCCGTGTATAAGCTAAACTCTACACACTAAATCATCTACTATATAAACAAACGACACAGACTATTGTATGATCTATTTAAAACTTTATTAAAATTGAATAAACAATTATTTCATAATAAATACTATATCTAAACCAAACTCATGGTTAATAGTATATATCCCAACAATCTCCCACTTAGACTTTTAACCATAATTAATTATTAGAATATACTATATCCAAATGCATGGTTAATAGCATATGTCTCAACAATCTCCCACTTAGACTCATAACCATGCATCTACAACTTTCTCAGGCATTCTTTTACATGACTATTAAAAGTCTTCACCAAATAAGATTTTGTTAAAGAATCTTGCAAAGTTATATCTGATGCAATATTTTTCCAGTAATGCTTTGTCGTAACTATCTAGTTTGCTTTCGCCCACTACGACGAAGTACGACTAATATTACCTTCATTACCTCACGATATTGAAATATTAGTAACTTCTTACTGTAGTGTTCAATGTTCAAACATCACTCCCACTCGATAAAGGCATATCATGTCTATTAACGTTCTCCCACTATTTAATGCAATGGAACGTCAATTCTGACGTGTGGGTTTTGATGTTCTTGAACATCTAGTTATTTCTTTGCCCAGTTCCTGTAAAATAGTTTACTTCTAGGAACATATTTTATTAAACAGTCCTTATCTAGAAAAATGTAATTGTTTTAACAATTTCCTTATTTTCTTTAGGACAATAAAATAAAGCTTCATTCGTCTTCTTGGATATTCGATAAACATGCACCTATCCATTCTTAGTTCCAACTTACATATATGCTTTCCCTTTCAGCACATATGTGGGACAATCCTATATCTGAATATGCCACTGACCGAGCTTACATTCAGTACACAGTTCTATAGGTGTCCCACATGCTAACTTAGACGAAACTAAATTCAGAATGTAATTTGCAGTTTCTAGGAAATATCCAAAAACAAATAAGGCAAATTTGAATAACACGTCATTATCCTATCCATATCAAAAAGAGACTTATTTCTTCTTTCTACTACACCACTCTATTATGGAGTTTACAGTGTAGTCAATCGAGATGTAATCTCTTATTCTGATATGTAACAAGAGAACTTTTTAGAGATGTGCTCGCCACTACAATCAAATTATATTAACTTAATATATTTCTTTGACGCTTCTCCGTTTCAAGTCTTAAAAATCTTGAATTACTTAATTCATTAAGACTTATAGTGCATCAAATAAATATATTAATATTTTGAGTAATTATTTATGAACATCACAAATTACTCAAAATCTATCTCTTACGAGTATGTTCATTTAACCATACAAATAAAAAAGGATTCGTTCTAACTTATCACTAGTTTTATTTCCTTTTAAAATGAAACATCTTTTAGTCAAATTTCTTTCCAAATAGGATCCACAAGTTGGTAGTGCCTCTACTTTTAATGAACCTTAAGTTCCATCCTTGACCAACTTGAAATCCTATCGAGATTAATATGACTTAGACAAAAGTGCACAGATAAGTTTTACTCAATTTTGAAGAACATATTCTCTTATGAGGTATACTAATATTGTTCTGTTCAGGAGAGACATCAATATACAATAACAAGGTCATGCATTCATGTACCACTACAGATAAAATATTTATTAAGCTCAATAACTCAAGAGTTATTCGAAATAAAATAAATATCCATCTTTTAGTTTTCCCAGAAACCAAAATTAAATTCCTTCTAACAAAAGTACATATATTGCATCCTTAAAATTAATGCCTTATCACTAAAAAAATTTTAACAAGTAATATGATCAGTTGCATAAAATCATTTTGGAGTTGAGATAAAAACATTAAATAGATCATAATAAGTCAAAACACTGAATAGTAAAATTCCGAATGCATTCAATATTTATATACATACATGCATTTGGAATAATAAATTTCGATGGGAAAAGAATCATTCATGCAAAGTACATTATATAATGCAAGAATTATACAATCCAAAAATAAATGGAACCAACTCAGATGGAGAACATACTATTATTTTCAGTCAATTGTATATAACTTTTTAATACAAAAATTTCAAACACACTACACGTATATGTCATGCATCTTAAACAACAATTTCGATGGGAAAAGAACTATTCATGCAACATACATATGCAATGCCAGATTATTCACTCTAATAATTAAAACAGACCCAACTCAGATAGAGAGTATACTGTTAATTTATGTCAAGTGAACATCATGTTTAATAGTTTACCTAGTGGGCTTATAATAAATTTATCAAATATGGAGGAAGACCTAAAGTCAACGTGTAAATTTATTACTCACTTGAAATTAATATTGAAAGACCATAGAAATATAATTCTATCACCATTTAATTATGATTGTATTCTAGTTACAAAATTGATTTAACCCTTAAACTCAGATGGAGAGCTAACATATGTTATCAATAACTAGTAACTATATCCAGTGAGTTCATTATAAATTTATCCGATATGGAGGAAGACCTAATGTCAACGCGTAAATTTACTATCTCACTATAAATAGAAAATGAAGACCATAGGGGTTAATTCCTATCACCACTTTATCACAACCACAAACTTTTCTCTGAGTATTAAGTTCCACAATTTAAAAAAAATGCTCAATACCCCATGTAAACAGTCTTAAAATACTAAAATTAATATTTTACACTACATAGCAGTGATTATTGTTCATTGAACTGTTTCTGATAAATCTACCAAATTTCATATCAATCGGAGATCGTTACAGTCACAATCTCCAAAAGTTGCGACCAAATTTAGAAAATTATCATTTTAAGCATTTTTTAAGAATTTAAAATATGACATGTATTTTTTTTATCATATATCAATTCATGTCAAATCAACATGTGTTATCATGTTTCAGATTAGACATAAATAAAATGATAGAAAGAATGATTTTTCGTATGTAAATCACATTTTAATCCATCAAACCTCCAAAAAACTCATCTAAACGATCCCGAATCGTCAAAATACGATGTGATTCACTGCATAGCAGTAAGTTCTTCTTAAATGACCGTTTCCGATGATCCTACCGAATTTCAGGTCATTTGGAGATCCTGAAATTCATGATCGCCAAAACTAGACCAAATTCGAATAAATTATTTTTGGCGTAGTTATGATTAAATCCATGTGATTTGCATTCTTCATATATATCATATCAAGTTAAATCACATGTTTCAGATTTAACACAAATATAGCCTATATATAAGGAATAATTTTTCATATTTATAACAAATTCAATTTAATAAACTGCTTGATAACCTATCTATCTAAAAGACCTCAAAATACCAAAAAATAACATAATTCACTGCATAGCAGTGAGTGTTTCTCACTAGATCGTTTTTGATGAACCCACCAAGTTTCAGATCAATCGGAGTCCGTCAAATTCATGACCACCAGCATGTAACCAAACTCGGAGAATATTTATTTTAAGTAGTCTCATGAATCAAAATAAATATGATATTGATTTTCATTCTCCTTATAATTACACTATGAGCTCAAGACATATATTATGTTCTTCCTATTTTTAGGATATATAATATCTCCTTTTGCAATAAATTATCCTTTTATTAAACACATAAGAATCTGAGATATAATATTTTTTCCGGTTCTGTGAAAACCCCAATATCTCTTCTCATGGGTGGAGTAAGTTTCACTAGTACCCAAAGATAAAATTCTTTTTCTAATTAAGAACCTTCACCATTAATGTAGATTTCTTAAGGATAATTTTCACATGGTATATTAAACATATTTCAATGACTCAAATAAATAGACCATTTTATGGATCCTACTTATTAATCATAAAGCTCAATCCATGAATAAACATAATTTCACATGTACAAATTTACTAAGAATTTTTCATGAGTTCAAATAAACAAACCACTTCAGCGGTAACTAATTATTACTCATAAAATTCTCAATTTACAAGTGAATATATATTTAGCTCATAAAATTATTTTATAGTAGACCATAGCTTAAAAGTCATACCAACAATATAAAACCTATACAAAATAACGTCATATTTCACTTAATTAGAACCTCCAATCAGAGAACAAAATTCTTCATCGAAAATCCAAACTAGTAATCACGTAGGGCATGAAAACATAAACTTAAATTTGAGAATTTTTTTTATGCAAAAATATGCCAAACGTTCTAATCATTAGTCATCCAGGATATCAAATAGAGAATTTTACTTTCTTACAAAATAATTATATCATCGCACAATATCAATTATACCTTGTAAGACCTAGTCAGTAAAATCTTACACATTTATTATTGAATTTAATACAACAACACGTCTATTTGCTAATAGTCAATGTGTACACCTATTATATCACTAGTATTTAATCACGGGGACCATGGGGATTCACCCCCACCACCATTGAATTAAAAAGAAATTAAAATTATTAAGAAATAATTTCCAGAAAATAGAAAAACGTCCAAAACACAGTCCAAACGACCTCAAAACGTTGAAAAACACCATGGTTCACTGCTAAATCAATGATTTTTGCTCACCACGTCGTTTTCGATGGACCCACCAAATTTCAGCTCAATCAGAGTCCGTCAAGTTCGCTGACCTCCGAAAATACCGACTATTCGGTCAAAAATAGATTTTGCACTTTTCTAGGGTTTACCCCAAAAAATTCAGATAATCTCAATCTAATATCAATAAGAAAATAAATATCTCATGATTACAAGAATAATCCTTTTGCTTACTTAACTCACAAAACAGAATGAAGTTTTTCAGCAAATCACATATTTATGTAATTCAAAAAAAGCACATAAACACCATATTCTCGTTTCATGAAAAACTTAGTTATCTAATTAGATGTGAGTGGACTCTGATACCAATTTATGGATTATAATAAGCAGCGGAAGCAATCCCACTATCAAAATCACATGTAATCTAGACAACTAGCATAAACGAGATTTCACGGGTTACCTCTTGAAGCGTGAACATATCTCTTCTACCACGTGAGCCTTCTGTTTCATAACTTCTCAATGGAATCTCCATCACCCGCACAATCTTGATCCTCCAACGTTCCACCATCTTCTACTGTGTTACCCAAATAATAACCGAAAATAACAATTTTGTGTGGGCGAAATTTCTAGGAAAACTTGAGTGAAAATTTCAGCCACCATATCTTTTTTTTCTAGGTGGAAAACCTTATGTATTTATAGCACAAGTTTTAAGGGTTAAGACCATTTTCCAAAACTTGTTGAGTTTTCTTTTCCACCAGAAAAAGGATTCCTTTATTTCCTATTATTTAGGCACAGTAGGGACCACATAATTTAATTAACAAGGCTTCCAATAATGGAATTAATTTATAATTTTCGAAATTAATATCTACCATAATTAGTTACGAATTATTTCCCTAAAAATTCATAATTGCACTCCTTATTCAATTTCGAAATTTATCCATTAAATCTTATTTAACTCCCCATGTTAAGATTCAGATTCGAATCGATTAAATTAAATTACTGACGATTTAATTTATTGATTATTTCCTTTAGACTTTCGCTTAACTTTTTTCATGTGTCGGATGCAAAATCCACCGGCCGGGTTTACACATGAAAACTTATATGCTTTCATAAAGGTGTATCATCAATCTATAAACCGAGACATGGATTCCATCAACTAACAATTACTTCTCCAATGTACATTATTATTATTATTATTATCCAATTTACCAGGCATATTGACCCAAAAGAATCTCGCCTTTTAATAAATCAAAACAATAATACTATACAGAGCTAATAATAATTATATAAGATTAAGAGTATAAGTACATTTAATGGCTAGAGAGTTTATTTTATTAAGTTAGTATAAAATACTTATCTCTACCTGGTCCGTTCAATACATACAAAATATACTAGCACAAGAAGCTGGAATTAAACCATTCCCATAATCAAGATAAATTATATTTAATCTTGTGCTACAATCATTCCTGATGGTTTTGTCCAATTCCATCATTAGATTGTGAACTCAAACTTTATACTTATAAGAACCGGTAATTTAATCTTCCGTGTATAAGCTAAACTCTATACACTAAATCATCTACTATATAAATGACATAGACTATTATATGATCTATTTAAAATTTTATTAAAACTGAATAAACAATTATTTCATAATAAATACTATATCTAAATCAAACTCATGATTAATAGTATATATCCCAACAGTTAGACATCTTACTTCTTTACTTCAATTATTTTGCGGCGATGAAAAAATAATAATTGAGAGTGCTCATTCATATTTATGATAAAGAGTTTCATTTACTATGGAATTAATTAGGTTAGCTCCCCTCCGCAAAGCATTAAATTACTTTAAAAGAAAAAATTACTTTTAAAACATTTGATCAGTCGACTAAATATAATTATAGTCGCTAGCCAAATATACAGAAAATATACATTCTTTATATAAAATATATGTATACAAATTATATATATATTTTATTGGCTGTTATTTTAGAAGGCAAAAACGTCCCAAGAGAAAAAATAATACTAATATAAAGTCAGTGATAAGATGTACAGTAGCAATTTGTGGTGGAATGACATATAGCGACAATTAAAGTCGAAATATTTATGTTTATTTCTGAAATAATAGTAGGTTGCAGCTTTTCTAAATAGCTGAAAACTACAAAAGTGTTGTTTTTAGTACTTTACTGTATTTAATATGATATCCTTTGCATTTCTTCATAGAATAGTTGAGGAGATTCCAATAATTCTGTTTGCCAATGCAGGAAAATAGTCTTCAATTGAGGGAAAAAACTTCTGTTACTCTTCTCTGACCATGATCAAGCTATTGCTTCTGCTCTATGCTCACACAAGTTATATTTTGTTGTCCATGTCAAGATTTTAGCAGCAAAAAAGAAAAATAACCGGTAAGTTGTAATACCCTAAACTTTAGACAGAGTCCCACATCGATAAAATACAAGAGGAATACTGAATATATAAGTTAACAAGCCTTAACCCTTGTGACGCATTTTAAACCCGTGAAGGCCTAGGCCAGAGCGGACAATATTGGGCTGGGCTGTTACATAAGTCCTATAGCAAAATCTTGATAATAGAAAAAGTCTTCAAAAGATCAGAATCCATGTATTGAGTCAAATATACCTATTAACATAACTAGTATTAGTACCCGTGCGATTCGCGGACACAAATCATGTCGAATTGTGATTTGAATTATGTAGAAATAACTTTAAAATATAAAATATATAAATAATTATTAGATATTAATTAAGAAGCAAGACATGAAACCATATTCGCAAATATCATATTAGATAACCTGTTTTCTTTTTCTATATTTATATAATCCAATAGGTTAATTTTAGTACTTGAATTTCGTTTCGTTATCAATATTAAAAATTACTAACGATGTCATGTGGTGATTTGTTTCGTTTAAACATATTAAATTATATTATCTTAATAAAATTCTCAGTATTAGTTTATGTTTTTGTCTAAAGCTTAAATAAGTCTTATTCTTTCAAATTTTATACAATTCTTTTTGTTCTTCGCTTATAATTATTAAATTATTTATTATTAATATACTTTCATGTGAGTTTTTCGGCTTACTAATTGACTTAATATTTTGCTTATTATACTATTAAAAATTATGGATAAATATTATTTTTTATTCATGAAATTTAATATATTTTACGCTTTTATCCACTTACTCAAAACTATTTTACTATTTAAATCTACAAATAAAATATTTTGAAATATTAATTAATTATTAAATTGATATTATTTTAAATTAATTTAATATATTCTCACATTATATCTATTTTGTTTCTTTAAACAATCTCTTCCCTACTAAGAAATCTTTAATTAATATTTTACCTAATATCATATATGACTTTAAGTTGTAACTTGATTAGCATAAAATATAATATATAAGTTCTTGAATGTTATATTCCAAATCTATTAAGTTTTTATATTTAATTACATGCAATAAAAAAAATCTCTTTTAGTTTCAAGATACAAAATTTGACTTTTAATTTTAGTTAATAAAATTATTTATATTAGATATTTATTTTAGACTTTTAGAATTTTAATTCTTATCTAGTAAGACTTTAATTTTTGGTGGTTATATCCATACTCATAAATTTAAGAACTTTTTACTATTAAGCAAAATAGTCTTTCCTTTCCTTTCATATCTAATATTTAATTTTTAATTATTTTTTTACTTTTGCTATTATGTTGTCAAATATATGGTATTATCACAGTTTCATATGGCTTTTAATTAATTTTCCACTTTATTTAGTATTATTTACTACCCTTTAATATATAGATAAATTTAAAAAGAATTGAGTCTTAAAATAAAAAAATATTGCTTGAATTCTTAAGTTTTTTAAATTTATCAATATTATTTTTATGTATTTTATTTCACTTTATTTTATTTTCTAAACTAATTCTTAGCATAAATATTCCTACGCTATTTTAATTTATTTTTAATATTTTTAAGTTCTTATTTTGTCGGTTAGACATCAGTTGTGTGGTATTATCTACAATATCATCTTTCTTATTATAATAGATAAATAATAACTTTCTCATCTCAAATTAAATAAGTTTTATCACTTTTCTTTATGATGAAAGTTTAGATTAATTTCTCTTTATTTATTACTTATTTTTGCTATTCTATTATTCAGTACATAATATTATTATATTGTTATGTGGCTTTCATTAGCTTGTTTAAATAATTATCAATTTATACCACACTCATTTTATTATTAATCAAAAAAGTTAATTTCTTATTTGTTTGAACACATTATATCTAATGATAATATTTTTATTATTATTTTATTTCTCCATGTACTATTTCTAAAAATAATAAAATAATGAAATGAAGGAAACGGATCAAGTGGTTAGTTAATAATTATATTTGGAAAGCCATCAAAATTTATTTAGTATAAGAATGTGAGTCAATTTTAATTGATTTCTACCACAAATTGAATTTGATCAAATCTAAGTTGTTTTAATCCTTATTAAATTTGTCTAAAAATCTATTTAGATTTTATCTTAAAAATATTAAGTAGAAATATTTCTAATTAGATTATTTCTCCTGTACTATTTCTAAGTGAACACTTTCTGAATATGTTACTTGGCTTAATGTCATGCCTCACTATATTTTTTTAATATATATATATATATATATAATATATATATATATATATATAAGTTTTTTCTTATCTTATAAATAATTTTATATTTTCTTATCTTATAAATAACTTTATACTTTATGTAAAATCTTATTTTACTGCTTGAATTTTAAAATTTTTTGAAGTCAATAAACTTTAATTTCTTAAGTAAGTTTTATTTTATATTTTCACTTACTTCAAAGGATAAATAGTCATAGGTTATTACAATTTACATCTTTATTTTTTATTTTGGTTTTTTAATTAGTTTTTTACCTCCATATTTCTAGCTAATTTAGAAGAAAATCTATGAGCGGATCAATATATATATATATATATATATATATAAAGAGAGAGATTAGATTTGTCTAAAATATATTTAAATTATGTATAACATTCATTAAACTACTTCCTTTCTAATAATTAATGTTTACCTACAATTGCGAAGTGGCTCATATCAGCTTGCCACTTGATTTAACCACAATGCATACTACTCTCCTTTTAATATAATATAGATTAATTCGGAGGTCAAAATTTAACAAAGTCGGGGCTCCGCGAAAGATAACATACATTAGAATTACAACCAACAGAAAATGAGAAGAAGGCAGAGAGATCTCTAATGTGATTTGATACTTTCATATTGTGAAATTGTTTCACAAATATACAAAGAAAACAGAAAAGGAGAGCCACAGAATCACCGCTAGTCGCCATCATCGGCACAGCAACACCTCTTCTGTTACCCAATCATCGGTATTTTTCTAACAACACCACTTGCATCGGGGCAAAGCCACACACGATTGCAACAAAAGTCCTCTAAATGAGCATCTAGCACTACTACGGCAACATTAGGATTGGTTCTTTCTATGGTAGCTTTGGCTGGCAGGATATCAAGTCCGACCACTCATATCGAGTTGGATCTCCTGGTTTTTTGCAACTATTGCCCGCACATCCACAACTAATACAAGGAGGGTATTTCTTCATAGCAGCCATAGATTGATGAGAAAGAAATACAAAACCAAGGATTATTGTTTTTTCCATTTTCAAGTGTTGAGCAAACTCCCTACCGCTCTTACAATAAATACTTCCTCCTTAATACTTGGCTACCTAAACGTTAGGTGAAATTAATACTAGGTGATAATATCAAATCCAATTTCCCAAACATGAATTGGTCCACAAAAATCATCAATTTTGGTGTTTATCAAGAAAAGGAATGTATTAATTGGTAAATTTCTTAAGAAGTGTTGGCTAGCATTTCTATTATTTGGATAGGTGATGTTGACATGTTACTTCTTTAACTTCAATTATTATGCGGCAATGAAGAAAAATAATTGAGAGAGCCAGCATTCATATATTTAAGATAAAAAGTTTCATTACTAGGAATTAATTAGGCTAGCTCTCCTCTCCAAAGCATTAAAGATGAGAAATTGAGAGTGCAAGCACTAGTTGTGCCCTTTAAAAGAAAAAAGAACTTTTAACACATTTAGTAAGTTGACTATATAAAAGAGAAATTATCAGCTATGTCCATTTAGAAGTAGCTCATTAATTTAGTTTTATTTTATGTTTTAAATTAATTCGAAAATGTGAATGTATTTTTTTAGAGACCTTTTTCCTTTCCTTGTATTGTATTAAATAAAAGCTAAAGCACTTTCTTTTAAGAATGTATCTGGTTCCATCTTTTTAGCCTCTCATCTTCTCTAGAGAAGCAAAACTCGAACGGATAGAACAGATGGTCCAACTACATAACTTTTTACCCAAAAGGTGCCCCACATAGGTCTTCCCCGAAACCCCCCAGTAACTAAGGTCAACAACGTAGAAAAAGCACCCATTTCTATACCGGTTCCGCAACAATTGGTCAATTGATAAAATATTATTAATAGTAGTCAAACTGGCCAATTAGTTATTTATAGCAAAAAGATATTAAATTTTTACTTTCTTTTGAGTGGGTGCTATTAGAATAGATTGTGTATATCTTAAGGAGTTTGAATCTCAGTTTTGGGTTGATTTGGTGAAGTTTTGAGGTAATTTGAATTGAAAATAAAAAACTAAATATGAAAAAAGTAATACGTGTATCACACTATGTATCATATTTATATCGATTGTGTATCACATGTATATCCATGTATATCTGTGTGTGAGATACATGTTTGATACATGTGTCACAGAAGAATTTTTTCACATCGATTTAATTATGAATTTTGATACAAAACTAGTTCAAATCACCTCCAATCTTCCTCAAATTTTGCATGTTGACTTATCTATATATTTTCAATGAATTTCGACTATACCCATTAAAAAAATTCCTTGTTTGTTTCGATTTTTAAAATATTGGCTAGAAGTTGGTAAGTTGAAACTTATATGGAACATTTCTGTAAGTTTCCCTATAAAAAATAGTCAACCGACTAAAAAATATACGCATTTTTTATATACAGTTGCTAGACAAATACACAAAAAATATTTATTCTTTATACATACAATATATGCATATAAAAAAATAATATATTTGCCGACTATTATTTTGAGAGGCAAAAACGTCCCAAGGAAAAAAAAATGTCAGTGATAAGATGTAGCGGTATCAATGTGTGGTGGAATGAAATATCGCGACAATTAAAGGCCTTTCCAGCCAAATTAAGGAGCCAACTTTAGTTTAGACTTGCGGCAGCGCTTGGGAATGGAGGGGCTCAATCCCTTCTTATTCATTTGATCAGTTAAAAATAGAGAAATGTATATTTTTAGTTCTTCTCAAAAATTATATATATGTGTGTATAATATATAATTTTTTTTATATTCGACTAGGAAATGCAATTAGTTTCGACGAACCAATTAATTTTATATTTTGTCCTCAGGGAAAAAAAAGTTGTGATGACCACTCTCATTGGTTAAGCGTAATTGTGTTGCCATAATCAAGTGAAGGGTTCTTTAAAGGAGGAGAAGAAGACACATGTCATAAGAAAGGGACGTAAAAATTGCACGGGACGTTTGATGTCGTCCAAATCCATTGCTCAAAAGCAATAAGTACAGTCGAATGCAATATAATTTACCAATCTAGGAGTCGGGGTCGAATCCACAGAGAACAATGTGCAGGCGATTAGGAATGCAGGAGAATTATCGCTTATGGTGTAAACCCAAATGGGTTAGAAATGTTTTTGGGAATTATTTATATTAAACTATGGAAATGTAAACTAACCTATAAAGCAAGTAAAATGATCGATGGCTAAAAGCATGGTTGCATCGAAATTACACTCAAGTAACGATCCAATGTATTTCATATCCCTTCCGATAATGGTCACAAAGGTACGCCTAATTGCTTGTATCAATCATGAACTCTCTAGTTATCATAACTCTCTCTCTCTCTCTCTCTCTCTCTCTCTCTCTCTCTCTCTCTCTCTCTCTCTCTCTCTCTCTCTCTCTCGTAATTATAATAATTTACTACACGTGCTCTCTCGAGCTACGCTAGCTAGATTCGCATAACAGTTCACTTAGATTGCACGCGAAATATCGCTATCTCTAATCCAACCTCTAAACCCTCGGTTATGACTCTCGCCTATACTCCGGGAGTGATGTTGTTCAAACAATTACCTAAATATGCACTCTCTCTCGAGAGTAGATATACACTAAATAGGCACAGCTAATTGAAGAACCTTTCAATTAACTAATAATAAACACGTAGTTAAATAAATGGAGATTCAACAAGCAAACCTATGTTAACAATACAAGAATTTCAATTAATACGTAAGCACGACAATATATTTAATCCACATTTTAAATAAGAATATTTTCATAAACAAGATTCAAGTATTGGGTAAAATACTACACACTTAAATATATAATAAAAAGCAAGAAAATGAATAAAGTAACATAAATGAGTTAGAAATCCATAACCACAAGCTTTAAATCTTCAAGACCAAAGTGTGTGCAAAACCTAGCTTCCAACCTTCTTCTCTCAAGCCCTAAGCACTGACTATACGCCTAAGATCTTCCAAAGACCCGAACAAAATAAGCTGAATTGGGTATTAAAGGATCTGGGGTCAAAACATGTGAAATCCCATAACTGCCCGAAATAACACTATGCGTTCGCAATAATGTGAGTGCGATCGCTGAGAAATGATTTCTCAATCTTTGCGATCTCATAAGACCTTATGCGCTCGCATAGGTCTGTTGACCAACTGCTGACAAGGCCTTCTTTTGTTCTTTGCGTTCGGAACAGTCATTATGCGTTCGCATTGAGTTGTCTTCTTGTCTTGTGCGATCGCATATGGTAAAAACTGGACAGATTTTGTTTTGTCAATTTTAGCTTCTTTTTGGCTTATTTTCACTTAGTTTCTTCACCATTTCTTCTAAATCACATACTACTTGTAAAATAGAAGTAACTGACATTAAACACATAACGTTTTCATCACTAAACATAAAAAAGTATATGTTTAATGACAAGATAAGAGGGTAAAATACCAACTTATCAGCACCCTATTTGGTCGCCCCCATTTAACCTATACCCATTTTTAAAAAAAAAATTTAATTTGTACTCATTTTTTAAACAACTTCAGCCCACTTTTCCTACTCTTTCTCCTCCAAACAAATTTCTCTTTCCAGTACGAAACGAATCTCTCTTTCCCTCTGCTTCTTTAATTTCAACTATTTTCCCCACTTATTCTCATCCTCTTTTGATGGTAAAAGTGATTTTACCCTCATCTCCTCGTACGAATAGTGTTTTCTTTCCCATAGATTCTTATCTAAAAGAAGTTCTTCTGATTTGGGATAATTGATTTGTATTTGCCTCTTTTGGGAATCAGTTAAATTTACTAGACAACATGTTCTTAGGCTGATGCTTTCTGAATTGTTTCCAAGGAATACTTCTATCATATGTTCTGCCCTTTCTTCCTCTTTTCTCATTTGCTTCTTCTCCCCCTCCAATGTCAAACTACTATTTTGCTTCTCTGGATCTGACGATTATGCCATTTCAATAATTCGACGCAGCTGAAGTTCTTAGCGAAGTTCGCCAGTTACAAACAAAAACTTCAGCTCTAGAGCTGAAGTTTGCCAGTTACAAAGAAAAACTTCAACTCTAGAGCTGAAGTTCGACAATTAAAAAATAAAAATATCAGCTCCAATGTTCGCCAGTTACAAAATAAAAACTTTATCAGTTACAAAAACAAAAACTTTCAGCTCTAGAGCTGAAGCGAGTAACAAAAACAAAAACTTTAGCAGTTAAAAAAACAAAAATTTCAGCAATTACAAAAAAAAAACTTCAGCATATACAGAACAAAATTTCAGCTGCTATGCTTAAGTTCAGCAATTATAAACAAAACTTCAGCACACTTGGTTCAACACACTTGCTACTTTAGTCCCGTCTACTAGAATGCTGAAGTTTTGCGTGATTGCCTTTGCTACTTCAGTCCCGTATGCTGAAGTAACGCGAAAAACTGGGTATGCTTATAATTTTTTTTGCAAAGCGGGCACAAGTTAAAACGTGACCCAAAAAACGAGTATAGATGCAAATGCCCCAAAGGGATTGGGTATATTTTATTCCATGGGCCGGCCCATATTTAAAACATAAACTCACTAATTCAATAGAGAAATCTCTGAAGAGCAAAATTACGTCAACCTGGTAGTCTTTGATAAATACCTTAACATATAGGTAGAGTAAATACAACATAAATGCTACCAATCCAGCAGAAAACGCTAAAGAGCGATAATTTAATGCGTGTCAGAGAATTATTTTTTAAATACCGCCAATTTTGAGATATTCGTCTAAGATCAGCTCCTTAGGAGGGCATTCCTGTTAAATACCCGAGTGTTTAGGGCCGAGTATGTTCGGTGGGTTTAGTTTCTGGCATTTTGTTAATGATTCAGGTTGATTCCTTCGCCGTTTGTTCTCCTCTTCCTATTCTTTTTCTTTTTATTTAAAAGAAAATGACTCTAAAAAGATAAAAATATAAAATAAATGTAATATGCGAAGTGTTATGAAATAATATAAAAGACAAGAACAATATAGAGAGAATAGGGAGAGAGATGAGTATTCTTATTGATACTTGGGATGATTTACAATGGGGTAAGACCCCTCTATTTATAAGAAGATAAATGACTTAGCTTCAAACTAAAACTCTTAGACATTCACTCTAAATAGAGTTCTATTTATAACACTTCCCCTTGAATGTCTATTCAACAATGTGCCTCGTTAAAACCTTAAAACCAAAACCCAATGGAAAAAATTAAAGAGAAGGAAAAAGAGTACACATGTTTGAATATGCGCCTATTGGTTGCCTCGTTAAAAACCTCGCAAGGAAAACCCAGTTGGGACAAAACCTTGTAAGGGAAAAAGAGTGCAACGCGCATTAACTCCCCCTGATAAGAACATCAATTTATATCCTTGAGCATTTGCATTCCAATCTTGTGCACCATCTTCAAAACAATCTTTGGTTGATGTTTGATAAATAAATCAACCATATTGACTTGAATAAATATTCCGCACCTTGAAATCATCGTTCTTGATAGATATGAACATCTTCATATAATGTCGTGGAATGACTCTTCAATATCTTCATAGATGTATTCTCAATGCCATCATGCTTATAGTTATAGCAAGATACATATGTACACAAATTGTACTTAGGATGTGGTAATTCAGGACCAAGAATTATGTATGCTTTAAGCAACTTAAATCTTTCAAGTTAAGTCATATAAATCACATAATAGACTTTAGATGCATATCAAGTTTTCATGTCATGCTAAACAAATAAGATATCGAAAACTGATTATACATACCTTTGACTTTATACTTTCAAGTATTTGAACTATATGTCCAAATCTACATGTCTTTTATATGGAATCAAGTATTTGTCTATACGCTTTAAGCGTATCAAAGACTTTGTCCTTCTGGGACTTAATATGAGCATTTGTAGTGAGAATATAGTTACTTTCTTTGGGTCAGCAAATGCGTATAGCATGCTTTGCAATATGTTGCAATTGAATTATCCATTTTATGAACTTCAGGTTCATATCATGATATTCGGGGATTTACATATACAAATGATAATTCATCCCATGTAACCTTTTCTCAAGTGTTTATCATGTCTCCCCCTCATGTTAGAAAAGCTAACTTGTTTCCTCAACTTTGGGAAATCATCTTTGTGCATTATCATGTCAATATACACAGCACATTAATAATAAGATGAAATTATTTGGTTCCTGACCCTGAACCACTTGTGAGGGGAGAATATACTCTCGTATACAACGTATATCAAACTGATATATATAACTTTGTTCTCATAAGAAACATTTTAGTTATTAAGTGTAGGCACTCAATAATTATCTTGCTAAACCAACTATGATATAAACCAACTTATCAAGATGAACTATCTTGAATAGAAAATCTGGAAATTATGCTCGAAGTTAGATTACTGAGCAATTTACCTCGCAAGCACCGGACATGCTGCGGGTTAATAACAATCGCACATGTAACCATATCATAGATGCATCATATGTGGTATACATGGCAGGTGAATGAGCCCATATTCACCTTTGGTATTTCCAGAATTTATGGGCTTCAACCCGAACTCTTTAGTTGGTCAGTTCATTAATGAGAACAAGTAATACAAGAGAACTCGTAAAGAACTTTCTAGTTCTTTAATATTCACCCATGTGAATTTGCACATCATACTTAAAATGAGATGGCTAACCCGAATGCCAACTGAATAAATTATTAATATTGATAAGTTCATGTTTACACTATGACATGTGCAATTCTCAATAAACTTCAGGTTTATTATGGTATGGGTTTTTATACCAATAAATATCTACTATATTGTGGCATTCTTTTGTTTGTGTAGTACAAACTGGAGAATAAAGCGGGTAGTTTTCACATACAGATTATCCCGCTACAAGTTGTAGTAATAGAAGATATCAAATCTTTCCTTTATTTATACTCTCAATATAATCAGCGCTTTCGCGTGTACTTTGGAAACTGAATAAGTTTCTTTGAGACTTACTACAGCACAATACTCAATTGTATTTCTCCAACATAGTAATAATTGGCTCTTCTAGAGCTCTCAATTAATTTTGTACTACCACAAATTCATCAACATCGATGTGGTGAATATCTTTCTTAAAGAGAAAGTTATACCATTATGGTCATGTCAAACTTATATGCAAGATAGGTTTCTTGCATTATCGTTGTCCTTTAATAGTCATATTTCCAAAATACTTTGGCGTACAATAGGTACGTGACCAACGATCATTCATGCCATATATCATCTCAAACCTCCTTCTAGGGGTGAGTGTGGTATCATCTCAAACCTCCTTCTAGGGGTGACTGTGGTATATTCTATACCAATTTCATGTTCATATTCTTCCAGTAATGAATATGTATTCGTGAATCAGATGTTGTCACATTCACTGCGGGGATATGTGATTTTGTTATCCTTTTCAAATCTGTAAATGCGTCTGGCCTTTGATTTGTTATTATTTGCAAATGGATATTCTTTTGCACCTCATTTTCACAAATGGAGGTATGTGGATCAAGATGAGATAATGATGCATTTTTCCACAAAATTTCCCGTTTGGTTTCACCAACTTCTCCCCCTAATTTTGGGAAAAGTGTCTCATCAAATTGACAGTCTGCAAATCGTGCAGTGTACAAATCCCCTGTCAATGTATCGAGGTAGCGAATAATGGAGGACGATTCAAACTCAACATATATTCCTAACCTTCTTTGCGGACCCATTTTGGTGCAATATGGCGGTGCTACAGGCACATATACTGCACATCCACAAATTCTTAAGTGGGATATATTAGGTTCATGACCCAAAACTAATTGCAACGGGGAATATTTGTAACAATTCGTCAGTCAGAGACGAACTAGCATTGCTGCATGCAAAATGGCGTGACCCCAAACCGAAGTGGGCAGCCTCGTTTTCATGAGTAAATGAGGTATTCAAGATTATACTCATGTATTGTCTCGATCTGATATCCATTTTGAATGATATCTCTTAAACTCAACAAGTTCCTTTTAGACTTGGAGGAGAACATTTTGACTGATATCATTAAAACTCAACAAGTTCCTGTAGGCAGAGTTATAGTTGCTCTTCAGGAGCCTTCAATCAATTTAATTCCCATGGTTTGACATACAAAAGAAAATACACGAACATGAGAATAAACAAATTCAATTCGTTTGTTTCACTGTAATCGATTGTTAAACATACATAATCGATTATGTCTTAATATAATCGATTGTTAAACATACACAATCGATTGTGTCTTAATACAATCGATTGTTAAACATACATAATCGATTATTTGCTATTTTGAAAAACTTCAGATCACACTGTCTTAATATAATCGATTGTTAAACATACACAATCGATTGTGTCTTAATACAATCGATTGTTAAACAAACATAATCGATTATTTGCTATTTTGAAAAACTTCAGATCACACTTTCTTAATATAATCGATTGTTAAACATACACAATTGATTGTGTCTTAATACAATCGATTGTTAAACATACATAATCGATTGTTGAACATTCACAATCGATTGTTAAACATACACAATCGATTATTTGCTATTTTGAAAAACTTCAGATCACTGTCTTAAGACAATCGATTGTTAAACATACACAATCGATTATTTGCTATTTTGAAAAACTTCAGATCACACTGTCTTAAGACAATCGATTGTTAAACATACACAATCGATTGTTGAACATTCACAATCGATTCTTAAACATACACAATCGATTGTTTTGCAGTTTTAATACGAAATATTAGATAATCGACTAACTGTTAGGTTAGTCGATTACCTCTACTGGAAAATAAAAATATTATTGAAATCTGAGCATATTGAAACATTCTAAAGAACTAATACTAACGTTATGTCATAAACTAACTAATACGAGCTGATACTAATGTCTATTAGTTTATTCACTAACTAATACAAATAAAATCAAACAATTCCATCTTCTTTCATCACAGATCCATCACCGATTAGGTGGTCTATTTTCCCATCGGGTTGCTCAAAGAAATCTGCCACATCCAAGTGGGTGATGTCAAAATTGTCGTCAGAGACAAAATTTGTTTCAGGGCCTTTACTCTTTCGAGATGCTTGATAAAGGTCAACCAAATGTCTTGGTATACGGCAAGCTTTTGACCAGTGCCCTTTTCCACCGCAACGATAACATATAGTTTCTGAACTATTTGCCTTAGGATCCTCATAATCCCGTTTCTGCTTTCGGCGGTTATCTCTCCTCGGGGGGTGACGGACATCATGGAGATTTCTTCCTTGTCTACGTCCACGGCTATGGCCCCGATTACGACCACGACCATGATTAGATCCATGGCCCTTTTCATGATTGGCATAATGAGAATACACCTTATCTGCTTCAGGCAATGGTGTAGACCCAGTGGGTCGATTTTCGTGATTTCTCATGAGCAGGTCATTGTTTCGCTCAGCCACAAGTAGGAGAGAAATCAGTTCAGAGTACTTTTTGAAGCCTTTCTCTCTGTACTGTTGTTGCAGTACCATATTGGAGGCATGAAACGTTGTAAACGTTTTCTCAAGCATATCATAATCAGAGATATTATCTCCGCAGAGCTTCAACTTAGAAGTAATTCTTAACATCGCAGAATTATATTCAGAAACAGACTTAAAGTCTTGGAGCATCAGATGAGCCCAATCATATCGTGCCTGTGGCAGAGTGACCAACTTCAAGTTGTCATATCTCTCCTTTAAGCCATTCCACAAGATGAGTGGATCTTTAACTGTGAGATATTCAATCTTCAAACCTTCATCAAGGTGATGGCGCAAGAAAATCAAGGCCTTAGCACAGTCTTGGGTGGATGCTTTATCTCTATCTTTAATGGCGTCTCCAAGACCCATAGCATCTAAGTGGATTTCAGCATCCAACACCCATGTCATATAGTTCTTGCCCGAAATTTCAAGGGCAACGAACTTTCTTTTCGTAATGTCAGACATAATCGAAAATCAAATTAGGAAGAGAGAAATAGCTTAGTTTTTCTCGAGAATCGATTCTTGTGACGGTAGAGTCTCGTGCTGATAACGTGTTATGAAATAATATAAAAGACAAGAACAATATAGAGAGAATAGGGAGAGAGAGGAGTATTCTTATTGATACTTGGGATGATTTACAATGGGGTAAGACCCCTCTATTTATAAGAAGATAAATGACTTAGCTTCAAACTAAAACTCTTAGACATTCACTCTAAATAAAGTTCTATTTATAACACGAAGAACAATAATAGAAAAATATCAACACACCTATTAATAAGAAATATCGAATCACCTATTATGGAATTACAATCAGAAGTGTGTAGAATCAAGAAAATATCAAAGCACCCATTTGTATATAGACTTATTAAGAAAGATTTACATTATCTTAGATTTACTAAATCATATATAAAAATATCATCACAAATAAAGATGTTAGGTGAATTAAAGGGATTCAATATTTTGTCATTTCCTTCTGAAAATGAAAAAAACTCCTTGTGTAAAATATTTTCCCTTAAATGAATTCTACTCGACGCGAGTCTAAATTAATCTTCCACAAAATACAACTAGGAAGAGCACAATCACCTTCATATTTGCAATTTCTGCAATATTATCCGGAATGTCTTCTAGTTAAGAGGAAAAAGATTAAGGGATACTCGCGTTATTATGAAGAATGTGGACAGGTTATTTATCAATGGCACCACAAAATCCTACGTATAGAAAGAATCAAAATGTATTGAGCAAACAAACTATGAAATCTTTCAAATTCCTCTGTTCTTTCTTTCTTCTACATTCCTGTTTATATCCAAGTTAAAATTATGACTTGATACTTGCTAACATAAAAACGATTATATTTCTTTTTCTCAGTGCATTTTCCTATTGTAATAATTCTTGTCATTTTTACTTCTTAATATAAACCAGAAAAATAAAAGTTCTCTTCAATATTATGTTTGTAAATAGCAATCAATAGAGTTTTAATAAAAATTAATTATACAACTAAAGATGGTTGTAAATTACCCAACCATCGGTATTTCTCTAACACGACCTTTTGCATCGGGGCAAAGCCACACTCGATTACAACAAGTGTTTGCGATATGAAGACAACGAAAATCTAGCGGGACGGCAGTAACATTAGGGTTGGTGCTTTCTACTGTGGCCTTGGCTTTCATGATCTCAACTCCTAGTAAATTCGGCCACTCATATGGAATGGTTTCTCCTGGTTTTTTGCATCTATCACCAGTACAGTCACAATGAAAACAAGGAGGATATTTCACAGCGGCTACAGATTGAGAAAGAAATAGAAAGCCTAAAGAAAACAGTATTATAGTTTTCTTCATTTTTTGGATGTTTATGATGTTCTTCAACTGGAGAAGGAACTTCAAATTTATAGGGACATTAGAATAGATTTTCAATATCTTGTACTATATATATTCACATCTTCTATTGATTTATTCCTTTGTTCAATCTATTTTCAGATTTTGTAATATATATGTTAACACCTCTCTCTTATCTCCATTTCAGATATCAAGAATTGGGTCATTCTATCACAACTTTGCATTTGGCCAATAAAAATGATGGTGATACCACTTTTTAATATTCACATGGTTCCTATTGCGATACTGCTTTAATAATGTAGGGATTTTTACATATCTATATTACTTTTGAAATTTATTTACTTTCAATATTGAAATTTTAATTTAATTACACGCTGATATACAATTTTTCAATTATATACAAAATAATATCTTAGAATTTAATATGCCTTATTTTCTCTCCCTCTTCTTCCTCAAATAGTGAAAGCAAATAAAAAAATGAAGTCGTTTTTCATCAATTCGATATTTGTTGGGTTTTGTTGGTTTTTGTCTTTATTTTTTTAATAGGAGATATGAACATTAACTATTTTTTTATTTATCAAAACCCACCATTATGGTGGGGGGTTGGGCAAACATAATATTATCACGCCAATTCCTCTTTAAGAAAATTAAAATGTCCCGACCCAAAATCCACTAAGGGTCATGATGGCGTCGGACACCGCTGTCAGACAAGACAAAAAAAATACTTAATTAAATTCTCATTTTAAATATTTCCAAATTTATCTCTTTTATACGTTTAAACAATACATAGTAAATTCCTCTGAATAAATAATGAAATATTTAACAACTTTTAAAATTTCTGAATAAACCCAAAAACATTCCAGAACACGGTGTCACAAGTGCGTGAGTAATTTTTGAGAAATAATGTAATATAACAACCATCCGAAATACAATGTTAGACAAAAAATATAGTAATCTGAAAAAGACTTGCTTGCTGCGGGTCGTCTCGGGAAATGTAGCTCACATAAGTCTCCGTATCAACCATGCTGCTATCCCCACTAAGCCACTAGATATGCATGTGCATGTGCAAGAAAAATGCATAGAATTGTAGTATGAGTACGAAAAACGATGTGTACCTAGTGAGTATCCCGTCTAATCTCGAAGAAGTAGAGACGAGAGATCGACTTCGACACTTACTTGTAACGACCCGACCGGTTGTTTTGAGCCCTAGCGTGTTCAGTAGTCTCAGGCCATGAACAACTTCATTTCAGGTGATGACTTGTAAGCGTGGTCGGAATTGAAGTTCGGAAAGTTCAGAGCTGATTTGGGAAGAGAATTGTCATTTCGGAAGCTTAAAGTTGAAAGAATGAACTAGGATTAGATTTTTGAGTAAACGACCTTGGAATAGGGATCTGAAGGTTTCAGCAGGTTCATATGATGATTCAGACTTGGGCATATGTCTGGTTGGGATTTTGGATAACCCGGGAGCGTTTTGGCGCATATTGTAGAAGTTAGCATTTTGGAAAGAATTTCTTAAGTTTGGCTTGAAGTGCATTTTAGCGTTATCGATGTCCGTTTGGGATTCCGAGACTAGGAGTAGCTCTGTATGGTGATTCTGGAGTTGGGAGCGCGATCGGAAGTGAATTCGAAGATCTGTAGGTCATTTTGAAGCTACTTGGCGAAAGATAGAAATTTGAAGGTTTTTGAGATGTTTGACCGGAAGTTGACTTTTTGATATCGGAGTCACAATTCGATTCTGGAAGTTGGAGTAGGTTCATAATGTCAATTATGACTTGTATGCAAAATTTGAAGTCAATCGGACCTGATTTATTAGGTTTAAACATCAGAAGTAGAAGTCGGAAAGTTCAAAGTTCATAAAGCTTGAATCGGGGTGTAATTGATGATTTTGGCATTGTTTAATGTGATTTGACGCATCGAGTAAGTCCATAATGTGTTTGGGGATTGATTGGTAGGCTTGTGTAGGTCCCGAGGGTCTCCGGTAGATTTCGAGTGATTAACGGATCGAAACTTGGATTTTAAGAAAAACTGAAGCAGCTGGTATCTGGTATTCCACTTTTGCGGAAATGGGACCGCAGAAGCAAGGAAAAAGCAACAGAAGCGGACAAGGACAGCCAGGACCACAGAAGCGACCCTTGATCCACTGATGTGAAACCGCAGAAGCGGTAGGCTGACCACAGAAGTGGAAGGCCTGGAGTGGATGGGAGCCGCAGAAGCGGGCAGGGTTTCCCCGAAGCGAAAAATGCTGGGCAGTAGGCTTGTTATTAAAATTGTGATTCTGCATTCATGTATTTCATTTTTCATGGCTTTGGAAATTTTTGGGAGGATTCAAGAGAGGATCTTCATCAACAATATTAAGTTAAGTTATTTCTACCTATTATGAGTTAAATACATTAATTGTGTATGAAAATGGGTAGAAAATTAAGGATTAGAGGAAGACCTAGAAATATTGTATTCTTGGGATTTGGCCACTGTTTTGAGTATGGAATTAAGAGAAAATCGTATATTTGAGTTGGCGAGTTCACGTATAAACTTTATATTTGAGAAATTTCGGATTCCGGGCACGTGGGCCTGAGGACATTTTTGTCAAACTTTTGTTTGGGGTTAAGAATTATTATAAATTGAGTTGTAAAGTATAATTGAGCATATATTAATGGATTTGTATAATTGTTGGCTAGGTTTTGGAGCATTGTGCGTTGATGCAATTATTCGAAAGAATGTAAAAATGCCGGTTATGAGTCTTCGGAGCGAGGTGAGTGTTCTTTATAATCTTGTGAGGGGGAATTACCCCATATGTGAGTTAAATTGATTATGTGCTCCTAATTGTGGGGGCTACGTACGCACGAGGTGACGAGAGTCCGTGCGTAGCTACTATTATGCTATTGTCCGAGTAGTCTAGGACCCAAAGGCATGTTATACTTGGATAAATTGTGAACCAATTGATGAGTTGAATTTCTTAAATCACAGTACATTAATAAATGGATTTCTAAAAGACTTAAGCTTTGTTTTCTTAAATTATTAAAGAGAATTGACCATTATTGGATATTTTCTCCATGTTGACTTCTTGGCTGACTGTCTGTCTGCGTGTGATTATTTTGGAATGGGCCGAATGCCTCGGCAGATTAATAGATGCATCTATAGGTGCGCCGTTGACCCTTTGTAATTGCACATTTATTTCTGTTGGATCGGGTCATCGCCTTAGTGTGATTTGCGCATGCCTGTAGTGCTTCTTGGAAACTTACTTAAGCTGTTACATGCCTCACTCTGGCTCGAAATCATATTGTTAATAATAAAAAGGAACTTCAAAAACTTTCCTATGAAAGAATTATGTGATTAATTCTTTCCTTTATCTGGATTAAAAATCATGTTTATAATGTAATACATATGTTAAGGATAGATAATCATTGGACTATTAAAGAGTTTCAAAGTTGACCATCTCGTCTCTACCCCTTCGGGATTAGGCGGGATACTCATTTGGTACACGTTATTTTTGTACTCATACTACACTTGCTGTGCATTTTGTTGAACAAGTTTATTGTGCGGCTCGTGGCTTAGCGGCATAGCGGTATGACGGGCGCAAAGACTAGGTGAGCTGTATTTCGTCGAGGCGATTCCGCAGCTAGTATAGTCTCTTTCAGAATTTTATTTACTTCCTGCCAAATTGTATTCCAGGCAGTTGTTGTACCTATTTGGTTTCTTGTAAAAAATTGCTCATGTACTTGTGACTCCGGGTTCTGGAGATGTATTTGGATTTATTCAGAACTTTTGAAAGTTGATTTAATATTCCCTTTTTTATTTTGGAGGAACATACTGAGTATTGATTTAATCATAATAAAGAAGTGTTTTCCAAATTATTAATATAAGAATTTAATTAAGTATTTTAGTTGGCTGGCCTGAAAGCGGTGTCTGGCGCGACCACGACTCTTATTGGATTTTGGGTCCTGAGGACATGGTATCAGAGCAATAGGTTCCATCAGTCTCACGAGTCATGAGCAAGTCTAGAAGAGTCTCGTGGATCGGTATATAGACGTCTGTACTTATCGTTGGGAGGCTACATGGCTGTTAGGAGTACTTCCCTTATTGATTCCTTTATTGTGCGATTCAATTCCTTTGAGGCTTATATCTTTGATTCATTCCTACTCAATCTTACATGAGTGCTGGTTATAAATCGAGAATATGAAGAATTAATATGGAACTACAAATGTGGTGTGGGATGAGTTTTCATGGTATAGTTGATTGGAACAGCATAATCGCTTTATAGGAGGATATTCTATTATTCAGCTCAGTAACAGGAGTTCTAAGAGCCTTGAGGCTAGGCACAAGTTGCCATGATGCTTATGAGCGATTATTCTGTAGTGTCGTTGTGATGGTTGGATGTTTGCCCATGTGACGGATCAGTAAATGAAGTGAAGGTAGGTTTACTCAACGTGTAATCAAGGGATCCAGTATTTTATTCCCGACAGGGAAAAAGGCAGCCGGACTATGGTCAGATATGGGTTGGTGGAAGTAATGAGGCTCGGTATTTGCAAGCGTGGTTGAGCTTTCTTTTATGATGGGGTATCGTGACCCTAATGGAATGTACTAAGTTTTTTGGTGTTATAATCTGCTACAATTCTCTTTTATGGCAAGATGTTGTGAAATAGTATTGGAGATCCAACTGTTAGATATCGCATGGTGTGGTGGTTTAAGATCGAATCAGAATTTTTAATGTTGATGGCTCAAGAAAGATGACATTTGGAAAGGTTTAAAGTTAGAAGCAATGGTAGATTTAAGTGCCAAGAAGATATATTTTTATTTAACGCAACAATCGATCAACAAAGTATGAGGAAGAACATGTGGAAAGTAACAGGTGGCGTTTAAAAGTTCTAGAAGGCCAAGTATGAGGAGCAAGGTTGAGTGGTCGATTAAAGAGATGAGTTCTGCCAAAGTGGAAAAGTGGCGGGTGTAGCATATGGGCTTGGTAGTAGGAGGACTACGCACCTTAAGAGAGTTTGGATCGAATTGGGGGATTTTAATGATTGGTGATTGAAGTATGAGGGTACGATTTGAAGTATGGGCTTTTATGCGGCAGAAGATGGATATGGCGGACGCTGCTTGAAATGGAGGAGGGTGTAGCATAACACTGAGTTGGAAGCATGTTGCCGCACATTTAATTGATGTCCGCAAAGAGCAAATGGACTTGTGCAGCTGGAAGATGAGCTTAGACTCAGGATGAGCTATGGGTTTCATAGTGAATGTACCCCATGAAACGGTGTGGGAAGATGTCGGAAGGTGATTCCCCTAGGTGGGTTATTCCCCGTGAGCAGGTTAGCGGTCGCGTTGTTGGCGGAAGCTTCTATAGGGAATTATACTAATTGATCAACAAAGAGATCAGTCATGCGAATGTGGATGATGACTCAAAATATGAAAAATGGGGATTTACAGGAAGATTCTGGGAAATTTTGATAAGTTATGGTGCAAGGTTATGTCAATAAGAGGTAAAAAGGTCGGGCGAACTCAAGAATTGTAAAATGATGGCTTCAAGTTAAGCGGGAGAGTCCCACCGCCTAAGATT
This sequence comes from Nicotiana benthamiana, assembly GCA_034376525.1. Taxonomy (NCBI): domain Eukaryota; kingdom Viridiplantae; phylum Streptophyta; class Magnoliopsida; order Solanales; family Solanaceae; genus Nicotiana; species Nicotiana benthamiana. The sequence continues at coordinate 127,979,461 of CM067332.1, read as the reverse complement.
TGGCTAGATGATTAACTACTTGCATGATTTCTGGTTATTAGCATTGTTGAACCAAAAAATATAATTTGTTCAACGCTAGAATTTTAAGAAAAGAAATCGGGTTACTGATAATCAAGAGACCAAGAATAATAGGCTTTTCGAGAATAAGAATAAGCGATAAATAAATTTGTATTGCAATATAAGGTAGATGAACTTTATTTTATATCCTTACAAATGATGAGACCTCATCCTTTTATAGTTAATAAGGAGTAATGACTTGATCTAAATAATAATGGACATTTAATGAGGCGTTACACAATCATTGCTATTAAATACCAATTTACTAACGTATCATGTATTCAATAATGAATTTAGACTACTTTTTTGTCTTCAGATTCCTGTCTTAAGTGCCTTTTGATCCGTTGGCATTAAATGAATCGAATTGGTACGAGACTCGTATATGAGGCTCCTTCTCGTGCATGTTTAATTTTCTCTTCCCGTATCTGTCATCTCTCGCACCTTTTACTCGTTTATCACACTTTGACTTTTTTACCAGTCCATGTGTCATGCCACATCATCTTTAATTTAAATTCAGTTTTTTCCCAATACAGATAGTCCCCCACTTTCTATTTATTTATCAATTAAATAATTAAAAAGTGGATCTTCATAAAAAAGGGAATTTTTGTCACAATTAATGCATATGACAGTGTTGACGTCTCAATTGTCTTTCTCATTTAATGTTCACACACGTGTCATTTTCTGATTGGATCGCAATTTTGCGCCACTTTTCTAGGCTTATTCAATTCCTCTTTTCACGAAGTGATAGTTATCTTTAATATAAGCTTTCCATCATTATACTTCTTAATTTGACGGTTGCTTCCATATAACCTTTTAATTCTCTCTTCCTTTGTCATCTTCTTCATAAATTTTCACCAAGAATTTCCTTACTTTATTTTACTTCTCCTTAATTCAAACTCGTCCAACAATAACATCTCCAAACCCTAACCCTAGAAAAGTTCCAGTTCTTGATTAATTACCTAATGCCCCTGCTCCAATTAGGCATAGAAGAGGCAGAGGAGGAAGGCTTCGGAGTTTGGGATCCACACGTGGAGGTTTGACTGGCTCTGCTTCTACTTCTTAATGTTCAAGCATCAAAGGTTCCATCTCCAAAACTCCGTCTTTGAAAGGTAAAGAGGTTTCTGGCCCCTCTCAAGAACCTTTAGTTGAAGAGATTATTCCATGTGATTTGTCTTTTGGGAGTGACAGAATATCTCTTCAGAAACAAGTTGCAAGATTAGAAAAGGTTGATACTTACCCTTCTCTTATAACTGAACTTACAATCCCTACTATTAGAAAAGAGTGTAATTGGAAAGAGAGTCTTCGTCTATCAGTTCCTGCCATAAATCGAAGAATTTCTTCCTATAGAAGTGGGTATTCTTGTTTATACTTATCCCTTTACTTTAGGATTTAAACCTACCATAGATCCAGTTATCCTTGATTTTTGTCGCTTCTTCAATATTTTCTTAGCTCAAGTTGGCCCCTTAGTATGGAAGGCTGTGGCTTGTTTGAGGTATCTATCTACCAAAGCAAAAATTAACTTTACTCTTTCCCACCTCATTCACTTGTACCTCCCCAACTTAATGCGTCCTGGGGTTTTTACCTTAACTGCGTGGAGTAAGAAAGTTTTGGTAAACCCTGAAGATGATAAAGACCGTGGGTGGTATCTTCGTTATATTGTCGTTCGTACATTAGATTTGCTAGGTGAATCAAACATTCCATTCCATGAGAAGTGGAACTTTGCACGTAAGTTTCTATTTACTTTCCCGTACCTATTTTTAGAGATTTTTGATTTTCTCTCTAATCTCATCCATTTTTGGTTTTTTGTAGCAACCATGGGAGATGTGGAACCTATTCCCAACTTCCGTGGTTGGGTAGATTCGATTTTGAAAATTGCTCCTAAGGAAGATAAAACTTGGAAGTCTATTTCCATTTTACATGGTTGGAGAGTGAAAACACACGGTATACATCTCTTTACATATATGGTTTCTAGATACATATGATAAGCCCCAATATTGAGTTCAAATCCTTCTTTATCAGGATTTGGTGCGAGAGGAATGGAGGCTGATATGGCTTTGGCTATGCGTACTTCTGCCAATGCCTCCCTTGATTTGGACAAGGCTAAAGCCTTGATAGCAAAGAGAAAAGCTGTGGGAGTTATGAGATGTGTTATTATTGAAGATGAAGCTAAGGATTCTCCTGCTCGTACCTCCATTGCCGAGCCTGTTCTAATCCACTCTGATAAAGAGGCCATACCAAGAGACACTAGTGAATCTATTCACCGTCTCTTCGTTGGTAGTTTTGAAAGTGGGGAACTCAACCCTGTTTTAAATGAAATTCCTCTGTCTTCCTCAGTTCCTATTTCTCCTATTCCTTTTGTCTCTTCACCAACCGTAAGTGTTTCTTCTCTTGCGTTGACCTCTTTTGCTCCTTCATTTACTTTGAGTTTTCTTGCTTCCGTACCTATGTTAGCTCCCATGCCTATTTCTTCTGCTCCTGCCTTGACTCCCGCGGCGGCTCCTGCTATTTTCACCTCTTCTACTACTCCTCCTCCCACTGCTCCTTCTTCCTCTATTGTGCATTCAGAAACTGGCCCCAATAGCAGAGGCATGACTATGAGAAAGGTTACACTTGAAGTACTTGCTACTCATCGACTTTTGAGGAAGAGTGGTGGAGTTGATGTTTGGATCGAGCCTCTAATCGAAGATGTGGAGAGGACGAAGATGCAGAGCCACAACTCGTGAGCATCCCGGCTTGCATCCTCGGGCCTCGATGAGGAAACCAACTTAAAGGCTTCAATCTCTATTGTTTTGGCGTCAAGTTCGACGGTCAAGTCGCAACTCTATGGTGCAGATCACGAACCTCCGTCATTACCCCACGGCTGAGCTCCAATTCCTCTTCCCTCCACTTGAGGAGTGACTCCAGCTCACTATTCCTAGTCATCGCCGTCATCAACCCCTCATAGGACGTCTCCAGTTTCACCACTCTGCGCATTAACTATTTCTCCGACTGCTCAAGACCCTCATGGAACACCCAAAATTTGGGAGCCTGCTTGAGCAAATCCACCACCGCATGATGCTTGGTGCGACACTTCTTGTATTTTTTTGTCATTTTGTTAAAAATGGTCGCTTACCATTACGCACGTCGCCTCCACTCTATCTCCAAGATAAGAGTCTAATAAAAGAACAGAAAAGAAAGAGACGAGTCAGTACACATCAAAACTAGAGTCACGGCATGCATGGAAAATGGAAAATTACATGTAAGGCTATACCGTCTACCCTCCGAGATAGCTCCCCGTCATTGACGCTTCCTAACACCTCAAGCTCGGAGGCCGCACACAATTGGTTCATGTCTGTTACAGCATGTTCGCTGTGTTGTAATACATTATAGCCCCCTGGGATCATAATTCGGCGATTAGATCTACCCTCCGCCATCTCCACATGGGCTGGACCCCTTGCTACCTCATCCACATCTTCACGTGCAGTCTCAAGGGCCGCTCCCTTAATATTGCTGCCAACTTTGCCAGTAAAAGACGTGAACCACCCTTCGTGACTCGTGCTGGGATGGCTCGGCAGCTGCACTCACCAGAGAGACCGACCTCTCCGTACAAATAGCATCGGCCATGAAAATGGGCCTAGACGCTAGGCGGGGTGTGCTAACTCTCTCATAATCAGTCACCACCGCCTTACCCATTATCAACCTCCGCCTTTTTCTCTATGGCGGCTCCTCGCCTTCAGAAGCCTCATCCACGGGTTGCGGAGATGGTACTCAAGAGGTCTCTTTACTTGCAGTCAACGCCACATGCGTAACCTCCTGCGGAGAAGCGATGGAAACGCCTTCGCGGATCGACTCCAAATTATGTCACCACTGTCGGAGTCGATATCCAACCTAGTTGAGGGTAAAACAACCGTTCTCTTCTTGGGGATGTTTCGACCTATCAACACAAGCACGTCAATCGTTAAGTAAGTCGTTAAAGCCTAAAGAGACTTTCAAACCAAAGCCAAAAATTACCTAACGGTCCCGTAGGACCGTATTATTGAGGAAATGCGAACCAAGTACGACATCCCTCCGCGTAAGGTAACATCATGGGCACACATTGCCTGATGGTGTTGATAAATAGGGGCGGAGAGGCCCTTGTTACAAAGAAAGAAAAATCGCAGCCGTCAAATGGTCAGGGCCTTCCAGGCCACATACAAATGAGAAATTCGACAAAAGGTACTTACACTCTGAATTCCACCTCTCTGGGAATCCGTTAGGGTCGGATACCAGGTGCTCCATTCTTATGAAAAGATATATACGCCAAAAGCCACGGCTGGCCTTGTCATTGGTCTTTACCACCAACCCTTTCAAGCCACGGATCTTCAAGTGCACCATGGTACCCCTCAGGTAAAAAGTATCAAACAAATGTAAAAGGTAATAAATGGTGACTTCGCACCCGGCTCGTTCCGCGTACATCGTCAAAATCCCGCATACCTTCAAGGTATAGGAAGTGAGCTGGGCTGGGCACACATTATAGAACCGGCATAACTCATCCACCAAGAGGTAGACAGGGAGGAAGCCAATCAAGAATGGGTACTGGTAAAACGTGCAGTATCCTAGCCTGTGGACATTTGTGTAGTCCGTTCCTGCCGGAACCATTTCTACATGAGCCGATATGTTGTGCGTTGCACGAAAGTCGTTTAAGTAACTTTGCATCAGTTCACTGTGTTCCCAGGGAAGAGCGGGGTAGCTTCTTTTAATGTCGCCTTGAACAAGAAGCTCTTTTGGCAACACATTATTTGTAGTGAGGGGGATGAGGACCTTTTCTGTTTCCTTCTCTTCGTCGCCGGAGGAAGGCGGTACCCTAGATAGAACGGTGTATTTACTTTTTTATCTTGAAGACGCTTCACCATAATTCCTATTCAAGAAATAGAAGTCTCAAATTAAAAGATGATTGTTTGGGAAGGAAAACAAAGAAAGAAGCTAGGGATCGTTTGCAAAGAAATCAAAACGATAAGTCACGTTAAACCCTTCCCCTATTAATAGGGTTGGGTGGCGCAGAAATCGAAGGGCATAATTCGAAACGGGCGTGCGAAATCGAGCAACACATCATCCTCTGAACCTCCTCGGAACAGGATAATGACGCATGCGGGCGATGACATCATTCTGAAGAGGAAGTCACGCGTCAACATCCCAACAATCTCGTATGTTTTATCTCATTTACGATTACCGCCGTCGAGTAAGGTCAAATTACCACAAAACGAGGTTTGCAGTTCCGTCCACTGGGGACGCCTCCCAATGCCTCACCCAACAGACGGAGGGACTATTTGTATGGGGTCAAATTCGACCCTCGACGTCTCTGCATTAATGGGTACGACCAGCGGACGTACGCCGAGTTAGGCGTGAGGACAAGAACGACACCGTTTAGATTCAGCGTCCCCACTAAGGGGATATCACCTACTTTTGTACTATTTTTGTTATTTCGAGGGTCTCCTACTATATAAAGGAGACCCTAACGTTGTAAAAGACATCATTATTCTTTGATAATACAACTCTCTATTTCTCTCTCTATTTTTCTATTTCTAAGCAAGTGTTCTTAAAATATCTTCAGATCTACTAAGATCAAGATTATCTCCGTCTCTAGGTCATATTATATTTGATTACGATTTACCCTTGTTTATTTTTAATTATTTTTCGCTTGCAAAGTATATAGAATTTTCATTAAATATTCATCATACATCAATACCTTAAACTGGTTTTTGTGAGTGTTGTTTCGGGGTAAACTTCTTCTCTGATTCAATATTTTCTGTGAGTGGAGGCTATTTAAAGATTTAAGTTTATGAGTTTAATATTTATGTTTATACCACGGAATCTATTGTATATTTCTATTAATGAATATGGAATTCTTTTTCATTTTTTTTAAAATTTAGTGATTTTCTGCATATATATATATATATATATATATATATATATATATATATATATATATATATATATATATATATATATATCAGATCTCTCTTTAAAAGATACAGAAAATATCAAACAATCATGCCTTCAGCTAAATCCTGAAATGGAACGAAATTGTAGTTTTCTTTTTAACAAAAAAGAATTACAAAGCAGATTTAGCTTAAAAAGGAACTAAATTCAAAACATAAAAGAAAAATATTACCAAAACCAAAATATCAACCAAAAAAAGTCTTAATTAATGTCCTATAAGTAATAGGACGTTGACGCCTGACGTAATGGGTCAACGAAATAAAATGTAGAACCCTACGAAGGTTGTGGGAAGATGCTATGTATTTAATTTCGATAGAAAAATACTTTATAAGATGTTGCCCACTTGTGAATTATACAGAAGTATTTAATAGGAAGACCAAGTCCACTTTCCATTTAAGGATTATTTATTTTTTACCAATTCTAATAGTTTTTAGATATTTAATAAATATCTACAATAAATTATAGTGAAATTTTGATTCTCAACATGTAAAGAATTCTATTGACAAGAACGAGAATAAGGGAAAGCATTGCTACTAATTATATATGGCCCGTTATTTATTAGTGACTTACTGACTTGCCATTACTATCTTTAAAAATGTGAACACCTTAATGTACTACTTGTCCCAAAAGAAGAACAAAAGCAAGATCTTAAACATGTGCAAATTTAATTCTGAAATAAAGATGTATGTAGGATTAGGGCATGTTTTTATTAATGTCCTTCATATTTTAATTTCATTCAAAAGGTCACCTGAACAAAGTGATTTTGTAATTAAACATTGATAGTTTTAAAAGATACTCATTGAACCCAAATATAACCATTCATAGTCATACTTACGTAAGTCTCATAGCGAGTTTAAGGTATAATGAGCATAAATGTATAGGGTAGAAATTGGGGCTACCCAATTTCATCCTTTGCTCGAGATGGGAATGTCACGTCAAGGAGCTAGGATGTCGAGTCCGGAATCGAAGCCTCTTTTCAAACCAAGGTCGACGTCAATCGCGGCCAGAAAGAGAGACTCTGAGTGACATCGGTATAGCTCGATAACGGAAAAGACGAGATATCTGTGATTGGTCGGGGATCATGGCGTGAATCTCGGAACTGATCAATCCACGGCAGTTAATCAGATGTTAATATGATTTCTTACTATAATTAGAAGTATACCTTATCTGGAACTCCTCTATTTTATAAAGAGGAATCTTATTTAGTTGTAAGGATCATTGTTCACTGAAAAGATTATACACACTCGTTACTTTCCTACTATTTCATTTACTGCTCATCAAAGTTGCTTTATCTTTCACTATTCTTATTCTTCCAAGGTCAAGACCTGGCTAGCGTATTAGTTTGATTCTTTTATTATATAATTCATTTATTTCTTTTCTTGCTTATTAATTGATATTGGTCACATATTATTAAAATTATAATATAAATTTAATTGTTATCCGAATTTGTGGATAAATAAGCTCAGGGACAAAGCAGCATGTGTAGTACCTCCAATACTCTGAGTCTTTAGTTGACGTAGACACTCGACGTATTAATAGGTCTAGGAATTTAACAGAGATACCCTATTGAGTTTCTTGAAAAAGACGTCGTATTTATTTCAGTGGACACTTTCTAACATGTTAGTGTCCAATTGAGAAATCTATAGCCAAGTATTGAATTATAGCTAACGATGCTTGTCAAAGACCAAGTCCAACTTTCACAATTAAAGGGGGCCAATGTAACAGTTTAATTAACCAACTTTAGTTTGATAATTTTCTCACAATAACAAGAACTCGGGAAAAGCGGTGTTACTATATATTTGTGTCTGCTCAATGGTGGAGTCACGATTTTTATTACGGTGTCTCAAAATGTAAAGAATACATATGATTTTACTCTTACCTTGAAAAGATAGAGATACTATTTTCAGTTTAAAAAAAATAAGATCATTTTATAATACAGTTCTATTTAAATAGTCTTAGTTCACACTACTGACCTTTCTTTTCATTATATCCTTTAGTACAATTTAATTTTCTTCCACACATGGTCCTTTTTCTACAGGAATATAGTGGTTCTAACCAAAATAAGGGGCAGAAAAAGTCTTGAAGTGTGACCAAAAAAGACTCCTTCCAACATATGCACAAGATTTCATGATTGATTTTGTAAGTGGAGGAAAATCAAGTCATGAATATGAAATTGTGAATAGCTCAAGGACAAAGCACAATATATAGACATTAACACCAATACACAAAACTCATCAAATTCACTTTCCCAATATAACATTAGTTTGCAGCCATGGGATTCTTGAAAATCCTTCTATTTTGTATTGTTTGCTCTGTCCCATGGCCTAGTTTCCAGAGTGATTTAGAGACTTATATAGTCCAAGTTGAACCACCAGAAACCCAAATTTCTACTCAATCATCATCATTGGATTTAGAGAGCTATTACCATTGTTTTTTGCCTAAAACTACAACAATTAGCTCTAGTGAAAATGAAGAGCCAAGAATGATATATTCCTATCACAATGTGTTGAAAGGCTTTGCAGCAAGATTAACTGCTGCACAAGTGAAGGAAATGGAGAAGAAACAAGGCTTTGTTTCTGCTCAGCCACAGAGGATATTGCCCTTGCACACTACTCATACTCCAATTTTTCTTGGTTTGCAACAGAACATGGGCTTGTGGAAGGATTCCAACTATGGGAAAGGCGTGATCATCGGAGTTTTGGACACTGGAATTTTCCCTGATCATCCTTCATTTAGCGACGTTGGGATGCCTCCTCTGCCTGCTAAGTGGAAAGGAGTTTGTGAATATAATTTCAAGACCAAGTGTAACAAGAAGCTCATAGGACTCAGGTCTTATCAACTTGCCAATGGTTCCCCAATAGATGACGATGGACATGGTACACACACAGCGGGCACAGCTGCAGGAGCCTTTGTAAAAGGTGCTAATGTCTTTGGGAATGCCAATGGAACAGCAGTTGGTGTTGCCCCTCTTGCACACATAGCCATATATAAGATATGCACTTCTGATGGTTGTGCTGATGTTGATATTTTAGCTGCCATGGATGCAGCTATTGATGACGGTGTAGATATCCTTTCAATATCCATTGGTGGAAGTCGTTCGCGTCCTTTCCATACTGACCCTATTGCTCTTGGGGCATATAGTGCAACAGAAAGAGGTATTCTTGTTAGTTGTTCTGCAGGCAATAATGGTCCATTCGGTGGATCTGTAGCAAATGACGCGCCATGGATTCTCACAGTAGGTGCTAGCACTCATGATAGAAAACTAAAGGCCACTGTTAAGCTTGGAAATAAAGAGGAATTTGAAGGAGAATCTGCTTATCGTCCAAAGACTTCCAACTCAACATTCTTCCTTCTGTTTGATGCTGGAAAGAATGCAAGTGATGAATTTGAGGGCCGCTATTGCAAACCAGGGTAACTCACTGACCCTGCTATAAGAGGAAAGATAGTTGTGTGCCTGGTTGGTGGTGGCGTTCGCAGGGTTGATAAAGGACAAGCTGTAAAGGATGCTGGAGGTGTTGGCATGATTATCATCAATGAACCAGATGATGGCATCACTAAATCAGCTGATGCGCATGTTCTTCCATCATTAGATGTTTCAGATGCAAATGGAACGAAAATTCAAGCCTATATGAACTCAACATTAAACCCTGTTGCTGCAATCACATTCCAAGGGACGATAATTGGTGATAAAAATGCTCCCATAGTTGCTTCATTTTCTGCTCGCGGACCAAGCGTAGCTAGTCCTGGCATCTTGAAACCTGACATAATTGGTCCAGGTGTTAACATCCTTGCTGCTTGGCCTACCTCTGTGGATGAAAACAAGAACACAAAATCAACATTCAATATTATCTCTGGAACCTCGATGTCTTGCCCTCACCTTAGTGGCATAGCAGCTTTGCTGAAGAGCGCACATCCTGATTGGTCTCCTGCTGCTATTAAGTCCGCAATCATGACAACCGCTGATACATTAAACCTAGCCAAGAATCCAATATTAGATGAAAGGTTGATTCCGGCTTTTATCTTTGCAATTGGTGCAGGACATGTTAATCCATCGAGAGCAAATGATCCGGGACTAATTTATGATACACCATTTGAGGACTATGTTCCTTATTTATGTGGTTTGAACTTCACAAATCGAGAGGTAGGTAACTTGTTGCAACGCAAGTTGGATCGCTCGAAGGTGAAAAGTATTCCTGAAGCACAACTAAATTATCCTTCATTTTCCATCAAAATTGGATCAACTCCTCAGACATATACCAGAACTGTGACTAACGTTGGTAACGCTACATCAACTTACAAGTTGGAAATAGTTTCTCCAAAAGGCGTTGCCGTTAATGTTAATCCCTCCCAGCTAATTTTCTCCAAGTTGAACCAGAAGTTAACATACCAAGTGACCTTTTCCAAGAAACCAATAACTCAAACACTGATGATGTTGTACAGGGATTCTTGAAATGGACTTCTAATAGGCACTCTGTGAGAAGTCCAATTGCAGCTGTGTTTGTCTAGTGAAACTACAAGATTGGCATTCTAGTTTGCTTTTTCTTTTTTCCCTTCTCTCTTAAGGTTGACCCCATAGATAGGGGTGTACTGTGGCCCGGGCCCGCGGGCCTGGTGGGCCGGTTCTGGTGGTCCCGGGCCTGCAGGTCCTATAGGCTCGTGACGGGCCGGTCCAGAAATAAAGAACCGTGAGCCCGGGACCGACAGACGGGCCTGGGCCGGTCCTGGCGGGCCCAGGCGGGCCAAACGGCTATTTTTTAATTTAAAAAAAAAATCAGTAACGGCTCTTTTGTAAAAATAGCCGTTTTGGAACTTTGTAAAATAGCCATTTGACCTTCAAACTTTATATAATTACAATTTTTCCCATATCTCACTATAAATATCCCCTCATTCTTTCATTTTTATTCACCAATTCATCAATCTCTCTCAATCTCTCTTTCAATCTTTCTACTACAATTGCTTAATTTATTGTTGAAAATTCTTGAAAATTGTGAAGTTGTTGAATTGAAGTTTTCAAGTGTTCAACGATTTTCAATATTCAAGAAGTTGTTCGGCAATCCGGTAAACTTGTTTCAACTCTTACGTTTTAATAATATATTTTTGTGTTGTTTAGTTTGCATAATTATAATTAGTATGGCATTTTCTTTGAAAAAATATTCGGTAAAGGAAAAGGTAAAACGGGTGAAAGTAGTGGCCATAATACTACCCTTCCCCCGGCTCCCCGACCTACAAAAGATAAGCAAATTGAAAGTAGTCGCCAACCTAGACGTCCTACTCCGCCTCCCGTAATGCTTGATAGTGATCACAATTGTTTTCAATTTACCGATAGTGAATTCCTACATGATGTTGCAGTAGGTGATAGATTAGATGATGAAATTATGAATGCTCTTTATCCTAATGAACCTATCTTAGAGGAAAATGAGGATGATGATGATGATGAAGCCCAAGCACCAGATTTAGATGATACACCTACTAGTCCTGTTCATAACTCAAATAATGCACCGGCATACCCACTTGTAGAAACTCCAACTTTTAGTAGACAACCTGCTAAACGTACATAAACATCATTAGTTTGGAATTTTTTTACTCAAGTAAGAGAACTAAATAAGGCTAAGTGTAGAACTTGTGGGAAATTACTGGTTCATAAATTTATTGGAGATCGTAGCGGCACAAGTAGTTTGACTAGGCACATAAACACACACCCTACAGATAGGGCTAGATTTTTTCAAATGCAAGCCCAGCAAGAGGGGACAAGTGTAGATTCTCAAGTTAACCCTAGTACAGGTTCAAATCTAGTTCAACCAGGAATTAACACTGTCACCGGAGGTATTTTATATAACGATCCAAATAGAGATCGTGAAGAATTAGCAAAGATGATTACCGTTATGTGCTTACCTTATACTTTTGCTTCTAATCCTAATTGGGTTCATTATATTAGAAGGGTTTTTAATCCTACTTATAAAGGTTGGCCTCGCGCACCAGTTAAGGCCGATATTTATAAATTCAAACATGAATATGAACAATATTTGCGCTATTTATTTACTCATATACCTAATCGGATTTCTATTACTACTGATATTGGTAGAAGTAATAATGACTCTGATTATCTAACTGTTACAAGTCATTGGATAGATGAGGACTGGACAATGCAAAAACGTATAATTGCGTATAGAATAATTAATTCACGTCACGCATGTAAGTTTATAGCTAACACTGTTTCAAATATTTGTAGATATTTTTGCTTTAGCGATAAAATAATGGCAATTTCTATGGATAATGCTTCTAGTAACACTAGTGCAATAGGTATGCTTACAGAAACACTAAATCCTGCAATTAGTAATATTTTCCATGTTAGATGTATTTGTCATATTTATCATTTAATTTTCGGTAATGGTATGCGAATTTTAAACATAGAAAATTGAAAAGGTTCGAATGGCTCTTAATTGGCTTTTTTATTCAAACCGTAGAACTAGACTTAGAGAGTATTTTAAAAAATGCGATGAATATGGCCTTACAGAAAGAAAGGTTCCTAAACCTTGCCCGACTAGATGGAATTGTATGTATGAAAGTTTAGTAGTTGCATATGAATATAGAAATCCATCTTCTTTTAGTTTTTTTTTCTTTTAATGGTGGTATTAGTACCTCGTTGTGCTCATTCCATTGGGGGAAAGAAGACTAAGAAAGATATCTCATTTTGGGTAATAAAAATTATAACACATATCCTTGAATATCCTTTTTCTCAATATTTCTTTGTCTTTACTTCGAATTATATATATATATATAACATACAATATATAACATACAATATATACTACAAGAAAATATATACGAGAATATATATACATAACATACAACCTAAACTACAAGAAAATATATATGTAATAACATATATACATAAGATACAATATATATATATATATAAGAGAATATATATACATTATACATAAGAGATACAATATATATACTACAACAAAATATATAACTATATATGTTATAATATATATACATAATATACAATATATATACTACATGAAATTGTATAAGAGAATATATATATATACATAACATACAATATATACTACAAAAAAATATATATAAAGGATTATACATATATACAAAATATACAATATATACTAATTAGTACAACACAATATACTAATTACTAGTACCACCATTGGCACATCTTCTTTTAGTTTTCTTTCTTTTAATGGTGATATTAGTACATTTTTGTGCTCATTCCATTGGGGGAAGGAAGACTAAGAAAGATATGACATTTTGGGTAATAATATATACATAATATACAATATATAGTAATTACTACAACACAATATATACATAATATACACTATATACTAATTACTACTACAACAACAACAGCTACCCAGTATAGTCCCACAAAGTGGGGTCTGGGAGGGTAATATGTAGGCGAGCCTTACCCCTACCCGAAAGGGCAGAGAGGCTGTTTCCAATCGACCCTCCGCTCAGTGAAGGAAAGGCAAAACAAAAACAAAAACAAAAACAAAAGAGCATTAGTAACTCCAGCAGAAATAACGTAAATAATTATCTAAACATAAGAGACATAAATAAAATAGCATGCAATAATATCATCTAGTAACTACCCTAAATAACTTTCATAAGGGAGACACAATCCAAAACATAAATCATCTATGGATAGCCTTGCCAAGCCTCACCCAACCCCGGGTGAGGAGTACGAAAAACTCTAGGAGCCCCTATCCTACAATCCTGATACTAGACCTCCACACATTCCTATCAAGGGTCATGTCCTTGAAAACCCGCATTCTAGTCATGTCATGCCTAATCACCTCTCTCCAATACTTCTTAGGCCTCCCTCTGCCTCGTCGAACGCCGACAATCGCCAGCCGCTCACAACTCCTCACCGGGGCATCAGGACTTCTCCTCCGCACATGCCCGAACCACCTCAGCCTCGCTTCTCGCATCTTCTCATCCACCGGGGCCACCCCCACCTTCTCTCGAATAACTTCATTCTTTTATCTAACCTGGTGAGCATGCACATCCACCTGAGCATCCTCATCTCCGCAACCTTCATTCGATGAACATGAGAGTTCTTCACGGGCCAACACTCCGCCCCATACAACATTGCAGGTCTAACCACAGCTCTATAAAATTTCCCCTTGAGTTTATGTGGAACTTTCTTGTCACACATGACTCCTGATGCAAGCCTCCACTTTGACCACCCCGTTCCTATACGATGAGTGACATCCCCGTCAATCTCTCCGTCCCCCTGAAACACCGACCCAAGATATCGGACACTATCCCTCTTGGCGATTACCTGAGATCCAATCATCACGTCCCTGCTTACTTCGCTCGGCTCAGCGCTAAACTTGCACTCAAGGTATTCTGTCTTAGATCTGCTTATTCTGAAACCTTTAGACTCGAGAGTCTGTCTCCATACCTCTAACCTCTCAATAACACCGACCCTCGTCTCATCTATCAAGAATATGTCATCAGCAAATAGCATACACCAAGGCACATCGCCTTGAATATGTCGGGTTAGAGCATCCATCACCAAGGCAAACAAGAGAGGGCTCCTTGTTGGATCCCCATAACCACTGGAAAATGGTCTGAGTCGCCACCCACCGTCCTAACCGTAGTCTTAGCTCCATCATAAATATCCTTGATTACTCTGATGTAGGCTTCCGGCACGCTCTTCGCCTTCAAGCACCTCCATAGCACATCCCTTGGGACCTTGTCATACGCCTTCTCCAAGTCGATAAGCACCATGTGCATGTCCTTCTTCTTATCCCTGAACTGCTCCACCAGCCGCCTGACAATGTGGATAGCTTCTGTAGTGGAGCGACCCGGCATGAAACCGAACTGGTTCCCAGATATAGATGTCATATCCCTCACCCTCGCCTCGATCACCCGCTCCCAGACCTTCATGGTGTGACCTATTAATTTGATACCCCTATAGTTTTTGCAGCACTGGATGTCCCATCTGTTCTTGTACAAGGGCACCACTGTACTCCACCTCCACTCATCCGGCATCCTTTTGGCCATGAAGATCGCATTGAACAACCTGGAGAGCCACTCCACTCCTGACCTACCCATGCACTTCCAGAACTCCACCGGGATCTCGTCAGGCCCGGTCGCTCGACCCCTACTCATCCTACACAAAGCTCCCATAACCTTCCCTTGCTTTAGCTAACCGGAGTAACTTTATGTCCCCGCCTCTCTCCCCTAGTTCCTCGTACATGCGACCAAACGCCGCGTTTTTAGCTTCCGTAACCGCCAGAAATTACTACAACACAATATACAATGAAATACATATTATATATACTATACTAATAACTTTGTACACTATATAAAATATATTCTATACTATACTAATAACTACTATACAAGGTATTGCCTTAAAAAAAAACCCGTCAGGCCGCCAGGGCGCCAAGCCCAGAACCACTGTGGGCTTAGGCCCGTCACGAGCTGGTCTCACCCGTCAGGACCGTCAGGCCCGGCACACGAAGCCCGGAACCGCGAAACCCAGCCCGTGAGTCCCGTTTAGGCCCGGGCCCGGGCCTAAATACACCCCTAATCGAGTAGTCACAGCACAAGAATTCTTATTTGGATCAGCTGTAATATGTTGAAAAAGTGCTCCAATTCAAGTATGTCTAACAAATAGAATATAGAGACTTTTCAATACAAAAGAGAAAGGGGAGGCCATTTGGAAGATAATGAAACTAGGGGTGTGCATTCGAATCGATTTATCGATAAATTGAATCGATTATCTGTTATCGAAATCGAGAAAATCAAAATCGAAAAAATCGAAACCTTATTGAAACGATAACGATAAGCATATGTACAAATCGATAATCGATAAGCAATTATCGATAAGGGTAAAAATCGAATCGATAAGTCGAATGCACACCCCTATTACTGTAGACACTTATAAAATGAATAATTATCTATTTGTGTAGATTAATATAACATACAGAATGTATATATATTCCGCTACTATTTTGAAAGCGGCTATACAATATCATTTTCCCTAATGTATACCATTTCATTTACTCTAAGTCCATTACCCTATTATTTCCTCTACCACATTTAAGGAATAATTATATTTAAAGATCAAGGGAATGAAGTTCAAATTAATGGAAAATAAAATTAGTCATGATGATGTATTTTGTCTTGTTTTATTTTTTTATACCGTTGGAGTGTTGGTGGCATACATTTGATTCCTTACTTTAGTTTTCTTGCATGTGCTTGTTAATACAAATTTTATGTTATAAATGGTTTCATCTTACTTTAGCTTCTTTTTATCCATATAAGTTAGGCGCGTTTATAGCGATATACTTTCCGTAAAATCCCGCAAATTTTCTTATTGGTGTAATTGATAACCGAATCGATAAGACCCCAAAATCGATAAATCGAAATCGAAAAAATCAAAACCTTATTGAAACGATAACGATAAGCATATATACAAATCGATAATCGATAAGTAATTATCGATAAGGGTCAAAATCGAATCGATAAATCGAATGCACACCCCTAAATGAAACTGCATTCACTTTGACAACATTATAACCCATTTATCATTTCTTGAACACACAAAATCTTGTTGAGCCACCATCTGATTATCGAAAACAGAAAAAAAAAAAAAAAGAGAAATCTTCAATCTTCAGTCTATTTTTAGGCCGGGGGAGAGGGGAAGTCCGGTCGCTCCATCTTCTAATTATGTGAAGCTTTTTTTATTGAGAGTTGAATTTAAATAAAACTTCCATATCTCAAATTCCTTTTCATTTGCTACTTATAACAACAACAACAACAACTACCCAGTATATTCTTAGCATGTGGGGTCTGGGGAGGGTAATATGTAGACGAGCCTTACCCCTGCCCGAAAGGGCAGAGAGGCTGTTTCCAATCGACCCTCGGCGTATAGGATAAAAAAAAGGGAAAGCTGCATTAAAAAAACAAAGGTAAAATTAGAGACACACGCAAGACAAAACAAAATAATAAAGCATAAGTACTCCCGCAAAAATAACGTAAATAATTATGAAAGCATAAGCAACATAAATACAGTATAAAGTACTAACAATATAAAGTAGGCTCAACATAATGCTGGAGTTAACAAGTTACTGAATAACCTCAAAAATATACTCGAAAGTCGACCTTTTAATTCTGAATTGCTGTCCTTTCATAATGTCGACAGGAACTCCAAAGTGCCAAACCACAAATCTAGGAATCAACTTGGCTTTTGCATCATCGCCAATCAAATAACCAAATGCTTATTTCACATTGCACATTTCCAATGTCATTATTTGTCCGGAAAAGTCAGTTACATACTATGATTAATCAACTTGACATTAAAAGAAACGATAAAAAGAAAAACATACAGATTTGTTATAATAGCGTCACAGTCTAGTTACAAAAATAAACCAGGGAATGACGAAACGAAAAAGAAAGAGAAGAAGATACATTTACATTGTAAGGTACATGACTAAATACAGGGAATCTTAAACCAAGGTTAACATCACACCATTAAGCATAAATGATGTAAAAATGTTTTATTACAAATGAAAAATCACCATGTTGTTGAGAGTAGCTCCTTCATTTCCTTTTTCTAGAAAAAGAGGAATCTCACAGCAATTGGACTCCTAACAATGTGTTTGTCAGAAATCCATTTGAGAGATCCCTGATAATAACCGGTACTTGGTCTTGTAGCCAAAGGCGTAAACGTCACTTGATAGCTCAATTTCTGGTTCACCTCTGAAAAAACAAGTGTAGTTGGCTCAACTTTCACATCAACGCCCGGTGGTGAATCAATTTCAACACTGTATGTTGAGGTGGCTTGTCCTACGTTCGTCACAGTTCTTGAATATGTTTGAGCAGTTGAGCTGACTGTGACTTGAATTGAAAATGATGGATAATTTAGTTGACCTTCTAAGATACTAGTTATCTCTGAACAACTAACTTTGCGATTCAAAATGATCCCGACTTGTGCATCTGTGTAATTTAAACCACATAGATAAGGTACGTAGTCAGCTGGTTCTATGTCATATATCAAGCCAGGATCATTTGCTTTTGATGGATTAACATGGCCTGAACCTGTTGCCAAGACAGTAGCTGGATTGTACGTTTGATCCTCGATGAAGTCCAATCCGAGGTTTAAGATATCGGCTGTTGTCATAATTGCTGACTTAATTGCAGCTGGAGACCAATCAGGGTGAACACTTTTTAGCAGTGCTGCAACGCCACTGAGATGAGGACAAGACATTGAGGTACCTGAAATCATGTTGAAATAAGAATTCGTGTTTATGTTATTCTCTAAGGAAATATGCCAAGCTGCTAGGATGTTAACACCAGGACCAATAATGTCCGGTTTTAGAATTCCAGGACTTGCAAAATTTGGACCTCTGGAAGAAAATCCAGCAACCACTGGAGCACGATCATCTCCGATTATAGTTCCCTTGAATACTATTGTTGCAGTAGGGAATAATGTTGAGTTAATATACTCTTTGATTTTCAGGCCATCTGCATAGCTAACGTGTGTCACGGGAAGGACATGTGCCTCGGCTGATGTCGTGTTGGCTTGGACTTCTGTATTCATAAGAATCATGGCAACACCACCAGCAGCCTTCACTGCTTTTCCTTTATTGACTCGTGTTGTATTACCAACCTCACACAACACTATCTTTCCCATGACGTTCATGTTGTTCAGCGAATCAGGGGTACAAAATTTTGCGTAAGAGTCGCTAGCATCATTTCCAGGATAGGCAAGAGGCAACAGTGTTGGAGGAAAGTCACTAGGTTGAAAAGCTGATTCTCCATCGTATTCTTCATTGTTTCCAAGCACAGCAGTAGCCTTAATTTTCCTGTCTATCGTACTTGCACCAACTGTTAAAATCCATGGAGCTTCATTAGAAATTGTAAACCTGAATGGTCCTGAATTTCCAGCAGAACAACTAACAAAGATTCCCCTTTCCATTGCACTAAATGCACCAACTGCAATGTTGTCAGAGTAGAAATTACTAGTAAGTCCACCAAGGGAAAGCGAAAGCACATCGACACCATCTTCAATAGCCATATCCATTGCAGCCAAAGTGTCACTTTCAGAACAAGTGATAGGGGAGCATACTTTGTAAATAGCAACATGAGCTAGAGGTGCAACGCCCGCTGCAGTTCCATTAGCATTGCCAAATATATTAGCACCTGGCACGAAATTTCCAGCAGCCGTGCTAGAAGTGTGCGTACCATGTCCATCTTCGTCCAGTGGTGTCCCATCCCCTGAGGACTGAAAGTACCTCGCGCCAATGAGCTTGTTGTTACACTTTGGGACATCAAATTCACACTTGCCCTTCCATTTCGCAGGGGGTGGGGGCATCCCATCGTCGCTAAATGAAGGGTGGTCAGGGAAAACTCCCGTGTCAATGACACCAATGATCACACCTTTTCCATAATTTGAGTCTTTCCAGAATCCCATGTTCTGGTTTAATCCCAAGAAATTGAGACTATGTGTGGTGTGCAAATCAAGTTGCCTTTCGGGGCGTGCAGAAATAAATCCTTCCTTTTTCTCCATTTCCTTGAGTTCATCTGGAGATAACTTAGCTGCAAAACCTGTTAGAACGTTCCGATAGGAATAGATCAATCGTGGCGCCTCACGAGAGCTATCTGATGTTGTTGCAGGCAAGAAAGAAAGATACCAGCTATCTAAATCTTGATATCTGCTAGCGCCTTCGCGATCAGGGAACTCACAATGAACAATATAGACTTGTGAATTGCTTTGTTTTTCTTTAGGCCTTTCATCAACAGGGCGTTCATTTGCATTACTGGTGAATGAAGAGAAGAGAAAAATAAGGCCAAATATAGTAAGAGTTGACCTGTATTGAGCCATGACAATTTCAGTGCTAGTGAAATATAGCTGACTATATGTGAGCTTGGATTTTGTTTTAGTGTTTTGGAATGTTTGATGGGTATATATATAGTTGTTGGAAGTTCTTTTTATTTGCTAGTCAGAAGCTATTATAGATATGTGACATAGTCATGCGTGGATATTCTTGGATTAAATAGAAAAAGGAAAGTCAACTGGTAATCTACACGCTAAAGCAACTTCATTTTATTTAACTTATCTTAGGTGATGAACTTGACATAGCAACAGCATATAGACGAAGAAGTCAATCAAAAATATACATTTTCTGTAGAAGTAATAGTTCGAGTCAACTTGCTAATTCGCCGGACAAATTGTTCAACTCACAAGTTCGGTACGTGCATAGGCCAAAATCTGCCCTATGGATATTTAGCGTACGGTATTAAGGAAAGAGTCGGTCGAGACCGATCAGGAAGCAGCAATTATGATCGAGGTAGAGCATTGTGTAAAAAATAATGATGGTTAGTGTTTGAAATAGGATATTATCTGCACTTGTAATATTAGAATTTGTTAGGGATATGTCTTGTATAAATAGAAAAAGAGATAAGGGGATAGGGCATCTAACATTCACTTGATAAGAACAATTTTGAGAAAGAAGATTTTTTCTCTCTAGCAAAAATGCAAAATTTACCTTTGTATCAACAACAACAACTATCCAGTATATTCCCACCAGGTGGGGCCTGGGGAGGGTAATATGTAGACGAGCCTTACCCCTGCCCGAAAGGGCAGAGAGGCTGTTTCCAATCGACCCTCGGCGTATAGGATAAAAAAGGGAAAGCTGCATTAAGAAAACAAAGGTAAAATTAGAGACACAAGCAAGACAAAACAAAATATTAAAGCATAAGTACTCCCGCAAAAATAACGTAAATAATTATGAAAGCATAAGCAACATAAATACAGTCGCATGCAATAATAACAAGCAGTAACTACCATACTAAAACACTAATCACCTATGAGCCCCTAGCCTACAATCTTGATTCTAGACCTCCAGACTTCCCTCTCAAGGGTCATGTCCTCGGTAACCTGCATTCTGGTCATGTCCTGCCTAATCACCTCTCCCCAATGCTTCTTAGGCCTCCCTCTCCCTCGCCGACCACCAACAATCTCCAGCCGCTCGCAGCTCCTCACCGGGGCATCGGGGCCCCTCCTCCAAACATGCCCGAACCACCTCAGCCTCGCTTCCCGCATCTTCTCGTCCACCGGGGCCACCCCTACCTTCTGACGAATAACTTCATTCTTGATCTTATCCAGCCTGGTGTGCCCACACATCCACCTAAGCATCCTCATCTCCGCAACCTTCATTCGCTGAACATGCGAGTTCTTCACGGGCCAGCACTCCGCCCCATACAACATCGCAGGTCTAACCACGGCTCTGTAGAATTTCCCCTTGAGTTTGTGTGGAATTTTCTTGTCACACAGGACCCCTGAAGCGAGCCTCCACTTAGACCACCCCGCTCCTATCCGATGGGTGACGTCCCCGTCAATCTCTCCGTCCCCCTGGATCACAGACCCAAGATATCTCACACTCTCCCTCTTGACGATGGCCTGAGAACCAAGCATCACTTCACTGCCTACCCCACTCGGCTCGTCGCCAAACTTGCACTCCAGATATTCTGTCTTACATCTGCTTATTTTGAAACCCTTAGACTCAAGGGTCTGTCTCCATATCTCTAATCTTCCACTAACACCGGCCCTCGTCTCGTCTATCAATATTATATCATCAGCAAAGAGCATACACCAAGGCACATCCCCTTGGATATGTCGGGTTAGAGCATCCATCACTAAGGCAAACAACAGGGCTCAGCGCCGATCCTTGATGGAGCCCCATTACCACAGGAAAATGGGGCTTTTTATCAATGTTCTTAATTTTCATCAATATTCTTACTCACATTATTCAATATTTTTCTATCAATATTGTAGAGACATTACCATTAACTAAGTTTGGCCCTTTATTACATAAAATATAGTAACAATTTAACCGAAAATTTATACTTTTTGGTCAAACAGTACCAAGGTAATCCTGCTTGCAAACACTGCAGAAAAGATACACTTGTTATTGTAGCCGCAATTTGAATGTTATGTTGGCATTACTGTGTTAAAAAATCAGAAGATCGGAGAAGTAGAAAAATGTTAGTTTAATAAACAAAACAGAAAAAATTATTCTGAGCCCACAAGTTGTTTGTATGTCCTTAAGAAATTTAATCCTTCGATGTTGCCCAAGGTTTTGGATTAAATCCTCCCAGAATAGAACGGAATAACTATTCTGCATTACTATCAATCGAAATTACAGAATTTCAGCGAACTCAACAGACGGAGTAAATCACACTTGAATATTTATGTTTATTTGAAAATAATACAAATAAAAAAGAGGGGAGAAATTTTAAGATTTTCCATGTCTGATTTCATATCTGAAAAATGAGGCCAAACCTCTAAATTTATAGACAAATGAAGGGTGATATGGAGAGGTACAATCTAAAAGGTGCCTTCTTCTACTTTCCATTCACACCCCTTGATAAAAACGCAACATGTTAGACCTTCATATTGAATCTACTAAGACTTTTTGTTTTCTTTTCTTTTCTTGGCATAACTACATGCTCAAGACTTATCCTTTGAATGACTTAGCTCTCCTACTCAATCTTATTATTTCGCCATTGCCTTTAAATTGCAGGCTAAAATTCCATCAATGTATAATCTTTATATATATATATATATATATATATATATATATATATATATATATATATATATATATATATATATATATAAACGCCTCCCTCCGGGGTTGAGGACTAGTTCGGTCACCTTGCAAGATTTCTGCCTTCCACAATTGAGGTGGAAGGTTCAAACCCATCGGTAACGAACCTTTTTTTCTTCAATTTCCCCTGGAAAAAAAATCCCCCCTCCAAATAAAGAAAAAAAGATAAAGATTTAAAGAATTCAATAAACGTAATGTTGATTAGTTGCTTATATAATGAATAGGGGCGAATTTACTTTAGCCCAAGCGGTGTTAAGTGACATTGCTTCGTCGAAATTTTTACTAGTTATTTGTGTATAATTCAAATGAATAACTAAGAAAAAGATAAATAAAACGAAGTGACACCACTTATCACAAAGAGCTTTGTAGCTTAAAGGTTAGAGGGTAGAGAATTTTCTCTAAGGGCTCGAGTTCGGACATCCATTGCCCCATTTTATGTTTTTTAATACTTTTATGTCTCGTCTAAAAAGTATCCTAAATCATAACTAAATAGACCAGCACAATACAAATTTCATATTGAAGGGACGCCACTGCTTCTTTTGTTAGTTCTTTTTATTGGTATTTTTTAAAATATGATATTATATTTATTTGTTTATTTACTCACGTTTAATAGTGACACCGCTTACAAAAATTCTTGTGTACGCCAGTGATAATGAAGATATGTCAACTCTTAAGTTTTTAAGCTTGAGCTTTGGCAATATTGGTCCTCATTATACATAGATTATAAATTAATTATACATAGATTATATTTATTATACATAAATTACAGTAATCATATATTTTACATGAATTATGCATGTAAAATATATTTGTCTTTTATATTCACATGTTTCGAAGAAAAGATAATTTGTTTAAAGATGAAATCAGTTAGTTCTACTGATTCAATTTGGTGACAACACTATATATCTTGTAAAATAACATTTAAACCACTTGCAAGATTTAGTAATTTATAACTCATAATCACATTTAACATTTCAAAATTCTTCAAATAACTTTACTAATAAATTATCTATATATTTATATTCGAATGAAGTTAGTCATTAAAGTTTATAAATAATTATAATTTACTAATGACAGATAGATTATTTAATTAGATAATTACGTCATAATATTACAGTGAAAATTTAAAAATAAGGAAATGTCAATTTTGAAATGATAATCCAATTCACCTCCAAAGAAGAAGTCCTCCAACATACTTTTCTGTGATTTTCTCTCGTTGAAATTTTTCTTTTCATCTTTTACTCTCTTTCTGATCTTAATTTTCTGCAACAAAAATTTAAAGCCAAGTCCTCCAAATGCTTTACACTGGTCAGACTATCTGTATCAGTATTATCCCTATAGTCTATCTGAATTTGCAGGAATTTATGCCTATAAATTTAATTCCAACAAAATTGTTTAATCAATATTGTCAAGTGTTTCATTATTTAATACTTAAACGGTTACATCAAAAACGGTTACATAAAAATATCTGTTTTTTTAATTGTAACAACTCATCTCACTAGTGATAGTGTCCCCTTTGGGCCTAGACCTGCACGACTTTAAAATGTGTCACTAAGGCTTAATGCACTTATGTTTTGTCGATATGGGATTCGGGGACAAACGGCACAAATAGCCACTAAAAGCATTGGCTTTTATTTTAAAGCCACTATTTTCAATGTATTTAAATATTAGCCACACCTTTAATAAACTTCTACCTGACTGGACAAAATACCTTTCTAGTCTAACTTATACCTACGGTATAACTACCAGCAGCAGTTACACAAATAAAAAGAAGCGAACAACAGCAGCGGCAGAACTGGCGATCAACTGAGGCGAGCAACCATTTCTCTTCCGATTTTAAAAATTCAGCACTCTAATCCAAAAAAACGACATAGATAATTAGTAAGTTCTACTTTATTGTGTTTCTATAGATTTTATTTCGCTATAGTTATACTTTTTTTTATCTGTGTTGATTTGATTATACAGTAGATAAGAATTTGCCCTTAACTTTAAATTTCTGGATTGATAAAGTTTAGGACATCGCCTCCTATGATAATTCTGTATTCCGGACATGGTGTCTTCATTTTAAAAATTAAATTCAAAAATTAAGAACACAATGTCCTTAACTTTGATTCTACTTCCCTCATTTTGCAATATCTTTTAAAAAACTTAAGGACACAATGTCCTTAACATTGTTGTTGTTCTTCTGTATACAAAGTTCTGTAGCTTTAGTTTCAAATTGCATGTTTTCATTTCTGGTTCAAAAGTTAACGACATAGATAAACAGTAAGTTCTACTTTATTATGTTTCTATAAATTTTTATTTCGCTATAGTTATACTTTTTTAGATCTGTGTTGATTTGATTATACTGTAGATAAGAATTTTGCCCTTAACTTTAAATTTCTGGATTGATAACGTTTAGGACATCGCCTCCTATGATAATTCTGTATTCCGGACATGGTGTCTTCATTGAATTAAATTCAAAAATTAAGAACAAAATGTCCTTAACTTTGATTCTACTGCCCTCATTTTGCAATATCATTTAAAAAACTTAAGGACACAATGTCCTTAACATTGTTGTTGTTCTTCTATACAAAGTTCTGTAGCTTTAGTTTCAAATTGTATGTTTTCAGTTCTGGTTCAAAAGTTAAGGACTGACAGTCCTTAACTTTTGAACCAGAAATTCAAAATTAAGGACTATATGTCATTAACTTTTAAATCAGAAATTAAAAGCTAAGGACTTCCCGTCCTTTAACATTCAAACTTGGAATTAAAAAGTTAAGGACTTTCAGTCCTTAAGTTTTAATTTCTAGTTCAAAAGTTATGGACTGGAAGTCCTTAAGTTTTACTTCCATGTTTAAATGTCAAAGACTGTTAGTCCTTAACTTTAATTCAATATTTAAATGTTAAGGACTGATAGTCCTTAACTTTTAATTCCACGATTAAATATTAAGGACGGGCAGTCCTTACCTTGGTCTTGCACTTACGGTACACATGTTCTTAGATATTCTTTGTTTCCCATTTTTTTGACTTGCAGGATGGAAACAATATGTATAATAGTTGCTGTTAATGGTAGATGGACTGAAGACTATAAATATCTTGATCAACAAAAAAAGCTTTTCATAGCACCTGACTTCGGTTTGAAGATTTCATTACACAAATTTTTGAGCTTATTGAATTGGATAGAGAAAAGTTTGAATTAGTAATATCAACCTTGGAACAAGCAAATGAATGCGTGTATCCAAAGATTTAGATCTTCGCACATGTATAGAGTTGCTAAAAACTTATTCACTCTTCAAGGGTTGTCGTTTCATAGTTGATATTTTGGAAAGAGTTTTTGCATCAACAAGCAATGAACATGTCAATACAGAAATTGAAAATGACAATCAAGAGCAATCCCAACAGATAGTTGAAATAGATATGGTTGAAGCTCAACCATTAAATGAAGAGGTGCCTCAAACACTTGAATCTATTCACGTAGAAGGACAAAGCATTATTGAGATTGACAATGATCAAGCTTGGGGTATTCAAGTGTTACAGAGTGCACCGTTAATTGAAGAAGTTACTGACCAAACTTGTCCACAAATAACTAGACGAAGATCAAATTTGAAACAAAAAGAATCCTCAATTACGATATTAAGAGAAAATGCTTCATTGGATGAAATAAAAGTTGGATCAGTATTTGACAAGAAGAAGAGTATAATTAACTGTTTTTCCAATATAGTAATCAAAGAACATTTTGAATTCAAGGTTGTAAGATCAAGCTCAACAAGATATTCGTTGACATGCAATGATGGTAGGTGTTGTTGGTGTGTGTGTGCTTTCAGAATAAAAGATTCAACATTGTTCAAGATAGTAAAGATTGAGAAAAAGCATGACTGCTTTGTTAACACTAGGAAAGCAGATAAAAGGCATGCTACTTCAAAGTTGATTAGTGGTTACATTATCGACAATCTTCGGGACCCAAGATTGAAGTTACACCAGCTTTTGTCATGGTAGAGATGCAAAAAATTGCACGGACTAGATATTGGATATCACAAGGCGTGTCGTGCTATTCAACATGCTTCCACTTTAATGAGAGGAAGTCCCGAAAACAATTATGAATTATTGTGTTCATACTTGTATATGATGACAAGTAAAAACCCGGGAACCTATACTAACATAAAGATAGACGACAACAACATGTAAACAATTTAGAACATGCTGTATTTTAATCTTGTTATCTTTTGAGTTGTTACTAGAAGTTGAGGACTGCCTATCCTTAAGTTTTGAACTTGTAATTGAAAGTTAAGGACCTTCAGTCCTTAAGTTTTGAACTTTGAAATAAAAGTTAAGGATAGCATGTCCTTAACTTTATTACTTGTAAATATAAGTTAAGGACTGACTGTCCTAAAGTTCAGGTATTTCAACATTGTTTTATATTAAATTTAAAGGTTTGTTTATATGTTTTATGCATAGGATCATCAATAGCTGGTTGGAATCATTGTAGACCAGTGATTGTTGTTGATGCAACTTTTTTGAAGTCAAAATATCGTGGTATTTTAATGATTTCAGTTTCAAAAGATGCAAATAACCAAATTTTCCCATTAGCCTTTGGAATAGCTGAATCAGAAAACAACAACTCCTATGAGTGGTACTTTAGTCAGCTTCGCATGAAATTAGGAGCCGTGAGAATTTGATTTTTTTTTATCAGACAGGCATCAAGCTATTGCAAATGGAATTGCCAAGGTATATAGTGAAAGCCATCATTGGATTTGAATCTATTATTTGGAGCAGAACCTAAAGCGAAGGAAGGTGAAAAGTGAGGTGATAAAACTTTTCCAAAGTGCTGCAAGAGTATACAGGCACAAAGAGTTTGAGCTATACATGTCAGATATTGCTAATGTAGATAAGAAGACATATGACTACTTTATGGAAGAACCACTGGAAAGATGGGCACGTTCTTGTAGTCCACGACAAAGATATGACATGCTCACAACAAACATAGTCGAATCGATGAATTATATCCTATTAGATGCAAGGGAGCTGGCCATACTAAGAATGATGGATTTCATTCAACTGAAGCTACAACGTTGGTTTTATGAAAGAAGAAACAAAGTAGAAGTAACATTTTTTTATGTTTCTTGTTGGGTTGAGGAGGAATTGACTAAAAGAATAGATTTAGCATTTACTTTAAATGTAAGTATTATATTCCATGTTTATATTATGATTTTAATGTAATTTAACATAATGTACTGACTTATAATTTTTCAACATTGAAGGTCTTCCCCGTTGATTCATGGCGGTATAGAGTTGAAGAAGAAGGAATAACTTTCCTGGTGGACTTAAACAAAAGAACATGTGATTGTTTCCAATTTCAATTTGATGTAATGCCATGCATGCATGCAATTTCAGCTATCAAGAAGAGAAACATCAAGAACTCTGACTTTTGTTCGCATTGGTACTTAAGGGAATCTTGGCTGAAAAAATATAAAAGACAAATACATCCTGCAGGACATACTGATTTTTGGAATGTACTAGAGGGTGTTAAGTCACAAATTGTTAAGCCACCATATTTCAAAGTTCCACCAGGTAGAAGGCAAAAGAAAAGGCATATTCCTGCTACCGAGCCATCAAAAATAACATACAAATGTGGTCGTTGCAGAAGAATTCGTCATAATAGAACAGCTTGTATATATTCTCCGACACTCCATCCATTTTCAAGAAAGCATAGAGAAGAATAGATATATTCATTTATGTTTATCGACTCTTTAAAGTTTTTGCTATAGATTGTATTCATTATTATTCTAATTTGAGCAGACGTCTGGATTTTTAATATTTCTATCATGTTAAAATCTTTTAATTTCTTTAGAGTTCAATAATTAGAAGTTACGAATAGGAGTCACTAAATTAAACTTGCAATTCAAAACATTAGGACTAACGGTCCTTAACTTTGAATTTCAAGTTAAAGAGTTAAGGACATTGGGTCCTTAAGTTATAGTACCATGTTCAAAACATTAGGACTGACGGTCCTTAAATTTGAATTTCAAGTTAAAATGTTAAGGACATTGGGTCCTTAAGTTATAGTACCATGTCCAAAATATTAGGACTGACGGGTCCTTACCTTTGAATTTCAAGTCCTTAAGTTATAATCTCATGTTCAAAACATTAGAACTTAATGTCCTTAACTTTGAATATCAATAAAGTTTAGAACATGAGATCTTTTACTTATGCTTCCATTAATAAACCTACGCACTGTTGGTCTTTAACTCTACACGATTCCTTTAGTTAGAATGAGTTACATTTTCAAAATGTTAAGGACAACCAGTCCATAAATTTGAATTACATTCTAAAAAATGTTAAGGACAACAAACCCTTAGCTTTGTGTTTCATGTTCAAAAGTTAAGGACATTTGGTCCTTAACTTTGAATTTGAAGTTCTCTTAGACCTGATCATAAAATAATACTATCTAACTCAATGGACAAATAAAGGCTCCAAAAAACAATGATATAACTAACAATATACCTTGATATATACTTCTGCAATTGTAATTTTGCATAGCACTTACCAAAAATTATGCTATGCCAATAAAATATAAGTACCTTTTCAAAAATTTGCAAAATATTTTAAGAAGTATCCTAAACTGGCAGAATTCAGAAGGGGGCACGTAGCATTTATAGCAGTTTTATACAAAACAACACCACAATTTCTTTACAATTCATTTTCACACAAAGTTTCATTCTCACTTCATAATCATCACCCACATTTTCTGGTGGAGTGTCGTAACCAGAGTTTCTCTTTCATTCACCATGTGCCCAAAGATTTGCATCAAGTTCTTTTCAAAAGTCTTTTATGTCTTCGGGTTGGCATTGCTGCACGTCCTTTCCAATCATCAGCAACTCCAAACATTTGATCTGACATGCACCACAATCAGTCCTAAAATAAGAGAAAGATATGCAATAAATTAAATAACAAAATATTAAGTTTCTATAAATACTACAACGAATAACAATACGTGCGATCCAGTTTTGTGTGGTGATCTTTGCCATTGTATATCAAACTTGTTGAAGACATTCCAAACACTTATAATGCTTGTCAAACTGTGCAAACCTTAACATGTGGGGGGGATCATGCGAGCATACATTTCCATATGGTTCATTCTAGCTTCATACGGCTCACTGTATATGGAATCATATACATCAATCTTTTTCAGATTCAAGTCCAAAACTCCCAACAGAAAATGTGTCACAACTTTGTCATCTTCTGAAGGAAGGCGACATGGGAAAAAGATTTTATCAACCTCAGTCCAAGCAATCCCACATCTGCTGCTGTGCCCCCACACATATGGTGTTAGAAACAACTGGTCATCAGTAGCACACCAGAACTCATCACTAGCATCTTCACTAAAATCCTTATACACAAGGGCCATGTAGTTATCAAATAGAATGTCAGTAGTTGTGCATTTAAAAGGATGATCGTGAGGGTGGTAGCATTCCTTCTTTCTCAGATAATATAACGCAATGTCAATGTGCTTCATAAAAAGGCAAGCAATAAACAAATCCACCAGTAATAAAATAATTAAAAAAAAATGATAAATTAAGAGTAGAAAAAATAAATGCCTTGTGAATTGTCTAACCTTATCATCCATAACAAATTTGCTATCTGAGAGCTCAAGAAAGAACATTTTGCTACTAATTTTCTGATGATACAATTTTTATGGATTTTTCCTGACACTATTATCATCAGCATATAAATCAGTCTGTCCCCTGAAAATTTTGATCATATTAAGTTAGAATTTAATCCTGAACTTAGCCTTTCATGTTGAAAATTTAACGACAGGCAGTTCAATTTGAATTAGAAGTTCAAAGGCTAAGGACTATCCTTAAGTTTGAATTAAAAATTCAAAATCTAAGGACATGCATTCCTTAAGTTTAAGCATGAAGTTCAAAAGCTAAGGACATTTGGTCCTTAACTTATAGATTCAAGTTTAGAACATAAGGACTGTTTGTCCTTAACTTGGAATTCCAAGTTCGAAACTTAAGGACATGCAGTCCTTAAGTATTAAACTTGAATATATATATATGTTAGGGACAGTTAGTTCTAAAATTATTGTAATAACCGCAGAAGTTAAGGATGTAGTGAAACACATTAACAGACTTACTCTTTTTTTCGACCTCGCCTCTACTCCTTGCCCAACCACACAGTGAATTTCTTCATCAATATTTCATATTCAGAGGTACAATAAAAAATACACCTACGAGTGTATGTTTCTTTTACCCAACCTGCACTCTTCGGTGTATTTTTATTGTCCGCCTTGGAACTTACTACTTTTCTCTCCTTATCGAAGGGAGATTTAAACTGCCAGCTAAGCTTTTTGCTCCTTTTCTCTCTACCAAGTTCTTCCTCAACATTTTGTTTGACCTTCATAGTCAAAGCAACATCAACGTCCATTTGGGTACTTGGAGGAGTAGGAGTTAAAAGAGAAAATGACGGACCTCCGTAACCAATACTGTCTCTCTTTCTTTTCCTTGGACATTGGTTAAGATCGTCATCATTGGTGTCCTCTGTGTTATCCTCTGCTATCGACACTATATATATATATATATATATACACACACACATATACATATACATATACGTATTAGTTTGCACGAACTCATCAAGAGACAAAATTTCAATAGTCAATATAATAATTAGAAGACAATCACTACATGTCTTCTCTACAACAACTTGTTTTATTTTTTCAAGAGACAACTCTGCTAAGATACTGTGTGCAGCTTTTTCTTTCTCTCCCAGTTGAACAATTTCTTTATCTTTCAGTTCTTCACCAAGTTCTTTACTTGCTTCTTCACAAGATTCTGGAAAAATATTGACAACAGCTTAACATGTTGATAATATTTTATTAAAACAAAGATATATAAAATTTAAAAAGCCCTATCTAACCATTTGCAATCTCCAAGATCATTCCAGCAATATCATCATCTTCATATGTTGCATTCACAGATTTTGAACCAATCTCACTTCTGCCTATCTCTTGAGATTGTATTCCAGTTTCCTCTTGATATTGCACTCCACCTTCTTTTCTCACTCCAGTTTCTTCGTTTACTGCTTGAAAGGATTCTGTAACATTTGCAATTAATACCCATTCTAATAATTCACTAAAGCTAAACACAATATATAATGAAAATTTTATCTAACCTTGATCAGGACAACTTTGAACACCAAGTATTTCTTTGTATGACAACAGTGTCGAAGGATCATATGCTCCTTCAAGGCATTTACATACAATCTCACTGACACTTTTCCCCAAAGGACTTGTTAAATCGTCATGTGATTGCAATCCATACCCTCTACAAAATTTATCTGAAACTCCTTTCTCTTGTTGGCTGTCCTGGTCTTCACATTCTCTTAAATCTTCAACTTCTGCATGGACATCCATAGTTTATATGTATTACTCTATTGATATACATTTCGAATAAAAAATACAAAATCTATATCTAACCTTTCCTAATAATAGTAACATTTTCAGTTTCGTTATCAAGATGCGCATCTCTGAAATCTATTTCATATTGAACCTCTATATGCGCATTCATATCATCATGCTCAACACCTACATCTTCATTGATAGTAGGCTCAATGCCACAACAATCACTATCAACTCATTCTTTCCTAATTGGAACACTAGATTGCCTATCTGTGTTCATATGCTCAGCATTACCAAACATGTTGATCAAAGTATCAAGCTTTGATTCCATAGTTTTCTTTAAATCCTGAGAAATAAAATACCTTAGAAAAATAAGCACAGGTTCAAAACTTAAGGACAAGCAGTCCTTAAGTTTGAATTCAAAGTTCAAAACTTAAGGACAAGTAGTCCTTAAGTTTGAATCCAAGTTCTAAACTTGAGGACACTAATTCCTTAACTTTGAAATCCAAAATCAAAACTTAAGGACATGAAATTACCTTGATTTCATTCTCAATTTTATCGCTGACACAACAATTTTCTGATTCACTCTGGTAACTTCTGCTTGCAAATGTTTCTTAAAACTCTCTGATAATCTCTGAATCAAAAAACATAACATAAACAAAAAAGGGGTGTTCGTAAGCATCAAATAAAAAACTAAAACTATTCAAAGGCAGAAACAAATACTCTAACAATTTCTTTAAGTACGCCTTCATCAAATTGTGACAAAGAAGACCTTGAGCTTTGATCTTCTGAAACTAGTTCCTCAACACGAAGAGGCTCCGTATCTTCTTCTTCCACATTAATAAAGGGTGACACCTCAATCAACTTAAACAACTATAATATAAGCAAAAGTAAACATAAGTATACATAACTTAAACAAATAAATAAAAAAGTAGATAGTAATTACATAAACTTACTTTTTCATTATAGAAATACTTTTTGCAAAGAGACTCAAATTGTGGAGACTTTATATCAGAAGAACATAATATTCTAGGATAACCCAATTCTGTGTATTTCACAAATTGTTCTTCTTGGAACAGAGGAAGTACTTTCATTATCCACACACAAAAATCAAAAGGAAAGCCAACTAAAGTGTAGCTATCCATATCTTTTTCATACTCTTTCTCCTTCTCAACTTCATTCTCGTTTGTCTTCAAACCACTCTTCAATGATTTCAGTAGAGTTTCATAAGCAACAGAGCCCCAATTGAAGGAAGTGCAGAGTGTATCATCGTTGATAATTTTCATTATTTCCTCCGACACATTCCTATTTTTCCTCGTGCCTATCAAAAGAGACTCAACAAAATACAGATTTTCCAACTTCAAAGCATCATCATCACTGCCAACGAATGAAGTTGTACCATATGGGCGAGTATTCATAAACTTATACAAATCAGCCAGCTCAATCTTGTCCTTTCCAGGGAAATAGACTCTTAAAAGCCTATTCTCTTTCTCATGTAAACCTTTCATCTCAGGCGAATAATAACACTTCAAACCAGTAATAATATGGAATTGATCACGAGTAAACTTAATATTACGGTCAAATACGTTGAAAGCTCATAGAATCATGTTCATTGCTTACAATTTCATAAAGCAATACACAGTGCCTAAGTTTACCTGAAAACTTCACACTTTTTAATTTGAAGAAGTTACCAAATATACCTTCCCTCAATTTTGTCCATTGGCTATTTGGCAAAAAGCTTTTAATTGTTTCCTTAAAATGAAAATCTCCTTTCCAATATACCAGATAATTACGCCATTGTGGAAAATCAAGCAGACACTCGCCTTCCATTATGACACTAGAAAATAAGGAAAAAAAAACAAAGATTAGGAAATACAGTCCTTAACTTTAAGTTTAAAGTGCAAATATTAAGGAAATACAGTCCATAACTTATACTTTCAACTTCAAAAGTTAAGAACACTTAGTCCTTAATTTCAAGTTTCATGTGGAAAAGTTGAGGACAATCAGTCCTTAACTTGGAGTTCCAACTTCAAATTTAATGACAATTCTTCCTTACACTTCACGAATACAGATAACTAAAAATTCATTAACACAAAAAATAAGGAAAATCAAACAAAGGTTAGGAAATACAGTCCTTAACTTTAAATTTTGAGTGCAAATATCAAGGAAATATAGTTCTTAACTTATACTTTCAACTTCCAAAGTTAAGGACACTTAGTCCTAAACTTCAAGTTTCATGTGCAAAAGTTAAGGACAATCAGTCCTTAACTTTGAGTTCCAACTTCAAATTTAATGACGATTCTTCCTTATACATCATGAACACAGTTAACTAAAAATTCATAAACAAAGTAACCTTATGAATTTCTACAACTATTTTTATGAAATATTACTGCATAATCAAATAGATAGAACCAACCACAAACAAATTTCAACTTTCACACACTAAAGATTTATCAAAATCAGAATCAGACTACATATACGACACTGAATCAAGATAATATGCTCATTTTTGAAATATCAAACATACTTCACACAACACGAAAATGCATAAAAGAAAAAAAATTACCAGTCACGATTAACAGAAGAAGACGTAGAAGATGACGGAGAAGATGAAGGAGCAGAAATTTAACTGAATATCGCAGATAGCAAGCTAGGAAGATGAAGATGCAGAGAAGAGAAAACCCTGAAACCTCTCTCGTCTGAATGAAAATAAGGGTTTGGGACAATTTTGGGATTATAATCGATATAGAGAAAGGGTAATTATGTCTTTTCCGCCTCAGTAGTGGCTATATTTGATAAGCATTTTAATTAGTGGATAAAAGTAAATACAACATTAAATAGTGGCTACTAC
Source organism: Nicotiana benthamiana (assembly GCA_034376525.1). Taxonomy (NCBI): domain Eukaryota; kingdom Viridiplantae; phylum Streptophyta; class Magnoliopsida; order Solanales; family Solanaceae; genus Nicotiana; species Nicotiana benthamiana. Next base: position 127,944,558 of record CM067332.1, on the reverse strand, counting down.
ACGTAATTTTTACTAAAGTGTCACGTAACATCCCAGCCCACCAGTGATATTTTTAGCGTTGGGCCTAGGCCCGCATGATTTTAAAATGCATCATTTAAGGCCTGTATCCTTATTACTCAACATCTCTCTCGGTTCGTCGACGTGGGATTCGCCTATGGTGGCACATTTATTTATTTATTTATTATGTCTACAACATAGTTTAACATAAGATGAATATTACCATTTCAAAAAATATTTAAAAAGAAAGAAAAGAAGAATATTTAGAATAAATCAGCAAAGCGCGTCTTTTTATTTTCTTCCATTAGACAGATTATTATATCCTCGCGTTGATTTCCCGTCTTGAAAAGTCAGGTGCAAGGTCTCTTTCTCATACATTCAATATTTATAGTTTACTTTTAACAATTCTCTCGTACTTGCTATATTTATAGTTTACTTTTAACAATTCTCGTCTTTCTATATTCACTAGAACGGAAAGAGTAGTACTTTTGCTCATATTTTGTTGTCTTAGGTTCTGACTTCTATGTTGTGATTTTTTCTTGTTTTTAGGTGTATGACAAATGTGATAACTTAGCTTTTAGAGTGAGGTGGATATAGTTTTGGAATTACTAGAGTCAAGATAGATCGACATACGAAAAGTCCAAACATACAACAAAAGGAAAATGAAGCACTAAGGTGGATTGATATACCTAAGGGTACAATTATAATTTTGATAAAGTTATTAAATTATCAACCAAATTGTTAATAAAAGTAGACAAACCGAAACCCGAACTAATAATTCAATTGTCAAATAACACAAAATTATTACCTAACCATTAACCGTATAACTCGATATTAACAATCCAATAAACTTTTAACAATTTCGGACTATCGATTTTACCCGATATATGCCCAACCTTAAAGCAGAGATCCCAATGGAAACATCCAAAAAGAATAACACACTTATTAATTTAGAAACTATCAACTTTGACATTTCCTGTCTCTTAATGAAAAGCTATGGTAACCACATGTTTAGGGCCACAAGTCTCAAATTTTAAATCACAAGTTTCAATAGTTTTTATGACTTTCTCAAACTCCATTCGGATTCAAGCCGTCACATGAAGAGACTAATCAAAACAGCACAGGACAAGCTCACAGTACCAGCAGCATTCAATTTTTTAGTTTCAGCCAGATGGCGTAGACGGTCTATTAATCCATCAGCATCAAGTACAGCCTGCTCAAAATTACAGATAACTATTTAGATAAATGGCTACCCAGAAAAGGTTTCCTCAACTGAAAAGTCGATCATTAAAAGAAAAAAAAAAAAAAGAAAAACAAAATTGTGGGTGGGGGTGGGGGTCGGGGTGAGGGCTATGACAAAACATCTCCACCACTCAGAAATCCAATTTATATTTCCAACTATTTCGCTCTCATATCCAGCTACTTGAGTGCTCTTTGTATTTTGCATCCCTAATGTGTGCACTATTATTTATTCACACCCTTTTCCTTTTGTTTTTTACGATTTACCCCCTAATATTTTCATTTCTTTTCAGGGAAATAGCAGGCTTTTGTCCTTGTGTTATTGCCTAATTCCAGTTGCGGTCCATGTCTTATTTGGTTGCACACTTAACCTCTAAGTAAACAAAATGGCCACTTATATTTGTTTTACTAATGGAGACTAACAGTCCAAAAAGAACGTCTAATACTGGGAAAGGCAGTTTGGGTATAACAACAAGAACATTTTTAAGAAGACGCAATTATACAAAGAAGAAGAAACAATTAGAACTCTTTCCATGGTCATCTTCCCTCGAACCTTGACGAAGGCAGGAAAACATGTCAAATGTTATTGCGATTAGCCCTTGGAACATCTCAGCAGCAGTTGGTATCGTAAAGATTATGGATAGATAAAAGAAGATTGAATAGGTTAAGGGAATAAATTGCAAAGAACTCCCTATTTGACCACCCAAGATATGTATATTTCCACCATAGAAGACATGCACACAATATATGCAAGAGCTGAATATATTTAGCTGTCCTATTATATCCAGACGACGTACCTTTGCCCGCCGACGGCTGCCAAGAGTAATATATGCTATACACCGACAGACCATCCTTTCCTCTTTTCCTCTGTATAACAAGCCCAACAGGTAATGAAGAACGTCACGGCCATCAGTGCCCCGGGCTTTCAACAATTTCTTACAAAATTCAGATTTTCACTTGGTTAGTAGGAAAAAAACATGTTTACACGGTCTAATTAGCAAAGATGAAGAACGCCCATCGACAGCAAATGCTCTCTATGTGAAGAGCAACCCAAGGACACAAACAACCTATTTCTACATAGCCAAACTTACTGATCAATTATGGGACATGTTTTTCATCAGTTTGGGCTTAAAATGGACAATGCCTAGAGATATTTAGTTTGAAAAGTTACAAGCACAATCATCGAGTTCTGAAGATGCTTTTCAACCTAAATCTAGACAACTCCAAGTTTTTCTTTTCTTTTTTTTCTTTTAATCAAGGACAAGTTTCTTATTACCAACTTACATGCATAGATATTTTGTCCCAAGATCAAATCAAGATCTAAAAAGGTTATGTTAGTGAATAGCAATTAAAAAAATAATAAAACATAATGTAGCCAAAAAGGTAGCCTACATGGCCAGTGCTGGAGCTGGGAGGTGGACTTGCTCATGACTTGAAGATGGCAAAAAACCTTTTTACAAATAAAATGGTGGGCAGCTTTACCAAATGGGTAGGTTCTTCGGAGGCTATAAATTAAGCAGTAAACACATCAAATTTGACGTTGAATCAGGAACATGCTGAATTATAATCTCACTACAAGATGCTTAAGATGTTTCTACCTTTCAATCATTTTATTTTATCTTAATTTGCTACTTTTTTCATTGATTAGTTCATCAAAGTTTTTGGGTTCAACCACGAGCTCCTTAAGACCCGCGTACCTTTTTCTGGCTGTCATCTCCTAGGAAAATATTTGAAACGACATGGATGGCAGGGGTGACTACAGAAGGAGAGGGATTTCTGAAAGATCGATTGACGTATATATCAGATACAATCATAGTAAGTTAGATATGAAAAAGTAGGTTAAATGAGGAAAATAAAAGCACTCCACTCACTCTAATAGCTTAAAAAGCACCGGAAATACATCCGCCTGAATGGAAGAACTAATCATATCACTCTGGCTCACAACAGGATGACTGGTGAATGTTTTACTAGTGCAAAAACCCTCGAAGTACTCATCAGTAGCACCAGACAGGTAATAAAGTGCCCAGCATGCGTTTCTTAGAACCTCTAGATCAACATTTGAAGCAACAAGGTCACGGAGAGCTCGGATTGCTGGTTTCACCTGACTTTAATTGTAATAAGTAATGTTTTGTACCAAATTATTGCAGACGCAAAAAAATTTCAGCAGTAATTAACTGACCTTCTCAAAAGGAGCTTTTGGTTGGCCTCTAGAGAACACTAATATAGTCTGCGTGGCTTTTCTCAGCCATAAAATCTTGTTAGAGTTCAAAATTTCCAGTAAAGTATCCAATGCCCCGCGCTCAATAGCATGATCACGGCCTACAGGGGAGAGAGCAACACTTCGCAGTTTCTTCATAGCCTATAATTGGAAGGAAAAAACAATCAGTCTGCTAATAAGCATATCTTCAGTCTATACAGAAGAGGGGTCTGCCGATATTAAAACATACCTCCTCACAAACAATTTCATAACAGCCTTCGATTAGAATATGCAGAAACTTTAAAAAAAGTTCCACCAAGTTACTATCAATCACCAAATCATTTAACTCTATCATATCAGGAATACTGTCCATGACAGCCTTAGCAGCTTCAAGCTATGACCGCAAAACCATAAGAATAAAGCAAGTGTGAATCTACAACCAGAAGACACTAAAGAAGGCACAAAAATGTGATCAACACATCACTCTCTACCTTGAGATCAAATGAATCCTCTCTCCGTAGAATTTCGTCAAGTAGAGGAACAACTTTACCCGACTCTAGAGCATATACTAGAAAAGTGGCATCTGTTAAAAAAATTTGAAAGTGATATGTGACTATAATAAAATCAGCATAAGTGAAGCTGGAGCAGTCTTAGCCATACCGTCATTGAACAATATTCGGAGTTTATGCATTGCCCACATCTTCTTCTCCACCTCCTGAGACTCAAGACCTTCAACTATTGATGAAAGATCCTTCTGGAAACCGACAATGTCGACAGGATGAAGACCCTCCTCATCATCACTTGTTAGCATAGACATCTTGGTAAAAATCCTTTAAAAAGTGAAAACTGCAAGAAAGATAATAGGTAGTATTAAGGGAACTGAGGAAGATAATTGAATGGATATAACTAACGGAAAACAAGAAGAAGCAAAGAGTTAACAGTACTACCGGAAAACCACTAAGCGGAGCAAACAACTACAAACACAACACACTAAAACCAATGCAGGGATGGGCTGATTAAGATGTGAAAAACAACAACTGTAAACACAACACTAACACCCAAAAGGACTTGCAACGATGAATTATACTATTAAAATTCATTGGTCAAATCGATGTTTGACAAAACTCAGGACACTGTTAAGGCATGGGTCCTTCGACTTTACCTGATGCAATTTGCGGCAATGTAACAGTAAGGAAGAAGAGAAAAGAAGCTAAGAAAAACTAGGGCAAAAGTAAGATGTATTCAATTGTCCGTTCATCTGCAGCTCTTGGAGCATTACATATAGGTTCCACTACTCACTACAAGATAAAATCCTATACCCTTCTCTGACTGGGACTATATGTGCCCATTGAAATAAAATCTAGGGACCTAATTATAATTCACTGAACTTAACTTAAGAAACTTATAGGGACTAAACTATCCACTGAACATCTTATATTATATCCGCCTATTACTAACTTCTAACGGCTAGGTACCACTCCCAAAGCTGCATTTACAAGTCACGCAAGCTGTAGCCAATTCTCTTTTGTATCAGTTCCCCTTCCTTAAAAGCTTCCTTGTCCTCAAGGAAGAAAAGATGGGAAACGAGTTCTCAAGGCTGAATAATCCTCCCATATAGCTCGATCTGGTGGCAGTTGATCCCATTGAACTAAAACATGTTGTACTGCCTTGTTGCCCTTTTGGATCATACGTCTCTCTAAAATTTTTTGTGGCTGAGGGCAGTAAGGGCTTGATAATTTGACTATAGGAGTATGAGAGGTTGCTTTTGGTAGCTCATAGCATTTCTCACGCTTAGATACGTGAAAATTTGGATGTAACAGGAGTTGGTAAGGAAGGGATAGCTTGTAGGCAACATTCCCTATCTTTTGTAGTACCTGATATGACCCATAATATTTGGCTGAAAACTTAGAAAAGTATCCTCCCGACATGGTGACCTGCCTATAGGGCTGAATTTTGACATACACCCAATCCCCTCTTTGAAATGCCTGTCTGACCTGTGTTAGTTTGCTTAATTTTCCATCCTCTCCTAAGCCCTTTTTAGATGATATTTAAGGAGTTGCACCTTGAACTCTCTAGTTAGAAAACTCCTGTCCACTTCTTCCACACTTGAATCTCCAGCAGCAAAAGGTAAGTGCAGAGGTGGAGGCTGACCATACAAAGCTTCGTAGGGGGTGCATTGAATGGCAGAATGGAAGGTGGTGTTGTACCACCACTCAGCTGCCTCAAGGTAATGCATCCAATCCTTCTGAGAGTCAGAGCAGAAACATCTCAAGTAAGTCTCTACACATCTATTAACTACCTCAGTCTTGCCATCTCTCTGGGGGTGGTAAGTTGTGGAAATGTTAAGGCTTACTCCTAGCGTAGCAAACAATTCCTGCCACAATTTGCTTGTAAAAATAGGATCCCTATTACTGACAATATTCTCAGTAATCCATGTAGTTTATAGACTTGTTCCATGAAAATCTTGGCTAACTCATTGGCAGAATAAGGATGAGATAATCCAATGAAATGAGCACACTTAGTAAGCCTGTCCACTATTACCTAAATAACTGATTTTCCTTGAGACTTAGGTAGCCCTTCTATGAAGTCCATACTTATACTACTCCAGGCTGCAACAGGTATTTTCAAGGGCTGCCATAGCCCTAGGTAAGGAGAATTGTCATATTCATGCCTTTGACATGCATCACAACCCCTTACAAGTTCCTGAATATCCTCTTTTAATCCCTTCAAATAAAATAGAGAAGACACCCTCCAATAAGTGTTGTCTATACCTGAGTGTCCTCCTATGTTAGAGTTGTGCCACAATAGTAAGATTTCTTTCCTCAATGGTAGGTCAACTCCTACCACCAGCTTGCCATGCTTCCTAAGCTGCCCATGTATGAAGGTGTACCCCTTGTCATGAGTCTCTCCTTCCTTGAGAACTTGAATTGTTGACCTCAGATCCTCATCTAACTCCCAGCTCCTCATAATGGCCTCCAATAGATCAGTTCTCACAGTTGAGAGTGTCATGGCTGACAATTCCACTAAGGGAAGTCTGGACAGTGCATCTGCAGCTTTGTTTTCTTTTCCCTTTTTGTACTCAATCTCAAAATCATACTGCATTAGCTTAGTTATCCATTGCAAATGCTTGCTTGTGTGCAACTTCTGTTCCAGCAAGAACTTAAAGAGACTTTTGGTCTATTTTAACAATGAAAGGCTTCACTGTCAGGTACTGAGACCACTTGTTAATTGCCATGACCAAAGCTAGCAACTCTTTATCATAAACTGGTAGGGATTGGTGCTGAATAGCGAGACTTAGGTAGGCAATGGGTTTGCCTAATGCATCAATACAGCTCCAATTCCAACATTGCAGGCATCAGTTTCAACTATAAATGTCAAGGAGAAGTTAGGCAAAGCTAGCACAGGTGCTGTAGTGAGCGCCAATTTCAGCTTATCAAAGGCTTCTTCTGCTTTTTTGGGCCAATTGAATCCATCCTTTCTGAGAAGATCAGTAAGGGGCTTGCTAATGACCCCATATCCTTGTATAAATCTCCTGTAGTATCCTGCCAATCCCAAAACTCCTCTAAGTTGGGTCACAGTCTTGGGTTCAGGCCAAATTCTCACAGCCTCTATCTTCTTAGAATCAGTGGAGACCCCTTGTGAAGATATATATAATGACCCAAGTACTCCACTCTTTCTGCCCCAAACACACATTTGCTCTTTTTTGCCAGCAATTGATGTTGTACCAACATCTCAAAGGCAACCTTGAGATGTTGTACATATTCCTCCCAACTTTTGCTGTAAATAATAATGTCATAAAAAATACCAAAATGAACTTCCTCAAGTGTTCTTGGAAGATATGGTTCATTAGCCCTTGGAAACTTGAAGGAGCATTGGTTATCCCAAAGGGCTAACCAGATACTCATAGTGCCCAGAGTGTGTTCTAAAGGCAGTTTTAGCTGCATCTTCTGGTGTCATTCTAATTTGATGGTACCCTGCCCTGAGGTTAATTTTAGAATACACCTGGGAACCCCCTAACTCATCCAACAATTCTTCAATAATAGGGATAGGAAACTTGTCCTTGATAGTCATTTTGTTCAAGGCCCTATAGTCCACACACATCCTCCATGTTCCATCCTTTTTCCCCACCAAGACCACATGTGAAGCATAAGGGCTGAAACTGTGCTGTATTATCCTTTGTCCTAACATTTCTTGCACCAATTTTTCTATAATATCCTTCTGCACATGGGAGTATCTGTATGGTCTAGCAATCGTTGGAGAGGTTCCCTCCAATAAAGGGATGTGATTATCAAACATACCTCTAAAGGAAGAAAGTTGAGTTGGCTCCCCAAACACTAACTCAAATTACTTCAGGATCTCACTAATTGGCTTTGGTACCTGGCTATCTTCTCCTTCTTATGCAGTGGAGTCTTCTTCTTTGGTTCCTCTAACCTTTACCATGAAGAACCTTGATTCCTTCTTATCAATTTTCTCCAAAGCCTTGAATTGAACATCCTTGAATGTAGGTTGGATTCCCTATAAGGTCAATAATCTGCCCTCATGTTCAAATTCCATTATCAACTTCTTGAAATTAAGCCTGATGTCATCTAAAGGATACATCCACTGGATGGCTAACACAATGTCACTACTGCCAATTGGAAAGACCAGAAAGTCCCCTTGAAAAACTGCACCCTGCATGAGCCATTTGAACCCCTTGCATACTTTCTTTGTATGAGCCTCTTTACCATCAGCCATTTGGACTATCTGTGGCCTAATCTTGCTGATTTTGCACCCTAGCCTTTCTGTTGTATCCTCATCAATGAAGTCTTGTGTGGATCCATTGTCAATGAAGGTATCTATGGGCTTCTGCTCAGTGAATCCTCTAAGCCTTAGTTACTGATAGCCTGGTATGCCATTAAGTGCTTGTAATGATATAGCACAATTCTCTATTACTTCTTCCATTATCTCTTTAGAGGGTTCTTCTATTTCCACGGCCACTTCTTCAACTGATTCCTCCTCTTCTATCTCCTCTATAGGTCCAAGCTCCAAGGAATAGAGGTGCCTTTTTGCCTTGCATTTGTGACCAGGAGTAAACTTATCACACAGAAGAAGCATACACTGCTTGCCCTCTTCTCATCCATTCTCCTCATTTTGTTGTTATCCAATCGGGCCACAGGGGTTCTCTTGAATCCTAAAGGACTATCTTTCTGCCAGTTTGGAGAATGAAGTCCCCCTGAACCTCTATTCAGAGAAGAACCTGAGTTTAAGCTCTTAATGGCCTTACTTTGAGCTACAAAATTGGCTTCGTGCAATCTAGCTAAGTAGTAGGCCTGGGGTAAGGAGCTTGGGTTCCCCACTCTCAAAACACTACTCAGCTCTGGTTTAAGGTTGTTGAGGAAGATACTAATGGCATGTACAGTTGATATGTCCAACCTAGTCATGACACTGTTAAAAGCTTGCTGATACTCCTTGACAATTCCTGTATGCTTAACATTTATTATCTCAATCATGGGGTCTGTGTATTCTGCCCCAAGACTATCACATAGTGCCCAAATATACTCATCCAATGTAGGAAGAGGCAGCTGACCCATGCTTCTCATGTATCCAAAATGCCATTGTAGTGCATCACCCTCAAAATGCATAGATACCAATTTCAATTTCTGCTGTATAGTAAAATCTTCCTCAGAGAAAAAATGATCTACTTTATACAACCGTGCCCTCAAGTCCTCCCCATTGAACCTTGGAAATTCAACCTTGGCATATTTAGTGAATGGAAGAGTTGGTAGGGGAGTATTTGGTGGGTGAAGGGCAGCTTGTCAAGCATTATTTCTAGGTGTGTTTGTTTAACAAAAAAATAGAATTTAGTCAAATCTCGAATTTAGAGAAAAGAAATTGGGTTACTAATAATCTAGAGACCAAAATAAAAGGCTTTCAGAAAATAGAAATAAAGCAATAAGAATTTGTTATTTCAATATGATGTCAAGAGCGTACTGTGTGTTTACAAATTATGAAACCTTCTCCTTTATAGCTAATAAGGAGTAACGACTTAATTTAAATAATAAAGATCATTTAATGAAATGTTACACAATCATTGCTACTAAATGTTGATTCTGTAACGTATCAAGCATTTAATAATGAATTTGGACTACTTTTGCCACCAGACTCGCGTCTTCAGCATTTCTTTTTACCCGTTAGCATTAAATGACTTGAATTGGTACGAAACTCGTATCTAAATTCCTTCCCTGTTTTCATTCTTCTTCCAGTATCTGTCATTTCCCGTGCTTTTTGCTGGTCTATCATACTTTGACTATTTGACCGGCCCACGTGTCATGCCACGTCATCTTCAATTTAAATTTAATTTTTTCCCAATACAGATAGTGCCCCCACTTTCCATTTATTTGTCAATTAAATAATTGGGAAGTGGATCTCCATAAAAAGAGAATTTTTGTCACAATTAATGCATCTGACAATATTGACGTCTCAGTTGTCTTTTTCATTTAATGCTCCTTACATGTGTCATCTTTTGATTGGATTGACCATTTTACACCTCTTCTAAAAACCTCTTTATTCCACTATTCACGAAGTGATAGTTGCCTTTATTATAGGTTTTCCATTATTACACTTTTGAGTTTCGACGGTTGTCATCGTATACATATTTAGCCTTTTTTCGTTCTTTGTATTCTTCTTCACAAACATTTAGAAAATACTCTCTTCTTTACTTTCACTTTTTCTTCAATCCCTCTTTGTTCAACAATGCATCTTCAAACCCTAACCCCAAAAAAGTTCCGATATTGGATAATTTTCCAAATGCCCTGTTAGACATAGAAGAGGTTGAGGCAGTAGACTTTGACCAGAATCTACTCAAGGTGGCTATTCTGGTTCCTCTTCCAGGACTATTTCGAAAACACATTCTTCTAAAGGTAAAGAAATTTTTGATTCTTCTCGAGAACCTTTGGTAGATGAAATCGTACCCAGCGATTTATCTTTTATCTGTGATAGACAGTCTCTTGAAAAATAAGTTGCTGGTTTAGATAAAGCCGATGCTTACCCTACTGTAGTTACCGAACTCACAATTCCTTCCATTAGGAAAGATTGTAATTGGAAAAACAATCTTAGAATGTCTATTCCTGCCCCAAATCAAAGGATTTATTCTTTCAGGATTTGGTATTCTTTTGTTTATACTTATCCTTTTACTTTGGGCTTTAAACCTCCAATTGACCCGATAATTCTTGATTTTTGTCGTTTATTTAATATCTGCTTAGCCCAAGTTGGTCCCTTGGTATGGAGGACAGTGGCTTGCATAAGATTTTTAACTACCAAAGCCAATATCAATTTCACCTTTTCTCACCTCATTCACTTATACCATCCTAACTTGATACGTCATGGGGTTTTTACCTTGACTACAAGGAGCAAGAAGGTTTTGGTAAGCCCAGAAGATGACAAAGATAGAGGATGGTAAGCTCGTTACGTTTCTGTTTTTACAGTGGACTTACTTGGTGAAACAAACATTTCCTTCCCCGAGAAGTGGAATTTTGCAGTACGTTTTTCTTATTGTACCGTGCTCATTTTTGTTTTTGAATTTTGATTTTGACTTCACCTCTTGTTGGTTTTTTGTAACAACCATGAGAGATATGGAACCTGTTCCCAACTTCCGTGGTTGGGTAGATTCAATTTTGAAGATTGCTCCTAAGAAGCAAAGAACTTGGAAATCAATCTCTGCCATACATGATTGGAAAGTCAAAATGCATGGTACCGTATTTCTTTTACACACGTTTTAGGCCTTAAGCACCTTTTCATTGATTTTGATTGCATATTATTCTTTTGATCAGGATTTGGCTACAAAGGAATGGCAGTCGAAGTGGTTATGGCCATTCGTATGTCTGGTAATGCTGAATTAGACTTGGACAAGGCATGAGCCTTGCTTCAAAAAAGAAAAGCTTTAGCAGAAGGTATGGAGAATGAAGAAGAGGAAGATACCTACTTCTTCCATTCCTTTGCCACCGAGCCTGTTTTAATCCTTTCTGATGAGGAGACTGTGCCAAAAGACACGAGTGAACCAACTCAACCCCCCTTGGATAGTGGTTTTTGGAGTGGCGAGCTCGGACCTGTTTTTGATGAAGCTTCTCTTTCTTCATTTTTTCCTACTTCTTCCATTCCTTTGCCAATTTTAAGTATTTCATCACCAACGATTGCTTCCTTTCCTTCACCAATTTTGAATACTTCCATTTCCGTTCCTGAATTAGTTTCTACAACTTCTCCTTCCTTTCCTGCCTCAACTTCAACGACCTCTATAGTATTTAATTTTTCTACTACGCCCCCTCTGCTGTTCCCTCTTCATCCGCCCATACAGTAGAGGTTAGCTCCACTAGTAAAGGCGTGGCTATGAGAAGTGTTACTCTTGAAGTTCCTGCCTCTCAAATCCTTTTAAGAAAATATGGAGGCGCAGATACTTGGCTCGAGCCTCTTATTGTTGATATTGAGAGGAATAAGATGCAAAGCCACAACTGCTACACCTTGATGAATGACATAGTTCATTCAACTTTAAAGGTAATTTTCTTGACCTTGAATTTTTTTTTCTTTTTTTGATACCTTACTTTCATGTTTCATGATTGTACGCTAATCTCATTGGGACTGAGCTAATGGGGCGAGTTTCTTTGTTGGAGAAAAAGGATCGTGAGTCTACAAAGACTATCTCGGAAGCTAGGAAAATAGCTGAGGATGCATTACTTGAAGCAGCAAATTGGAAGGACCAATATGAGAGTGCTCAAGGGATTATAGAAGAATTACAGGGGAACAAAGTTCACTTGGAGCAGCAGAATCATATCTTATCTTCAGAGTTGGGAATTGCTAACGCCTCATGGGGTCAACTTAAAAAGGACAAAGAGATTTTGGAATGCTCTTTATCTAAAGCTATGATGAGGTTAAAGAGCTCAAGGCTCTTTTGGAGAAAAAGGAGGAATATGCAAGGGAATTGGCAGAGAACATGTCTTGTGCTCAGAATGATTTGAGGATTTCTTCCGAAAAAATTCGTACCTTAGAGAATTCTCATGCCTCTCTTGAAGCTTCACTGGACTCCCACCTAGCTGAGCACCAAATAGCATACAATAACATTGCTATGTGGGAAAAGGAATACAAGGCTTTGGAGAAAGAATACAATGCCATTGAAGAGAATTTTAACATAGAAGTGGGTTGGGCTTTCTTGAATTCTCGTCATGACGTCTTAATGGAGGCTACACAAGAAAATTTTGATTTACAATCTGAACTGGCCAAAGTTATGGACACCATTGAGAAAAACCAACAACTCGTTGATACTCCTTCTCCAGCCCTTGGAAGTGTTAGTACCCCTTCCCCAGCTCTTGAAGTTCATGAAGCAGGTGAGTTGTTGAACTAAGAAGCAACTATTGATATGGGTGAAGCTACGATTCCAGTTTCTGAAGGTGAAGCTTCTATGGCAAAGTCTATGGGAATGGAAGTTCCCGTGATACTACTACCCTTGCTGAAACTGTAGGATTTACTGACTCCATCCCTGTTGTTGTTTCTTCAGAAGTTGTCACCATGCCAATTGCTGCCTCTGAAAGTGAGTTTCAACTGCATTAGCTTCAAACCCATACCGCTCGCATCTAAATAGTTCATTAATAAAGGCGACTTCATACTTAAGACTCGTATAGAATCCTTATTTGACACACTATTATATATACGTATTATTTTTTACCAATGTTAGACGTCATTTTATGTTATGTGCGCTCTAAATTGAAATTCCAGTCCTAAGCGTGCATGGTGTATTGGTTGGGAAAATATAATTTTGTCTTTTTATTTGGTCTTCAACAGTCAATCCTAGAGTTATCACGAGTGGTATATATTTTTGGTTTGAGTTAAACTCAGATTAACTTTTCTTACACGTTGATTTATTATTACAAGCACTTCAACTGTTTTATATTAAAAGAAGTTTATTATTACAAGCACTTCAACTATTTTATATTAAAAGAAGAGGAGAGGATAGCGGTTTTAATAGGTTTGGACCTATAATATCACTGACCAAAAGTCAAATAATTTTCATCATTCTTGAGTAGGAACAAATCTAAAGTTGGTGCCTGCTTAGGTAGATTCAAAATTTTAAGTTTATGGGTTTTTGTCGCAATCGTAAAATAATATACATAATTACTAGGTCCACAAATAATATTTATAAATATTTAATACTAATTTTTTAAATAAAAATAACTGGATCCCCGAAAATCACATTATACTCTTGATACGCCCCTAAGTGCCTATAGTAGTTTTGTAAAGGTTTTACACTAGCAATTAATTAAGAAGTAAAACTAATTATGTGATAAAAATTTAATACTACCATTTTATTTTTTGTTTGGTCCTAGAATAGGTTATTCCTGAATTAAAACATGCATTAATAATAGTGACAAGAAGAGTTGACAAGAATCTCTTCCTCCTAATATAGATGATATTTTCTCTATTTTCATTTCCTCTATACTATTTTGTATGCTTTCGTGGTTAATTTATAACTCAATTTATATAAATAATGTATAGGGTGAAATTTGGTTCTTAACGCGCCCACACCGAGTGGGCACGTCCATTATGATAAGGTCGACCCAAGTAAGGGAATGACCCAGTTGGTAAAGTAGAAGCGACGTCGTCTAGTGTCTAACTTCTTTACTAAGTGGAAGCCACCAACTTTTGTACTTTTTGATTATTTCGAGAAGAGTCTCCTACTGTATAAAGGAGACCTTCACATTGTAATAGGCATCATTATTATTCTCGAATAATACAACTTCTCCCTCTATCTCTATCTCTTTCTTGGTCTCCAACTATTGCTTCTCTCTTAAGCTAAGTTTATTTTCTTCATACTTTCATATCTACAACGATCTTAACACCATAATCGTCTCCAGAGCTCATTATATTTGATTACGATTTACCCTTATATATTTTTTATTGTTTTTAAGCTTATAAAGTGCGAGTACAATTTTTGAGCTAAACAATTTGGCGCCATCTGTGGGAATTTCGAGAATCAAAACCATGGTTTTCACCTAGAGAACCATCAAAAACCCTTCTATACAACACACAAATGAAAAAATGGCTGACAACAACACAAGAATGAAAGCGGTAGCAGATGTTGCAACCAACCTCATCGGTCCTCTCAACGAAGCCGGTGAAGAAGGTGTTTCGATTGCAACCCCTAGCACCACAACAAGCGGGGAAACCACACCTCACACACCTGAAGATCCAATGATCTTTTGGGAAAAGGGCGCTTCTACATATGCAACTGAAGAAGCACCCCCATAGGTCAGGAAACTACTAGAAGAATGGTTAACAAGTACTCTAAGTGGCTTGGTTAAAAAGTCACCCCAAAACAACGTCAGATGCGTGCCAACAGTAGACCTTGCTATAGCTGAAGGTGAACCCGAGATCGTATGAGCAAACAATGCGCTCATCGACACTCGGTCCAACGGTGGCACACTCACAGCCATCCTCAAGAAGATGGAGGAAATGGAAAACAAAAACAAGTTATTTCGTGACCAGATGAAGGAACACCGGGAGAGGGCAGGCAAAATCCCTGGTGCTCCTAAGCTACTGCCAAAGTGTAACGTAGGGAGGTTTGTTGAACAATCTTACACGGAAGAGGCTGCACCGTACTCCATCCCAAAAACCTTCAAAATGCCTCCCTACTTAAGAGTGTACGATGGAACTACAGATACCGAGGATCATCTGATCCACGGCTATAAAAGGTAACGACCTGTCAAAAGAACAGGTACCGCCTATGCTGCTGAAGAAGTTCGGCGAAACACTGACTGGAGGAGCACTAACCTGGTACTCCCAGCTACTAGCCAAGATCATTTATACATCCGAGGAAATGGCGGACAAGTTCGTCACCGCCCATGCAGGAGCAAAGAAAGCAGAACCGAGAGTCAACGACATTTTTGCTGTTCGGAAAACCAGAAGAGAAGGACTCAAAGATTTCCTAGCCAGGTTTAACAGAGTAAGAATGAGCCTACCAAGCGTATCGAAAGGCATTGCGGTCACTCCTTTTCAGAAGGTGTTAAGAAGGGACGGCTCGAAGGCAACTAAAAAACTACTAAGTCGCCTCATGAAGTAATCCACCCACCACGTGGGAAGAGATTCACAATGCCTATTGCGTTGAGGTACGCGCAGATGAGGACGACCTCGATGCGCCGATACAACATTTAACAACAATACACCCAGAAATCAGGAGGGACCGACATAACGAAGGACAATGGAAACAAGTCTCACGTCCCAATAGGGAGTGGTACCAACCCTACATCAGATCATCTCACCCACCGCCACCCAGGCATGCGGACGCACTGCAGCAACATGTCGCTCTACTAAGAAATGACAGAGGTATTCCACCTTTACTATCTGCCCATAAATTTTTTGTGTCCCCTTAAGAGATAGTGTACGCACTTGAGAAGCTAGGAAACAAGGTGCAATGACCGACAAAGATGAAGTCAGACCCCGCCACCAGAAAACAAACACCCTGTGCGAGTTCCACCATGAATGAGAACACAAAACTGAAGACTGCATAGGCCTATGGCAAGAGGTGGCCAGGATGTTGAACCAAGGGTTCCTGAGAGAGCTACTCAGTGACAAAGGAAAAATCAACTTTGCATGAGGAAGGGAACAACCCCACGGGCCACCAAAGCCGCTTTCACTTACACGCACGATCAACATGATCATCTAAGACGGCGACGACTCGGCAATCAACCACGTCAAATTTACCACTACGCACAAGTTGAAGCAAACAATCGCCCACAAATGGTATGACGACTTCGAAGATAGTATCACCTTCGATAAGTTCGATGCTGGCGGTTTGTATTTTCCTCATTACAATGCATTATTTATCACTTTACGTATCGTAGATACAGATGTTAAAAAAATCATGGTTGATGAGGGTAGCGGTGCCTATATTATCCACCCGAGGGTCCTTATACTAATGGGACTCGAGGATAAGATAATATCGCACTGCATAACACTAACTAGTTTCAATAATGCAGTAGAAAGAACCTCCGGGGAGATATCACTACCATCCTAGCAGGAGGGGTCACGCTGGAAAAAACTTTCCACGTATTGAACTAGGAAAAGACATATAACGCCATTATCAGACGCTCGTGGATACACGCCATAAGAGCGATCCCGTCGTTCTTCTATAAAATGATCAAATTTCCTACCCTGTGGGGAGTATTCAGCATTCGAGGCGAGCTTCGCACCGCTCAGGAATGCTACAAAATAGCTCAAGACTGCACCCACACCAAACAACTTAAAGGGACG
Organism: Nicotiana benthamiana; assembly: GCA_034376525.1. Lineage (NCBI taxonomy): Eukaryota > Viridiplantae > Streptophyta > Magnoliopsida > Solanales > Solanaceae > Nicotiana > Nicotiana benthamiana. The sequence continues at coordinate 127,927,853 of CM067332.1, read as the reverse complement.
AGCGCAGATGCATAGCAATCAGCTATGTCGTAAATTAAAGTCTATCCGATAGAGAACGCCATTAGAGACATTGATATAATAGAAGCCTGCAAGGCCACGGTCGAAGACCTCGACCCAGTCCAACTGGAAAATGGCGACCCTACAAGGAAAGCCTACATCGGGCACAATATCTCAAATCCAAGTAAGTATCGTGAATTTTTATCTAACCACTCAGACCTGTTTGCTTTTACCCATTCAGTTATTCCAGGGATCCCACAGGAAATCGCCACTCACAAGCTGAACGTCGACCCATTACGCCTGCCCGTACAGCAAATGAGAAGAAAATTCAACGCCTCCATCAACGAATCAGTCAGTGAGGAAGTAGACAAACTTCTGGCCAACGACTCCATCAGGGAATCGAAGTACCCTCAATTAGTCACCAACGTCGTCAAGGTTAAAAAGAAAAATGGGAAGTGAAGAATGTGCGCAGACTTCACCGACTTGAACAAGGCATGCCCGAAAGATTCTTTCCCACTCCACACATCGATCAGCTGATAGACGCGACCGCAGGGCATGAGCTGCTAATTTTTCTTGACGCATACTCTGGCTACAATATAATGCCCTTCGGGCTCAAAAATGCACGAGCCACATACCAAAGGTAGGTCACCAGGACGTTCAAAAAGCAACTCGGTAAGACCATGGAAGTCTATATCGACGATATTCTGGTTAAAACGGCAGAGAAAGAAGACCGTATCGGTCACCTAAAAGAGTCCTTCGAGACACTAAGGAGGTACGAGTTGTAGTTGAACCCTGAGAAATGCGCCTTCAGTGTGGCCTCAGGAAAATTCTTAGAGTTTCTCGTATAGCAATGAGTCATCGAGGTCAACCCAGATCAAATCAAGGGGATAGATGCAATACCTGAGGAGCTGAGTAGCAAGAAACAGGTACAGAAGCTGACAGGCATATAGCCGCCCTATCCAAATTCATCTCACGGTCATCCGATAGGTGCCACAAATTTTTCAACGTGCTGAAAAAAGACCAAGGGCTACAGTGGAATGAGGAATGCATCGAAGCCTTGAGAAAGCTTAAGGCATACTTGTCTTCGCCGCCCCTGCTGGTTAAAGCGAGCCCATGAACCCCTGTTGGTGCATCTGGACGTATCTGAGGTTTATGTTAGTGCCGTCCTAGTTCGCGAAAGCAAAGGTACACAATACCCTATCTATTACATTAGCAAAACCTTAGTGGACGCCGAAACTCGGTACCACTCCTTTATAGATTGGCACTGCCACTGGTAGTAGCTTCACGTATGCTCCGGCCCTATTTCCAGTGCCAGTCCATAAAAGTGGTAACGACCTTCCCATTAAGGAGCGTCTTACACAAGCCTGAATTATCAGGCCGGCTCGCCAGATTGTCCATTGAGCTCAGCGAGCACGACATCTCGTATCTTCCAAGAATTGCCATCAAGTCTCAAGTTCTGGCCGATTTTATAGCAGAATTTAGCGTAGAAATCCTGCCAAAGGCAGAACTTGAGGCACAGCATGCCTCCGCCAATATTAACCTATGAGTCCTCTACACTAATGGCACCGCCAACGCATAAGGGTTAGGACTGGGACTCGTCCTCGAGTTTCCCACAGGCGAAACAATTCGCCAGTCCGTAAGATGCCCTGAAATGACTAACAACGAGGCCGAGTACGAGGCCATTATTGCAGGTATGAAATTGGCCATCAAATATGGGACTCGCCGACTCATCCTTCACTGTGATTCTCAACTCGTAGTAAACCAAGTCACTGGGACTTACCAAATCAAAGAAAAAATATTGCAAATATACCATTTGGAAATTGGCAGGTTAATGGCCGGGCTCGACGAATGCTGCCTCGAACAAATTCTGAGGGCACAAAATATTGAAGCAGGCGGTCTAGCGAAGCTGGCTGCGGCCATTAAAAGCTTCAACAAAGAGAGTGTGGTTACCCTCCTCCACTCCGCCATTGATCACACTGAGGTATTATCCTTAAATTTGACTTGGGACTGGCGCAACCAATTTTTATCCAATTAGCAGGACAGAGCACTACCATCGAAAAAAAAGAGGAATAGAAGCTCCGTGTGCTTGCTACCCGGTATTGCCTAATAAACAATTACCTCTATAAAAGATTGTTTGGCGGAACCTTGACCAAGTGCCTAGGGCCGCACCAAACAAGGCCAATACTCGAAGAAGTGCACGAGGGCCACTGCGGCGCCCATACAGGTAATCGTACCCTTGTATGATATCATACGGTCCGACTACAACTCGCCCACAATGAAGAAGGAGGCAGCAGAATACGTTCGCCGATGCGAACAATGCCAAAAATACGCCCCCATGATACACCAACCAGGAGAACCCCTCCATTCAGTCACCTTCCCACGGCCTTTCATCAAATAGGGAATGGACATAGTTGTCCCCCTACCTGTAGGATGGGGAAAGGTACAATTTTTACTAGTTTTAACTAACTATTTATCTAAGTGGGTGGAAGGAGGTGCATACGCACAAATATGCGAAGAGAAGGTGATCACCTTCATATGGAAAAATATTATATGCTGATTCGGCATCCACAAATAAATCAGTTGCGACAATGAGTGACAGTTCATCGATCAAAAAGTCACCAAATTCTTTGAGAAATGGTGCATAAAAGGGATACTTTCCACGACATATCACCCTGCCGCTAACGGCCAAGCAGAATCCTCCAATAAGGCAATATTAAACATACTGAAGAAGAAGCTCGAGGATGCCAAAGGCTATGGCCCGAGATGCTACTCGAAGTGTTTTGGGCGCACAGGACCACACCCAAATCCAGCACAGGGGAAACACCGTTCTCGCTGGTCTACAGAACCATCGCGGTCATACCCGTCGAGGTCGGTGAACCAATCTTGAGATATTCATACACCAGCGGAATATAAAACGACACAAACAGGCTCCAAGACCGCGATGAAGTTGAGGAAAAGAGAGAAATGGCTCACATCAGAATGGTGGCCCAAAAACAACAGGTCGAAAGATACTACAACAAGAGGGCCAAGATAATACCACTCAAAGTGAGAGACTATGTCCTCAAAGCCAAGATATTGCCATCCAACGACCCAAGTGAAGGAAAATTGGGCTACAACTGGGAAGGACCCCACAAAATCACAGCACTAGCTAGCAAAGGGCCATTCCAGCTGGAAACAATAGAAGGAAAAATGCTTTAAAACAACAGGAACTTGCCCACCTCAAGTATTTCCACTTCTGAAAGGCGTCTCCCGAGTCGTACTTTTTTTCCCTTACCAGAGTTTGTCTCGATTGGTTTTTCTCGGGGAGGTTTTTAACGAGGCAGCAAAGGAGACACTTGGAGATATTTGTGGCACAAGATTACCATATCATCCTCTCCATACGACCTCCAGGCCGACATGATAAAGGGACTGGACTAGCTTGATCTCCAATGTATGAAGGCTAAGGCCATCTCCAATGTAACAAAAGGCTACAACCATCTCCAATGAATGAAAGCTACGACCATCTCCAGTGAACAAACGGCTAAGGCCATCCCCAATGTATGAAAGGCTACGACCATCTCTAATGAATAAAAGGCTACGGCCATCTCCAATGAATAAATGACTAAGGCCATCAACAAGTTATGACAAAGGTCATCAACTTCATTATGGCTAAGGCCATTACTGCCAATGGTCGACCTAGTTCGACTACAGCAAGCAAATGATTCGATGACAGTCGAAATCAACCATATGGCCAAGGCCATCAACAAGCTATGGCCAAAGGTCATCGACTCCATCATATCTAAGGCCATCACCGCCAACAATCAACCTAGTTCGACTACGGCAAGCAAATGATTCAATGACAATCGAAATCAACTATATGGCCAAGGCCATCAACAAGTTATGACCAAAGGTCATCGACTTCATCATGGCTAAGGCCATCATCGCCAACGGTAGGCCTAGTTCGACTACAACAAGCAAATGATTCGACGATAGTCGAAATCAACCATACGGCCAAGGTCATCTATAAGTTATGACCAAAGATCATCAACTTCATCATGGCCAAGGCCATCGCTGCCAACAGTCGACCTAGTTTAACTCGGTCAAGCAAATGACGACGACAGCCAGTCACCTATATAGCCAAATGCCAAAGCCGTCGACTCCATCAAGACTAAGGTTGTTAATCTAAGCCTGGTTAAGGCCATCGGCTCCATCAAGACTAAGGTTGTTAATCTAAATCCGGCTAAGGCCGTCAACACCGATAGTTTACCCAGTTTGGCTGCAACAAAAAAGTAATTCGACGAACCGCCCATGCCGACCTAGCCTAAACTACGGTGGGAAGCACGAAAACAACAATCAGAAGCACAATAAAAGCTTTAAGGGATAAAATAAAAACAACAATAGCAAAAAGTCATATTCAATTATCTCCAAAAGTATACATAAATCTTACCTTAGTAAAAGGCCCTTTACACACAAATATATATGCAAAGTCTTAAGAGCCTTCACCACTACAGCTATCACGACCAGCCTGATCATCGTCCGGTCCATTACCATCTCCAGGATGATAAGTCTTGAAAATCTATGAACTTGAGTCCAAATGGTTGACGTCCTCAGAGTTACAGCCCTCCCTACCTAGCGAGTCAGAACTTTAATCGGCCGCTTCACGGGCAATACGGGCTAAGTGTCATTGCCTTTGGACTTCCACCTAAGAAGCCCGACCTGCCACCAAGTACTCCTCAAATACAACCAACCTGGCATCATGGTACACCCACATCTCATGCGCATCACAATGCATAGCATTTTGTGGGGAAGTTTGCTTGAGGACTTCAACCTCAGCCGTCCTAGCATTAAGCTTGGTTGTGAGGGCCGTGACATGGGTCCGTAGTTCCGCAGTTCCGCAGCCTCCGCTGCTACCCCACGACTTATCTCCAATTCCTCCTCTTTTGACTGAAGGAGAGTCTCCAGCTCGATGTTTCGAGCCAAAGCAGCAATTAGCTACACATCAATCTCCTCCAACTCGGTCGCTCTCTTCTTTAACAGAGCTTTCGACTCCTCAAGACCCTCAAGGAACGTCCGAAACTGAGGTTCCTACTTGAGTACATCTACCAACGCTTGATTCTTGGCATGAAACTCCTTGTATTTCTGCGCCATTTTATTGAAGGCGGCCGACTTCTTTTGTTCATGCCACCTCCTATCCACCTCCAAGATGAGGGTCTGAAAAGAAGGCAGGAAACACGTCGGAACGTACCAAAGTCACTTTTACGACTCAAAAAAGAAGAACTAAAAGACAAATCCTATTAACTAACGCTTTTCAGCGTTTCATGCTCCATAACCACACATAACAAGGTCTTGTCCATTCCAGCTTGCTCGCTCTCTTCTAACCAATTATATCCGCCAAGGATCACAATTCGGCGAGTAGACATACCCGCCCTCATCTCCACGCGGGTTGAGTCCCCCTGTTGCTTCTCCAAGAGCGGTTTCAGAGCCCGTCCTCTCTATTTCCATGCCCGCTCTCCTAAATGCAGAAGATGACCCACCTTCTGGGGCACGAGCCGAGCGGAAAGCAACGGCTGTTCCCCGAGGATCCAATCTCCCTGAACGAATGGCCTCGGCCATAAAAACCGGCCTCCTGATGTTAATAAATGTCAGTACCACACAAGAGGGGATGATTTTGTGGTACCTAATTGTTGCGTTAGAAGAACCTGGTTCTAAGTGTTCTAACTACAGTAGTTTGCGGAATAATAAATATTGAAAGTAAAGTGCACATAGATTTTTTTTACATGGAAAACACCTAGATCAAAAGGTGAAAAAACCACGACCTACTACTTAGTAGGGATTTTCCAAACTCCACTAAAAATCAATAAGCAAAACAGTATTAACAAAGACTCTTTGTAAACCTAAGGATTAAACTCTAATCCAAGTATGGCACACAGCCTCAGCTGTTGCGACTCTATCAAGTTAACTCTAACTTGATTACACAAGGTACCTAATACAATTGCTTCTAGTAAAGCTGAAAGGAACAATATGAAAACCTACTACAATTGAACTAGAAATAAACACATAGATGAAACTGGTTCTTCTCTCTAAGTTCAGTAGCTTCAGGGATACACACTTGTATCTTGCATATATTGCTTGCAAACCAGACTCGCTTTATTTTCTCTCAAATATGCTTTACTTCTGCTTTTGTGTCCTATAAAAGAGAACCAACACCATAATATATTGAGTTAGTAGCTAGAGTTTAATTACAACTGCACTTCTTATCCGTAGTCCATTTAAGTTATTAGCCAATACAAACTCCAACTCTTATACTAACTTAGGATCAAGTTCCCTTGACATAAGGAGACTGTCCTCCTTATCCCAAAATCAACCTTTTCGATTACGTTCAGAAGATATTGATGCGTGATCTTTAGTGCATATCTTCCTCACGTGCTTCATATGTACACTGGTTGATTCAGACTGTGTAGTACAATATGGACCAGGTCCTTCCATAAGTTCATTTGTCAATCTTCAAAACTCCAACTGAAACTTGGGCCAACAATTTCCCCCTTTTTGATGATGACAAACTCTCTACTTATTGTGATCAGGAAACCTGTGAACTCAGCTGAAAATAAACACTTAGAAAATTGTAACTTATCATCAAGGAGGTCAGATTTAGGTCATAAACATCACTAGTTTAGATAATGAACTTTAAGCACAATATCGTTCTTCCCTCTTTTGGCATCATCGAAAATTTGTATAAACACAGTGAATCTCGAAGTTAATTAATACGCATGGCCACTAGGGCAACATCAAGTGAATACATGGTCAAGTTAATCACAAATCATCTTAAAAATAACTATTTAGAACAAATTCAACAAGAACAAGAAAAGTTGCATTCATTGATTAAATGGGTGCATCTAGAATGCAGTCCACAAACAAGAGAAACAAAATATCCAACCATGAGCAAAAAATAGAATAAGAACAGAACAAGAACTTCCTAAATTTGGAAACTGGAAATTGGACTGGACACTAAGGACAGGAGACCTAAGGCTTAGAAGAGCTGTAGGGTTGGGCATGCGGTAGATTTAACATGCCTTCATTTTTCTCCTTTTCCTTGGCAAGATCTTCTCTTAGCCGATCCCTTTCTGCCTCTAATTCAGCAATTCTAGCATTGAGCCTTGCTATTTCAGCATCCTTAGTCCCAACCTCCTGAACCAAGGCTCTGGCCTTGCTGTTCACAGGAGTCTTAGCAAATGAACCAGGTTCAACAGGGGCTGAACTGAGCATATAGTCACAGGCTTGAAGGGATTTGATCCCAAAGTTCTCTTTGATGGAAGCCATTTCCCACTATGTCAAGGGAACATCAAGTCGGGCAAGCAGAGTTGTCAATATTAAACCATAGGGAATGGAATGAGCCTTGGATCCATTGATCACCCTTTCTAGAACCTTCACAATGAAGGCATGCCAATTGATCTGCTTGCCTTCATTCATACATTGCATGAGCACCAGATCCATATAATTTGTTGTATGCCTTCTCCCCTGTCTGGGCAGAAGGCATTTGTTGACAAATTCAGAAAGCACTTTGTGCTCTGGCCTCATTTCACTCTTCCAAACTGCCCTGGCTTAAGGCACCTCCTCATCTGTTTGAGTGTCATAGAAATTTCTGGTAATTTGCAGATCAGAAGGCAACCCATCCAAGCAAGGACACCTCTGCCTTGTATAATTAGTATACCCCTCACAAGGGATATGAAGAATCTTTCCAAAATTTTCAGCATTGAATTTCGCTTTACACCCATCACTGTACTGGTCACCTAATCATTCTTCACTTTTTCATTGGCCATGAACTCCACAAGTTCCTTCCTTGCCAATTTTCCATCAATCTGAAGGACCTTGTCCTTCCAGCCTTGTGCCTCTATTGTTGTGACAAGTTTTATCATGCCTGGCTCCTCCAGGTCTTTCAGCAATCTTCCCTTCAATATCTTTCTTTTGCCATAGTTGGCATACATATCATGTTCTTCTTCAAACTCACCTTCTTCTTCTTCTTTCTCACTCTCTTCTTCTTCTTCTTCTTCTTCTAAGGCTACTTTCAGTTGTTTGCCCTTAGAGGTTGATCTTATTCTCTTGGCAAGAGAGGATTCAGTTGGAACTGGTTTTGAGGGCTTCTTAGTGGAAGTCCTAGTCTCATTTGATTTTGCAAGTGGAGCCTCCAGAGTAGTATGCCTTTCTTGATGGACCAGTTTCATCTCCTCTTCCTCTTCCTCAGCCATAGCTTCTAAACTTTCACCTACCTTCCCTTTCCCCTTTTCTTTTCTCTTTCTCTTACTCTCCTCTAAAGCTTTCTTCAACTCAGATTCACTTTCCTCAACCTTGCTTCTAGTTGTTCTAATCCTAGGAACATACTTGGGTGTTGAGGGTTTGAATTTCTAGGTTAGTTTGGACGCAACAGGGGTCGTTTGTGATGAAGCCTTGAGTTTCTTGGGATCATAACTAGCCCCAATAATCTTCATCATCTCAACCAGAGTTTCCCTTCACATATAGACCAGGTTCATCAGATTGTTTGCTCAAACCAACTAACCCTTCAGCAGCCTCTCCTGATCCACTTCCCCCTGACTTAGAGACCCCTACTTCCCCACACCCATATATAACTGGCACCTTCTTCCTCTTATTCTTCCTTAATTTCACAGAATCACCCCAGAGACATCTTTTGCAGCCCCTATCAGAACATACCTATTTTCTTCCCTTTGTCCTACATCATTAGAAACAACACTTGGATTTCCCCCTTTTGGGGTTTCTTTATGTGTGACATTGTCATAAGACCCAGGTTAATCTACTTCACTTGCAGAGATGCATTAATCAGACTCAGAACTGGAATCAGTTCCTTTTGCTGGGGATTATTTCCTTTGACTTGCCTTTAATATTTTATTTAGAACTTTCCTCAAGGAACCAGACACAACAGTTTTTCTTGCTATCATTTTTTGGCAATGGAATCTGGTCTTTGGCGATTCACTAGGAGGTGTGGAAGATGAAGTGGTGTAAGGTGACATTGTTGGTGGGGTTCTATGATTATCTTGGGGATTCATCATTTTTGGTGATGAATTTCTGGAAAGCTTGAGAAAATTTCGGATAATATTTGAGGGTTTGGAGAAGAGAGTAGATGATTAGGGGTTTTGAGATGAGGTGACGGTTATGAAATGATTAGAGGGGTTTTTAATGAGAGGTCATTATAGTTCCAAAAACTGCAGTTTTTCAGGTTTTAGTAGAGGTCTAATCAGCTTATAGTTCTGGTCTCCCTGGTGACTAATTAGGATTAATTAGAATTGCTATGTTTTAGGATATAGAGTTCTGTTATACTTAGAATTCTAATTTCAATGAAACTGGTTCAATTAGCCTCAACGGATAGAATTTTGAGATGATTGGTGTTTCTAGGACTCTTGCTCATGATTGAAAATTAAAATTTTCTATTTATGCAAAGTATAGAAACATACTTGACCTTTCTCATGAGCATGCATTGATGAACCAGATTCTTCAAATGAAACTTCTCTTGATTAATGCCTCAAATGTTAGAATAGAGAATTTGTAAGAGATGAGTGAATCATATAACTATATATCGCAGGAGTATACTATTTACAGTACTGTACTGAGTAGAAATTAGTCTAATATTCACAAGAATTAAGAACTCCTAACCACACAGAACAATTTATTTTTCATTTTATTTTTTTTCATTGTGCATTCTGAACTTGACCTCTTAGGTGATCTTAATCATCCCTAATTTCAACCTGCTCCTTTTAAAGTTTTCTCTACTTAGTGCTTGGTGAAGATGACAGCTATTTTTTTATCAGTGGCACAGAATTCTATGGAGATTAGCCCTTTTTCATAGTTGTCCCTTAAGAAGTGGTGTCTAACATCTATGTGCTTAGTCATTTTATGATGAACATGATTCTTTGTCATACTAATTGCACTGGTGTTATTACAAAATATAGGTATGCATCCCACTTCAATTCCAAAGTCTACCAATTGTTGCTTGATCCACAATAACTGAGGACAGCATGAAGCAACATCAACATACTCAGCTTCAGTAGTAGAGAGTGCTACTGAATTTTTATTTTTGGTAGCCTATGATACAAGACAAGATCCTATGAAGTGTGCCATACATGAAGTGATCTTCCTATACACTATATAACCCGCATAGTCAGCATCATCATATCCAATTAAGTTAAAATTGCTACCTTTGGGATATCATACACACCGGTCAGTTCTGCCCTTCAAGTATCTCAATATTCTTTTGACAGCTGTCAAGTGTGACTCTTTTGGATTTTCCTGGAAACGAGAACAAATTTCTACACTGAAAACAATGTCAGGTCTGCTGGCAGTGAGATGTAAAAAGTGAACCAATTATACCCCTATACAACTTTTGATCAACTGATGAACCTGGTTCATCAATATCTAGTTTTGTGGTAGTTGCTATAGGTGCATCTATTTCCTTAGATTCTTCCATTTTAAACTTCTTGATTAGTTCCTTTGTATACTTCTGCTGATGGATCATGGTTCCATCTGGACTTTTTTTAATATGTAGTCCCAAGAAGATATTAAGTTCTCCCATCATGCTCATTTCAAACTCACCCCCCATTAGGTTAGCAAAGTCTTTACTCAATCTATCTGTAGTGGCCCCAAATATTAAGTCATCAACATATATTTGTACAACAAGACGATCTTTACCTTTTCCCCGTAGGAACAAGGTGCGATCAATTTTACCTCTTTTGTACCCATGCTCCAGAAGGAATTTTGACAATCTTTCATACCAAGCTCCTGAAGCTTGCTTGAGACCATAGAAAACTTTATCTAGCTTGTATACATGGTCAGGACATTCTTTGCTTTCGAATCCATGAGGTTTCTTCACAAACACTTCTTCTTTAAAATAGCCATTTAGGAAGGCACTTTTGATATCCATTTGATGAAGAGTGAATTCCATATGTGCCGTAAAGTCTATGAGTAGTCTAATTGCTTCAAGTCTAGCAACTGGAGCAAAAGTCTCATCATAATCAATGCCTTCCTCTTGACTATAACCTTGAACCACCAACTTTGCCTTGTTTCTTGTAACTGTTCCATCTTTATCCAGCTTGTTCCTGAAGACCTATTTTGTCCCAATAACTGACCTGTCCTTAGGTCTTGGAACCAAGTGCCAGACTTGGCTTCTTTCAAACTGATTGAGATCATCTTACATAGCATTGATCCAATCTGCATCTTGTAAAGCTTCACTCACATTTTTAGGTTCAATTAGGGACAAAAAGGCATCAAATGCACATAGGTTCTTCAGTTGTGATCTAGTCTTGACTCCAGATGTAGGATCATTGATTATGTTCTCAGTTGGGTGAGAACTCAGGTACTTGTATATTTCCCCACCAGCTCGTTTCTGCTAGCTTCTCCTTCATTGTTATGTTGTAGAGGAACATGTTCAGGTACGGATCCTTTAGATAATTTTGTACAGTTTCTCTCAAATTGGTTCCACCTTCAGGTTGCCCTGGGTGAAAGGACCTGTTCCATCACCTGCTCCTTCCTTGGATGCCTCATTGACTTGTGTTGTAACTTCAGTCAATTGTCTCACCAGTCCAATGGATTAATCTTCATGTTCCTGTCTCTCAGAAAGAGTGTTAGATTCATCAAACAAAACATGTACACTTTATTTAACACATAGAGTTTTTTAATAAACACTTTATATGCTTTGCTATGTGAAGAATATCGCAAGAATACTCCTACATCACATATGGGATCAAACATACCTAGGGAATCTTTGCCATTATTGTGCACATAGCGCTTGCAACCAAAATCCCTAAGATGGGATATGTTTGGTTTTCTCCCTTTAAGTAACTCAAAGGGAGTTTTCTCTACAAGAGGATTGGTCATGCATCTATTAATTATATAGAAAGCAGTGTTTATAACCTCTGCCCAAAAGCTATGAGGTAGTTTGCTGGAAAGTAACATGGTCCTTGCCATATTCTTAAGGGTCCTGCTCTTCCTCTCACTACCCCATTTTGCAGAGGAGTCCTAGGGGCAGAGAAATTATGATCTCTTCCATTTTCATCACAAAATTCAAATAACTTTGAATTTTAAAATTCAGTTCCATGATTAGACCTAATGGATGCAAGTTGATTTCCTAATTGTTTCTGGGTTTTTCTAATAAAAGCAGTGAACGTTTCAAATGCTTCATCTTTAGAAGCTAGAAACAGCACCCAAGTAAATCTAGATTAATCATCAACAAGCACCATAACATATCTTTTACCACCTCTGATCATGGCTCTCATTGGACCACAGAGATCCATACGAACCAGTTCCAACGTCTTGGATATACTTACCATTTTCTTAGGTTTGAAGGATGACCTTACCTGCTTCCCCCTTGCACGTGCCTCACAAACTTTATCCTCCTTAAACTTGATATTAAGTAACCCTATCACCAAGTCCTTGGAAACTAATTTGCTTAATTGATTTAGACTAGCATGACCAAGTCTTTTGTGCCAAAGGAGGGGAGCATTAATTAATACACTCAAGCAAGTGAGTTCAATTTCAGAAAGAGTAGACAAATCTACAATGTAAATATTGTTAACTCTCTTTCCCCGCAAAACAATCTTGTCAGTAGTAAGGCTAATCACAAAAAATTTTATGGAAGTGAAAGCCACAATTTTACCTCTGTCACACAGTTGTGACACACTTATCAGGCTATATTTCAAGCCATCTATCAAATAGACATTCTCAATAGAATGAGAGACTGTCTTTCATATCTTTCCAACTCCTATGCTCTCACATTTCTTTCCATTTCCAAAGGATACATTACCTCATTTTAGGTTCTCAAGTGAAAGAAACTGGTCCTTGTTGTCATATGTTTTGAGCAGCTACTATTCGTGTACCATATTTGGCTACTTCCTTTCACTTGGACCTGCAAAATGAAATCAGGGGTTAATCTTAGGAACCCAAACTAGTTTGGGTCCCATTCTATAGGCAAAAGGATGAATTAAATTTTTCTTTGTCCAACCAGGCAGTTTGTGTTTTTCTTGAACAAAAGCTTTATTCTTTTGACTGACCTTTTCTTTTGCATTGCATTCATTTTTGTAATGGCCAGTCTTACCACAATGTGTACAGATCTTATTCTCAAGAAGAGTCTGGTACTTGTTTTTGGGATCCCATTTTGGAGCTTGTGTCTCAAGCCCAAGTCCTCTCTTGTTGTTGTTGTGATGCTCTTGTAGCCAGGATAGTGCATCAGAAGCCTTGTTCCATTTCCATGTTCTTTCTAGTTCAAGCTTCACCTTTCCTAGTTCGTCTTTAAGGACCTTGATTGATTCATCTTTCTTATACAGCTCATCTTTCATTTTTCCTAAATTTTCTTCTAGTGTGAGAAACGATTGATTAGCCTTTTTCTTTCATTTTTCGGTTTTAAGTTTTCAGACCTGAGTTCTAGGACACTATTTTCCAGTTGAAGAAACTAGTTCTTCAACTTAGTATTTGAGTTATTAATCTCATCAGCCCTAGACTCAAACCTTTTGCATTTTTCTTCTAGTATTGCACAATCCCTAGACAAAACATCTTTCTCACTGTTTATTATTTCAGACTCATCTATGAAGTCTATCAAGAGCTCAGCCAACTTTTCTTTAGACTGGAATTTTATCTTTTCTTTAAGATGTAGAATACTTACCTGCCCTTCATTTTCTAATTCTCCAATGGCCATAAGAGCTTGCCCATCTTCAGCTTCATTTTCTGAATCTTCATCGGAGGTATCTCCCGATGCAGCAACCATAGCTTTGGTTGTTCCTTTGCTCCTTCTTGGTTGAACCTGTTCCTTTCATGTGCCATTTCTTTCTTCCACTCAATCTCCCATTGAGGGAAGTTTTTGATCATATTATCTGTCTTTCCACATTTAAAGCAATCATCGTTTGTCTGCTTTTCAGGAGCCCTAGGTTTGTTGAATGTTGATCCTCTTGAAGGACCCTTTCCTTTCCTCTCATAAGATATTTCTTGAAATCTCTAGTTATCATAGTCATTTCATCATCTTCAAGATCTGATCCTTTTGAGATTCTGAGAGCCAGATTTCTTTCTTTCTTTGGAGCATCCATCTTCATGGTTTGCCTTCTCAATTCATAGGCAGTAAGATTTCCAATCAGTTCATCCAATTTCAAAGTAGCAATGTTTTTGGATTCCTGAATAGCAGTGATTTTGTTTTACCAGAAGATTGGCAGAACTATAGTTAGAATCTTCTCTACCTTATCTTCTTCCAGAATAACCCTTCCAAGAGACTAAAGTTCATTTGTGAGTATAGTGAACCTGGTATACATCTCTTGGATAGTTTCACCATCCTTCATAATAAAATTTTCATATTGTGAATACAGTATTGTTCCTCTTGACCTCTTCACCTGAGGTGTTCCTTCATGAGCCACTTGTAAAGTTGTACAGCGTTTAATCCTAGTGTACTCATCAGGACCAAGTCCACACATTAGCCATTTCTTGGCTTAAGCATTTTTCTCCCACTTCTTGAGGTCTTCAGCAGTACAATCCGCTCTAGTCATAGGAACATCCAATCCTTCAGCAGTCTTCTTGGTTGTGGCTAAAGGGCCATCAATGATGATGTCCCAAAGCTCATAGTCTTCACCCATGATGTGTTCTCTCATTCTGTTTTTCCACCAAGAGTAGTAGAGACCATTAAAGAGTGGAGGCCTGGCAGTAGACTGTCCTTCCTAATTCCCAGGTGGTGCACTCATTTTGATCTTTTCCTAAGGTGTTAACCTCTTCAAGAATAATCCCCTCTGATACCAATTGATGTTAATAAACGTCAATACCACACAAGAGGAGGGGGGTGATTTGTGTGGTACCTAATTTTCGCGTTAGAAGAACCTGGTTCTTCTAAGTGTTCTAACTACAGCAGTTTGCGAAATATAAGAACTGAAAGTAAAGTGCACAGAGATGTTTTTTACGTGGAAACCACCTGTCTCAAAAGGTGAAAATGCCACGACCTATTACTCAGTAGGATTTTTCCAAACTCCACTAAAAATCAATGAGCCAGACAACATTTATAAAGACTCTTTGTAAACCTAAGGATTAAACTCTAATCCCAGTGTGGCACACAACCTCAGCTTTTGCGACACTATCAAGTTAACTCTCTTGATTACAAAAGGTACCTAATACAATTTTTTCTAGTAAAGCTGAAAGGTACAATATGAAAACTTACTACAATTGAACTATAAATAAACACACAGATGGAACTGGTTCTTCTCTCTTAGTTTATGTAGCTTCAGGCGTACACACTTGTATCTTGTATATATTTCTTGCAAACCAGACTCGTTTTATTTACTCTCAAATATGCTTTACTTCTGCTTGTGTTTGTCCTGTAAAAGAGAACCAACACAATAATATGTTGAGTTAGTAGCTAGAGTTTGATTACAACTACACTTCTTAGCCGTAGTCCACTTAAGTCCTTAGCCAATACAAACTCCAACTCCTATCCTAACTTAGGATCAAGTTCTCTTCACATAAGGAGACTGTCCTCCTTATCCGAAATGCAACCTTTTCAATTATGTTAAGAAGATATTGATGCGTGATCTTTAGTGCATATCTTCCTCGCGTGCTTCACATGTGCACTGGTTGATTCAGCCTGTATAGTACAAGTGGACTAGGTCCTTCCATAAGTTCATTTGTCAATCATCAAAACTCCAACTGAAACTTGGGCCAACACCTCGGCTCTCGGCAGGGCTCACTAGGCCTCACGCCCTCATTTGCAATTCCCTTGCCGGTAATCAGTCGCCGCCTCTTTCTCTCTGGCGGCTCTTCGTCTTCAGAAGTTGCCTCTGCTAGAGCGGCTTCAGGAACCAACACAGGCACGACCTCAGGCGTTGTTATCGGCATAGCCTCAGGTATCACCATTTGAGCAGCCTTAGGCACCGCCTCAGATGCAGCCACCGGTGCAGCCCCCTGCTGTAAGGTCAAAAGGGCGTTGTCTCTAGGCGAGCCTCCCACAAATATATCTCTCCCATCGGAGTCAGACTGTGCCCTCGACGGACCAGCAACGGTTTTCTTCTTCTTCGCCTTTGTAGAAGAGCCTTGACCTAACAAATGAGAGTGTATTGAATAAAGGGGTCTTCAAGCCAAAACAGAGTGAAAAAGAAAAGAACAGGACATATTGTTACCAGTTGGACCATACAATCTACGAAATTCAGCCCAGGTATGACATTTTTCCGCATACGATATCAGCTCCGCCACCTACGACCTAATGTTGTCAACAGGTCGAGGCGAGCGAGCCACCAATTCAAAAGGAAGGAAAGTAAATCAGAATGATTGATCGGTCGAAGTGAAGCGTCACGAAATCACACACAAAGATACTTACATCCCGAGTTACACGTCTCCGGAAACCCTTCGAGGTTGGATACCAGATGGCTCGTCCTAATATAAGTGTATTTGCGCTAGAAGTTACGGTTAGCTTTGTCGTCAGCCCTCACCACGAAGCTCTTTTTATCACAACTCCTCAATTGGAGCATGGTACCTCTCATGTAGCTAGGGCTGAACATCTGCAGCAGGTGATAAACAGAAACGACATTTCTGGCCTCGCCCGCAAGCGTGGTGAGAATTCGACACACCTTCAGGGCATAAGGTGTGAGTTGAGCCGGGCACACGTGATAAAAGTGGCAAAGCTCCTCCGCTAGAGGGTTAAGAGGAAAGTTGTATCCGATCCTAAGCGCATATTTGTAGAACGTAAAGAACCCAGGCCTATGCCCATTGGCATTGTCCGTCCTGGCCGGAGCCATTTCAACATGGCCAGGGATGTTGTACGTAGTTTCTGAGGGCGTCTAGGTAAGACTGCAATAACTCACTGTGCGGCCAAGGAAAAGAGGGGCATGTCGAGTTGAAGTCAGTTCGAACACTCATGTTCTTCGGAAGAATATTATCCACCGTTAAGGGAACAAGGGTTTTCTCCACTTCTTCCTCCTCATCATCGGAAGAAGGCGGAACCCTAGAAAGGGCATTATCCTTGTTCCTTTTACTGTCTTGACGACGCTTCGCCATGATATAGTTTTTGAGGAAAGGTGTCAACGACAAGATGTACAATCCCCAGAAATGGTAGTTCTCAAATGAAGCAACAATTACCTGAAAGAAAATGAGAAAGAAATAAAGGGAAACTCTCCAAATGTTCGAAAGATGAATCCTATTGAACCACTCCTCTATTTATAGGGAAAAGGTACGCGGAAATCGAAAAGGCACAATTCGGAAACTGACGTGGGAAATCAAAATGTCACGTTATGCTCTGAACAGTCTCGGGAACAAGTAGAATGATGACGCACGTGACCAGTGACGTGATTCTAGAAAAAGGGATCGTATGTCAACGGCTCAACAATATTACACATGCGCATGCCCTTTGAAAAAGGCGCCTATGGGTACGGCCAAATTTCCATAAAAGCGAAATATGCATGCCTGTCCATTGAAGACGGCCATCGAGCACATCTCCAATGAACGGACGGACTAACTGCATAGGGCGAAATTTGGTTTTTAACGCCCCCATGCCGAGTGGGTACGTCCATTATGACAAGATCGACCCAAGTAAAGGCACGACGCAGTTAGTAAAGTAGAAGCGACGACGTCTAGTGTCTAACTTCTTTACTGAGTGAAAGCCACCAACTTTTGTACTTTTTGATTATTTCGAGGAGAGTCTCCTACTATATAAATGGGACATTCACATTGTAATAGGCATCATTATTATTTTCGAATAATATAACTTTTCTCTCTATCTCTTTGTCGGTCTCCAACTATTGTTTTTCTCTTAAGAAGTTTATTTTTTTCATACTTTCAGGTCTATAACGATGTTAATACCATAATCGTCTCTAGGGCTCGTTATATTTAATTACGATTTATGCTTATATATTTTTAATTATTTTTAAGCTTAGTGAGAGTAAAATTTTTGAGCTAAACAAATAACAAAATGGGACATCAATTACATAATCAAACAAAATCTGTTATCGGAATTGGGAAGATGTCTTTTTACGGCTCGCCGGAAACTACCAATCACCGGCTACTTCTTCTCCATCGCCTTCCGAGGTTCAAAACTATGTTCTTGTCCAAGCTCCGAACCAGTTACAGAATTCTCGACCCGTTGGAGGAATCCGACCCATCATTTCTCCACCTCTCCAGCTCGGTTCGGCTCATGCTCTGTGTGGGTCCCAGTCCGGTCACTTCCAAAACCTTGGATACTTACCCTTCCTTAGAGTGCATCGTGGGTACTAGCGCCGGCTTTGATCACTTTGACCTCTCCGAGTGTCGCCGCCGTAACATCCGCATTACCACCGCTGGAGATTCATTCTCCGATGACGCCGCTGACTACGCCGTCGGCCTCTTGATTGATGTCCTACGTGGCGTCTCTGCTGCTGACCGGTTTGTTCGTGCCGGTTCTTGGCCTGTCATAGGAGAGTTGAGTCCTCTCGGTTATAAGGTCGGTACTGTCTTTCTACATGCTGGAACAACTTTATGATTCATGATCAGGTCCTGTTTCTCTTTATTTTTAATTAAAAAATTAGATTCTCTATTTCTCCAATGAGTTTTAATATTTTATACTTGATTTGATTATTGTCAAAATTGAACCTTTTCCAAATTATCAACTTAGTTAAAAAGTGTGCCATTGGCTTATGTTTCTTTTAAAAAATTAAGCAGGTATCAAACTGAGTTCAATAAGATATTGTAAATGGTGAACTAAGTAAAATGAAGATATTCTCGTGTATGTTTTCTATATCGTTTTACTAATGTGCTACTTGAGCTGGTAAAGGAGTTGTGGTTTTCTTACACAGGTTGGTGGAAAACAAGTAGGCATTGTAGGTTTAGGGAGCATAGGTACAAGGGTTGGTAAGAGACTAGAGGCCTTTGGCTGCAGCATTGCCTACACCTCGAGAAGGATGAAGCCTGATGTTCCGTTTCCTTTCCATTCTAATATTCACGATCTTGCCACTAACTGTGATGTTCTGATTCTTTGTTGTGCTTTAACGGAAGAAACACACCACATAATTGACAAGGAGGTGCTGACTGCCCTCGGGAAGGAAGGGATCATCATAAATGTTGGACGAGGGGCGCTCGTTGATGAGAAGGAATTGGTGGAGTTTCTGAAGAGAGGTGATATTGGAGGTGCTGGTCTTGATGTTTATGAAAATGAACCCCATGTGCCAGAGGAATTGTTCGGGTTGGATAATGTGGTGCTGTCTCCACATCTTGCTGTTTTAACTCCTGAGTCTATGGAAGCACTTGAAGAGCTATTTACTTACAACTTAGAAGCTTTCTTTTCAAATAAACCCTTGCGCGCACAAATTGAATATGAATGATGGAATATTCTGTTCAACATGTAAGTATACATTCCCTCATGAGAAATTTACTGCTGTTGTAAACTTCATTAACTTTCTGCATCAAGTTGAGCATCACTCTACTCTCCAAAGCAACATGCTGAACATGAGAAAAATGATGTATGTGTGTGTGCGTGAGGAGGGTGGGGGGGGGGAGGGTAATGTTTCTTCTTTTGTAGATGAAGTAAATGTAGTTTTATTGATGAAAGCATCCAGGGGTTGCACAAAAACTGGTGTAGCTCCTATACAAAGGAATAATATTTCTTGAATTTTAACAGATATGTTTACTAAATAAAGACATTCCAGAGGACACAAAATCATGGATCACTTGTGACTTCAGGACAAGCATAAAATTTTTGAAAATTTCTTCACATAAAACCATCAGAATGACAACAATAGAAGCCATTTAGATTCTTCAGCAGCAGCATCCTGATTATCCTTCTAGAAGACTTCGTGCTCAGCAGCGCCATCCTGTTCATCCTCCTTGAGGACTTTTTACTGAGCAACAGCATCCTGATCATCCTCCTTGAAGGGTTTGTGTTCAGCAGCGGAATCCAGGTCAACCTTATTGGAGACTTTGTGTTCAACAGCAGCATCCTGATCATCCTTCTTGAAGAGCTTATGGGCCATATGCTGTGCAAAGGTGCGAGGTGGGAATCGAGTTGGCTCAGCCTCAGTGATAATCTCAGGTAGGGGCCTAAGGATGATCTTCTCCTTTGGCGGCTCACAGAAAATCGCCCATGAGATTCTTACTTTCTCTTTATTCACAACCCCTCTGTGAAGAATACTCTTGTACTTTCCATTGCTTAGGATTTCAAGGGTGTCCCCAATATGCATGATTATGGAATTAGGCACACATTTTGCCGTTACCCACTTTCCTTCATAGAAAAGTTGTAACCCAGGCACCATATTGTGGAGGATAAAAGTCAGTGCACTGACATCAGTATGAGCTTCGACACCAAGTGCTAGTTCTGGTTGGGGGCATTTGGGATAGTAATTAATCTTCATTTGAAGTAGCAGGTCCTCCATGCCCCCGACTTCCTTCTCTAGTCTTCCTTCTTCTAGTCCCAACCCAATAGAAAGCACTGCCAAAATCTTTGTTGCTAGGTTCCTGATCTGCTTGGCATATTCACTTGTTGCTGGACTGCAAATTGGAAATGTTTAGTGGTCAGTGGAGTGGGAAAGGAAAAGGCCCATACACTAGGTGATTTCGTCCTGCCTGCCTTACCCTTAGTGGTCAAAGTTACACTGTATTTATGCTGGTGGGATTTATTAGGTTATTGGTGGATTAGTCGCACTGTGCGTTGACCCAGACACCAGCTTTACCAAAAGAAAAAAAAAGATTGAAAAATCTGCAATTATGAAATTATTGAAGAAGCTTACATGTAGTCAGGAGGGGTTTTCGGCCAAATGGATAAGTCGCGCTTGTCCTCAGGGAAAATACAATGGAAGAAATAATCCTCCCATTCAAGCTGACCACACGCACTATTTGCTAGCTTGCTGCCATAGCGTTGGACATTGCCAGAGGGTTGGTCATTAGCATATTTCTCCTTTTCTTCAACAGGTTGATCAAAGAAGGTCTCTCCGGCAAACTTGACGCGATCAATTAGCTGACCTGATATACCATGGTTAACAAGGTGCATAACACCCCATTCCACAGCTGCTTTCTTCAACTCTTGGTGGCATTTCTCTCGAATTTCCTTGTCCTCTGAGTCGATTTCTTTCAGATCAATCGTCGGTACTTGAGGTCCTTCATCTTTCTTCTCTTCCTCAAATATGTTTCCTATTCCATTTAACTCTTCTTGTGGCCTCACATACTCTTTAGGGATGGCCTGAATTCCACTTTTAGCCAAGCTTTCAACTCTTGAAGGAGTTGGAACTACTGCACTTATCACCACCATCTCTGTATTATTCTTGATTTTTCTATCTTTCCCTTTTATTATAGTTTGATGCTGTAGTTGAGGTTTATATATGGATGGGATAAAAGGGTAGGTTCTCTTGAGTTGACTGGAAAGTAAAGCTTAAGATTTCTTGTAGATACAACATGCATGTTTTGTAGAATTCAACAACCAAGCATGCACGTGACTCATATCTAACCTAGTTTTGGTTAAGGTTTTTAGTTTACCTCTCAAATATCTATGCTAGGATTAGAATGGTGGTTGGGACACAATTCTATGATGTTATGTTTACACACAAACGACTGGTGGCTGGGAACTGCAGCTCCATATTTATTCCCTACACTGTTTTTCATTGACATACTTGCTTTAGTTTAATTCTTTCTATTGCAGGTCCACATAATATGTTTTTAAAGTTCTTGCGCACTCCTTAAAAAAATATTAATAGCCTTAACTGTATGTGTTTTTGTCTAAATTACCCTTGATCTCTCGTTATGCATCACTTAATTGACAATTCATTAATTGGAACAGTAAGAATAATCTTTGTTGTTGTTACTGTTCTATTGTTTCTTTTTCATTTTCTTGAGCCGAGGATCAATCGGAAACAACCTCTTTACCCTAGAGTAGAGTTAAGGCTTGCGTGCACGCTACCCTTCTTATATCCCACTTATAGGATTATACTGAGTTGTTATTGTTGCAACACTAAGAATAAATTTGGTGAAAAAAGTAAAAAAAAAAAAGGTCATCTTGTTTTCTGAGATGTTGTAAAAGCCCGTTTGGATTTGCTTAAATAAAGTGGCTTTTACGCACAAGTGCTCAAAAGTAGCTTTTAAGTGCTGGAGCTTATTTTATAAATAAGTAGTTACATGTTTGGATAAAAGTGCTGAAGCTTAAAAAAATTGTTGAAGTGCAAACAAGTGGTGGTAGCACTTTTTCTTATTAAAAAGACAAAAATATAAAAATGTTGGTATTATAAAAATGAAGATGAAGAGGGAAAAAGAGGGTAATTTTGGTATTATAAAAATTTATAAAGGCAAGAATGTAATTTTATTGGTCACTAAAATAGCTTTTAAACCAAAATCAAAAAGTTGGGGTTAGCCAACTTGTTGCTTCTGCCTTTTTTTAAGCAACTTTTTTTTGTTGTCAAACACTCCAAAAAATAAAAAAATGCCACCCTCTAAAACATATTCAATTTGCCAAATGACTAATATATGGGACCACAGGGAGTATGCAATAATAATCAAGTTACTTGAATATCCAATGCCAGTAACTTTTATAACAAAGTATGCAGGTAAGATGGTATAAAAGGGTAGTTTGTATGTAATAAATCAATAAGATCAAATTGTTTTTACACTAGAGTTTATTTAGTTCAACAAAGGAATAGTTTCCAACATGGCCAAGGCACTTTCTATGCAAGAAAGAAACATGTTGAGCCAAAAATGAGGTTGATATAGGAGTCGGAATGAAATTTCGAGAGTAGCAATAGTTTCGTTGTGTCATTTTGGACGTGTGTATAAAATTTCAGATCATTCAAACGTGACTTGGTTGGAAGGTTTTCAACAATGGGTTTTCCCGTAAATTAAAAATAGTTGACGAATGTATAACATATGCAAAAATGGCCTAAACTTAAACTAGCACTTACCATCGAAGCTCGTACTGATGTGAGTGCACTGAACTTACTTTCATTCTCCACAATATAATATAATTCTGCAAAACTCACCACAAAAAGTTATAATAAAGAAGTCCAGTAGCACTTTCTTCTGGTACAAAATATATATTCCAATATTCGCAAACTCACCACCATCTCTGTATGAATATTAAGTTCTCTCTTGCCTTTAGATCTTTCTCTTACTTTATTATACTTTGGTGTTCTATATAGTTGAGGTTTATATTATGGGTGGAAAAAATTAAATAGGTAGGTTGTCTTGAGTTGACTGGAAAGTAACGCTTAATTAAAATTTCTTATAAATACCATGCATATTATGTTCTGTAGAATTCAACAACCAAGCATGCACGTTGACTCATAGCTCTAACCTTGTTTTGGTTAAAGGTTTCACATAATTGTTAATAAATTGAGTTATAGATGTGGCCGTATATAGTGCGGGTAAAATTATGTAAGTATGTTTAGGAAGCCCTATAAATGGTTTATACATTTCGGTTAATGCTTATACAGTACTATTAATTACTCTATCATCAATAATTATCTTGTCTCAGAGCCGATTATACATGGTTACATTTTAAAGGGGACGTTTGGTATGTGGGACAATTAAGGATAATAATTCCGAGGTTAGATGCGAGATTAATTTATCCCGTGTTTGATTGAATTTTCGAATTCGGGATTAACAATCTCAAGATTAATATATCCAACTATGTCAATGGTAAGGAGTAAACAAAAATAAAGATCAATCTATATTTAACTGTAATATTCACAATTCAAATAAGAGCGTAACACCTTCTCATCTTTTTCCTTTCCCCTTTATTAATATGCTCATATTTTTATTTTATTTTGAATGTTTCCTTATGTAAAATTTTCACTAACCTATCTTAGTAGGAAATAAAAAAAATTCACTGTGCTAATTTACTAGGAACAACTATTTCCAATATTATAAAAAAAATTATGAATTACAAAATTGTATGTGTTCTGATTTCTCAATATATAATTTCATTTAAAACTTTAGAAACAAATTTGAGCATTGTACTCATCATTCTTCGAAATAGATCTTTTTAAATATTCATTTTAAAGTTTAATTTGAAAAGGACTGAAAATTGTGGTTACTATTTAGGACTTTATTGTGAGAACTACAATAACATCTCAGTATAATTTTACAAGTGAGGTCTGTAAAGAATAATATCTACGCAAACCTTATTCATAGTTGAGGGGCAAAAAGCCTGTTTCAAGAAGACACTCGATTCAAGAAAGCAAAACGATATGTTAGTACTATCAATATACTCATAACAAAATAACGTAACATAAAATACATAAAAGGAGTTTTGGGGACCAAACGCACGAGAATTCAATTGGGCAAACAATCCCACGTGACAAACGCATGAACAAAACAAGCCTTCACGTGTCGAGCAAATGTAGGTTCCTAGATTCTGGTGTTGAACCACAGGAAGGTGACATGGCAGATTTTGTACATCAATAACTAATGTAACTGGGAAGAACATTTAGCTGAAGAGTAAATAAAGAGAAAACAATTAATTTCCCTCCACACAATAGCCTTATCTTGAATTGCTCTCATTTGTTGCCACTCTTTCTCCTCTACCATAACCATCACATTTCAAGATTTCCCACAATGCGCAGAGTTTTTCAACTTCTACTTTCCCTTCACTTCTGCAACCGCCATTTTTGCCGCCACAAAATAAAATGGCGACCAAACTTGGGTTCAGTATGACAAGTTCTCGGCTCTTTCATGCCCCTTTTAAAAGACCATTTTTTTCTGCTTCACTACCAACTTCTTCTTCTTCTTCTTCGCCAAGGCTGCCATTGATCCCTTTTGGTGCCAATAGAAAGTTATCTATTCGAAAAAGGTTGTTGGTTCTCTCCCCTAAGGCCACTACTGATCAGCCAGGTTAGGCTTAAGTTTTCATCTTGGGTTCTATTTAATTATTATGGTTACTCGATAATCTTACTGGGGATCAAATCCCTTCGTTTATTGTCCACTAGTTATATTATCCGTGTTGGGCCTAGGAGCTCACGACTTTAAGACTTGTCATTAGAGTGTAAGGCTAGTTTACTTGTATAGCCAACATCTATCCCATGTTTGATTGGCCCAACATCTATCCCGTACTTGATTCACCTAGGATGTCACATCACCCCTTAGGGACTTAGCGTCCTCGCTAAGGTTTGCCCTATCACAATTCAAGATTCCCAGCATCTATCCCGTGTTTGATTTGCCTAGGATGTCACATCACCCCCTTAGGGACTCAGCGATCGCTGAGGTTTGACCCACCACCGTTCAAGGTTAAGATTCCCAACATC
Source organism: Nicotiana benthamiana (assembly GCA_034376525.1). Lineage (NCBI taxonomy): Eukaryota > Viridiplantae > Streptophyta > Magnoliopsida > Solanales > Solanaceae > Nicotiana > Nicotiana benthamiana. The sequence goes on along the minus strand of CM067332.1, from coordinate 127,902,675 downwards.
TCTCCTCAAGAATTAGTTCTATTTACTTGCTGTCAGAAAAAGAGTATTTCAATTGAGTACTTCTAACAATCCTGTGAGAGTGAAGAAGTTCAATATTTCAAGCTTAATGCCACATTTCAAGATTCAAATTTTGTTTCAGCAAAATGGAATATTGGCCTAAATGAGAAGGTCTGAGTTTCATTCATAGAGCTCTAAACAGTAGCGAAGCCAAAATTTGAAGCTAATGGGTTTGAAATCTTATTCCTTCTAAGTTATCGAGTTCTAAATTAATAATTTGTACATACTTAATCAACTTTTAAAGACAAATATAGAGTTTAGACCAAAGTTACTGAGTTCGGCTGAATCCGCGCCCGAAACTCTAGCTCTGCCCCTGGCTGTAAAGGCTTGTAGATTGTGAAAAACTATGTAAGTAACTCCAGCCAGGTTCGAAGCGGATGCCTGATCTCCAGTAGCTAGATTTATGAGATAGCTAAGACAGAAATTATATATGCTAATAAGAAGTATGTCACCATATAAGTATATATGATTGCCCACGTGAGCTTGCTCACATTGCTGGTCCCAAGCTAGTCAATTTATGATGAATTCTCATAATACAAAATAGTGAAAAATAGGCTTTACTTCAAATTCTGTTTCGGTATAAGGTAGCGATGGCCTAAACGAAAAATTCTGGCTCTCTCTTTCAAAGCTGTAAAACCACAGTTGAGAGACCCAAGATTGTAGATTGTGAAACACTCTACAAGTAATTAACAGATTCATGCGATGGCTATGACAGAAAGTATATATGCTAATAAGACTAAAGTGGGTCACCAATCTCAATAACTATAATGCATCAAGGTATTTCAGATTTTATGAATTGATCAAGACATCTAGTAGGGAAGAGTGATGATTAAGCAGATTAACAGATTCGCTTCTCTCTGCATAACTCTGATCGATTACACCACATCCAGTCTTTTTAGTAGCAAGATTATGTCAATCGATAGAATATAAGGATTCAGTATATATATCTTTTCTAAATACAATGAAACACAAAGCAGTGGTGAGACACAGAGAGAGGTACTGACTTGTCGAAAGAAAAAAAAAAGAGGAATAAAGAGAAGGTCAATGTCGATAATTATCGAAGGATCAATCATACAAACTGAAATGCTCTTTTATCGACGTTTCTGTTTTTTTGTTTGTTTAACTTTTGGATCTTATCCAAATTCTTTATTTTGATGGTGTCGAGTACCATATTACGTTCAAAAACCTCAATTTTTGCTTTCAGGTCAGGTCCAAGAGGAAGAGGACAGTAAAATTTTGCAGTATTGTAGCATTGACGGAAAGGGGAAGAAATCTATGGGAGAAATGGAGCAAGAGTTTCTTCAAGCACTACAAGTAATGAAGTCCAGCTATTCTATTCCATTCCCTTGATATTTTCTCTTTTCTTGAGATTGAGGTTTATGTATCTGTATTGCTATTTCTCACACCCCCGTCTAACAAAACCGAGTGGCTTTTTCTTGGCTATGTACTACAGTCATTTTATTATGAAGGAAAGGCCATCATGTCAAATGAAGAATTCGATAACCTCAAGGAAGAATTAATGTGGGAAGGGAGCAGCATTGTCATGCTAAGTATGGAACAATTTCATTTTGAATTGTCAAAATTTTCAAAATATGGTGTTTGTATGACTTCATTATGTGCCCTTAAGTAGCTTAAGCGATACCAATTCCTCTCGATGTAGGTGCTGATGAGCAGAGATTTTTGGAAGCTTCTATGGCTTATGTATCTGGGAATCCAATTATGACAGACAAAGAGTTTGACAAGCTGAAGTTGAAACTTAAGGTGCTTTCCCATTGGTCAATCATGTTCCAATATATTAGTGTTCGGTATATAAAACACCAAAAGAGTGTAGTTTTCCTACTGAATTTGACTATAAAATTTATCTTTACTCATCAAACGAAAAAGAAAAAACGACGAGTAAGAGCAAAGTAATTGTTATTTTGAACATTGTTGCCTGTTGGTTAAATAAAGAGACTGATTACTTAGTATAAGCTCAGGTTCTGGAATATAAAAAATTCTCTGGTACTTTTTTTTCTTATCGGCTAATTTTATGTGTGACTGGCAAATTATATGGGGTTATTCTATTATCGCAATAAAGGCTATTCTTCTATTTATTGTCCCTGTGGAATGGTCATACCAGAAATACATTGCTACTTATTATTGTTCTCTTATTCATTTTCTTTGTTAAAATATCTTATTCTTATGCCTTTTTCTAAATTCTCTGTATTTTTATTTCTTAATTTCTAGATGGATGGCAGTGATATTGTGGTTGAGGGTCCACGGTGCAGTCTCCGTAGTAGAAAGGTTTGTCCTTCATTATTTCCATCTGCACTGCGAGGACGTGCTACATTTTTGCCATTATGTATACTCATATTATGCCTTTGATCAAATTTACTGCAGGTTTATAGTGACCTTTATGTTGATTATCTGAGGATGTTCTTGCTTAATGTCCCCGCAGCTGTTGTTGCGCTTGGATTGTGAGTAGCATTTCTTTCTCTCTCAGTACAACTTTACAATTGCTTCACAATTGTTTTTTACTTTTGAGCTTTTAGGAAGTAAGAAAAGGAGTAAACTTGAATTAGAAAGTGTGAAGGTTGTTCTTTCTCGCATCTATGTTTATAATGTGACATTTATTCCTTGAGAACGGGACCATAGTTTGAGATAGTAAAAGAAGAAGAAACGCAGACATCCATCTTCAAAAATAAGGATAACTAGCTCTTTCTTATAGCTTTTTCTGCCGGACCCTAATGTTTCCATCAATTTTATAAGTTCATTCTTAAACTTTCTTGCTTGTATCTTGATGATCTTCTCACTTCGTGTCAAAAAAAGGAAAGGCAAAAAGATTGCACCATATTTATTTTTGTTCTTAGTTCATAAAGCAACACTCCCAATTTTCTTTAATATTAGTTTATTTGGCTGCTGTATTGCAGGTTCTTCTTCCTCGACGATATCACTGGATTTGAGATCACCTATCTTTTGGAGGTAAATATATATATCATTCCCTTGCCTGGTTCTTCTCTTTTACTCCCTAGAAATTCTGCATTAGCTTGATCAAAAACTTGCGAACATTCATTAGCTTTAGCAAAATGATAGGAAGTTGGAATATCTCAAAGCATGAGACAATACTAACATGGGAGGTGATTCTAGATGGATTTGAAATAGCATAGCAAAATGTCTCTGAATGTATTATTCAAGGCAATATATGGTAAATTAGGAGTTCAAACTAGTTTCTCAAAAGGATTTGAAGTACCAGTAGTGTTGGTAATTATGCCTAATCTTTGTGAAAGGATTTAATAATTACTACTGCTCTTGTACTATATTTGTATTCATGCACATGTAGGAAATAAGAATCAGTTCCTTGAAAATTAGTTCTTAATCTGTCTATGATTGTCTCTGTTTGTCCTAATGATTCTTCGCCATCCCTGGGTAAAACTGACTCTGATCCACTGTGGTTCTTTCTCTCTAAAACTAAAAGATACTCTGTGGTTCGTATATCTGCAGCTTCCGGAGCCATTCAGTTTTATATTCACATGGTTCGCTGCTTTGCCCTTCATATTGTGGCTATCCTTTACAATTACAAATGCTATCATTAAAGATTTTCTGATCTTGAAGGTATAAGTTCATAAGCTTTCTCTATGATGATGTAAAGGTATTTATTTGAAATTAATGCGTGATAAGCTTAAATTCAGGGCCCCTGTCCGAATTGTGGAACAGAAAACACTTCCTTCTTCGGTACCATACTATCTGTGTCTAGTGGAGGTAACACTAACAAAGTGAAATGCACAAAGTAAGTCGAAAAGTGTCTTCTAAGGAACCCTATCATCATTCTCTATCTTATCTATATCTCCATAGTCTAACCATTGCTATAATCTTTTCAGTTGTGGAACGGATATGGTCTATGATTCTGGCACACGTTTAATCACATTGCCGGAAGGAAGTAGTGCATGAGTCTAGGTACATATACTCGTTTATTGTTACTTAAGGACGATAACATAAGATGATGTTTTTTAACAACAAACAAGTTATCATCTATATATGTTCTAGCCATGTCTTTAATCAAACCAGTTAGCTTATTTGCTTGTCTGCATTGAGAACTTAACAGTTCGAGACAGAGTATAAGACGCAACGCCAAATCTAAAAAGCATATAGATGTAAAGAAACTGCCCTTCATTGCTCTATTGTCCTCCGAGAGGACTGTGAATGACCAGTTTGCAAGACGGCTGCAGGCTGCAGATGAGAGTGGACTTATGGTTGCGTAGTTCTTTCCTGACATCAGATTTAAGAAAATATACTATTTACCCTCTGATGATTAATACTAGGATAAGTTGAGTAGCAGTAGATCTTCTTTTGTCGATAAAATTGTGATTCCACTATTCTAACTTTGAAAATAGAATATAAAGGTTAAGAAGTTGTACTTCCACATAACATGCATACCACTTGAAAAGTTTCACCAATTCTGGACCTTTACTGGCTGTGAAGTACTGAGAGAGTTTAATGAATGCGGCATCTTTATGTATAGTTCTTTTCTATACTAAATTCTCAATCTAGAGGATATTAGTTGAACGGTACTTGTTCCATAAGACACAAAAGCTAGCTCATGAGATGAGGATTGCCCAAGACCATATAAGGAGTCCAAGTTATCCACTTAAGCCGATGTGGGGCTCAACGCTTACTACTGTCTCCTGAAGTTCCAAAACATTCACATTGGATCATGTTTTTTCCTTTGTAGTTTTGGTGGTATAGAATGACACTAACTGTTAAACCATCCTGGTTTCTGAAAACCTTATTTTTAAATGCAGGGCGATTCTGTGTGTGAGACATCTGCAAACAGATTGCACTAACACCAACTGCATGGGAGAGAGATCATATCATGGTTATTTTGAGGGCAATTTGTAAAAATAAAAACCATTTTCCTATGTTAAATGGTGGATGCTTTGCAACTTGCAGCATGTCAATATGTAGTTAAGTACTATGTATATTATGCATGTATATACCACAGGCAAAATTTAACACTCTGTAAGCACAGGTGATGGATCATATGAATGTTTTGATTCAGAGTATCATCTTGAATAGAATTGAATTGTTTTTCTCAGTGGTGAAGCCGCCAAAAATTTCCTAAGGATGCTCAAACTTATTGACCGCCCTCAAACTTGAAAAGGGATTGACCACCCTTTACCTATATATCGACGAAGGGTGATCAATTGACCACCCTTTAACATTTTGCCCCTGTTCTGAGTTTTCCTTTCTTGAATGCTACATAATAGCCAAAATAATTTGCAGTCAGTTGTGGATCCAATCATGAATGCGCGTATTCAGAAAATTAGTGTCAAACCATTTATGTCTACAGAAAAAGGCAAGTATAGATTGAGTTAGATAAACATTTTACAACTCGCTCTCTCAACTCAAAACTTACAGTTTCTACATTTTAGATCCTTCATTAACTACAAAAAATAAAAAAAATTAATTCAGTTGCAATGAACGGTAATTTGTCTTATTTCCGTGATTCCATCTTCTAATTGCCACGTATCCATGCATACCATACTCTCTCTTCGTCTCCTTATTTTTTAAATTAATTATTCCTAGAGCCTTCAAGATTTGTTGAAATTGTTTGTAGGCCAATACAGCTACTACTCATTACAAAATTCAGAGAATTTAGATTCAAATTAATTTAAGTTCAATGTTAGACAACATTCTTAGAACATTTCTATTGTTAAGAAAAAAAATGAATCTAACAAACAGTACGGCTAAGCACAATAGCATAAAACCTGCTCGCACGTTGCCAAAGGCAAATGTCAAAACCTTGTAGTTTGGTTACGTGGCATAAAGATATATAAATTCTATAGCAAAACAGTTGACTTAATAGCCTAACATGTTCGTGGGGGCACGAAGGCTACATGTTGTTATACCTTGGACACATACTATAAAAGGCCTAAGTTACAAGTCAAATAAGCCATAACAAAATTTTCTGAAGTGAAACATTAGGAAATTACAAGCTAAAATGGCATCTTTCAACTGCAGATGGAGATTGAGTTTCTTCCTCATTGCGATAATGGCACTTTTTCACCAAGCTATAGCCGCTGGTTACTATACCACCCCTATGTTTAAAGCCATGCCTTGGAAGCTTGCTTATGCCACGTTCTATGGAGACGAGACTGCTTCTGAGACAATGGGTGCGTTACACTATAGTCAATCAATTATCCCTCGATTCCAAACTAATTCAGACAGTTATTGAATTTTAACTTATTGTAGCAGGTAACCTAACTTAGTTTCCAAGTAACTAATTCGACTTGTTATTGCAGGTGGAGCTTGTGGATATGGGAATTTGTTCAATTCTGGTTATGGAACAGCTACAGCAGCATTGAGCACAGTGCTATTTAGCAATGGATATTCATGTGGACAATGCTTCCAAATAAAATGTGTGAAGTCTAAGTTTTGCTACAAAGGATTTACCACCGTTACAGCCACAAATCTCTGCCCACCCAATTGGGCCCAAGACTCCAACCATGGTGGCTGGTGCAACCCGCCACGTCAGCACTTTGACATGGCTAAACCTGCTTTCATGAAAATTGCTCAATGGAAAGCTGGCATTGTCCCCGTTATGTATCGCAGGTATGTCTGTTATAACACGTCAAATTATACTGATAGTATTAAAATTATTTATTCTTTCTCAAATCAAGATTTATGAATCAATTTTGAAGGACGAGTGAGTTTGCTCTAGTAACAGAGCACCTCCATTATCAATCAGTAGATTGAAGATTCGAGTCATATAACTTGAAGAAGTTTATTTATATTTGAACTTTGTCCATCCAATTTAAGCTAATCTTGTATCATTTCTTGCATCTCTAATGTGGTTTTACTTGTTTGTGATTGTAGGGTACCTTGCATTAAGAAAGGCGGGATCCGGTTCGCGTTCCAAGGAAACGGCTACTGGTTATTGGTATACGTGATGAATGTCGCCGGAGGGGGAGACGTGGCAACTATATGGGTGAAGGGAAGCAAAACAGGATGGATGAAAATGAGCCATAATTGGGGAGCATCATACCAGGCATTTGCAACACTTTCAGGACAATCTCTTTCGTTCAAACTTACTTCCTACACAAATCATGAGACTATTGTAGCTTATAACGTTGCACCTTCTAATTGGCATGTTGGCATGACTTACCAAGCCAAAGTCAACTTCCATTAGTCATGTAATGACTTAAATATTGGCTAATGGAGATTAGTCGGGCAATGAGTTCTAAATAATTTCCTCTAAGCCCTCTAGTAACCCTGAGCCTCAACCAAAAGCCGCATTTCTTGGCTTTTCACTATCTAGGCGCCCCGGAAGGAGTGGTGCTATGGTTTTCTTCCTACAAAAGTCTTGCTATAGTTTTTACCGCAGACTTTTAGTTTTATTTTAAGATTTTTACCTAGTCTTTCACCCCTGATCGAAGGATTGTACAATTCTTGCAATGCTTAAATAGAACAATAATATGATCATTTATAGCTATTATAATTTTTCGTTCGAGTTTTCTATGATTCACTACTAAAAAAGGCAAATTTGCGACAGTCAAATCTGTCGAAAAATAGTTGGTGTTTTCCCGATAGATATGTTAGTTGGAAAACACGCAGCCGCAATATATTTGCGACAGAATCAGTCAAAAATTTTGCAACGCTTTCAGTCGCAAATTGAAAAATATGAGACATTTGAATTTAAGCCATTTGCGACCAATTCAGTCGCTGAACAGAATTAAAAAATAAACACAAATTAAAATTTTTGATTGATTTCGTTGGAAAATTAAAAAAATAAAATTAACTTTTAATTAATTATTCCGATTGAAACAGTTGTAAATATTAAGTATTAATTAATTAAAAATTTTAAAAATTCTCCATTCACGACTAATTCAATCGCAAATCTTAAATAAATTTTGTTAGAAATTCTCAATTTGCGACTGAGTCAGTCGCAAATCTGGGTAATTTCTGGCGATATTTACGACTGATTTGGTTGCAAATTTAGGCATTTTTTAGCAGAATTCTGATGTAATTTTTGTTATGCCACCTGCCAAATAAAATAGCCAACCGAACACCTAACAACCAACCAAAAATCTAATATAACAATCCAAATCTAATATTTACAACAAAGCGAACAATAATATTTATAACAATTCAACCAACAAATAACATAAATTAAATATGTCTCTAACTTCAACTCTAAAATATTTGAATAGCCTATTCAGAATCAGGGTGTGTTTGGTATGACGGAAAATATTTTTTTATTTTTCACTATTTGGTTACACAAAATAATTTGGAAAATATTTTTCTAGACAACACATTGTCCTGAAATTGGAGGAAAATGATTTTTCTAGAAAAAGTTAGGAAAACATTTTCCAAAAACTCCACCTACCTTCACATCTAACTCCAACCCCCTCCAACTTCAATTTTCTATTGTTTTCATTTTTCACGCCACCCACCAAGCCCGAGTTGCTTGAAATTCTTGCGACATTTTATTTACTTTTTGACGCATAGCTTCCATGTATTTTTGGGAAACTAATTAATGCCCCAGTAAATAATGCTGCTGGTGGAAGAGTGGAGGATGGTTGTACTCCACTACCGCAGACTCGACCTTTATTTATTATTTTCACAAAAAATAAAGAAAAGAAAGTAAAAGAAGTAGGAAAACAAACACGCAACTTTCAAACTAATACCAAAATAGATGATTACATAATATATATGTACCTTTATTCACGCCACCAGCCGCCTGTGTCCAAATTACAGTCATATCCTCCGGGGCTGACTGAGTTCTCCATGCATCAAGATCAATATTGATACTTTTCCTGACATAAAAATATTACACGTTATATAAATAAAATAAACCAAGAATGAAAAATAATATAGTGTTGGTGTTGAGATCATATAAATATCTCTGATGCGTGAGATTCGAAACATCCTTCTCTTGTGCCGTCTTCTTCTTCTTCTTCTTCTTCTTCTTCTTCTTCTTCTTCTTCTTCTTCTTCTTCTTCTTCTTCTTCTTCTTCTTCTTCTTCTTCTTCTTCTTCTTCTTCTTGTGGACCTCAGCATAAGTCACATTTCCCTACGTTTTTTTCTTGAAAATTAAGAAGTAATTATATATAGATATGTGTGTGTGTTCTATTTACATATTTGTAAAACTAAGAATATTTTATAATAAAATTACCATTCTCAAACTATTGGCTGCAAAACTAATAGAACCTCTAGTATACAACACTCCACCCTTAGTAGAAGCTCTGTTTAACTTTGTCTATTCACTCTTCTTCTTCCACTCAGGGGTGTTCGACTTCGCCAAGAGCTGACTCCGGATATCTTTACGTATCCAATCAGGCCTAGTGCCACCTCTCCTAACAACATGATGTAAATATGTTATCTGATTTTGTGATGTTTTCTCAAATTTCTCATTTACTAGATTTTCATGTGTAGGCTGCCATATGCTTCTAGCCTGCAAAATTGTATATATTTATGTATGTGTGTGTGTATGTATATGTATATATATGTGTGTGTGTGTGTGTGTGTGTGTTCATTTTGTATACTTGTAAAACTAATAATATTTTATAATAAAATTATCATTCTAAAACGATGGGCTGCAAAACTAATAGAACCTCCAGTGTGCAACACTCCACCCTTAGTAGAATCTATGTTTAACTTTATTTATTTACTCTTCTTCTTCCACTCATGGGTGTTCCACTTCGGCAAGAACTGACTCTAGATATTGTTACGTATCCAATCAGGCTTGGTGCCACCTCTCCTAGCAATATGATGTGAATCTGTTATCTGCTTATGTGCTTTATTCTCGAAGTTCTCATTTACCAGATTTTCATGTGTAGGCTGCCATACGCTCACAACTTGCAAAATTGAGTAAAACATATTAGACGAATAAGGATAAGCATTAATAAAAAATAATTTATTCTTACCTTAAAATTTTGTCACATATTCATTCTGATCTGGTACAGTATCTGTCTCCAGGAATTTCATGGCTTATGAAAAAATGGCTTCATTGATTCCATCACCATATGCGCGGCCCAAAAGAATGGAAAAACTTGTATTTAATTTAACATAAAAATTTTTATTAAATTCATTACATGTAAAATTTTATTGAAAGATTTTATAAAGAAATTGAAGGAAAACTCACCCGTCTCCATGGGAATAATAATCAGTTGATGAAGATGACCGTACTGTACAGTCCCTTTAGTACATTGTCTCACGCTACCAGCAACTGTAGAAGTACTGATAGATGGGAATGAAACTGCGTGAGAGCCTCCAATATCCAAGTTTGATATACTTGGAGTGGATGATAATGGAGAGTATAATTGAATGGGCGAAATATGAGGCACAAAAGATGAACCACCATGCTGGATACTATGATGGCTCGGGGATGCAATCGATGGTGAGCCATCAAATTGGCTAGCAGGGTCACGGGGTGGGAGAGGGTGGGGGGGGGGAGAAGCTGGGAAATGAGGCGTGAGTATAAAATTAATGGTGATCGAAGCTGAGCCACCAAATTGACCAGCAGGATCACGGGGGAGGGGGAGCTGGGAAATGAGACGTGATTATAAAATTAATGGTGATCAAAGCTGAGCCACATAAGAAGGCATGGAGTAATACTGAAGCGAGCTAAATTGAGGAGTGACTTTGGAAAAGTCAGATGACTGTGAAGCTGGCATGGAAGGATGAGGAGGCATAGGAGGAGGGCTCATATTTGGTGTAGGTGGAGGAAGCTGACTTGGTCTAGGTAAAGGATGTATTCCTTTCTTAGGTTTTTTTATTTCTTTACCGCGAGAATTCATTTGTGTAATGAATAAACATAAAGTATACATAATAAATATAACAATATAAACATACAAAAACGAAAATGTCATTAATCATATAAAGTAATTTTACTACATATTACAGTGGAGCACGCCATAACATATAAATATTGAACAAGTTATAAAACACACGATGGAGAATACTGATTTTATGGCCGAACACGGATTCTAGCAGGATAGAGAATAGCATGAAGGCTAACTATAGTCTATACTCATTTTGTCCATTGAAGATAAGTAAACAGAAATGAATATAAAGTACCCACTGATAATAGATCACAAAATATTATTTTTTCTCTATCTCATAATCCTAAGAGTGGGGTTCTGTCAACTCAAAAAGCCAATATCAAGAAAAAATTATTATTTTCCGAGAAGGGAAACTTTAGAGCAACAGCCAAACAACCGTTGATGCTTGCATCAGAACATACTGCCTATATTATAAACCCCTAGGGTGCAGACTTTTGCGGATCATGCGTGAATGCGGGATGTTTTGTGCACTAGGCAGCCCTTTTTACTGTTTATCAAAGGTTCGAATCCTTCTCTTTTCGTAATTCACTAATGTGAGTATCCGAAATGTATCAAATAGCAATGAAAAAATTGATTTCAACAGTTAGATTTTTTTTTGATGTATATTCTCTATTCCTAATTGATTTATTTTCGAAAAATACTAGAAAGAGAGGTAAAATATCTTAGCAGATGTATTTTGATATCTCATAGGTTTGGCTGGATCACTTAAGCCCATTCATCTTCTGCACAAGAGCGTTCAATCGGTGAGCTATTACGCAATCTTTAAAGGGTGGTTGCTTCTAGGCAAACTTCCTACTAAATACTTGAGATACATGACAATTGATGACAAGTAAAATTAAGCTTAATCATCCAATCAACAAAGTAAAATTAGTAAGATAGGCTAATCTTTGCCAATATTAATATCCAAAAGACGCGATTCTGTATGGCATGATAGAATAGGTGTCATCTAAGTAGCAATAAATGATGATAAGATACAGGCGCCCAGTATCTTATCGACTCGTTCTTAGTGTTCTTTCATCTGGTATCTGAGCGTTTTGTTCTCATTCTTCATTTCTTACATTCTTCTCAAAACCGCAGCGAGGATGCTGTCACCTGCATTGTTAGTAATATTGTGAGATATAACTAGCGTTAGAGGGTCTGGTTGATCGCCTTTATTTGTCTTCTCACTATACCGCATGGGCTCTCGTGGTTTAGATAGTCAACTTGGAGCTTGTTTGTTGAGCACTCTTACTAAGGCATTAGTCAACCATGCTTTGGGGAGCCTCTTTATGGCATGTGGCGTCCTTTTTCTGTGCGGACGTGGAAGCCTTTTCTTTTCATTTTTGTTGTGCAGGAATGAGAGGGAGGTGACCTCTCACGCTTGGGGGAGGCATTGGGTGTCACATTATCGCCCAGTCTTTCATAGCTCTCATTGATAGTATTCATGAGGTTATTGGGGATGTCACTTGCCACCCTTGTTCCGTTTTCTTGGTTACCTGCCATGAAAATTTCTATAAGAGCAGAAAGGAGAATGCTTTGTGGCTTGTTAGGTTAGTCAATCACATGGGTTGTAGATCTAATGGAAAGTACAAGATTAGCTAAGAATATCCCCAGATAGTGCCAAACCATTTGACCCAAAATTTAGATATAGATTTTAACAACTATATTTTCTAGTAAGATAGGATTAATCTTAACCAATATTAATATCCAAAATATGCATCAACCGATTTTTATGGCAAGATATTACGGGTGTGATCTAAGTATCAATAAATGATGATAAGATATGGGTGGCCAGTATCTTGTAGGCTCATTCTTGGTATTCTTTCATCTGGTATATGAACGTTTTGTTCTCATTCTCAATTTCTTTCATTTTTCTCATAACAGCGGCGAGGACGCCGTTACTTGCACTGTTAGTAACATTGTGAGTTATACATGGCGTTAGAGGGCCTGGTTGATCGCCGTGTTCGTCAACTCACTATACTGTGTGGGCTATCATGGTTTCTACAGTCGTGCATGGAGCTTTTTTGTTGATCACACTTACTATGGTATCAGTCAACCATGCTTTGAGGAGCCTCTTCATGGCACGTGGTGTCCCTTGTCCTATTGACGTGGAAGTCTATTTTCCTTTCAGTTTTGCATTGCTACAATAAGGGGGAGGCGACCTCTCGCGTCTGGGAGAGGTAGTGGGTGTCACAATATCGCCCAGGGTTTCATAGCTCTCGTTGATAGTGTTCATGAGCTTACTGGTGACATCACCTACCGCCCTTGTTTTGTTTTCTTGGTTACCTGCCATGGAAATTTCAATACAAGCAGAAAGGAGAAAAGTTTTATAGCTCGTTAGGTTAGTAAATCACGTGGCTATAGATCTAATAGAAACTAAAAGATTAGCTACGAATATCCCCATATACGGTGTCAAAATGTTTGACCAAAATTTAGACCTAGAGTTAAAAAACTATATTTTCTAGTAAGATAGGATTAATCTTAGCCAATATTAATATCTAAAAGATGCATCAACCAATTTTGTATGTCACGATAATACGGTTGTGATATAAATAGCAATAAATGATGATAAAATAGGGGCGTCCGATCTCTTGTCGACTCTTTCTTGGTGTTCTTTTATCTGGTATCTAAGCATTTTGTTCTCATTCTCCATTTCTTTGTTCTTCTCAAAACAGCAGTTAGGACGTCGTCACTTGCACTGTTAGAAACATTGTAAGTTATACCTGACGTCAGAGGATTTGGTTGATCGCCTTGTTCGTCTCCTCACTATACTGCATGGGCTCTCGTGGTTTCTGCTGTCATGCATGGAGCTTCTTTGTTGAGCACGCACACTAAGGTATCAGTCAATTATGCTTCGAGGAGCCTCTTCATGGCACATGGCATCCCTTCTCCTGTGTGGACATGGAAGGCCATTTTCCTTTCAATTTCATTGTGATATAATAAAGGGAGGAGACCTCGCGCGCTGGGGAGGCAGTGGGTGTCACATCGTCACTTAGATTTTCATAGCTCTCGTTGATAGTGTTCATGAAGTTATCAGAGACATCATCTCTCGCCTTTGTTCCATTATCTTGATTACCTACGATGAAAATTTCTATACGAGTAGAAATGAGAAAAGCTTTGTGGCTCATTAGGTTAGTAAATCACGTGGGTTTTAGATCTAATGTAAACTAAAAGATTAGCTAAGAATATCTCCACATATGGTGCCAAACTGTTTGACCCAAAATTTAGATCTAGATTTAAACAACTATATATTATAGTAAGATTGGGTTAACTTATCCAATATTAATCCAAAAAAGATTTATCAACCGATTTTGTATGAAAAGACAATATGAGTGTGATGTAAGAAGCAATAAATGATGATAACACTGTAGTATTCAATGATCCAAATATGAAGGAGGTAGCATGTAATAGTAATAAATTGTAAAGAGTGACATTTAAGTAAATAAAGACATGTGAGCCACTTGAAAAAGGTGAGCTTCCTTAATATTCTTTCTAACAATGATGAATGATTAATGTGCCTTTGAATATTCTGATTCTCCTTGGATCGTGGGAGAAAAGTTAAACAAGAATCTCAAAAAGGTATATTTTGTATGTATATAATAAGGCAAGAATCTCAGTAAAGGTAAATATGTTTCTCTTACAAGTGAGTGTTCAATGTCCCCTATCACTATGTTTCTTTCTATATATAAGGGAACATGTGCCAAAAAACTCTAATAATACAAACACAAAGAATATCCACTAGAATATTCTCTTCAAAGTCTTGTCACAAACTAGCCGTTATTACTCTATTTAAGATGGGTGCTCGTCCTCGACCTTGATCTATGTTGACCCCTCGACCTCGGCCTTCATCTCTTATGAGATCACTTCGACCTTGAACATGTCTTTTGTCGAAGTCGTTATGTGATACGTGGCAGTCCTTGAAGGCTCAATCTCTTAGTGCTGATATGGTCTAAACTTAAACTAAGATAATTTTTAGCCCATATAGGGGGATGAAAATTTGAATTTTCCTTTTTGACAAAGGGATATTGTCCAATATTGGAGGAGGAAAAGAGTTTTGATGAGTATATATATAATTGCACTTTATCTAGCTCTTAAAGAGTTGAGAAGATGGCAAACTTCGTATCGTCGTTGTAGCTCGACTTCGGATAAATTATCTAATTGATTGTTTAATTTTTTGGACAAAATTTATTTGTTAATATTAAGATTAGCGTAATACAAATCAGCTGTTTCTGTAACTCCATTTTTTATTTTCCTGTTAGAATTTAAATTTGGTAATTTGTGTAAATGGTCGTTTTATAAGTTAAGGAAATATTACGAATTCAATGGGCTAATGATAATTTTCTCCTTCTTCTACATTTCTGATTTTACTTTGTTCTGTGTTTTAAATATATTTTTTAGTACAGATTGATATATCTTCTAGTTGCCACGTATCCATGCATACCAAAGATTCTCCTCTTATTATTCTTTTATTTAATTAATTATTCCTTCTACACTTCAAGATTTCTTGAATTTGTTTGTCGGATGGCCAATGCAACTAATCATATCAAAATTCAGAGGATTTAGAATCAAATTAAAGTTCAATGTCAGCCTACATTTTTAGACCATTTCAATACTAAGAAAAAAGGAACCTAGAAAACAGTACGGAGGGCTAAGTACAAATACCACAAAACCTGCCCGCACGTTGCTAAAAAGCAAATGTAACAGACCTTGTAGTTTGGTTACGTGTTATAAAGACAAATAAATTCAATAACAAAACAGTTGACTTAAGAGCCTAACATGTTCGTGGGGGCACGAAGGCTCTATTCCTAATTACCCCTTAGACACAAACTATATATAAAATGTCTATAACATTGAGCTAAAGAGAAACAAGCACCAATGGCATCTTTCAACTGCAGATGGATATTGAGTTTCTTCCTCATTGCGACAATGGCGCTTTTTCACCAAGCAATAGCCTACGGCTACTATTCCACCCCTAAGTTTAACGCCCTGCCATGGAAGCTTGCTTATGCCACGTTCTACGGAGACGAGACTGCTTCTGAGACAATGGGTGCGTTACGCTATATAGTCAATCAACTATCCCTCGATTCCAAACTAATTCAGACAGTTATTGAATTTTAACTTATTGTAGCAGGTAACCTACGTTATTTTTCAAATAACTAATTTGACTCGTTATTGCAGGTGGAGCTTGTGGATATGGGAATTTGTTCAATTCTGGCTATGGAACAGCTACAGCAGCATTGAGCACGGTGTTATTTAGCAATGGATATTCATGTGGGCAATGCTTCCAAATAAAATGTGTGAACTCTAAGTTTTGCTACAAAGGATTTACCACCGTTACAGCCACAAATCTCTGCCCACCCAATTGGGCCCAAGACTCCAACCATGGTGGCTGGTGCAACCCGCCACGTCAACACTTTGACATGGCTAAACCTGCTTTCATGAAAATTGCTCAATGGAAAGCTGGCATTGTCCCTGTTATGTACCGCAGGTATGCCTATTACAACACGTAAAATTACATTGATAATATTTAATTTTTTTTCTAAATCAAGAGCTAAGAATCAATTTAAGAACGAGTGAGTTGCTCTAGTAATAGCGCACCTCCATCATCAACCACTAGGTTGAAAGTTCGAATCATATAGTTTTAAGAAAATTCTTAAAAACTTGAACTTTTATTCCTCTAAAGCTAATTTTGTACCATTTCTTACATCTCTAATATGGTGTTACTTCTTTGTGATTGTAGGGTACCTTGCATCAAGAAAGGCGGGATCCAGTTCGCGTTCCAAGGAAACGGCTACTGGTTATTAGTATACGTGATGAATGTCGCTGGAGGGGGAGATGTGGCAACTATATGGGTGAAGGGAAGCAAAACAGGGTGGATGAAAATGAGCCATAATTGGGGAGCATCATACCAGGCATTTGCAACACTTTCAGGACAATCTCTTTCGTTCAAACTTACTTCCTACACAAATCATGAGACTATTGTAGCTTATAACGTTGCACCTTCTAATTGGCGTGTTGGCATGACTTACCAAGCTAAAGTCAACTTTCATTAATATTGTAATGAGTTAAATATTGGGTAATGCGAATTAGTCGGGCTAGTAAATTTTAAATATCGAATGGCTTAAAATTAAATTTTGAATATCGAATGGCTTAAAATTTTCTTCTAAGCCCTTCTATCCGTCTTCCATATCACTTTTTCCCCTTTACTATCTAGGCGCCCTCAAAGGAGCGGTGCTACGGTCTTATTCCTACAAAAGTCTTGCTGTAGATATATTTTACAGCAGTCTTTTAAGTTTTATTTTTGCTATCTTGTACATAGTTTTCACTGCTGAAAGGAATGTACATTTCTTGTAATGCTGGAATAGAACAATAATATGATCCAATTGTTACTATACTTTTTTTTCCTGAGTTTTGCATGGCTAACTTTAACTTCTTATGCTGACATGCCGTAGAAGTCCAATTAGTGAAAAATAAAGACATTCATTTAATTATCTCATAGCTAAGGAAATCAAATTATATAGCTATAATGGACGAATATTCTATCTTTTTATCTCCTCTAATCATAACCATGGGTTTCTATCTTCTCAAGAAGCCAATAGGAACTTATCAAGGAAAATTATTAAGTACTTCAGATTGAGGTGTATCAGAATTGAGAAACAAAACCAAGCTTAATTATCTAATTCTCCGTGTTTAGTACGATTGTCTTTTATGCACTTTTTGTATCCATTATAAAAGTCAAAAATCATTTAAAATACTTGAGGATCTAATCATCTATTTGTAGCATAAGAATTTACATCCAAAATCACTTTTATGTAACTCGATTTATTATACCTTAAACTTGAACTAGCTAGTCGAGATATCAACATGCACCATATTCTTAAAATAAAAACGTAAAGCATGAGATAGAATATCCGAATCTAAATAACTAAGTTAAGAGCTCCGCAATTTTTTATTTATTTTTGGTTTAAGGGTGCATATTTGCATTACTTAATCATAGAGCAAACTGCCCGTTAGGGCTAACAAAAGTATTGTTTGTGTCCGGGTATGTGTTACTCCTGTTCACCATTGTTATACTATTACTATTACAGATCAGAGTGTTTCTTTCAAATAAAGTTCCAGTGATGTCTGCCCAAAACACATTGTTGACAAACACCGAAGGAACTAGTGTTACAAAAATTTCTTTAAAAAAAATATTTCTCGCCCCTTCCTTTGTCAGCAGAGCTATTTTGTTGGTCTCCTCGTACGTGTGCTTCACCCTCACAAGAGCTCCGTAATTGATTCAAGACAAGGTCGTCAAACAATGATTGAATTTTTTTATTTTGAAAGAATAGAAGTATTCAATCTATTGAATGGCTCCTTGCCACGATCAAGAATCATCCATCGGAGTGGAAGATTATGGTTAGTGAGAATTTAACCAGCAATCTCGTAATTAGAAGTGTATAAAGAAAACCGACAAACCGCACCAACCTGATAATTTGAATCAGATCGAGAAAAAAATCCGACCATGGTTTCGTGTTGGAAAAAAAAACCCGACCATAATTGGTTTGGTTTGGTTTTAACTAAAGAAGGTCAAATAGATACCAAACCAACCCGACATTACATATGTAAAATTTTTAGATATATTTAATATATACATATACTTATTGTGATGTTATATATAAATATTTCTTAAAAGATTTCATAATTTTATCTTTTGAGGTATTATTTCAAGGTTGAACTTAGAACTTTTGAATGTTCCAATAAATTTTATAGCCGTTAACATTACTAAATTAAATAGTGCTAACAAAAGCCCAAACCAAAATCAAATCAATACTAGTGCTAAGAAAAGACATTCAATTCAATACTAAGAATGAGAATGTATTGAATATCTATTTTTTGGTGTGCAATAATTTAGATAAAAATGCATAACCTATTTTTATTTTTTATTTAGCATTTAGGCATGTAATTAAAACTCCCTTGTTAGTCTACTTATTTTAGCATGATTTAGTACTTTTAGATTATGTTTACTTTTATTATGGCTTTTTAATTAGCAATATTTATAGTAAATAATTTTACTGTCTTTATTGTTGAATATTTTAGTATAATCCCATAACATATCTCATATTTTGTATTATTTTCTTGAAAAATACTTTATATAGTTGTATCTTACTAGGACTACAGAAATACTTTGAGCATAATTTATATGTTTTGTTCTACGAAGATTTTACAAAAAATCTAAAAAACCTGAATAATCCGAAAATTCAAGAAAAACCGAGAGTGAAAACCCCGAGTTTTATTGGTTTTGTCTGGTCTTTAGGTTTAATAACCGATACAATTTGTTTGGTAATTGTAAAATCCGAACCAACCCGACCTATGTACACTCATACTTGTGACCATTGAGATATACTTTTAGGCTAGCCCAAATAAATGTCTACCTTACTACGTAAGCTAAAAATAGTCGGTAAATATATAATATATACACAATTTATGTATTACATGTATATAATTAATTTATAATTAATATGACCGACTACTAATATAAAAATTCCTAAATATAATACATAAAATTATAAAATATATTTTTACTTTATATACAATATAATACCGGAACCCCTTCCACTCTCTAAATCTGTCCCCAGCCCCCAGGAGACATGTAATGAAACCAAAAGATAGAATATTTTAATGCCATAAGGTAACACAAAGAGACTTTTGTCTAGTTGCCCTTACCTCACTCATTAAGCACGCCTCTTTCTTTTGGGGTTTCCCTTTTTTGACATGAATTGCCGTCATCATATCCAACCCCGCAAAATCATTCCTCCAGCCTTTGCCACCTGACTCCCCCCCCCCCCCCCCCCCCCAGATAAATTGATAAGTTGCATTACTTTCAAATTTAGATGTTAAAGTAACAGCTCATTTTCCCTCAAAAAGTTCGAAAGAAAGAAAAAGAAAACTAAAGTTAGTCAAAACTTCACCACAAAGTATACGTTTAGACAAATATTTGTTCCCCTTTAATTTATGCAATTTATTTGATTGGATATAGAATTTTAAATAAAAAAATTTGAACTTGTGATATAAAATGAGATAAAATATACTTTGTGTGACTATAAATCATTGCATAAATGTATATTATTTTCAAATACAAAAACTTTATTTCAAGATTGTGGCCCCTAGTCTAGCATAAGAGTAGGAAGAAGGGAAAAAGGAAAAGAAAAAAAAGAAACACACTACTATACTATAGACTTATGTTGCCTGAAAAACACATACTATGAAAGAAACATCACAAAGTACTTTCTCTTTTCTCCATCTTTCTCTCTGGCCCTAAGAAAGCCCATAATCTCCATCCTAATTTCCATTGTCAAGTACAAAAAAATCCTCTCAATGCTAGAAAAAACACAAGAATCTACACCTCATTAGGCAATTCCTTCTTCAGATGGGGTCACTTCTTTATCTATATTTGATATTATTTTCATTGGCATTCACCGCTGCTCTTTCAAGTCAAGAACAAGGCATAAGACTTCTTGATCTGCTTCTCAGAGACTACACGTTTCGATCTTACAACAAAAACAACTTCAGAACATCAAAATTGTACGCTATACATTTACCAGCCAACCTCACAGGGATCAGAGTCGATTCAGTTAGATATCGATGTGGCAGTTTAACAAGATATGGTGCCAAGATCAAAGAATTCAAATTACCTATTGGGGTAAGTATCCAACATTGTGTTGAAAGAGTTATCATACTCAGACAAAATCTTGGATCCAATTGGTCTTCTATATACTATGACAATTATGAATTATCAGGTTATCAACTCATTTCACCTGTTTTAGGCCTATTAGCGTACAATGCAGGTGATGATATGGTAACATCTACAACCCCTTTTGAGCTTATAATTCAATCTGATAAAATTCCAATCACAATTGATTTTAGCAACACAACAAAGCTAGTAAATGATACTAGTAAATCAGGGATAATACCATTATGTGCTAGCTTTGAGCGCGACGGAAAGGTAACACTAACAAAACAAGTGGCACAAAATGTTTGTGCTGCTAAAAATCAAGGACATTTTGGTTTGGTTATTGAGTCACCTCTAATGCCATTGAAAAATAAAAGAGCAAGTAATTGGAAATTAGCCATTGGGAGCGCGATTGGAGCTGCGTTGGGCGCGTTTCTTTTAGGTTTGCTATTGATTGCAATATTCGTGAAGGTGAAAAAGAAAGCAAGAATGGAGGAATTGGTTAGAAGAGCATATGAAGAAGAAGCTTTACAAGTTTCTATGGTTGGACATGTGAGAGCTCCAACTGCAGCTGGTACTAGAACTGTTCCAACTATTGAACATGACTATAATCCTCATAATATTTGAATTTAATTTTTAGATCTAATTCTTTTTGTAAGATGAACATCTTTTTTTGAAGTTTTTTGTACTGATACAATTGTGCTTAGGCCAAGGAAGATATAGTTAAATGCTGACCATTAATTTGTTCTCTCTGCTCTATAAATGAGACTTCTTTCCTTTTCCTATTCTTTTCCCTATGTTCTATTTTTTGTTTTTTGGCACATTAAAGATTTAGAAAAGTACCTCTAGTATGTGACGCTTTCCTAATCAAAAGATAGAAAAGCACCTCTACTCCCGAATTTACACGGTCATTTTGCCGAGTTTCTTCAACATGATTCTCTTAAGCTTCCCTAGTGTACCTTACTTGTCCACCTATATTGATTTGGGGTACGATCAGTTTATCGGGAGGATCATCCTTGAGAAAAGGTTAATTTATGTTAGATGAGTAAATTATGTTTATTACAGACATTTATATGTTGTTGGCCGAAGGGGAGCCTTGACGTAACTAGTAAAGTTGTTTCCATGTGATCAGAAAATCACGAGTTCAAGTTGTAGAAATAATTTATTGCAGAAATATAGGGTAAGACTGCCTATTCTAGATCCTTGTAGTCCAATCCTTCGTTGGATCTCGCATATAAGGATAACTTACTGCACCATACTGCACTTTTTATCTGTTGTTGTAAGTCGGGTGAAGAACTTAGATACTGTCAGTACATAAGCTTAGTCATATAAAATGCAAAGTGAAAAGGAATTTTCAGTGTGGGGTTTTGACTTTGAACTGTGGGATTAACAAAATGATGAACCATAATAATGAAAAATGTAAAAGCAAGCAGTAGATATAATAAAAGCTTAAAAGCATGTTGATTTGAGTGGACAAACTTCAGAAAGAAGGGATGTCAACATTTCTTCATTACACGCTAACAATCATAAAACACATTGTGACTAGGGGGTAAACGGACAGGGCGGGACGGATATGGGACGAATTAGAAACGGGTAATAAAAAGACAAATTATCCGAGCGAGTCGATATTTGATACGAATAAAAAATAGACTAATCGGCAGATAATGAAGAACCTAGTCTCCCAAACTTGAAACACCCTCAATTTGAGGTTTTATAAATATAAAAGTTAAACCCATTAGCTATCCATTTGTTATCCATTTTCTAAATGTTAATATGGTTCTTATCCATATTTGACCCGTTTTAAAAAATTTCATTATCCAACCCATTTTTTAGGAAAAAATTCAAAAATAATCACAGATGTAAAGATAAATCTTAACGAAAACACTGTTCAAAATCCGAAAAATACTCCAATATAATATACTAGAATTCTAGCATAAATATACTGGAGTTCCAGTATAATATACAGGTCCAGCATAATATACTGGAAATTGGAGCAACGATGCTCCAATCTCCAGTATATTATACTGGAACTTTCCGTGATGCAGCAAAATAGTGCCTATTTTTTAATGAGTTTGCAAACGCTGGCTATTTTTTAATCACAAATCCGAAATCTGGCTAGCCCGTGCTATTTTTACCATTGTTAGTAAATAATATGAGTGATTAACTATTTTCATTAATCACTTTGCCATTCCTAATTGCGACCAACATATAAAGTCATGTGCATGAACATGACCATAGATCAGTCAGTTGGGATTAAGTGTCACGACCCGGATTTTCCATCAATGGGAGTCGTGATGGTGTCTACTGTCGGAGCTAGGCAAGCCAACTTAAACATATCATTTTCAACTAATTACCAACAAGTTAATAATAAAAACAATTAATTTAAGCGAAAGCTTAATTTAACATTAAATGAAAGAAATGCGGAAAAAGTTAACATCATCCTCTACCCAAGATTTAGTGTCACAATACTCACGGACTACAATAAAATACTACAAATAAGAGTTTGAAAGAAAATACATAAGGATTTTGTTTCGATACAATGAAAACAAACAGAAATGGTATAGAAGAGACTCATGGCCCGCGAACGCCATCGAACTACCTAGGAATCTCTGGATTGAAGGCACGCTCCAAGCTACTGCTGCGGTCCGTAAGTTGTCTCCTGACCTGTGCACTGTCACACTTCCTTTTTGCAGGCCTACTCCGGAGGATAAACACACGAGGGAGTTTTTTCAATTTATGTGACGATATTCGAAATGAGATTATTTATTTATTTCAGAGTCGCCACTTGGGATAGGTTTGGCTTTTGATGTCCCAAGTCACTGGTTTATCTTGAATCCCAATTCGAGGAAAATATTCGACTTTCCAAATGAAGTTTGTGAACCAGAAATTCTAAGTAAGGAATTATGTTGACCCGAGGGAAGGTGTTAGGCAACCCCGAATCCCGTGGTTCTAGCATGGTCGCTTAAATTATTGTAATGGCTAAATATCTGATTTTAATACATGTTCGATACTATAGTGCAATTTTAATATCATTTACCGCTTTAGTTAGTTTTTAAGAAAGTGAGCATTGTTATTAAAGGCCCCGCAATTTGCATTTTTATTTCGTGAGGCTTGCCTCATTTTAGTTTAAAGGATATCCTAAAGCGACTACGTTTTTTATTTCGTTTGTCTCTAAAAAATGAAAGAATAAAAGATCCTATATTATTTACATGCTCACAAAGTGTTATAATTACGTGTCGAAAACGAATCTGTTAATTATGAAAAGTGAGTGTGTATATGGGCAAGGGTTCAACAATTTGGGTCCAGGCGCAACATATATAGTACAAAACTGGGGCCTAGGCCATCTCATTCTTATTATTAGGGCCTAACTACATTATTCTACACACGCTTGAAATTTACAATGGGGTAAGGACGAAATCAGTAGCTAATGAAGCCCCCCCCCCCCCCCCCCCTTTTATGAATATGAATAAACAAGTTGCTAACTAAGTAGTTTAAACGAGTGATTAATTAACCTAAGGCCTTATACGTATTCAGAACATTTTTGTAAAATAAAAGGAAATACTAGAGTATTACCATTACATCATTAGTTCTTTCAACTAGTATACGAGTAGAAGGAATTTACCATTTAAACATACTTAGTTGGACACAATAATCACTTTACATGTTTCTAATGGAGACTACCAACTACATATACAACTTAATATACAAAACTACAATTAAATAAATTTGAAACTTTAAGATTTCATTTCATTTATGCTTCAAGTTTCAGCTACAAGGGTATCAGTATAGCAATGTGTATCTGGTATTTGGAAACAAAGAAGAAGAGGAGATCAGTGATAGCATTAGCACTTAACACAGCTACAAAAGCAACAATAGAACAACCAGTAAAGCCAAGAAGGAAAACAGCCCAGGAATAGAGTTGAAACCAGTCAGAAAACCAAAGCAAAATCCAGCAATAACTTCAAGAATTTTCAAACAGAAACACCAACAGAAAAATCCCAGAAACTCTAAGTAACAACACTCGAATACCAACGGAGGAACTCAGCAACTAGTTGGATCTCAATAGTATCAGAAGACAAACACAAGGCAAGCAAATATGGGCAACAACTTTTGATTTATCACTCAAGAAAGAAACTAACTGAAACTCTTTTTGGTGTGAGCTTAGACTTTTATCACTCTAACTGACTGAAACTCTTAGAGTAAGAATTCCAGCCTATATCACTCAATTTCTCTTAACCGATTGTTCTTTTTTTTCTCTAAGTGTCAAAATGACCCTTATTTATCTAAAAACAAGACCTTCTTCCTCTCTCCCTAATTATTATTACTACCCTCTTTTTATTATTACCCTTCCAATCACCCTCCTTTCCTTTAATTTTTCAGCCCCCACAAATATTCCCTTCTATGTCTTCTTTTTTATCATTTTATCATTACTCAAACTATTCCTAATTTCAATTAAGCCAACACTCTCATTACTTAGTTGTCCCCCTCTACCAATTAATTCAAAATAAAGTTGTTAGGGCCATATAGGATATACTTATTCAGTCAAACCAGATTTTCTTATTCTTCTATTCCTAAATCACCCCCTGAAATCAACTAACTATTACTGTATTCCCTAAACTGAAGTTACATCTATGTAAATTCAAACCTAAAATTAATTTTGATCAAACACCTAAATTACTACGACTATATCCAATCTTTCTGCCAATTGAATGATTAAGGTTAAATTAATTGAAACAAATGAGCTGAATTTAAATCAAAATCATCACAAAACTCAACAGAAGCATTGAAACTGAAGCTGAAGCTGAATCAAAATCAACATGGATGCAGGGATTAAACTAACACGATTCTAACTTGAATCTATACAAGAATGCAGGATCATTGTCATTATATTGACAATACCCTGAAGCTAAGTGCCCAAAAATCAATACATACAACATCCGACCCCAAACCATTTGACGACATTGATGCAATCGACTATTATATCACATAATAATCAACAACAGACAAATAGAACAGAAATAAACTAACAAGTGATTCGAATAATATTTAACAGAAAATAGTGAATTGCAATGCAACCAACTACTTGACGACACTAATTGAATCAATCACAAATAACTGTTAACAACTAAATTGAATCACACAGTCATACAGGTAATTCATTAGCATTTGTCAGAATTCAGGGAATTACAATGGAACCTAACTTACAATATCAATCAACTTGAATACGTATTTTAATACGATTACAATTAACAACAAACAGAAGAAATAATTGACCAAATAAAAGGTTTGATGAAGAAGAGGTAGAATAATTGAAAATTATAAAAAAATCAATAAAAATTAAATTAAGCAAACAAATAGACCTTAATAGAACACAAACAGAATAGAAGGAAATAATAATTACCTGAGACACTGAAGAACAGAGACAACCCAGATTCGAACTTGGACTCGGACTTGAACTTTGTTTTGAAATCTTGGGGTCAAATGGACATTAATCGAGTGTTCACAACTGAGAACACTCGACTAAGGTCGATCAGGAACCCCAAACTTCCCTCAGTTTTGACAAAACCTAGGTTAGATATTTTAGGGTTCTTGGCTCAGTTTTGGGGCTCAAGTATTTCCAAGGTGATTCGAAGGGAACCAATGGCGGTTCAGGGGTGAGGGTGGCCTAGGGGTGTCGTGGTGCGAGTCTGGGGTGGATTGGGGTGGGTTTAAGATCAGATTCGAATCTTCAAACAAAGATTTGAGACGTTTGGTAATGATTCGAGGAGAAGGGGTTGTGGATTCATGGAGGGGATGGTCTGAGGATTCATGGGTGTTAATTTGAAGGTCATCACAGCTCAGGCCACCGGGTCTTCAGGGCGAATGGAGAGGTGGCGGCTAGGGTTTCCATGGGGGTCGTCTCTGAGAAAGACGAAGAACAATGGTAAAAGGGGGTGTTTGTTTATAGGTTGGGGTGAGTTTTGGTCTTATATAGTGAGAGGGGTAATTAGATCCTGGACGTTCGATCAAGGGAGATCAACGGCCTGGATTTCTCATTTAAGGAAAACGGCATCGTTTGGTTAATTGATGAGATCAAGTTGGTCTCAAACGGGAACGGGTCGAGTTACGGTAGAGGATAGAGGCTGTTGGATTGAATGGAAAGGACGGTTCCAATTAAATACACTAAACGACGTCATTTGAATTAAGTTGGGGGCTGAACTGGACCGTTAGATATGCTTGATCAATGGTCCAGGTCTGATAGACCTATACGACGTCGTTTGGTGAGGTCTGAGACCAGTCAATTTGGGTTGGGTCATTTGATTGTTTGGGCCTCATTTTGGGGTCTAAACTGATGGCCCAGGTACGATTTGTTTGCTCACAATTTCCATTTCTTCTTCTTTTAATTATTGATTAATCAAAGTTCAAAAAAACAAATTATAAAAATACAAAACTCTTATATTAAACTCTTAACAATAATTCACACAAAAGTTAAAATATTTAATTAAATAAAATCACACGATGCCACACTTTAAACGACCACAATAGCATAAATATATATATTTTTGTGATTTTCTGTTTTCAAAACCAAATATTGTGTAATTAATTCCTAATTTTTTATAAAAAATATCTAAATGCATTTGCAACATATTTTTTGGGTATTTTAATTAATCAAAACAAAATAAACACTCACAAGTAAAATATATCCTAAAATGCCCGCAAATTCTAAAATTGTAGACCAAAGAAATTTATTTTATTTTTTTATTTATTTTGGAGTTATTTTCGTGAAACAAAAATCACGTGCTCACAGCTGTCCCTCTTTGTTCGAGAACACGAAGGTTTTTTGTGCAAAGATAAAGTGAGCAGATACGAGCGGTTTTTGCTTGTTAGAATACTCCGTGAGAAGCATTTTTTGAAAAGATTTAACCGAACCTTTGCTTTGAAGGTTTCCTACATATACCTGGCTAAAAGGGAATCAGGTTAATGTAGATTGAAAAATTGTGGTAGCTGGGACTACCATGGGACTTCAATTTGATGTTACTGCTATTGCGTGTTGTTACCGGTGC
The DNA here is from genome assembly GCA_034376525.1 of Nicotiana benthamiana. NCBI lineage: Eukaryota > Viridiplantae > Streptophyta > Magnoliopsida > Solanales > Solanaceae > Nicotiana > Nicotiana benthamiana. The sequence continues at coordinate 127,875,064 of CM067332.1, read as the reverse complement.
TTTACCAACCTCCTAATTACACCAAAGAAATATAAAACTAAGCCATTTATGACTATCAACCATGAGTTACAAGATTCCTATCTATAGTTTTTTCAAAACTTGATCTTGAGTCTCAGTTGATCTTGATTGTAGACTTTGATATGAATCTTGATGCTTGCAAGTGGTGGCCGTTTGTTCATTTTTGCAGCATTGAGCGAAAACGGGATTAGCAGAGCCCGCGACTTCAATCAGATTTTGGGTTATCCGTATTTTTGTTTCTGCTCCGGTATTTGAATATCATTTCTTTTTTTCTTTTCTTTATTCTGGATGGAGACTCATTCCATCAACCATCTTGTGGCATGTGTTTTGGGGTCAACCTGCTTAAGAAATCAAAGCAAACAAACGAACAAAATTTTTTGCCCCAGTTTTCACCAGGAAACTTTCGTGAGTTAGCTGTGACATATATCCAAGCGATTAGATTAGGACTGTGTATCCTTGTGAATGAATCCAGGTTATGCTTTAAGAAATGACCGGGTTATGCCGGAAAATAAACATGGTCACCGGGTTATGCCGGGACGGAAGGAAAAAGCTCCCTAGGTTATGCCAGGGAGATCCTCAATTTTTTGGCCGGAGTTTGGATAGAAAATCTCCTAGGTTTTTTGGACGTGAGATCCTCAATTTTTTGGTCAGGATTTGGATAGAAATTTTTCATGTTTTTTTTGCCGGGAGATCCTCGATTTTTTGGCCGAGATCTGGATAGAAAAAACTCCACGATTTTTTGGCTGGGAGATCCTCGATTTTTTGGCCGGGATTTGGATAGAAAAGTTCCACGATTTTTGGGCCGGGATTTGGATAGAAAAAGCTCCACGATTGTTTTGGCCGGGAGATCCTCGGTTTTTTGGCCGGGATTTGGATAGAAAAAGCTCCACTGCTTTTTGGCCGAGAGATCCTTGGTTTTTGGCCGGGATTTGGATAGAAATGTTCCACAGTTGTTTGGCCGGGAGATACTCGATTTTTTTGCCGGGATTTGGATAGAAAAGTTCCACAATTTTTTGGCGGGGAGATCATCGATTTTTTGGCCGGGATTTGGATAGAAAAAGCTCCACGATTGTTTTGGCCGGGAGATCCTCGGTTTTTTGGTCGAGTTTTGGATAGAAAAAGCTCCACTGCTTTTTGGCCGAGAGTCCTCGGTTTATGGCCGGGATTTGGATAGAAAAGTTCCATAATTTTTTGGCCGGGAGATCCTCGATTTTTTTGGCCGGGAATTTGATAGAAAAAGCTCCACGATTTTTTGGCCGGGATTTGGAAAGAAAAGTCTCCACGATTTTTTGGCCGGGAGATCCTCGATTTTTTGGCCGGAATTTGGATAGAAAAGTTCCACAATTTTTTGGCCAGGAGATCCTCGGTTTTTTGGCCGCGATTTGGATAGAAAAAGCTCCACGGTTTTTTAGCTGGGAGATCCTCAATTTTTTGGCCAGGATTTGGATAGAAAAAGTTCCACGGTTTTTGGCCGGGAGATCTTCGGTTTTTTGGCCGGGATTTGGATAGAAAAAGCTCCACGGTTTTTTGACCGGGATTAGGATAGAAGAGTTCCACGGTTTTTTGGCTTGGAGATCCTCAGTTTTTTGGTCGGGATTTAGATAGAAAAGTTCCACAATTTTTTGGCCAACAGATCCTCAGGTTTTTTACCCGGATTAGGTTAGAAACGTTCCACAGTTTTTTGGCTGGGAGATCCTTGGTTTTTTTGCCAGGATTAGGTTACAAAAATTCCACCTTATCCTATTCGAAGGCGGATGAACCTATAATTATCCTATTCGAAGGTGGATGAACTTATAATTATCCTATTCGAAGGCGAGTGAACCTTTAATTCCTATTCGAAGGTGGATGAACCCAAAATTATCCTATTCGAAGGCGGATGAACCTATAATTATCCTATTTGAAGGCGGATGAACCTATAATATCCTATTCGAAGGCAGATGAACCTATAATATCCTATTCGAAGGCGGATGAACCTATAATATCCTATTCGAAGGCGGATGAACCTATAATATCCTATTCGAAGGCGGATGAACCTATAATATCCTATTCGAAGGCGGATCACCCTATAATATCCTATTTGAAGGTGGACAAACCTATAATATCCTATTCGAAGGCGGACAAACCTATAATATCCTATGTGAAGGTGGATAAACCTATAATATCCTCTTCGAAGGCGGATAGACCCATCATATCTTATTCGAAGGCGGATGAACCTATTATATCCTATTCGAAGGCGGACAAACCTATAATATCCTATTCGAAGGTGGATGAACCTATAATATCCTATTCTAAGGCGGAGGAACCTATAATATCCTATTCAAAGGTGGACAAACCTATAATATTCTATTCGAAGGTGCACAACCTATAATATCCTATTCGAAGGCGGATGAACCTATAATATCCTATTCGAAGGCGGACAACCTATAATATCTATTCGAAGGTGGATAAACCTATAATATCCTATTCGAAGGCAGACAAAACGATAATATCCTATTCGAAGGTGGATGAACATATAATATCCTATTCGAAGGCGGACAAACCTATAATATCCTATTCAAAGGTGTACAAACCTATAATATCCTATTCGAAGGTGGACAACCTATAATATCTTATTCGAAGGCAGATGAACCTATAATATCCAATTCGAAGGCGCATTAACCTATAATATCCTATTCGAAAGCGGATGAACCTATGATATCCTATTCGAAGGCGGATGAACCTATAATATCCTATTCGAAGGCGGACAAACCTATAGTATCCTATTCGAAGGCGGATGAATCTATGATATCCTATTCGAAGGCGGACAAACCTATAGTATCCTATTCAAAGGTGGACAATCCTATAATATCCTATTCGAAGGCGGACAATCCTATAATATCCTATTCGAAGGTGGACAGACCTATAATATCCTATTCAAAGGCGGACAACCTATAATATCTTATTCGAAGGTGGATAAACCTATAATATCCTATTTGAAGGCGGACAGACCTATAATATATTATTCGAAGGTGGATGAACCTATAATATCCTATTTGAAGGCGGATAAACCCATCATATCCTATTCGAAGGCGGATGAACCCATAATATCCTATTCGAACGCGTACAACCTATAATATCCTATTCAAAGGAAGATGAACTTATAATATGCTATTCGAAGGCAGACAAACCTATAATATCCTATTCGAAGGTGGAAAAACCTATAATATCCCATTCGAAGGTGGACAACCTATAATATCCAATTCGAAGACGGATGAACCTATAATATCCTATTCGAAGGCGAATGAACCTATAATATCCTATTCGAATGCGGATGAACCTAATATCCTATTCGAAGGCGGATGAACTTATAATATCTTATTCGAAGGTGGACAAACCAATAGTATCCTATTCGAAGGCGGATGAACCTATAATATCCTATTTGAAGGTGGACAAACCTATGGTATCCTATTCGAAGGTGGACAATCCTATAATATCCTATTCTAAGGCGGACAATCCTATAATATCCTATTCAAAGGTGGACAAACCTATAATATCCTATTCGAAGGCGGATAAACCTATAATATCCTATTCGAAGGTGGACAACCCATAATATCCTATTTGAAGGCAGACAAGCCTATAATATCCTATTCTAAGGTGGACAAACCTATAATATCTTATTCGAAGGTGGATGAACCTATAATATCATATTCGAATGTGGACAACCTATAATATCTTATTCGACTGCGGAGAAACCTATAATATCCTATTCGAAGGTCGACAAACCTATAATATCCTATTCGAAGTGGATGAACCTATAATATCCTATTCGAAGGCGGATAGACCCATCATATCTTATTCGAGGGCGGATAGACCCATTTTCAAGACCTGAAATTTAAAGAGTGAAATGTATACCTCTATTATACGGGCGGGTTCCCAACTTCAAAACATGAAATTATCTTACCCATGATTGTTTTTCTTAAAATTGTGCTGCCTTTCTATCCCTTGAAACTTGAATTGATTTCCTCGTTCCTCCGAGAATAGTTTCGACAATGGCAGAAAATTTTCTACCCCAGTTTTGGTTCTCTTCCTTGTGGCATGTTTTTCTCCATTAATAAGATTTCCTTTTCCTCCTTCAAATCAAAGAAAATTTGTTAGTTTTAAAATATGGTTAGTGGTCATGCCACTCCTGCTGGGGACGGATTTTCCTTTTCTCCCTTCCCAGCTCTGTGTTTTATTACGCTATCAAAGCTTTCTGGGGATTATTTTGCTGGGTATGAATTTTCCTTTTCTTCCTTCCCCACTCTGTGTTGTCCGACCCTCTTGGAACTTGGTCGAAAATCTATTGGGTATGCTCCTACATCTCGATGATCTACTGGGGACCCTCTTGGAATTTGGTCCACAATTTTCTCAACTGTTGTTTTCCCGCTTATCTCTATACTTCCCTTGGCGTATTATTCGACCTTGCAACAAACCTCTTTTTGCCTTGTCTCTGGCCTGTTCTCTTCCCATTTTTCTTTTCACCATTTTGGTAACTGGTAGTAAGCTCTGAAAGATCTTTTGCAAAAATAAATTTCTGGAAGAAGTCTTTTAAACAAATAAATGAAAAGATAGAAAAAGAGAAAATCTTTCTGAACAAATTTGGAAAAGAAAAAAAGGAACTTATCTGGGTGGTATAACCGATCCCAAAAATCATGTCGTGCATTCCGGATTAATCAACATAGTCTATTTGTATCAATCAATATTTTTGATGTCTTCACTTTATAGGGGATAAACAAGCGCCCAACTCTTCTGTCGAATCAACACTTTTGCAATGCTTGGTGCCTCGACGGATCCTTTCTATCAATATTATCTTGTTGTCTCATAGTGCCCTTTTAGGGGTTTTCACTAATAAGACTCTCTCATTACTCTCAACTCTCGTTGCCTTATGGTGCTCGTTAAGGTTTTCACCATAAGACTCTCTCCTTTTATTTCTCTCAGCATTCGTCGCCTTATGGTGCCTGTGAAGGTTTTCACCGATAAGACTCTCTTATTTTATTTTTATTTCTCGGCTGGGGATTGGAGTATTACCTATAAGATTCTCTCTACTCGGGATTCCTTTGGCCATCAATTCCTTCAGCTCGTAATCCTCCTTCAGTCGGGGATCAGGTAGCTTTTCTCGGCCTTCATTTGCCTGACTTGGCACCTCTCTGATACTGATCGGGCGGTCTTTTTTGGATATAAAATATGGGTTTTATGTGTGGCTTAAAAGAAAAGGAGATAAAAGTTCAAAATAACTTTGATGGGTAAAACTTTACAACTCTTGGAATCAAACTACTTTTCAAAATTAAAAACGTAACTACTGCCCCAGTTTTCTTGCTTGGGGATTTATATTTTTTGTGACACTTTGTCATGCTATGACCGAGCCGTGAGGCGCCTACGTATCCTCTTTGAGGAATGAGGTCAAACGTAGTTCACTCAGATTCCTTTTTCTTATGACTTTCTTTCGTTTTGTTATTATTATTCTTATTTCTTTTCTACTCTTATTTTCTTCTCTTCTTCTTTTTCTTTTTTTTTCTTTTTTTTTTATTTTTTGTTAATGATTCCAAAAGAGGGGTATGAAAGAATAAATAAGGTTCAAAGGGGGAAGCAAAGGTCAAAGTGTTTGGATAGAAGAAAGAATTGCCTCCGTCATTTCGTTGTCCGATGAACACCAAGTACAAACAAACAAAATAATGATAAATACAATCAAGGAATTTACACATAGTATCTCTTGACTGTGCCAGAATTGATAGCCATGTCAATGCATCTTCCTTCGACATCCGTCAAACATAAAGCTGCCATTGGATAACACCCTGGTCACAACAAATGGTCCTTACAAGTTTAACTTGCCCTTTGCCTCGACCTGATGTGGGAGAATCAGTTTCAATACCTGCTGCCGTACTTCAAATATCCAGATGTGGGAGCATCCGTTTCAAGATAGATGCTGATTTCAGTTTCCCTCATATTGTCGGCATTCCTCTAATTGCCAACTTCAGTGTCATTTAAGTTGGGCTTGGGTTTTTCTTCGTACTGGTGTAGTTCCCTATTTACCTCTTTTAAGACTTCTTCCTCACCATATTCTGATTAACTATCACAATCGATCTCTTATATAATTAGCTCGGAATTAGATTGATCTTTTAGACTGGGCCGAAGATCCGTCGTACATGCCATATCACCAGAGCCAGTAAAAAGAGTACCGCTCAGAAAGCGAAAGAAGAAGAAACAAAATTAAACAGAACAAGAAAAACTTTTACTTTAATAAAACAGGGGATAACAAGGTTCACATTTTTGCTAAAAATAAAACAAAATTTGGATTATACCCTTGAATAATGCAGAATACAAGAAGGAGAATTAGAGCATACTACCAAGACTTCCTCTGGGTGACCCAGACGTCGAGCTTTTCCAATTAACAAGCACGACATTTTTAGCCACTGAGCTTTCCATCCATATTGCCAAGACGACTATCTGGTTCAAGACCCTCAGTTTTAGTCAGTACATTCTCATACCCCATATCACCAGGCATCATCCCCACAAAGTATGCATCATCATGTTTATGTAAAGGATTCAGCGTGATATTTTGGGTGTCATTATCTTGAATCAGATCAAGTTTTCCCAGATCTTGTGTTTCCGGCTTAGCACAAACTGAACACCCCAGCTTTCTCAAAATTCAAAAAAAATATGTTAGAATGGACTTTGTCTGTCCTTATTATTAACAACATCTTTTGCCTCCTTTTTTCCCTTTTTTTCTAATTTATTTTCATTTTTTTTTTGTTTTTGTTGTTGTTGTGGTCGAATCTTATGGAGATTGCCTACGTATCATGACCCCGCACGAACCAGACCTTGCGTAGTTCGAACCAATAAAAGATAAACAATAATAAAACATTTTTTTAAAATTTTCGATTTTCATAATAAAACAAACATGATTACAACGGTTTAAATACTGACCATACTAACAGACTTTTGACGAAAAGACGACCTACATACTTGAAAATGAAAATATACCACACCCTAAGCAGAAGAATTACAAACTCAAAAACAAACAAACAGACAGATTCATTTCCCTATTTGCCACTTCCAGCCAAATGGCAATTTTGCAAATATGGCCCCTTCCCAATTTCACAAGCATTTTGAGGCCGGGAAAATTATTTCACGACACTCTACAAACTTGCCCATTCTTATACGAAAATAATCTTTCGACAAAGGAAAGATACTCTAAGGCTATCTCGGCAAGAACGGTTTAATACATCGCCGAAGCTGGCTCGGCGTATTTTTGACTAAAAATTTGAAGGGGAATCACTTGCCCACTAATTCTTTTTTTTCAAATTAAAATAAAAGGACAAGTTTTGCAAAGACGACCTTTCAGCACTTCGGGGACGAAGATTTTAAGGTTGTGTGGGTCAGCAGGCCAAAATCTAAAAACATGACCCAAAGGTGGCTGTTTATGCAAAGTTAGCTTCTCGGCGTCCCTTTCGGGAACATTCGGCTATGTTTGACAAAATGCAGTGTCACCCGATTTCTTTACGATGAAAAATAAAAATTTTGACAGTTGTTGCTATTTTTGCAAAGGGGAGGTTGGACCCGATGAGGGTTGCCTACGTATCTCACATCCGGTGATAATCAAACGAGCGTAGTTCGGGATTAGCCGAACTATCTTAAAACATGACTCTTTTTTCATTTTCATTTTTTTGCATTTCAAAAGCAAATACTATTTTTAAAACAAGACTCTGTTCATTTTCATTTGTGGCATTCTATAAGCAAATAAAATAAAATAAAACTACTTTCAAAAGCAAGACTTTTTTTCATTTTTCATTTTGACACTTCAGAAGCAAATAAAATAAAAACCACTTTTAAAAAAAAAATTATTTTCATTTTCATGGCAAGACAAATTATTTTCTTTTTTATTTTTGCAAAACAAGACAAAATAATGTCTCTCTTTTTCTTTTCATTTCCAGCAAACAATAAAACGACATATTTTTCCTCAGACCAAAAAAAAGACTCTTTTCTTTTTCTCTTTTTAAAAAAACAAACTCTTCAAAAATAAAACAAAAACTTTTTTTCTTTCTAATTTTTCTTTTCTTTTTAGTAAAACAAACTATTAAAAATAAAACCCTTTTTATTCATTTTCTCAAAATTTCGGCAGAGTTTTGACAGTATTTGGGCATTGGTTTTTCTAAAACTAAGCAATTAACTCTCTACACTGCTATTTCTCTCTTTTTTCTCTTTTTCTCAAATTTACAATATTTTCGATATTCAAAAGCTGGTCAGCATGCAGGCCCGAAACAAATAAACGCACGGAAAATAAATAGGATGCATTAGGATGGTCTTTTTCATTTTAGGTTGCTAGTCCTACACGGACCCAAGCCCTGTATTGAGTCCCCTAAGTCAAATGCAAGGATCCGATATGAAGTCAAGTTATTCTATGTTCAAAACATGGGTCGATGTTCTAGACAGTGTACTCGAGCGGACAACTCGAATCGAGGAGGGTTAGCATACCGGGGACCCGCCAGATCGTCCGGCTTTGCAACTTATCCAACCTCTTTCTTATTTCAGGGTATGACACAAACAAAATAGGGAATCTCAACCAGTAAACACATCCCCAGAGGTGAAGAGAGAAGTGTGTCGGCATAGTTTATATACAGTTCAAATAATATCAAAACGGTAACATTTAGCACGTTAGGCATGTAGAATGTACGAAAATCAGATATAACCAAATATAACAATTTATCTAAGCTCGAATTCTGAACCCTGAACAAAACGTTCTGGGTTCTTTTCCGAGCAGAGTCGTCAGAGCTGTCACACAACCTTTTTCCGCATCCGCGGGGGTGCAATAGAGTTTTCCCAATTAAAGGATAATCGAAATGTGATTATTTATTAAAGATTGAGAGTCGCCACTTGAGAAATTTATGGCATCCCAAGTCACCGATTTTAATCCCGAATCGAGAAAAAGAATGACACTGTTTAACAGTCCGCGAACTAGAAATCCGGATAAGGAATTCTGTTAACCCGGGAGAAGGTGTTACGCATTCTCGAGTTCCGTGGTTCTAGCACGGTCGATCAACTGTCATATTCGTCTTATTTATCTGATTTATTACAATTATGAACTTATGCAAATTTTAACTTTTAGCCGCTTTTATCATTTTTTTTAAAAGAATTGCAACATCGTGAAAATATACATCGAACCGCGTCACATGAATGAATCCACAATTTTCAATATGTTCCGACTTCATTGGGATTTGGATTTGGGTTACAAAGAAGTGTACCGGAGTTTAGGGAAGATAACATTATTAAATATGCGCCTAAAGATACTAACGCGTTATTTTTTTGAGAAAGCCATGGAATTCGCTAAACGACATGTCCCGCAGTCTAAATAATTTTTATTAAACAAGTATGAGGGCCCCGCAATTTACAACTATTTTGGAGAGGCACGCCTTATTTATTTTTAAAAGGACAATCCTAAAGTGAATACATTTTTTTTTATTAAGTTCGTCTCTAAATAAAAAAAAAAAAGGAAAAATGCTAATTAATTACATAAAAAAAATAAAAAAACGTAACACACTAATGGATAGCTTAAGGCAAATATTAGTGGAAAGAAAAACAAAAATAAATAAAATAAATTCGAATTTATAAATAAAAATATAAAAAAATCAAACTTGTAAATAAACTAAAAATAATTCGACAACTAATATTTAAAAGCAATTAATTATAGCTAGATTAAAACTCACATTTTTATATAAAAACTATTGAAATTGATTATATGCAACTAGATTTAACCATAATCATTAAAGCTAAAAATATTGCTAAACTTAAAAGTTAACTCATATTTCTGAAATTCGCGCCTATGAATTAATGTTCTTATCCTTGCTACATTGAATCACACATTAAACATCAAGCTTGTTCATTCTACGAAATTACTGGCCTATTATATTTGCCTAATATTTGCGGATCTTTATTACTAACAAGATTCAAAGATTAACTAATGCATAGCGAGAATATATATATAACTAATGTTTAACCGAAATACAAATGTACTATAACTAAGTACATAAATTCTGCCATTTTATTTCATCTTCAAGGCGTACATCAAAGTGATTCAAAGTGGTGTACCTAGTATTGGAATACAAAGAAGATCAAGATCAGTAGGAAGCAATAGCAGCACACACAGCAACAGCAGTTCAGCAACACAGGAGTAACCCTGTAACAACGGGAATATTAGCAAAACCCAAGAGATTACAACCAAGAAGAAAAACCAGAAATTCCAAACCAACCGAAAACCAACAGTAAACCCAAGCTATACTACTTGAATGCCAGTAGTATTAAAAAATAAGTACATGCCAACAGAGAAATAACCAGTTGCCAAAATAGTCCATTCTGATTTTTAATACTCAAGAAAAGAAGCTTGAAGCTTCAATGAATAATAGGAATTGATGTTGCTTTTTAACAGTGAAGAAAAGAAATAGATTTTTCCTCCTAGTACTAAAAATATTTTTCTCTCCAAAATTCCCCCTCTCCAAATTTTTCTCTCTCCTATAAGTGACAAATGACTTCTAATTTTATTTCCCAAGCTAGACTCTTTCTCCCCTACCCTTTAATGATTATCCCTACCCCTTTTATTATTACCTATTATTTTTAATTCCCAATCAGCAAAAGCAGTCAAACGTGGACCCCACAGCCCACCCTCTTTTTACTTTACATCAGTGTGCTCCCCACATGTCTTGTCCCATCTTTTTACTTTACATAATTATATTCCCCACTATATTTTAAATAATTTCTTATATTTTCAATTCCTGTATTACCCCTGAAACTACTAAAAATTACTATTATACCCCAAGCCTCCAATCTGTAAGAAACTAACAACTGACCAAAAAATAATTATTGATTAATCACCAAATCACTACAGCTATAATCAATTCCTAATCAATTAGTAATTCAAAGTAAAACTCAGATCAAAGCAGAATGGTATCACAATGAAGGGAAACACCAATATGGTGAATCAACAAACTGAACAGGTTGAAACAACATGGATCACAATCAACTGAATCAAAAAATGCAAATTGAATTCATATGACGAACAATAAAAAAAAAGGAAACAAATATCCCACAAACTAAAATAATTTGAACCCATAATACCAACAAAGCTTATAGAAATAGTCACAGTTTTGTACAAATTCAGCAAACTCAAACAACAATTGAATTCAAATCAAACCAAACATCATTACAACAAGAACACCATGATTCAGGGAATAAACTATCCTAATTTAAATTAAGCCTAAATACGAACAAGGAACACTGTATATACGTTGGATGAAAGACACTGAATTCATATGCAAAGCTACGGCACAGGTGAAAACACTTCAAATAAAAAAATAGATACCTGGCTTGTACAAGAATCACCAAAATGGGTGTTTCGATATCTTCACTAAAATAGAGCAATTGTCCTTAGTGATTTTTTTTTCAATGCTCTCAACTGAATCTAAAACAACGAGAAGGAGCTCAGGAATTGATTCAATATGAAGCCTACGAACGAACAAACGCATTCACGAACGAACAGAAGAGTGAATGGACGTAGCCACGAACGAACAGATGCAATAATAGCTTTCTCCATTCTGGTGCTTGTAACCTTCTTCTGGCATGTTAAATTCGGTTGGGTTTTCATGTGTTAATATATCTCCAAGTTCCTCGTCTTCTTGGCTATCAACATCTTCCTTTTCTTGATTTCTTCATTCGGATCTAATCCAATCTCTGAAACATACTAAAACTTCCAAGCATTGCTTCCCAATGAGTGGCGGATATCTCCAAGTTGTTGTATTTCTTGGCTAAATGCACTCTCCGATGCAACAGTAGAAGTTGGCACATTCAGCACGTCCCAAGCCATAGCGAAAAGAACATGAAATTGCTTTCCATTTTCATGACACCATCCCAACGGTGAAAATTCCTTTGTGCGAGGCTCCTTTTGCTTCTACAAGAAGAATTGAAGTTCATCAATATTCCTGCTACTCGTTTGCATGTTAGAAAATGTAAAAAAAAAAATATTAAAACTATCAAGGCCTTCTTCATTATTCATAGTAGCAGAAGTGCTACATTGCATAGCGGGATTAACATTGCCAGAAGCACGAGCGCCATTATCACATTCATTTGCATAATAATTATATAGTTTTTTCAAATATTCATTTAGCTTGTTCATGGAAACATATAAATTTGGGGTTTCAGTTTCTCCAATCTCCATATAAATATATAAGGCATTTATTAATTGGTGACAATCAGATATTTTAATAGAAGGATTTAAAACTGCACTAATTAAGTAAATCGGAGGAATTGGAAAGAAATATTTTTTGAATTTTGCTTGCATTTTTTCAACAACATCCTTATATTTTTCTTTCTTCTTAAATTCAAATAGTAGAACAGAAATTTCAGCTATATGTACTAAAGCCGTAGTAACAGTGTGGTAATATGCTCCAGAAAACTCAACAGTAGCTGTATAAAATTTATGTAAAAATTTAACAATATCATTAATGACCTCCCAAGTATCACTTGTTAACATACGCCTAGGATCAGTACAATGTGCACTAGCAACTTCAGTTATTGGGAATCTATGCTGTAGTAATATTTTTAAAATATATATGTATAATTCCATCATGTAACAATTTCTTCTAGCATGAATCTAGGTTTAAGGTTATACTGGATACACTTAATCTTAAATTCTTTTATTCTAGATTGTCTATTATTTTCTTGAATAACACTCAACCGCTCTTCTAACATGATTAATCTCAACTAAAAATAAATCAAGGCCCCTTTTAATAATTAAATTATAAACATGACATGCACACCTAACATGGAAAATATCATCAAGAGGTGGTTGCAAATGCAATTTTAAAATCGAAATTGCGACATTATTGTTAGAAGCATTATCAAAAGACATACACAAAACTTTTTTGTTTAGATTATAAAATTCAACAACTTCAATAATAGTACTACTTATAAATATAGCAGTATGACTCTAATCTTCATCATATTTAAAAGCGATAATACGTTTTTGAATACAAGTACTATCATCTATTCAATGGCATGTAATTGTCAAATAATCATTTCCATTAACAGCATGGCCAATATCAGAAGTTAGACAACTCTAGAAGGAAGGTGGCTAAACAAATAACGTATGTATGTTTTATATTGTCCATGAAGTCTAAAGATATCTCCTCTACACGTACTTCTAGGGATACCTTTAAATAAATTATTGTAAATTCTTTGAATATACATAATAAGATACGATGAAGAAACAAAAGAAAAAGATAGACAACCCAAAGCAATTATTTTTGCTAATTCCTCACGATCCCTCATTTTATCATGTTTTACTAGACCACCAGTAGTAGGGTTAATAGTTGTTTGATTTTCATCCCCATCAGTACCCCATTCTATGGGATGGTCGGTTCTCATATGTCTACTAAGCGTCCTAGTCCCACATAAATTTTTCTCCAGTCAAATGTTTAAAAGTACCGTTACAAAAACATAACTTTTTCAGTACCTTCTACTATTTCAAAAAAAATTCAAACCTTAATTTTTTTTCTACGAGTAGAAGTCGGAGCCACAGGTGGTCTACCAGGAATGGTGCCACGACCACCACCCCTTGTAGCACTAGCAAATCCAACTCCAATTATACCAACACTTTCACTAGTGGGTGTATGTGGTATCTCATCTTCTATTCCAATTTCATTATCGTCTATTCCAAAATCTTCTTGTAATTGTTCATAATCTATCTCTACATTATCATTAGACGATGATTCAGAAACATGTGTTATTGGGTCATTAGTATTACTACCAGAAGCTTCAGGACTACATCTTTTTTTATTTCCACCCCTATCAGTAACTTTTCTACACGCTCTTTTAGCAGCACTAAACATATTGTAAAAATTAAAGTATAAGCTAAAATTAAATATGCAACAAAAATATTAAATAAGAGAAAGAGTTGGAGGGAGTGCACCGAATTCGACAACAAATTGAGTACTTGATTACGCAACTCTGTTGCTACCACGAACAAACGTCTAGCAAGTATATCAATTTTGAACTTTAAACTTCAAATTCCGAATGACAATTTCCGATAAATTAAATTCAAGAAAAGAGAGCCAAATAAAATTATAAAATTAAAAGATGAAATCTTGCAAATTGAAGGGAAGAGAGAAATTGAAAAATTGAGAATTGAGATTGAGATAAGTATTTTGAGTGATCAAATGAAGAGGGGGGGGGGGGTGTATTTATAGATTTTTAGAAGGGTTAATTTTGTAAATTATTAAATACAAAAAAATAAACAAAAAATGGCCATTTTTGCAAAGAAATCCATTGGCCAGTGGATTAGTGAGTTTTCTGACCGGTGCTAACGGTCTGATGGGCCCCACCACATCAGAAATTTAAAAAAAAAACAAAAAATAATTTCCCGTTAGTACCAGGCGGTCCGGGCCAGTTTAACCGGTTATTTAAATTATTGAAACATGTCCCCGACTTGAGACTTGTTGTTCTAGAGTACTCTGAGGATGTGGAACAGGTTCCCCATCTGGTTCTTATCATTAAGTTTGTTAGATCATCAAAACATAACAGGACACATAACCTATCAAATATCAGTGGCTGATTGCACAACTCGAACACGCAACCTATAGGTCACACAAAGATAATATTACTGTTGCTCCGAGGTTCCCCTCCTATCTCAAAGCGTACTACTATAAAATATAAAAGAGTTAACATAATACATAATATATAATACACAATTTTGGAAATAATATTAATTCTATATCTGATTTTTTGGTTGGGGTGAATTTTCCTTTAACCCTCTTAAAAGAAACATCTACTATTCTTTTTAATTAAACAAGAAAAACATGTATAAATTAAATAAGTTTCTACAAAAGACAAAGCGACAAGTGCCGATCGAGCTCCAGGCAATAAAGAACCCATGTAGCCAAGTCAATAACGTTTTCAACCTGTTAAATTTGAAAACAACTGTACACCAGGCAAAACTGGAGGATATGGATTAAATTAAATTATAGAGTCAGGTGGAGAAACTGTGATGTGTAACAATGTGACAAACATGATCTTGACCCACAACTTTGCTAATAATTAAGCAAATGATCGTTAAATATTGTGTTGTCCGCACTCTTTAAAATATTGCCACACCAGTATTGATTTTTCAAAAAGAATACTATTTTTCAAAATTTTGACATGAGCTTGACAATATTTTCGAAAAATTCTTATAACATAGGTTTATTCTAATGATGCTCAACTTCCAAATGACCCTAATATTTCCCATTAAATTTTTTAATCAAGGTGTTTTTTTTTTTGGGGGGGGGGGGGGGGGGGGTGTTTGATTTTGAAAGTTAAAATTGAAGAAAGAAATTGGGAAAAAGTTGTAAGTTTGAATTAACTTAAAGATATTTTACGAACATTCAAATTAATTTAAGAAAATATAGATTAATTTTCTTTTGGTTTCTGATGAAAATTAGAAAGAGAACCTTGGCGTGGCTGGTAAAGTTGTTGTCATGTGACTAGGGAGTCACGAGTTCGAGCCATTAAAACATCCTCTTACAGAACTACAAAATAAGGTTGCGTTCAATATACCCTTATGGTTCGGCGCTTCCTCTGACCTCGCGCATAGTGAGAGCTTAATGCATCGGGGTGCCCTTTTAATAAATACTTTACCTCTATTTTTTTACAGATTAAATTATCTTTTTAACCTAAATACCATATCAAAATCTCTGGGAGTGTCAGTGTCATATGAACCTAAAAGTATAATTTTTGGCCAAACCAAGTTATAGAGAAGGTTAGACCAATTTAGGAAGGAACAAAGATTTCAACTAAACGGAAAGGAGTATTGTAGAATTATATTCGTCAAGGTAGAACTTGATTGGAATAAAATAAATAGCGACTGTTGCTTCGATGTCAAAATAAAAAAGATATATTTTTAGCTATTTCAAAAAATAATAGTCGATAAATATAATTATATCTTTTGTGTTCATTTGAAAAATTAAAACCCTTTTTATTGGACATCACGATACTTCCAAAAAATTAAAATTCTTAATTAATAGAGGAACAATATCACCATTTTTGCTTAATAAAATAACAAAGTAGATGATTGACTTATCTATACTAAAAATAATAGCAGAAAATTCTTTGATAATCTTGATCTCTAGTTTTTAATGATATTTCACGATCAACATAATTGGCTGAATCCCGTGAAGATATTTCATAGAAGTTCATCAATGTCTTCTTTTTATAAAGTAAATCGACTTTGATTCTTGAATAATCCACCTTAACTTATTCTTCTACGTATGTGTATCATATATAAAAAAAATTATATTATACACTTTTTAAATAAAAAATACAATTAATTTTGATCGATACCAATTTTATATTTTGCCAAATAAAAATTAGTTATTTTTTAACCAACCCCGCTTACAAGTAGATGAATAGACTTTTCTTGCTAATTCATTTTGATTTTTGGGTAACTTGTAAAGGAATTTCTTTTACAAATGTCCCTCTCCTCCCCCAAAAACTAGATATTTAGAGAGAGAACCAAAACTAGTAAGAATGCGACTAGAGAGTGCAGCAAGTAAAACACCTACGTGTTTAAACCTAAATCATGCAGCAAAACACACTCTTAGGGTTATTTGGTACATAATAATTTCAAAATAAAATCTGATATTAACTTTATCCTATGATTAATTGGAGATATTAATTAATCCCGATCGAGAAAATTTTTATATCAAAATGATAGGAATTATATATCCCATGTAAAATATAAGATAACTAATTTCATAAAATATTCAAATCCTGCTCGACCTAAAGCACTTTTCAACCTTTGGTTGCTCCTACAAGACAGACTCCCTGCTAAAGATAGGTTGATCAAATGGAACTCGACTGTGGATCCACCTGTGTCATGTGTCAACAAACAGTGAAGACTAGAGACCACTTGTTCTTGGACTGCCCTTTTGCTGCTCAACTGAGGTATCACACACTGCAGTGGATTGGAGTAACACAACCTGCTGGACAGAATTGGCCACAGTTTGTACACTGAATCATTGATAATGCTAAAGGGAAATCTCCTCGAGCTCAGATACTCAAAATGACCTTTGCAGAACTGTTCTATGTCTTATGGTTGGAAAGGAATGCGAGAATATTTGGAAATACTTACTGTTCCAGTGATAAACTGCTTAGGAACATTGCTTACACTTGTAATATTAGGGCAACTCCTAGAGTTAGAGTATACCTTCAGCATTATCTACTGTAGTGTTGAACATTAGGTATAGTACAATTAGTCAGATTTTGTTTATCTTTTGATAGTCAAGTGCGTACATAGCTGAACTATGAAATTGTACGAAAAATACTTTGATGATAAATACAATTTTTAATTACCAAAAAAAAAAACACCTTAATAAATAAAATAAAGTTAACATCACAACTTAGAAGCTGGTTTAAGCAATCATCATTAACACCTCATACCATATTCTTTCTAAATTTCAACACTCAATACGCAATCCCTACTGCCTTTTTTTTGTCTTTTTCCAGCTTTTTCTACATCTCTCTGGTCTCATTTTCTTTCTCTCTCACACAGTAAAAGTGTAAAAACACAGACACATACACTATTACACGTATGAATACCAATCTTCAAAGTCAGCAAAGCCTAACGCATCTAAGTAAAGCAAAAGCAACAAAATAATAATCAAATTAAATCCTTTGCCCAGTTTTTGTGAACACCTAACTTGTACAAATATTTAATCAAAATATTTTTTTTAGAATTTTCCTGATATATTGGAGATCCAAGATTCAAGGAATTTAGTAATACCCATCTTCTTGATTCTTAAAAATAGCTTTAATTTCAGGTGCTTTCTGAAATCGGAACTTTGACTGCTTCTTTAATAGTTCCATCTAAGCTCAAACCTGAAAAGCAAAGTTCTATTTTTATATACAAAACCAGAAGAAAATCCAACAAGAATCAATCCATTGTCCCTGTAATTTTCCGCTCTCTTTTTCTCTCCTTTTGGGTTTTCAGAATTTAATATTCAGATATTGTTTTCTCCAATTTTTAATTGAGTTCCCTTGATAGTTTATTTGGTTTTTTAAATTAATAGGTGGCAAGGTTATTTGGACCAGCTATATTTGAAGCATCAAAGTTGAAGGTACTTTTTTTAGGAGTTGATGAGAAAAAACATCCAGGAAAATTGCCAAGAACATATACATTGACTCATAGTGATGTTACCTCTAAACTCACTTTGGCTATCTCTCAGACCATTAATAATTCTCAGGTAATTAATTTTCTTTGTTTGACCTGATAACTCATGTTAATTCTTTGTGTTTTTCATACTGCTGAGAGAAACAAAGAGATTAAGAGAACAGGAGAAGATTGCCTTAGTAGTAGTTGTTTTGATATATTGATTCTTGGAGTAGTTTTCTTCTGTGTTGCACGGATTATCCAAAATAGCTGCCGCACCCATATTAGATCCTCCAAAAATAGTTTTGATATATTGATTCTTGGAGTACTTTTCTTCTGTGTTCCGCGAAATCTCCAAAATAGGTGTCGGACCCGTATCAGATCCTCCAAAAATAGTTTTGATATATTGATTCTTGGAGTAGTTTTCTTAATGTAAATTTGGAGTCATAATATCTTTAAGGTCCATGGGAAAAAATAGCCTTTTGGACATGATACACCCATAAGGGGTGCTGGCTAATTAGTCGGTTTGTTAGGTGTAAACCTAAGGCGTGTATATACACCGCTATGGGTGTTTGAGAGACTCAAGAGAGGGCGGCTAGGATAAGTACTCTGCATGTTAGAGAAAGGTAGTAGGTTGTGGACAAAGTGTATTCATTCGCTTCGTGAGGATTCCCGATGACCAGTGATACAAGTCGTGGTTGTTGCAGATACACTTCCGCTAAGGAAAAACCTGTAAATTTCCTAATTAATATTTACGGGCTAAATACTACTGTCGATGACCAATTACTTAATTGGAGTAATCATCATTCATCACTTTAGGTAGATTTTTAAAATCTAAATTGGATAGATTCATCCTTAATAAAGTAAAGTAAATTTCATTAATAAATACCATTCTTGATACAATTCAATAGGTTCAACCTTTTAAATTCGTAGTCGAACTAGTTATACTTTTGAAATTATGTGTTCATAATTTTATATTTTTTGAAATTTTATTGATTCTTCAAATATTTATCTATATACTATGTCAAAATATACTAGGTTCAGTTGAAACCATTGAACATAGGCTCCATCTGCCTATGTTCTTCACTGATCTAGGGGTGGATTTAGCACACAAGTTGCAGGTGCACTTGTGGGACTATCTAGGGCTCCTCCCATTATACATATAAGGAAAATTTGAAGAAAAGTTTGAGGATATGAAAATATATTAAGGGGTTCCTTTAAATCTTGATAAGTCTTAATGCTGAAATTTCTATTTTTTGGTATATTTTAATAGAAATTTTGTTGAGAAGAAAAGGCAAAAAGAGGAAATTTGATGTTTGATTTGCAGTTGCAAGGATGGTATAATAAACTGCAAAGGGATGAAGTGGTAGCACAATGGAAGAAAGTTAAAGGGAAGATGTCACTTCATGTCCACTGTCACATAAGTGGAGGCCATTTCTTGTTAGACTTGTTTGCTAGACTCAGATACTATATCTTCTGCAAAGAACTCCCTGTGGTAAGTTCATAAAATGTTAATATCATATTTTCCTAAGATTGGCATTTCTTTATCTTGGAAGGGGAGCCTTAGCGTAACTGGTAAAGTTGTTGTCATGTTACCAGGAGGTCACGGGTTCGAGCCGTGTAAACAGCCTCTTGCAAAAATGCAGGGGCGTACAATATACCCTTATGGTCCGGCCCTTTCCCGGACCTTGCACATAGCGAGAGCTTAGTACACCGAGTTGTCCTTTTTTTATTGGCATTTCTTAATTTTTTAAGTTTTCTGTGTATTAGGTTCTGAAGGCTTTTGTTCATGGAGATGGGAATTTACTAAACAATTATCCAGAGTTACAAGAAGCTTTAGTTTGGGTTTATTTTCACTCAAACATTCAAGAATTCAACAAAGTAGAGTGTTGGGGTCCACTCAAAGAAGCAGCTTCCCCTTCATCTTCTGGTGGGGTAGGTGGGAAATTGGGAAATACAAATACTACAAGCAATAGCAACTGGGATTTACCACAACCTTGTCAAGAATCTTGTTCTTGTTGCTTTCCCCCAATGAGTTTGATTCCTTGGTCTTCTGATGATATTTCTGGGACTAATGGTGAGCCCAACCAAGGCTTGCAAGAGCAGCAAAGTTAAAAATAATAATGATTCTGTTGGTTTATGTGATTTAATGTAATTAATTAATTATCATTATAGGGTTATGAAAACATCGCGAATTGGCTAGTTTTACGTTGGCTGGCTGGCTGTCTTCTGGAATCTTTCTCTTTATTCGGGTTTGTGACTGGAGCATAGTTGTTATTGTTATCGGTGTTGTATAGGGCTATGAAAAAAGGATTGTTTATTGATTGGAAATGTAAAAAATATTGGAGTCATGACTAAAGACAAAGGCATTAGGTTTAGGATGGGGATACCTATTAGTTGTGTGCTAGTCAATTAAAGTAAGTTTGGTTTGCCTAATGCATTGTTATGTTTTTCATGATCTAAATTTATGCCTAATTAACAGTTGCACTTAATGGAAACGTGCATCTAACTGTGTTACCAAGGGATAGAAAAAGATAGCCTGGTGTACAAAGTATCTTATATTTGTAGGGTTCGAAAAAGGGCCGTACTGCAAAGGTATTGATGTAGATAGCTTATCCTAATGCAAGCATTAGTGATTGCTTTTACAGCTCGAATTCGTAACATATAGGTCACACGGGTATAACTTTACCGTTGCTTCAAGGCTCCTCTTCAAGGGACAGAAAAACCCTAGCAAAATTTAAAAATAGTTCTTAGATGAACGAGGTGTTTACAAAATTGGTAAATCATGACTATTATGGAAAACGTTTGATTAGAAGCAGATTAGAATTTTAAGTCGGTGAAATGAATTGCTTGCATTTGACATCTGGTATAAACATATATTCTTTAAAAACCTGTTTGGGATGATAATTTGCAACCAAATGTGCTTTTCCTCTATTTTATACCTATAGAAGCTTATTCAGAATTTTAAGTCAGGTGAAATGAATTTTAACTCTGATGGTAAGCAACTCCCACTTCCAACCGAGAGGTTGTGAGTTCGAGTCTCCCCAAGAGCAAAGGTGGGTAGTTCTTGGAGGGAAGGATGCCGGGGGTCTATTTGGAAACAGTCTCTCTACCCAGGGTAGGGGTAAGGTCTGCGTACATACTACCCTCCCCAGACCCCACTGAGTGGGATTATACTGGGTTGTACTTTTGGGACAAGAGGGGTTGCTCTGTTGGTAAGCAACCCCCACTTCCAACCGAGAGGTTGTGAGTTCGAGTCTCCCCAAGAGCAAGGTGGGAAGTTCTTGGAGGGAAGGATGCCGGGGGTCTATTTGAAAACAGCCTCTCTACCCCAGGGTAGGGGTAAGATCTGCGTACACACTACCCTCCTCAAACCCCACTAAGTGGGATTATACTGGGTTGTTGTTGTTGTTGTAACATTTGGGATACACATATATTCTTTAAAATTCTGTTTGGGATGATAATTTGCAGTCAAATGTGCTTTTCCTCTATTTATACCTAAAGCTAGCAGTGGAGGATCACCTTATAGCAAGGGATGTCACCTGATACCCCTTCGTGAAAAAAAATACACTTTGACACAGTGAAAACAAGTATATTTACTATTATATACTTTGACACATCTTAATGAAAATTCTGGCTCTGCCACGGAAAGCTAGTATCATTACTCTTTTTTTCTTTCACTTTTACGTGAAGCAGAGTGGCTCAGACATCTTCCATAATCATTGCTCATTTATTTTCCTTTTGACTTGTTTTCTATCTTTACTCTTATTTCCCTTATAACACAGCTCAAGAATGATTTAAAGACAAAAACCTAAAGAGGAGAAAGGTGAAAAATAGATGAGACTTATTTATATCAGATAGGAAATAAGATATGAACAAAGTACAACAGCTTGTTCTGCATGTAAATTATGAATCCAAGGGAAAAATATGACTTCTATGTACAAGGATCAGAGGTTTTCCTTACATTAGATGTTCCTTAACAATAGAACCTCCATCCCTCTCCCCATATATTATTACAGAATGAATAGGAGATGTTAATGAGAATTAAATAACATCTCCAACTATACACTTGTGAACTACATAAAAGAATAATTGACTCAAAATAAAATGCAAGATGACAGAGATCATCTTATTAGTTGCATGTTTAGGGTTCTTCCTGCAACTTTTTGCCGTCCCGTCAGACAGAAAAATGTGGTGCTGCTATACTGCTTGTATTTCTTGTGCAAAAATTTATTGGAGTGGAAAATAATTACAGTTTCTCATCTGATATGAGTTCTACCAAGTGAAGATGCGCCAATTTCAGTCTCGGTGTTCTGCACGAATAACATTATTCACATGTGAGATGCTTTTGCCTTTTATAAAACCTTATAAAGATGAATTCAACTTAACATTTATCGTCTTTGAACATAAGGTTTACCTTGGATTTAGGAGAAGGAAAAACATTCCAGAATCTAAGTGTTTCATCTCCTGCTCCAGTTACAATTGTCTGCAGGGATGATAACAGCAGTTAGAGAATTACTAGTGTAATGAAAATGAATCTGATACTGCACTTAGAAACGTATGATGAAATGAAAAGACGAATGAAAAATTTCTTGGCCAGTTACCTGTCCATCTGGAGAGATAGCAAGATATAAGACTCTATATGTATGGCCTGTCAGTGTAGCTATCTGCATTAACAGCAAAAGAACTTGTGACGAAGCTAGTAATATATCAAACAAATAAATGTCTATCCCTTATAATTTTGCAGCTAAGCAAGCAGAAACCTACCTTAGACATTGTCGGATATCTCCAAACTATTATTTGGTTTTGAGAGTAACCATGTGTGCTGACTAATTCATTGACGTTCTTAGACCACACAAGATTGCAGACCTGCCACAGGATCAACAGACTTTAATATTAGGAAAATTTGCAGCTGCAACTATGAACAGTAAAAAATGCCTACAGAGACAAACAGGAGGAAGGACAGATGGGAAAACCTTTCATTTTAGCTCCTTGTTTGCAGATACTAGTCTTTTTGCACAATCATGTAAATTTTAGCGTTTCTCCTCTCAAAGCTACTTTCACAATTTATTGGTGTAATGGCATTAATGGGGTTAAAAAGAGAGAAAAAATCTGCAGTTCCAACATCCTGGTGCCTATGATGCTAGGTCTTTTCTCACTGAAGCCGCCCTATACGATGCTTAAATTGAAATGGACAGAATTTATGTTCACGTGCTTTTTCCTCTCCATGTAATTGTAGTAAACTTGATTGACTACTGAATCCTCAAGTTTTAGTAAGAAAAGAGGTGGTTACATGCCTCTTGCACACCCCACCCCCCCACCCCGTACTATCCATCTTCTTATGACAAGTTTTGTTGTTCTCTTCAGGAGACAAGGTACCTATTCGGCTCAATTAAACAAAAAAAAGGAAAAAACAAAGACCATCTCTAATTTAGCCTTGTCCTAGCAGAAAGCATGTAATATGGCTCAATGACTTGGTGGTTCCTTTGCATTGGTTTGACTATAATGAGGCAAACAAGTTTCCAACATTTACCAAGTTGAAAAGTTTCTATTATATTGTTGCTGCGACTGTTTGTTACTTTATTTTCACTGTTCCTAGAGCCGAGGGTCTATCGGAAATAACTTCTCTACCTCCACAAGGTAGGGGTAAGGTCTGCGGACACACTACTCTCCCCAGACCCCACATGTGGAATTACACTGGGTTTAGTGTTGTTATACCAAGTTGAAATGAAGAATGGGGCAGCAAGACGTAACAGCAAGATCATTTTTCTGAGAATATAATTAGGTGGCTAAGTTATTGGCTATCCTGAAAACTATCAACATTACTATATGGGTAATATCTTACTGAATGTGTAAGCATGAACAGAAGGGCAGAAGATTACAAGTGGTATAGATGCTATAACGGAGTAATACCTGACTACCAGTGTCCATGCAACTGAGATGTGTATTAGTGGTGGTGTTCCAGAATCGAATGCATCTGTCAGCTGTGCCACCACCAGAAGCTAGAAGACCATGGAGATGGGGGGACCACGCAATAGCCTTTACAGCAGCAGTATGCTCACAGTATTTCAGCACAGGTTGTGTTGAATGGTTGTTCCATACAAAAAGCTGCACATCAAGATTTACTTTAAGTAACTAAAATGCAAACTCACCCAAAAAGCATCAGGAGAAAAAATTAGTTCAAGAAATTAACCACATACCCTATTATCATTTCCACCTGAAGCTAATTCACGGCTATCATAAGACCATTTGAGCCCACAAACCTGCAGATTGTAGTTGCTATCAAGAAGCAGCAAAAGGGAAAACGGAAGGTTCGATAAGAGAGAAGATGTTACCAAAACAGAAGAAAGAGGGAAGCCTCACCTCTGATTTATGACCACTTAGCTTACTGACATAATCATCTTGAGCACGTATATCACGCTGAAGAATACTCTTATCTCGGCTTCCTGAAGACAGTACTGATGAGCTCCAAGCCAGTGCACCAACTCGTAATCGATGTCCCTCCATCGTCCTTATTCTCTTGCAACGAGAGGCATCCCATAACTACGCGAAAAGATGTTTCTTAAACTAACATATTGGTAACTCTATTCTTGTGCATGCATTCAGAAATTTTGAGTTCCATGCAATGATATGCAGAACTAGAGATCCAATTTTTGGGGCAGATGGATATAAAGAATTCGTATAACTGACCTTAACTCGTTAAGGATTAGTAGTTTCTTGTAAAGAGATAAAAAAAAATCAGATTTAGGAGTCCCAAATTCAATAAACAAAGGAGACAAGGAAACGAAACCACTATAGTATACCATCTCCCTTAAATCTCATGTTTAGTCTTTCCTAAGATTATTTCAAAGCTACTTAAAGAAAAAATCAATTTTTCCATTGAAATCTATGTAAAGTTGTAAAGTTTGGAGTGTGATATATGTCAACTTCACAGAAAATGCAGTGGATATGGAAGTTCCAAAAACTGCGAAGAGAAAATTCCCCACAAAGCTCTTCATGGATTGCGAAGAGAAAATTCTCCACAAAGCTCTTCATGGATTGCGAAGAGAAAATTCTCCACAAAGCTCTTCATGGATTGCAAAGAGAAAATTCTCCACAAAGCTCTTCAATGCCCATGCTGCTTTTTCCTCATTAGGAAAGAACAGATTCAATACTCTAAATATATTCATGTTATGGAGATAATGCAGGAAAAATTCAGGTTAGTTTTACTCTAAATATCTTCATGTTATTGAGATACAACAACAACAACCCAGTATAATCTCACTTAGTGGGGTCTGGGGAGGGTAGTATGTACGCAGACCTTACCCCTACCCTTGGATAGAGAGGCTGTTTTCAAATAGACCCCCGGCATCCTTCCCTCCAAGAACTTCCCACCTTGCTCTTGGGGAGACTCGAACTCGCAACCTCTCGGTTGGAAGTGGGGGTTGCTTACCATCAGAGCAACCCCTCTTGTCTCTTCATGTTATGGAGATAATGCAGGAAAAATTCAGGTCAGTTTTGAAAAGACATCTTTTCTGCATATGAGACAATAACACTGGTGCTAGGATATGCAGTTTCCTTCTGACAAAACCTAAGATGTTAATACAAGGACGTATTACACTGAACCTAATAAGCAGAAAAGCTCCAGACTAAGTGGGTACCCAGACATCTTTCACTCATGCATACAGTTTTCTATAAGAAAAGCATCGGAATTTAGGTAAATCACTTTGTAATCTCACCTGGACTTTCCCATTACTTGTTCCAACAGCAAGATGTGTTCCCCTATGTGCCCAACCAACTGAACTAACACTATCATCAATTCCCAGGTCACATAACTTCACCACCTGCACATAGCATTCCAGTAGAATTAACGATCTATAATTTGAATATGCACGACCAAGAGTCACCAAAGTTCACTCCAATGAAGAAGAAAGATATAGAACCAAGAAACTCACCTTGCTACTAGATGCATGCCATAGATACACGCAGCTCCCTAGTCCCACAGCTAATACATTATTCGGAGACCAGTCAACAAGGTTCAGATAAAAATCATCTTGCAATGCTGGTGCATCCAATACCTAGTCAAAAACCAAAACAAGCACCAAACATCAGCCTTCCACAAGTAAAAATCACATATTTACACTAACAAAACAACCTCCAAAAAACCACTTTGAGTACCTCAAAAGGAGCATTAAACAACAACCATGCCTCAATTCCAAGAGTTTAAGTTCAACATTGATAGTGTAAAATATATTTACACAATCAGAGGCTACTTAATAATATTACAAGTAAATCTCTTGATAAACATTAATTAGTAATCTGGTAAAAACGATAACTGAATAGCTATCACAAGTTAAAGTTCACTGATGCTATAATTTTCTGTTTACATTGTCAGTGCATATAACTTAGTTAGGTTTGAATGCAAAATCCCAAAAGGAGAATCGAACAAGAATTAGCATTGTTTACACTAATAGGTCAGTCAAAGGATATTTATCAGGTCACATGTTTACAAGTAAGCCTGAATACAGAACTGGTAATCATAAAAGTAAGAAACCTGCTTCAACAGGTAGATGTGACCTAATGATGTATATAACTTAAACTCGAAAAGGGCCAACATAAAACATACGGCATTGTTAAGCAAAACCCAGATATCAAACAACATTAAAATTCAACAAAATTTACCTTAAAAGGAGATCTTGGAACTTTTCTAGTAGCTTTGACCGGGCTAGGACTAAAACCGGGGAGCTGATCATCAAACCCAAAAGGCGACAATGACTGCAAAGATTGCCGGGTCTCACTCTTATACCGAAAAATATTGCAATTGGGTCTACTAATCTGCAAATTTCTTGAATTTAAACCCGAAGACTTCTCGGGGGTAACAGGAGGCACGACCGACCCGCAATCGGATCCGAACAAAGCTGAACGAAGCAGTGAGGTATATGCATTGCTGGAATCTTCAGAGGAAGAGGAATGTGGGGGTAAAGGGAGGTCAAAAAGGGCAAAATTGGACGAAGATCTACTGGGAATGAAACGATCACTGTAGATTGTTCGAGATGGGGATGGATGATAAGAATTAAAACCCGGGATTAGTTGATTAATCCGTGATGGGGTTTTGGGATTAAGAGTGGGATTAAGATCAGAAGATGAACTGGGGTTTTCCATAGTGGATCAAAGAAGAAGATGAAGGGAAGAAGAAGAAGAAGAAAGAGGTGAAGAGATCTAAGGTTGAGAATATTTATGAGAAAAAAATAATGTTTTATTTAATGGTTTGTTGTTAGTTTGGTATTTTCTATGTTACTATGTGGGTAAAAGTTTCCCGGGAAAATAATTAACTTAAGGAAGGGTTTTGCGGGAAATATATAGGTGGGCCCATATCCATTTCCTATTTAGTAAAGGAATTAGTCTAAAGGGAAATGAGGTTTTCGGGTCCTTTCTTAATTAGGAAAGTTAATTTTTTTTGATACAATTAGGGAAGTGTTATAAAATAGAAGTCTATTTAGAGTGAATGTCTAAGAGTTTTAGCTTGAAGCTAAGTCATTCCTCTTCCTATAAATAGAGGGGTCTTACCCCATTGTAAACCACCCCAAGTATTAATAAGAATACTTCTCTCTCCCTATTCTCTCTCTATATTGTTCTTATTCTTGCATTATTGTTCTTGTCTTTATATTATTTCATAACACGTTATCAGCACGAGACTCTACCGTCTCAAGAAGCTCTTTAAGAAGATTAAGCCGCCGTAATTTCTCCGCATCGGAGCCGCCGTCGTCTGCATCAGTGGAGAAAAGGAAGAAAACATTGAAAATATAATTGGTATACCTTAAAGGTAAGTAATTTACTTTTCCCTTTCAAATTCTTGAAATTCTACGATTTGATTTAATATACAAACAAAGTTTGATTATAACTCTAATGGAGTTTGTAAGAAATTATAACCACATGAAGTGGTAAAATCTCTATGTCCTGCCATGATTAAATTCATGTATGATTGTGGGCAAATAATTGAAAATTCGTCCCATTGAATTTGCTCCATTCCCTTTAGAGAATGTGGAAGCAGTATATGATAAGTCTGAAAGAAGACTAAAATATTACCATGAAGGTATCAATGAATGTGGACGTAGCAAAGAATTCCGTCCAATTGAATTTGCTCCATTCCCTTTAGAGAATGTGGTAGCAGTATGTGATAAGTCTGAAAGAAGACTAATTACCGTAAAGGTATCAATGGATGTGGACATGGCAATAGACGAAGTTATAATCGTCATTATTGTGGTAATGAGAACAATAAGGATTCTCAAAATAATCTTTCACTTTATGAAAGTAATATTTGTCATGAGATTGTGTAAAGCACATGATTTTGATCCATTCCCTGAAGTGAATGTGATAATTGTAATAGAGCCCGTAAGTATGAACACGCTCTTGATGTAATTTTAGTTTATGTCTGACATTATGAAAAGAAAGTTCGTTGCCCTTGAAATTTCGGGCAAGAACTATATGATATGGGTGTTGGATACTTAAATCCATTTTGGATGCTATGGGTCTTGGAGACGCCATTAAAGACAGAAATAATGCATCCACCCAAAACTATGCTAAGGCCTTGATTTTCTTGCGCCATCACCTTGATGAAGGTTTGAAGATTGAATATCTCACCGTCAAAGATCCACCTATCTTGTGGAATGGCTTAAAGAAGAGATATGACAACCTGAAGTTGGTCACTCTGCCACAAGCACGATACGATAAGAAACCAAAAGCAAATAGTTTATAAACTATATATTATCGTTGCGGTGGAAACGGGCACTGGTCAAAGGCTTGCCGTATACCATGACATTTGGTTGACCTTTATCAAGCATCTCGAAAGAGTAAACGCCCTGAAACGAATTTTGTCTCTGACGACAACTTTGACATCACCCACTTGGATGTGGCAGACTTCTTTGAGCAACCCGAGGGGTAGATAGACCACCTAATCGGTGATGGATCCGTGATGAAAGAAGATGGAGCTATTTGATTTTATTTTACTTGTTTGTATTAGTGAATGAGTAAACTAATAGCCATCAGTATTAGCTCGTATTAGTTAGTTCATGACATAATGTTAGTATTAGTTCTTTAGAATGTATCAATATGCTCAAATATCAATAATATTTTTACTTTCCAGTAGAGGTAATCGACTAACCTGAAAAACTAGTCGGTTATCTCATATTTCGCATAAAAACTGCAAAACAATCGATTGTCAATGATCAACAATCGATTGTCTTTCAAACAGTGTGTTCTAGAATTTTTCAAAAACAGTCAACAATCGATTGTCTATGTCTAACAATCGATTGTCGTTAGACAGTGTAATCTGGAATTTTTCAAAAATCATCCACAATCGATTGTCTATGTCTAACAATCGATTGTCGTTAGACAGTGTAATCTGGAATTTTTCAAAAATCATCCACAATCGATTGTCTATGTCTAACTATCGATTGTCGTTAGACAGTGTAATCTGAATTTTTCAAAAATCATCCACAATCGATTGTCTATGTCTAACAATCGATTGTCGTTAGACAGTGTAATCTGGAATTTTTCAAAAATTATCCACAATCAATTGTCTATGTCTAACAATCGATTGTCGTTAGACAGTGTAATCTGGAATTTTTCAAAACAGCCAACAATCGATTGTCTATGTTTAACAATCGATTGTCTTAAAACAGTGTGATCTGGAAATTTTTCAAAAATTGTCAACAATCGATTGTCTATGTTTAACAATCGATTGTCAATACTCAATAATCGATTGTGTGTGTTTAACAATCGATTGTTTTATGAAAATGCTTAAACTAAAATTTTCAAACTGCATCGTAATCGATTATGGAAAACATATAATCGACTATCTGATTTATTTTAGTCAACTGACATCAGCAGATTTTGAAAATATTATGTGACACAAACGAATTGAACTTGTTTATTCTTATGTTCGTGTATTTCTTTTGTATATCAAACCATGGGAATTAAATTGATTGAAGGCTCCGGAAGAGCAACTGTAACTCTGCCCAAAGGCATGACGTTTATCTTAGAGAATGCAATATTCTCCTCCAAGTCTAAGAAGAACTTGTTGAGTTTTAAAGATATCATTCAAAATGGATATCATATTGAGACAATAGATGAGAATAATCTTGAATTCTTCATGAAAACGAGGCTGCCCATTTCGGTTTGGATTCACGCCATTTTGCATGCAGCAATGCTAGTTCGTCGGCTGCCCACTTTGGTTTGGGTTCATGCCATTTTGCATGCAGCAATACTAGTTCGTCGGCTGCCCACTTCGGTTTGGGGTCACGCCATTTTGCATACAGCAATGCTAGTTCGTCTCTGACTGACGAATTGACACAAATATTCCCCGTTGCAATTGGTTTTGGGTCATGGACCCAATATATCCCATTTAAAAATCTTTGGATGCGCAGTATATGTGCCTGTAGCACCGCCATCCCGCACCAAAATGGGTCTGCAAAGAAGGTTAGGAATATATGTTGAGGTTGAATCGCCCTCCATTATTCGCTACCTCGAAACATTGACAGGAGATTGGTTCACTGCACGATTTGCAGACTGTCAATTTGATGAGACACTTTTCCCAAAATTAGGGGGAGAAGTTGGTGAAACCAAACGGGAAATTTTGTGGAAAAATGCATCATTATCTCATCTTGATCCACATACCTCTATTTGTGAAAGAGGCACAAAAGATTATCCATTTGCAAAGAATAGCAAATCAAATGCCTGACGCATTTATAGATTTGAAAAGGATAACAAAATCACATATCCCCGAAGTGAATGTGACAACATCTGATTCACGAATACATATTCATTATTGGAAGAATATGAACATGAAATTGGTATTAAATATACCACACTCACTCCTAGAAGGAGGCTTGAGATGATACCACACTCACCCCTAGAAGGAGGTTTGAGATGATATATGGCATGAATGATCGTTGGTCACGTACCTATTGTACGCCAAAGTATTTTGGAAATATGACTATTAAAGGACAACGATAATGCAAGAAACATATCTTGCATATAAGTTTAACATGACCATAATGGTATAACTTTCTCTTTAAGAAAGATATTCACCACATGGATGTTGATGAATATGTGGTAGTACAAAATTAATTGAGAGCTCTAGAAGAGCCAATTATTACTATGTTGGAGAAACACAATTGAGTATTGTGCTGTAGTAAGTCTCAAAGAAACTTATTCAGTTTCCAAAGTACACGCGAAAGCGATTGATTATATTGAGACTATAAATAAAGGAAGGTTTTGATATCTCCTATTACTACAACTTGTAGCGGGGTAATTTGCATATGAAAAGCTACCCGCTTTGTTCTCCAGTTTGTACTACACAAAAGAAAGAATGCCACAATAAAGTGGATATCTATTGGTATAAAAACCCATGTCATAATAAACCCGAAGTTTATTGATAAGTGCACATGTCATGGTGTAAATTTGAAGTTTACCAATATTGATAATTTATTCAGTTGACATTCGTGTTAGCCATCTCATTTTATGTATGATGTGCAAATTCACATAGGTGAATAATAAAGAACTAGAAAGTTCTTTACGAATTCTCTTGTATCACTTGTTCTCATTAATGAACTGACCAACTAAAGAGTTCGGGTTGAAGCCCATAAATTCTGGAAATATCAAAGGTGAATATGGGCCCATTCACCTGCCATGTATACCACATATGATGCATCTATGAAATGGTTACATGCGCAATTGTTGTTGACCTGTAGCCTGGCTGGTGCTTGCGAGGTAAATTGCTCAGTAATCTAACTTCGAGCATAATTTCCAGATTTTCTACTCAAGATAGTTCATCTTGATAAGTTGGTTTATATCAAAGTTGGTTTAGCAAGATAATTATTGAGTGCTTCCACTTAATAGCTAAACTGTTTCTTATGAGAACAAAGTTATATATATCAATTTGATATACGTTGTATACGAGAGTATATTATATTCTCCCCTCACAAGTGGTTCAGGGTCAGGAACCAAATAATTTCATCTTATTATTAATGTGCCGTGTATATTAACATAATAATGCACAAAGATGATTTCCCAAAGTTGAGGAAACAAGTTAGCTTTTCTAACATGAGGGGGAGACATGATAAACACTTGAGAAAAGGTTACATGGGATGAATTATCATTTGTATATGTATATCCCCGAATATCATGATATGAACCTGAAGTTCATAAAAGGGATAATTCAATTGCAACATATTGCAAAGCATGCTATACGCATTTGCTGACCCAAAGAAAGTAACTAAATGGAAGAGATACAATTCAAGAAGAATTGATTCCATATGAAAGACATGTAGTTTTGAACCTATAGTTCAAATGCTTGAAAGTATAAAGTCAAAGATATGTATAATCAGTTTTCGATATCTTATTTGTCTAGCATGACATGGAAAACTTGATATGCATCTAAAGTCTATTATATGGCTTATATGACTTAACTTGAAAGATTTAAGTTGCTTGAAGCATATGCAATTCTTGGTCCCGAAGTACCACATCCTTAGTACAATTTGTGTACATATGTATCTTGCTGTAACTATAAGCATGATGGCATTGAGAATGCATCTATGGAGATATTGAAGAGTTATTCCACGACATTATATGAAGATGATCATATCTATCAAGAATGATGATTTCAAGGTACGGAATATTTATTCAAGTCAATATGGTTGATTTGTCAAACGTCTACCAAAGATCGTTTTGAAGATGGTGCACAAGATTGGAATGCAAATGCTCAAGGATATAAATTGATGTGCTTATTAGGGGGAGTTAATGCGCGTTGCACTCTTTTTCCCTTACAAGGTTTTGTCCCAATTGGGTTTTCCTTGCGAGGTTTTTAACGAGGCAACCAATAGGCGCATATTCAAACATGTGTACACTTTTTCCTTTCTTTAATTTTTCCCAATGGGTTTTGGTTTTAAGGTTTTATGAGGCACATTATTGAATAGACATTCAAGGGGGAACGTTACAAAATAGAAGTCTATTTAGAGTGAATGTCTAAGAGTTTTAGCTTGAAGCTAAGTCATTCCTCTTCCTATAAATAGAGGGGTCTTACCCCATTGTAAACCACCCCAAGTATTAATAAGAATACTTCTCTCTCTCCCTATTCTCTCTCTATATTGTTCTTATTCTTGCATTATTGTTCTTGTCTTTATATTATTTCATAACAGGAAGTAAATACTCCCATTGTTAAAAGGAATTGAACTAGGAGTTCAATGTAAGAAATATTTACATATACAATATATTATTTCTATAATATTCTCGTTTGTTCCGATAATTATTTTTGCTTTTATGATAAATGATTGTTATAAATATGTAACAACATTTGAGTTTTAAATATTTTTTAACCGTTATAAATAAAAATTATTCAAAAATCAACTCTTTTTCCTTTTCTAATATGTATAGGAAGGCCTTATTTGAGTGAGAGCTTCTAGAATGCCATTCATTTCACAACAAGAAACATTTCCACACAGAGGTTTCAGCTACTTAAAGCGAGAGTGCATCCAAAAATTCAAAAAAAATATACATATTTTACTAGTTAAATATTAAAAATAACCAATACATTATTAATAAATTCATAACTAAACGTATAATAATCTAAACTCTAAGGTACACATTTTAAAGCTACTTAGAAAAATAAATTTTTTCAAGATTAATGGAAGAACTTGTGATTATAGTTTGTTTTATAGATTTTATTATCTTACTGGCGATTTAACACTTGAATTGGCAAAATTTATATTAAAATTTTTAGCAAAAAAGTATCCAATAGTTTTTCCCTAAAGACAATCTAAGAGCTTAATAGTTAAATCTGCTATTTTAATATATTTTTTTTGTATTTGTCCAACGAAAAAGATATCATGTGTAATTCTTGATATCTTATGACTTATGCAAAATAGCAACTTTGTTCAATGGGAATGTTAAAGATATTTTTAGAATTATTATATGTAACCTTAAAGGTTCTTGCATTGGAAACAACCTCTTGCCCAAATGCTGTATAAGGCTGCATAAAATAGACCTCTGTGGTCCGTCCCTCTTTGGACCTCACGCATGGCAGAAGTTTAGTGCACCGAGTTACTCTTTTAACCTTAAAGATTCTATATGGAAGTTATAATGAGGTAAGTTTACAAAGAGCGTTCTGCTCTAAATATGATTGTTGTTGTTATATGTAAAAAACAGTTATAAAGAGGTAAATATAACTTAAAAAATCAGTTATAAGAAAAGCTTGGCTTTTATAGTAAATGACTGTTATATAAGGATGTATTTATAGAGAAGTCTGACAGTATCGTCACATATAAAATAATTATAAGTAAGTTTATAATAAAATAATTTAATTAGTAGCTTAATAAAATGATAACTAATATTATAATATGTTAAACTATAACGATTATGTAAAAAAAGTTACATGATCATTACCGCATATGAAGTTCTAAAAATTTTAAAATAATCAAAGAACAGTTATTTTCTCTGCTAATAAAACAGTGTTAGACTTCTTAATTTTTATAGGGTGAGGAAGTTTTTTTCTATTTCTATATTTGGATGTTTGCTTTTGTTTGAGTAACATGGATGTGATGCTTTTCTTGCTAGGAAGTATAACATGGGAACGGCGAGTAAAACAGCGATTTATCTAGACAATAACTACAAATTTCTTATTATATATATAATAAAATAAAATCTAAAGTCTAACTAATATTCACATACAATGTGAAATTACACTGTATCGAGAGGAAGCGAATATCTATAAAATTAATCGAGATACGTAAAAAGTGATTGGACCCCACAAATATATATATTTTTAAAAAAAAAGAACAGAAAAACAAAAAGGAAGTGTCAATATAAACAAAAAGATGCTACCTTCGAATATGTCAATCTTATTACTATCAGGAAGTTGCAATTTTTGGAGGTTTCTCTGCCAGCCCAGCAGAGTAATCAAATTAAGTTAGAAATGAATAAATTAAAGGGATTTTTACCACTTATAGCAAATATTAACATTTTATTTATTTTAAATAAATATTATTTAAAATTTTATAATTTTTGGAAACTTTTAATATTTATAGCAAAATATTTAATTTTCATAAAGCACTATTACGGATTGTAGATACATTTTCTGTTGTTATAAGATATATTAAATGTATTTAAGATATTGTATTCATGAATACAATAGTAAAAATAAGCGTGAATTAGGGAAGTCCAGCTAATCAGTTTTTGTATTCGAGTGTATTCGAATGTATTCATAGCATGTGTAGGCGATTAGGAATGTAAGAGAATTATCGCTAGTCGCTGTCGCACAGTGCCAAACAATAAGAATTTTTGAGTTAAAAATATTTTTATATCTAAGATGCGAAAATGTAAACTAACCTAGAAAGCAAGTAAAATGATCAAAGGCTACAAGTATGAAAGCATCGGGAATTACACTCAAGTAACGATCCAATGTATTTCACGATTTTCCAAATATGAGCGAGTTTATGTTAATTAGCCACGGATAATAATTCTTACTTAGTTTCTTCCGAAGACTAACAAGACTTCCTAATTGAATTATTCCTAATCACAATTAGAAGATTAAGCACACCCGCAAGGATACAAGTAGTTCAATCCTATTCCTAGGTAGAACCTATAAAATAAGGGTTAACGCCCTAAGTTCTTGTTAATTAATCCTCCCAAACCCAAACTATTTTTCCCAAAATTTAATCCGGAGTTAATGGGCGAGTCCTAGGGTTAGCTAATCCCTTTGGAAACATTAAAGAACAAGAATAATTAAAGAAACAACAACTCACTTCATAAATATAGAAAAATCATTCAATACATAAGCACAACAAGGTATAAAATCCACACTTTAATTATGAATATTCCCATAAACAAGATTGAAGTGTTGGATAAAATACTGCACACTTAAATATTCAATACAAAGTAAGGAGATGAACAAACAAACATAAATGGGTAATAAAACCTTAACCAAAAGTTTGAAATCAACAAAACCCAAGTGTGTTTGTGCAAAACCCTAGCTTCCAACTTGTTCTTTCTAGTCTAAGAAGACTAAAAATAAACCAAAGATGTTCTAAATGTCTGCTTGGACGAGTATAAAATCATTTGGGGTGAGAATACATGAAATGTCAAAT
Organism: Nicotiana benthamiana; assembly: GCA_034376525.1. Taxonomy (NCBI): domain Eukaryota; kingdom Viridiplantae; phylum Streptophyta; class Magnoliopsida; order Solanales; family Solanaceae; genus Nicotiana; species Nicotiana benthamiana. Next base: position 127,838,743 of record CM067332.1, on the reverse strand, counting down.
CTGCCCCAAGCCATGTGCTCGACTTTCGCTTCTGCGGTAAAGTAACCGCTGATGTGGTTCCGCAGATGCGAACAACCAACCGCAAAAGCAGATTCCTTCAAGTACAACAGTGATCCACATAAGCGGAGAATTGACTGCTTCTGCGGTCTCGCAGAAGCGAGATTTAGACCGCAGAAGCAGTTCTTGCCTAGTCCACAGTTTTCGCAGAAGTGACCATAAATCCGCATACGCGGAGGTCGGACCTGCGACCAATAACCCGCAGAAGCGGAAATGACTGGGGGTTTCAATGTTTCACCTCATTTTTTCTCAATTCCACTTCACTTCCATTCAAACCACCTCATAGCATCATGTACCTAAAAATCTCACAATAACCACTATAAACAACCTCATTTTATACTTAAAACGACATCATGCTAAAATGAGTGGTAAAATCACCCCCTATCAGATGCCCAACGGGTCATTTTTGGAAGATTTTTGTCATTTTGAGCATTAATGTAATGATCTAAAGGTTCATTTTTAGTTCTAGTTATCCAAATTAGATTTAGAGACTTCCATAATTTAAATCATGAATTATATGACTGATCTAGAAATTTTGGTTTAATTTCATCAAGTCGCGATTGGGTTTTAGACGTGAAATGTGAGTTGATTGTTTAACGAGCGAAATGAGTATTAAACTGGGCAAACGAGCTCCGAATTGAGTTTCGATTGAAGGGTTGTGTTCGTATTATTATTTGTGACTCATAGGAATAAGAATAGTCTAATTCTGAGTTTGTATGACGGATTTAGAGCCATCTTAGTGAAACAAAAGCTGCTGCAATTTTCTGGGCAATTTCTGCATTTTTTGTACGTGTGAACAGTGATCGCACTTGCATGAACAATGTCCTGTACAGTACCCGTGTACAGTATACATGAACAGTAGTTGTGTACACTACCATATACAGTATACATGAACAGTACCTATGAACAGTGCCCGTGAACCAAAATATTAACCAAAGTCAACCTTAATCACTTTAAAGTCACAATTTGTCAAATTTCATGTAATTTGACATATAAGCTTTCCGGCTACGTGCCCGAGCTGTGCACGTAAATTGAGGTAATTAAAAGTGAGGTTTTCAAGGCCTCGGAAGCGCGAAAAAGGGAGAAAATTAGGTGTTGACCCTTGGGGTTGTCCCATTCTCTGCCTTTAAAATAATTGTTCCTCCTCGAACGGACAAATGAAAGAAGTACCTGAGTCGGAAAATAGATGAGGATAACGGTTTTGCATATCAGACTCGGACTCCCATGCCGATGCCTCAGGAGGTTGACCTCTCCAGTGAACAAGCACTGAAGGAAAACTCTTCGACCTCAATTGTCACACTTTCGGTCTAAAATAGCTACCGGCTCCTCCTCGTAAGACAGATCCTTGTCCAAAATGCTGAAATCTAACACGTGGGCTGGATCGCCGTGATACCTTCGAAGCATGGATACGTGAAAAACTGGATGCATGAAGGACAAGGTAGGCAGCAAGACAAGTTTGTAAGCCACCTATCCCACACGATCGAGAATCTCAAATGGTCCAATAAACCTAGGTCTAAGCTTGCCCTTCTTTCCAAATCGCATCATGACATTCATAGGCGACACTCGAAGCGATTCTCGCTCACCAACCATGAAAGACACATCTCGAACCTTGCGATTTGCATAACTCTTCTGCCTAGATTGAGCTGTCCGAAGTCTGTCTTGAATGATCTTGACCTTATCCAAGGCCTGCTGAACAAGATCTGTACCCAATAACCGAGCCTCTCCTGGCTCAAACCATCCAACTAGGGACCGACATCGCCTACCATACAACACCTCATATGGAGTCATTTGAATGCTGGACTGGTAGCTGTTATTGTAGGTGAACACTGCTAAAGGCAAAAACTGGTCCCATGAGCCTCCAAAATCAATGACACAAACTCGAAGAATATCCTCCAATATCTGAATTGTCCGCTCGGACTGTCCATCCATCTGGGGATGTAATGTTGTGCTCAACTCAACCTGGGTGCCCAACTCCTGCCGGACTGCTCTTCAGAAGCGCATGGTAAACTGCGTACGGCACCCCCATGAAGACGAACGATCTCTCTGATGTAGATCTCAGCTAACCTCTCAGATGAATAAGTGGTTGCAACAGGAACAAAATGTGCTGACTTGGTCAGCCTATCAATAATGACCGAAATAGCACCAAACGTCTTCCAAGTCATCAGAAGTCCAGTAACAAAATCCATAGTAATCCTCTCCCACTTCCACTCGGAAGCTCAATCCTATGAAACAATCCACCATGCCTCTGATTCTCATACTTAACTCGCTGACAATTCAAACATTGAGCCACATATGCAACGATATCTTTCTTCCCTCTGCGCCACCACTAGTGCTGCCTTAGATCCTAATACATCTTCGGGCGCCCGGAGGAATAGAATGCCGAGAACTATGGGCCTCTGCTAAGATCAATTCCTGAATCCCATCAACATTGGGCACACAAACTCGCCCCTGCATTCTCAAATCACCATCATCATCTAAGTTCATCTCCATGGCACCTCCACGCGGCACCGCATCTCTTAGCATACACAAATGGGGATCATCAAACTGTCGATCACGGATACGCTCCCATAATGAAGAACGAGCGACCGTGCAAGCTAAAACTCTGCTAGGCTCAGAGATATCCAATCTCACAAATCGATTGGCCAAGGCCTGAACTTCCAAAGCAAGCGGTCTTTTGCTGGCCGGAATATAAGCAAGACTACCCATGCTAGCTGACTTCCTACTCAATGCATCGACCACCACATTAGCCTTCCCCGGGTGATACAAAATAGTAACATCATAGTCTTTCAACAACTCCAGCCACCTCCTCTTCCTCAAATTCAACTCCTTCTGCTTGAACAGATACTGAATACTATTGTGATCAGTGTATACCTCACACGTCACACCATGTAGATAATGCCTCTAAATCTTCACGGCATGAACAATGGCTGCCAACGCTAGATCATGAACCAGATAATTCTTCTCGTGGATCTTCAACTGTCTTGAAGCATAGGCAATGACTTTTCCATCTTGCATCAATACTGCACCAAGCCCAAATAAGGTCTGAACATTCAGCTCATCAACTCCATAAATGTTGTTGGGGGATTGGTCAACTCAAATGACATGACCAGGAACTCAAAATGCCCACAAAGAGTGTAGAATGTTGTCTTAGGGACATCAGACGCCCTAATCCTAAGCTGATGGATGCCAGATCTCAAATCTTCCTTTGAAAATACCTTGCACCCTGAAGCTAGTCCAACAAATCATCAATCCTCGGCAATGGATACTAGTTCTTTATCGTCACTTTGTTTAATTGCCGGTAATCAATGCACATGGGTTGTGTACCCGGAGCTAGATCAATACAGAAATCAATATCCTTGTCTGGAGTCAAACCCAGTGGGTCTTAAGGGAAAACCTCGGGGAACTCTCGAACAATGGGAACAAAATCTATAGTACGGTCCTCCGCGGTGGAATTGCGAACATACGCCAAATAAGCTAAGCACCCCTTCTTGACCATGCGTCGAGCCTTCACATACGATATAAAACTACAGTTCGAATAATATGAAGTCTCTCTCCACTCCAAATGGGGCAAATATGGAAAAGCCAAGGTCATGATCTTGGTGTGATAATCTAAGATAGCATGATACCGGGACAACCAATCCATTCCCAATATAACGTCGAAATCCACCATGTATAAGAGAAATAAGTCAACACGGCTCTCAAGACCCTCAAACACCACCACACAGGAACGATGCACTCGGTCGACCACTATAGAATCACCCACAGGTGTAGATACATAAATAGAAACAGTCAAGGCATGGCTAGGCATAACCAAGTACGGAGCAAAATAGGATGACACATACGGATACATAGATCCAAGGTCAAATAGCATTGAAGCATCTCTAATACGAGTCAGACTAGTACCTGTAATAACTGCATCTGACGACTCAGCCTCTGGCCTGGCTGGAAGTGCATAACACTGGGGCTAGGCCCCACCTACCTGAACCACATCTTTGGGATGATCAGCTGCTGACTGACCTCTACCTCTGGCGGTCTGAGCTTCACCTCTATCACCTCTACCTCCACCTCTATGACATCTCCCCTATCTCTAGTTGGCTGGACGGCCTGTAGAACCTCTGGGGCCTAAATCATAGAACGAGATCTATGATGCTGAGATCTACTAAAACGCGAGGGCAAAATCTAACAATATGCATCGAGTCACCATAAGCATGGCTAGACCTCGTCTGCACTGGCTGAGCACCTTTCAACATCGGGCAAACCTTCCTGTTGTGACCAAACTCATCATACTCATAACATCTACACGAATGCTACAGCTGAGGAAACAGAGGCTGACCCTACCGACCTGAATGACCACCTGAAGTCCCATGAGTGACCCAGAGAGCTGACTGAAAGCGCCTGGGAAGATGGCCTCTCCCATAAGAACCTCTACCTCCCGACGAGGTACCACTGAATCTACCTTCATGATGGGTCCTCTTATCCGACCTATGACCGCCTACCTATGGTATAACTATCTCAACCTACGGCCCATACTAGCCGCCTCCTGAAAAGTGATCTCACTCCCGGCATGAGCTTTTGTGCCCGGCTGACCTGCCACCACTGGCTGAACTCCTGGAAGCAAACCCTCTCGAATGACGCTCTCCACAAAGCCTACCAATCTGACCAAAGTGTCCTGAAGAACTGGGGTGGCTATGAACCCCTCAGGGACCTGACCTGGGCCATCCGGAGCTGGTGGGTCTGTAACCTCCTCATCATAATCAACATGAGACTCCACCTCTGGGACTACTGCTCGAGACTAAGCTCTGCCCCTGCCTCAGCCTCACCCTCGCCCTCTGACCCTCGTAGGAGCTACTACTGGGGACTCGGGCTACTGCGTAGTAGACGAGAAAGCACGTGTTCTCTCCATCTACAAAAGGACGGAGTAGAAAGACAATAAGAATTTGAGAAACAAAATCACATGACAAGAAAGAACAAAGTGAACTTTTTCCTAGCCCTGCAGCCTCCGGGGATAAATATAGATGTTTTCATACTGATCCTTCAGACTATACCGAGTTTGTCCGTAAGTTGTGAGACCTATGTAACCTAGTGCTCTGATACCAACTTATCACGACCCAAATTTCCCGCCCTTGGGAGTCGTGATGGCGCCTACTAATAGGAGCTAGGCAAGCCAATTAATTATTACTTCTTCTCAGTACCTGCTAATAACATAATACCTTTTTATTTAAAACAATTGTGCGGAAGATTTAATCATTTAAAGGAACTGAATAAACTGCAGAAGTCTCAATATTAATATGAAACAAACTAAAAGCTGGTGCAGAAATTCAAATACAACCTCTACCCAAAACTGGTGTCACTAACTCACAAACATCTAAAGAGTGCTAAATACAAAGTCTGAAATAAAAAACAATGTTGTTTGTTCTGGTACAAGTATAACAAATGAAATAAAGATAGAAGAGCCCCGGGGTCTGCGGGCGCCTGCAAAGCTACCTCGGTGTCTCTGGTCAAAAAGCTCACTTCCAGAATGCCACTTCCACTCAAATGCTGCTTCAACACCTGGATCTAAGCGAAAAGATGCACAGAGTGAAGCATCAGTACAACCGACTCCATGTGCTGCTAAGCCTTTGGCCTAACCCCGGCGAAGTAGTGACGAGGCTAGATCTAGACCCCAGATAAACCTCTGCAGATATACATATATACAAGTACAACAAAATAATAACGGGAAGTGAATAATTGAAGCTGGGAGGAAACATGCTTATGGGGGTAACAGATAAAAACAAACTATTAGGAATAACAAAGGGAACTACATCTGATTTCTACTAACATAGAATAAGGGAAAATAAACCACTTTCACTGGTTCAAATTCCTCTTGTTGCAGGCGTGCAAAACAATCCCATTTCCTCATGTCATGTGGTAGGCGTACCACACGCTCCCATTACATAATATCACATGGTCGGCGTGCCACAGATTCCCATTTCATAACATCTCGTGGTCGGCATGCAACACACTCCCATTCATAATATCTCATGGTCGGCGTGCCACACGAACCCAATCATAATATCTCGTGAACGGCGTGCCACACGATCTCAATCATAATATCTCGTGGTCGGCGTGCCACAAGATCCCAATCGTAATATCTCGTGATCGGCGTGCCACACAATCCCAATCCAAATATCTCGTGGTCGGCGTGCCATATGATCCCAATCATAATATCTCGTGGTTGGCGTGCCACACGATCCCTTATCTTTCAACACAAAACACAAAGTAATCCCAGCAAGGGAGCAAAAAAATTATTATAATAAACTATCCCGGCAAGGGAGATCCAGCTATAACTAAACTCATTCAATTTCTACTTAACATAATAAAATACATGCTTATTCTCAACAACTACAGGCTCGACATTAAATATTTTCAACCAATTCCTCATAAACAACAATTAAGAATTCGATAATTTAACAATTTAGGACACACGGTCATACTCGACACCAGTGTATAGATACTCGTCACCATGCTTATACACCATACTCAAAATTTAGCAATTAACAAATAATACTCTAATCCTATTCCTTCAAGCCAAAGTTAGATCAAACACTTACCTCGAAAGCTCCAAACTCAATTCAAGCCTTTAGTATAGCTTTACCCCTCGATTTCACCACAAAACCGTTCGAATCTAGTTACAAATTACTCAAATGTATCAACAAATGCTAGTTAAATCAATTTGAATGCATACGAATAAATTTCCCAAAGTTTTGCCTAAAAATTTTCAAATTGGACCCGGGCCCACGTGGTCAAAACTCGAGGTTCGGACCAAGACCCGGTTGCCCATTTCCCCACAATTTCATATCTATGATTTATTTTGAAATCGGACCTCAAATTGAGGTCCAAATCTCTAATTTAATGAAAAACATAGGTGCTACCTAAAATCCCCATTTCCCCCATGAACAACCTTGATGAAAACATGATAAATGGTGTTAGAGGTTGAAGAAATTAAGTAAAAGTTGACTTACAAATGATTTGGAGGAGAGCGGGTTCGTGGAAAATCGCCAATCGGTCTTTGGATTTTGAAAAATATGAAAATGAAGCATTATATGCATGAAATATGCAGGTGTAGGTATCGCAAATGCGAAGATGGGTTCGCAATAGGCTTGGGAAAAGCGAGAATGCAGTTCGCATTTGCGAAAAATGAACAGTCCAGGGGTTTCCGCATTTGCGACCCAATAGTTCGCATTTGCAAACAACCCCAGTCCGCATTTGCGAGGAGAATGATCGCATTTGCAATCCTATGCCAGCTTCCCAGACTTCGCAATTGCGGCCAAAAGCTCGCATTTGCTAGACTCGTATTTGCGAGTTCCCCCTTCACATTTGCGAAAATCACAAAAGCCCAAAAATACCATATTTCCTAAGGTTTCAAATGCACTCGACACCTATCCAAAACTCACCCGAGCTCTCGGGGCTCCAAACCAAACATGCACACAACCTCAACCACACCCTATAGAGTTACTCGTGTGATTAAATCGCCAAAATAATATCATTTTCATAGAATCACGCCTCAAAACATATGATTTTCTTTCAATTTTCATAAAACTCAACTTTTCTCATTTTAAGTCCGAAATACGTCAAACAACGTTTGTTTTCAACCAAACTTCACAGGAAGCGCTTAAACCATATTTAAGACATGTACCAGGCGCCGGAACCAAAATACGGACCCAATACCAATGCTTTCTAATTCATTTTCATTTCAAATTTTTTATATTAAATTTCAGAAAATAATTTCTTTCAAAAATTCATTTCTCGGGCTTGGGACCTCGGATTTCGATTCCAGGAATTACCCGCGTCCCCTATTTTTATTCAGACCCTCCGGGACCATCACTTCATGTGTTCGGTTCCGGGTCCGTTTACCCAAAATATTAACCAAAGTCAACCTTAACCATTTTAAAGTCACAATTTGTCAAATTTCACGTAATTTAACACATAAGCTTTCTGGCTAAGCATCCGGAGAGCGCACGCAAATCGAGATGACTAAAAGTGAGATTTTCAAGGCCTCGGAAGCGCGAAAAAAAAAGAAAAATAGGTGATGAGTCGTCACATTAATTGGCCTAAAAATATCTTCATACTACTCACCTGTTAGTATATGTTAATAAATACTTTACTAGTATTAGTTATTCCAAGGGACTTAAGGCTAATTTCCTTCTCCTTAACGTATGTTAGAAATGCACAAATATCTTCATCCTCCAATCTTTTACACCTTATTAACGAATTCAGGTTTTAAGTAGGCACTTGGATATTGAAGTTGAAAAAAAAGTATTTAAAAGACAATGATTTAAAATTTCATTAGTCATGCATCTTGAAATGTTAAATTAAGAATATTAATATTCTTAACAACCCCTCAAATACTCAAATGTTTGTCTATATATTTATTAGTTTCTAGACACGTACGTTACATATGTATTCTATTTTGTTAAGTATACTCTTACAAAAATATTAAATAATATTAAATATGTGTGAGATAAGTTGCACGAAAATTGAAAAAGAAAAAAGATAAGATAAACCTTGATAGTTCAAACTACGAAGTTGACCAGATAAATTTAGTTAGTTGGATGGGATATATACATATATACACACAAACCAACAAAAAGTTATGTGACAAGACTAATTCATCAATATAGCAGGCATAAGAAGTATAAAAAGAAGTAGATGAGAGATGTAAACGCAAAGCATATGGAGGTATTTCGTCTTTGTATATTTAAGACGTCAATATACAATATCAAAGGAACGTGGAACACCTAATCTAATTTCTTGTGGAGTGCATATCCAAATAAAATCAGTGTTTAAATAAATGAATTTTGGAAAAAAATAAAAATAATGCCATTTGTCTCTATTTTAAGTCTGCACCTTCAACAATCATTTTGAAGGCCAGAAAACAAAGAAAAAATAAGGAGCGAATTCTAATAAGAGCAATATGAAGACCTATTACAGTAGGAAAAACTAATGGGAGAAAATCAAAGATAACATATATTTGACAAAAATATATGTGTCGCTACTCGTAGTTTAGCTAGTTTGTCACGATCCGAATTTTTTCACCGTCTGTATCATGATGGCGCCTAACTTTAGAATGCTAGGCAAGCCAACAGATATAGTTCTAATACACTAATCACTAACCAAAATAGTAATTAACAATAATTTAAACTAAACAAATAAGAAGTGCAGAAGTTTTATAATAGTTTAAAACACTAATACACAACTACCCAAAAAATCTGGTGTCACAATCCACAAATGTTTAAAAGTTTCTACAATTACTGGTTTAAGAAAAATACGTCTGTTCTCGAAATAAAAAAAAACAGGAAAAATGAAATAGAGGGAAGGGTACTCCAGGGTCTGCAAATGCCAGCAGATCTACCTTGGGTCTCCTAATGGACTGAAGATAGCAATCCAACTCTAATCAATGAGGTCCGACACCGAAATTTGCACAGAAAGTGCAGAGTGCAGTATCAATATATCCCATGTAGTGGTATCTCCGGAGCCTAACCTCGTCGAAGTAATGACGAGGCTAGGACACAACAAATAACATGAAAATGTACATTTAAATCATATACGAGAAAATAGCAATAACAAAAATTTAACATATAATAATGGGAAAGGGAAAAACATGCTGATGGGGGAAATATCAAGTCCTGCAAATAATACAGTAGAGAAATACGGTAAATATCGTGGTTTGCACCACGTAAGCAATAGCATTTGCAAATGTGTGCACGGCACATCACCCTTTGTGCGTTTACTCTTGACCTTACCATAAGAAATAACAAAAATGGCACGGCATCACCCTTCAGGCATTAACTCTCTCATAATCATGGAATGAAGACACTTTTCGTGCATTATCAATGTCAGAATATTGTACGACATCACCCTTCGTGCATTATCAATATCAAAATTTGGCATGACATCACCCTTCGTGCATTAGCACTCACAAAATACGGTACAAGATCATACTTTATGCTTTATCACTCACTCACAAAATATTGCACGGCATCACCCGTTGTACTTTACACTCTTCCTTGCCCAAACAGCAGAAACAATAACAACCCAACAAGGGAATTATCAATAAACAACCTCGTTTCATCATTTAACTTCACAACATAAATCTCAACTTGAGTCAATACTCAACCAATATCCAAAACTAGAAAAAAAATGTAATAAGACTTGTTTAACATGAAGATTTAACCAGTTAAAGTATGAATAGTATATTTAAATAAATACAACAGTCACAAGTATAAGACTCACTCGCATGCTATGACCCTACAACAACATATAGATACTCGTCACTTCACCTATACATCGTACTCAACAACTAAACACGTAGAAAATACGGCAACAATACCTAATCCCTCAAGTTAAGGTTAGCTACCATACTTATCTCGATTCCACGGTCAAAATCAAGCCTCAAATACCGATTTTTCTCTAGATTCCACCTCAAATTCGCTCGTATCTAGCTATAATTAACCCAATATCATCAGTTCTTGCTAAAGGAATAAACTATAATGCATAAATTTTGTTTCCCGGATATTCTCCCTAATTTCAAAAATCGATCCCGGGTCCGCTTGGTCAGAAACCATTCACCCATGAGCCCAGTCATGTAATTAGTTTCTGAATCTGACCCCAAATCGAGGTCTAAATCCCAACTATACAAAAATCCCTAATTCTACCCAAATTCCTAATTTCTACCACGAAACCCTAGATTTTAGGTTGAAAATTGATGGAAAAACATTGGGTAATTGAACGAGAGTAGTTTAGAATTATTTACCAACACTTTGGGGAAGAACTTCTCTCTTAAGAATCACTTCTAAGCCTTCTTGGTTTTTGAAAATATGCGAGAATGGCCAATTCTCGTTTTTGATTCTGTTTTTAAAACACTGGATATACCTTATTCGCATTGCAAGAGGTCCGTCGCGTTCGCGAAGCTGCGGTCCTAGTGACCTTCGCGTTCGAGAGACTCCCTATGCGTTCGCGAAGGTATATCTCCCCAAACCTTCGCGTTCATGAGCCACTTGCCATATTCACGTAGAGTATTTTTCCCCTCCCCCAGTTCCCATGCTCCTCGTTCGTAAAGGGTAATGCCCCTAAATCCTCCGAAGCCTATCCGAAACTCACCCGATCCTTTGGGGATCCAAACCAATCATGCTCGCAAGTCTAAAAACATCGTATGGACTTGCTTGTGCAATAAAATTTCCAAAATAACATCTAAAGCTACGGATTTAACACCAAAATACATGAAATCCTTAAGAACACTTGAAATTTCTATTTTCGCAACCAAACGTCTGAATCACGTCAAATCAGTCTCGTTTCTCACCAAATTTTACAGACATGACTTAAATATCTTATTAAACTTTTACCGGGATCGGAACTAAAATACAAGCCCGATACCAATAAGATCAACATTGTTTGATTTAACACCAAAACACATGAAATCCTTAAGAACACTTGAAATTAAATTTCTATTTTCGCAACCGGACGTCCGAATCACGTCAAATCAGTCACGTTTCTCACCAAATTTTACATACATGATTTAAATATCATATTAAATCTGTATCGGGCTCGGAACCAAACTATGGGCCTGATACCAACAAGATAAACATTATTTAATTTCTAAAAACTATTATATTTTTAGTTTAATAATTTTCTTCAAAAATTCATTTCTCGGACTATGGACCTTGAAATTCAACTCCGGGCATATATCCAAGTCCCATATTTTACTACGGATCCTCCGAGACCGTCAAAATATGGGTCCGGATCTGTTTACTCAAAATATTGACCAAAGTCAACTTAAATCAATTTTAAAGGCAAGACTTAGTATTTTCTCAAATTTTTACATAATGGCTTTCTGGAAACGCGCCCAAATTTCGTACATAAATTGAGGAGAAAGTAAAAAAGGTTTTAAAGGTATTGGAACCCCGAATTGGGTTATAAAACACGAGATGACCTTTTGGGTCCACATTCTCCACCTCTAAAACAACCATCCGTCCTGGAACGAACATGGAAAAGTACTTGAGCTAGATAAAAGATGGTGATATCTGCTCCGTATATCAGACTCGGACTCCTAGGTAGCTGCCTCAATAACCTAACCTCTCCACTGGACACGACCGAAGGATAACTCTTCGATCTCAGCTGACGAACCTGCTGGTCTGGAATAGCTACTAGCTCTTCCTCGTAGGTCAAATCCTTGTCCAGCTAGACAGTGCTTAAATCTAATACGTAGGATGGATCGATGTGGTACTTCCGAAGCATGGACACATGAAATACTAGATGTACCGCTGATAATCCTAGTGGTAATGCAAGTATGTAATCCACCTCCACTTGATCAAGAATCTCCAAAGGCCCGATGAACATAGGGCTTAACTTTCCCTTCTTCCCAAATCTCATCACTCCCTTCATGGACGACACCCAAAGCAACACCCGCTCTCCGACCATGAATGCCACATAACGAAACTTACGGTCGACATTACATTTTTTGCCTAGATTGAGCTGTACGAAGCCTATCTTGAATAATATTAACCTTAGCCAAGACATCATGTACCAAATCTATACCCAGTAACCGAGCCTCTCCAGGCTCAAACCATCCAAACGGCCACCGACATCGTCTACTATATAATTTCTGATAGGGAGCCATCTATATACTCGACTGATAGTTGTTGTTGTAGGAAAACTCCGCTAACGACAAGAATTGATCCCAAGAACCTCCATAATCAATAACACAGGCACGAAGAATATCCTCCAAAGTATGAATAGTACACTCGGACCGTCCGTCCGTCTGAGGATGAAATATTGTGCTCAACTAGACCCACGTACCCAATTCATAGGTTTGTACTACTTAACCCATTTTCTTTTATTAATAACATCATCCATTAATTCCTAACCCTAATATTTGTTCTTCCATGGTAGAAAACTAGAAATCTAAGAAGAATTGGGAGTTGTTACAAATTGAGAATTTAGACCCCAATTTGAGGTCAGATTTTGAATCAAATTATATAATCAAGCTCGGAGGTGAATGGGTAAATGAATTTTTTTCGAACCTCGGGTTTTGACCAAGCGGGCTAGGGTCGATTTTTGACTTTTTGGGGAAAAAGTTTGGAAATCCTAAATTTATGCATTGTAATTGATTCTTTTAGCAATATTTTATGTTATCGAGTTAATTGTCACTTGGCTTGAAGGCAAATTCTAGGGGAAAGGCCCCGGTAGAGCTTTGAATTGACTGCGAAGTGAGGTAAGTGTTGTGTCTAGCCTTGATTTGAGGGAATTAGGAGCTCTCAGACTATGTGTTATGTGAATTCCATGTGTTCGGCGTATATGCAAGGTGACGAGTGCTTATACGCCACCAAACCATCTGTTTTCCCTCATTTACTGCTTCTCCTTAATTATTTCCTTCCCTATCTTAACTGTTATATTCTCTAAATGCTTTATATGCTTAACTGATACATGTTAATCAATATCTTATCCTATTAATGATGTTAGCTCTTTTCATAGTTTTATGAATCCCTACTATTTGCTTAAATTTGCTTTTTAGTACCTTCTAATTGTAAATTGCCAGATAGGTCTCGCTGTGTAGCATTATTTGTGTAGATTATTATATTGTACAAGGTTTCCCTTTGGGTTCGATTTTGTATTTATTGATCGTAAAGGATTTTTTGTTTGAACTATCGATTTGACTGTGTACAATTAGTGTTTGGTATTGATATTATGGGATCCGGCTACACGCCACGGTAGGTGTAATAAGGGTGGATTGTATGGTAAAATAATGGTGAATAGGACTATACGGTGCGATCGGGTTGCATAATATAACAGGTGTAATAAGGATAGATTGATATGGTGAAATAAGGGTGAATTAGGATACTGATATTGATATATGGCGGGATCGAGTTGTGCGCCGCACTATATATATATATATATATATATATATATATATATATATATATATATATATATATATATATATATATATATATATATTTTACTATTATTGATATGTTTATGGTGGAATAAGGGAGGATTATGTGTTGACTAGTGGGATCGGGTCGCGCACCGCAACATCCTATATGTTTTCATTTCTTGAGTTGTATTGGTTTTTCGGTATTTTCATTGAACTATTAAAGATTGGAAATTCTGAACTACGTTGGATTATTCTTGAAACTGCGGTTATCCTTTTTAGTTGATTGTTTAATTTAGCTCAATATTTCTATTATTTTGTCATTATTATATACACTGCTTACAGGTTATAGTGTAGGTGACCCGTCTTAGCCTCGTAACTACTTCATCAAGGTTAGGCTCGATACTTATCAGTACATGGAGTCGGTTGTACTGATGCAACATTCTACATATTGCGCAGATGTCGAAGTCGGTCCCGGCGGCTACTAGAGAGCTCTGATTAGACAGCCTACGGGGACTTGAGGTGCAGTTGTTCAACGCCCGCAGCTCCTGAAGTCCCTTCTTATTTTGTTTAGTTGTGTAACTTCTTTTCAGGCAACTTTATGTTATTCTAGATAGTAAGTATTATTCTAGTAGCTTGTGCACATATGACACCAGGTTCAGGGAATTATAATAGATGTTTGGCTGGTTTAGCTTCCGCGTTTATACTTTAGATTATTTCAGTTATTTCAGTTCTTTCTTAATATTATCACCTAAGCTGTTTATGGGAATAAAATTATTCTAACGTTAGCTTGCCTAACAAATGAAATGTTAGGCGTCATCACAGTCCCGATGGTAAAAATTCTGGGTCGTGACACAAGGAAGTTAGTCAATGATTTTGTAGTGAAGCTGGGAGATTCTTTGATCACTTGGAAATCATAGAAGTAAAACATTATTTCAAGGAGTTCGGTAGAGGCAGAGTATAGAAGCATGGCAAATGTTGTCGCAGAGATAGTCTGGTTTATAGGATTGTTCAAAGAGCTAAATTTTGATGTAGAAGTGCTAGTAAAGCTATTCTACGACAGTAAGGAAGCAATTCAAATAGCAACAAATTTCATATATCATGAGTGCACTAAGCACATAGAAATTGATTGTCACTTCGTCAGAGAGAAGGTGCATGAGCGTCTCATTCAAACAGTTCATGTACCATCAAACCTGCAGCTAGCTGACATTCTCACAAAAGGACTTGGTAAATCACAACATGATTTATTATTGTCCAAGCTGGGAGTATTCAATCTCTTTGCACTACACAACTTGAGGGGGAGTGTTAAGAGGAATAAGGACGTGGGTTAGTTAGACAATTAGTTAGTGGTAGCTTCAGTTAATTATGTGGGTTGGTTGTTAGTTAATGAGAGTTGTATATAAATGTATGTGTACAGACAAGAGGGGTTGCTGTGATGGTAAGCAACCCCCACTTCCAACCGAGAGGTTGTGAGTTCGAGTCTCCCCAAGAGCAAGGTGGGAAGTTCTTGGAGGGAAGGATGCCGGGGGCCTATTTGGAAACTTCCTCTCTACCCCAGGGTAGGAGTAAGGTCTGCGTACACACTACCCTCCTCAGACCCCACTAAGTGAGATTATACTGGATTGTTGTTCTTGTTGTTATTATAACATATATAGTGGAAAAAATGAATTTTTCTTCTTCTTCTTTGTTTCTCTCTTCTCTCTCGATCTAGAAGCTTCCACGGCTGCATCTCAACACAAATATATTCAATTTACTTAAAAATAAATCAAGAAATGTTATCCAGATTAGACAATTAGTACAAAACATAATCCAAACTATCATGCATAAACAATTGCGGGAAAGAACGAAAGAATGAAAGAAAAAAAGGTATGACATAAGAAAAACACTACTAAAAGTAACAGAAAAGAAATAGTACCTGATCTTAGAGAGGTTGCATGGACGAAATTCTAAATGAAATACTGTAATAGTACAACTTTATTAAGAAATTAAAAGGGTGCAACAGTTACAACTTTAAGATGATTTAGTCAGTTCATTGTACCTATCTTTACGAAATTGTCTTTTCATTTACTTGGTGTATTGTTGACTGCAGTACACATTTATGATTTATTGAAGGTAATTTACTATTTGGCACAAAACTATAATAGGGCTAATGTTTTAGAAAAGGGCAAAGATCATTACTCAACTTTTAATGGGTAATCTATTTATCTTTAAGGGTATTATAGTACTTTAGCTTTACAGGGTTATTTTCATCTTTCAACTTTTAATATAGTATATGATATATGATATGATGATATATGATGATATGATTATAGACAATTATATATATATTATATTTGTTGGCTATTTTTAGTTTAAGCGGGGTTTGACCCGTTTCATTTCCAATTAAATTTTTTGTTAATGTTCAATGCCTAACTAAAGTAAGACACAAATATCTCAGGCTTCTGGTCCATGATTTTAGGTAGAGTAGACAAGACTTTTTTTGAAGAGAAATGCAAAATGAAGAGAAAAATAACTCATTAATTTTGACTTCTCCAATTTGTTATTAACTGGAAAGTTCATAGCAAAGACTAACTTATAACCAACTTGTAGCAATAAGTTATACATAACTCATCACGTAACTAAAGGAAATACAGCTAAAAAGGAAATAAAATTAAATGTGTATATACATTTCTCTAGACAGAACTATCATTTGCATATTTTGATGATTAGAAGATAACCATATTGACTGTAATTTATTTTTTACTTAACTCAAGAAATTAATTACAGTGGTGAAAAGCTTGAAGTAATGCAATTATTGAGAAATTAATGGGATCTTTGTCTTTGAGGAAGTCCAATAAAGAGCTCAGTCTCTACTTCCATTGTTTGTCTTTCAGTGTCTTCCTTTTCCTGAGGAACTGTTGTCATAAGCAGTGGTAGCACCTCATACTGAAAAACAAATTTAATATATATATATATATATATATATATATATATATATATATATATATATATATATATATATATATATATATATATATATATATATATATATATATATATATATATATATATATATATATATATATATATATATATATATATATATATATATATATATATATATTTATATATTAAATTTTCTTCGAGTAATACCTCAATTCTAAACTTATTGACATCAACAATAATAATCTATATGCATTTCATTCTTCAACGTTAATTTTTATATATCATGGTTAGATTATATTGCTCGGATTTGTCAAAAATATTGCCGTACCAATGTCGAGCACTCCAAAATAATGCTACTTTTGGAGGATTTGGCATACACCAGACAACACTTTTGAAGAATCCGAGCAGTATAGCATACATATAATCTTAACAAATTCAAAATATGTGGAACTATCTCTAGCTGTCCATTTAGATATAAATTATTATTTTGAGTATTTACAAATACTGAACTTCAGTATCTTCAAATTAAATTAAGTGTTAGAATGGACTTGACATGTAGGCAAATATTACGTGTAATATCTTACCCTTTTCTTCAAGTCTGCATTTTGCTTCATTAGGATTTTTTCCTGAGAGTACAAGAGAAACAGTGTACTTTATAAGCCAACTGGATTAACAGTTCTGAGTTTTATTAATATTAATTACTTCTAAGGTATTTACCTCTTCCTTTAGGTGAGCAATCTGTTCCCTGAATAACAGGTTCTGAGACAAAACAAAAGAAATTAAGTTATATATATAAACTCAGCAGTGTCAACAGTCTTTTCAGTTTAAGTTTAACCTATTATATCAGATTACTAATATTATAGCCGATTGTGTAAATATCTTTTAGGGTAAGAAAAAGATTATGCGTAACAGCCCAGCTCGCTAGTGATATTGTCCGATGTGGACCTAGGCTCTCACGGGTTTAAAACGTGTCACTAGGGTTTAAGGCTTGTTAACTTATATACCTAGCAAACCTCTTGTGTTTTGCTGATGTGGGACTCGGTCTTAAGCCAGAGGTGCATGTGATTTGCCTAGACTCAGCACTGAGGTTTGCCCCGGCTAACCGGAATTTGCCTAAACTCAGTTGAACTCTGACCCACCATCGGCATGGCTGACACAAGAGTGGCTCTGATACAATCTGAAACAGCCAGCTCGCTAGTAATATTGTCCGATGTGGGCCTAGGCCCTCACGGGTTCAAAACACGTCACTAGGATCTAAGGCTTGTTAACTTATATACCCAGCATCCCTCTTGTGTTTTTTCGATGTGGGACTCTGTCGATAGCATGGGGTATTACATTATGAATCCAACTGCAGCGAAAAAAAAAAAATTGAAAGAGAGAGAGGAGAGGGAGAAAGACATATTATGCGCACCTTTCTTGCCCTAATGCAGCTTAAACTTCGTTCCAATTGTTTTTCTACCTGTTGAAGTTCATCATAGGAGGAAGAATCTAAACCTTCTCCTAAAAGCTTTCTGCAATATATAATGCATAAAGAATTAGCAGAATCATTT
Source organism: Nicotiana benthamiana (assembly GCA_034376525.1). Classification (NCBI taxonomy): domain Eukaryota; kingdom Viridiplantae; phylum Streptophyta; class Magnoliopsida; order Solanales; family Solanaceae; genus Nicotiana; species Nicotiana benthamiana. The sequence goes on along the minus strand of CM067332.1, from coordinate 127,820,302 downwards.
GTAGGTTTTATTCTGCGGCTAAGTTGCGGGGACTCTTCATAATGTTGTCATACTCATGTCAGTTCCTCCAAAAATACATTAGTTTTGGAGGATTCGACATGCACCTAATTATATTTTCAGAGAGTCCAAGCAACATAGTTCTGCAGTGTTCATATTGTGCTACAGTAAAGAAAACTAGGAGACAACCTTTTAGAATCTTCAAGAAACTCGAGCTTTCTAGTCATTGTTGCAACCTCCTCTTTCAAATGCTACACAAAATACATTTGGATAAAAATACCAAGAGACTCAGCAAAGCAGCAGTAGTGAAAAAGCATGCATGGAAAGGCATTAAATAAGATGCTATCAACAGACAGATTACAACCAAGCTGATTATAATGAGTTATGTATCTAAATTAAGGACTGTGTTCTTTTATATATGTTGGGTATGCGAACAAAATTCCACATCGATTGCTGAAAATTTTTGAAGCCTACATATAAGGAGTAGAGATCTTTTAATAGTATGGGGCTTTCTGGAAAAGCCATGCGGGCTTGACCCATAGCGGATAATATTACACCATATTTTAAGGTATCATTGGGGTTGCTTATATTGAGGTGATTAAAGACATGTATGATGGAGCTAAGATATAGGTTAGGACAATGGGGGCGACTCGGAGAATTTTTCGATTGTTATGGGTTTACACCATTGATTGGCGCTCATCCTATTTGTATTTGCCCTGCGATAGACGCACTAATACACTATATCCAAGGAGAGGTGCTATAGTGTATGTTATTCGATGATGATATTGTTCTGATCGATGAGACGCAAGGCGATGTTAATGAAAGGTTGGGGGTTTGGAGACATATCCTTGAGTCTATAGATCAGGACTAAAATAGAATATATGAAGTGCAAGTTCAGTGGCGTTTCGGGAGAAGCGGACATGGACGTAGGCTTGACTCTCAAGTCATTCCCAAGAAAGGTAGCTTCAAGTACATGAGATCATTTATCCAGGAGGATGGGGAGATTGATGAGTATGTTACGCATCGTGTGGGTGGCATGGATGAAATGGAGGCTAGCGTCTGGTGTCTTGTGCGATAAGGTGTCCCAAAAACTTAACGGTAAGTTCAATAGAGCGGTATTCAGATCGACATGATATATGGTGTTGAGTGTTGGCCAGTCAAGAATTCTCATATCCAGAAGATGAAAGTTGCAGAAATAAGGATGTTGAGATTGATGTGCGGGCACAGTAGACTGGATAAGATTAGGAATGAAGATATCCAGCTGAAGATGGGCGTGGCACCCATAAAAGACAAGATACTGGTAGCTAGGCTTAGATGATTTGGTCACATGCCAAGGAGAAGCATGGATACCCCGGTTAGGAGGTGTGAACAGCTGGCCATGACGGGTGTGAGAAAAGGTAAAGGGCAGAATATTAGGGAGAGGTGATCCGCCAGGACCTGGTGCGGCTGCAGATTTTCGAGGGCATGGCTATTCATAGGAAGTTGCGGATGGCCAATATTAAGGTTGTAGGTTAGGAAGTAGGAGGCTAGCATGGGTTCTATCTTAGGCTGCTAGTGGCTTCAATTGTGTCCATATTACTTCTATAGGGTTGCAGATTAGGTCGTAGGAGGCTAGCCCATCAGTGTATTGTCTTAGGATGTTAGTGGCTTTTGTTGTATCCATATTACTTCATTGTGTCTATAGTACTGTGCCATTGCTACTGCTTAATGCTTTTCTTTCTGTTTTCTGGTTATTACTTTGATGATGTTTTCTTTCTTTCTTTCTTGCTCCCTCTGATATACTTACGTCAGTGTCTCTTCCCATCTTCTTTAGCTGAGGGTCTATCGAAAACAACCCTTCTACTCCTCCGTCTATACATTGTGCTCCCCAAGCCCCACTTCTGGGATTTCAATAGATTGTTGTTGTTGTTATTAAGAGTGTCATTGGGTCATTTTATCCCAACAACTAGATTAGAGTCCAAGTTCAGCGAGATGAGATAACAATGATAGAGCGATAGTGGAGGGTTCGTTTTCCTTATCCTTACGGGATTGGAGATGCGCACACAAAAAGAAGCTAGTAGCTGACTTTGGTTGCCATAAATATTTTAATGATGTGGATGACACACGGTAAATTTCAGAAATTGACCCTTGGATTATGGTAATGGCTACATGAAACTGGTTCGAGGAAGACTCATGCATTATGATAGTGAACCACGTGGAACTTAGTTCGAGGCGAAGATTGAAAGACAAAACACGTAAAATAAGTAACATAACGCACATCAATTACACCAACGTAATATATAACAAATGCAACATTTATCCAGGTGGTATATAAATTTCTTTATGCAATATATAGTAGTTCTTAAATATTAACTACTGTTAGTTTTGTGAGACGAAGAGAAGAAATAAATCAGAGAAATAATTTTGAACAGATATACAACTTAAGCAGTTGAAGTATTTATAAACGAAACCCGCTACTAGATTCTTCCTATGTGTAATATTGTCTGTTTTTTATAAAGTCCGTACGGTATTTCCCACAAAGTTTCATATCATTAAAAAATATTTACATCTTATATGTAGAGTCCTAATCTTTTCATACTGATGTGGAACTTTGTTCACACATTACACCCAACAAAATTTACTTATATATATTTTTTCAACAGCAACTGCATTTCTTTTTCTTGTTCTTTACTCTTGACTTGCATAGTAATTGCACTTATATAAACACAAGGGAAAACCTTATAGTTCCCTAAGAGACACACTAGACTCTTGTACGAAAATGTTAAAATAGTCTAGATATATGCATGTTAATTTTGATCCATCATTTTGAAACCCCAAGACTACTTTTAATTAATAAAAAAGATAACACATCAAATTTAACAACTATGTAAAACCTAATCCTTCCTCAGATACAACTAGAAGCTAGTGATGCACACATGCAATGTGACAAGGAGCTTGCTGTTGAGTGTTGAGACAACATGTAAGTTGGTAACACCAACTTATATTAATTAGTTTATGTAAAATATTTTGATTAGATAAGTATTTGTGTCCAAACAGAATGCAAAAATGAAAAAGGAACAGAATGCAAAAATGAATAAGGATGCTAACCTCAGTAGTTTGTATATCAGCTATCTTTGATATGTTGAGTCCAAGATACTTGTCATTCTTCTGATATCGTTCTATGGTCTTGTTAGTACTAAAATGAAAAAATGGAATAGAATAAGAATATGCAACTCTCCACCATCTTACCTTAATAGAAGTGAGACAAAATGAGATTGTATAGTAATAAGTTGTACAAACTGGATTGTGCCTCTACTATCAGCTACTCCTTTTGTTTCAATTTAGATGAGGTAGCTTGACTCGATACGGAATTTAGAAAAGAAAAAAGGACTATTGAAACTTGTAGTCTTAAAAGCTTAAGAGGTAAAAGTTATGTGGGGCCACGACATTTGTGTAGTCATAAAAACTTTTCATTAAAGGTAGGGTAAAATGAAGAGTTTATAGTTAAATTATTTCAAATTGTAGAAATATGTCATTCTTTTTGAAACAGACTAATAAAAAAAATGTATCAGGAACTATAACTTTTGACATGATGGTAAACGTTTGATCATAACAAGTACGTAATATCAAAGCTGAGGGCATGGGTTCAATTCCCAAGAGCAATATACTGCATGAGGCAAGTGTTGGGAGGGGGACTGTTGGGTAACGCTAACATCCTGCCTATGAACGGCCCACGAGAGGCAGGGGTGGCCCGAATCAGAGTCATGGTTGAATATGACACTTGTTTGGTGGACTTAATTAAGAAATAAAGTTGCGTCTTTACTATCAGCTATAACTTTTGGCATAATAATAAGCGCTTGATCCATGACATGGTCATTATGTTTCATTGAATTGATTTTTCTTTAAGCACTTCTGCTACTTTGAGAAGAATCAGACAATTTTTCTGATTTTGCGAATAAACGTTTAAAAAGTTAAAATCTGTATGGTCTCCACAAGAAAGATTTTCAATTTGCATAAAATTATCACCCTCTAAAGCATTAAACCATATGTCAATATTTATAATACTTAATAATAACGTGAATAATTTCAACTCCAAAGTGAAGATATGAAAAATACTCAATGATATATACGTGTAAAAATTAATTCATCCTTCTCTAAGTAATTTGTCCAACATTGGTTGTCTTTTTGTATTTTCTTGAGCAATTCTGAGTCAACTTTTGGGGTTTGATTTAGGGCGAAATTATATTCTCTTAACATAATCTCATAGCAGTTAGCACAAACTCATCCCCGTTAATTTATTCAATATTGGACGCGTATATTATGTTATTCATGCTCCAAATATCCAAGTCTGAGAGGTGTTAGATTGTCTCATATTGATTGAGCTACTCCAATAATCATTTCGGATTTAAATGCTTCGATTCTTTACAATAGTTTAGACAAATTTGTCTTCAATGATAAATATTTTGTGTTGTAGATAAAATGATAATTCTTACATAAGGCTTCTCCCTCCAAAAGAGCAAATGAAAATAAAAAAGGAGAATCTTCAAGGTACAGTCAAAAAATTATACCACTATAGAACATTTTTTAAGAATTGATTAGTAGTGTTTCAATTCATAGTCTGTATTAAGAGACTGATGTTAAATGGATCCAAATCTTGTTTCAATATCAAGTCTTTAATAAAAAAAAAGCACAAGCAGTATAATCCCACTTAGTGGAATCTGGGGAGGTTAGTATGTACGCAAATCTTACACCTACCCTGGGATAGAGAGGCTGTTTCCAAATAGACCCCCGGCATCCTTCCCTCCAAGAACTACCCAAATACGTACGGATTGGATGGAAATTAATTATAGAAGATAGGAAAAGAGAGACATAAAGACAAGAAGTTTAATTACAAAGGATAAAGAGAAAACGTTTGATCTCCATTTGTGGTTTTAAAACACCATAAATTCAATATATATGCATAACTTATATAGAAATTTATATAGTATATTTTTTTATGAGATATATGTGTAACAAGAATACGTATATTGGCAATGTATCTCAAATTGACATTGTGATCTCAACAACACAATTCATGAATCATTATAATCATTGTATAACTATCTAGGATAATAGTTCTATAATAAATCTTTTACAGCTAGTCTGTAAACCAAACAAATTATTCTTTAGTACTACATATACTAATTATTAATTTATAAGACTTTTTCTTTAGGATGAACTTATTGAACAATACACATAAATGAAGATCTCTAAGACCTTGGAGCATCATAAAGATTAATTGATAAGAAAATGAATAATTTTGAGTCATAAAATTCTAGAAAGCAATTAAGAGAAAAAATGCTTTATACATAGTCTATGTCCTTGATATATATATATATACAGTAAAACTTCTCTATAACAACATCCTTATATATAATAACACTTCACTATAAAACTCAAATTTTTCCGAAACCAATTTTTATGTTATATAATTATAGTATATGTTCTATATAATAGCATTTCGTTATAATATCTAACAATATTCGGAACAAATAAGCATATTATAGAGAGATTTGACCGTAATTAATTGTCTGATATCGCTAAGAAAAGATTGAGGAAAGTCATGAACATATATATAAACAGGCAAAAGTGGGTGGAGCATTGGGACTGACGATTGTAAGTACAACTTCATTTCAAGTTTAATCTCATTTTATTGTAAATAAAAAATAAAATAAAAAAGGGCCACCGGCCACTTCTTCCAAGTACTAACATTTTGCCACAACATACATCAAAAGTTTGTTTTCTTGTTTGCTGAATTACTCCTTGTATTATACACACAATCATCTATAATTTGTACAAGATTCAGCTTTATCAAGATTACACCAATTCTAAATAATTGTTGGATGTACGGATTACTTAATTCATACAAAGAATTAAAGATTGTTTCCTTGTTCACTGTGAGTTTTTTTCTCTTTTCTTGGTATAAAACTAAGGACTGATGGATAATACAATAACAACAAATCTAGTATAATCCCACAAAGCAGGGTCTAGAATAGAGTGTACGTACACCTTACCTTTACCTTGTGTATGGAGAACAAGAACTTACTAACAAAACAAGAAAAAAAAAAAGGGACCCTTTTGGACAGATAAAGCAGGTGATCATTGTACTTGTTTGTTAGATTTAATGTAGTTGTCTGAATAATGGATAAATCCTAGAGAGTAAAGAGCTACTATATTATAAGTTGTTTAAAAATAATGATTCTAGCTATATATATACATATACAATTATGATAAAATTGTAGTGGAAAAATACAAGAAAATGAAAATATAATTAATGTACATGTACCTGGAACTTGAGAATTCATAAAGCTTTCCTTTTGGAGAGAAAACAATAAGAGCAACTTCTGCATCACATAGAACTGAAAGCTCAAATGCTTTTTTAAGAAGTCCACTTCTTCTTTTTGAGAAAGTCACTTGCCTACTTGTTGCATTTTCAATTCTTTTCATCTCAGTTTTTCCTCTCACCATCTTTTATTTTTTCTTATTTTTAAATACTACTACTTCTCAAAAATCTCAGGTGGAAAAAGAAAAAATGACAGATATATTGTAGAGGCCGGTCTCAATAACTTTCAGATTAAGATATAAAATAATATTCAAGAAATCCTAGCATCCATGATAAGTTTCTATAAATAGAAAGTTTTTTTTGTTTTTGGAGAAGATAAGAATTGATTTATACAGCAGGAATAAAACAAGACAAAAACCTTTTAATGGGTGTCTCAGATCTGAAAGATGGAAGAAGAAAATTACTCAAGACTTAAAGGGAAAGGATCTGAAACCCTAATTAAGAAGACAAAGATGAGGACATATTTTTTCTGTTTTTCTATTTTTATCTTATGCCTTTTTGAGTTCACAACAACCAGAGAGAGGATATAAATAGAGAAATGATTAAGGAAAGACTTGTAAGAACCAAAACCTCATCTATTTTCTTCTTTTAGTAAACTTGTAAGAAGCACGAAATTAGACAAACAGATGCCCAAAAAAAAGATATATTAATACTAGTATAGTACATATATGGTAGGCTAAGGCAAACAAATGGTGAATTATTAATTTTGTATTTTTAATAGAAAACAGTATAGGGACCATTGACGGAACATTCATGGTAACCTATTAGTAAACGAGGTATTATTAATCTTGGTCCGCGCTAGAAATTATTTATATTCGTTAGCTGAAAAATATAAAAAATTTGTATAATTTTTGAATATAATATACATAATGTGTATATATACAAAAAATATATTTTTTCGACTATTATATTAAAAACAGCTGTACATTATTACTTCCCGTTAGTAAATTGGCGTGTTATATCTATTGGGAATATTATTTTTTTGTGCATCGATAGTGTGCTAATATTATTTTACACTATTAAGTTATATTTCTTTTATAACTATCTGGTATTTGAAATTTTGCTGGTCAATTATTTCACATTAGCATCTATCACAAAACACCTCTTTTGTTTTACCTTCTCATTTTTGTAACTGCATTGGAACTATGGGCGAATCCAGCCCTTCAGTACCGGGTTCAGCTAAACCCAGTACTTTAATTGCGGAGTATAAATTTATGTATAAAATTTATTATAATTGCAACGAATAATAGATATGAACTCATAACTTTAAAAATATAATGGATTAAATGCTAAAAATCTTAAAGTTAAGGTTGAACCCATAGAATTTAAATCTTGGATTCGTCTCTGATTGGGACATTGTTCGCTAGAACAGTTAAGCTATGTAATAGTTACTCCATCCATCCCATTTTATTTGGTAATATTAGAATACGAAATTTAAAATAAAAGAAAGATTTTTAAAACTTATGGGCTATAATAAGTCATAGATATTTGTATGGCTTTAAATTATCTAATTAAGAGTAAAATAAAAAAGTTAAAAGCAAATTATTTTTAGTTATAAAAATGTTTCATTTTATATGATAACGTTTAACAAAATATAACAATAACAACAAATTCAATGTAAAGTCACAAGCAGGGGCAGGGGCGGATTTACATGGACCATGACACCGTTTCGTCGAAATTTTTATTATATATATAGTAACAGAAATACAAGATAAATTATTAAAAGTGACAACACTTTACGCATAGAAATAGCTAGTTTAGCGGTTTACAGCTTCAAGTTTGATATGAGAGCTATTGGGTTCGAACTCCCTTGGCTCCACAAAATATTTTTTGACTGTTATAGGCTCCCTATGAAAAATCATGCGTACACAGACCTTATACCTACCTACCTTGTGAGCATAGAGAGATTATTTTCGATGGACCTTCGGATCAAAGAATGTTTGACAAAATACGGAGTTTAAAAATAAAAGAAAAGACTTTTAAAATAAATAGCTTAAAATAAGATCATAGATAGTTATGTTGCTATAAATCATCTCATTAAGAACTAAAATAACAATAACAACAACAACTATAATCCCACATAGTAGGGTCTGGGGATGATAGTGTGTACGCAGACGTTATCCCTACCCTAGGTAGAGAGACTGTTTCTAAATAGACCATCGGCATCCTTCCCTACAAGAACTTCTCACCTTACTCTTGGAAGACTCGAACTCACAACCTCTTGGTTGGAAATGAGGGTTGCTTACCATCTAGCAACCCTCTTGTCACCAAGAACTAAAATAAAAAAAAAATAAAAACAAAAACTATTTCTAGATATAGAAACATATTTTTTAGGATGGACTAGAAAAATATTTTTTATTAATAATATTTCCGTGTCACCAAGAAAAAAAGGAAAATATCTTATTATATAAATTTGAGGAGAAATCTGTTTTTTTACGTCAAATAAAATGAGAAAAACGATTTGCACCTGAAAAAGGAAAGAATAATATGGATAACATTAAACACATATCACACCTATTTTAGGTGAGGGTTGCCTAAAAAAGATTTTTGCAGCGGAGTTCAATATAGTTTGTCCGTACAACTTTTTTTAGAACGTCAACATCGGTCCGTACGAGGGTCCAACTTCATTGGCCAGTCAGAAAGAGCCACGTAATATTCATTAACGCTGCTTCACGTGGCTCGTCCTTCTGTGTGGCGTGTTTGGCTGGTTACTATTAACTTTTTCCTCTTTTAAATTCTTTTCTTCTTTTGTTGGCCGTCCCTTTTTCATTTCTTTATTTCTAGGTGGTCCAAACATTTAATACAAAAAATTACAAGACCTAAAACTCAGGAATAGATGCGTGGCTGAAGATATTAGTTGGGCAAAATTTAATAGCTTTAACTAAATTTTATATATGTGTTGATAAATTCTTTAGATATTTATTTAAGAGGAATTTTTATAAATCACTACTCCTTGCTGTCCAAAATAAGTAATTTTTAGCTTTTTTTTGTTCAAAATAAGTTATTTTTTCAGATTTCAAGAATAAATTAATTATTTTTTTCCTACATTATCGTTGGAGTAATTAATGTTGGAGTATGTGTTATGAGTATTTATGTGAAGAGATAATAAAGGTTAATACCGTTAATTTCATTGCTAATTAACGTTAAAAGGTGAATGTCTTAATATGTGCGAAAACAACCAAAAAATTGCATATTTTGGACCGGAAGGAGTATTGTTTAGTGGCTATTAACTTCCTATGGCTACCATATCTATAATTACTTCTTATAGCTACTATTCAGTTGTTAGGGTGTGTATTCGATCTTACATTCATGAATACAACAGCAAAAAGCCTAAAAATCAGGGTAGGTGCAGTTGTACGCTCATGTATTCGCGCCATTTATTCATGAATACAACAGCAAAAGGTGTCTAACATCAACGCAGTCCAATTTGCATGTATTCACGCTGATGTATTTATGAATATAGTAGTAAAAAGCTCTTAAAATCAGGGCAGTCCAATTGTAAGCGTATGTATTCACATGTATTTGCACAGTGTATTCATGAATACATCAGCAAAAAGCGCTGGGCAGTCTAGCTGTACGTGCATATATTCAGATGTATTCACGGTGATGTATTCATGAATACAGTAGTAAAAAGCCTAAAATCATGGCAGTCCAACTATAAGCGTATGTATTCACATGTAATTGTACCGTGTATTCATGAATACATCAGCAATAAGTGCCTAAAATTAGGCCAGTCTAGTTGTACGTGCATGTATTCACATGTATTCGTGTTGCTGTATTCATGAATGCAGCAGTAAAAAGTGCCTAAAATCAGGGCAGTCCAACTGTACGCTTATGTATTCACATGTATTCGTGTCGTGTATTCATAAATACATCAGCAAAAGCGCTTAAAATCAAGAAAGTCCAGTTGTACGTGCATGTATTCACATATATTCGCGCTGTTATATTCATGAATACAATAGTAAAAAAGCGCCTAAAATCAGGACAGCCCAGCTGTACACGCATGTATTCACATTTATTCACACCATATATTCACGAATATAGTAACAACAATCACCTTAAAAATAGGTATGTCCAACTATCTGAGAGAGAGAAAATATAAAGAGCGTCATGCCTTATTTTATATGTTGATGGTAGTATATACAAAAAATACTTAATTTGCTATAAAATATAAAAGGTAGGTATAGAAAATAATATTTTTTAAAATAAGTCTGATTTATAATAAATAGGGTGTATAACTTTTGCTATAGGAGGTAAAATTTTCTTTATTTAAATTATATTTAACAAGTTACTAACACTTGAACTCATTGACCTAAGATATAGAAGGGAGAAATACAAAAATAGCTAGATTTACAAGAGATCATTCCAAAATAGTCACACTTTTAAAAGTAATAAAGCTTTAGCCACTTTTCATATAAAGATAAACCTTAACGAAAACACTGTTCAGAATTTAAAAAATACTCTATTATAATATATTACAACTCCAGTATATTATAGTGAAACTCCAGTATAATACACTGGAGTTCCACTATAATATATCGGTCCTACATAACATATTTGAACTTTTCATGTTGGAGTTCAAGCATAATATGCAGGAAGTTCATACACAGGTGCATCGTTCTCCAGTATATTATGCTGGAACTTTCCGTGTTACAGTAAAATAGTGGTTATTTTTCAATAACTTATAAAACCTAGCTATTTTTTAATAAGAAAAAAGGCTAGCTCGTGCTATGTTTACGATATAGAATCATAAAGATCAAATCCTGAATTCATTTCACCTAGTATTGGCCCAACGTAACAACATTAAGGATCTTTTGGTTTCAGGATTAGAAATATAATTTTCGTATAAAATCAATATTCCTCTGTTGAAAGGGTAAAGCACTCCATGTCTAATTTAAATTTATTTTTCAGGCTCGAACTCGAAATCTATAATTAAGGATGAAGGGATACTTACCGTAACCATTGCTGTATAATTGTAAAATACTAGTTGACTACGGGCCCCGCCAGCCCAGATTTTAGGCCCACAGTTAGCAGATTTCCAGGTTGTGGAGACTGGGAACTTAAAAAGATTGATGGGCTTACAGTTTCAATAGTTGTCATTGGGCTCCATACTAATGTCCGACAGCTGCTGCTTAGCCCATGAACTCTTGTTCCTGCTTTTAACAGCAAAACACTTTCTAAATATCCACTTTCTTATAACACATAGGCTTGTTAAATGCTAAAGTTCAATGGGACATGGCCGAGCTTTCATTTTCATATTCAATACTGAGCTCCCGTTTGGCCATATATTTTGACTCATTTTTTCAAAAATTGAAGAAAACATTGAATTGTTATGAATAATCATGTTTTGGGGAAAAATCCATTAAAAATTTTGAAGTTCCCAAAAAATGATTTAGGGCAGTTTTTGGATAAAAGATTCTCTTCCACTCACAAAACTTTAACTTTTCTTCAAATAAAATATATGTCCAAACTTAACTTCAACTTTAAGAAATTTCTCAACACAAATTCAAAAATACTTTTTTCAAGTTTCAATCAATTATAATTCAACCCTAAGGTGTAGCTCGGTTGGTAAAGGCCTGAAGGACAAAGTCCTTCAGGTCGCCAGTTCGAGCCCCAGAAAGACCACTGGAGGTATTACAAACTGGTCGCGTCTCCAGGGCCCCGTGGAACTAGCCGTTGTCACACCTCATTTTTCACCTACACCCGCAAGGGCATAAAGGAGTTTTTCCAATTAAAGGACAATCAAAACGATATTTATTTATTAAAGATTTAGAGTCACCATTTGGGAGATTTATAGTGTCCCAAGTCACTTGTTGTAATCCCGAATCGAGAAAAAGAATGACTCTATATAACAATTCGCGAACCAGATATCCGAATAAGGAATTCTGTTAACCCAGGAGAAGGTGTTAGGCATTCCCGGGTTCCGTGGTTCTAGCACGGTCGCTCAACAGTCATTTAGCTTAGTTATCTGATTTTACAACGTGTTTTAATCTATGTGCTTTTTAACTTTAAACCGTTTTTATTATTCTTTCTAAAGAGAATTGCAACGTCATAAAAACATGTCTTGAACCACGTCACATAAATGCACTAGCAATTTTTGACACATTTGAATTTCGTTGGTATTTAGATTTGTGTCACATAAATGTGCACCCGAGCTTAGGAAGGTAATATTATTAAATGTCATGCCTAAAGCGATTAGCGTATTGTTAACTTTGCAGGGGGGCAATGAAATTTGGTAAATGAAACGTCCCGAGATCTAAAATATTTTTAATTTTAATTAAGAAGGCTACGCAATATATGGTTTTATTTAGCACGGTGCACCTCATTGTTATTTTAAAAGGCAATCTAGAGCAACTACAAATTTCTATGATGTATTGTCCCACAAAATAAAGAAAAGGCCCTAATTAATTAATATTTCCACTCAGTTAAAACCTAAAAGCGTGTGGGCTTCGGAAATCAGCCCAAAGAGGGGGTTTCCGCCCCATTTCATAAGGTTGGCTAGTCATGGGCCTTTCTGTGTGTTAACAAAGCTGAGGCCCAAATTTATTAGAAACAAGTTGCCCTGCCTTGATTCATGAGCAGGCCCTAGACCAAACTGGACTCAATTAGAAATTATAGTCTCTGGATCCTTTTCAGATTGTTCAAATTGCACACCATGAGTTTCATGACAGAAAGCCAATTAGTTCTACCAAATTAACAAGTGCTATTTTTGGTGAATTCGAAATTTATATCCCAATTTGTATTTAACTAATGAGTTGCTACCAGTACTCACTGAGTTCAAAGACATATCATGAGGCCACTTATGTTTGTATTGAAAACTTGAACTCAAAGGGCTTGAGAAATGTATATTATCTGATTTCAAACTAAGTTACCAAATCAAATACGAAAGCCATGCATTTACTGCACAGATTTATTAGACCAATACTACATATATTTATTTAACCTAAAGTTAACATGGAAACAAGCACACTCATTGATTTCTGCATCAATCTCGATTCAGCAGTTCTACAGTTTTTTAAAAAGTTAAGCTAGCACAAGGAATTGAATCACACTATATTATACTAATACCGATATTTAGAAGAATAATTCTAAGTTCAGCAGTCCGAACAGTCCAGGTTAAGGACTCCTACATATCCTTCGACTTCATGTATGAAAGGTTCGGACATAGCAAATTCTACCGCACTCACATGTACGGGTTCGCCCTCACCTCTTTGGGGCACATACATAGGAGAGCCTTTGTACTCATGTTTGTTTCCTGGGCATGATAGTCTTTCCAATGAAGAAGGCTAGAATCCACACGAGACTAGCCATGTTAACCAAAGCCATAATGGAGGGTATCCACGGGCAGACATTCAGCATAGCACCCACGATCCTCGCCGAACTGTACCAAGCCTTAGAGAAATATCAACAGGGGCACCACATTTTGAAGGGTGAAATTTTCTACTACAACTCTGGCTCATTGAACATCTTCAAAAGGGAAATTATAGACAAGAGATCATACTACGAGATTGAGATGAACATATCTCTTTCCATCATCCAAAGCGAATGCACTTCATGCCGGATATGTTAGCTCACCCGGAAGCCGCCAGTGGATGGGCAGAACTATTGGAAAATTTGAAAAAAGAGCAGGTACAATGGATGTACGAGTGGTTTCCAACTGGGGAATTTATCATTCGGTCTAGGGATGCACCATTCCTTGTACTCATCGGCTTATGAGGAATTACCCTTATGTCCCTCTCCGAGTCATGAGGCAAGCGGGAAGAAAGCAGATTATACCAAGGGTAGAAAGGATGAGTCACTACATGGCTGACTTCCAAGATGACGATAGCCCACACAGGTGTCGAGCTCAACATATGTGGCATTCCAAACTCATTTTGGAAAAGGAATCTATGGAGCTAGACAGGTATCAGGCAGGGCATGCGCCGCTTTATCTGGGATGGCTATAAGACTATCATATTGGCTTGGGAAAAACAAGTTTCATCCATGGTCACAGGGTTATTGATAAGAAGACTGCAGGAAAGGTCAAGTATAATCAGCTACGCAAACAGATGCGAGAGTGTGAAAGTGAACATCGGGAAATACTAGAGGCCCAAGAGAAGATAATCAATGAGTGGAAGGACATGGTTGTCCGCGCAAACAACCGTTTAGGGTACTTGGAATGGGGTCTAGTGGAGCTGGAAGACAAGTTTCTGAAAAGGATCAACGTCTGTCAAGAAGCCGAATGTACCGAAGGTGGGCACTTGGCTCGAGCTTACTTGTTATTGGGACTGCACGAGCTGATGACACTATATGAGGGAGGAAAAGATATCGAATCTGGGGAAGGTCCATCTGGGACCAAGTAGTTAGGATTTTTACTGCTTTCTTGATGTAATAAGGCCACTGGCCATCAGTGACAATTTCTTTTTATTTCAGTCCGTTTTGACTCGTTCTATTTTCTATGATTAAATAGAGGCACTTGGTGTTATAAGATCTACGAATCATATCTGTTGCTAGACCTATCTCGGGTACAACGAGGCACCCAAACAGGAAATGACTCATATTCTTGCAACAACGTGTTTAAATACCGTAATGTTTTCTTTCTCAGAATTCGCACTAACTTTTTACCTTTTTGTTTCTCTTTTATTTTTATTCACCTCCCCAAAGGTTAGTTCGTGCATTCTGGCACCATCAGCATACTCAACAAGATCTAAGGGTCCTCATCCTCTTCCTTCTTCGAGTCCCCTAAGAAACAGGAACAAAGGAAAGATGGGAGATAATGAAGCAAGAAAGGAAATTGAAGGAACTTCCCAAGGTACCTCGATCACCAAAGAGACTGTTGCTCATTTGGAGCAAACTTTGCTAAGGTTCCGAGAGGAACTAGACCAGGTCTGGAGTTTGGCAAGTTTGTCCATCTCCCTTGCTGCTGCAGATGTCAATTATCAGGTCCCTGCACCTCCGTAGAAGACCCCAACCCAAGCTTGCAACAATGCTCCACCGCTCATCCCTGAGCCCCAAAATGCTCCAAACCACCAAGATACCCCTATCTTTGTGGATATTGTGCCGTACTATACACAGCCCATATCAGATGTGTCAAAATCAGACTCACTCATTTAGAACTTGGCTATTGAACTCAAGAAACTCACTAGCAGGGTTCAAGGCGTGGAAGGTGATAAGGGTGTGGAGAGTCTGAATTATGAAGACCTTTGTGTTCAACCTGATGTCGAACTCCCAGAGGGGTACAAACCTCCTAAGTTCGAAATGTTCGATGGTACGGGTGATCCCAGGGTTCACCTCAGGATGTATTGTGACAAGTTGGTGAGAGTTGGTATAGATGAAAAGATCTGCATGAAGCTATACATGAGGAGCCTGAAAGGTGATTCTTTATCCTGGTATATCAGCCAGGATGCGAAGAAGTGGACAAGCTGGGTGAACATCGCATCCGATTTTATGGATCGTTTTAGATTCAACACTGAGAATGCACCAACGTATTCTATATCCATAATTTGAAGAAAAATCCTAATGAAACCTTTCACGAGTATGCTACTCATTGGAGGTTGGAAGCTACCAAGGTCAAACCCGCTTTAGAAGAAGAACAAATGAACAAGTTTTTTCGTCTGTGCTCAGGATCCGCAATACTACGAGAGATTGATGCTGAGAGAGGGGCAGAAGTTCTCCGATATCATAAAACTGGGGGAAATAATCTAAGAGGGCATCAAAAATTGTATAGTTACTAACTTTGAGGCACTACAGGCTACCAACAAAGCCTTACAGTCTGGCGGTACGTCGAAAAAAAGGACGTAAACTCCGTAATGGCTGCGCAGAGAAATCACTCTCCCATGAAATACCAACCCTACCCTCCAACTCCACCCACATACCAAGCCTCTCTAAATTACTAGGCACCTTCACCTACCTATCAAAATCCACATCCCGTCTACCAAACATCTCTATCACCAACATATCAGCCCACCTCGCCAGGATATTCCCAACCCGCACCCGTATACCAAGCTTACAACTCCCAACCTCCTCACTATCCATCACCACCTACCCTCAAAACTTCCCAAGACCAAGACCAAATTGTGACCGCAAACCGCCCAGACAATACACCGCTATTGCCGAACCCATTGACCAACTGTATGAGAAACTCAAAGCTACTGGATATGTTACACCCATCCCAGCCATAACCCCAGAAAACCCTTTCCAATGGATCAACCCAAATAAAGCATGTGCATGCCATTCATGGATTAAGGGCCATACCATCGACGAGTGTCGTTCGTTGAAGGACAAAAGTCAGACCTTAATTGACAACAAGGCTATTGTAGCTAAAGAGCCTACTCCCAATGTTTGCAACAATCCTCTACCAGACCATAAAGGTGGAGGCATCCACGTGATTTAGGTTGAAGACGACTGGGACCCCGAAGGGTCAATCAATTTGATATCTGAAGGAGATGCGCCCAAGAGGCCGGCGGTCACTCTTAATCTTATTGTTGTGCAAATCCAGCCATCTGAGGGAAACGTGGTGAATATATCTGTACCATTTAAGATCTAGGCACCTCCTGCAACAATGCCAAAATCAATTGAGGTGGAATTTGGGACTCCAAAGGCGCCCGCACCGATTAAAGTTGCTATGTTGCCTCCAAGGGCGCCCTTTCCGGTCACCATGTCAGACATAACCCCATTTCAGTCAAATTTCATACCCTGGGACTACAAAGCCGAGACGAGAAGGAAGGGAAAATCACGCACGGGTCGCAAGGTATGACTAGAACAGGCAGGGTGTAAACACCAGAGCACCTAGCTGAGTCCAGCAAGTAGGCCTCTGGACGTCCCATTGAAATTGGACCTGATGATCTTTGGAGGAAGATACAGGCTAAAGAATATTCAGTTGTTGAACAGCTAAACAAGACTCCGACACATATTTCCATCTTGGCATTGCTGCAGAGTCCTGAGGCGCATAAAAATGCCTTGATGAAGATATTGATCGAGGCTTATGTCCCGAGCAACATAACAGGATGAGAGATGGAGAACATGATATGGAAGGTATTGGAAAGTCACAAAATCACTTTCTACGAGGATGAATTATCGTTTGAAGGGATCGGCCATAACCAAGCACTACACATCACTGTGTAGTGTGAAGATCATTTCATCACCAGGATTTTAGTTGACGGAGGTTCTAGCCTCTACATTTGCCCATGGATCACCCTCAAAAATTTGGGCAAATGATTGCATGAGATAAAAGATGAGGCTATTAACGTTAAGGCTTTCGATGGTTCTCAAAGGTCCACCCTCGGGGAGATTAGCCTGTGTTTGCAAATGGGCCCCACTTGATTTGATTGTTGATTTCCAAGTTATCGATGTACTAGCATCTTACAACTTATTGTTGGGACGACCTTGGATCCATGCCGTTGGGGCTGTGGCATCAACCTTGCATCAGGCCATGAAGTTCGAATGGAACCATCAGGAAGTGATCATCCTTGGCAACGGTAGCAACCCCATATACAGTCGCCAGACCATTCCGATGATTGGAGGCTGAAGAAGAATAGGCGGAGAAACATATAATCATATTGAGAGAGTCAACGCAGTGGACAAGGAAAAATGGTTGAGTAACAAGGTCGAGAGAATTCTTAATTGGAGTGGGTATGAACCAGGGAAAGGACTTGGTAAGAATCTTCAGGGCATCACCAAACCTATCCAGCTGAAGAAGTATGGTACTACCTTCGGACTAGGGTACGGGTACACTTGGTAGGAATTCAAAAACTGGTCATCACCATGGCGCGGCCCATATCACCCATTGGAATACTCCATACCTCAATTGGAGCAGACATTTCAACCAGCCAACACTCTCTACGGGTCAGAAGAAGATGAGGCTCTTGCGGCAATGAAGAACCTGTTTCTGGAGAAGGACATGGACTGTTGTGTGACTTTTGAAGAGGAAGGGGAGGAAGGCCCTTCCATTCAGGCTGTAAACTGAGGGGAGCACCTCTCCAATTGGTCAATCAGGACCACCATCATCCGAAAATTTTTTGGGGTAGCAAGGCTGAACAAGTATCATGCATCTTTGTTTTAGTTGTTTCTTTACTTCCCGCATTGTCTTTACTTTCCAAAAGAGCTCCTATGTTTTGAACATTTATGAATTTAATCAAAAGCATTTTCCAGTTTATAGAATATCTCGCTACTCATTACTTTTCTCTGCTATTTACTTTATTTCCACACAACATTACTATTACGTATCTTGATGATGAACCAACAATTGCAACTTGCAATGAAGCTATGCAAAAAACGGACATAGACTCAGAGGAAGATGATATACCAGAAGAGGTTGTCAGAGAGGTTGAAAATTTTGAGAATAGACCTAAGTCCAACTTGGATAAAACTGAGGTCGTCAATTTGGGAGATACAGAGAATGTCAAAGAAACGCGAATCAGTGTGCACTTATCAGAGAAGTAAAAAGAGGAATATACAGAGTTCTTAAAGGAATATGAGGATATCTTTGCATGGTCTTATGAAAATATGACTGGTCTCAGCACATCCATCGTCGCTCACAAGTTGCCGAGAGACCCTGCATGTCCGCCGGTAAAACAGAAGCTCATAAAATTCAAGCTAGATATGAGTTTAAAAATCAAAGATGAGGTCACCGAGTAGGTCAAAGCCAGAGTTATTCAAGTGGTAGAGTACCCGACCTAGTTAGCTAACATTGTGCCAATACCGAAGAAGGATGGGAAAGTCAAGGTCTGTGTCGACTACCGGGATCTCAATCGGGCCAGTCCAAAAGACGATTTCCCCTTGCCAAACATACACATTGTGATCGACAACTGCGCCAAGCATGAGTTGCAGTCATTCGTCGATTTCTTTGTGGGTTATCATCAGATATGGATGGATAAAGAAGATGCAGAGAAAATGGCATTTATCACACCTTGAGGAATGTATTGCTACAGAATGATGTCGCTCGGGTTGAAGAATGCGGGAGCTACTTATATGAGGGCCATGACTACCCTTTTTCATGACATGATACATACGGAGATTGAGGTATATGTGGACGACGTCATCATTAAGTCCGGGAAGGCTGCATATCACATGGAGGACCTCCGAAAAATTTTCAACAGACTAAGGAGGTATAACTTGAAACTGAATCCCGCCGAGTGTGCATTTGGGGTCCCTGCGGAGAAGTTATTGGGTTTCATCGTGAGCCGCCGAGGAATAGAGCTAGATCCGTCAAAAGTCAAATCTATTCAAGAGTTGCCACCACCGAAGAGCAAGAAAGAGGTAATGAGTTTCCTGAGAAGACTCAACTATATCAACTGTTTCATAGCTCAGTCTACCGTCATCTGCGAACCTATCTTCAAGATGCTGAAGAAGGATGCCACCACCAAATGGACCGATGAATGTCAAAAAGGCTTTTGACAGGATCAAGGAATACTTGTCTACGCCTCCAGTCCTGGTTCCGCCTGAACCTGGGAGGCCTTTATTGCTCTATCTCGCAGTTTTGGATGGAACATTCGGTTGTGACTTGAGACAACACGATGAGACAGGGAGAAATGAGCAAGCTA
The DNA here is from genome assembly GCA_034376525.1 of Nicotiana benthamiana. Classification (NCBI taxonomy): domain Eukaryota; kingdom Viridiplantae; phylum Streptophyta; class Magnoliopsida; order Solanales; family Solanaceae; genus Nicotiana; species Nicotiana benthamiana. The sequence goes on along the minus strand of CM067332.1, from coordinate 127,800,424 downwards.
TTTACTACTTTAGCAAGAAATTTACCCCGTACGATGCTCGATATTCCTTACTAGAATGCACCTGTTGTGCTTTGATCTGGGTAGCTCAGAAATTGAGGCATTATTTATGTGCTTACACTACCTGCCTTGTATCAAGAATAGATCCACTAAAATATATTTTTCAGAAGCCCATGCCCACTGTCAAGCTCGCCAAGTGGAAAATTTTGTTGAGTGAATTCAACATTGTCTATGTAACCCAAAAGGCAGTTAAAGGACATGCTTTGGCAGATCGTCTCGCAGAAAATACTCTAAGAGGGGAGTATGAACCATTGAAGACTATTTTCCCGATGAGGAAGTAGCTTTCATAGGAAGGATATTGCAGAATCCTATGACAGTTGAAGAATGTTTTTCAACAGAGCCGAAAATTTCAAAGGAGTTGGAATCAGAGCGGTCTTGGTATCAGAAACCGGTCAACATTATGCGGGATCCGCCAAGCTCAGGTTCCCGTGCACCAATAATATGGCCGAGTACGAAGCTTGCATCTTGGGGATTAAAATAGCCATTGACATGAACATTCAGGAGCTGCTAGTGATCGGAGATTCAGACCTACTCATACACCAGGTTCGAGAAGAATGGGCAACCAGGAATTCCAAGATACTCCCTTATCTGCACCACATACAGGAGTTAGAAAGAGGTTCAGAATAGCGGATTTCTGGCATGTTCCAAGAATACAAAATGCGTTCGCTGATGCGCTTGCCACTTTATCATCCATGATTCAGCATCCAGATACAAACTTCATCGGCCCTATCCAGGTCAAGATTCATGATCAACCGACATATTGTGCACATGTTGAGGAAGAAGCCAACGGAAAACCCTGGTTCCACGATATCAAAGAGTACCTGACAACAGGAGAATATCCTGAGCTTGCTAATGCTACTCAGAAGCGCACGCTTCGGAGGTTGTCCAACAATTTCTTTCACACAGAGGAATCCTGTATAGGAGAACCCCCAATTTGGAACTATTGAGGTGTGTCGATGCAATAGAAGCAACACAAGTTATTGGAGGAAGTACACTTATGGACTTGTGGGTCGCATATGAACAGTTTTGTTCTAGCAAAGAAGATACTCCGAGTGGGATATTTTTGGATGACTATGGGGAGGGACTGCATTCAATACGTCTGAAAATGTCACCACTGTCATATACATGCGGATATGATAAAGGTATCAACGAAGGAGCTCAATGCAACGAGCTCACCGTGGCCATTCGCTGCTTGGGGAATGGATGTTATTGGACCAATCGAGACTGCCACATCAAATGGACACAAGTTCATCTTAGTGGCAATCGATTACTTTACTAAATGGGTTGAAGTAGCATCATACAAAGCAGTAACCAAGAATGTCGTGGCAGACTTTGTCCTAGATCGTATTGTCTGTCGATTCGGGATTCCAGAGTCGTTCATCACTAGTAATGGTTCCAATCTCAACAACGACTTGATGAAAGCGATGTGTGAAACTTTCAAGATCAAGCACAGAAATTCTACAGCTTATAGACCTCAGAAGAATGGAGCTGTGAAATCAGCCAACAAGAACATCAAGAAAATACTAAGGAAAATGATCGAAAGGCATAACCAGTGGCATGAGAAGTTTTCATTCGCTTTATTGTGTTATCATACTACAGTTCGCACATCAACCGGGGGCAACTCCCTACATGCTGGTTTACGGTACAGAGGCGGTAATTCCCACCGAGGTAGAAATTCCTTCCTTGAGAATCATACAAGAAGCTGAGCTAGATGACGCAGAATGGGTCAAGGGTCGCTACGAGCAGTTAGCCCTTATAGACGGAAAGAGAATGAACGTTGTCTGTCACGGTCAATTATATCAGAATAGTATGTCCATAGCCTTCAACAAGAGAGTTCGACCAAGGAAGTTTACACCAGGGTAGCTGGTGTTGAAGAAGATATTTCCACATCAAGATGAAGCCAAAGGGAAGTTCTCTCCCAACTGGCAGGGTCCGTACATGGTTCACCGGGGTCTAACTGGAGGAGCCTATATTCTTGCAGAAATGGATGGAGAAGTTTGGCCAAAACCGATCAACTCAGATGTAGTGAAAGAGATACTTTAGTTAATCAGTATGCTTTTCCTTTACAGTGTCATTTGAACTACGGCTGACCTGATTCCCATTTAAGAGGGGATACGTAGGCAGCCCTATGGGTTCGGTCACATCTTTAATAAAAATACATTCCGCCCACACACTTGGAATAGGGGCAGAATTTTGAGGAGAACCCTCAAAATTCCTAAGTCAGTTTGTGAGTTTCCGCATCAGCATCAACCCAGTAAACTGGGGCAGAATTTTGAGGATCCATTTTCAAGTCATTCAGCACCGCCCTCAGCAGCTCCGCCCTCAACAGCTCCAGCAACGCTACCCCAAATGGCACAGAACACCACGAGTCGAGGGATGCAAACTAACCTTTCCCCTTTACAGAACTCAGGATCTTTCTTTGGATGCAGGAATCCAGAATACAAATAGGCGACGCACGTGCTTTACAAAACTGAAGTTCCCGAAACCACTACTTACCTCGCAAAGGTTTACTATCTACATTTAACACTTCCCCAGCAGTCATGATATCGCAATCATCTACCAATTAAGAAAATCACCATCAGCATCTCCTTTATATTTTTGCATTTTGCATAAGGCTATTCACTGCCTTCCGAGGTTAAGCTCTACCTCCATCCTACATAAGGCTATTCTCTTCCTTTCGAGGTTAAGCCTTACTTCCATCCTGCATAAGGCTATCTTCTGCCTTTCGAGACTAAGATCTGTCTCTTGCATCCTACATAAGCTATTCTCTGCCTTCCGAGGTTAAGCCCTACCTCCATCCTGCATAAGGCTATCTTATGCTTTTCGAGACTAAGCTTTGTCTCCATCTTGCATTTTGCATAAGGCTATTCTCTACCTTCTGAGGTTAAGCCCTACCTCCATCCTGCATAAGGCTATCTTCTTCCTTTCGAGATTAAATTCTGTCTCCATCCTGCATTGCATAAGACTATTCTCTGCCTTTTGAGGTTAAGGTCTACCTCCTTTATTTTGCATTTGGCTGAAAAATTGCGACCCAGTTTCATTTGGCTGAAATATCGGCGCCTTGCATTTTAAAATCTCGCTCTGGCTGAAATATCGCCACCCTTACATTCATTCAGCTGAAATATTGCCACCTTCTCATGGGCTGAAATATCGCCAACTTATTCAAAGGCGTCATTGTTCAGAGGCACCATCTACATAGCCCGAGAACACCATTTCATGGCCTGGGAATCTTTACTTTATGCTATTCATAGCCCAGGACGTCATAGTCTGAGGACGCCATCCTAATCGTCCGAAGACACCATTCATGGTCCAATGGGAACTTGCATCACGTTTAAATTATGCAAAATATATACACATCGTTCATTTGCAGGTACACCAGCTGGCACGGCTACCTCAACAGGAGTTGTCCCGCTCCAGTTCTCTGCTGCCCCGTCCGATCTCCGAACCCTTGACAAGTCTTAAACCCCGTTGCGTTCGCCTTTTCCAAATTTTCTTTGGCATATCCCTCTAATGGTTCCTGAAATACATACGGCCCGATTCCTGTAAACCAGGGATATGTAGGTAGATCAAAAGCCAGAGCGTGGTCAAAGTTCTCTTACAGTTGTCATTTCCGGTTTGGCCATCTTGTCTTTACCCGACAACTCTTTCATCCTCTTCGGGTAAAGAGGGGCAGCTGTTGATACCCAATTTTTCCCCATGTATTTATATACTCAAAATACTCCCAAAATAGCATGTAGATGCATATATAAGCATCCACAAAGGTCTTGGTATTTTTCTACTTTTTTAGGTTTTTAAAATCAATTTACGACTTATTTTGCAATATAAAATCCAATATTTAGTCCCAAATCGTGTTATTTTGACAAGTAATCTATTTTATTCTCTCCTTTACCTATAAATATAATTTATATAATTTTTTTAGAAAAGTTTAGAAAGCCATTAGGTATTTCTAAATTAAAATTGCATTATATTGCAATTTTAGCCCATTCTCGATTTAATAAGTATTTTTATTGTAAAATCGTTCCTAATATTTTTTAACTAATACCTAGATATGTTTTATAATTTTAATAGTTTTATTGGATTTTAATAAGGTTGTTTCTATTTTTATAAAATTAAAATGGGAGAAATTGCTATTTAAATGGTAGCCTTTTTTGTTTCGATTCTAACCCAACTTAACCCCCTAAATTGACCCCCCAATTACCTGACCCAATATCAAAATTATCCGACCCAAACCCACATAAAACTAACCCGCCCCATTTTATCGTGGCAGTTGATCACTCAGATCAACGGTCCACATTTCACTTACCAAAATTAAATGCGAAATAACCCCCAAGCCCTAATCAGTTTACCAAACTAGCCGTCTTTGAACCCTAAATGCTCTCTAGCCCCCCCTGAACCCTAATCGTCTTCGGATCTATTTCACCGGCGTTCATGGCCGTTCAAGCTCTAAGTCGTCTTTATCCGTTCACTCCTCACCTCTTCTGGTTCCTGGATTCGCAGATTGGAACCCTACCTCAAAGCTGACTAGACCAAAGGTCCTCCGATGTGATTCCTGCAGTCGTTTCCAGCCTTTCTCCGGCAAGCCTTAAGGCCCTGGGTCCTTTGCCGACTCCGACGAGTCCATTCCAATCTTTTCTCGATACTTCGAGACCTTTCTCCGAAAACCCTAATTTCTCGAGGTTCTTCTCTGTGTTCACTTTTACGATCCTCTCTGAGTCCTAGTTATCTTCTAAAGATTTTAAAGTATTTCTCGCCTCTTCTTCGGATATATTTTTTTTCAAACTGTCTGTCTTTTAAACGTAGGGTTTTCCATGACTTCTCTGATTTCTTTGATTTTTCTGTTTTATTTGCTACTGTCTGTTCTTCTCTATGATTTTTGAGAATTTTCTACTATGGCTCTGAGGCGTTTTTCTTCACTGGTTATTTTCTAGGGTTTTCAGTTAATGTGTTCTATGCTTTCCTTTAGGTTATTCCGATTTTGTTCACCTTCATCTATGATATTCCTTATGCTCTAATATGCATTGGAAACCCTAGATTTAAGGGGGGATTTTCCATCGTCTCTCTGTGAAATCCTAGCCGCCTCAAATTGCTTTCGTGTGTGTTTTGCAACATGTTTATTCTACTACCTCCAGTTTATGCATGCTAGAATTTATGCATCTTTTATATTACCATTTCCCCTTTCTCTAAGCAACCCTAAATTGGAAAATTGATTTTTTACAGTTGTTTGATTCTCTAATTGAAGTCTGTTTTCTGACTAAGTTCGAATAAGCTATTATCTCGATTTCTTGATTTTTTAGGTAATTAGCCTGCCTTATATGTTTACCCGTGTGATTTTCAAAACTTCTTACACGTATTTGCTCTATATTCTGTGATTAGTACTCGATTTTATTTCCAAAATTAGGCTAATGTTTATTTACCTCCAGCCGATTCCTTAGTTAAAGGGAGCCTTCTCCTTAATTGTTTATGATTGGTATTGTTGAATATTTTCTTGCCTTAAGTGCTACACCTCTTTCAAACTATAATAGCCTTCACCTTTTCTCACTTAACAGACACTGATACACGACTACTCTCTAAATCTCTCACTGAAAGCTCTCTTCTCTTCTATATTCTTCTCAGTTACTTGCTCTCTTTGCTATAAATTAGTCGGCTGAAATCCAAGGCTAATTATAAGGATCTATACTTGCTTTGTTAATCAAGTTGCAACTGGTAGGCCCCTGTTCTTTGTTTTTTTATGCTTTCAGTTTAAGTTCAGCATGTTTAATCCCCTTCCCCCATTTCCTTTGTCTGTTTGTGTATTTTAGTTGCAGCATGTTTAATTTTCCCTTCCCCTAGTCTGTTTGTGCATTTAAGTTTAAGCTTTATCATGTTTAATCCCCTTCCCCTTTCCCTTGTCTGTTATGTTTAAGTTCAGCAGGTTTAATCCCCTTCCCCCATTTCCCTTATTTGTTTGTGTATTTCAGTTGCAACATGTTTAATTCTCCCTTATCTCTTGTCTGTTTATATTTCAGTTTTCAGTTCAGCATGCCCAGCCCCTTCTCTTGTCTGTTTATTGTTCATTATTGTGGTTTAAGTTCTTGTACACCCCTTTCCCCTGAATCCCTTTAATTTAGTCTTGTTCTCTCAAGTATACTTATGTGATTCCCCCTTCCCTGATCCCTGTTTGAATATGAGTGTGTTCTGGATTAGGGTGGCATCTCATTGCCACTCCTAGTTTGGCACTAAGGTAGTTAACACCCAACACTCAAAGTAATCCCATTCCCTACTGTGATGACCCGGCCCGTCGTCTTTTGTATTTCAGCCCCGTTATCCCCGTATTTGGTTTCCCTGTGTGTTGATATATCTGTTAGGTTAGCTTGAAGTATAATAGTCTCTTTAAGGAAAGCTTAAGTTGGAAACGTCAACCGGACGTTGACTTGTGAGTTAGAGGGCTCGGAACGGATTTCTAAAAATTCGACTAGTTGCATATGGTGATTTATGACTTGGGAGCGAAATCAGAATTTAATTTGGAGGTCCGGTGTATAAATAGGCTTGAATTGGCTAAGTTCAAATTTTGGCGAACTCCGGTTGATAGATGAGATTTTGATCCGGGGGTCGGAATGGAATTCCAAGAGTTGCAATAGCTTCGTTAGGTGATTTTGGATATTTTCTGCAAATTTTCAGGTCATTCGGATGTTTTTAGGTCGGGTTTTGGATCGAATGCGAACTTGGAAAAGTTCTAGTTAACTTAGGCTTGAATTCAAGGAATTTGGTGATTTTTGGTGTTAATGTTAGTGTGTTTATGCTTCGAGCAAGTTAGAAAGAGGTAATTGGTCATGTTGATGCTTTTTGTTGAGATCCCGGGGGCCTCGGGGTGATTTCAGATTGTAAATCGAGCTATTTTTAGACTTAGAAGATTGCTGGTGTTCAGCTGTTGGTGTTGTAGAGAAACACTCTTCGCATTCGCAGGGGTAATTCGTGAACGCCTAGAGGAGATTTGGGAGGCCTGGAAGTTGGTCTTCGCGTTAGCGTAGAGCATTGGGCGCGTATAGATTTCCCAGGGCAGTTTCCCTTTGCGTTCGCGTCTGTGGCCAGCATTCAGGTAGTGGTAGGACCCAAGGCCTTCACGTTCGTGAGATGGAGCTGCAGCAAAGGGCAGTTTTGGCAGGTGGAATTTTTGGCCATCTGTCCTGATTTCGTCTGTAAATCATGAAATAAATCAAACTTTGTGACTTGCACTCTACTGAGAAATACCTAGGGTTGAATACCCGTCTTAGCTGAGTGGGCCCGAGAGGCCAAGTCTATATTGACTGAGAGGGGTCGAGGACCCCGTAGTGAGGCTAATTGATATATATACATATATATCAGGTCGGGCTGCACGCCGCAACAGTATGCATATACATGTATTTGATCGGATTGCACGCTGTAGTATTATATTATATGGATCGGACTGCACGCCGCAATGATATATGGATTGGACTACACGCCGCAATGATATATGGATCAGACTGCACGCCGCAGTATTTTAGCGCTTGGGCTGAAGGAGCCCTTCCGAAGTCTGTCCACACCCCCAGTGACCGCAGCCAGCTATATCTATTGGATTGGGCTGCGTGCCGCAGCATTATATATATATTATATTGGATCGGGCTGCGCGCGTTGAATCGGACTGCGCGCTGCAGCAATATATATATATATATATATATATATATATATATATATATATATATATATATATATATATATATATATATATATATATATATATATATATATATATATATATATATATATATATATATATATATATATATATATATATATATATATATATATATATATATATATGGTGTTGGATCGGGCTGCGCATCGCAGCATTATTAGTAACTGGTCGGACGGAAAGGAAAGTAATTTATCAGATTCTTCCCTCTGTTTAGTACTTATTTACTATCTTGCTGTTGCAAATAGAACTATATAGTATTTTTACCGTATTTCGTTCAGTTATTATTTATTGTTATTACTCACTGAGTTGATAGACTCACCCCACACTCCCTGCACCTTGTGTGCAGATCCAGGGGCTCCCGAGATCTAGCGCTGTTGCTGTTGATTACCCGAGCTGTTCAGAGTATTGAGGTAGCTGCCCAGCGTCTACAAGACCAATTACTTTATCTCTATCAGCCAGTTCTTTTTGCTATTTTGTCAGACTTTGGTATCATTTCTGTTCAGACTTGTATCCTTTTTTGCTAGAGGCTCTGTACTCGTGACTCCTCGGTTTTGGGAGGATTATTATTCTCACTCAGTTGTATTGTTATTGGTATTGTCTATCCCTGGTTGGGAGCTTGATATTAAATTCGCTGTGTTATCTTAAACCGATTCTTTTGGCTGGAATGCCGTTCTTGGTTGTGGTTTGGTCGGGCTTGCACAGCCTCGCGGCCGGGCGCCATCACGACCGGGTCTGGGGTCGTGACAAGTTTGTATTAGAGCCTAGGTTTACTAGGCCTCACGAGTTATGATCCAGTTTGGTAGAGTCTCACGGATAGGTACGTAGACGTCCGTATCTATCCTCGAGAGGCTGCAGAACCTTTAGGAAAACTTCATATCCTTGAAATTCTTGTCGTTTGACTTTGTTGATCCGAGAATTAACTTTTGTATTCCATTCTCTTGCAGATGGCGAGAACTCGTGCTACCGGACGAGATGGACAACCACCATTGCCACCAGCTAGAGGTCGTGGACGCGGACGTGGTAAAGCAGCAGGGGCAGTACCAGTTTACCCACTTGTTGCTCATGTTTAGGATCAGCCCCCAGTTATTGAGGCTCCAGCAGCACCTACTCAGGCACCGGCAGTGCCCATTGTGGTACCTGGTCTCCAGGAGATGTTGGCTCAGATCTTATCCGTCTGCACCGGGTTAGCTCAGGTGGTATCAGCTACTACTGCAGCGGCTACTTCTCAGACCGGTGGTGGTCATCAGACCCCCGCAGATCGCACTCCAGAGCTGGGTGCACAGGGTTTGCAGACCTTAGAGGCACCACCAGTTCAGCCAGTTGCCCTTGTTCAGCCGGTGGTTCTAGTTCATGGTGATGGGGGTACCAGTGATGCCAGATGAGGAGCAGCGTCATCTGGAGAGGTTTAGCAGGCTTTCACCTCTGATTTTTAGTGGTGTTCTTGGAAAGGATGCCTAGAGGTTTCTTGACAAGTGTCGACGCATGCTCAGGACATCGGGGGTTTTGGAGACTAGTAGGGTATCTTTTACAACTTTTCAGTTCTCAAGAGCAACCTTCACCTGGTGGGAGTCATATGAGCGGCGTAGGCCGGCAGGGTCAGCACCGTTATCTCGGAAAGAGTTCTCCACTATCATTTTGGAGAAGTGGGTACCTCGGTCGCAGAGGGAGGAGTTACGTAGGTAGTTTGAGATGCTTCGCCAGGGGAATTTGTCTGTGACGCAGTATGAGGTGAGATTTGCAGAGTTAGCATGTTATATTCCATGGATGGTTCAGACGGATCAAGAGAGGATCAAACGAGTTGTGGACGGGCTCATTTATCCCATTCGTATTCTGATGACTCAAGAGAGGGTCCTGAGTCATACCTTTGAGGAGGCGGTGGATATAGCCCGCGATATTGAGACGGCTCGCCATCATGAGAGAGAGAGAGAAGAGGGAGGCCTAGTGGCCACAAGGATCAGGTGGCTCCAATAGTGCTCCGTCTAGGAGCCAGTTTTAGCAGAGCATGGGTCGTTCTTTTAGGGCTCCACATCCAGCGCGGTAAGAGTACCATGGTTCATCTTCCGGTCAGGGTTATCAAGGCTCTCATCAAAGTCAGACATCTCTGAGCGCAGTTCCAGCACAGGGTTCATCTCATGCCCCATCTGCTCGGGGTTCATCTCGGCCTAGTTCTTCAGCCAGCTACTCTAGTGCTAGGGGTTCCCTTCAGTCCCAACCCCCACCGCCAGGGAGTAATTATGAGTATGGCGAGTTTGGGCATATACGGAGGGAGTGTCCCCTTCATTCTTCCAGTTCATCTCAGCAGAGGGTTCAGCCCTTCTCTTCAGGGTAGTTCAGATGTTGTTGCTTCATATGCTGTAATTACAGGTATTATTTCAGTCTTCCACAGGGATGCCTAATTTTTATTTGATCCCGGTTCCACATAATCTTATGTATCTTCTTACTTTGTTCATCATTTGGGGACTACCCTATGGTATCTTGCATTACATGTGCATGTATATACCTCGGTGGGTGATACTCTTATTGTGGACCACGTGTATTGGTCATGTCTTGTTATTTTTAGGGATCTGGAGACCCGAGCTGATTTGCTGCTATTGAGCATGGTGGATTTTGATGTTATTCTGGGCATGGATTGGCTATCACCGTGCCATGCTATTCTGGACTGTCAACTTGGCCATGCCAGGTATCCCGAGGATCGTGTGACTTTGTATGACCGATTATGTACCCAACAGGGTAATCTCTTTCTTAAAGGCCCAGCGAATGGTTGGGAAGGGATGTTTATCATATTTGGCATTTGTGAGGGATGTTGGATCCGAGGTTCCTAATCTTGATTCAGTTCCCGTGGTGAGGGAATTCCCGGATGTGTTTCCAGCAGACCTGCCGGGCATGCCACCGGACAGGAATATTGACTTCGGTATTGATTTAGTGCCAGGTACTCAGCCCATTTCTATTCCTCACTATCGTATGGCACCAGCGGAGTTAAAAGAGTTGAAGGAGCAGCTGCTGGAACTCCTAGGTAAGGGGTTCATTCGCCCTAGTGTGTCGTCGTGGGGCGCACCAGTGTTATTTGTAAAGAAGAAGGATGGCACAATGAGAATATGCATTGATAACAGATAGTTGAATAAAGTGACAGTGAAGAACAAGTATCCACTACCTCCTATTGAGGATGTGTTTGACCAGCTTCAGGGGGCAAAGGTATTCTCGAAGATTGATCCCCATTCAGGCTATCACCAGCTGAAGATTAGAGATTCTGATATCATGAAGACAGCTTTCCTGATGAGATATGGGTATTATGAGTTTCTGGTTATGTCATATGGGTTGACTAATTCCCCAACAGCATTCATGCACTTGATGATGGTGTATTTCGGCAGTATCTGGATTCTTTTGTGATCGTGTTTATTGATCATATTCTTGTATTGTCGTGTAGCCAGGAGGAGCACGCGTAGCATTTGAGGGTGGTGCAGAGGCTGAGAGAGGAGAAGTTGTACGCAAAGTTCTCCAAGTGCGAGTTCTGGCTCAGTTCCGTGACTTTTCTGGGACACGTGGTGTCCGGTGATGGTATTCAAGTTGACCCAAGGAAGATCGAGGTGGTGCAGAGTTGGCCCAGACCATCCTCAGCTACTGAGATTGAGATCTTCCTCGGTTTGACGGGTTATTACCGCAGGTTCGTCCGTGGTTTTTCATCAATTCCTTCGCACTTGACGAATTTGACGCAGAAGAATGCACCATTTTTGTGGTAAGATGAGTGGGACGAGAGCTTTCAAAAGCTCAGGTCAGTGTTGACTACAGCTCCTGTGCTAGTATTTCCATCAGCTTCAGGCTCGTATTGGGTATATTGTGATGCTTCGAGAGTTGGTATTGGATGTTTTTGATGTAGGAGGGTAGAGTTATTGCGTATGTTTCGTGTCAGCTTAAGCCTCATGAGAAGAACTACCCTGTTCATGATTTGGAGTTGGCTGTTATAGTTCATGCTTTGAAGATTTGGCGGCACTAACTATATGGTGGAGGTGTTCACGGAACATCGCATCCTTCAGCACTTGTTGAAGAAGAAGGACCTCAATTTGAGACAGCGGAGGTGGCTTGAGTTGCTCAAGGACTATGATTTTACCATATTGTATCATCCGGGAAAGGCCAATGTAATGGCAGATGCTTTGAGCCAGAAGGCAGTGAGTATGGGTAGCTTGGCGTACATTCCAGTTGGGGAGAGACCCCTAGCGGTTGATGTTTAGGTCTTGGCCAATCGGATGGTGCGGTTAGATATTTTAGAGCCCAGCTGGGTGTTGGCTTGTGTGGTTTCCGGGTATTCTTTATATGATCGCATAAGGGAGCGCCAGTATGATGTCCCGTATTTGCTTATCCTGAAGGACAGGGTCCAGCATGATGATGTCAGAGATGTGACAATTGGTAGCGATGGTGTGTTGCGGATGTAGGGCCGTATTTGCGAGCCCAATGTGGATGGGCTCCGAGAGATGATATTAGAGGAGGCCCACTGCTCGCGGTATTCCATTCATCCGGGTGTCGCGAAGATGTACTAGGACTTGAGGCAGCATTATTGGTAGAGGAGAATGAAAAAGGATATTGTGAGTTATGTGGCTAGGTGTCTCAATTGTTAGCAGGTCAAATATGAGCATCAGTGACCCGGTGGTGTACTTCAGCAGATGGATATTCCGGAGTAGAAATGGGAGAGGATTACTATGGACTTTGTGAGTGGTCTCCCTCGTATCTCGAGGAACTTTGATTCTATTTGGGTGATTGTGGATAGACTGACCAAGTCTGTGCATTTCATTCCGGTGTAAACCACCTATTCTTTGGAGCGGTTGGCAGAGATTTTCATCCGTGAGATTGTGCGATTGCATGCGGTTCCAGTTTCTATCGTCTCAGACAGGGGTACTCAGTTTTCTTCCCAGTTCTGAAAGACTTTTCATCGGAATTGGGCACTCAGATTCAGATGAGCACAGCTTTTCATCCTCAGACGGACGGACAGTCCGAGCGTACTATTCAGATATTGGAGGACATGTTGCGTGCTTGTGTTATTGATTTTGGAGGTTCTTGGGCTAAGTTCTTGCCGCTTGCAGAGTTTGCTTATAACAATAGTTATTAGTCCAACATTCAGATGGCACCGTACGAGGTTTTGTATGGGAGACGGTGTAGATCTCCAGTTGGTTGGTTTGAGCCCGACGAGGCTAGACTATTGGGGACAGAGTTAGTTCAGGATGCCTTGGAGAAAGTGAAAGTTATCCAGGAGAGACTTCGTATTGCTCAGTCGCATCAGAAGATTTATGCGGACCGGAAGGTTTGGGATGTATCTTATATGGTGGGGGAGAAGGTCTTGTTGAAGGTTTCTCCTATGAAAGGCGTGATGAGGTTTGGAAAGAAAGGGAAGCTGAGTTCACGGTTCCTTAGACCTATTGAGATTCTCAGGAGGATTAAGGAGGTGGCCTATATGCTTGCTTTGCCACACAGTTTTTCGGGGGTTCACCCGTTGTTTCATGTTTCTATGCTCAGAAAGTATGTTGGGGACCTATCACATGCATTAGACTTCAGCACGATCCAGTTGGATGAGGACTTGACCTATGATGTGGAGCCAGTGGCTATTTTAGATGGACAGGTTCGAAAGTTGAGATCAAGGACATTGCTTCGATGAAGATGCATTGGAGAGGTCGGCCCATGGAGGAGGCCACTTGGGAGACCGAGCAGGAGATGCGGAGTATATATCCTTATTTGTTTGAGGCTCCAGGTATGTTTCTTGACTAGCTCGAGGACGAGCGTTTGTTTTAGTTGGGGAGGATGTGATGACCCGACCCATTGTCTTTTGTATTTCAGCCCTGTTATCCCTGTATTATGTTTCCCCGTTTGTTGATATATGTGTTTGGTGTGTTTGAAGTGTGTTGGGTTGAATTTGGTTAGAAATGAGACCAATAGTCTCTTTAGGGAAAGCTTAAGTTGAAAAAGTCAAGCGGACATTGACTTGTGAGTTAGAGGGATCGGAACAGATTTCCGACAATTCGACTAGTTTTGGATGGTGATTTATGACTTTGGAGCGAAATCAGAATTTAATTTGGAGGTCCGGTGTAGAAATAGGCTTGAATTGGCTAAGTTCGTATTTTGGCGAATTCCGGTTGATAGGTGAGATTTTGATTCGGGGGTCATAATGGAATTCGAGAGTTTCAGTAGCTTTGTTAGGTGATTTTGGATATGTCTGCAAATTTTCAGGTCATTCGGAGGTGTTTAGGTCGGGTTTTGGATCGAGTGCGAATTTGGAAAAGTTTTAGTTAACTTATGCTTGAATTCGAGGAATTTGGTGATTTTTGGCGTTAATGTTAGTGTTTTTATGCTTCGATCAAGTTTGAATGAGGTAATTTGCCATGTTGGTGCTTTTGGTTGAGATCCCGGGGTCCTCGGGTTGATTTCGGATGGTCAATCGGGCTATTTTTGGACTTAGAAGACTACTGGTGTTCAGCTGTTGGTGTTGCAGAGAAACACTCTTCGCGTTCGCAGGGGTATAGGGCGCGATTAGAATTCCCAGGGCAGTTGCCCTTCGCGTTCGCGTCTGGGGCCCACGTTTGCGTTGTTGTATGACCCAGGACATTCGTGTTTGCGAGATGGAGCCGCGTTCGCGAAGGACAGTTTTGGCAGGCGGAGTTTTTTGTCATGTCGATGCCCCCTTTTCAAACAGCGAAATCGGGTTTTACAACATTATGGGCAAAACAACTCTATTTCCCATTTGGGAATTGGGTCACATAATTTGGAAGAGTCGCCACCTAATGATTATAGTTCATTAGGACACTTTAAGAGAGTGCTTTTGAGAAAGAAACCAGAGTTGGGTAAGGGCTTGAAATTATCTCGAGGGGAAGGTGTTAGGCACCCCTCAAGATTCACAAATGTGGTTCCCGGCCATGTCAATTGTGACTTTAAAAGGAAGATGAAGCAAGTAGACAAATGAAGTGCACATATTCACATAATTTGAAAACTTTAAAGGAAGAGACATAAGTTTGAAATAGGAGAGAGGATTAGTTTGAAAAGCACCAGGAAAAACATTTAAATAAAGCACGTAAGAGAAAGAGGGGTCCTAGGTTTAACTATGATATGGATCATTCGATGCAATATCTAGCTCATATTCCCAAAGAGGGGTTGCTTCATGATATTATCGTATTGTCATCATCTCCATATTCTACCATCCCACCCCGTTAAGGTATTAAAGCGCATTGGTATCGTTTACCTATTGCATGCTAATACCCGCCCAAACCTATTATTCCCGGGGTATTAGGACTTCTAGTCCTAAAAGGGGAAGAGGGAGTAGGATACATATATGGAGTATTCAAAGGTAAAAATGCTAGAGCGACAATCAAAAACAAGTAGAATATAAGGGGGATGCGAATAAACAACTAAAGGCTCAAGTAAACCCCATAACATACAACAAGTAGTTTAGTATGACTGCAATTACTGATTCGGTCTTTAAAAGAGGTTAGGAGAGCGGGCGGATTAGTTTAACATATAATAATTGGATAGAAAATCTGCTTCGAGCTCCCCGGACCCATTTTAAAAGTTGACAGACTTCAGAAAATCAGTAAGACTTTAGAGAAGAGGTGCCTGTTGCAGACATGAATTAGTTTAAAATATTCAGAGTTGCAGAAAAGTTTTAGAAAAGAAAACATGAGCTTCATACGGAAGTATGTTAAAACTTTAAAATTGCAGACGGATTTTTTGAGAAAAAGAGCTGTAAATAAATCGAGTAAGAAGGAGAGTGTTAAAGACCTTGGAGAAGTTTTAAGATCTTAAAGCACCGGATCAAAGCAATTACAAACTTAACATAGAAAATAACTGACAGTTACAAAAGAGCAGACCTACGGTGGACCCGTTTTAAAATAAGCCAGGTTAGGACAAGTTTGAAGAAACTGAGACATTTGAAAGCGTTAACGGTCCGAACTCATGACTTATTATTACACTTTAGCTGCTGCTTTTATACCATTAGACTTCCTACTGCTTGCCTAGCGTTTATATAATTTCTATAGGCATACTCTCTAGGTGTGTTTATAAGATGCAAACCTAATAGCATAGTCTCTATGTGAAGTTGGTGCTGTATGAAAGAACCTATAGACATGGCATCTACATGATATGCAGCAATGTAAAAATAGGCATAGTAGCAGTTCGCATGGATAAAGTAAAGGTCGTAACGCATGGTTTCTACTGATGCAAAGATGAATAAGCCTATAGTCATGGTTTCTATATGACATTGGTGCAATGAGGTAAACTCTTATAGGCATGTTATCTATATGGTGATGCAGCAGTGGTAAGATTATATTCATGGTAACTATATAGAAACAGATGTAATGAAGTAAAGTGACCCTATAGGCATGGTCTCTAATGCAAGAGAGAAAGTATATCCCCCATGTCCTTTTCACTATGCCCCGAGTTTTACATTACACATTATTACAAAACTGGGCAGAAAATCAAAGACATTAAAAGAGATAAAAAAAATTTAAAAGTACATCAGCAGCTATAACAGGCCCGAGGGGTCTCAAAGCAACTTTAATGTCCGACATATGCCTTTTACCAAATCCGAGCTCCCAAGATCCGAGGCTTTTCTCATTTTAGAGTGTTACAAAGGTCCAAAGGCCTTCAAAAGAGACCCAGTCCTTGCTTACACCTTAGTTGGAATAGTGCAAGTGTGGAATTACCAGCCCTAAAGCATCCTTAGAGGAGACTCCAAGGTCCCTAAGCATGGCTTATTAAAGGGGGGGGGGGGGGGGGTAGGAACTTAAAGGAGACTAAGAACAAGTGCAAAGTGAGGATTAAAGGGAAACCAGTGTATGAAGTGGTCATACCCAGCCTATTGATTGAGACTGGCACACCCCAGACTCCTTACAAAGGTTACAAACAAGAGCAGACTTGTAAACAAGTCACAAAGGGGCCTGGAAGGCGATTGAGACACCAACAAGCCTTTTTCCAGGCTCAAACACATAAGAGGGGGAAAGGGAGTGGGATAATTCTGAGTATAGGCAATAAAGCCTTGGTCCGATTAGAAGTGGCAATGAGTTGCAATTCTCATCCAAAACAAACTCATAAGCAAACAGGGGTCAACGGGGGAGGGGAAATCACATAGGATTTAACAGAAAAAATTAAGTTGAAAAGACTAGGAGGAAATAAAACATAGTTATGGACAACACACAAGCAGAAGAAAGGAATTTAACATGATGAAATACTGAATATAAAAACCGAAGGGAAAATGAAAGGACTAACATGTTGAAATTTAACAAAAACAGGTGAGGGATAAAGGGAAAGGGGGTTTAACATATCTGAAATCTACAGCATACACAAGGGGACAGGGGATAGGGACTTAAACATACTAAAAACTCATATGAAATAAAATAATCAGACAAGGGAATAAAGGGAAGGGGATTGAGCATGCTAGAACTTTAAACTGAAAACATGACAGCCCAGGGAAAGGGAGAGGGAGTTTAAACATGCTAGAACTCAAGTAAAGTATTGAAAGAAAGAAGCAATGGGAAAAGGATAGGGATTACATGATGAAGTTAAACTGTATGCATATCAGGCAAAGACAGGGTGAAAGTAAACAAGTAGTTGAATGATAGTAATTGAGATTAAAACCTACTAGTTGCACTTGAATGACAAAAGCAAAGAGAAATTCTATGACTAGCATTGGCTTTCAGCCTGATATCCTTTAACAGAGAGAGTAAGTAGCAAGAAGAGAGAAGCATAGAATTTTAGTGAGTGAGAATAGAGAAAACTCGAGAATGGGTGTGTGTGTGTGTGTTGAACTGAAGTTATTCCCTATCTTTGAAAATAAAATTTGAGGTACTTATTGTTCGAAAACAAGCAAGCAAATAAGGCAAGAATAATTTAGTACCAATTAGAAGAAGGGAACTCCTTTAATTGAGGAGTTCGAATTTGAATAGGAGAGGACAGAGTTGTATTTAAGGGAAGAAAATCAATAACACATGGTGCAATCAAGGGTAAATACATGAGAGAAGCTTATAGGAAATAAGGTAAAGGCTAAATAAATTATCACCGAGTAAATGAGGGATTCAAAGATTCGTACTTAATAATGAACTAAGTCAAGAATAGGTCCAGATCAAATGAGGGAAGAATCAAATAAGGTTACATAGAAAATCAATCCCCAGGAATTGGGGTTATTTTGAAAGGAATGGCCTGACTATTAAGAGATGCACAGATTTAAGCATGCGAGGCTAAAAATAAACAGAGTAGAAGAGCACAATCACGAGATCCATAGGTCTTGCATAGCTTACCAAGAATCAAAGAGCTTAGAGAATTAGGGTTTCGAAATCAAACAGGCAGCAAACAATCGCACACAAATGGTATGAAACCCCTAGAATCTAGGTTTTTTCCACAGGTCGAGTCTAAAAGGCGAAAGCATAGCTAATCAGTCAAAGAGTAAACTCAGAAAGTCCAAAAAACACAAACATTCAGGGAAACTTAATGGAAGAAGAACAGTAAAGAAACTACTCGAAAACCCTTAATAAAATATAGTGAAGAGAATACATAGAAAACACAGATAAACACTTAGGAATTACAGCAAAGTAAAATAATAGAAGAAATCACAGTGAAACAAGTAGAAACCACATAAACCCTATGTTTTGAGAAGACGAACAGTTTATTTAAAACACGACTAGGTGGAAAAAAAGACGAGCGATACTAAAAAAACTTAGAAAACAAACAAAATCAGAGAAGATCGTAAAGTAAAATAGAGCAACGGGAGAAAGAACCTCGAACCGATTAGGTTTTCAGAGGAACTTTCAGAAATGGTGAGAAGAGCCTGAACGACTCATTGGAGCTTTGCAAAGATCAAAGGCTTCAAAGACTTGCCGGAGAACAGTCGTGAAGCTCCATTGAAGGACCTTTGGTCCAGTTAACCTCGAAACAAAATCTCAATCTTCGAACCCAAAGGTCTGGAAAGGTAATAAATGGGCGAGCATGTGAGTTTCAGGCCCTGAATGGCCATTGACGCTGGTGAAGAGGACTGGAGAAGACTAGGGTTCTCAAAGACCCTAGAGAGCATTTGGGAGTGAAAGGCAGCTCGTCTGGGTGTAACTTATTAGGGTTAGGGGGTTGTGGTGGTTTAATTAAGGCAAGTGAATTGAGGGCCGTTGATCTGTGAGATCAACGGCCAGGATTAAAAGAAGAATAGGGCGGATTAGTTTAGGTGGGTTTTGGGTCGGGTAATTTTAAGATTGGGTTAGGTAATTGGGGGGAGGGGGTGAAATGTGGCTATAATTGAAAGATCAAAGGGCTACCATTTAAATGACCAATTTTCCCAAATTTAATTTTAAAAAATAGTAAACCATTTTATAAAAATTCAATAAAATTATTGAGATAATAAAATACGTTTAGGAATTAGTTAAAAATACTAGGAACGATTTTATTCATTAAATACTCGTTAAATTGATAGATAGGCTAAAATTGCAATTTAATAGAATTTTAATTTAAAAATACCTAATGGCTTTATAAAATCTTGTAAAAATTACATAAACTATATTTTTTATGTAAATGAGAGATTAAAATATTTTTTTATTAAAATAACAAGATTTGACACTAAACATTAGATTTTACAGTACAATAGCAAGTTATAAATTAGTTTTAATATATGCATATACTTTGGGTACAAAGATACATGGGGAAGAATTGGGTATCAACAGCTTTCCCTCTTTACCCGAAGAAGATGAAAGAGTCGTCGGGTAAATACAAGATGACCAATTTTGACCGGAAGTGACAATTGATAATTTCGACCGTACTCCGGCTTCTGAGCTGCCTACATATCCCTGGTTTTACAGGAATCAGTCCATATGTATTTCAGGAGCCTTTGGTGGAATGTGCCAATAAGAATTTGAAGCGGTGGATGCAATAGGGTTCGAGATTTGGTGAGGGTTCAAGAATCAGATGAGCTGCGGATAATCTGAGCAGAGAACTAGAGCGGGAATGCTCCCACATGAGACAGCCGTGCCCGCCGGTGTACATTTAAATGAATGATGTGCGGATATTTTGCATAATATAAATGTGATTAAAATTCCCATTGGACCATGAATGCGGTCTTCAGACGATTAAGTTGGCGTCCTCAGACTATGACGTCCGGGATATGAAGAGCATAAAAGTAAATATTTGCAGGCCATGAAATGGTGTTCTCGGGCCATGCGGATGATGCCTCCGAACTATGACGCCTTTGAATAAGTTGGTGATATTTCAGCCCATGAGAAGGTGGCAATATTTCAGCCAAATGAATGTAGAGGGTGGCGATCTTTCATCTGAGCAGGAATTTAAAATGCGGGGCGGCGATATTTCAGCCAAAGATGCAAGCTAAAGGAGGTATAACTTAACCTCGAAAGGCAGAAGATAGCCTTATGCAATAATGCAAGATGGAGACAGAGCTTAGTCTCAAAAGGCAAAAAATAGCCTTATGCAATAATGGATGCAGAGCTTAGCCTCGAAAGGCAGAGGCTAGTCTTGTGCAGTGCAAAAATGCGGATGGAGACATAGCTTAGTCTCGAAAGGCAGGAAATAGCCTTATGCAATAATGGAGGCAGAGCTTAGACTCAGAAGGCAAAGATAGCCTTATGCAAGGATGGAAGATGGAGACAGAGCTTAGTCTCGAAAGGCAGAAAATAGCCTTATGCAATGATGGAGGCAGAGCTTAGCCTCGAAAGGCAGAGATAGCCTTATGCAAGCATAGAAGATGGAGACAGAGCTTAGTCTCGAAAGGCAAAAAATAGCCTTATGCAATGATGGAGGCAGAGCTTAGCCTCGGAAGGCAGAGAGAGCCTTATGTAGGGATGGAGGTAGCACTTAACCTCGGAAGGCAGAGAATAGCCTTATGCAATGTAGGAACATAAAGGAGAGGATGATGGTGATTTTCTTAGCTGGTAGATGATCATGCTATTGATGACTGGTGGGAAAGTGTTGAATGTAGATAGTAACCCTTTTTTAGGTAGGTAGTGGCTTTGGACCTGTAAGGCTCCTGCATCGCCTATTTGTATCCTATGTTCCTGCATCCAAAGAAAAATCGTGGGTTCTGAAAGGGGGGGGGGGGTTAGTCCGCTCTCTTCGACCCGTGGCGCTCTGTATTCCTTTGGGGCAACGTTGTTGAACGATAGCGATCCAAATAATTTTATTCAACATTTTGGCGAATATGATACTAATGTATATATATATATATATAAAATAAGGCAAAAGATAGTTTTTGTTTTATGACGAACTACAAATGTAACGTGGTTCAAGACACGACAACCTTGCTGGCTCCAGAATTTTGAGGGAAATGACTCATATTCTTGCAACAACGTGTTTAAATACCGTAATGTTTTCTTTCTCAGAATTCGCACTAACTTTTTACCTTTTTGTTTCTCTTTTATTTTTATTCACCTCCCCAAAGGTTAGTTCGTGCATTCTGGCACCATCAGCATACTCAACAAGATCTAAGGGTCCTCCTCCTCTTCCTTCTTCGAGTCCCCTAAGAAACAGGAACAAAGGAAAGACTGGAGATAATGAAGCAAGAAAGGAAATTGAAGGAACTTCCCAAGGTACCTCGATCACCAAAGAGACTGTTGGTCATTTGGAGCAAACTTTGCTAAGGTTCCGAGAGGAACTAGACCAGGTCTGGAGTTTGGCAAGTTTGTCCATCTCCCTTGCTGCTGCAGATGTCAATTATCAGGTCCCTGCACCTCCGTAGAAGACCCCAACCCAAGCTTGCAACAATGCTCCACCGCTCATCCCTGAGCCCCAAAATGCTCCAAACCACCAAGATACCCCTATCTTTGTGGATATTGTGCCGTACTATACACAGCCCATATCAGATGTGTCAAAATCAGACTCACTCATTTAGAACTTGGCTATTGAACTCAAGAAACTCACTAGTAGGGTTCAAGGCGTGGAAGGTGATAAGGATGTGGAGAGTCTGAATTATGAAGACCTTTGTGTTCAACCTGATGTCGAACTCCCAGAGGGGTACAAACCTCCTAAGTTCGAAATGTTCGATGGTACGGGTGATCCCAGGGTTCACCTCAGGATGTATTGTGACAAGTTGGTGGGAGTTGGTATAGATGAAAAGATCCGCATGAAGCTATACATGAGGAGCCTGAAAGGTGATTCTTTATCCTGGTATATCAGCCAGGATGCGAAGAAGTGGAAAAGCTGGGTGAACATCGCATCCGATTTTATGGATCGTTTTAGATTCAACACTGAGAATGCACCAACGTATTCTGTATCCATAATTTGAAGAAAAATCCTAATGAAACCTTTCACGAGTATGCTACTCATTGGAGGTTGGAAGCTACCAAGGTCAAACCCGCTTTAGAAGAAGAACAAATGAACAAGTTTTTTCGTCTGTGCTCAGGATCCGCAATACTACGAGAGATTGATGTTGAGAGAGGGGCAGAAGTTCTCCGATATCATAAAACTGGGGGAAATAATCTAAGAGGGCATCAAAAATTGTATAGTTACTAACTTTGAGGCACTACAGGCTACCAACAAAGCCTTACAGTCTGGCGGTACGTCGAAAAAAAGGACGTAAACTCCGTAATGGCTGCGCAGAGAAATCACTCTCCCATGAAATACCAACCCTACCCTCCAACTCCACCCACATACCAAGCCTCTCTAAATTACTAGGCACCTTCACCTACCTATCAAAATCCACATCCCGTCTACCAAACATCTCTATCACCAACATATCAGCCCACCTCGCCAGGATATTCCCAACCCGCACCCGTATACCAAGCTTACAACTCCCAACCTCCTCACTATCCATCACCACCTACCCCTCATAACTTCCCAAGACCAAGACCAAATTGTGACCGCAAACCGCCCAGACAATACACCGCTATTGCCGAACCCATTGACCAACTGTATGAGAAACTCAAAGCTACTGGATATGTTACACCCATCCTAGCCATAACCCCAGAAAACCCTTTCCAATGGATCAACCCAAATAAAGCATGTGCATGCCATTCATGGATTAAGGGCCATACCATCGACGAGTGTCGTTCGTTGAAGGACAAAAGTCAGACCTTAATTGACAACAAGGTTATTGTAGCTAAAGAGCCTACTCCCAATGTTTGCAACAATCCTCTACCAGACCATAAAGGTGGAGGCATCCACGTGATTTAGGTTGAAGACGACTGGGACCTCGAAGGGTCAATCAATTTGATATCTG
Organism: Nicotiana benthamiana; assembly: GCA_034376525.1. NCBI lineage: Eukaryota > Viridiplantae > Streptophyta > Magnoliopsida > Solanales > Solanaceae > Nicotiana > Nicotiana benthamiana. The sequence goes on along the minus strand of CM067332.1, from coordinate 127,777,502 downwards.
AAGGAGATGCGCCCAAGAAGCCGGCGGTCACTCTTAATCTTATTGTTGTGAAAATCCAGCCATCTGAGGGAAACGTGGTGAATATATCTGTACCATTTAAGATCTAGGCACCTCCTGCAACAATGCCAAAATCAATTGAGGTGGAATTTGGGACTCCAAAGGCGCCCGCACCGATTAAAGTTGCTATGTTGCCTCCAAGGGCGCCCTTTCCGGTCACCATGTCAGACATAACCCCATTTCAGTCAAATTTCATACCCTGGGACTACAAAGCCGAGACGAGAAGGAAGGGAAAAGCACGCACGGGTCGCAAGGTATGACTAGAACAGGCAGGGTGTACACACCAGAGCACCTAGCTGAGTCCAGCAAGTAGGCCTCTGGACGTCCCATTGAAATTGGACCTGATGATCTTTGGAGGAAGATACAGGCTAAAGAATATTCAGTTGTTGAACAGCTAAATAAGACTCCGACACATATTTCCATCTTGGCATTGCTGCAGAGTCCTGAGGCGCATAAAAATGCCTTGATGAAGATATTGATCGAGGCTTATGTCCCGAGCAACATAACAGGATGAGAGATGGAGAACATGATATGGAAGGTATTGGAAAGTCACACAATCACTTTCTACGAGGATGAATTATCGTTTGAAGGGATAAAAGATGAGGCTATTAACGTTAAGGCTTTCGATGGTTCTCAAAGGTCCACCCTCGGGGAGATTAGCCTGTGTTTGCAAATGGGCCCCACTTGATTTGATTGTTGATTTCCAAGTTATCGATGTACTAGCATCTTACAACTTATTGTTGGGACGACCTTGGATCCATGCCGTTGGGGCTGTGGCATCAACCTTGCATCAGGCCGTGAAGTTCGAATGGAACCATCAGGAAGTGATCATCCTTGGCAACGGTAGCAACCCCATATACAGTCGCCAGACCATTCCGATGATTGGAGGTTGAAGAAGAATAGGCGGAGAAACATATAATCATATTGAGAGAGTCAACGCAGTGGACAAGGAAAAATGGTGGAGTAACAAGGTCGAGAGAATTCTTAATTGGAGTGGGTATGAACCAGGGAAAGGACTTGGTAAGAATCTTCAGGGCATCACCAAACCTATCCAGCTGAAGAAGTATGGTACTACCTTCGGACTAGGGTACGAGTACACTTGGCAGGAATTCAAAAACTGGTCATCACCATGGCGCGGCCCATATCACCCATTGGAATACTCCATACCTCAATTGGAGCAGACATTTCAACCAGCCAACACTCTCTACGGGTCAGAAGAAGATGAGGCTCTTGCGGCAATGAAGAACCTGTTTCTGGAGAAGGACATGGACTGTTGTGTGACTTTTGAAGAGGAAGGGGAGGAAGGCCCTTCCATTCAGGCTGTAAACCGAGGGGAGCACCTCTCCAATTGGTCAATCAGGACCACCATCATCCGAAAATTTTTTGGGGTAGCAAGGCTGAACAAGCATCATGCATCTTTGTTTTAGTTGTTTCTTTACTTCCCGCATTGTCTTTACTTTCCAAAAGAGCTCCTATGTTTTGAACATTTATGAATTTAATCAAAAGCATTTTCCAGTTTATAGAATATCTCGCTACTCATTACTTTTCTCTGCTATTTACTTTATTTCCACACAACATTACTATTACGTATCTTGATGATGAACCAACAATTGCAACTTGCAATGAAGCTATGCAAAAAACGGACATAGACTCAGAGGAAGATGATATACCAGAAGAGGTTGTCAGAGAGGTTGAAAATTTTGAGAATAGACCTAAGTCCAACTTGGATAAAACTGAGGTCGTCAATTTGGGAGATACAGAGAATGTCAAAGAAACGCGAATCAGTGTGCACTTATCAGAGAAGTAAAAAGAGGAATATACAGAGTTCTTAAAGGAATATGAGGATATCTTTGCATGGTCTTATGAAAATATGACTGGTCTCAGCACATCCATCGTCGCTCACAAGTTGCCGAGAGACCCTGCATGTCCGCCGGTAAAACAGAAGCTCATAAAATTCAAGCTAGATATGAGTTTAAAAATCAAAGATGAGGTCACCGAGTAGGTCAAAGCCAGAGTTATTCAAGTGGTAGAGTACCCGACCTAGTTAGCTAACATCGTGCCAATACCGAAGAAGGATGGGAAAGTCAAGGTCTGTGTCGACTACCGGGATCTCAATCGGGCCAGTCCAAAAGACGATTTCCCCTTGCCAAACATACACATTGTGATCGACAACTGCGCCAAGCATGAGTTGCAGTCATTCGTCGATTTCTTTGTGGGTTATCATCAGATATGGATGGATAAAGAAGATGCAGAGAAAATGGCATTTATCACACCTTGAGGAATGTATTGCTACAGAATGATGTCGCTCGGGTTGAAGAATGCGGGTGCTACTTATATGAGGGCCATGACTACCCTTTTTCATGACATGATACATACGGAGATTGAGGTATATGTGGACGACGTCATCATTAAGTCCGGGAAGGCTGCATATCACATGGAGGACCTCCGAAAAATTTTCAACAGACTAAGGAGGTACAACTTGAAACTGAATCCCGCGGAGTGTGCATTTGGGGTCCCTGCGGAGAAGTTATTGGGTTTCATCGTGAGCCGCCGAGGAATAGAGCTAGATCCGTCAAAAGTCAAATCTATTCAAGAGTTGCCACCACCGAAGAGCAAGAAAGAGGTAATGAGTTTCCTGAGAAGACTCAACTATATCAACTGTTTCCTGAGAAGACTCAACTATAGGAGAACCCCCGATTTGGAACTATTGAGGTGTGTCGATGCAATAGAAGCAACGCAAGTTATTGGAGGAAGTACACTTATGGACTTGTGGGTCGCACATGAACAGTTTTGTTCTAGCAAAGAAGATACTCCGAGTGGGATATTTTTGGATGACTATGGGGAGGGACTGCATTCAATACGTCTGAAAATGTCACCACTGTCATATACATGCGGATATGATAAAGGTATCAACGAACGAGCTCAATGCAACGAGCTCACCGTGGCCATTCGCTGCCTGGGGAATGGATGTTATTGGACCAATCGAGACTGCCACATCAAATGGACACAAGTTCATCTTAGTGGCAATCGATTACTTTACTAAATGGGTTGAAGTAGCATCATACAAAGCAGTAACCAAGAATGTCGTGGCAGACTTTGTCCTAGACCGTATTGTCTGTCGATTCGGGATTCCAGAGTCGTTCATCACTAGTAATGGTTCCAATCTCAACAACGACTTGATGAAAGCGATGTGTGAAACTTTCAAGATCAAGCACAGAAATTCGACAGCTTATAGACCTCAGAAGAATGGAGCTGTGAAATCAGCCAACAAGAACATCAAGAAAATACTAAGGAAAATGATCGAAAGGCATAACCAGTGGCATGAAAAGTTTTCATTCGCTTTATTGTGTTATCGTACTACAGTTCGCACATCAATCGGGGGCAACTCCTTACATGCTGGTTTACGGTACAGAGGCGGTAATTCCCACCGAGGTAGAAATTCCTTCCTTGAGAATCATACAAGAAGCTGAGCTAGATGACGAAGAATGGGTCAAGGGTCGCTACGAGCAGTTAGCCCATATAGACGGAAAGAGAATGAACGTTGTCTGTCACGGTCAATTATATCAGAATAGTATGTCCATAGCCTTCAACAAGAGAGTTCGACCAAGGAAGTTTACACCAGGGTAGCTGGTGTTGAAGAAGATATTTCCACATCAAGATGAAGCCAAAGGGAAGTTCTCTCCCAACTGGCAGGGTCCGTACATGGTTCACCGGGGTCTAACTGGAGGAGCCTATATTCTTGCAGAAATGGATGGAGAAGTTTGGCCAAAACCGATCAACTCAGATGTAGTGAAAGAGATACTGTAGTTAATCAGTATGCTTTTCCTTTACAGTGTCATTTGAACTACGGCTGACCTGATTCCCATTTAAGAGGGGATACGTAGGCAGCCCTATGGGTTCGGTCACATCTTTAATAAGAATACATTCCGCCCACACACTTGGAATAGGGGCAGAATTTTGAGGAGAACCCTCAAAATTCCTAAGTCAGTTTGTGAGTTTCCGCATCAGCATCAACCCAGTAAACTGGGGCAGAATTTTGAGGATCCATTTTCAAGTCATTCAGCACCGCCCTCAGCAGCTCCAGCCCAGAGAACTGGGGCAGAATTTTGGGGAGGACCCTCAAAATTTTGGAGCCAGCAAAGTTGTCGTGTCTTGAACGACGCTGCATTTGTCCGTTCATCAAAAAACAAAATTATTCTTTTCTTTACTTATATATACGTTTGCATCGTGTTTGCCAAATATTTTGCATGAAATCAGTCGGATCAATATCGTTCAGCAACGCTACCCCAAATGGCACAGAACACCACGAGTCGAGGGATGCAAACTAACCTTTCCCCTTTACAGAACTCAGGATCTTTCTTTGGATGCAGGAATCCAGAATACAAATAGGCGACGCACGTGCTTTACAAAACTGAAGTTCCCGAACCACTACTTACCTCGCAAAGGTTTACTATCTACATTTAACACTTCCCCAGCAGTCATGATATCGCAATCATCTACCAATTAAGAAAATCACCATCAACATCTCCTTTATATTTTTGCATTTTGCATAAGGCTATTCACTGCCTTCCGAGGTTAAGCTCTACCTCCGTCCTGCATAAGGCTATTCTCTTCCTTTCGAGGTTAAGCCTTACTTCCATCCTGCATAAGGCTATCTTCTGCCTTTCGAGACTAAGATCTGTCTCTTGCATCCTACATAAGCTATTCTCTGCCTTCCGAGGTTAAGCCCTACCTCCATCCTGCATAAGGCTATCTTATGCTTTTCGAGACTAAGCTTTGTCTCCATCTTGCATTTTGCATAAGGCTATTCTCTACCTTCCGAGGTTAAGCCCTACCTCCATCCTGCATAAGGCTATCTTCTTCCTTTCGAGATTAAATTCTGTCTCCATCCTGCATTGCATAAGACTATTCTCTGCCTTTTGAGGTTAAGGTCTACCTCCTTTATTTTGAATTTGGCTGAAAAATTGCGACCCAGTTTGATTTGGCTGAAATATCGGCGCCTTGCATTTTAAAATCTCGCTCTGGCTGAAATATCGCCACCCTTACATTCATTCAGCTGAAATATTGCCACCTTCTCATGGGCTGAAATATCGCCAACTTATTCAAAGGCGTCATTGTTCAGAGGCACCATCTACATAGCCCGAGAACACCATTTCATGGCCTGGGAATCTTTACTTTATGCTATTCATAGCCCAGGACGTCATAGTCTGAGGACGCCATCCTAATCGTCCGAAGACACCATTCATGGTCCAATGGGAACTTGCATCACGTTTAAATTATGCAAAATATATGCACATCGTTCATTTGCAGGTACACCAGCTGGCACGGCTACCTCAACAGGAGTTGTCCCGCTCCAGTTCTCTACTGCCCCGTCCGATCTCCGAACCCTTGACAAGTCTTAAACCCCGTTGCGTTCGCCTTTTCCAAATTTTCTTTGGCATATCCCTCCAATGGTTCCTGAAATACATACGGCCCGATTCCTGTAAAACCAGGGATATGTAGGTAGATCAAAAGCCAGAGCGTGGTCAAAGTTCTCTTACAGTTGTCATTTCCGGTTTGGCCATCTTGTCTTTACCCGACAACTCTTTCATCCTCTTCGGGTAAAGAGGGGCAGCTGTTGATACCCAATTTTTCCCCATGTATTTATATACTCAAAATACTCCCAAAATAGCATGTAGATGCATATATAAGCATCCACAAAGGTCTTGGTATTTTTCTACTTTTTTAGGTTTTTAAAATCAATTTACGACTTATTTTGCAATATAAAATCCAATATTTAGTCCCAAATCGTGTTATTTTGACAAGTAATCTATTTTATTCTCTCCTTTACATATAAATATAATTTATATAATTTTTTAGAAAAGTTTAGAAAGCCATTAGGTATTTCTAAATTAAAATTGCATTATATTGCAATTTTAGCCTATTTCTCGATTTAATAAGTATTTTTATTGCAAAATCGTTCCTAATATTTTTTAACTAATACCTAGATATGTTTTATAATTTTAATAGTTTTATTGGATTTTAATAAGGTTGTTTCTATTTTTATAAAATTAAAATGGGAGAAATTGCTATTTAAATGGTAGCCTTTTTTGTTTCAATTCTAACCCAACTTAACCCCCCTAAATTGACCTCCCAATTACCTGACCCAATATCAAAATTATCCGACCCAAACCCACATAAAACTAACCCGCCCCAGTTTATCATGGCAGTTGATCACTCAGATCAACGGTCCACATTTCACTTACCAAAATTAAATGCCAAATAACCCCCAAGCCCTAATCAGTTTACCAAACCAGCCGTCTTTGAACCCTAAATGCTCTCTAGCCCCCCCTGAACCCTAATCGTCTTCGGATCTATTTCACCGGCGTTCATGGCCGTTCAAGCTCTAAGTCGTCTTTATCCGTTCACTCCTCACCTCTTCTGGTTCCTGGATTCGCAGATTGGAACCCTACCTCAAAGTTGACTAGACCAGAGGTCCTCCGATGTGATTTCTGCAGTTGTTTCCTGCCTTTCTCCGGCAAGCCTTAAGGCCCTGGGTCCTTTGCCGACTCCGACGAGTCCATTCCAAGCTTTTCTCGATACTTCGAGACCTTTCTCCGAAAACCCTAATTTCTCGAGGTTCTTCTCTGTGTTCACTTTTACGATCCTCTCTGAGTCCTAGTTATCTTCTAAAGATTTTAAAGTATTTCTCGCCTCTTCTTCGCATATATTTTTTTTCAAACTGTCTGTCTTTTTAAACGTAGGGTTTTCCACGACTTCTCTGATTTCTTTGATTTTTTTGTTTTATTTGCTACTGTCTGTTCTTCTCTATGATTTTTGAGAATTTTCTACTATGGCTCTGAGGCGTTTTTCTTCACTGGTTATTTTCTAGGGTTTTCAGTTAATGTGTTCTATGCTTTCCTTTAGGCTATTCCGATTTTGTTCACCTTCATCTATGATATTCCTTATGCTCTAATATGCATTGGAAACCCTAGATTTAAGGGGGGATTTTCCATCGTCTCTCTGTGAAATCCTAGCCGCCTCAAATTGCTTTCGTGTATGTTTTGCAACATGTTTATTCTACTACCTCCAGTTTATGCATGCTAGAATTTATGCATCTTTTATATTACCATTTCCCCTTTCTCTAAGCAACCCTAAATTGGAAAATTGATTTTTTACAGTTGTTTGATTCTCTAATTGAAGTCTATTTTCTGACTAAGTTCGAATAAGCTATTATCTCGATTTCTTGATTTTTTAGGTAATTAGCCTGCCTTATATGTTTACCCGTGTGATTTTCAAAACTTCTTACACGTATTTGCTCTATATTTTGTGATTAGTACTCGATTTTATTCCCAAAATTAGGCTAATGTTTATTTACCTCCAGCCGATTCCTTAGTTAAAGGGAGCCTTCTCCTTAATTGTTTATGATTGGTATTGTTGAATATTTTCTTGCCTTAAGTGCTACACCTCTTTCAAACTATAATAGCCTTCACCTTTTCTCACTTAACAGACACTGATACACGACTACTCTCTAAATCTCTCACTGAAAGCTCTCTTCTCTTCTATATTCTTCTCTGTTACTTGCTCTCTTTGCTATACATTAGTCGGCTAAAATCCAAGGCTAATTATAAGGATCTATACTTGCTTTGTTAATCAAGTTGCAACTGGTAGGCCCCTGTTCTTTGTTTTTTTATGCTTTCAGTTTAAGTTCAGCATGTTTAATCCCCTTCCCCCATTTCCTTTGTCTGTTTGTGTATTTTAGTTGCAGCATGTTTAATTTTCCCTTCCCCTAGTCTGTTTGTGAATTTAAGTTTAAGCTTTAGCATGTTTAATCCCCTTCCCCTTTCCCTTGTCTGTTATGTTTAAGTTCAGCAGGTTTAATCCCCTTCCCCCATTTCCCTTATTTGTTTGTGTATTTCAGTTGCAACATGTTTAATTCTCCCTTATCTCTTGTCTGTTTATATTTCAGTTTTCAGTTCAGCATGCCCAACCCCTTCTCTTGTCTGTTTATTGTTCATTATTGTGGTTTAAGTTCTTGTACACCCCTTTCCCCTGAATCCCTTTAATTTAGTCTTGTTCTCTCAAGTATACTTATGTGATTCCCCCTTCCCTGATCCCTGTTTGAATATGAGTGTGTTCTGGATTAGGGTGGCATCTCATTGCCACTCCTAGTTTGGCACTAAGGTAGTTAACACCCTACACTCAAAGTAATCCCATTCCCTACTGTGACGACCCGGCCCGTCGTCTTTTGTATTTCAGCCCCGTTATCCCCGTATTTGGTTTCCCCGTGTGTTGATATATCTGTTAGGTGAGCTTGAAGTATAATAGTCTCTTTAAGGAAAGCTTAACTTGGAAACGTCAACCGGACGTTGACTTGTGAGTTAGAGGGCTCGGAACGGATTTCTAAAAATTCAACTAGTTGCATATGGTGATTTATGACTTGGGAGCGAAATCAGAATTTAATTTGGAGGTCCGGTGTATAAATAGGCTTGAATTGGCTAAGTTCAAATTTTCGCGAACTCCGGTTGATAGATGAGATTTTGATCCGGGGGTCGGAATGGAATTCCAAGAGTTGCAATAGCTTCGTTAGGTGATTTTGGATATTTTCTGCAAATTTTCAGGTCATTCGGATGTTTTTAGGTCGGGTTTTGGATCGAATGCGAACTTGGAAAAGTTCTAGTTAACTTAGGCTTGAATTCAAGGAATTTGGTGATTTTTGGTGTTAATGTTAGTGTGTTTATGCTTCGAGCAAGTTAGAAAGAGGTAATTGGTCATGTTGATGCTTTTTGTTGAGATCCCGGGGGCCTCGGGGTGATTTCAGATGGTCAATCGAGCTATTTTTAGACTTAGAAGATTGCTGGTGTTCAGCTGTTGGTGTTGCAGAGAAACATTCTTCGCATTCGCAGGGGTAATTCGTGAACGCCTAGAGGAGATTTGGGAGGCCTGGAAGTTGGTCTTCGCGTTAGCGTAGAGCATTGGGCGCGTATTGATTTCCCAGGGCAGTTTCCCTTTGCGTTCGCGTCTGTGGCCAGCATTCAGGTAGTTGTAGGACCCAAGGCCTTCGCGTTCGCGAGATGGAGCTGCAGCAAAGGGCAGTTTTGGCAGGTGGAATTTTTGGCCATCTGTCCTGATTTCGTCTGTAAATCATGAAATAAATCAAACTTTGTGACTTGCACTCTAATGAGTAATACCTAGGGTTGAATACCCGTCTTAGCTGAGTGGGCCCGAGAGGCCAAGTCTATATTGACTGAGAGGGGTCGAGGAGCCCGTAGTGAGGCTAATTGATATATATATACATATATATCAGGTCGGGCTGCACGCCGCAACAGTATGCATATACATGTATTGGATCGGATTGCACGCTGTAGTATTATATTATATGGATCGGACTGCACGCCGCAATGATATATGGATTGGACTACACGCCGCAATGATATATGGATCAGACTGCACGCCGCAGTATTTTAGCGCTTGGGCTGAAGGAGCCCCTCCGAAGTCTGTCCACACCCCCAGTGACCGCAGCCAGCTATATCTATTGGATTGGGCTGCGTGCCGCAGCATTATATATATATTATATTGGATCGGGCTGCGCGCATTGAATCGGACTGCGCGCTGCAGCAATATATATATATATATATATGGTGTTGGATCGGGCTGCGCATCACAGCATTATTAGTAACTGGTCGGACGGATAGGAAAGTAATTTATCAGATTCTTCCCTCTGTTTAGTACTTATTTACTATCTTGCTGTTGCAAATAGAACTATATAGTATTTTTACCGTATTTCGTTCAGTTATTATTTATTGTTATTACTCACTGAGTTGATAGACTCACCCCACACTCCCTGCACCTTGTGTGCAGATCCAGGGGCTCCCGAGATCTAGCGCGTTGGCTTTGATTACCCGAGGTGTTCAGAGTATTGAGGTAGCTGCCCAGGGTCTACAAGGCCAATTACTTTATCTCTATCAGTCTCTTCTTTTTGCTATTTTGTCAGACTTTGGTATCATTTCTGTTCAGACTTGTATCCTTTTTTGCTAGAGGCTCTGTACTCGTGACTCCTCGGTTTTGGGAGGATTATTGTTCTCACTCAGCTGTATTGTTATTGGTATTGTCTATCCCTGGTTGGGAGCTTGATATTAAATTCGCTGTGTTATCTTAAACCGATTCTTTTGGCTGGAATGCCGTTCTTAGTTGTGGTTTGGTCGGGCTTGCACAGCCTCGTGGCCAGGCGCCATCACGACCGGGTCTGGGGTCGTGACAAGTTTGTATTAGAGCCTAGGTTTACTAGGCCTCACGAGTTATGATCCAGTTTGGTAGAGTCTCACGGATAGGTACGTAGACGTCCGTATCTATCCTCGAGAGGCTGCAGAACCTTTAGGAAAACTTCATATCCTTGAAATTCTTTTCGCTTGACTTTGTTGATCCGAGAATTAACTTTTGTATTCCATTCTCTTGTAGATGGCGAGAACTCGTGCTACCGGACGAGATGGACAACCACCATTGCCACCAGCTAGAGGTCGTGGACGCGGACGTGGTAAAGCAGCAGGGGCAGTACCAGTTTACCCACTTGTTGCTCATGTTTAGGATCAGCCCCCAGTTATTGAGGCTCCAGCAGCACCTACTCAGGCACCGGCAGTGCCCATTGTGATACCTGGTCTCCAGGAGATGTTGGCTCAGATCTTATCCGTCTGCACCGGGTTAGCTCAGGTGGTATCAGCTACTACTGCAGCGGCTACTTCTCAGACCGGTGGTGGTCATCAGACCCCCGCAGATCGCACTCCAGAGCTGGGTGCACAGGGTTTGCAGACCTTAGAGGCACCACCAGTTCAGCCAGTTGCCCTTGTTCAGCCGGTGGTTCCAGTTCATGGTGATGGGGGTACCAGTGATGCCAGATGAGGAGCAGCGTCATTTGGAGAGGTTTAGCAGGCTTTCACCTCCGATTTTTAGTGGTGTTCTTGGAAAGGATGCCTAGAGGTTTCTTGACAAGTGTCGACGCATGATCAGGACATCGGGGATTTTGGAGACTAGTAGGGTATCTTTTACAACTTTTCAGTTCTCAACAGCAACCTTCACCTGGTGGGAGTCATATGAGCGGCGTAGGCCGGCAGGGTCAGCACCGTTATCTCAGAAAGAGTTCTCCACTATCATTTTGGAGAAGTGGGTACCTCGGTCGCAGAGGGAGGAGTTACGTAGGTAGTTTGAGATGCTTCGCCAGGGGAATTTGTCTGTGACGCAGTATGAGGTGAGATTTACAGAGTTAGCATGTTATATTCCATGGATGGTTCAGACGGATCAAGATTGGATCAGACGAGTTGTGGACGGGCTCATTTATCCCATTCGTATTCTGATGACTCAAGAGAGGGTCCTGAGTCATACCTTTGAGGAGGCGGTGGATATAGCCCGCGATATTGAGACGGCTCGCCATCAGGAGAGAGAGAGAGAAGAGGGAGGCCTAGTGGCCACAAGGATCAGGTGGCTCCAATAGTGCTCCGTCTAGGAGCTAGTTTTAGCAGAGCATGGGTCGTTCTTTTAGGGCTCCACATCCAGCGGTAAGAGTACCATGGTTCATCTTCCGGTCGGGGTTATCAAGGCTCTCATCAAAGTCAGACATCTCTGAGCGCAGTTCCAGCACAGGGTTCATCTCATGCCCCATCTGCTCGGGGTTCATCTCGGCCTAGTTCTTCAGCCAGCTACTCTAGTGCGAGGGGTTCCCTTCAGTCCCAACCCCCACCGCCAGGGAGTAATTATGAGTATGGCGAGTTTGGGCATATACGGAGGGAGTGTCCCCTTCATTCTTCCAGTTCATCTCAGCAGAGGGTTCAGCCCTCATCTTCTGGCCTAGTGTCTTCAGCACCTGCCCAGTCAGCTAGGGGTGAGGTCAGGCAGTTAGGGGTCGCCCCAGAGGAGGAGGCCGATCCAGTTGTCAGGCCCGTTGCTATTCTCTTCAGGGTAGTTCAGATGTTGTTGCTTCATATGCTGTAATTACAGGTATTATTTCAGTCTTCCACAGGGATGCCTAATTTTTATTTGATCCCGGTTCCACATAATCTTATGTATCTTCTTACTTTGTTCATCATTTGGGGACTACCCTAGGGTGTCTTGCATTACATGTGCATGTATATACCTCGGTGGGTGATACTCTTATTGTGGACCACGTGTATTGGTCATGTCTTGTTATTTTTAGGGATCTGGAGACCCGAGTTGATTTGCTGCTTTTGAGCATGGTGGATTTTGATGTTATTCTGGGCATGGATTGGCTATCACCGTGCCATGCTATTCTGGACTGTCAACTTGGCCATGCCAGGTATCCCGAGGATCGTGTGACTTTGTATGACCGATTATGTACCCAACAGGGTAATCTCTTTCTTAAAGGCCCAGCGAATGGTTGGGAAGGGATGTTTATCATATTTGGCATTTGTGAGGGATGTTGGATTCGAGGTTCCTAATCTTGATTCAGTTCCCGTGGTGAGGGAATTCCCGGATGTGTTTCCAGCAGACCTGTCGGGCATGCCACCGGACAGGAATATTGACTTCGATATTGATTTAGTGCCAGGTACTCAGCCCATTTCTATTCCTCACTATCGTATGGCACCAGCGGAGTTAAAAGAGTTGAAGGAGCAGCTGCTGGAACTCATAGATAAGGGGTTCATTCGCCCTAGTGTGTCGTCGTGGGGCGCACCGGTGTTATTTGTAAAGAAGAAGGATGGCACAATGAGAATATGCTTTGATTACAGATAGTTGAATAAAGTGACAGTGAAGAACAAGTATCCACTACCTCCTATTGAGGATGTGTTTGACCAGCTTCAGGGGGCAAAGGTATTCTCGAAGATTGATCCCCATTCAGGCTATCACCAGCTGAAGATTAGAGATTCTGATATCATGAAGACAGCTTTCCGGATGAGATATGGGCATTATGAGTTTCTGGTTATGTCATGTGGGTTGACTAATTCCCCAACAGCATTCATGCACTTGATGATGGTGTATTTCGGCGGTATCTGGATTCTTTTGTGATCGTGTTTATTGATCATATTCTTGTATTGTCGTGTAGCCAGGAGGAGCACGCGTAGCATTTGAGGGTGGTGCAGAGGCTGAGAGAGGAGAAGTTGTACGCAAAGTTCTCCAAGTGCGAGTTCTGGCTCAGTTCCGTGACTTTTCTGGGACACGTGGTGTACGGTGATGGTATTCAAGTTGACCCAAGGAAGATCGAGGTGGTGCAGAGTTGGCCCAGACCATCCTCAGCTACTGAGATTGAGATCTTCCTCGGTTTGGCGGGTTATTACCGCAGGTTCGTCCGTGGTTTTTCATCAATTCCTTCGCACTTGACGAATTTGACGCAGAAGAATGCACCATTTTTGTGGTAAGATGAGTGGGACGAGAGCTTTCAAAAGCTCAGGTCAGTGTTGAATACAGCTCCTGTGCTAGTATTTCCATCAGCTTCAGGCTCGTATTGGGTATATTGTGATGCTTCGAGAGTTGGTATTGGATGTTTTTGATGTAGGAGGGTAGAGTTATTGCGTATGTTTCGTGTCAGCTTAAGCCTCATGAGAAGAACTACCCTGTTCATGATTTGGAGTTGGCTGTTATAGTTCATGCTTTGAAGATTTGGCGGCACTAACTATATGGTGGAGGTGTTCACGGAACATCGCATCCTTCAGCACTTGTTGAAGAAGAAGGACCTCAATTTGAGACAGCGGAGGTGGCTTGAGTTGCTCAAGGACTATGATTTTACCATATTGTATCATCCGGGAAAGGCCAATGTAATGGCAGATGCTTTGAGCCAGAAGGCAGTGAGTATGGGTAGCTTGGCGTACATTCCAGTTAGGGAGAGACCCCTAGCGGTTGATGTTTAGGTCTTGGCCAATCAGATGGTGCGGTTAGATATTTTAGAGCCCAGCTGGGTGTTGGCTTGTGTGGTTTCCGGGTATTCTTTATATGATCGCATAAGGGAGCGCCAGTATGATGTCCCGTATTTGCTTATCCTGAAGGACAGGGTCCAGCATGATGATGTCAGAGATGTGACAATTGGTAGCGATGGTGTGTTGCGGATGTAGGGCCGTATTTGCGTGCCCTATGTGGATGGGCTCCGAGAGATGATATTAGAGGAGGCCCACTGCTCGCGGTATTCCATTCATCCGGGTGTCGCGAAGATGTACCAGGACTTGAGGCAGCATTATTGGTAGAGGAGAATGAAAAAGGATATTGTGAGTTATGTGGCTAGGTGTCTCAATTGTTAGCAGGTCAAATATGAGCATCAGTGACCCGGTGGTGTACTTCAACAGATGGATATTCCGGAGTAGAAATGGGAGAGGATTACTATGGACTTTGTGAGTGGTCTCCCTCGTATCTCGAGGAACTTTGATTCTATTTGGGTGATTGTGGATAGACTGACCAAGTCTGTGCATTTCATTCCGGTGTAAACCACCTATTCTTTGGAGCGGTTGGCAGAGATTTTAATCCGTGAGATTGTGCGATTGCATGCGGTTCCAGTTTCTATCGTCTCAGACAGGGGTACTCAGTTTTCTTCCCAGTTCTGAAAGACTTTTCATTGGGAGTTGGGCACTCAGATTCAGATGAGCACAGCTTTTCATCCTCAGACGGACGGACAATCCGAGCGTACTATTCAGATATTGGAGGACATGTTGCGTGCTTGTGTTATTGATTTCGGAGGTTCTTGGGCTGAGTTCTTGCCGCTTGCAGTGTTTGCTTATAACAATAGTTATCAGTCCAACATTCAGATGGCACCGTACGAGGCTTTGTATGGGAGACGGTGTAGATCTCCAGTTGGTTGGTTTGAGCCCGGCGAGGCTAGACTATTGGGGACAGAGTTAGTTCAGGATGCCTTGGAGAAAGTGAAAGTTATCCAGGAGAGACTTCGTACTGCTCAGTCACATCAGAAGATTTATGCGGACCGGAAGGTTTGGGATGTATCTTATATGGTGGGGGAGAAGGTCTTGTTGAAGGTTTCTCCTATGAAAGGCGTGATGAGGTTTGGAAAGAAAGGGAAGCTGAGTTCACGGTTCATTGGACCTATTGAGATTCTCAGGAGGATTAAGGAGGTGGCCTATATGCTTGCTTTGCCACACAGTTTTTCGGGGGTTCACCCGTTGTTTCATGTTTCTATGCTCAGAAAGTATGTTGGGGACCTATCACATGCATTAGACTTCAGCACGATCCAGTTGGATGAGGACTTGACCTATGATGTGGAGCCAGTGGCTATTTTGGGTGGACAGGTTCGAAAATTGAGATCAAGGACATTGCTTCGATGAAGATGCAGTGGAGAGGTCGGCCCATGGAGGAGGCCACTTGGGAGACCGAGCAGGAGATGCAGAGTATATATCCTTATTTGTTTGAGGCTCCAGGTATGTTTCTTGACTAGCTCGAGGACGAGCGTTTGTTTTAGTTGGGGAGGATGTGATGTCCCGACCCGTTGTCTTCTGTATTTCAGCCCTATTATCCCTGTATTATGTTTCCCCGTTTGTTGATATATGTGTTTGGTGTGTTTGAAGTGTGTTGGGTTGAATTTGGTTAGAAATGAGACCAATAGTCTCTTTAGGGAAAGCTTAAGTTGAAAAAGTCAACCGGACATTGACTTGTGAGTTAGAGGGATCGGAACAGATTTCCGACAACTCGACTAGTTTTGGATGGTGATTTATGACTTTGGAGCGAAATCAAAATTTAATTTGGAGGTCCGGTGTAGAAATAGGCTTGAATTGGCTAAGTTCGTATTTTGGCGAATTCCGGTTGATAGGTGAGATTTTGATTCGGGGGTCATAATGGAATTCGAGAGTTTCAGTAGCTTTGTTAGGTGATTTTGGATATGTCTGCAAATTTTCAGGTCATTCGGAGGTGTTTAGCTCGGGTTTTGGATCGAGTGCGAATTTGGAAAAGTTTTAGTTAACTTATGCTTGAATTCGAGGAATTTGGTGATTTTTGGCATTATTGTTAGTGTTTTTATGCTTCGATCAAGTTTGAATGAGGTAATTTGCCATGTTGGTGCTTTTGGTTGAGATCCCGGGGTCCTCGGGTTGATTTCGGATGGTCAATCGGGCTATTTTTGGACTTAGAAGACTACTGGTGTTCAGCTGTTGGTGTTGCAGAGAAACACTCTTCGCGTTCGCAGGGGTATAGGGCGCGATTAGAATTCCCAGGGCAGTTGCCCTTCGCGTTCGCGTCTGGGGCCCACGTTTGCGTTGTTGTATGACCCAGGACATTCGTGTTTGCGAGATGGAGCCGCGTTCGCGAAGGACAGTTTTGGCAGGCGAAGTTTTTTGTCATGTCGATGCCCCCTTTTCAAACAGCGAAATCGGGTTTTACAACATTATGGGAAAAACAACTCTATTTCCCATTTGGGAATTGGGTCACATAATTTGGAAGAGTCGCCACCTAATGATTATAGTTCATTAGGACACTTTAAGAGAGTGCTTTTGAGAAAGAAACCAGAGTTGGGTAAGGGCTTGAAATTATCTCGAGGGGAAGGTGTTAGGCACCCCTCAAGATTCACAAATGTGGTTCCCGGCCATGTCAATTGTGACTTTAAAAGGAAGATGAAGCAAGTAGACAAATGAAGTGCACATATTCACATAATTTGAAAACTTTAAAGGAAGAGACATAAGTTTGAAATAGGAGAGAGGATTAGTTTGAAAAGCACCAGGAAAAACATTTAAATAAAGCACGTAAGAGAAAGAGGGGTCCTAGGTTTAACTATGATATGGATCATTCGATGCAATATCTAGCTCATATTCCCAAAGAGGGGTTGCTTCATGATATTATCGTATTGTCATCATCTCCATATTCTACCATCCCACCCCGTTAAGGTATTAAAGCGCATTGGTATCGTTTACCTATTGCATGCTAATACCCGCCCAAACCTATTATTCCCGGGGTATTAGGACTTCTAGTCCTAAAAGGGGAAGAGGGAGTAGGATACATATATGGAGTATTCAAAGGTAAAAATGCTAGAGCGACAATCAAAAACAAGTAGAATATAAGGGGGATGCGAATAAACAACTAAAGGCTCAAGTAAACCCCATAACATACAACAAGTAGTTTAGTATGACTGCAATTACTGATTCAGTCTTTAAAAGAGGTTAGGAGAGCGGGCGAATTAGTTTAACATATAATAATTGGATAGAAAATCTGCTTCGAGCTCCCCGGACCCATTTTAAAAGTTGACAGACTTCAGAAAATCAGTAAGACTTTAGAGAAGAGGTGCCTGTTGCAGACATGAATTAGTTTAAAATATTCAGAGTTGCAGAAAAGTTTTAGAAAAGAAAACATGAGCTTCATACGGAAGTATGTTAAAACTTTAAAATTGCAGACGGTTTTTTTGAGAAAAAGAGCTGTAAATAAATCGAGTAAGAAGGAGAGTGTTAAAGACCTTGGAGAAGTTTTAAGATCTTAAAGCACCGGATCAAAGCAATTACAAACTTAACATAGAAAATAACTGACAGTTACAAAAGAGCAGACCTACGGTGGACCCGTTTTAAAATAAGCCAGGTTAGGACAAGTTTGAAGAAACTGAGACGTTTGAAAGCGTTAACGGTCCGAACTCATGACTTATTGTTAGACTTTTGCTGCTGCTTTTATACCATTAGACTTCCTACTGCTTGCCTAGCGTTTATATAATTTCTATAGGCATACTCTCTAGGTGTGTTTATAAGATGCAAACCTAATAGCATAGTCTCTATGTGAAGTTGGTGCTGTATGAAAGAACCTATAGACATGGCATCTACATGATATGCAGCAATGTAAAAATAGGCATAGTAGCAGTTCGCATGGATAAAGTAAAGGTCGTAACGCATGGTTTCTACTGATGCAAAGATGAATAAGCCTATAGTCATGGTTTCTATATGACATTGGTGCAATGAGGTAAACTCTTATAGGCATGTTATCTATATGGTGATGCAGCAGTGGTAAGATTATATTCATGGTAACTATATAGAAACAGATGTAATGAAGTAAAGTGACCCTATAGGCATGATCTCTAATGCAAGAGAGAAAGTATATCCCCCATGTCCTTTTCACTATGCCCCGAGTTTTACATTACACATTATTACAAAACTGGGCAGAAAATCAAAGACATTAAAAGAGATAAAAAAATTTAAAAGTACATCAGCAGCTATAACAGGCCCGAGGGGTCTCAAAGCAACTTTAATGTCCGACATATGCCTTTTACCAAATCCGAGCTCCCAAGATCCGAGGATTTTCTCATTTTAGAGTGTTACAAAGGTCCAAAGGCCCTCAAAAGAGACCCAGTCCTTGCTTACACCTTAGTTGGAATAGTGCAAGTGTGGAATTACCAGCCCTAAAGCATCCTTAGAGGAGACTCCAAGGTCCCTAAGCATGGCTTATTAAAGGGGGGGTAGGAACTTAAAGGAGACTAAGAACAAGTGCAAAGTGAGGATTAAAGGGAAACCAGTGTATGAAGTGGTCATACCCAGCCTATTGATTGAGACTGACACACCCCAGACTCCTTACAAAGGTTACAAACAAGAGCAGACTTGTAAACAAGTCACAAAGGGGCCTGGAAGGCGATTGAGACACCAACAGGCCTTTTTCCAGGCTCAAACACATAAGAGGGGGAAAGGGGGTGGGATATTCTGAGTATAGGCAATAAAGCCTTGGTCCGATTAGAAGTGGCAATGAGTTGCAATTCTCATCCAAAACAAACTCATAAGCAAACAGGGGTCAACGGGGGAGGGGAAATCACATAGGATTTAACAGAAAAAATTAAGTTGAAAAGACTAGGAGGAAATAAAACATAGTTATGGACAACACACAAGCAGAAGAAAGGAATTTAACATGCTGAAATACTGAATATAAAAACCGAAGGGAAAATGAAAGGACTAACATGTTGAAATTTAACAAAAACATGTGAGGGATAAAGGGAAAGGGGGTTTAACATATCTGAAATCTACAGCATACACAAGGGGACAGGGGATAGGGACTTAAACATACTAAAAACTCATATGAAATAAAATAATCAGACAAGGGAATAAAGGGAAGGGGATTGAGCATGCTAGAACTTTAAACTGAAAACATGACAGCCCAGGGAAAGGGAGAGGGAGTTTAAACATGCTAGAACTCAAGTAAAGTATTGAAAGAAACAAGCAATGGGAAAAGGATAGGGATTACATGATGAAGTTAAACTGTATGCATATCAGGCAAAGACAGGGTGAAAGTAAACAAGTAGTTGAATGATAGTAATTGAGATTAAAACCTACTAGTTGCACTTGAATGACAAAAGCAAAGAGAAATTCTATGACTAGCATTGGCTTTCAGCTTGCTATCCTTTAACAGAGAGAGTAAGTAGCAAGAAGAGAGAAGCATAGAATTTTAGTGAGTGAGAATAGAGAAAACTCGAGAATGGGTGTGTGTGTGTGTTGAACTGAAGTTATTCCCTATCTTTGAAAATAAAATTTGAGGTACTTATTGTTCGAAAACAAGCAAGCAAATAAGGCAAGAATAAATTAGTACCAATTAGAAGAAGGGAACTCCTTTAATTGAGGAGTTCGAATTTGAATAGGAGAGGACAGAGTTGTATTTAAGGGAAGAAAATCAATAACACATGGTGCAATCAAGGGTAAATACATGAGAGAAGCTTATAGGAATAAGGTAAAGGCTAAATAAATTATCACCGAGTAAATGAGGGATTCAAAGATTTGTACTTAATAATGAACTAAGTCAAGAATAGGTCCAGATCAAATGAGGGAAGAATCAAATAAGGTTACATAGAAAATCAATCCCCAGGAATTAGGGTTATATTGAAAGGAATGGCCTGACTATTAAGAGATGCACAGATTTAAGCATGCGAGGCTAAAAATAAACAGAGTAGAAGAGCACAATCACGAGATCCATAGGTCTTGCATAGCTTACCAAGAATCAAAGAGCTTAGAGAATTAGGGTTTCGAAATCAAACAGGCAGCAAACAATCGCACACAAATGGTATGAAACCCCTAGAATCTAGGTTTTTTCCACAGGTCGAGTCTAAAAGGCGAAAGCATAGCTAATCAGTCAAAGAGTAAACTCAGAAAGTCCAAAAAACACAAACATTCAGGGAAACTTAATGAAAGAAGAACAGTAAAGAAACTACTCGAAAACCCTTAATAAAATATTGTGAAGAGAATACATAGAAAACACAGATAAACACTGAGGAATTACAGCAAAGTAAAATAATAGAAGAAATCACAGTGAAACAAGTAGAAACCACATAAACCCTATGTTTTGAGAAGACGAACAGTTTATTTAAAACACGACTAGGTGGAGAAAAAGACGAGTGATACTAAAAAAACTTAGAAAACAAACAAAATCAGAGAAGATCGTAAAGTAAAATAGAGCAACGGGAGAAAGAACCTCGAACCGATTAGGTTTTCAGAGGAACTTTCAGAAATGGCGAGAAGAGCCTGAACGGCTCATTGGAGCTTTGCAAAGATCAAAGGCTTCAAAGACTTGTCGGAGAACAGTCGTGAAGCTCCATTGAAGGACCTTTGGTCCAGTTAACCTCGAAACAAAATCTCAATCTTCGAACCCAAAGGTCTGGAAAGGTAATAAATGGGCGAGCATGTGAGTTTCAGGCCCTGAATGGCCATTGACGCTGGTGAAGAGGACTGGAGAAGACTAGGGTTCTCAAAGACCCTAGAGAGCATTTGGGAGTGAAAGGCAGCTCGTCTGGGTGTAACTTATTAGGGTTAGGGGGTTGTGGTGGTTTAATTAAGGCAAGTGAATTGAGGGCCGTTGATCTCACAGATCAATGGCCAGGATTAAAAGAAGAATAGGGCGGATTAGTTTAGGTGGGTTTTGGGTCGGGTAATTTTAAGATTGGGCTAGGTAATTGGGGGGAGGGGGGTGAAATGTGGCTATAATTGAAAGATCAAAGGGCTACCATTTAAATGACCAATTTCCCAAATTTAATTTTAAAAAATAGTAAACCATTTTATAAAAATTCAATAAAATTATTGAGATAATAAAATACGTTTAGGAATTAGTTAAAAATACTAGGAACGATTTTATTCATTAAATACTCGTTAAATTGATAGATAGGCTAAAATTGCAATTTAATAGAATTTTAATTTAAAAATACCTAATGGCTTTATAAAATCTTGTAAAAATTACATAAACTATATTTTTTATGTAAATGAGAGATTATTTTTTTATTAAAATAACAAGATTTGACACTAAACATTAGATTTTACAGTACAATAGTAAGTTATAAATTAGTTTTAATATATGCATATACTTTGGGTACAAAGATACATGGGGAAGAATTGGGTATCAACAGCTTTCCCTCTTTACCCGAAGAAGATGAAAGAGTCGTCGGGTAAATACAAGATGACCAATTTTGACCGGAAGTGACAATTGATAATTTCGACCGTACTCCGGCTTCTGAGCTGCCTACATATCCCTGGTTTTACAGGAATCAGTCCATATGTATTTCAGGAGCCTTTGGTGGAATGTGCCAATAAGAATTTGAAGCGGTGGACGCAACAGGGTTCGAGATTTGGTAAGGGTTCGAGAATCAGATGAGCTGCGGATAATCGGAGTAGAGAACTAGAGCGGGAATGCTCCCACATGAGACAGCCGTGCCCGCCGGTGTACATTTAAATGAATGATGTGCGGATATTTTGCATAATATAAATGTGATTAAAATTCCCATTGGACCATGAATGCGGTCTTCAGACGATTAAGTTGGCGTCCTCAGACTATGACGTCCGGGATATGAAGAGCATAAAAGTAAATATTTGCAGGCCATGAAATGGTGTTCTCGGGCCATGCGGATGATGCCTCCGAACTATGACGCCTTTGAATAAGTTGGTGATATTTCAGCCCATGAGAAGGTGGCAATATTTCAGCCAAATGAATGTAGAGGGTGGCGATCTTTCATCTGAGCAGGAATTTAAAATGCGGGGCGGCGATATTTCAGCCAAAGATGCAAGCTAAAGGAGGTATAACTTAACCTCAAAAGGCAGAAGATAGCCTTATGCAATAATGCAAGATGGAGATAGAGCTTAGTCTCAAAAGGCAAAAAATAGCCTTATGCAATAATGGATGCAGAGCTTAGCCTCGAAAGGCAGAGGGTAGTCTTGTGCAGTGCAAAATGCGGATGGAGACATAGCTTAGTCTCGAAAGGCAGGAAATAGCCTTATGCAATAATGGAGACAGAGCTTAGACTCAGAAGGCAAAGATAGCCTTATGCAAGGATGGAAGATGGAGACAGAGCTTAGTCTCGAAAGGCATAAAATAGCCTTATGCAATGATGGAGGCAGAGCTTAGCCTCGAAAGGCAGAGATAGCCTTATGCAAGCATAGAAGATGGAGACAGAGCTTAGTCTCGAAAGGCAGAAAATAGCCATATGCAATGATGGAGGCAGAGCTTAGCCTCGGAAGGCAGAGAGAGCCTTATGTAGGGATGGAGGTAGCACTTAACCTCGGAAGGCAGAGAATAGCCTTATGCAATGTAGGAACATAAAGGAGAGGATGATGGTGATTTTCTTAGCTGGTAGATGATCATGCTATTGATGACTGGTGGGAAAGTGTTGAATGTAGATAGTAAGCCTTTTTTAGGTAGGTAGTGGCTTTGGACCTGTAAGGCTCCTGCATCGCCTATTTGTATCCTATGTTCCTGCATCCAAAGAAAAATCGTGGGTTCTGAAAGGGGGGGGGGGGTTAGTCCGCTCTCTTCGACCCGTGGCGCTCTGTATTCCTTTGGGGCAACGTTGTTGAACGATAGCGATCCAAATAATTTTATTCAACATTTTGGCGAATATGATACTAATGTATATATATAAAATAAGGCAAAAGATAGTTTTTGTTTTATGACGAACTACAAATGTAACGTGGTTCAAGACACGACAACCTTGCTGGCTCCGGAATTTTGAGGGTCCTCCTCAAAATTCTACCCAGTTCACTGGGTTGGTGTTGTTGACGGTGGTGCTGCATGACTAAAAGCGGATTGATCTTAGAATTTTTAGGGTCCTACTCAAAATTCTTCCCCAGTTTACTTGGTCGATGCTGATACGAAAGTTGAAAAACTGACTTTCGAATTTTGAGGGTCCTCGGCAGTTCCAAATGCAGGGGGGGGAATGGAATTTTGTTAATGATGTGACCGAACCCATAGGGCTGCCTACGTATCCCCTCTTAAACGGGAACCCGGTTAGATGTAGTTTAAATTACATCATAAAGAAAGCATATTGACTAAATGTAATATCTCTTCGTTGCATCTGAGTTGATTGGTTTTGGAAAGATTTCTCCATCCCTCTGCAAGAATAAGGGCCCCTCCAGTTAGGACCCGGTGAACCATGTACGGACCCTGTCAGTTGGGAGAGAACTTCCATTTGGCCTCGTCTTGATGCGAAAATATCTTATTCAACACCAACTGTCCTGGTGTAAACTTTCTCGGTCGAACTCTCTTGTTGAATGCTCTAGACATCCTTTTCTAATATAATTGTCCACGGCAGATGGCGTTCATTCTTTTCCCATCTATAAGGGCTAACTGCTCGTATCGGACCTTGATCCATTCCACGTCATCTAACTCAGCTTCTTGTATAATTCTCAGGGATGGAATCTCTACCTCAGCGGGAATCACCGCCTCCGTACCATAAACCAGCAGGTAGGGAGTTTCCCCAGTTGATGTGCAAACTGTAGTACAATAACCCAGCAAAGCGAATGACAACTTCTCATGCCACTACTTATGCCTTTAGATCATTTTCCTTAGTATTTTCTTGATGTTCTTGTTAGCTGCTTCCACGGCTCCATTCATCTGAGGTCTATTGGCTGTAGAGTTTCTGTGTCTGATCTTGAAATTTTCACACGTTGCGTTCATCATATCGCCGTTTAGGTTGGAACCTTTATCAGTGATGATTGACTCTGGAACACCGAACCGACAAACAACCCGATCTCGGACAAACTCTGCCAAGACTTTCTTGGTTACCGCCTTGTATGAAGCTGTTTCAACCCATTTAGTGAAATATTCAATTGCCACTAGAATGAACCTGTGTCCATTTGATGCGGCAGGCTCGATGGGTCCAATAACATCCATTCCCTAAGTGGCGAACGGCCATGGTGAACTTGTTGCGGTGAGCTCGTTTGGGGGTAACTTTATCATATCCGCATGTATCTGGCAGCAGTGACATCTTCGCGCATACTGAATGCAATTTGTTTCCATGGTCATCCAAAAGTATCCTGTTCTGAGTATCTTTTTTCCTAGAACAAAACCGTTCATATGTGGTCCACAAGTCAGTGAGTGCACTTCTTCTAATAATTTGGTTTCTTCTGTTGCATCGACACACCTTAATAATCCTAAATCGGGAGTCCTATGACACAGGATTCCTCCGCGTGAAATAAGTTGTTGGACAACCTTCGAAGTGTGCGATTCTGACTAGCATTAGCAAGCACTGGATATTCTCGTGTTGTTAGGTACCTTTTGATGTTGTAGAACCAGGGTTTCCTGTCGGCTTCTTCTTCAACATGTGCACAATAAGCCGGTAGATCCTGAATTGTGACCTGGATAGGGTCGATGAAATTTGTGTCTGGATGCTGAATCATGGATGATAAAGTGGCTAAGGCGTCAGCGAACTCATTCTGTATTCTCGGAGCATGCTGGAATTCTGTTTTTCTGAACCTCTTTCTCAACTCATGTATGTGATGCTAATAAGGGAGTATCATGGAATTCTTGGTTACCCACTCTTCTCGGACCTGGTGTATGAGTAGGTTTTAATCCCCAATCACTAGCAGCTCCTGAATGTTCATATCAATGGCCAGTTTAAGCCCTAAGATGCAAGCTTCATACTCGGCCATGTAATTGGTGCATGGGAACCTGAGCTTGGTGGATATCGGATAATGCTGACCGGTTTCTGATACCAGGACCGCTCAAATACCAACTCCTTTAAAATTCACGGCTCCATCGAAAAACATCCTCCAACCGTCATAGGATTCTTCAATATCTTCTCCTATGAAAGCTATTTCCTCGTTGGGAAAATATGTCTTCAATGGTTCATACTCCCCTTCCACAGGGTTTTCTGCAAGATAATCTGCCAAAGCCTGTCCTTTAACTGCTTTTTGGGTGACGTAGACAATGTCGAATTCACTCAACAAAATTTGCCACTTGGCGAGCTTACCAGTAGGCATGGGTTTCTGAAAGATGTGTTTTGGTGGGTCCATCCTTGATATAAGGTAGGTGGTGTAAGCGCAAAAATAGTGCCTCAACTTCTGAGTTATCCAAGTTAAAGCACAACAGGTGCGTTCCTGTAAGGAGTACCGAGCCTCGTATGGGGTAAATTTCTTGTTGAGGTAGTAAATAGCTTGCTCCTTCCTACCCGTTTCATCGTGTTGTCCCAAGACACAACCATATGCTCCATCCAAAACTGCAAGATAGAGCAATAAAGGCCCCCCATGCTCAGGTGGGACCAAAAATGGAGGCGTAGACAAATATTCCTTGATCCTGTCGAAAGCCTTTTGACATTCCTCGGTCCACTTGGTGGCGGCATCCTTCTTCAGCATCTTGAAGATAGGTTCGTAGATGACGGTAGACTAACCAATGAACCGGCTGATATAGTTAAGTCTCCCCAGGAAAACTCATTACCTCTTTCCTGCTTTTCGGCGGTGGCAACTCTTGAATAGATTTGACCTTTGACAGATCCAGCTTTATTCCTTGGCGACTTACGGTGAAACCAAACAATTTTCCCGCATGGACCCCGAATGCACATTTGGCGGGATTCAGTTTCAAGTTATACCTCCTTAATCTGTTGAAAAACTTTCGGAGGTCTTCCATGTGATCTGCATCCTTCTTGGATTTAATGATGACATCGTCCACATATACTCTTTATGTATCATGTCGTGAAAGAGGGTAGTCATGGCCCTCATGTAAGTAGCCCCCGCATTCTTCAGCCCAAAAGACATCATTCTGTAGAAATGCATTCCCCAAGGTGTGATGAATGTCGTTTTCTCTGCATCCTCTTCATCCATCCATATCTGATGACACCCCGCGAAGCAATCGACGAATGACTGCAACTCATGCTTGGCGCAGTTGTCGATCAGGATGTGTATGTTTGGAGAGGGGAAATCGTCTTTGGGACTGGCTCGGTTGAGATCTCGGTAGTCGACACAGACTCTAACTTTTCCATCCTTCTTTGGTACTGGCACAATGTTAGCTAACCAAGTTGGATATTCTACCACTTGAAGAACTCTGGCTTTAACCTGCTTGGTAACCTCCTCTTTGATCTTTAGGCTCATATCTGGCTTTAATTTTCTGAGCTTCTATTTTACTGGTGGACATGCAGGATCTGTAGGTAGTTTGTGAGCGACGATGAACGTGCTGTGACCGGTCATATCGTCATAAGATCATGCAAAGATATCCTCATATTCCTTCAAGAACTGTACATATTTCTCTTTCTCTGTCTGTGACAAGTGCACTCTGATGGGCGTTTCTTTGACATCCTCTGTATCTCCTAAGTTGACGACTTCGGTTTCATCCAAGTTGGACTTAGGTCTATTCTCAAAATTTTCGGCCTCTCTGACAACCGCCTCCGGTATATCATCATCCTCCGAGTCTATGTCCATTTGTTGCATAGCCTCGTTGCAAGTTATAGTTGTTGGTTCATCATCAAGACACGTAATGGTAATGCTGTGTGAAAATAAAGTACATAGCAGAGAAAAGTAATGAATAGTGAGATATTTGATAAAACTGAAAATGCTTTTGATTGAATTCTTAAATTTTCAAAACATCAGAGCTCTTTTGGAAAGTACAGTCAAATGCGGAAAATAAAGAAAACAACAAAAACAAAGCTGCATGATGCTTGTTCAGCCTTGCTACCCCAAAGGTTTCTGGGCGATGGTGGTCCTGATTGACTAGTTGGTGAGGCGCTCCCCTCGATTCACAGTCTGAATGGAAGGGCCTTCCTCCTGTTCCTCTTCAAAAATCACACAACAGTCCATGTCATCCAAAAACAGGTTCTTTATTGCTGCAAGAGCCTCGTCTTCTTTCGAACCGTAGAGAGTGTTGGCTGGCTGAAATGTCTGCTCCAACTAAGGTATGAGGTATTCCAATGGGCAATATGGGCCGCACCATGGTGGTGACCAGTTTCTGAATTCTTGTCAAGTGTACTTGTACCCTAGTCCGAAGGTATTACCATGTTTCTTCAACTGGATAGGTTTGGTGATGCCTTGAAGATTCTTACCGAGTCCTATCCCCGGTTCATGCCCATTCCAATTAAGAATGCTTTCAACCTTGTTACTCCACCATTTGTCCTTATCCACAGCGTTGACTCACTCGATATAATGATATGTCTCCCCGCCTATTCTTCTTCTACCTCCGATTATTGGAATGGTCTGGTGATTATATATGGGGTTGCTACCGTCGCCATGGATGATTATCTCCTGATGGTTCCATTCGAACTTCACATCTTGATGTAAAGTTGATGCCACAGCCCCAGCGGCATGGATCCAAGGTCGTCCCAGCAATAAGTTGTAAGAGGCATGTATGTCGATGACTTGGAACTCAATATCAAACCAAGTGGGTCCCATTTGCAAACACAGGCTAATCTCTTCGAGAATGCACCTCTGAGAATCGTCAAAAGCTTTAACATTAATAGCCCAATCTTTTATCTCATGCAACCCCTTGCCCAACTTCTTGAGGGTGATCAGTGGACAAATGTTGAGACTAGAACCTCCGTCAACTAGGATTCTTATGATGAAATGCTCCTCACATTGATGTGCAGTGCTTTGTCATGACTGAGCCCTCCAGGTGGCAATTCATCTTCATGGAAAGTGATTTTGTGACTTTCCAATATCTGCACTATCATGTATGCCATCTCTCCTCCCGTTATGTTGCTGGGGACATAAGCCTCGCTCAATATCTTCATCAAGGCATTTTTATGCGCCTCGAAACCCTGCAGCAATGCCAAGATGGAAATCATTGCCGGAGTTTTGTTTAGCTGTTAAACAACTGAGTACTCCTTAGCCTGTATCTTTCTCCTGAGATCATCTGGTCCGGTTTCCATAGGACGTCCATAGGCCTGCTTGCTGGACTCAGCTAGGTGCTCTAGTGTGTACACCCTGCCGGTTCTAGTAATACCTTACGCGAAATTGCTTCACCCGCGCGTGCTTTGCCATTCCTTCTCGTCTCGGTTGTGTAGTCCCAGGATTTGGCTTTGGACTGAAATGGGATTACGTTTGTCATGGCAACCGAAATGGACACCTTTGGAGGCAACATAGTAACTTCAATTGGTGCGGGCGCCTTTGGAGTCCCAAATTCCACCTCAATCGGCTTTGGCACCTTTGTAGGAAGCGTCTCAAACTCAAATGGCACAACTATATTCACCACGTTGTCCTCAGATGGATGGACTTGTACAACAATAGGATTAAGGGTGACCGCCGGTTTCTTGGGCTCATCCCCTTCAGATTTCAAACCAATTGACCCTTCGGGGTCCTAATTGTCTTCTACCTCAATCATGTGGATGCTCCCACCTTTATGGTCTGGCAAGGGGTTGTTACGAACATTAGGAGTAGGCTCCTTAGCTACGATGACCTTGTTGTCAATTAAGGTCTGGATTTTGTCCTTTAACGAGCGGCACTCGTCAATGGTATGGCCTTTCATCCCCGAATGGTATGCGTAGGTTTTATTTTGGTTAATCCATTGGGAAGGGTTCTCTGGGGTTATGGCTGGGATGTGTGTAACATATCTGGCGGCTTTGAACTTCTCATAGAGTTGGTCAATGGGTTCAGCAATAGCAGTGTACTATTTGGGTGGTTTGCGGTCAAAATTTGGTCTTGGCCGCGGGAAATTTTGACGGGTAGGTGGTGATGGGTAGTGAGGAGGTTGGAGTGTGTAGGCTTGGTATACGGGTGCGGGTTGGGAATATACTGGCGAGGTGGGCTGATATGTTGGTGGTGGAGATGACTGGTAGCCGAGTGATGGATTTTGTTAAGCGGGTGAAGGGGCTTGGTAATTTAGAGAAGGTTGGTACGTGAGTGGAGTTGGAGGGTAGGGTTGGTATTTCATAGGAGAATGATTTCTTTGCGCAGCCATTACGGAGTTTACATCCTTTTTCTTTGATGAACCCCTAGATTGCAAGGCTTTGTTGGTAGCCTGCAGCGCCTCAAGGTTGGTAACCATGCCATTTTTGATTCCCTCTTCAATCCTTTCTCCCAGTTTGATGATGTAAGCAAACTTCTGCCCCTCTATCAGCATCAATCTCTCGTAATACTGTGGGTCCTGAGCACGAACAAAAAATCTGTTCATTTGTTCTTCTTCTAAAGCCGGCCTAACCTTGGCCGCTTCGGACCTCCAACGAGTAGCATACTCCCAAAAGTTTTCAGTAGGCTTCTTCTTCAAATTCTGAATGTAGAACACGTTTGGCGCATTCTCGGTGTTGAACCTGAAATGGTACATGAAATCAGACTCCATGTTTACCCAAATCGTCCACTTCTTCGCATCTTGGCTGATGTACCAAGATAAAGCATCCCCTTTCAAACTCCTCATAAATAGCTTCACGCGGATCTTATCATCATTACCAACTCCCACTAATTTGTCACAATACATTCTAAGGTGAACCCTGAGATCACCCGTACAATTAAACATCTCGAACTTAGGAGGTTTGTACTCCTCTGGGAGTTCGACATCAGGTTGAACACAAAGGTCTTCATAATTCAGACTCTCTACACCCCTATCACCTTCCACACCTTGGACCCTGTTAGTGAGTTTCTTGAGTTCAGCAGCCAAGTTCTGAATGAGTGAATCTGATTATGATACATCTGGTACGGGCTGTGTATAGTAGGGTGTAGTATCCACAAAGATAGGAGTATCCTGGTGGTTTGGAGCATTTTGAGGCTAAGGGACGAGCGGCAGAGCATTGTTGCAAACTTGGGTTGGGGTCTTCTGCGGAGGTGCAGGGACCTGATGGTTGACATCTGCAGCAGCAAGGGAGATGGACAGACTAGCCAAACTCCAGACCTGGTCCAATTCTTCTCGAAACCTTAGCAAAGTTTGCTCCAAGTGAGCAGCAGTTTCCTTGGTGATTGGGGCACCCTGAGAAGTTCCTTCAATTTCCTTTCTTGCTTCATTATCTGCCATCTTTCCTTTGTTCCTGTTTCTGGGAGGACTCAGAAGAGGAGGAGGAGGACCCTTAGATCTTGTTGAATATGCTGATGGTGGCAGAATGCAGGAACTAACCTTTGGGGAGGGGGATAAAACAAAAAGAAAACAAAAAGGTAAAAAGTTAGTGCGGATTCTAAGGAAAAAGACATTGCAGAATGTAAACACGTTGTTATAAGAAATAAATCGTTTCCTATCTAGGATCCTCGTTATGTACGTGGTAGGCCTAACGACAAATATGACTTGGAGAACTCATAATACCAAATGCCTCATTTTTTTGATAGAAAATAGAACAAGTCAAAACAATTTGGAATAAAGAAAAAATTGTCACTAATGACCAAAGGGCCTTATTACATCGAGAAAGCAATAAAACCCTAACTACTTGGTCCCAGAGGGACCAGACTCGCTGTCTTTGCCTCCATTATATAGCTTCATTAGCTCGTGCAGTCCCAGTAACAAATAGTTCTGAGCCAAGCGCCCACCTTCATTACCTTTAGCTTCCTGACAGTCTTGATCCTTTTCAGAAACTTGCCTTCCAGCTCCACTATACCCTGTTCCAATTACCCTAAACGATTGCTTGCTCGGACAGCCATGTCTTCCCATTCATTGATTACCTTTTCTTGAGCCTCTAGTGCTTCCTGATGTTCACTCTCGCATCCGTTTGCGTAGCTTATTGTACTTGACCTTTGCTGCAACCTCCTCATCAATAACTCTGTCACCATGGACGAAACCTATTTTTCCCAAGACAATCTGATCATCTTCTAACCATCCTGGATAAAGTGGAGCATGCCCCGCCTGATACCTGTCTGGTTCCATAGATTCTTTTTCTAGAATTATTTTGGAGTGCCACATATGCTGAGCTCGGCACCTGTGTGGGCTTTTATCATCTTGGAAATCAGCTCTGTAATGACTTATCTTTTCCACTCTTGGTATAATCTGCTTCCTTCGGCTTGCCTCATGACTCGGAGAGGGACATAAGGGTAAGTTCCTCTCAAGGTGATGAGTACAAGGAATGGCGCATCCCTAGACCGAATGACGAACTCTCCAATTGGAAACCACTCGTACATCCATTTCACCTGCTCCACTCTCAGATTTCTTAATGATTCGACCTACCCACTGGCGTCTTCCGGGTGAGCAAACCATGAAGTGCATCCGCTTTGGATGATGGAAAGAAATGTGATCATCCCAATACCAACATACAATCTCCTGCCTATATTCTCCCTTTGAAGATGTTCAATGAGCCAGAGTTGTAGTAGTAGATTGCACCTTTCAAACTGTGGTGCCCCTTGCTGACATTTCTCTAAGGCTCGGTACAGTTCTGCGAGGATCATGGGTGCTATGCTGAACATCTACCCGTCGATGCCCTCCATTACTGCTTTGGTTACCATGGCTAGTCTTGCATGGATCCTAGCCTTCTTCATCGGGAAAATAATCATTCCCTAAAAATAGAACATGAACAAAAGCCCTCCTATGTATGTGCCACAAAGAGGTGAGGGCGAATTCATCCATGTGATTGCGGTATGATTTGCTATGTCCGAACATTTCATACATAAAGTCGAAGGATATGTAGGAGTCCTTCAAGCTGGACAAATTAGGGTTCTTTTTGAGCCCCATCATTTTCAAGAACCCTCTACCTTTGCGGTTTTCTGGCATGAGCAACCCCGGGCTATCCCAAGGAATTTCGACTAAACCCCCGAATTCCTCCAACATCGGTGTCATTTCAATATATCCAAGGCGGAATACAGATCGTTCACTATCCCAAAACATAGTAGCAGCTTCCACAATCTTGTTATTTGGCCTAACTTCCAGAAGTGAAGGAAGATTTCCTAAGTTCTTGCGGATGACAACCCGATCACTACCATGCAAATCGTCCTACCAACTTAGCAACGTTGGATGAATGTTTGATAACATATCGAACCTAGGGATCCCGTGCCTCATTTCCTGTAAAATAGAGAGTTAGGCCCTTAACCCCACCGGACTCGACCATTTAAATCAATAATTAGCAAAAGGCATTTAGTTCTCCAAGTCAATGCACATAACGTGAATGTCCATTTGGGTTTCGAGGAAACCTGATGGACATTGGTTTAGGCTATCCTAATGAGTCATTATGCGGATGACATAACTGACTCGGCTAGTTTTGACCATGCTGCATGAACAATTAAATGGAGTAAGGTTTCTACTTTTGAAATGCAATATGCCTACCGTTGATCGACTGGTTTTACCCCAAATATGCCTTTTCCAAATTTAGGGGGTTTGTAAGTATTGGAAGGCTGCAACCACTCATTATTTGCGTTGCTATAGGATTTGTTTAGCACGAGTGGAAAATGATGTTGAAGGATGCAATTACTGTTAGAAACACGTTCTCAATGAAATATACTAAACGTGTACTCTTTTGTAGGTTTTGATGAATGACAAACGAAGCAAAAATTGATATATGATGGAATTCAAGTACAAGCGCACAATGGTTGCGAATAAGATTGAAGTTCAAGATATAGCTTTTAATTGTTATTGAGTTGTTCTAAATTGTAATCTCGATCCTATAACTTGACTCATAGTATGGCCTCTCTCATAAAACTATTTTCCAAAATCATGCATATTTAATTCTGTGTCAAAAAGATTTTAAATCATGCATATTTACATTAGACAAAATATTTTCTAAACATGCCTCAAAAATCTGGGCTAAAATAATCGATTATGTACTTATGATAATCGATTGTTTCTGAGCCAAGACTGCATGACAATCGATTATGAATTAATGGTAATCGATTGTGAGTAAGACAGTGAACATCAGGTTTTTCCAAATCTGCATGATAATCGATTGTGAACAAATGACAATCGATTGTTGTTGAGGTAAAGTTTTTCAATACTCAAAATAATCGATTATGAACTAATGGTGATCGATTGTGTTGAGTTGATGTCTTCCAGTGATTTTAAATTTAATTAAGTAATCGATTATGTCTTTAGATAATCGATTATCACTGAGACAGTAAGTTTTATGATTTTCAGAAAATAACAAGTAATCGATTGTTGCAAAGGACAATCGATTGTTGAAGCTGGCCGTTGTCAAATGATTTTCAAATACCATAAGGTAATCGATTATTGATTCTAGATAATCGATGTTCTGCTTAAAATCTGGAAATGATTTTTAGAACGTTGCTGAAGTAATCGATTATTGATTTTATATAATCGATGTTTTGCTTAAAATCTGGAAATGATTTTTAGAACGTTGCTAAAGTTATCGATTATGAACTTAGTGTAATCAATTATCTGATTTTTAATATTGCCAGTAATCGATTATAGATTATGTATAATCGATTGTGAAGCGTTAAATCTGGGATTGATTTTTAAACTGACTGGCAGATAATCGATTGTTTGGTCTTAATAATCGATTATCACTGAGTAATTTCAGCAACTCTTAATTGGCAATTAGACAACGGTTGAACCAACTTTTTCAACTATAAATACAGCTTCATTTCAGTGTTTTAAAAACAACAACATACACAAACTGATCATTACATTGCTATAAGCTTTCATTCAATTGTTCTTCATTTTCTACTCATTTCATAAAGCTTTTGAGAGCCATATTATTGCTTAAAGTTGTTGTGATCTTGAACATATTCTTTTACTCATATCTACTCAATAAGGAGTACTTTAGTTAAGTGAGTGTCCAAGTATTTGATATACTTGTAAGAGAATTGCGATTCTCTTGTTTCAAGGAACTTGCGTTTCCTTGGGTGAAGTCTTTGAGATTGCGATCTCCGAGCAACTATTTGAGGCTTGTGTCCTCAAGTGTGTAACGGTTTGTTGAGCACCCTTAAGCTTAACAAGATAGTGAAAAATCTCGAGAGAGTCTCTCGGGGACTGGACTAACCACGTTGGTGGCCAACCAGTATACATCTTTGTGTAAGTTTATTTTTCTGCATTTATTTTACTTCCTGCAAAGTTTAAATTCCGCAAGAAAACGCTAAATTCTATTAATACGCTATTCACCCCCCCCCCTCTAGCGTAAAGCGTAGTTTCTAACAATTGGTATCAGAGCCCAACTCTCTGAAAACTTAACCGTTTGAGAGAACCATCCACGGCTTCTACTCTTGACTCTTTTGCAGGAATTGAAGAAGGACAATGCTCTACACGACCTCCTCTATTCAACGGCACAAACTACTCATACTGGAAGGAGAGGATGCAAATCTTTGTGCAATCAAATAGCTTTCATTTGTGGAAAGTATTCACCAATGGAAACCAAATCCCAACCAAGAAGGTGGAAGACGAATGGGTTCCAAAGACCGAAGAGGAATATACCGCGGAGGATATTCGTAAGGTTCAAAATAATGCCAAAGCTATAAATTTATTATATTGTGCTGTTAATGCTAACGACTACAGGAAGATATCATGTTGCAAAACAGCAAAAGAAATGTGGGATAAGCTTGAAGTGACATACGAAGGAATCGACCAGGTACGAGAAGCTAAAATTGATTTCTTAACTCACTCTTATGAACTATTCCACATGAAGGAAGGAGAGAAAGTAGACGAAATGTTTGAGCGATTCTCAATGATCGTGAATGATCTACACGCCCTCAAAAAGACGTTTACGGATAGAGAACTTGTCCGGAAGATCCTCAGAAGTCTCACTCCGGCATGGCGATCAAAGGCCGATGCAATCCAAGAATCCATTGGCATCACAAATGTCACAATTGACGCATTAAGAGGTAATCTCAAAACCTATGAATCAACTATACTTAACCTGTTTGTTGATGATCAAAGAAGGCAAAGGATTGCTCTAAAGGCTAGCCAACCACAAATTGATGAGGAAGGTGACAACGAGTTTGGACTCGTTATCAAAAGGTTTCAAAAATTCATGCGCAAAGAGTATGAACGCAAGAACAAAAAGCAAGGCGATCAACTAAAATGCTATGAATGCGGAGAAACCGGGCACATAAAATCAAATTGCCCTAACATCAAAAAGGAGAAGAAACCCTTCAAAAAGCAACGTGCATACATCTCTTGGGGAGGAGATTCCGGAGATGAAGCAAGCGAAGAAGAAGACGATGAAGCAGCAAATTTATGTCTCATGGCTCAAGAAGACGGCAAAGACGAGGTAAGTCAAATCTCTTCTCAAAATTTCTTTACTCTTGATGAAATGAGAAATGCTTTTCATGAACTATATGTTGAATTTATCAAAGCTTCAAAAACTGTCAAAAGTGTTAAAGAAAGCGCTTCTCTAAAAGAAAAAGATTTTCAAACACAGCTTTCATTAAAAGAAAAAGAATTAGAAAAACTGGTTTTCGAAAATGAGAAGCTAAAAGAGGAAAACAAGTTTTATGGAAAAAGAAGTGCTGATAAACCTGAAGGTTCTACTAGAAACTGTTCTTCTTGTGTGCTTCTTAAGAATGAAGTAGCTAGACTTAAAGGCACATTAGATAAGTTTAATTCTTCGCATAAAAACTTGAATGATGTGCTTGTTAATCTAAAATCAACTAAACATGGAATAGGATTCAAGAATGAAGAAAAGGTTGGTGCTAAACCACAACAACCTAGAGCTCAACCTAGGACTAATAACCAAAATGCTTATCCTAGAAGTAGAAATCCTAGAAATAACTTGCATGTTAGACCAAATAGTGAAAATGCTAGAAGACCTAGAAATGATGCATATTTTAGGCCAAACCTTGAACAATTTAGAAGACCAAGAAATGACCCTCCACCTAGAAATAGATATTCTAGAAATGATGCATATTTTAGACAAACTTGTGAACCTCCTAGAGCTCATAATAGGAGAAACAATGGTGTTCAAAGTAGAGTAAGCAACCTTCATTTATCTAGTTACTATGTACCTAGAAAAATGCATAATCCCAACGTGACTTGTCATTATTGTAGACGTATTGGTCATATTGCTCCCGCTTGCTTTACTCGTCATAGACATATAAATCAATTGCATCATTATAACATGCCTAACCCTCAAGGACCCAAGATGGCATGGGTACCTAAAGAACATTAATTTGTTTTGTAGGTGTGCTTGAAGGGATCAAGTGTACTATGGTACCTTGATAGTGGATGCTCCAAACACATGACGGGAGATGAATCCAAATTCCTTCAACTAGAGCACAAAGAAGGAGGAAGTGTCACATTTGGTGATAACAATAAAGGAAAAATCATCGGCATTGGTTCGGTCGGTAAGGACGAAAACTCCTCTATTAAACATATACTACTTGTGAAAGGTTTGAAGCATAATCTCTTGAGCATAAGCCAATTATGTGACAAGGGAAATCTTGCTCTATTTAATTCGGATGAATGTCTTGTATTTAGACGTAGTGATTTCAAGATCATACTTCGTGGTTTTAGAATTGATAATATCTATATGGTTGATCTTGCAAACTCCTCACCCGAATATGTTGATTGTTTAGTAAGCAAAGAGGATAACTCTTGGCTATGGCATCGTAGAGTAGCACACATGAACATGCATCTTTTGAACAAGCTTCTTTCTCAAAACTTAGTAGTTGGTCTTCCCAGTTTAAAGTTTGAAAATGATTCTATTTGCGATTCTTGTCAAAAAGGGAAGCAAACCAAAGCATCTTTTAAATCCAAGAATATTGTTTCAACGTCTAGACCTTTGCAATTACTTCACATGGATTTATTTGGTCCCTCTCGTATTGAAAGTCTTGGTAAAAATAAATATGTTTTTGTAATTGTTGATGACTTTTCTAGATTTACTTGGACTCTATTTCTTGCAAATAAAAGTGATGCTTTTCAAAATTTCAAGTATTTCCTTAAGCGTGTTCTAAACAAAAAGGAATCGACCGTCACTTCGATTAGAAGTGATCATGGGGGAGAGTTTGATCACAATCTCTTTGCGAATTTTTGTGACGAACTCGGAATCGAACACACCTTTTCCGCTCCACGGACACCACAACAAAATGGGGTGGTGGAAAGGAAAAATAGGTGTCTCGAAGAGATGGCTAGAACCATGCTCGACGAAGCTAAGATTCCCAAATACTTTTGGGCGGACGCCGTGAGTACCGCTTGCTATGTTTTAAATAGAGTAGCAAGTCGGCCGATACTCATGAAAACCCCATATGAACTTTATAAGGGTAGAAAACCCAACATTTCTCATTTACGTGTTTTTGGTTGTAAATGTTTTGTTCATAATAATGGGAAGGACCAATTGGGTAAGTTTGATGCTAAATCGGATGAAGGTATTTTCATTGGTTATTCCTCACGTAGCAAAGCATATAGGATCTTTAACAAAAGAACCCAAATTGTGGAGGAATCCCCTCATGTTGTGTTTTCCGAAGATAATACTCGCTTGGCGAGAAAGGAATCCGGTTTTGATCTTGCAGGTATCTTGGATAGCTTGAAAGATAAAATCCAAGAAGAACCTTCAAAGGAAAACAAAAATGAAATTGGGGAACAACCAACGGAAGAAGCGCCACAATTAGAAAAAGGAATAAATACGCCTAACGAGTGGAGAACGATCAAGGATCATCCTCTCGAACAGGTAATCGGCGATGTTGGAGAAAAGGTAAGTACCCGAAACTCCCTCAAAAACACTTTAGAACTTACTGCTTTTGTTTCTCAAATTGAACCTAAAACCATCTCCGAAGCAATTGGGGATGAATTTTGGACCTTGGCAATGCAAGAGGAGCTTAACCAATTCGAACGCAATAACGTTTGGGATTTGGTGCCAAGACCCGAAGGTCATTCTATAATTGGTACGAAATGGGTTTTTCGCAATAAACTAGATGAAAATGGTATAATCACTAGAAACAAAGCTAGGCTTGTGGCAAAAGGCTATAGTCAAGAAGAAGGTATTGATTATGAGGAAACCTATGCTCCCGTAGCTAGATTAGAAGCTATTCGTCTATTACTTGCTTTCGCCTCTTCAATGAATTTTATTCTATATCAAATGGATGTGAAAAGTGCTTTTCTAAATGGTTTTATTGAAGAAGAAGTTTACTGTTAGAAACACGTTCTCAATGCAATATACTAAACGTGTACTCTTTTGTAGGTTTTGATGAATGACAAACGAAGCAAAAATTGATATATGATGGAATTCAAGTACAAGCGCACAATGGTTGCGAATAAGATTGAAGTTCAAGATATAGCTTTTAATTGTTATTGAGTTGTTCTAAATTGTAATCTCGATCCTATAACTTGACTCATAGTATGGCCTCTCTCATAAAACTATTTTCCAAAATCATGCATATTTAATTCTGTGTCAAAAAGATTTTAAATCATGCATATTTACATTAGACAAAATGTTTTCTAAACATGCCTCAAAAATCTGGGCTAAAATAATCGATTATGTACTTATGATAATCGATTGTTTCTGAGCCAAGACTGCATGACAATCGATTATGAATTAATGGTAATCGATTGTGAGTAAGATAGTGAACATCAGGTTTTTCCAAATCTGCATGATAATCGATTGTGAACAAATGACAATCGATTGTTGTTGAGGTAAAGTTTTTCAATACTCAAAATAATCGATTATGAACTAATGGTGATCGATTGTGTTGAGTTGATGTCTTCCAGTGATTTTAAATTTAATTAAGTAATCGATTATGTCTTTAGATAATCGATTATCACTGAGACAGTAAGTTTTATGATTTTCAGAAAATAACAAGTAATCGATTGTTGCAAAGGACAATCGATTGTTAAAGCTGGCCGTTGTCAAATGATTTTCAAATACCATAAGGTAATCGATTATTGATTCTAGATAATCGATGTTCTGCTTAAAATCTGGAAATGATTTTTAGAACGTTGCTGAAGTAATCGATTATTGATTTTATATAATCGATGTTTTGCTTAAAATCTGGAAATGATTTTTAGAACGTTGCTAAAGTTATCGATTATGAACTTAGTGTAATCAATTATCTGATTTTTAATATTGCCAGTAATCGATTATAGATTATGTATAATCGATTGTGAAGCGTTAAATCTGGGATTGGTTTTTAAACTGACTGGCAGATAATCGATTGTTTGGTCTTAATAATCGATTATCACTGAGTAATTTCAGCAACTCTTAATTGGCAATTAGACAACGGTTGAACCAACTTTTTCAACTATAAATACAGCTTCATTTCAGTGTTTTAAAAACAACAACATACACAAACTGATCATTACATTGCTATAAGCTTTCATTCAATTGTTCTTCATTTTCTACTCATTTCATAAAGCTTTTGAGAGCCATATTATTGCTTAAAGTTGTTGTGATCTTGAACATATTCTTTTACTCATATCTACTCAATAAGGAGTACTTTAGTTAAGTGAGTGTCCAAGTATTTGATATACTTGTAAGAGAATTGCGATTCTCTTGTTTCAAGGAACTTGCGTTTCCTTGGGTGAAGTCTTTGAGATTGCGATCTCCAAGCAACTGTTTGAGGCTTGTGTCCTCAAGTGTGTAACGGTTTGTTGAGCACCCTTAAGCTTAACAAGATAGTGAAAAATCTCGAGAGAGTCTCTCGGGGACTGGACTAACCACGTTGGTGGCCAACCAGTATACATCTTTGTGTAAGTTTATTTTTCTGCATTTATTTTACTTCCTGCAAAGTTTAAATTCCGCAAGAAAACGCTAAATTCTATTAATACGCTATTCACCCCCCCTCTAGCGTAAAGCGTAGTTTCTAACAATTACAACAAGGAAATAAGTACATGTATTTTCACGTTCGTACAATAATGGTTACAATGAATTGCTCGAAATTAAAGACAGAATTCAAAATAATTGAAACAATAAATAAAGAAAGCAATAAAGTCACAAAAACACGTAGTGGTAAAAGCCAAAAAGAAGTCCCCAGTAGAGTCTCCATGCTGTCGACGCCCCCTTTTTCGAAGAGCGAAATCGGGTTTTACGACATTATGGGCAAAACAACTCTATTTCCTATTTGGAAATTGGGTCACGGAATTTGGAAGAGTCGCCACCTAATGATTATAGTGCATTAGGGCACTTTAAGAGAGTGCTTTTGAGAAGGAAACCAGAGTTGGGTAAGGGCTTGAAATTATCTCGAGGGGAAGGCGTTAGGCACCCCTCAAGATCCACAAATGTGGTCACCGGCCGTGTCAATTGTGACTTTCAAAGGAAGATGAAGCAAGTAGACAAATGAAGTGCACATATTCACATAATTTGAAAGCTTTAAAGGAAGAGACATAAGTTTGAAATAGTAGAGAGGATTAGTTTGAAAAGCACCAAGAAAAACATTTCAATAAAGCACGTAAGAGAAAGAGGGGTCCTAGGTTTAACTATGATATGGATCATTCGATGCAATATCTAGCTCATATCCCCAAAGAGGGGTTGCTTCATGATATTATCGCATCGTCGTCATCTCCATATTCTACCCTCCCACCCTGTTAAGGTATTAAAGCTCGTTTGTATCATTTACCTATCGCATGCTAATACTCGCCCAAACCTATTAGTCCCGGGGTATTATGACTTATATTCCTAAAAGGGGAAGAGGGAGTAGGATACATATATGGAGTATTCAAAGGTAAAAGATGTAGAGCTGACAATCAAAAACAAGTAGCAAATAAAGGTGATGCGAATAAACAACTAAAGGCTCAAGTAAACCC
The DNA here is from genome assembly GCA_034376525.1 of Nicotiana benthamiana. Lineage (NCBI taxonomy): Eukaryota > Viridiplantae > Streptophyta > Magnoliopsida > Solanales > Solanaceae > Nicotiana > Nicotiana benthamiana. The sequence continues at coordinate 127,736,825 of CM067332.1, read as the reverse complement.
TGTAACATACAACAAGTAGTTTAGTATGACTGCAATTACTGACTTGGTATTTAAAAGAGGTTAGGAGAGCGGGCTGATTATTTTAACACATAAGAATTGGATAGAAAATCTGCTTCGAGCTCCCCGGGCCTATTTTTGAAGTTGACAGACTTCAGAAAATCAGTAAGACTTTAGAGAAGAGGTGCCAGTTGCAGACAAGAATTTGTTTATAATATTCAGAGTTGCAATCAAGTTTTAGAAAAGAAAAACACGAGCTTCAGACGGAAGTCTGTTAAAACTTTAAAATCGCAGACGAACTTTTTGAGAAAAAGGGCTGTAAATAAATCGAGTAAGAAGGAGAGTTTTAAAGACCTTGGAGAAGTTTTAAGATCTTAAAGCACCAGATCTAAGCAATTACAAACTTAACATAGAAAACAACTGACAGTTACAAAAGAGCAGACCTAGGGTGGACCCGTTTTAAAATAAGCCCGGTTATGACAAGTTTGAAGAAACTGAGACGTTTGAAAGCATTAACGGTCCGAACTCATGACTTGTTGTCATCCTTTCGTTGATGCTTTTATACCATTAGACGTCCTACTATATGCCTAGCGTTTATATAATTCCTATAGGCATACTCTCTAGGTGAGTTTATAAGATGCAAACCTAATAGCATGGTCTCTATGTGAAGTTGGTGCAGCATGATAGAACCTATAGACATGGCATCTACATGATATGCAACAATGTAAAAATAGGCATAATAGCAGTTCACATGGATAAAGTAAAGGTCCTAAGGCATGGTTTCTACTGATGCAAAGATGAATAAGCCTATATTCATGGTTTCTATATGACATTGGTGCAATGAGGTAAACTCCTATAGGCATGTTATCTATATGGTGATGCAGCAGTGGTAAAATTATATTCATGGTAACTATATAGTAACGAATGCAATGAAGTAAAGTGACCCTATAGGCATAATCTCTAATGCAAGTGAGAAGTAAATCCCCCATGTCCCTTTCACTACACCCCGAGTTTTACATTACACATTATTACAAAACTGGGCAGAAAAGTAAAGACATTAAAGAGATAAAATTTTAAAAGTACATCAGCAGCTATAACAGGCCGGAGGGGTCTCAAAGCTACTTTAATGTACGATATGCCTTTTACCAAATCTGAGCTCCCAAGATCCGAGGCTTTTCTCATTTTAGAGTGTTACAAAGTTCCAAAGGCCTTCATAAGAGATCCAGGCATTGCTTACACCTTAGTTGGAATAGTGCAAGTGTGGAATTACCAGCCCTAAAGCATCCAAGTTCAGAGGAGACTCCAAGGTCCCTAAGCATGGCTTACTAAAGCGGGGTAGGAACTTAAAGGAGACTAAGAATAAGTGCAAAGTGAGGATTAAAGGGAAACCAGTGTATGAAGTGGTCATACCCAGCCTATTGATTGAGATTGGCACACCCTAGACTCCTTACAAAGGTTACAAACAAGAGCAGACTTGTAAACAAGTCAGACAAGGGCCTGGAAGGCGATTGAGACACCAACATGCCTTTTTCCAGGCTCAAACACATAAGAGGGGGAAAAGGGAGTGGGATCATTCTGAGTACAGGCAATTAAGCCTTGGTCCTAGATTAGAAGTGGCAATGAGATGTCATTCTCATCCAAAATAATCTCATAAGCAAACAGGGGTCAAACGAGGAGGGGAAATCACATAGGATTTAACAGACAAAATTAAGTTGACATGACTATGAGGAAATAAAACATAGTGATGGACAACACACAAGCAGAAGAAAGGAATTTAACATGCTGAAATATTGAATATAAACAACTGAAGGGAAAAATGAAAGGACTAACATGTTGAAATTTAACATAAACAGGTGAGGGATAAAGGGAAATGGGGTTTAGCATAACTGAAATCTACATCATATACAAAGGGACAAGGGATAGGGACTTAAACATACTAAAAACTCATATGAAATAAAATAATCAAACAAGGAAATAAAGGGAAGGGGATTGAGCATGTTGGAACTTTAAACTGAAAACATGGCAGCCCAGGGAAAGGGAGAGGAAGTTTAAACATGCTAGAACTCAAGTAAAATATTGAAAGAAACAAGCAAGATGAAAAGGAAAGGGAATACATGATGAAGTTAAATTGTAAGCATATCAGGCAAACACAGGGTGAAAGTAAACATGTAGTTGAAAGATAGTAATTGAGATTAGAACCTACCAGTTGCACTTGAATGACACAAGCAAAGGGAAATTCTATAACTAGCCTTGGCTTTCAGCCGGCTGGCCTTTAACAGAGAGAGTAAGTAGCAAGAAGAGAGAAGCAGAGAGTATTAGTGAGTGAGAATAGAGAAAACTCGAGAATGAATGTGTGTGTGTGTATTGAACTGAAGTTATTCCCTGTCTTTGAAAATAAAGGTTGGGGGTATTTATAGTTCGAAAACAGGCAAGCAAATAAGGCAAGAATAATTCAGTACCAATTAGAATCAATCAGAAGAAGGAAACTCCTTTAATTAAGGAGTTCGAATTTGAATAGGAGAGGACAAAGTTGTATTAAAGGGAAGAAAATCAATAACACATGGTGCAATCAAAAGTAATTACATGAGAGAAGCTTTTACAAACTACACGGTTAGGTAAATAAGGTAAAGGCTAAATCAATTATCACCTAGTAAATCAGGGATTCAAAGATTCGTACTTAATAATGAACTAAATCAAGAATAGGTCCAGATCAAATGAGGGAAGAATCAAATAAAGTTACATAGAAAATCAATTCCCAGGAATTGGGGTTATTTTGAAAGGAATGGCCTAACTATAAAGAGATGCACAGATTTAAGCATGCGAGGCTAATAAATAAACAGAGTAGAAGAGCACAGTCACGAGATCCATAGGTCTTGCAAAGCTTAGCAAGAATCAAAGAGTTTAGAAAAATTAGGGGTTCGAAATCAAACAGGCAGTAAACAATCGCACACAAATGGTGTGAAACCCCCAGAATCTAGGGTTTCTTCCACAGGTTAAGTCTAAAAGGCGAAAGCATAGCAAATCAGCCAAAGAGTAAACTCAGAACGTCCAAAAAACAAAAACATTCAGAGAAACTTAATGGAAGAAGAACAGTAAAGAACTACTTGAAAACCCTAAAAAAATATAGTGAGTTTATGGAGGAACTTTCAGAAATGGCGAGAAAAGCCTGAAAGGCTCATCGGAGCTTGGCAAAGATCTAAGGCTTTGAAGACTTGCCGTAGAACACCCTTGAAGCTCCATTGAAGGACCTCTGGTCCAGTTAACCTCGAAATAAAATCTCAATCTTCGAACCCAAAGGTCAGGAAAGGTGATAAATGGGCGAGCATGTGAGTTTCAGGCCCTGAATGGCCATTGACGCCGGTGAAGAGGACTGGAGAAGACTAGGGTTCTCAGAGACCCTAGAGAGAATTTGGGAGTGAAAGGCGGCTCGTTTGGGTGTAACTGATTAGGGTTAGGGGGTTTTAGGGTTTTAATTAAGGGGAGGGTTAGATTAAGTGGGTTTTTGGCCTTGACAAAGGCCTGTTGGTGTCTTAATCACCATACAAGCCCTAGTCTGACTTGTTTACAATTTTTCTCTTGCTTGTTAACCTTTGTATATGGTTAGGGGTGTGCCAGCCTCACTCCATAGGCTTGGTATGACCTCCTCCTACATTGGTCTTCCTCTAATTCCTCACTTTTACACTTATTCTTAGTTCTTTAAGTTCTACCCCCCTCTGGTAAGCCATGCTTAGGGACCTTGGAGTCTCCTCTGAACTTGGATTCCTTAGGGCTGGTAATCTCACACTTACACTATTCTAATAGACTAGAGTGTAGGCATTGCCTGGGTTTCTTTGAAAGCTTTTGGAACTTTGATACACTCTAAATAGAAAGCCTCGGACTTGGGATCCCAGATTTGGTTAAAGGCATATATTGGACATTAAAGTTGCTTCGAGACTCCTCGGGCTTGTTGTAGTTATTAATATATTCAGCTTTTTTACTCCTTTAATGTTTTTCCGTTCAGTTTTGTAATAATTTGTAATAAAGGAACTCGAGGATATAGTAAAAGGGATATGGGAAGGGTTTACATTCTTGCATCAATTAGATACCATGTTTATAAGAGTTTACTTTCTTGCATCTCATATAGATATCATGTCTATAGGCTTTCATTATTGCACAATCTCATGTAGATACCATGTCTGTAAGGCTTTTCGTTATTGCATCAATTTCATAATAGAAATCATGTCTATAGGTTTGCATTCTTACAGCCTCATATAGAAACCATGCTTATAGGTTTGCATTCTCATAATCTCACCTAGAAAATATGCCTATAGGAAATATATAAACACTAGGCAAAACAGTAGGTCGTCCAAACTTGTAAAAAGCAGTAACGAAAAGGATCAATGTGCATGTTATAAAGGTCCAGCTCGCCCAGTGCTTAAGAACGTTTCAGTCCAACTTGTCTTGAATCTAATTACTTTCAAATTGGGCCCAGGTCTGCCCCTTTCATAATACTCTGAACCTGTAAAAGTCTTTTAAATGCTGAATTTGTGGTTTCAATTGTTTTTTGCTCAAGTTTAATGTTTTAAGGTCTTTGAAACTTTTCTCTGATTCAAATAGTGCGGCCAACTTGTAAGCCTTTTCTAAACTTGTCTGCAACTTTAAATCTCTTTTAACAGAATCTTGTCTGAAACTAACTCTTTCCTCCTGATTTTCTAAATCCTGTCAATTCCTAAAACGGGCCCGGAGAGCTCGAAGGAGATTTTCTATCCAACTCTTATAACAACAACAACAACTACTACTACCCAGTATAGTCCCACAAAGTGGGGTCTGGGGAGGGTAATATGTAGATGGGCATTAACCCTACCCGAAAGGGCAGAGAGGCTATTTCCAATCGACCCTCGGCTCAGTGAAGGAAAGGAACAACAAAACAAAAACAAAAAGAAAAATAAAAGAGCATTAGTAACTTTAGCAAGAATAGCGTAAATAATTATCTAAACATAAGAACCATAAATAAAATAGCATGCAATAATATAAGACAGTAACTACCATAAGGGGGACACAATCCAATACACAAATCATCTATGGATATCCCTGCCAAGCCTCACCCAACCCCGGGTGAGGAGTACGAAAAACTCTAGGGGCCCTTATCCTACAACCCTGATACTAGACCTCCAGACTTTCCTATCAAGGGTCATGTCCTCAAGAACCCGCATTCTAGTCATGTCATGCCTAATCACCTCTCCCCAATACCTCTTAGGCCTCCCTCTGCCTCGTCGTACGCCGACCATCGCCAGCCGCTCACAACTCCTTACCGGGCATCAGGACTTCTCCTCCGCACATGTCCTCAGAAACCCGCATTCTATCCAACTCTTATGTGTTAAACTAATCTGCCTGCTCTTTTAAACTCCTTTAAAGACCAAATCGGTATTTGAATTCATGCTAAACTAGTTCCTGTTGTGTTACGGGGTTTATTTGAGCCTTTAATTGTCCTATTTGCATACCACTTATATGCTACATGTTTTGACTGTCGTTCTAGTATTTTTACCTTTGAAACTGCATATATATCCTATCTACCTCGTCCCTTCTTAGGATTAGAAGTCCTAATACCCCAGGACTAACAGGTTGGGACGGGTATTAGCATGCAATAAGTAAATGATACCAACGCGTTTAAATACCTTAACGGGGTTGGAAGGGTAGAATATGGAGATGATGAACGGTAAGCTAATACCATATACGACCCCTCTTTGAGGAGTGTGTGCGGGGTATTGTATCGATGTGATCCATATTAATGTTAAACCTAGGACCCTTCTATCTCTCTTGTTTGCTTTATTTAAATGTTCTCCTATAGTAATGCTATCCCAAATCACTCCTCTCTTTTATTTTAAACTTATGTCCTTCCTTCTTCTTTAAAGCTTTAAAGTTGTGTGAATGCTATATATGTGAACCTTATTTGTTTAATTGCTTCATCTCTTCATAAAGTCACAATTACAACGGCCGGGAACGAAACTAGTGGATCTTGAGCGGTGCCTAACACCTTCCCCTCGAGATAATCTCAATCCCTTACCCGAACTCTGGTTTTCTTTCAAAATACTCCTCCCATCTCTAAAAGTGTCCTAATGCACTATAATCATTAGGTGGCAACTCTTCAAATTCCATAACCCAATTCCCAAATGGGAATGAGAGTTTTTTGCCCATAATGTCGTAAAACCCAATTTTGCTTTTTTGAAAAGGGGGCGTCTACAATAAGTGTTCTTAACTCAATTTTGGTTGTATAACTCGAATCTACTGAAAGTTTTGGTGTTTAATTTGAGAATTTTTGTTAAAAAGGTAGAAAACCCTCTTGAATAGAAATGGTGATTTGAGGGGTCAAATGAACTCCGATTTTTATGAATTTGGTATATATAGACTCGTGGCGAGATAAGGTTCGTATTGATGTAAAAATTTCTGAATTTCGAGACGTGGTCCCGGGGCTCGGGTTTTAGTAATTTCGGGAATTGTGCTCGAATTTGATTGTTTTCGGTTGGGTATTGTTCCCTTATCATATTGTAGTATATTCGATGTGGTTTTGGATAGATTCGACGTGCGTGGAGGCCAATTTGAGGAGGAAAGGCGTCGCGGGCTAAAGATTTCGCCATCTTGAGGTGAGAAATGATTTTAAATAATGCACTGAGGGTTTGAAACCCCAGATTGCACAACATATTGCTATGTTGTGATGAGACACGTGTTGTATGACGAATGTGGGGTCATTTACTATTGGGGATTGTGACGTGGTCCATCCCGGTTGATATTGTACCGTCTATTTAATAAAGATTTACTGTTTTATACCATGATTTGGTCTTATTTCCGTATTTGGGCTTTGGGCCAAATATTTGAAATATTTTGTGAATTAAATCACCATTTTCCTCACTAATTAAAATATTATTTGAACTCAGTCCCATGGAATTATATTATTTTGTGAACTCAACTACATTTATATTCAACTTGAGTTTTGATGATATTTATAATATTGATAAGCTGAGAACCATTGTTTTACTGATGCCCAAGAGGCTTAGGATTATTTTCTGGACTGATTGAGGCCAAGGGCCACCTGTGAGGATATATTGAGTGATGTGAGGAGGCTTTCAGGCCTCGAGTGTTATGTGAGGAGGCTTCCTGGCCTCGAGTATTATTGAGTAGGCTTTCAGGCCTCGTGTGTGATGTGTGAAGGTTTTCTGTCCTATTGATATTGTGATTGGGCTGTAGGAGCCTCTCCGGAGTCTGTACACACTCCCAGTGAGAGCAGGGTACCTAGGTGAGTTGGGAGTGGGCCCGAGAGGACGATGTTTGTGTTTGGTGAGTTGGGAGTGAGCCCGAGGGGCTTATGTTGTGTGCTGGTGAGCTGGGAGTGAGCCCTTGGGGCTAATAGTGTACTGAGAGTTTGACATTGAGCCTGAGGGGCAAGCTTTTGATTACTCCTTACTTATTGAAGTTGTTGTTTTCATTGTTTTAAAAAGAGAATACCTGATACTTTATGGTCTTATTGTATAATTGATTTTATTGCTTGAGATAGCGGTATGTTGTGCTTTTATGTGATTTCATTCTTTCAGTCGCTATTTATTTTTGTTACTCACTGAGTTGGAGTACTCACTTTACTCCCTACACCTCGTGTGCAGATGCAGGTATTGATCACCCGGTAGCGGGGTATTAGCTGTTTGAAGGTATTTCTCTTGTAGCTGAGCAAGGTGACCACCAGCGTTTGCGGCGCCGTATCTCTTCCTTTGATTCTAAGTTTCCAATACGTATATTACTGGTTTTATAGTAGTGTTCAGATTCCTTAGATGCTCGTGACTTGTGACACCCTGGTCGGGATATGTTGGGCTGTAGACACTGGTTATTATTGTGTTAGGTTGTATTTATTTATTCATTTATGTTTATAAATTGTTGAAGTGACAAATTGGGTTAGTTGGCTGGCCTTGTCTTCACGAGAGGCGCCATCACGACCGGGTTTGGGATTTTGGGTCGTGAAAGAAGGGAAGTCCCTGGGCCATCAGGCTATTCTTCTTCGCATTCGCGGACATGTTGTCGCGTTCACAATGAGTAACAAGAGCACCTTTATTTTTTTTCTTCTTCACGAACGCATTGCTTCTTCCGCGTTCGCGATGGCCAATTAACTGGGCAGATAGATTTTATCCCCAAATTCGAGGGTTTCACCACTTTATCACATTTTGACTTCTAAAGCTCAATTCTTGGCGATTTTTGGAAGGATTTTACCTGGGCAACTTGGGTAAGTGTTTCTCACTTGATTTAGACCAACTTCCATGAATCTCCTCTTAATTTCATCCTTTAATTTAAGTTTTTGAATGTAAAATTGGTAGAACTTCATAGACAAAATTATTGAGTTTTGAGTGGGCATTTGACCTCCGAATTGAGAGATTTTTGTATGGTTAGACTCGTGAGAGTACGAGGGTTCTGAAAATGTGAAAATTATTCAATCCTGAGACATTGTTCTGAGGGGAATTTTGGTCATTTTACCTAATTTCGTGCTTTAGATTTGAATTAAGAAGTAGAATCAGTTGCTTGAGATTTTATTTACAATGTGTAATTTAATTGAATAGATTTGGGCCTTTTGGAGTCGAGTACTCGTGGCAAGAACATGGTTGCTAGTTGAATTTAGCCGGTTTGAGGTATCTTGTCTGATCTTGTGTGGGGGACTTTCCCTTAGGATTTGAGTCTTCTATGTTGCTTTTATTCCATGTACGCGAGGTGCCGAGTGCGTGCTCGGATTTATTTGTGGTAAATTGTCCTTTTTAGGTCTTAGACCCTTGAAATCACTTATATGAAGTTGTTCTTGAAAAGATTGAGTTTCCCTGTTATTAGTTTCACCTCTACATATCTTACTTGGAATTTATTTTCCCTTTGGTTTATTCTTGCTGCCTAATTGACCTTTACTTGTTTAACTGAAGACATTGACCCTTATATTGCCATGTTTGTTTTCCTAACTGTGTGTCTTTAATTGAAAATTATTATTTTATCTCTCATATAATTAATGGGCCTTAATTGAACAGAAGTTAGATTAAATATTTTCTTACTTGAAATTTATTTGATTTGTGTTAACTTCCTTGTGGTTGAATTACGTATTATGGAATCGTGCTTCGTAGTATTTTCTTCTTTGTTGAGTTATTTTTATTGCGCTTAGCATTTCTATGTTAAGTTATTCTTTGTGATTTAGTTGTACCATCTACTGGTGACCGGAAGTACCTGAGTCGATTTCATTGCCTTGTTCCGTATATATATATATATATATATATATATATATATATATATATATATATATATTCATTTTTTGTGTTGTATTTGAGATGGTGGTGCACGAGGTTTCTGCCGTGCGACTACTGATATTTTGATGCACGAGGTTTCTGCCATGCAGATGTTGTTGAGGAGTTGCACGAGGTCTTTGCCGTGCTATTGTTGCTATTGATGTTTTTGCATATGCGGCGTAATAAAGCGGGATATGTTATATGCTTATATGTGGGTTGCGCATGTGGCGGAATAAGGTGGGAACATTATGATGCACGTGTAGTGAAATAAGGCGGTGATTACACATTATTATTGGTTGCACACGTGGCGGAATAAGGTGGGTTATGTCATAATGAATTGTGAAGGCCGTGTAGGCATTCCTATTTTGTTTACTATTGTGTTTGCGGGTTGCTTACCTGTATGAGTTTTATTATTCAGAAATCGTGAGGAAATATTGTACGTACGGCCCGTTCTCCTATTCATGTTTACTAGTTAGTAGAATTCTTGTTAGAACACTTGCACAAGCATACACTTAGTAGAATACTCCCGTTAGAGGAAAATTTCTCCTAATTTTGTTAAGGATGGAGGTACGCCCTTGTTTATCCATTTTATACGTGGGAGTAGCCATATTTAGTTAGTTAGCGGTCAGCAGGACCGAAAGACTGATGGGGCATAGGATGCCAAGTGTTAGATTTTAGATGTTGGATTTTCAGGAGTTGTGGTTGTTCGAGATTTTTTGTAAAAATTGTGGAAAGAACTGAATAAGGCCTTATGTGAACATCACCATAGGATACGAGTTATTGACTTGTTTTCCCTTGTTGTGTTATGACCTCAGGATTTGGATTGGGATTTCTGCCGTCATTTTCATATCATCATTATTGTGTTCTCGTTGTTACTTATTTCCCGTTTACCTTATTGTGATTTGTAGCATTTTTAGTCATTCGTACAGTCTTTACATATTACATATCATTTCTATGATTATACTGTTTATTGATCGGTATGTGTCTTGACAGTTCCTCGTTACTACTCCATCGAGGTTAGTCTTGATACTTATTGGACACGCCGTGGTGTGCTCATGCTATTCTTCTGCACACTTTTGTTATGCAGATTCAGGTACTCCCATTCAGTTTTGTCATCCTTGGAAGGAGCCGTATCGGTGTAGACTTCGAGGTATATCTGCTACGTCCACAGACTGAGGAGTCCCTTTCTAGCTTTCTGTAATAAGTATAGTTCTTTCAATATTTTTTCTTTGTATAGATATTCTTGAGTCAGAGCCTCTTATGTATCCCTTAGCTTGTGATTTGTGAGATTCCTGGTTTTAAGAACTGTTATTAGCTATAAGAGTTGTTATTGTGTGTGCGAGGAGGCACTTTGAACACTAATTTATTTCACTAGTTCAGTCTTATTATTTTCTTCCGCAATTCAGTTGATATTCCACATTTGTTAGGCTTACCTAGTCGTAGGGACTAGGTGCCATCATGACATGTTCACGGAGGTTGAACTGGGGTCGTGACAAGAATTTATCTATAATTTGTTGGCTAGATGCGTACAAGTGCTGCTATATATTAAATAATACATCTCATACCAAATTTTATTTTTGGAAGTTTTGTTCTCATAACCAATCGGTTAGCTATAGTTAGAGGCATATAATTTCTGCTAAATCAACTTGGATTTAAAACAACATTATCAATATAAATCATCATAATTTACATTCTGGAACTATGCTCTAAAATTTGAGCAAACAACCTTGCAAAAGCCAAACTGCAAGTTGGTAATAAACGATATGTGACTATACAATAGATGCATCTATTAAAATTATATAATAGTAAATAGTGCACATGGCAGGTGATTAAGCCTATATATATATATATATATATATATTATCTTTTATTCGTTTTAGAAAACAAGGGATTCAGTCCCGACCTTAGGTGGCATATCTAGTTTACTTGTGGCATGTAATTGCATTATCATACTTATACCTATGTAGTACAAATAGAAGGAAAGTCGGATAACCTTTTATATTTATCTGGTATGATTACTGTAATATGAATATATTCAGCCTTCCTTTCATTTATAGTCTTAATGTGCTAACCACTTTGGCTTATACATTTGAAATACAAAAAGTTTCTTTTGATACTTACTACAATATCAATGTCATGAATAATTTTACTCATCCGGGTAATAATAAATTGGTTCTTCCGGATCTTTTAATTAATTTTATGATACAAGATCTTTTGTCACACTATTCATATGATGAATGTCTCTTTTACAAAGAAAGTTATATTATAGTAAATTATCATGGTCAAAGTCATCATAAGAAAAATTATTTCTTGCATGAATTTTGCCTTTAATAACCTTTTATAAGGTATGTCAAAATATTTTTAACATACCATATGTACGCGACCAATGACATATTCATGTACTCACACAGTAATATTCATTATCTTTCCTCCTCTTAAACCTCCCTTAAAGGTGAGTTGTGGTATGTATCCAACATGTCTTTGTTCATTACACACATATTGCTACATTCACCATCATGAATGAGTCCTCATTCTAAATGTTTATCACAAGTCACATTTTTTTCAGGGAATGAGGTATAATCATTGCGACATGATTTATTATGTTTCCATACTAATTTAATGGTAAACATTGACTTCACCTTTTGAAGAATATATTGAGAACCCTTATTGTTCTCCCTTTTATAATTACTATCATGACGACGATTATTTCATTTCTTGCCACGACTACGCAAATTCATATGGCCACGATAATTATTTTTTTCTTTCAAAATCATCATCAATATGGTGCATTGGGACATGAACCCAATGTCTTACCTTCATAAATGCATATTATACTTTAATCATTCGGACTCGAACCCAACATCTTATTATTACAGTGCACATGGACTTGATACATTATTCTTAGAGTGTCGTTGGACTTAGCCCCGAGCATTTATGAAAATATCAATTATCTCTCTTGTGGTCATAAGCAAAAACAAAATTAGTTATTAGAATATAATCACTTTTGCTAGACATATATATCATGAAATTGAATGTAGTTCAAGTATATCTTCTAATACAAATAATTAACTATTGGTTGATAAATTTTAGGTCCCGGTAAATCATTAGCAAAGTAGGAACAACCATGCAGAAATTAATTAAGAGATCATTATAATTCATTGACAAATAAATCGTATAACTAAACATTCACATCTGCCAAGTATTATATGTCCTCTCATCTTCCAAATAAAATGAATCTTAAAATTCTCTTCTTTAAATGAGAGAACCATCTTCAGAATTATTAGTGTATTTATTGGCTTTAAATTTGCAGCAAATAACGTGTACTAATAAATTATGATAGTATCTCACAAATATTATAGAACACATAAATAAAATTTTATTGAACAACTCTAAGTGTTTCACAATATATTATTAGCCAAGTTAGATTTTATTGGAAAAATTGAATGGCTATGGAGAATAAAGAGCTTATCTTGAGGCGTGTCAAGAACACTGTCTTTAAGGATATTTCGTCCATATCGAGATAAATAATATTAGGCGTATCCCCCATAATTCAACAAGCTCTTCTACTATAATTAGGAGCAAAAACAACAAAGTTTAACAAAAAGAAAATCCAACAAAGAAAAGGAAAGAAATTTTTAGCTTTTATATATTCACTTTCTATGTACTGAAGACAAAGAAGTATATACATATATATACTAGACATAACTAGACTTGGCTATTCAATGAAAATAAGCCATCAAATAAAAACCATTTGAAATTTCAATAACGTGCAACAAATCTATAACGTTAAAGCCATAAATGCCAAAATGATAAAATCATAGTAATTAATTTCAATCATCACTTTTATTATTTTCAAATTGCAAAATATTTCATCAGTTACATTTGTATTAAGACTCATTAATATTATATTAATATAATGTACCTAGACGTGATTGAAAATATTCTTTTCGAGATATCAAAAAATTATTTTTCTTAACAATTCCCCGCATAGCTCAAAAAGAATATAAAAAGTAGAATAAATAAAGAGTTTGCTGGGTTTTTGAGCATAATGCGTCGAATCTGGTTCTCATAAACTATGAACTATACCTAGATAAAATAAGATTAAACTTACAGAACAATTGGTGAAGTTTAAAAATTCTATGAACCAAGAATTCTTTTGTAATGTCTTATCTATCACATTATAATTGCAGACACTTTGTTGTTTGTCGCGGTTTTGCGCTAATAGGCCATGCGCGCGCCTGGTTTCATGTATGCTCTAGAATTTTTACCACAAATTTCATAGGAGCGGCCCCACTCCACACTCATATGGGTTCGTCCATCAAGTGTATTTTGCAGCACAATACAGCACCTATAAAGGCTATGGATTATTAGATTAAGAGTTGAATAACTCAACCTCTCATTCCTTGCAGTATTCCACTATATATATACACACACACACCATAGGAAGGGACATAATTTAATAGTGCACGTTTGATCAATTAATGACTTGTTATTACCCATATGAACCTAGTTCATGGGATCTCCAATCACATAGGTTAGGTTACCATCATAATTGATATAACTCAAATTGGCAAAAGTCTCACTCCCCTCGATGTTTCAAATATTAATTTTCTTCCCAAAGGTTTAGTCCGAGGATCGGCCAAATTCACTTCTGACTTCACATAATCTATGGAAATAATTCCATCTTTCAGCAGCTGCTTTATCACATTATGTCTCAATCGTATACGTCTACTCTTCCCATTAAAGGATTTATTTTTAGCAATAGCTATTGCAGCTTGGCAATCACAATGCATCGACACAGAAGGTGTCAGTTTAATTCCTAGTGGAATACTCACCAAAAGGTTCTTTAACCACTCGGCCTCATTGCCAGCTAATTCCAATGCCACAAACTCAGATTCCATGGTAGATCTAGCTATTATAGTTTGTTTAGTTGATTTCCATGCCACGGCTCCCCCACCGAGGGTGAACACATAACCACTAGTGGATTTTGTCTCATCTGAATCAGAGATCCAGTTAGCATCATTGTATCCTTCTAATACAGTGGGAAATCCACTATATTTAATACCATAGTTCATGGTACCTCTCAAATATTTCATTGCTCTTACTAATGCATTCCAATGATCATGACTTGGATTTTGAGTATATCTACTCAATCTACATACAACATATGCAATATCATGTCTAGTAAAATTCATCAAATGTATTAGACTACCTGTAACTTGAGCATATTTATTTTGATCTACTGCATCTCCCTTATTCGTTTTTAATTGACTACTTATAGGTACCACATCAAAAGTATCAAATTTTTTAAGAATTCTTTCAACATAATGTTCCTGAGTCAACATCAAACTATTGTCATCTCTTATAATTTTCATGCCTAAAATAACACTAGCTTCTCCCATGTCTTTCATCTCAGAATTAGAAGACAAGAAAATTTTGGTTTTACGTACCAAATCAAGGCTAGAACTAAAAATAAGCATGGCATCCACATAAAGGCAAATAAGAACACATGTACCATCTACACATTTTGTATAAATACATTTATCTACTTCAATAGATGAAAAACCATCATTAATCAATACTTGATCAAATTTTCATGCCACTGTTTAGGTGCTTGCTTTATACCATATAAAGATTTTAGCAATTTATATACTTTGTTTTCTTGGCCAGACGCTATATAACCATCAGGTTGCTCCATATAAATTTCTTCTTCTAAATCACCATTTAAAAATACAGTTTTAATATCCATTTGATGAATATAAAGTTTACAAATAAAAGTCAAGGAAAGTAATATCGAGGAAATTCTAGTTACAGGAGTATAAGTGTCAAAATAATCAATATTTGCTTGTGGGTAAAACCTTTTGGAACAAGTCTAGCTTTATATTTCTCAATGGTACCATCCGGATTGAGTTTCATCTTAAAAATTCATTTACAACCAATGAGTTTAGCTCCCGGAGGTAAATCAACTAAAATCCAAGTTTATTTTGTAAAATCGAATTTAATTCTACATCAATAGCTTCTTTCCAAAATGAGGCATCATACGAAGAAATAGCTTCAGAATATGTTAAAGGATCACTATCCACAAGATAAGTATAAAAATCATTACTAAATGATTTTTCTTTCCTTGGTCTTTTGCTTCTTCTTAAAACCCCACTTTCAAAATCATTTTGGGCAATTGGAACATGTGAAATATTAACATTTGGAATACTAGGAGCATCAGAAATTTTCTCAAATTTTAAAGGAAAAATACTTTCAAAATATTCAACATTTTTTTGTTTCAACAATAGTATTGTTTTCAAGTACATCACTTTTGACTACTAAAAAACTTGTATGCTGCACTATTTTTAGCATACCCAATAAACATACAATCAGATTTTTAGATCTTATTTTTCTTTTCTTAGGATCAGACAACATAACTTTAGCAAGACACTCCCACACTTTCAAATATTTCAAATTAGGTGGATACCCTTTCCACACCTCATAAGGAGTTTTACCCGTTTTCTTATAAGGAATTTTATTTTGTAAATGACAAGCAAATAAAATGGCTTCACCCAAAAGATTATCCGGAGCACCGGAACTAACAAGCATACTATTCATCATTTCCTTTAAAGTCCTATTTTTTTCTTTCCGCCACACCATTTGATTGTGAAAAATATGGCGGAGTTATATCGTGAATTATGCCTTCTTTCTCACAATAATCATTCAATAAAATAAATTCATCACCTCTATTTGATCTAACTTTTTTGGTTTTCATATTCAATTGATTTTCTACTTCAGCTTTATAAATTAAAAACTTATCAAAAGCTTCATCTTTATTTCTCAACAAATAAACTTTTGTATATCTAGAAAAATCGTCTATAAAAGTCACATAATATTTTTTTCTCCTCTAATCATAGTTTGTTTCAAGTCCCCTAAATCAGTATGTATTAAACTTAACAATTTAGATTCTCTAAATACTGAAGCACATGATTTCTTAGTTTGTTTAGCTTTTGCACAAACTTCACACTTATCAATATTCAAAAAATTAATATTTGAAACAAGACCTTCAGAATGTATTTTTTTAATATTAGATAAACTAACATGTCTTAATCTAGCATGCCATAAACTAAAAGAAACAATCAAGTAAGTAGAAGTACTAGAATTTTCATTAGTAACATTGAGTACAAACAAGTCATGGCTATAATAACCCTTGCCAACAAAATTATTATTCTTGGTAAACACGACCTTATCAGATTCAAAAAAAACCTTCACCCCCACTTTTTCTATTAATTCCACAGAGACCAAATTGGCTCAGATACTAGGAACATACAATACATCATTCAATGCCAAAGTTTTGTCAGATGTGAGTTTGAGAAGAACTTTGCCTTTTTCAAGAATTGGAGTAGTTCTTGAATCACCAAGATAGACAACTTCTTCTCCCTCCTCAACTTGGGTGTAAAACAAAGTCTTTTTTGTTAGCACATATGTGCCTAGTGGCACCAGAATCTAATACTCAGTCTATTACATTGGCCACAAGGTGCACTTGGGAAACTATTGCAGCAATTATGTCATCCGCTTTGGCTTTATTTAAGTTTATTTTAGCCTTAGCGGGATTGTCATTCTCAACCATTTTTCGGCATTGACCAACATAATGACCATGTTTCCCATACACAAAACAGTTGCCTTTTTCCTTGAAGGTTTGATTGTTGGTTTTGGGCTTATAACTATTTTTTTATCATGCCTGTTACTTGATTTTCTCTGACGGTTGTTGTCCTCCACAAGGCTGCTTCTAGTAGCAATTTTTTCCGTTGTCAACAACAGAGTGCTTGCGGTAAAAATTATCTCCACCAAAAATAGCAGCATTGGCAAAGTTATTCTCCAAAAAACTACGTGAAAATATCCTTAAGATTGTTGGAAAAATTGAATGGTTATAGAGAATAAAAAGTTTAGCTTGAGGTGTGTCAAGGACACTGTCTTTAAGGATATTTGGCCCACTCAGGATTCAACAAGTTTTTCTAATATAACTAGGAGCAGAAACAACAAAGTTTAACAAAAAGAAAACCCAGCAAAAAAAACGGAAGAAATTTTTAGTTTTTATATGTTCACTTTCTATGTACTGAAGACGAAGAACTATATATATATATATATACTAAACATAACTATACTTGGCCATTCAATGAAAATAGGCCATCAGACAAATTCAACAATTTGAATTTTCAATAACGTGCAACAAATCTATAACGTTAAAGCCATAAATGCCAAAATGATAAAATCATAGTAATTAACTTCAATCATCAGTTTTATTGTTTTCAAATTGTAAAATATTTCAGCAGTTACATTTATATTAAGACTAATTAATATTATATTAATATAATATACCTAGACATGATTGTAATTTTTTTTTTTTGAGATATTAAAAAGTTAATTTTTCTCAACAGATTTCCATGACTAGTGAGAAACATATGCATGTCCAATACTTATTGAATGAATCAAAACATTTGATCAGGTCATTTAATTACACATAAATATATCCTTTTTTAAATAAAATATTATATCTGAATATAAATCTAAAAGAAATTGGTTAAATAAAATTACTAAGGTCATCTTCAATTAAGAGAAGTTAAAAATCATGGCAGATTTTTACAATATCTCTAACCAAATGCTTTCTGATATACATGTGAATAATGAATTATTATGTAATTATTGTATGTCCACTAATTTCTTTTTTGTGACGACATAACAGCTACTATAAGAACTTGAATTAATATACAATATTTAACCTGTATTAAGACATACCTGGAGGATATATGAAAATAAATCTTAAAATGGTAATGAAAATGATTAGAGCATCGTGGTGATAACGTGTTATAAATAAAAACGATATAGCAATAATTATGTAATTAACAAGGTAATAATAGAAGAGAATAATAATATTAGAAGAGAGAATTTATTTCTTTGTTTCTGAGTGTGGAATAGGTTCATCAGTGAACCTATTTATAGAAACATTTCGTTGTTACAAAATCAATCCAAGTCCTATTATGAATACATAATCAATATAAAATATGTTTTAGATACATAATCAATCTAAAAATTAACTATGAATACATAATCAATTCAAAATGTGTTACGGAAAACATTCATCATTGCAAGTGAATGGGTCCATTTGCAAGATTTATAACACCAAACATATATTTTGGGAGGAAAAAAAAGGAGAGTTGGGAAGTAATGAGAGGATCTTTTCATTTGTTTTGGCATTATACCATGTGTTTAATGTGTTCCTAGATAAAGAAACAGAAGTTGAGAAATAATAGTGACATAAACAAAACAGTTACGATTGTCAATTTCTTCTCTTCGTTTTTAAGACCTCGAGAATTATTTTCCAATGAGCCCTTAAACTTTAGATAATTTACTTTTCCAACCCAAGAATTTTGTGACATAATATATTCTCCATTTCAATTAAAAGGTTCACACTCTTTTATATCCAATATTATTTAATTTCACATTTTCATTTTGCCACTGACATGACTTTATATGTCCCATTGGATACGAGAGAACAAATTAGTTAAACTTTAAAATGAAAGTATTCTCTAATGTATTGAACCGAGAGAAACTCTTCTATCTCACTAGCAAACCTTTAATGATTAATACAACAAATTCAAACTTTATTCCTCTTAAATCTTCTGATTTAGTCTCGTCCATGAATCCTACTCCGTTGACATCACAAAGCGAACCTTTCAAGGAAAAATTAGTCGAAGGGATTGAGGAAGGTGAAATCACCATGGCTATTGATTAACAAATCCCACCTCAAATCTCCTATGATCATCCTAATTCGTTGCCTCGTACCAACAATGATTGTCATATACAATTATCTTCAGAGGACCTCCATCGTATATACTCTACTTGAAAATTTTCTACAATAATCAAGCTACAAGGATTGAGGATACAACATCAACTTCTTAAAAGAAAAGTCCAAGACTTGTGGAAGCTAAAGAAAAATTTCCCAATGATTGACCTGATTATTATATTACTAAGTTCACTAATGAAGATAGCATGATAAAAGTGCTACATCAGGGTCCTTGGTTCGTATTTGGTCATTTCCTTTCTATACAAAAATGGGTCCCAAACTTCATAGCATCAAGGGCAATGATCTCACTTACAGCTATTTGGATTCAATTTCCACAATTACCTACCGAATTCTATGATAGCCAAATACTCACAAAAGTGAGAAACAAAATTGGTAAACTATAAAAGATTAATACATGAACCTCTTCAATATTAAGAGGCTGTTATTCTCGATTATGTGTAGAGGTGTCATTGGATTCACCAGTGACACCCTTTGTGTATATTGGATCTCATAAACAAGAAATTTATTATGAAGGCACACAGGTACTATGTCAAAATTATGGTAGATTAGAGCATTCAGTAGTCCCATGCACCTATACCACTCAGAAGAGTTATCACACTGACCATATGGATGAACTAGTCATTGGCCAAAACAAAAATATGGCCACCAATAAAGATGAAAGCCACAATGGAACCTCACTGCCCAAGGAGGAAATCTGGCACGCAGTGACATTCCCCAAGAAGAAGAAGACTATGTACATGCCTAAGCCTCCTCCAACCAATAATGATAAGATACTCAATATGGCAACACCCAAGTCTTTACATCTCACACCACCTAGCATTTCTAAAAAAAGATCTGATACTTCCTAGTTCCCCATCCTCAATAGATATCCAAGGGAAAAAGACTTTGTCACGACCCAAACCCGGTCGTGATGGTGCCCAATAATCCAATATTTATGATAATATAAAATGGAAAGATACAAAAACCAATAAAACACTCCCATAAGATCTTGGGTCAAGAGTTTGGAGCCTCTAAAACGAACTGGATAATAATATCTGAATGAAAATACAAAAGTCAGGAAATGTGTATATTAATAAAATTGTAACGACCTGACCCGTCGTCCCATATATTTCCGTCCAGTTTTTCCCTTTTTATGCTGTTATATGTTTCAATATATGTATTTGCAGAGTTCGGAGTAATTCGGATGGAGTTTGGATTGAAAATAGAGAATCAGTCTCTTTAAGAGAAAGTTAGTTTGGAAAAATCAAATCAAACGTCGACTGATGAGTTAGAGGGCTCGGAATGGATTTTCGATGATTCGACTAGTTTTGGATGGTGATTTGTGACTTAGGAGCGAAATCAAAGCTGAATTTGGAGGTCGGGTTTAGAATTAGGCTTGAATTGGCTAAGTTAGAAATTTGGCGAAGTTCGGTGATAGGTGATATTTTGATCCGGGAGTCGGAATGAAATTTTGACAGTTGAAGTAGCTCTGTTAGGTGATTTTTGATATGTGTGCATATTTTCAGATCATTCGGAGGTTTTTAGGCAGGTTTTGGAGCAAATGCAAGTTTCGGAAGTTTTAGTTCAACTTAGGCTTGAATTCGTGGAAATTGAGTGATTTTGATGTTTATGGTGGCATTTTTATGCTATGAGCAAGTTTGAATGGAGTACTAGACACATCTATGCTTTTGGTTGAGGTCCCGAGGGCCTCGAAGTGAATTCGGATGGCCAACAGAGAGTTTAAACTTTGGAAATGTGCAGCAGAAAATGCAACAGCAGTGCAGGCCTATTTTGGCCTTTGCGATCGCGATGGTGCTGCCGTGTTCGCGTAGAGTGAATGGCCTAAAGCATCACGATCGTGATGGTGCTTCCGCATTCGCGTAGAAGGGCCTGGGGCCCTGCCTGGTTTGTTCAATGCGTTCGCGAGAAGGGGGTCGCGTTCGCGTAGTAGGAGGACTCAGAACATCGCGATCGCGATGGTATTGCTGCGTTCGCGAAGGGTAAATTGAGGTTTTGGAAATTGTTCTCCGCGATCACGTGCCTTGGGTCGCTATCGCATAGAGTAAATAACTGGGCGTCAGAAGGGTTTTATATGATATTTCATCCGCGACTTAAACATATTTTTCACCACTGTTAAGCAACCAAGAGAGCTTTTTGAGAGATTTGAAGTTGGTTTTCATCGGGTATCAATTGCAGGTAAGTCTCTTGGCTTAAAAACATCATTTTTAGGAAGAATCAACCCCAAATTCCATGAAATTGTTTAGAAATTGTGAAGAACTAGGGCTTAGTTTTTAGAAACGAATTTTTGGGATTTGAAGGGTCAAACGGACTCCGTTTTTGGTGAACTTTATATGTACGGACTTGTGGAGAGACAAGGAATACAAAGATGTAAGTTTCAGAATTTTTTGAGAAGTGGGTCCGGGGCTCGAGTTTTACCAACTTCGTGAATTTTAATATTTTTTGAATAATTTCACTTGGTTATGTTTATTAAGCCTATAATAACCTATTCGTTGTGGTTTTGAATAGATTCGACGCTCGTAGGAGAAGATTCAAAGGGAAAGGCATTACAGACTAGACTACGACCGGTTAGAGGTGAGTAGTATATATAGATGATGGCCTGAGGGTTTGAAACCCCGGTTTATCACATCGTGATGCCATGTTAGGGCGTGGCTCGCACCCCATGGCAGGTGCGGGGTTGTAAATGATTAGGGATTTTTACTTGGTCAATCCCGAGAGCTGAATAAACTATTGACGTCTAGTACGCACATTGTGTATTTGATAATTGGGCTTAATCTCATGTTTGGGGCCTTGTGCCGATCTGTAGTACCCGTCTAGGGTGAATATCTGTGTGATAACATGATTTGCATAATCATTGATCTTATTCCTGTGTTTAACCACTGAAATTAAATGCTAAGTCACTTTTCCTGAAATTAAATAATTAAATTATAATTACCTTAAAAATCAAAAAATGGGAAACTAGATTGAATCTGTTATGTGACTCATATGCATATTATGGACTGAGCATGGGTCGGGCTGCATGCCGCAGCGGTTATATGATAATATTGTGCTTGGGCTGAAGGTCCCCTCCGGAGTCTCACACCCCCAGTGAGCGCCATCGACGTTAAATGGATCGGGTTGCACGCCGCAACATATTCATGTGGATTGCATTGCATCTTTATCTGATACTTGGTTGTTGTTTTGATACTGGTATGTTGTTAGCCTATAGCTAAGTTATAGGATTATTAGTTATAGCTTTGCGTTGTGGTCTTTTGTAGATTTCTTACTTTCAACTATTTTCTATACTTATTATTCACTGAGTCGGTAGTGCTCACCCCTACTCCCTGCACCTTGTGTGCAGATTCAGGTACGCCAGAGGCTTAGCTGATTCTCGTAGTCTCCAGAGATATTTCAGAGTCGTTGAGGTAGCTGCATGACGTTCGCAGGACCTGAGTGCTCTTCATTATTTCTTCATTTTATTACTATTATATACTTTCCGAGATTTTGGTTTGGTATTCAGATACTATTATCATCACTCAGTTTTGTTTAGAAGCTCTAGATTCGTGAACCTAGATTCTATGGGTGTGTTATCGGTTTTTCAACTTATATATTACTTTATTAATATTCTTGGATTATAACTTCATTAAATTCTCGGTTTGAGATTTAAATGTTACGTTAGAAGCGATTGTTGGTCAGGCTTACCTAGATTAAGGGCTGGGTGCCATCACAACCGAGTTTGGGTCGTGACTAGTTGATATAAGAGCCTAGGTTACCTCACGAGTCAAGAGCCGGATTAATGGAGTATTGTTTATGGGTGTGTCGTGCACCACACATATAAGCAGGAGGCTACAGAACTTTTAGGAAACATCTCACTTTTCGTGAAATTCATATCGTGCGGTTTGATAACGTGAAAACTAAAGTTCTTTATTCTACTCTCTCGTAGATGATGAGAACTCGCGCTAATGGACGTGGAGGACGACCACCAGTACCACCTGCTAGAGGCCGTGGATGCGGTCGTGGTGCTGGACAAGGCGGATCAGCAGGGGCAACACCTGCAGACCGACCAGCTGCCCAGGTCCAGGATCAGCCTCCAGCTGTTGATGCTCCAGTTGCACCTATTCAGGCACCGGCAGTGCCCATCATGATTCCTGGTCTCCAAGAGGCTTTGGCCCAGATTATGTCCGTCTGCACTGGCCTGGCTCAGGCGGTTTCAACCACTACAGCAGTGGCTACTTCTCAGACCAGGGGTGGTCATCAGACCCCTGAAGCTCGCACTCTCGAGCAGGTTGTTCAGGGTTTACAGACACCTGAGGTAGCTCCAGTTCAACCAGTTCAGCCAGTTCCGCCACTTCAGCCAGTTCAGCCTGTTGCACCGGTTTTTCCAGTTGCGCTAGTCGCGCCTGTTCCAGCTCATGTTGTCCCAGCTATGCCTGATGATGACCAGCGGCGGTTGGAGAGGTTCGGTAGGCTCCAGCCTCCGACATTTAGTAGTGCTGAGGGTGAGGGTGCCCAAGGTTTTCTGGATAAATGCCAGCGTATACTTCGCACGGTGGGTATTCTGCAATCTAATGGAGTGGCTTTTACCACTTTTCAGTTTACTGGAGCTGCATTTACTTGGTGGGAAGCGTTCGAGAGGCGTAGGCCTATTGGAGCAGCGCCCCTCACTTGGCAGCAGTTCTCCACGATATTGTTGGAGAAGTATGTGCCCCATTCTCACAGGGAGGAGCTGCGTCGTCAGCTCGAGTGGTTGGGTGATATGTCAGTGACTCAGTATGAGTTACAGTTTACTCAGCTGGCTAGGCATGCAATGTGGATGATCCCAACAGATAGAGAGAGGCTCAGGAGGTTTATATATGGCCTCAACTATTCGATCAGTATATTGATGACTAGAAAGAGGGCTACAACAGCTACTTTTGAGGAGGTTGTTGATGAGGCTCGTCTGATTGAGACAGATCGCCGTCGGGAGCGTGTGGAGAGAGAGTCCAAGAGGCCCCGAGGTTTAGGTAATTTCAACGGCGCTCCATCTAGGGGCCATTTCCAGCAGGGTAGAGGTCGATCCTTCAGGCCTTCTCATTCTGGATGAATAGAGTCCAGTGAAGCCTCTTCAGGCCGAGGCCATCAGGGTCATCAGCAGAGTCAGCCTGCATTGATTGCTCTTCCAGCTCAGAGCTCTGTTCCTACTCCTTCAGCTCAGGTTTCGTCCGCAGTTAGGGGAGATCAGTCCCCTTCTCTGACCTCAGTTTGTTGCTATGATTGTGGTGAGTTGGGTCACATAAGTAGGCATTGTCCTCGACCCCGCAATAGGCAGCCTCAGCAGAAGGATCAGCCCTCGTCTTCTGCACAGGTTTCTTCAGCTTCCACCTAGATAGCCAAGGGTGGAGGCCAGGCAACCAGAGTTCGTCCCAAGGGTGAGGACTGTACTGGCAGTGGCCATGCCCGTTTCTAGTCCCTTCCAGATCAGAGGGACGTTATTGCCTCGGATACAGTTATCACAGGTATTATCTCAGTCTGCCACAGGATTGCTTCTGTTTTATTTGATCCCGGATCTACATATTCATATGTATCCTCTTAGTTTGCTCATCATTTGGGTACGACCCGTGGTTGTCTTGCCTTTCCCGTGCATGTATCTACCTCGGTGGGTGATACTATTATTGTGGATCATGTCTATCGATCTTGTCTGGTAACTATTGGGCGTCTGGACACTCGAGTTGATTTATTATTATTGGCATGGTGAATTTTCATGTAATTTTGGGTATGTATTGTCTATCTCCGTACCATGCTATTCTGAACTGTCATGCTAAGATAGTTACACTAGCTATTCCGGGTATTCCAAGGATCGAGTGGCGAGGTGTGACTGACTATGTACCTAGCATGGTGATTTCTTTCTTAAAAGCCCAACGGATGGTTGGCAAGGGGTGTTTATCATATTTGTCTTTCGTGAGAGATGTGGAAGCCGAGGCTCCTTGCCTTGATTCGGTTCCCGTTGTTAGGGATTTCCCTGATGTGTTCCTAGCGGACTTGTCGGGCATGCTGCCGAACAGGGACATTGACTTCGGTATTGATCTGGTACGGGGCACTCAGCCCATCTCTATCCATCCCTATCGTATGGCACCAGCAGAGTTAAAAAAATTGAAAGAACAACTTTA
This sequence comes from Nicotiana benthamiana, assembly GCA_034376525.1. Lineage (NCBI taxonomy): Eukaryota > Viridiplantae > Streptophyta > Magnoliopsida > Solanales > Solanaceae > Nicotiana > Nicotiana benthamiana. Next base: position 127,711,587 of record CM067332.1, on the reverse strand, counting down.
GGAACTCCTGGATAAAGGGTTCATTCGCCCGAGTGTGTCACCTTGGGGTGCACCAGTGTTATTTGTAAAGAAGAAAGATGGTACAATGAGAATGTGCATTGACTACAGGCAACTGAATAAGATGACAGTGAAGAACAAGTACCCACTACCCCATATTGAGGACTTATTTGATCAGCTCTAGGGAGCGAGGGTATTTTCTAAGATTGAACTTCGATCAGGCTATCACCAGCTGAAGATTAGGGAGTCAGACATTATGAAAACGGCTTTCAGGACAAGATATGGTCACTAAGAGTTTCTAGTGATGTCTTTTGGGCTACTAATGCCCCGACCGCGTTCATGCACTTCATGAACAGTGTATTTCGTCCTTATCTGGATTCTTTCATGATTGTGTTTATTGATGATATTCTGGTGTATTCGAGTAGTCAGGAGGAGCACGCACAACACTTGAGGGTGGTCTTGCAGAGATTGAGAGAGCAGAAGCTTTATGCAAAATTCTCTAAGTGTGAATTCTGGCTTAATACCATGACTTTTCTGGGACACGTGGTGTCCAGTGATGGTATTCAGGTCGACCCAAAGAAGATTGAGGCGATGCAGAGTTGGCCCAGACCGTCCTCAGCTATTGAGATTCGGAGTTTCCTTGGTTTGGCAGGTTCAAATTCTTTCAGGGTTTCTCATCTATTGCTTCGCCTTTGACGAAGTTGACTCGGAAGAATACTCCATTTGTGTGGTCAGATAAATGTGAGGAGAGCTTCAAGAAGCTCAAGACGGCTTTGACCACCGCTCCGGTATTAGTATTACCATCAGCTTCAGGCTCTTACACAGTGTATTGTGATGCTTCGAGAGTTGGGATCGGTTGTGTGTTGATGTAGGAGGGTAGAGTTATTGCGTATGCTTCTCGTCAGCTAAAGCCCTATGAGAATAACTATCCCGTCCATGTCTTAGAGTTAGTTGCAATTGTGCATGCCTTAAAAATTTGGAGGCATTATCTTTATGGTGTATCTTATGAGGTATATACGGACCATCGCAGTCTTCAGCACTATTTTAAATAGAAAGATCTTAATTTGAGATAGCGGAGATGGTTGGAGTTACTTAAAGACTATGATATCACCATTTTGTATCATCCCGGGAAGGCCAATATGGTGGCCGATGCTTTGAGCCGGAAGGCTATCAGGATGGGTAGTCTGGCGTACATTCCAGTTGGGGAGAGACCCCTTGCGGTTGATGTTCAGGCCTTGGCCAATCAGATGGTGAGGTTAGATATTTTCGAGCCCAATCAGGTGTTGGCGAGTGTGATTTCTCGGTCTTCTTTGTATGACCGCATCAGAGAGAGGCAGTATGATGACCCGCATTTTCTTGTCCTGAAGGACAGGGTCCACCATGATGATGCCAGATATGTGACCATTGGAGGTGATGGCGTATTGCATTTGTAGGTCCGGATTTGCGTGCCCAATATGGATGGTCTCCGGGAGTTGATTTTAGAGGAGGCTCATAACTCACGGTATTTGATTCATCCAGGTGTCGCGAAGATGTACCCAGATTTGAGCCAGCATTACTGGTGGAGGAGAATGAAAAAGGACATTGTGAATTACGTGGCTCGGTGTCTCAACTATCAGCAAGTCAAATACGAGCACCAGATATTCCAGCGGATGGATATTCCGGAGTGGAAATGGGAAAACATTACTATGGATTTTGTGAGCGGTCTTCCTCGTACCTCGAAGAAGTTTGATTCGGTTCGGGTGATTGTGGATAGACTGACTAAGTCCGCGCACTTCATTCCAGTATGTACTAACTATTCGGCGTAGCAGTTAGCAGAGATTTTCATTCGGGAGATTGTACGGTTGCTTGGGGTCCCGGTTTCCATTGTATCAGATAGGGGTACCGTGTTTACTTCCCAGTTCTGGAGCACACAGGTACAGTTGAGCATAGCATTTCATCCACAGATAGACGGACAGTCCGAGCGTACTATTCAGATATTGGAAGACATGTTGCGTGCCTGTGCTATTGACTTTGGAGGTTCTTGGGCTGAATTCTTGCCACTCGCGGAGTTTGCGTATATTAACAGCTATCAATCCAGCATTCAGATGGCGCCATATGAGGCCTTATATGGAGATGGAATAGATCTTCGGTTGGTTGGTTTGAGCCCGGCAAGGCTAGATTATTGGGGACAGAGTTAGTTCAGGATGTCTTAGAGAAGGTGAAAGTAATCCAAGAGAGACTTTGTACGGCTCAGTCGCGTCAGAAAAGTTATGCGGACCGAAAGATTCGAGATATATCTTATGTCGTGGTCGAGAAGATCTTGTTGAAGGTTACTCCTATGAAAGTCGTTATGAGATTTGGAAAGAAAGGAAAGCTGAGTCAAAGGTTCATTAGGCCTTTTGAAATACTTAGGAGAAATTGGGGAGGTGGCCTATATGCTTACCTTGCCACCCAGCTTATCGGGAGTTCACCCGGTGTTTCATGTTTCTATCCTCCAGAAGTATGTTGGGGACCCGTCTCATGTGTTAGACTTCAGCACGATCCAGTTTGATGAAGATTTGATCTACGATGTGGAGCCGGTGGCTATTTTGGATCGTCATGTTCGGAAGTTGAGATCAAAGGACATAGCTTCGGTGAAGGTGCAGTGGAAAGGTTGGCCCATGGAAGAAGCCACTTGGGAGACCGAGCAGGAGATGCGTAGCAAATATTCTCACTTGTTTGATACTCCAGGTATGTTTCTTGACTCGCTCGAGGACGAGCGTTCATTTAAGTTGGGGAGGATGTAACGACCTGACCCGTCGTCCCGTGTATTTCCGCCCCGTTTTCCCTTTTTATGTTGGTATATGTTTCAATATATGTATTTGGAGAGTTTGGAGTAATTCGGATGGAGTTTGGATAGAAATGAGACAATTAGTCTCTTTAAGAGAAAGTTAGTTTGGAAAAGTCAACCGAACATTGACATATGAGTTAGAGGGCTCGGAATGGATTTCCGATGATTCGACTAGTTTCGGATGGTGCTTTTTGACTTAGGAGCAAAATCAGAACTGAATTTGGAGGTCTTGTGTAGAATTAGGCTTGAATTGGCTAAATTAGAAATTTGGCGAAGTCCGGTTGATAGGTGATATTTTGATACGGGAGTCGGAATGAAATTCTGACAGTTTCAGTAGCTCCATTAGGTGATTTTTGATATGTGTGCAAATTTTTATATCATTCAGAGGTGTTTAGGTCGGGTGTTGGAGCAAATGCAAGTTTCGGAAGTTTTAGTTCAACTTAGGCTTGAATCCGTGGAAATTGGGTGATTTTGGTGTTTATGGTGCCGTTTTTATGCTACGAGCAAGTCTGAATGGAGTATTAAGACACATCTGTGCTTTTGGTTGAGGTCCCGAGGGCCTCGGGGTGAATTCGGATGGCCAACGGAGAGTTTAAACTTGGAAATGTGCAGCAGAAAATGCAGCAGCAGTGCAGGCCTATCTTGGCCTTCGCGATCGTGATGGTGTTGCCGCATTTGCATAGAGTGAATGGCCTAAAGCATCACGATTGCGTACGGCTGATCGTGTTCGTGTAGAAAGGCCTGGGGACCTGCCTGGTTTGTTCAATGTGTTCGCAAAAAGGGGGTAGCATTCGCGTAGTAGGAGGACTCAAAACATCGCGATCGCGATGGTATTGCTGCTTTCGCGAAGGGTAAATTGAGGTTTTGGAATGTTGTTCTCCGCGATCACATGCCTTGGGTCGCGATTGCTTAGAGTAAATAACTGGGCGTCAGAAGGGTTTTTATATGATATTTCATCCGCGACTTAAACATATTTTCCACCATTGTTAAGCAACCAAGAGAGCTTTTTGAGCGATTTGAAGTGGGTTTTCAGCGGGTATCGATTGGAGGTAAGTCTCTTGGCTTAAAAACATCATTTTTAGGAAGAATCAACCCCAAATTCCATGAAATTGTATAGAAATTGTGAAGAACTAGGGCTTAGTTTTTAGAAACGAATTTTGGGGATTTGAAGGGTCAAACAGACTCCTATTTTTGGTGGACTTTATACGTACGGACTCGTGGCAAGACGAGAAATCCAAAGATGTAATTTTCAAAATTTTTCGAGAAGTGGGCCTGGGGCTCGGGTTTTACCAACTTCGTGATTTTTAACGTTTTTCGAATACTTTCAATTGGGTTATGTTTATTAAGCCTATAATAACCTATTCGTCGTGGTTTTGAATAGATTCGATGCTCGTATGAGAAGATTCGAAGGGAAAAGGCATTACAGACCAGACTACGACCGGTTAGAGGTTTGTATAGATGATGGCCTGAGGGTTTGAAACCCCAGTTTATCACATCGTGAAGCTATGATAGGGTGTGACTCGCACCCCATGGAAAGTGCGGGGTTGTAAATGATTGGGGATTTTGACTTGGTCAATCCCGAGAGATGAATAAATTATTGGCGTCTAGTACGCACATTGTGTTGTTTATAATTGGGCTTAATGCCATGTTTGTGGCCTTGTCCCGATCATTAGTATCCGTCTAGTGTGAATATCTATGTGATAACATGATTTGCATAATCATTGATCTCAATCCTATGTTTAACCACCGAAATGAAATGCTAAGTCACTTTTCCTGAAATTAAATAATTAAATTATAATTACCTTAAAAATCGGAAAAAAGGGAAACTAGATTGAACCTGCCATGTGACTCATATGCATATTGTGGACTAAGCATGGGTCGGGCTGCACGCCACAACAGTGATATGATAATATTGTGCTTGGGCTGAAGGAGCCCCTCCGGATTCTGTACATACCCCCAGTGAGCGGTGTCAACGTTAAATGGATCGGTCTGCACGCCGCATCGTATTCATGTGCATTGCATTGCATCTTTATCTGATACTTGGTTATTGTTGTGATACTGGTATATTGTTAGCCTTTGCGTTGTGGTCTTTTGTGGATTTCTTATTTTCAGTTAATTTCTATACTTATTATTCATTGAGTCGGTAGTACTCACCCTTACTCCGTGTACATTGTGTGTAGATTCAGGTACACCGAAGGCTTAGCTGATTCTCATAGTCTCCAGAGATATTTCAGAGTCGTTGAGGTAGCTGCATGACGTTCGCAGGACCTGGCTGCTCTTCATTATTTCTTCATTTTATTACTATTATATACTTTCCCAGATTTTGGTTTTGGTATTCAGATACTATTATTATCACTCACTTTTGTTTAGAGGCTCTTGACTCGTGACCCCATATTATATGGGTGTGTTATCGGCTTTCGCACTTATATATTACTTTATTAATATTCTTGGATTATGACTTTGTTAAATTCTCAGTTTGAGACTTAAATGTTACGTTAGAAGCAATTGTTGGTCAGGCCTACATAGCTTTAGGGCTGGGTGCCATCCCGACCGGGTTTGGGTTGTAACAAAAATTGAAATAGGAAGAGTAGCCAGGTCCTGCAAACGTCAAGCTGCTACCTAAACAACTCTGGAAGATCTCTGGAGACAACGACTGCTCAACTAAGCCTCCGGTGCACCTGAATCTGCACACAAGGTGCAGGGAGTAGGGTGAGCACTACCGACTCAGTGAGTAATAAGCATATAAAATGTCAGAAGATAAGAAATCCACGAGATGCCACAAAGTAAAGCAAAAACTAACAGTCCAACAACTTAACTACGAACTAACAACAAGCAATATCAAGTATATCAGTCAAGTATAATTCAAGAATGCAATGTAATGCACATGATCCCGCTACAGCATACAACCCGATCCATTTAACATCGGCGACGCTCACTGGAGGGGTGTACAGACTCCGGAGGGGCTTCTACAGCCCAAGCGCAATATCATCATATCACTACTGCGGCGTGCAGCCCGATCCATACTCAGTCCACAGTATGCATATGACTCACAACAGATTCAATTTATTTTTCAGTTTCCAATTATTAAGAAAAATGTAATATAAAAGATTAATTTCAGGAAAAGTGACTTAGCATTTCATAGCGATAATTAGACATAGGACTGAGCTTAATGATTATACAAATCATGTTTTCACAATGATATTTATCCTAGATGGATGCTAAAAATTGGCACAAGGTCCCAGATATGGCAATAAACCCCAGATATTGCACGATACCCCTTGCGATCGCAGAGCTTTCATTCATCCTACTACACGATCGCATACATACCCACGCGACTGCACTGAACCATCCCCCTTACCTATGCGATCGCAATCCCCCTTACGTGATCGCATAAAGAAAACTTCTGAGACTCCTCCATGCCTTCTATGTGATCTCAGCTAGGCTTACGCAATCGCATAGAGGAAATTCTTCTGCAATTTTCTGCTGCACTTTTCACGTTCAAAATTCTCCGTTAGCCATCTGAAATCACCCCAAGACCCTCAGGACCTCAACAAAATGCACAGATATGTCCTATTACTTCATTCAAACTTGTTCGTAGCGTAAAAACATTATCATAAACATCAAAATCATCAAATTACCATGGATTCAAACCTAAGTTAAACTAAAACTTGCGAAACTTGCATTTGATCTCAAACCCGATCAATCGATGTCCGAATGATCTGAAAATTTACACGCATATCCAAAATCACTTAACGGAGATAATGAAACTGTTGGAATTTCATTCCGACCCCCAGATCAAAATCTCACCTATCAACAGGAATTAGCCAAAATTCAAACTTAGCCAGTTCAAGCCTAATTCTACACCGGACCTCCAAATTCAATTTCGATTGCGCTCCTAAGTCACAAATCATCACCTGAAACTAGTCAAATCATCGGAAATCCATTCCGAGCCGTCTAACTCATAAGTCAATATTCAGTTGACTTTTCCAAGCTAACCTTCTCATAAAGAGACTAGTTTTCTCATTTCTAACCGAACTCTATCCGAATTACTGCAAATTCCCCAAACACATATAATGAAACATATAGAAGCATAAAACGGGGAATACGGGGTGGTAACTCATGTGACGACGGGTCGGGTCGTTACATCCTCCCCAACTTAAACAAATGCTCATCCTCGAGCGGGTCAAGAAACATACCTGGAGACTTAAACAAGTGAGGATATCTGCTTCGCATCTCCTGCTCGGTCTCCCAAGTGGCCTCCTCCACGAGCCTACCTCTCCACTACACCTTCATCGAAGCTATGTCCTTTGATCTCAACTTTCGAACCTAATGAACCAAAATAGCCACCGGCTCCAAATTGTAGGTCAAGTTCTCATCCAACTGGATCTTGCTAAAGTCGAATACATGAGACGGGTCCCCAACATACTTTCTGAGCATAGAAACATGGAACACCGGATGAACTCCCGACAAGCTAGGTTGAAATCGCAAGCATATAGGCCACTCCCCAATCCTCCTAAGTATCTCAAAAGGTCCAATGAACCTTGGACTCAGCTTCCCCTTCTTTCCGAACCTCATAATGCCTTTCATAGGCGAAACCTTTAACAAGACCTTCTAGCCCACCGCATAAGATACATCTCGAACCTTTCGGTCCATATAGCTCTTCTGACATGACTGAGTTGTACGCAGTCCTTTCTGGATCACTTTCACCTTCTCTAAGGCATCCTAAAGTAACTCTGTTCCCAATAATCTAGCCTCGCCAGGCTCAAACCAACCAACCAGAGATCTACACCGTCTCCATAACGCCTCATACGGCGCCATCTGGATGCTAAATTGATAGCTGTTACTATAAGCAAACTACGCAAGTTGCAACAACTCAGCCCAAGAACCTCCAAAATCAATAACACAGGCATGAAACATGTCCTCCAATATATGGATAGTATGCTCGAATTGCCCGTCCATCTGAGGATGAAATGTTGTGCTCAATTTTACCTGTGTGTCCAACTCATGATGAAAAGTTCTCCAAAACTGCGAAGTAAACTGAGTACCCCTATTTGAGACAATGGAAAACCAGGACCCCATGCAATTATACGATCTCCCAGAATAAAATCTCTACTAACTTCTCCGCAGAATAGGTAGTACATACTGGAATGAAGTGCGCGGACTTGGTCAGCCTATCCACAATCACCCAAATCGAATCAAACTTCTTCGAGGTACGAGGAAGACTACTCAAAAAATCCATAGTAATATTCTCCCATTTCCACTCCGTAATATCCATCCGCTGGAATATGCCACCGGGTCTCTGGTGCTCACATTTGACCTGCTGACAGTTGAGGCACCGAGCCACATAATTCACAATTTCCTTTTTCATTCTCCTCCACCAGTAATGCTGTCTCAAATCCTAGTACATCTTTGCAGCACCCGGGTGAATCGAATACCGCGAGTTGTGGGCCTCATATAATATCAAGTCCAGGAGCCCATATACATTGGGCACGCAAATTCGGCCCTGCACCCGCAACACACCATCATCTACAATGGTCAAATCTCTGGCATCATCATGCTGGACCATGTCCTTCAGGAAAAGTAAATGTGGGTCATCATACTGGCGCTCTCTGATGCGGTCATACAAAGAAGATCAGAAACCACACGAGCCAACACCTGAATGGGATCAGAAATATCTAACCTCACCATCTGATTGGCCAAGGCCTGAACATCAACTGCAAGGGGCGTCTCCCCAACTGGAATGTACACCAAGCTACCCATACTGATCGTCTTCCGGCTCAAAGCATCGGCCACTACATTGGCCTTCCCTGGATGATACAAAGTGGTAATATCATAGTCCTTTAGTAACTCAAGCCATCTCCGCTGCCTTAAATTAAGACCCTTCTGCCTAAACAAATGCTGAATACTGCGATGGTCTGTATATACCTCACAAGATACACCATAAAGGTAATGCCTCTAAATCTTCAATACATGAACAATAGCAGCCAACTCTAAGTCATGAAAATGTTATTTCTTCTCATGTAGCTTTAGCTGACGAGAAGCATAAGCAATAACTCTACCTTCTTGCATCAACACACAACCGATCCCAACTCTCGAAGCATTACAATACACCGTGTAAGAACCTGAAGCTGATGGCAATACTAGTACCGGAGTTGTGGTCAAAGCCGACTTGAGCTTCTAGAAGCTCTCCTCGTATTCATCCGACCACACAAATAGAGCATTCTTCTGCGTCAGCTTCGTCAACGGCGAAGCAATAGATGAAAAGGCATGATCGAACCTGCGGTAATAACCCGCTAAGCCGAGAAAACTCCAAATCTCAGTAGCTGAGGACGATCTGGGCCAACTCTGCACCACCTCAATCTTCTTTGGGTCAACCTGAATACCATCACTGGACACCACGTGTCCCAGAAAAGCCACAGTACTAAGCCAGAACTCACACTTGGAGAACTTTGAATAAAGCTTCTCTTCTATCAATCTCTACAATACCACCCTCAAGTGTTGCGCGTGCTCCTCCTGTCTACGCGAGTACACCAATATATCATCAATAAACACGATCACAAAAGAATCCAGATACGGCCGAAATACACTGTTCATCAAGTGCATGAATGTGGCTGGGACATTAGTCACCCCGAAGGACATCACTAAAAACTCGTGGTACCCATATCTCATCCTGAAAGCCGTCTTCATAATGTTTGAATCCCTAATCTTCAGCTGGTGATAGCCTGATCGGAGGTTAATCTTAGATAATACCCTTGCTCCCTAAAGCTGATCAAATAAATCCTTGATACGGGGTAGTGGGTACTTTTTCTTCACTGTCACCTTGTTCAGATGTCTGTAATCAATGCACATTATCATTGTGCCATCCTTCTTCTATACAAATAACATTGGTGAACCCCAAGGTGACACACTCGGGTGAATGAAACCCTTATCTAGAAGTTCCTGAAGTTGTTCTTTCAACTCCGGTGGTGCTATACGATAGGGAGGAATAGAGATGGGCTGAGTGCCCGGCACCAGATCAATACCGAAATCAATATCCCTGTCCGGCGGCATGCCCGGTAGGTCCATTGGATACACATCAGGGAAATCCCTCACAACGGGAAATGAATCAAGACTAGGAGCCTCAACTCCCACATCTCTCACGAAAGCCAAGTACGACAAACAAGCCTTCCCAACCATCCGTTGGGCTTTTAGGAAGGAAATCACCCTGATGGGTACATAATCAGTGACGCCTCTCCACTCGATCCGCGGAATACAGGGAGTAGCCAGCGTAACTATGTAGGCATGACAGTCCAGAATAACATGGTACAGAGATAGCCAATCCATACCCATAATCACGTCAAAATTCACCATGCCCAATAATAACAAGTCAACTTGGGTCTCCAGACCCCCAATAGTCACCAGACACGATCGGTATACATGATCCACAATAATAGTATCACCCACCAAGGTAAATACGTGCACAGGAAAGGCAAGACAGCCACGGGTCGTACCCAAATAATGAGAAAAATATGAAGATACATAAGAATAGGTAGATTTTGGATCAAATAAGATAGAAGCATTCATGTGGCAGACTAAGATAATACATGTGATGACAACATCGGATGCAATAGCATCCCTCATATCTGGGAGAGCATAGAAACGAGCCTGACCACCTGGCTACCTGGCCCCACCCCTAGCTGACTGAGTGGGTGCTGAAGAAACAGGAGCGGAAGACGAGGGCTGATCCATCTGCTGAGACTGTCTACTACGAAGCCGAGGACACTGTCTCCTCATATGACCCAACTCACCGCACTCATAGCAAAAACCTGGAGCTGGAGAAGGGGACTGATGAGAACCCCTCGCTGCAGATGAACCCTAGGCTGAAGAAATAGGAGCAGAGCTCTGAGATGGAACGACACTCAGTGCAGGTTGGCTCTGCTGATGTCCCTGATGACCCCGGCCTAAAGAGGCCCTACTGGACTCTGTACGTCCTGACTAAGGAGGCCTAAAGGAACGACCTCTACCATGCTGGAACTGGCCCCTAGACGGAGCACCGCTAAAATTACCTAAACCTCGAGGCCTCTTAACCTCCCCCTCCATATGCTCCCGATGGGGATCTGTCTCAATCGGTCGGGTTGCATCAGCTACCTCCTCAAATGTAGCTGTTGTAGCCCTCTATCTAGTCATCAATATACAGATCGAATAGTTGAGTCCATCTATGAACCTCCTGATCCACTCTCTATCTGTCAGGATCATCCAAGTAGCATGCCTAGCTAGCTGTGTAAACCTCAACTCGTAATGAGTCACTATCATATCTCCCCGAGTCAACCACTTGATATGATGACGCAGATCCTCCCTGTAAGACTGGGGCACATACTTCTCTAAAAATACCGTGGAGAACTGCTACCAAGTGAGGGCACTGCCCCAATAGGCCTACGCCTCTCAAACTCCTCCTACCAAGTAAATGCAGGCCCTTTAACTGGAAAGTAGTAAAAGCCACTCCACTAGACTCCAGAACACTTGCAGTGCGAAGTATACGCTGGCACTTATCCACAAAACCCTGGGCATCCTCGCCACCAACCTCACCGAATATCAAAGGCTGGAGTCTACCGAACCTCTCCAACCGATGTTGCTCGTCATCCGGCATAGCTGGAACCACATGAGCTGGAGCTGGTGCGACTGGAACAACTGGAACAACTAGTGCAACTGGAGCAACTCGTGCAACTGGAGCAACTGGTGTCTGCAATCCCTAGACATCCTGCTCGGGTGTGCGAGCCTCGGGGGTCTGATGACCACCGCCGCTGTACTAGCTGAAACTGCCTGAGCCAGGCCAGTGCAGACGTACAAGATCTAAGCCAAAGCCTCCTGGAGACCATGAATCACGATGGGCACTATTGGTGCCTGAACAGGTGCTGCTGGAGCATCTACAGCTGGAGGCTGGTCCTGGACCTGGGCAGCTGGAGGGTCTGCAGGTGCTGCCTTTGCTGGTTCACCTCGACCACCACCACGACCGCGTCCACGTCCTCTAGCAGGTGGTACCGGTGGTCGTTCACCACGCCTGTTAGCATGGGTTCTCGTTATTTGCGAGAGAATAGAATACAGAAATTTAGTTCTCATATCAACAAAGCCGCACGATATGAATTTCAAGAAAGTGAAGTGTTTCCTAAAGGTTTTGTAGCCTCCCGAGGATATATATAGACGCCAACGTACCGATCTGCGAGACTATACTAAAGTGGCTCATGACTCGCGAGGCCTAGTAACCTAGGATATGATACCAACTTATCACGACCCAAACCCGGTCGTGATGGCGCCCAACCCTAAAGCTAGGCAAGCCTGACCAACAATCGCTCTCAATTCAACAATAAGTCTCAAAACCGACAATATAAGGAAAAATGTAAGAGTCTTAGAATAATAATGCAATATTTATGATAATATAAAATGGAAAGATACGAAAACCGATAAAACACTCCCATAAGATCTGGGGTCACGAGTCTAGAGCCTCTAAAACGAACTGGATAATAATATCTGAATGAAAATATAAAAGTCTGGAAATGTTATAATAATAAAACTGAAATAGCAAGAGTAACCAGATCCTGCGAACGGCGGCTACCTCAACAACTCTGAAAAATCTCTGGAGACAACGACTGCTCAACTAAGCCTCCGGTGCACCTGAATCTGCACACAATGTGCAGGGAGTATGGGTGACTACTACCAACTCAGTGAGTAATAAGCATATAAAATGTCTGAAGATAAGAAATCCACAAGATGCCACAAAGTAAAGCTAAAACTAACAGTCCGACAACTAAACTACGAACTAACAGCAAGCAATATCAAGTATATCAGTCAAGTATAATGCAAGAATGTAATGCAATGCACATGATCCCGCTGCGGCATGCAGTCCGATCCATTTAACGTCGACGACGCTCATTGGGGGTGTGTATAGACTTCGAAGGGGCTCCTACAGCCCAAGCGCAATATCATCATATCATTATTGCGGCATGCAGCCCGATCCATACTCAGTCCACAATATGCATATGAGTCACATAACATATTCAATTTATTTTTCAGTTTCTAATTATTAAGAAGAATATAATTTAATTATTTAATTTCAGGAAAAGGGACTTAGCATTTCATAACAGTGATTAGATACAGGATTGAGCTTAATGATTATACAAATCATGTTGTCACAATGATATTTATCCTAGACGGATGCTACAAATCGGCACAAGGCCCCAAATATGGCAATAAGCCCAATTTTCAACAATACAATGTGCGTATCAGCCGTCCATACATTATATTTAGCACTTGTGATGGACCAAGTCACAATCCCCAATCAAATAAGATCTCTCACCTGCCATGGGGTGCGAGTCACACCCTAACATAGCGTCACAATGTGATAAATCGGGATTTCAAACCCTCAGGCCATCATCTATACAAACTACTCACCTCTAACCGGCCGTAGGCTGGTCCGCAATGTCTTTTCCTCTTGTATCGACCTCCTCGCGCGTCGAATCTAGTCAAAATCACAATAAATACATAAATATGGGTTAAAGAAAAATAATCCAATCAAAAATACTGGAAAAGTACTAAAATTCACGACGTTGGTAAAACTCGAGCCCCCGGCTCACTTCTTGAAAAATTCCAAAAATTGCATTAACGGACTCCTCGTCTTGCCACGAGTCCGTACATATAAAGTTTGTCGAAAATGGAGCTCGAATTCCCCTTCAATTCTATTTTTACATCACAATTTCTCAAGCCCTAACTTAACGCATTTTGGTGATTTTCCACTGATTTCTACAATAATATTGCCACAAACTCGAATACTTAGGCTAAGAAACTTACCTCCAATGATTTCTCAGTCAATTCCCTCGAAAATCCTTGTCCAAAGCTTGTGAAGGGGTCAAAAATGATGAAAAGAACGATGAAGTTCGCGGAGGTTTTAATTATAAAAACCCTTCTGCCCAGCAGTTCACCTTCTATGCGATCGCATCACTTCCCCTGCGATCGCATAGACCAAACATCCGGGCCCTCAATTTCCTCTTACGCGATTGTAGGATACCCCTTGCGATCGCAGAGCTTTCATTCCTCCTACTACGTGATCGCATACATACCCACGTCACCGCACTGAACCATTCCCCATACCTATGTGATCGCAAGCCCCCTTATGCGATCGCATAGAGCAAACTTCTAAGACTCTTCCAGGCCTTCTATGCGATCGCTGCCAGGACTACGCGATTGCATAGAGGAAAATTCCGCTGCAATTTTTTTCTGAACTTTCAAGTTCAAAATTTTCCGTTAGCCATCCGAAATCACCCTGAGGCCCTCAGGACCTCAACCAAACGCACAGCTATGTCCTATTACTTCATTCAAACTTGCTCAGCATAAAAACACTATCATAAACATCAAAATCATCAAATTACCATGGATTCAAGCCTAAGTTAAACTAATACTTCCGAAACTTGCATTTGATCTAAAACCCGACCAAACGATGTCCGAATGATCTGAAAATTTGCATCCAAAATCACCTAACAGAGCTACTACAACTGTCGGAATTTCATTCCAACCCCCGTATTAAAATCTCACATATCCACCGGAATTTGTCAAAATTCAAACTTAGGCAATTCAAACCTAATTCTACATTGGACCTCCAAATTCAATTCTGATTGCGCTCCTAAGTCAGAAATCATCACCCAAAACTAGTCAAATCATCCCAAATCCATTCTGATCTCTCTAACCCATAAGTCAACATTTGGTTGACTTTTCCAAAATCCTTCTCATAAAGAGATTAATTATCTCATTTCTAACCGAACTCTATCCAAATTACTGCAAATTCTCCAAATACATATAATGAAACATATAGAAGCATAAAACGGAGAATGCGGGGTGGTAACTCACGTGACGACGGGTCGGGTTGTTACGGACTTTCAATTCATTATTGGCAAATTACAAAATAGACTGGCCCATTGGAAATGTTCTTCTCTTAATATGGCAGGTCGTACCACCCTTGTTACTACTACCCTAGGTGCAATCCCCTCTCATATAATGCAATATACTATTCTCCCCAAAAAAACCCTTAACTCAATTGACAGAATTCAACAAAACTTCATTTGGGGCACGACCAATACTTCAAAAAACTCCACCTTATCAATTGGGATACAGTCACCAAAGTCAAAGAGGAAGGTGGCCTAGGCATTAGGAAGGCAAAAGATAAGAACATAATTTCCTTAACAAGCCTTGTATGGATACTTTTATAAAACCCATCATCCCCTTGGGGTAATCTAATTACGTCCAAATACTCCTTCTCAAAAAATTTCATAAATACCTCCTTCATTTGAAAATCCATTCTTCATTGTTGGAAGCTTTGCAATAAAGGTATTCTATGGCACCAATCCAAACAATCCAAACTTAATATTTGGCATAACAACTGGATAAACAATACGCTTCCCCTAAGAAACATTGTAGAGGGTCCCCTAAACTTAATAGACCTAAATCTCACCTTAGGTAACATTCACACCAACAAAACATGGGACATTGGAAAAATTTCTTTCGATCTACCTCCCATATTATTCAAAATATTAGGGTTACGCCTACCCCTCCTAATAACACTAAGGTGGATAGTCTTATCTGGAATATTAGCTCCACGGATATATTCACCACCAAGTCTTGCTACCATTATTGGGCCAAAACAAACCCCCCTTATAATAACTTTACTTGTATTTGGGACCTCCCTGCCCAACAAAATGAAAATTTTCTTATGGAAATGTAGCCACAACCGTCTACCATGTAGAACTTTCCTCAAAATAATTGGCATTAACATAGATGATACTTGCACTACTTGCCGGAAGAATGTGGAAGATATTTGCCATATTTTCATACACTGTATTTCGTCCAAAAACTTCTAGGACAATATAGGCATTAATTTTTAAATAAGCATGAACTATGGTAACTGACTTACCACCGTTAGAGATGCATTCATTAATCAAAACCTCTTTCAGATACACCAGAAGACCCTCCTCCCTTTTTTCATTTGGAAAATTTGGAAAAATAGAAATAATAATAATATTAATAATCTTCAAAACTATCTGTGTAACAAAACTCTGCTACACTTTGCATGGGAGTATCAATTATTCACAGAAAATAACCTGTTAAGAACAACTTAGTCACATTTGAAACCAACTGGAATAAGCCTTCAACACACACCTTGAAACTAAACTGTGATGCTGCTTTCTCTATTACTAACAAATCTGTAGATATTAGCGGATGCCTAAGAAATAGCAATGGCGACTGGATTCTTGGATATCAAAAGAATACCCAAGCAGCCTCATCAGTACATGCTGAGCTCTTGGCCCTCCTGGAGGGTCTTAAAGTGTCAATAGACTTTAAAGACACAAAAATAGAAATTGAAACGGACAGCATAAATGTGGTTAAATTATCACATGAGGATGATACTAACTTCCAAAATGTAATTATGGAATGCATGTGCTTAATGCTCCAGCTGAAACTCTCAGTAGTGAAGCACAACTTTATAGAAGGCAATGAAATTGCTCATAAACTAGCTAAGGATGCACTGAAGTTATCATGCAAGGATAAATATTTTTACCTAGCTTGCCCACCTATTTTTGTGCACAACGAACTCCAAATGGACAAGCTTGATACTAGTAAAAGTTTAAGAAGTATTCCCACCAATATTCTTAATATTATAGCTACAATGGCCAATAATAATGCCCTTAAGTCTTTGTCGAACGATTGTAATTCCTTTTGTTAAGTAATATAAATATCTATCTTTTATATAAAAAAAAATTATTCTCTAAAGTGGTCATGTGGAGAAAATAATAATAATAATAGCCCTTTATGTTTGGATGTTGGTTCAAAAGTGGTATTTCTAATATACTCTTTTTGGTTATTTAATTTTTTAAAGTGAGCGTATTTGATTTCTATCAAACATTAAATAAACTCTAATAGTTAAATTTAATAGAGTTGTAAAAAAAAAAAATAGAAGTTAAGATGAACTTGTTTAGCTCAAAAATTATACTCGTACTTTATAAGGTTAATAACAATCGAAAATATATAAGGGTAAGTCATAATCAAATATAATGAGCCATAGAGATGATTATTGTTTTAACATTGTTGTAGATCTGAAAGTGTGAAGAGAAATGAACTTAGCTTAAGAGAGAACCAATAGTTGGAAAACCAAGAAAGAGATAGAGATAGAGAGATAAGTTGTATTATCCGATAATCATCATAATCCCTATTACAATGTGAAGGTCTCCTTTATATAGTAGGAGACTCTCCTTGAAGTAATAAAAAAATATAAAAGTTGGTGGCTTCCACTCAATAAAAAGTTAGGCATTAAACGACGTCGCTTCTTCTTTACCAATTTAGGTCGTGCCTTTACTTGGGTTGATCTTGTCATAAGGGACATGCCTACTCGGCGTGGGGGTGTTAAGAGCCAAATTTCACCCTGTACAAAACTTATATTTGAAGGTGTAATTTTTATAATTTTTGCTATTTTTGGCTTATTTTGGAGTCTAGTGTAGCTAGAGGTTTTATTTCTACTATTCTTAATCTATATCTAGTATTTGATGCACTTTTTTAGTTTATGAGATTTGTCTAGACCTTTTTGGAATTTTGCGGTTAAATCTCTTTTCTTACCGTTTTTACTTAATATTATAACCAAAGTTTGTTAAATGTATTGAAGAAAACCAAAAGTGTATACTATTACTAAAATTAAAGGAGCAAAACTATATAAAGTATATTTAAAGGACTACTTTACACCTACCCCAAACATAGAAGACATTTTTATCATTTTCTCCTCATCTGCGATTATGCCTATGTGAATTTTTAATTGTCAACGAGCCCTTTAACTTTAACTAATTTTCTGCACCGACCCGCGAAAAGGAAAATGTAATATACTACTTACTAGGACAAACGTTCTTCTTTCGATTTCCCTTTTGATTCCGTCATTCCCATCTACATTTTTTATTCCTTCTGAAAATTTCACGACGTATCCTTTTAGCAAATTGTATTTTTCTCCCATATTTATAAATTGAAGAAAAGTAGGTTCAGATTGAAATTGTGTATTTGGGTTTTCAAAGTAATCGAATTCGAACAAAAAAATATGGATTCTTCAATACCCACTTCTCAATCGGAAGAGGAGAAGCGAGAGGAGGAAGCAGAAGCCAAAGAAATGGCGCACAAGACTAAGATTGTTCAATTCTTGGGCCGAACCACACCAATTATTCTCCAGAACGACAATGGCCCATGTCCACTCCTTGCTATATGTAAGTAACCTTGACTTCCTTAGGGTTTTATTGAGTTGTATGTATACTTTGAGATTGAGACATATTATGGAAAATGTTACCGTCTTAGTTCTTTATTTTGGTTACTTGTTTTGATAAAGATCCTATTTTTATTTAATTTATATGTCAAATTTAGTTTTTTTATGGTGGAATTTGCCAGTATTCTTTGTAGGTTGGTTAGAGTTTTCTATAATAGTAAAGAATTTTTAGTTTTAGAGAACCCTGTAGAGAGAAAAGATATAGCAGATCCTTACTAATTTGGAATTGCCGCGTAGCTGTTGTTGTTGTCGTCATCGTAAAAAGGCAGTATAGTTTTCTTGAACTATTACTCCCTTGACAAGAGGGGGTTGCTTCGGTGATTAGCACTCCCCACCTACAATCCCAGGGTTGTGGGTTCGAGTCACCAAAGAGCAATAGCTCCAACAAAGGGGATCAAAGGGGAATCGAAGCCCAAAAAAAAACTATTACTCCCTTCATGCCATTTTGTCTGATGTCATTTGATTGGGAACAAAGTTTAAGGGATAAAAAAAAGACTTCTTGACACTTCTGAAGTAAGCTGTAGAAATTTGTGCGATTGTAAAAGGGTAAAATAGGAAGTTCAAAGTTAAATTATTTCTAAATATAGAAATATATCATTCTTTTTGAGACGACTAAAAAGAAAGAACATCACATTAAATTGGAACAAAGGGAGTGTTAGTTGACTATACTTTAGCCTAAACCTGTAATGGCCTTTTAGGATAGAAGTCTGCATCTACTTACTGTGATGCTTACTTAATCGTTCCTTTTGTTTTATTTTGTGGTATCGAACCTGAATTGTAGCTTTTTCTGCTCTGGCTTGTAAGAGAGACCAAAAGATGCAAAAGGAAATAGAAATAAAGAGAATTCAGAAAGAAAAGGAAATGAAATAGAAAAAGACAGAAACTTGTTTCATTTGCACTAATTGATCTATGGTTATAGTAATCTATAGAGATATGATCTTAGGGAATCGGTTGACACGTGATAGGTTGTTAGCAACTGCTGAAGGAGGGACTTAACCGTAAATATTCATAAACGAAAATATGAAAATCAGTGATAACAGTTACCATCCTCACCTGAACCTCAAGGTACAACCGTTGCACGTTACATTTACCCCCTTCAAAGAACTTGATGCATGCAATTGAAGTTTGGGGAATGGGCCGTATAACTTTAGGTGCCAATTAGCTTCTTATAGCAAGAGTTTTGCGCATTGTGCTAGAATCTCCGTTAACGTCAAATTTGCCCTTTACCATGCTTTTGTAAAAGTTGGTCACAGGTTCAGTCAAGGATTGTCCATCCTCAGCAAGTGTTGGTGGGTCAATTGAAGGTGTAATTTGGGCTGCTACATTCTAAATTAACCGCGACACATGGAACATTGGATATATCTTAGCTGTTAGAGCCAATTCAAGTATAGGCAGCAGATCCGGCATTCTTTATTACCATATAAAGTCAAAATTTACGAGTCGCAAACCTTTTAAGTTCTTTTTATAAGGTAAAATAACTTTCATTAACTAGGGTTGCAATTTCAGATTACCCAATCTCTGGTTACAAACACCCTTTCAATTGCTCTGAGTTAGCATAAAGTTTTACTCTTCCATGAGCCTTCTTGAAGTTCTCTTACTGCTTCTGAGCTATCAGTTGTGCTTGTTTGAGTGAGCTACAGTATCATAGATTGGGAAAGAGGGAATCCATACTGGGCTTCAGAAGGATTGTTTTTAAAGAACCGTGAAAACTATTTCTTGCACTCCCCAGGTTTCTGATTAGTGGTACATCTCACATAGGTATCCAAGTACCCGGTCACTCGCTAAGTTGTTGATTGATACTCAAATTTTGTCAGAATGATCACCAAGGAGATGTGATGCTGTTGGAATACAGGAATAGCTATCAGAAAGAGGAAAGAGTATTAAATTATAAGGAAGGAAACTTTGACCGAGTAGCGGCTTAAGATTGCCCCTGTTGGCGGAATCTTTTTAAGTCTAGCAAATTCCTCAAGACTATGACATCATTAAAAAACTTATACTGTACAAGGGTGTCTCCCGTCTAGTGCGAGGAAGAGTGGACATATACGGTATATAGCTTTTCCTTGCATTTATGCAAAGAGGTCTGGTACCATGCGACAAAAAAAAATGTGAAAAGCATCTCGGGGTGTGACCTAGTAGTCAATGAAGTGTTATGTCAATTATTAAGAATATTTTTTTTATAATTGTGGTGTACGGGCCAGTGTGCACCTCGACTAATTCCAGGCGGTACCTGCTACCTCCCACCAGCACAAGGAAGAAATCACCTAGTATTTTTACCTCTGTTAGGATCTCAACCTGGCACCTCATGATTCTCAACCCATTTCATTGGCCACTAGGCCATACCCTTGGGTGCGGCAATTATTAAGAATATTGTAGTGTAGCAATTTGTTACTATATTTTTTTTGTATTTCAACCCGCCCTAGCAAAGTAAAGGAATTGAAACACATCGAGTATGCTTATTTTGCAAACTAGAAATGGAAAGAAGTTACTGGAATCGCTTAAGTAGATACACATTGATTGTGTTGCCGAATATTTAACAATCATCCAAAATGGAGGTGGTGTTTTTTTCTCCAATGAATAGCTGGCAATTGTATGATGCAAGAAGAACCTATGGTTTTGCGATTTACATGGAAAAGAATCTATTCTCAATCACCGGAAAAGGTACAGAGACATACTTTTAAAAATTTGGAGTAGCTTGAATTGGCAGCTAAAGAGTAGTTAGGAAATTGCCTGAATAGCTTTCTTTAAATAATAATAATTTGCCTGAAGAAAGGTTGAAAGTTGTTGAAAAAGTTACACAAATGGGAAGAGAAAGAAGAGGCTGGAAAAAGGTAGTCCCCATGGAATTGATCACTCAAAAGAAGTGCTCTGAGATGTTACCTCTCTCCCAAAAAAAGTGCTTACAGGTCCATCTAAAATAAAAAGTGCTTAGAGGTTTGGCATCTGGAGTAGATATATATGTGGCGCCATCGAAGCTGTCACTAGAAATAAAAATCTTGTTGCTAGAATGGTCATCTAAAAGAAGCAACATGGTGAAATTATGAAAAAGGAAGAAAAATTCTGGCCAGACAAGGCCATTCATAGGTACGCCGTACACAGAAGGTGCTTATGCCTCTACCAAGGTCTGTGGTAATTTCTGAATGAAGAAAAGACCGGAAAAAACACTTGCCAATTGCCATAATTGGTAGTTAACACATTCAGGAGAGCTCCTTATATCGGAGTTTCTTTTTTAATTGAAAGAAATATATGAGTGTTAAGTTGCATGAGATAAGAAAAGGTTCCTATTTCTGGGGATTTCTAATTACTGTGACATAATCATTAGTAGTTCTCTTGACATTTAATAGTTTAGTCCATCTCATCATGTTCAAGGTGATAAAACAACTTGAGTTCGCTTATTTTAAAGAGGAAATAAGCTGGGGTTGAAGTTGTTACTTGCTGTCAAAAAAATCATTTATAACAACAACAACCACCCAATGTATTCGCACGAGTTTGGGGAGGGTAGGAGCTACGCAGCATTACCCTACCCTGGAAGGGCAGAGAGACTGTTTCTGATAGACCCTCGGCTAAAGAAAAGATGGAAGAAGTACTGGTAACAAGTAATAACAATATAAGATATATAGTAATAGCAAACTAAGAATAAAAATGATATTGTATTTACACTAATACTATTGAACTAAGGAAGACAAAGGGAAACACTCGACTACCTACTAACCTTCTATCCTAATTCTCAACCTCCACATCCTCCTATCAAAGATCATGCCCTCGATTAGCTCAAGCTGCTCCATGTCCCACCTGATCATCTCTTCCCAATACTTCTTTGGCGTACCTCTACCCTTCCTCTTACCCCTCAAGGCCAATCTCTCACACCTCCTGACTGGGGCATCTGTGTTTCTCGTTTTAACATGCCCGATTCATCTTAACCTCGTCTCTCGCATCTTATCCTCCAGGGAGCCACTCTAAGCTTGTTCCGAATAACTTCATTCGTAATCCTATCTAACCTAGTATGCCCAAACATTCATCTCAACATCCTCATTTCAGCTACTTTCATCTGCTGGTAAAAATATAGAAAAAAGGATACATTTTCGTAATTAGTGGGATTCATTTCTGTTGTGTATAGTCATTTCTTGCTCATGAAGAAGGTTATGGTGTCATTAACCAGTTTGCTTAAAAATCTATGTTAATGCCTTGATTTATTTTTTAAGGATCAGTTTGTGTATTTGATATGAATCTTTGTTATCTGTTCGACAGGTAACGTGCTATTGTTGAAGAACAACTTGAACTTGAGTCCTGATATTCCTGAGGTTTCACAGGAGAAATTGCTTTCTCTTGTTGCTGAGCGGCTGATAGATTCAAACAGTAATGTCAATGTAATTATATTGCCTTTATGGATAGGTTTTCTGTTCCTTTCATTTGTGCTATATAATATATCCAAACACATGTGTTCTCTCTTTACTGGATTTGAGGTAATTGTTAGTATTTTTGATTGCTGTCCAGGACAAAGATGAAGGATATGTTGAAAATCAGCAACAGAATATTGCTGATGCAATTGATTTGCTTCCTAGACTTGCCACTGGTATTGATGTAAATATAAAATTCAGGAGGTAGACAATCTTTCCTTTTTTTGATTGCTTTTATTCATTTTATTAACATATGGGTCCGTATATCTTTACGATGCAATAACATGCATGTTTCCAGTTGGGGTTCTGATTAAATACATGTCTTGTTTGGCAGAATTGATGACTTTGAGTTCACTCGTGAATGTGCAATATTTGATCTTTTGGATATTCCACTTTATCACGGTTGGATAGTTGATCCACAGGTATCAGTTTTGGCTACTCTCTTTGAGTTCGCTCGTGAATGTCTGAGGACATTCTTGTC
This sequence comes from Nicotiana benthamiana, assembly GCA_034376525.1. Taxonomy (NCBI): domain Eukaryota; kingdom Viridiplantae; phylum Streptophyta; class Magnoliopsida; order Solanales; family Solanaceae; genus Nicotiana; species Nicotiana benthamiana. Next base: position 127,688,590 of record CM067332.1, on the reverse strand, counting down.
GCAGATTCTAATTGCTAAATCAGTATTTGTTTTATATTTATAATTTATCTCTATTTTATCCACGAATGAAATGACTTCTTGATGTCCTATTCTAGTTTGGTCGAATGGTGGAGAACTCATTTTGGCCTTTGAAAACCTTCTAAATTTCATTACTCAGATGTGTATAACATATGGTAATGAAGTCTGAGATTGCATCAAGGATGAGGTTTTTTCTTTCCGTAGAAGTTTAATGATGAAGCTGCATTATTTTGACCATTTTACCCTAAAAGTTGTTTCTAGTTGCAAGATTAAAGACCTTATTGCAACTTTTGTTTAAAGTGAATTATGTTTTTGAGTTATCAATTTGTTCCAGGATCATGATACTGCAAATGCAATTGGATCAAAGTCATATAATACTTTGATGGGGGAGCTTGTTGCCCTTGAAACCCAAAATATGGGCACTGAGAATAAGAAAAGTTCTGAAGATGATGATGTTGATTTTGCTGCTGCTACAACTGCAGCACTAGGAGTACCTTCTCCATGCCTCTCGAGAGGGAGATCATTTGAAGATTCTCCTGTTTCTATTACCGATAACCATACAGCCAGAAAAGGAGATATTGAAGAAGAAGCAGAGCTGTTGAGAGCCCTTCAATTATCTGAAACTTCATTAGTAGAAACTGATGGACTGAACTCCTTAGGTGAGACGGCAAATCTAAAGTGTCCAGAGCCGGTGGTTCTTGCCAAGACATCAGAAGGAAATGATATTGAGATGACACAACCAGTTTTGCAGCATGAAGCATTGATACCCACAGAAGTAATAGCATCTAACAATGGAGATATATCTGGTGATGCCTATCCAAATAGTCCCCATATAGTCTCCGGAGCAGCGATTAATTCATCCCTGAAAATTGATCGGGAAACCCCTCCCCACGAACTTGGAAATGCAAAACCGCTGGCTGAAAATGAGAGTGTACCTCTTGAGTCAGGACAAGTTTCTTCATCTGTTTGTGAAAATCATGAGCATCTATCTGGAGGTACGAACGGCATTCAGGGAACACACACTATTGCTGGAAATGGGAGTGCATCTGAACCTAAACAAGTTGGTTGTAATGCGTTTGATTCATCTAGTTCCTCATTACCATCTGCAGTCTCAGGTTCATCGGGTGGCATACGACATGACACAGATGAACCTGAAACCTTTAATTCTTCCATCGATGATGATGAGCCCATTTATGAAGGAGAGGATTGCATATTGGAGTCAGCAACCACTAGTTACCAAAGTCGAGAGCCTATGTATGAAGGTGAGGTGGTTCTTGCTGAACAAGTGAATGGAGGCAGTACAGATGTGCCTGAGACAATTGTGAAGGATGAAATCACACAGAGAGAAGGTGAGAAATTCTTTAATGTGAATGAATGAGGCAACACAGGCGCTATTGTGTAGGATGAATGTCTTCCTTGACACTTATCTAAGAAAAAGTAAAAATGAATCCTTGATCTAATTGTATTTCTTTTCTTTCATGTACTTTTTCACTACCTTGTCAGTTTAAGTAGAACACTATGTTTGCTCTTCTTAATTCACATTAGGGGAACTGGTGAGGAACTTTCTAAAGAACAGTGCAAGCCAGTTAACAATCTTTGGGTATGCTTCCTTCCCTGTTATAAGTTCATTCTCCTGTTCATAACTGTATTTCCTGTTTTGCTAGTAGTAACAGAATATTCTTTTGTTCCTCTTTTGCACAGATTATTTTCCTTGCAAGAGGGTTTGAAAGAGCGGGAACTTTGTGTTTTCTTCAGGAATAATCATTTCAATACCATGTTTAAGGTCTGATGGGCTTGCTTTGTTATGATTATCATTTTTTATATGATTTGTACTGGGGTAAAATAATTTCCTGTGTGGATATGATTATATCTCCACTTCTCAAGTTTCTGGGCATAGACAATTGATGTTAGCTTATGTGCAGTTTGAAGGCGAATTATATATTTTGGCCACTGACCAGGGATATATAAATCAATCTGATTTGGTATGGGAGAAACTCAATGAGGTAAGAAGTGTATCTTTTCATATATTTACCTTATATTTGTCGAATGGGTAAAACTGACTTTTAAGTTTTCAACCTGGGAATTTCATGCTAGAAAGGTAAGTTGAATCTCTGTTCCGCTTACATTTGCAACAGGTAGTTTCCACTCCATTCTGCTTGTGGTTAACTTATTTTTTAGAGTAGAAGGTATTGTGTTTCATATGCTTAAATCCGACCACCTGTTTCGAAAGAGTGTAGTCCTTATTTTCTCCGTTAATGGCATCAAACAAACAAATGCTTGGTTTCATATGCTTAAATCCAACCCCCTATTTTATGAATCCTGCCAACTCTCACTGTGAAAGGAATGCAACAAAGGCTTGGTTTATGTGTGGATGTATTATTGAACCAAACTTGTAAGTGTTTCTAGTAATGATAACTATCAATATTCTCCCTTCCTTTCCGTGTCAAAGGGGATGGAAGTTTTTATGAGTTGAGGGTGCATGTTTGACTGTAAATGAGGGACAACATGGAGAAACTGGATGGAAGGGCTATTTGAATGTCTGCACAGGAGAGATCATATATTTTATACTTTCTCTACCCCAACCACAACGTCCCGAAGTGGGTTTGCCAATTTTATCTCTTGTTATTAGTATACGTGGAGGCCAACTTGTCTCTTATATATAAAAAAAAGACGGAAAAAACAATGGACTGAAGGACATAAGTCCTCCTTGAATTTATTTTTAGTGGAGGAGCTAAACGATGCTATTGATAGTTTAGTGGGGCAATGCATTGAGGTGAGGGCGGGCAATGTATCTGATGCACTAGCACAGAGTAAGTTATAGGTTTCTGATTGTCTTACGCTATATCCAAAATCCGAGATTCAACGTTGTGAAGACATAAAAGAGGAAAGAAGGTATATTGAAGGCTTGGTTTGTTCTGAGTGTCATCAGAATTTATTATGTTACAATTTAATTAAAGCTGTACCTAGCCTATTTAATTCCTATATACCAAATCTAACGAAGTCATAGACAAATCTTAACATTAATTTCTATTTACCAACAAAATCATACAAAGTCATAACAAAGGTTAGTCTCTATCTTCAGGGGCAGAGAAATATACTAAGCAGTATGACGTCTCATTGTAACCTGCCGATTTTTAAGTTCCACTAGCGGCTGCAGAAAGCTTAATTTCGAGTTCTAAGTAGCACCCATAGTAGTCATGATTCTGTCACTGAATCAATGGCCTTTAGAAACTGAATATCAGCTAGTCCGCATATACTTTTGAAACTTAGCAGTGTTTTTTCCTCAACCAAGAGAACTTACACCTCTTTCTGTAAATCCTATATGATCAACTGAGGGTTGAGAGCCGCTTTGCGCTGTGTACATCATTGTAGATCAGACGAGAGGAATGATACTAATTAGGTGTTACTTCAATGTTACCCTGCTCCTACTTTGATAGTTTTTTGCAATTGTACCAACAATGTGTCCACTTCGAGTAATAAGCTCTTCGACCATTTTTAATCCTTTCTAGATATCATAAAACTGAAAATGGGGACCACTTCTGCATACTAGAAATTTCAAATAATCAGAAGTTATATGTTATCTTCAAGACTTCAGCTTTGGACATGATTCCATTTAGAGATGACGAACTTCATTTTCCCCTTAATATTCATGCAGGTATGCAGTCGGTAAGGATTTAGGGAGTGACCTTTTTCAGTAGTGTGTAAGGAAAATCACAAGAAATAATCAAGTTAGTAAGTTAGAACAGCAAAATGTGGATAATATAATCATTTCTTTACAAGATAAACTGATTATATGATAATAACAAAAGCAACATGAATAGCAAGTTTTACAATTACCTGCAGGTCTCTTGCTATCAAAGTTTTCTGCTTTTCTATCTTAGGCTTCTCAAAAATCTAATACTCTTTCCGTTCGATTTTTGTGGTCCTACATTAGATTGAACGCGGTTATTTGGTGACATAAACTGCCTTTTATATCCAAAATTAAATGTAGGTCCAAAATGAGGCCAGCATTTGAACTTTTTGTATGAAAGTGAATCCCATGAACCCATTTGAATATAATATATTGAAAAAGCATTGGAAGAGTAAGATTACTTTTTCTATTAGGAAATTAGACAGTGAAGCAAGCCAAAAGGGAAAGTTGGTCTCCTTACTTGGAATAAAGGAAGTATTATCTTATTCTTATGACACTTGAACTGCGATACGAAGCAAAGATGCTTAGCCGGGTGAGGAACAGCTAACTATTCCGATAGAGCTAAATAATTGACGTAAATCTGCAAAAATATCTTCTGCCTTTTTCCTAAGCATGTGTTATTTTCTATGTTCCTAGTGTCAAATTGCATCAAATTTGGTATACTGTACTGTTACCGACATGATTGCTATACTTGACTTTTGCACGTCTTGTTGCCTCTTAGAAGGGACGAACAGTATTATGCAGCTCTACTAAAAATCTACTGGTCCTTGGTTCCAGAAGTTAGTGTGTTATTACTTGCTTGCATTGCCTTTTAACTCTTAAGTTCTCAATATTCTCCAGGTGAATGGAGACACGATATATGTGACTGGAAACTTCAAGGAGTTCAAGGTCGAAGATAATTCCAACACCACATGGGATCAACAGAGTGCTATGGCCAGTACTGCAGTATGTAGTTCTCTGCTTGTAATAGAATGTTATTGATTTGTACCAATGACGTTTTTGAAACTGACTTCAGCTGTTATTCCCAGGACTATCTGGCAAACATGGACAATTCAGGACAAGGACATCCAACTTTCAAGTAATTATCTAATAGTAATATTTAAGCGTCTTCTTTTCGCATATATTAACATGAGACTGGAACATTGCCAGATCATATACTGCATCAGGATCTACTCTTTCATTAGCTCTCCCATTTTCTTTCAATTGACAAACAGCGGTTTCGACCAGTCTTTCTGTTGATATTCAACTCTTGCCTTCATTGGTAGTTAGATGGAGATATTTGGGCAAGGTTGTTCTGTCTTCCTGTTCTATCAAAGTTGTTCTATTCTATGTCAACAAAATGTTGTATATGGAGAAGTTGCTGGCGTGTTTAGTTACAATATAGCGTGAAATATTAATTTAGTTGGAGAGGGATAAGAGATGCTTGAAGGCTGTCATCTCATGTCTGTTGCAAAAACAGATGTTTGCAGAACTCTTAATATTTTTGGTCTAAGGATAGCATGATAGGTACTCTTTTAATAGAATTTACTTTACCTTATCAAAAAAAATTGGTTTTAATTGTAACATGGCAACTTTCTTTTGGAACATTAACTCTTTGGATGCTTTAAAGTTGATATGCTCAATTTTGCAACCTTAATTTGATAGTAATGAACATATCTACGTGGTGATAGCACTAACTTGTGCTGATTGTTGGCTGGCAGTTCTGATTTACAATTGGCAATAGCTCTTCAGCAACAGGAATTTGAGCAACAACAACAGGCACCACAGAGAAATCAAAACCCCCCACAACAAGCTATAAATGGTGCGTCAAGGTTGATTACTGGTCCGCAGGTAGGTTTGAAATTTTCTGATATTCATTCTTCTGAGTAGGTTTTCGTGTTTTGAGTCTGCATATTTGATAACTCTTTGACTTGAATTACTTTCGACTAGTGGATTGGGTCACAAAATGTAGTGGTATGTGAAAAAATGTATATAACCAACAACAACAACCCAGTATAATCGCACATAGTGGGGTCTGGGGAGGGTAGTATGTACATAGACCTTACCTCTACCCTGGGGTAGAGATGCTGTTTTCAAATAGACCCCCGGCATCCTTCCCTCCAAGAACTTCCCTCCTTGCTCTTGGGGAGACTCGAACTCACAACCTCTCGGTTGGAAGTGGGGGTTGCTTACCATCAGAGCAACCCCTCTTGTCTTAAAAAAAATGTATACAACCAGCTTCGTAATATAATCTAATAGAGTAAACTACTTTTATACAGGTACCAAGGACCAAACCTGCATCTTCGTCGGCCAGGCCGGAGCCAAAGTCATCAAAAGACAAGTGTATTGTGATGTAAAGACTGCAATTTTTAAGTTTGTTTGTAAAGTAGAAAACGCCTTCTTTTCCTAATGACTCTCATGTTAATTAAAGCAACACTTTTTTAAGTTGCAGTTTTCAACTTTCTGTATAGAAGGTATATATCAGGGCATTTCTGGTTAATGATAAACAGTCAAAGATCTTTCTTTCTTAATGGAATGACCTTATTGTTGGTGAATCATTAGGCTAGTTTCATGGTACAACCTGTGCACTTTCTTGTTGGTTGATAATTCAATGCTTTGCGGATACTGTATTTCGATTTCATCAATTATGCAGATACCTTAAATTAGTTTTTGGGAACTTGAATTTTTTTTTAAAAAAAAGGAAAATTGATAATATTTCATGAACAAACACTGTTTTCAAAATTTTCTTGAAATAAAGTAGCCAAAATCTACGGCTAGACGCGAGCTTAATTTGAGACAGAGGTTGCGAAATATCGGGCACATATATATAAGGCGATACTAATTTGTTGGGGTCAACTTTTTGTCATGTCAGTACAATAATAATAACAACAGCCCAATAGAATTCTACAAGTAGGGTCTGTGGAGGGTATGTGTATGCAGACAGTGGCGGACCCAACATTTTTATCAACCTGGTTCAAAAAAAATAGAGGTAATATGTGACTAGTTGGTTTCGAACTCAGGACCATGTGCAAAATTTGAATCCTCTTTACTAACAGCCTAGACATTTTACTTCTTTGAAGTAAGTTCAAAATTATATTTATACCTTTACTGTTTGAAGACAGAAAAAATATATCTATATATACAGAGTTATTTTTCGATGAAGCGGGTTCATATAAACCCACTTGACTCCACATGGGTCTGGCCCTGTATGCAGACATTACGTCTACTCTAGGAAGGTGTAGAGAGTGTTTTTAAAGAATCCTCAATTCAAGAAAGATGAAAAAAAACAATAAAACAAGCAATATCAACAAGAAGGTTAGAAAGATAGTAACAACAATAATAGAACTAGAAAATGGATGGAAGATAACAATAGCATTAAGCAGTAACAACAACAAAGTATTAAGAAAATAAACCGAAGCAAATGTTGTCAAATCAGTACATTTAAAGAGCTCCAAATTGATTCTTTAAATAAAATCTTGAAGTGGTGGATGCATCATTTCCGTTTTTTTACACCATAATTAAAACTCGTGTCACATAATTACAAGTTAGAGTGCAACTTTAACTACTTTTATACAATCTAATAAGTCTAAGGTTTGGATTTGTTTTGGAACATATAAAGATTAAAGGAGCTAAATGATTTTGGTTAAAGTTGATTAGAAGGTTTATTGACTTTAAGGGTTGTCATTAATTGAAGAAAGCAAAAGGGAAGATATTAAATTCATAGGGCAGATAAAAGAAAGAGAAAAGTCAGGATATGTGGGGATAATGAAAGGGACAATACCCCTCCCAAAAAAAATAACACAAAATTTATTTTATTTTATTTTCCTAAATAAAGCAATTTATTGTGTGTGAGAGGGGACCATACTAATCCTTTGTCTCAATTTTAGGACTGGGAATATGACAATCCTACAGCTATGATGTTGACCCCACCACTCTCTCCCTTTAACTAACAATTACTGTTCACTGTACACTATGTATTTTTCCTTTTCTTTTTCTACAAATTTTGCATTCAAATTTTAATTATGTAATCCTTCTTTAGGATATAATAACATAAATAACCACTCACCTAATTATTTAAAATAATATGTATAACATATTTATAAATATGTAAATCGGCTAGAATAAATAAATAGTAAATTCAGCTTACTATTTCTATATAATCCTTTATATTTCGTTGGAATGTGGGGCGGAACTAGATTGCCGAAAGCAGGTTTGGCCGAACACATTACGTTTGGTTCGAACTCTGTATTTGTCTTATAAATCGTATTGAATATGTATAAATTATTAATTTAGAATTCAGTAACAGTAAACAATAAGAATCTCGAACCAATAAACTTGAAATCTTGTCTTCGCCCTCGATAGTAATCTACTAGTAGTAATATTAACAAAAAAATTGTACCAAAGTATTGGTTTGTCCTCTGTATCCAATGGGTGGGTGGGTTTGGGGGGGGGGGGGGTTACAGTAGGGAGAAACTACTAATATGAAGATTTATAGTTTCAGAACATAAGATGTCAATCTTTTTTGTTACTTGGTGAAAAGAAAAAGAATGTCAAACAATCAGCCACAGAAATAGTACGTAGTATTATCTATTGCTTTTTTTAGAAACTTGATCAAACATGATCTGATGCAATATTCGAAATGACTATAGCTTTGGTTTATTTTTGGAAATATTTTTTTGGGGATAAGTCGTGTTTTTTATTAGGTTTTTTGGATTAAGTTATTGGAAGAATATTTTAAAAAAAAAAACAAAAAACAAAGAGAACGGTGTTTACATTACAAAAGAAAAAATGTTTTACGAAAATGTTTCCAAAAATCTAAAATATAATTTGCAAATATTGTTTGTCAAATTTAGTTAACTCTTGTTTGTGCTCGGTGTTTTTGCAGTTTTTCCAATTAAATTACTTTTCTAAACTCAGATGTTGAATTCCTGCAAATACTTATAAATTGAGCTTGGAAAGTATAAGTATTTTTTTTCTTCAAAAATAGCACAAATAAATAAAAGTCCCAAAAACTAAAGAAAAAATACAAATTAATTGTTGAACATTTTCAACCAATGGAAATATGGAAGTATTTTCTAAAATCAAGTAAATAAGTTGGTTTTTGGTTATAAAAAAAAGAGAGAATATAATTATTTTTTGGAAGGCTATTGATTTGTTTGGATCATTTATTGATCACGGCCTTTTTGGATCGACCATTATTTAACTACGGAATTTTAGTGTTTGCACATTTCTGGAAATTATAAACATTTATGCTACTCGTTATCTTTATCACCAGAAAAATTCTAAAAATAAATAAATTTCTAAAGTATCACCAGAAATTCTCTGCGTGAAGTTATTTTTCATATTCATAGCGGAATGGATTAATCTGATCCACTGTCTCAGTAAACTTAGGAGGTTTTGCTCATATAATGCATTTATATATGTTACAAAATTTATTGAATATATATAAATATTATATTTAGAATATAGTTATTAGCACGTAAATTGTCAATTAAAAATTCAGAACCCATTAGATTGAACTCTTAGCTTCGCCATTGTACAAGATATGCTAGCTAATTCAAAGGTTTTGTTTCAATATTTGGAACTAACACTAAGGGTGTGTTTGGTACGAACGAAAATATTTTTCATAAAAAATATTTTTCTGGAAAATGAGCGGTTTTATCACTTTTTTTGTTTGGTTGTGAGTGAAAATTTATTTTCGATAAATATTTTCTAGTATTTGATTAGAGAGTATAAAATATTTTTAGGAATTTGTTTTTATGATACTCTCGTCAACCCACCTTCCCCAAAAATCCCGATGTTTTCTGTACTCACCCCCCCTCCCCCCTCCCACATACTCTATTTTCTTCAAGAATTTAATTATTCTTTTCAAAATTCACACAAACCCTAAGGAACTAATGTGTTTCTTTTTTTACATCATAAAAAAAGTATTTATTTTGTTGAAATAATAGAACTACTTTTTCTATATTATAGAAAAAAATGTGCTACTTGTTTTGTTGAAATAAACAAATACTACATCATGAAACGAATATATTCATTTTATTAAAATAAAAAGTACTCTATCTATGTCATGCAAATAAAATACTCTTAATAATAGTTCTATTTAGGGTGGATGGTGGGCGAGGTTGGGATGGGTGGAGTGTGGTTGGGGATTGGGGTGGTTTGAGGGGTGGGTGGGTAAGGGTTGGTGGGCATGTGGTAGGGTGGAGAATGTTGAAAATGAGTTTTGGAAAATGTTTTCCCTTCTTTTCATAGAAAATATATTTTACTCCAATTGAAGAAAAATGAGTTGATGAGGAAAATATTTTCCAAAACATGTAAGCCTATATATGAAAAAACTTAAAAATATTTTCCGAAAAATATTTTTTTATACCAAACACACCCTAATTATACAATATTGATTGGTTTAAAGTGTTTGCTAATGTAAGTTTCTTTTTCTAAAGTCAAATAATGCTTAATATTTTTTGCAAAGTTCCCTCGTATAAAAATGGGAAGTTCTCATTGTTCCGTAAAATTACGTAAAAAACAAAAAAAAAATTCAAATGTGTATCGGAGCATCCAAATTTGAAAATAATTAGAAATAAAATATTATTTTTATTGCATTCAAAAGTTTAATATTTCTATTTGTAGAATTTTCGTTATTGGTATTATCTAATTTAAATTTTGAAAGGGAACCTTCAGTTTTGTATCAATGTTCCGTGTGACTATAAGCTACAAGTCGAGCCGTGAAAGCAGTCATCAGAGGCAGTTCTAAAATTTAGATTTTATAGATTTAATTTTTAATGTTTTTAGCACTGAACCTATTAAAAATTTAAATTTATGGGTTCTGACATACTATCTGTTACTATTTTAATGAATTTTTACACATAAAATTTATGTTATGTGTCGAAAGTACTGGGTTCAAATAAATACGCAGATCAAACTCTGCGTCTGTCCCTGACAGTCACTAATTATACTTGTAATAGGATAGACTGTCTACGTCACATTACTTGGGATGCGACTCTTTCTCGAATCCTATATAAACACAGAATGCTTTATGCATCAGGCTGGCTTTTTCTTTTCTTTTCTTTTTTTTAATTTATGTTTTAAACAATTGAAGCTTGCATGGCAAATTATTGAATGGATGTCGGGTTTTTATTATAAACCAACCAACGTCTAGAAAGCTTGTTTGGTTCTACTATATTATTAACTATTGTATTTCCAATTATATGATTAAGTTTAAAGAGACATTCTTACTACCAAACATTATCTTGACAGAAACTATTCTTCCTTGCTTGCTCCGCTACTTCACCACATAAACCAAACTAACACAATTAATTATTAGGAAAAAAGAAAAGAAGCAGAAGAAAAACTTTTACTTTACTTTCTGCTTTCATATTGTTGCTTCACTCCTAAATCAATAGTGAAGTATCAAATATTATTTATCTAATCAATACCTTCCTTTTGTTACTATTTTGCTATTGTACTGCTTTTTCTGTCTTTTTCAATACTTTGTTTCTTTTGCTTTGTTGCTTTAACTATGTTGAGTCGTCGGACGTCTATAGGAAATAGCCTTCTTACTTGCTTATGATAGGAAGAAGATTTACGTACTCATTACCCTTTTCAGCAAGGACGAAGCTAGCCCATCAAGTATGGGTTCGGTCGAACTCAGTTGCTTTGGTTCAATTCATGTATTTAAATTATTAATTTAGAACCTACACAGTAATTTTAAAATATTAGAACCCCGAGCCCATAAGCTTTAAATTCGGACTCTGGCTCTACTTTTCCGACCACATTTATGTGATTCTACTGAATTATTGTTATTGTTAATCAATACCTTATATTTCAACCTCTTGGAGTTGGAGGGTGGAATAAATACTTCAACATCTACCCCCAAAGAACCTTATTACTAAATATAACAAACGGCTTTTTTTCTTCTCATGTTCATATTTAATTCACAATAAATATAGCGACAAGGCTAGGGATCGACTTAAATATTTGTTTCCTATTTTTTTCCCCTGAAATTTTAAAACAATAAAATTTCTTTCATAGTATCGACGAATTTAGACAAGAAACGTGATGGTTCGAGGAGTGGGAGTATAAAATACGGCAAAATACAAAATGACCGACTAATTATATTCGCTAGGCGAAAAGTGTATAAAATATGTATATTATATTCAAAACAATATGTATATATACAAAAAAGTTATAGTTAGTCGGTAATTATTTTTGGAAACAACAAAAAAATTATATATATTTCATATTGTGAAACATATGTGACATATATACGTGTGTATGTGACATAGTAATTAGTAGGTAGGGGGTCATGTGTTGCCTAACAAACAGTTAACACATGTTTTGTTTTTCCTTTGTGATGGACCTGTTGGTACACAATATCTTAATAGCGTAGAAAATAGACTAAATCTGAAAATCAAACACCTGCCAAAGAAATGTGACATTTCAACTCCTTTTTGCATTTTCCTCCTTCATAATTAATATATGTTTGAATATTGAAAATACATTTTTTTGACTTCCCATATACAAAGGCTAGCTAATTCTTTTTGCTTGATTTCAAATATTAAAAGACTTAAAAATACGTTAATCTTGATATAAATTACCTTTCGCAAATCATTCCTTTCAAGTAGAAAAAAAACAACAACATGTGATTAACTTGAATTTTTTCAATTGCCTAAAGTGATTTTTTAGTGAGAATTTGAAAATATAATTTAATAGCTAGACCTTTCTTTGTCATAAAGTGAACAATAAAATAAAGTATAAAGGTTAAGGGTACAATATTTTTAATTGCATTGTTGATTTTACCATACACCAAAAAAAAGGTTTAATGGTGCATTAATGTGAGGGATTAATTAATTGTGTAATAAAAGCTCAGTTCGGTGCACAAAATATCTCGCATTCAAGTACAGGGATCGGAGAATGGCTGCACTCTTATGGATGATAATGTAAGTGTTAGTGGCTACTTCTATTGTTCGAATCAGTGACCTAAAAATCGCACGAAGATAATTTTACTATTGCTCCAAGACTCTCTTTTGATCAATTAATTGAAGTGCAAAGTAAAATTTACTTTACATCAAAATTTATGAAAGAAGATTATACCAAAGTCACACAAAAAATGAAATACTTGTAAATAGTTGGAAGTAAAGCAAGCAAGATTGACCACATCAAAAAATTAAATAAGCTTCTAAAGTTAGGTTCAGTTTAATATCATGCTTAAAGAATACCCGATACTTCTGATATATTCTATCACCTAATCCTACCAATAACCTTATCTTAAGCAAGATTAGTGTCAATTTACTCTATTTTAAATATTAGCCCTCTTAATCAACTAATAAAAGAGTATACATAAAAAAACAAAAAAACTCATCAAAATGTCAGGCCACAGCTGCAGCAAACAGCTTTATCTATAATCTCATTACCCTCATCTTTCTCCTCTTTCTTCCTTTCATAGTAATGATTCCACTCTGATGCTTCTTCTTCCTTTTCTCTGTATCAATTACTACACTTTTTCCAAGAAAACCAAAAAGCAAACAAATTCTTTTTTTTATTTTCTTTTTCTTTCTGTGTATGTGTTAAAATCTGTAGCTCTTCAGAATAGGTGCAGAAAGTTTTGTTGCTTCAGATCCCAATATATATCCCATCTTTTTCTTACTCTCTCTCTCTTGAACCAATAGTAAGAAAACTGTCTGCTTTATGATTTTGCTCATATTTTCTATCATCATATTTCTCTGAAACCAAACAGTCCAAAAGTATACATCATCATATCATATTATTACTGTCTATTATCAAGTACATCAAGATTCTCTTCAGTGGTGGTCCAGAAAAACCCAATATTTCTTTCTTTTTTAGCCTTTTTTTACACAACCCCTTTTGTTTATATGTTGTAAAGAGAGGATCTTTGGTGATTTTAGAAATGCAAGAACAAGGAGTTGGATTAATGGGGTCAAGTAGTGGAGGAGGAATTGGTGGTTTAGGAGCTTTAGGTGATGTTTCAATGGTGATTTCTGAGGATAATCAGAGACAGTTAAAGGGTGAAATTGCTACACATCCTTTATATGAACAGTTACTTTCAGCACATGTAGCTTGTCTTCGTGTAGCTACACCTATTGATCAGTTACCACTTATTGAAGCTCAGTTTTCTCAGTCTCATCATCTTTTGCGTTCTTATGCTTCTCAACATCATTCTCACTCTCTTTCTCCTCATGAAAGACAAGAACTTGATAACTTCTTGGTATGTTTCAATTTCCCCTCTTCAATATCCTTTGTCTCACATTCGAGGGGCTATCGAATATATTCTCTCTGTCCGTTTAAGGCAGCGGTAAGACTGCTTACAACCTAACCTCCCAGACCCCACTTGTAGCATTACACCAGGTTGTTATTGTAATATCCTTGGTGGCTAAGCCGAGAGTTTTATGGAAATAACATATCTATCTTCCTGAGATAGGGGTAAGGTCTCGGTACCCATTACTCTCTTCAGACACCAATTGTGTGGGATTACAATGTATTTCTTGTTGTTGTTGTTGAAATATCGTTTGCCAAGAACTTAGTTTATTCAACTATTATTAAAGATTTAAGCTTTATTTCCCTTTACTGATGATTATGTTTCTTGACTACGTGTTTGGTGTGTTATTTTTGAACAGGCACAGTATTTGTTAGTTTTATGTTCCTTTAAAGAACAGCTTCAGCAACATGTCAGAGTTCACGCTGTTGAAGCTGTCATGGCCTGCCGTGAAATTGAGCAGAATTTACAACTTCTTACAGGTATGTAAAGTCTTTTTAACTTTTAACCAAAATCTTTTAGCTTAACTTCAATAGAATATCACAGTTTATGTAAGAGAAGTTCTATACTTTCGAATTATCTAGATAGATAATTACAGCTAACTATTACTAATATATAATAAGTGGAACAAGTTACCTGAAAAATAAAATAAACAACATGTCATTAGGAGGGGAGGTAGTGTATCCTTTATGGTTCCACGAACCGAGTAACATTTGCTTATACAATATTTTATATTAAAAAATTCATTAAATATGTATAAACATTTAATTATCAACTCATTAATTACAACTAGTTATTACTATATAACAAATGGACAAATTACCTGGAAAATAAAAGAAATAACACGTCATCAGGGGCGGATGTAATGTATTGTTTACTGGTTTGGACGAGCCTAATAGCCTTTGTTTATACCCTGTTTTATATTAGAAAATTCATTGAATATATATAAATATTTTAATTGTGAACGCAATAGCTAAACAACAATAAGTTCAGTGGCATGTTTAGAAGCCATAAACTTCAAATTTCAACTTTGTCTCAGCGTGTTATAATAAGTTAAATTCCTTATATTATGTATATTACTTTATATATAAGTTAAATCCTTACATGTTTACGCATATTGCATCTCAGCAAAGCGTGAATACGTGTGTCCATGAGGAGTCTTGTTTAACCAAAGTACAATGAAGAGAAATACGTGAACCTTAGGTGTTGAAGTGCATGGTAATTAATTGAATGAATTTATTATTCTGGTTTGATGCTTAGGATAATTAATGGGAATTTGAGGTTCTTGTTTTAGTGCAACCATACCAGTTAGAGAGTTGGGTGGTAGTGGGACCAAGAAAGGAACTGGGAATATATATATATATATATATATATATATATATATATATATATATTGTAGATGGAGAGTTTAGTTGGTTGGTGATTTGGAAGGAACAAATTAGAATAGGCTAACAAACCAACAACACTACTAACAACTGATGATTGATCAGAGGTTGCATTAGAATATTTGGTTTCTAAAACTACTTTTCTAGCTTTGTTTGTGACTTGTGATTCACTGCATCGGATTCATCTAACAACAAGAAGATATGGGATCTTAATTCTTTTTTCCTCCAACATCTTCTCCAATCATGATTAGAGATTATGTATATGATATGGTAATTGTCCAAACATTTGTATCATCCATTTAAAGAACTTGTGAAATACTTGCTTGAAAATTTAAGTAATTTGGTAAAACGCTCATTTCCTGACATCAGTTGTTGATACTACTTTTTATGTTTCATTTTATATGATATTTTTTTGTCCGTTCTAAAGAGAACCGTTAAACTTTATATTAGCTGAGAGAGCGTGTTATAGATGGCAGTTATCGATCTTTTCATGAGTTAGTTTTTTGGGATTGAGTCACATGCAAGGTGTATTTTTCACATGGTAACAAAGTCAAACTCATAGAGCCCTTATTATTGTGTTTCCCAATATTGGGATCTCCATGTTATATTATCTATGCTCCCATGGGAGGGTGGCGGAGAGTGTGTTACGTCCCACATTGGTTGAGGAAACGGTTGTAATCTTATAAAATTTTGGACAATCATCATCTCATAAGCTACCTTTTAGGATATTCAGTCCATTTCTTCACAAAAATAATATTACCTTTCTACATTTAAAGATCCTTTTTTTTTAAATTTCATACTTTACCCTTAACTACATAGTCGTCTAGCTGTAACAATGTTTATGATATGCTTACAATCACAAGTTTTACGGATACTTTTAATATGTAACAGGTTCATTCTAAGCACATGGCGAAAGAATAATTAGTAATCCTTTTCTGTTTTGTTTCGTTTCTCGTCTATCTATCTATCTGTCTATCTAAACACACATAACGTCAATCTTTAAGCAGATATAGCTATTAGTCTACAGTATGATACTATTTCTTATCAAGGATTTGCATAAGATACGATTCAAAGTCCTTTTTTAATAACCAAGAAATTTGCGAAGGCTAGTTAGTGCATGAATCTTGGCAGCTAATGAGTTTGTCTTCCTAGCTTTTTCCACTTAAATACACACCTTTTGTTCATAACAGGATTCGAACTCGTAAATGCACATCTAGCTTACACATCACGCATTACACTTAGTGGTGGCAAAATGGTTCAAAGAAAACAATTAACCACCCATATTATCCACTAAAAATGGCTTAGATAATGAATTGTTTAAAAACGAGTCAAATATAGATAAGAATCATAATATCCATTTAAAAAATGGATAACCAATGAGTCTAACGTTTACATTTGTAAAGCCTCAAATTAGGGGTTCCTCAAGTTAGAGAGACTAAGAATTTCTCAAAAGTGATTATATAGAAGAAGTCATAGATAATATGGATAACCCATATTATCCGCCGGTTAACCCGTTTTTTATCCGTATTAAATATGGGTCAGGTCGGATAATTGATCTGTTTTCCCATTACCCGTTTTCAACCCGAACCATATCCGACCCGACACTCCCGTTTGGCACTCCTAATTACACTCTAACTACTGAACCAAATCGTTAGAGACAAGAGTCACAGTCCTTGTTCCTTAACCTCATTATGAAATAAGCTTAACCTCTTTTGTTTTGCCATTCTATATATAAGCAAAAGTAATTTGCTTCCCCTTTTTCTGCCACGTTTTTTCTCTTAATCCGAAAGCATGTTGTGTATTTATGATGTCTCAGTTTTTCTTTTTGAACTTTTATGTTTGTTCTTGATTTAAGGAGCCCAATCAGTTGTATAGTAAGTACAAGATGAAAATATGAAACATATAACATTTTCCCTATTATGGTGACTGTTCCATATATACATGTAGCTAGAATTAGGTGAATAAATCTAAACTGTGCTACAACTGTCTATTTCATGTGGCAGAAGTATTGGCGTGCCAGATGACATTTCCTGCGAATATATGGCAAGAAGACCCATAGAAGAACGCTCAACATCATTATTTTTTCCTAATCTAGTAAAATAATAAAGTACCTACTAAAAAAATGTAAAACAACTTTGTATATGTCAAGTAACGTTCATATGAATACCTATGACCGTTTCATAGGCTGAAAAAAAGTACTCATGTTTGATGTTTATATCAATAAATAATCCTCAAGCCAAGGTTTAGAGCCAAAGAGAAGATGCGCAAGCTAGTCTATTAGAAGGAGAAAGCGTGTGAGGGAGATTTTAGGTTTCATTAGGGTAGACTGAAGATATGTAAGTTATTTGATATAAACATCACATATTAGTAAGTTTTTTTCTTGAAGAGAAACTTTGGCGTAACCGGTAAAGTTACTTCCATGTGACAAGGAGGTCACGGGTTCAAACCGTAAAAATAGTCTTTTACAAAAATATAGGGTAAGATTGCGTATAATAAACCCTTCTTTCTCGGACCGAGCATATAACGAAAGCTTAGTGCACCGTACTTCCCTTTTATTAGTAACCAACATATAATGTATTGGTGTGAAAATTAAATTTACATGACTAGTACTGCTGCAAAAATAAATGTGGATAACATTACATCTTATCCATTTTCTCCCTTCATAAGGATATGAAAGGAGGAACTATACACGTATGATTGCCTCTCTGTATATGTGTATAGATATTTTACTTCATGTTTACCAATAATTGAAGATAAATTGTAATTATCCCACTTAAAAAAGATAAGTTTTTGTGCATGTAAAAGGCAATAAATCAATGAGACTAATAGCTATCAAGTATTTTTACTTGTTCAAGAAGTCAGAAAGCTGCATCCAAATGTACGTTAACTAGTTTTCTGAAATATATATCCCCATTTTTTTTCTACCTCAGGAGCAACACTTGGAGAAGGATCAGGTGCAACAATGTCAGATGAGGAGGATGAGCTACAGATGGATTTTTCATTAGATCAATCAGGAGGTGATGCACATGATTTAATGGGTATGGGATTTGGTCTTCCAACTGAATCTGAAAGGTCTCTTATGGAGAGAGTTAGACAGGAATTAAAGATTGAGCTCAAACAGGTGACCTCTTCAAAATCTATCATTTCCCTAAAGAGTTTTAACTTTTATGATAGTGTAAAATAATTTTCACGTTGTCAAGTCATCTGAAAGATAATTACAGACAACCATCCATAATAAGTGTGATTAGTCATGAAATCTCACATAGATTATCTGTTAAAACATAAAGGGTAGTCCGGTACACTAAGTTCTCGCTATGTGCGGTTCCAGGGAAGGGCCAGACCACAAGGGTTACCTTGCATTTCTACAAAAAACCGTTTTCATGGCTCGAACCCATGACCTTCTGCCGTGACAGTAACTTTTGTTACGCCAAGGCACCCCTTCAAAACATATTAGGAGTAAAACAGATTGATAATCTAAATTGTTTACACTTTCAGTTTAATATTAGATTTGTAAAAACATAGACATGAGCAAGCCAATTAAGTATTTTCCTCTTGTTATAAACTAAAGCAAAAGACAAGAACAATAGAACAAGAACAATAGCAATAGAGAGAAGAGTAGAGAGAGTTCTTCTTATTGAGTTGAGAGGGGTCTCAAGGGATGATTTACAATGGTAGAGGGCACCTCTATTTATAGGGGAGAGGAAGACTTAGCTACCACTAATAGAACTCTAAAATCTCTCTAATTAGATACATTAAAGACATTCACCTTAAATAGAAGTGTAAGAATCTTCTATTTCATAACACTCCCCCTTGAATGTCTATTCAATGATGTGCCTCATAAAACCTTAAAACCAAAACCCAATGGGAAAAATTAAAGTAAGGAAAAAGAGTACACATGTTTGAATATGCGCCTATTGGTTGCCTCGTTAAAAACCTTGCAAGGAAAACCCAGTGGGACAAAACCTTGTAAGGGAAAAAGAGTGCAACGCGCATTGACTCCCCCTAATGAGTACATTGATTTATATCCTTGAGCATTTGCATTCCAATCTTGTGCATCATCTTCAGAACGATCTTTGGTAGAGATTTGACAAATCAACCATATTGACTTGAATAAATATTCCGTACCTTGAAATCATCATTCTTGATAGATATGAACATCTTCATATAATGTCGTGGAATAACACTTCAATATCTCCATAGATGCATTCTCAATGCCATCATGCTTATAGTTATGGCAAGATACATATGTACACAAATTGTACTTAGGATGTGGTACTTCAGGACCAAGAATTGCATATGCTTCAAGCAACTTAAATCTTTCAAGTTAAGTCATGTAAGTCACATAATAGACTTTAGCTGCATATCAAAGTTTCATGTCATGCTAAACAAATAAGATATCGAAAATTGACTATACATACCTTTTCCTTTATACTTTCAAGCATATGAACTATAGGTTCAAAGCTACATGTCTTTCATATGGAATCAATTCTTCTTGAATTGTATCTCTTCCATTTAGTTGCTTTCTTTGAGTCAGCAAATGCGTATAGCATGCTTTGCAATATGTTGCAATTGCATTTCCCTTTTATGAACTTCAGGTTCATATCATGATGTTCGGGGATATACATATACAAATGAAAATTCATCCCATATAACACTTTCTCAAGTGTTTATCATGTCTCCCCCTCATGTTAGTAAAGCTAACATGTTTCCTTTAGAAAATCATCTTTGTGCATTATGTCAATATACACAGCACCTTAATAATAAGATGAAATTATTTGGTTCCTGACCCTGAACCACTTGTGAGGGGAGAATATACTCTCGTATACAACTTATATCAAACTGATATATATATAACTTTGTTCTCATAAGAAACAGTTTAGCTATTAAGTGGAAGCACTCAATAATTATCTTGCTAAACCAACTTTAATATAAACCAACTTATCAAGATGAACTGTCTTGAGTAGAGAATCTGGAAACTATGCTCGAAGTTAGATTACTGAGCGATTTACCTCGCAAGCACTGCCAGGCTGCGGGTTAATAACAATGGCGCATGTAACCATATCATAGATGCATCATATGTGGTATACATGGCAGGTGAATGGGCCCATATTCACCTTTCATATTTCCAGAATTTATGGGCTTCAACCCGAACTCTTTAGTTGGTCAGTTCATTACTGAGAACAAGAACTTCTAGTTCTTTGATATTCACCTATGTGAATTTGCACATCATACTTCAAATGAGATGGCTAACACGAATGTCAACTGAATAAATTATCAATATTGATAAACTTCAAATTTACACCATGACATGTGCACTTATCAATAAACTTCGGGTTTATTATGACATGGGTTTTATACCAATAGATATCCACTTTATTGTGGCATTCTTTCGTTTGTGTAGTACAAACTGGAGAACAAAACGGGTAGCTTTTCATATACAAATTACCCCGCTACAAGTTGTAGTAATAGGAGAATCAAAGCCTTCCTTTATTTATAGTCTCAATATCATCAATCGCCTTCGCGTGTACTTTTGGAAACTGTATAAGTTTCTTTGAGACTTACTACAGCACAATACTCAATTGTGTTTCTCCAACATAGTAATAATTGGCTCTTCGAGAGCTCTCAATTAATTTTGTACTACCACAGACTGAGGTTCGAGATCCTCACATTCTTGCATTCCGTATTTTCAAGAGTCTCAGGCTCAATAGATTCTTCGTGAATCTCGGAATTAATCAAATCATGAGCGTCCTCATGTGATTCTTTCATAGTGTCATTTAGATCGTTCTTTTTCCTCTTTCTAGGATTTCGATCTTTGGAACCTAATGGTCTGCCACGCTTCTGGCATGCATTTGACTCATTGGATATGACACTAGATATTTGTCCAATAGGGACTTCAATACGGATCGGAACATTTTCCCGCGTGAATGTGTGATTTCGTTATCCTCTTCAAGTCCGTAAATGCGTCAGGCATTTGATTTGCTATTCTTTGCAAATGGATAGTCTTTTGTACCTCTTTCTTTCAAATAGAGGTATGTGGATCAAGATGATACATTTTTCCACAAAATTTCCCATTTGGTTTCACCGACTTCTCCCCCTAATTTTGGGAAAAGTGTCTCATCAAATTGACAGTCTGCAAATAGTGCAGTGAACAAATCTCCTATCAATGTTTCGAGGTAGCGAATAATGGAGGACGATTTATACTCAACATATATTCCTAACCTTCTTTGCAAACCCATTTTGGTGCGGGATGGCGGTGCTACAGGCACCTATACTGCGCATCCAAAGCTTCTTAAATGGGATATATTGGGTTCATGACCCAAAACCAATTGCAATAGGGAATATTTGTGATAATTCGTCAGTCAGAGACGAACTAGCATTGCTGCATGCGAAATGGCGTGACCCTAAGCCGAAGCGGGCAGCCGACAAAGTAGCATTGCTGCATGCAAAATGGCGTGAACCCAAACCGAAATGGGCAGCCTCGTTTTCATGAAGAATTCAAGATTATTCTCATCTATTATCCATTAACTTTGCAAACGCAAGGTTGCGTGGTGGCAACAAGCACACATTAGACCATCTACAGGATGCGTCTATCAAGACCATGAAATACCTAAACTACCCATTAGGTGGGTGAATAGGTCCACAAATGTCCCCTTGTATACGTTCCAGAAACTGGGGTGACTCAGTCCCAACCTTTGTTGGGGATGGTCTGATAATCAGCTTGCCTTGATAACACGAAGTGCAAGGATATTCATTACTTGAAAGAATTTTGAAATTCTTTAACGGATGCCCATATGAGCTTTCTATAATCCGTCTCATCATGGTTGATCCTGGGTGACCCAGTCGATCATGCCAAAGTACAAATGTATTGGACTCGGTATTCTTTAGATTTACTGTTGAATGTGCCTCAATTGCACTAATTCTTGTCCAATACAGGCCACAAGATAAAGACGGGAATTTCTCAATAACCCTCTTTTGGCCGGAGACATTCTTTAAAGTGAGGACGAGATATTCAAGATTATCTTCATCCATTGTCTCAATATTGTAGCCATTCCGGCGTACATCTTTAAAACTCAACAAGTTTCTTCTTAGACTTGGAGGAGAATATTGCATTCTCTAAGATAAACGTCATGCCTTTGGGCAGAGTTACATTTGCTCTTCCGGAGCCTTTCAATCAATTTACTTCCCATGGTATGACATACAAAAGGAATACAGGAACATAAGAATAAGCAAGTTCAATTCTTTTTGTGTCACATAATATTTTCAAAATCTGCTACTAACAGTTGACTAACAAAATCAGATATGTTGTCCATAATCAATTACTTTGCAGTTTGAAAATTTCAGCGTTTTTCATAAGACAATCGATTATTAAACACACACTCGATTATTTGTTATTTTTGAAAAACTTCAAGAGCACACTGTCTTAAGACAATCGATTGTTATTCATAGACAATCGATTGTTGGCTATTTTTGAAAAATTTCAGAACACACTGTTTCAAGACAATCGATTGTTAGACAAAGATAATCGATTGTTGGCTATTTTTGAAAAATTCCAGAACACACTGTTTCAAGACAATCGATTGTTAGCCAAAGACAATCGATTGTTGATCAATTGTTTTTCAACTTTAATGCGAAAATAGTTGATAATCGACTAGTTTTTCAGGCTAGTCGATTACCCCCACTGGAAAATAAAAGTTTTATTGATATTTGAACATATTGAAGATATTCTAAAGAACTACTACTAACATTGCTTTATGAACTAACTAATACGAGCTAATGCTAATGACTATTAATCTATTCATTGACTAATACAAGTAGAATCAAATAGCTCCATCTTCTTTCATCACGTTTCCGTCACCGATTAGGTGGTCTATCTTTCCCTCGGGTTGCTCAAAGAAGTCTGCCACATCCAGGTGGGTGAAGTCAAAGTTGTCGTCAGAGACAAAATTTGTTTCAGGGCGTTTTCTCTTTCGAGATGCTTGATAAAGGTCAACCAAGTGTCTTGGTATACGGCAAGTCCTAGACCAGTGCCCATTTCCACCGCAACGATAACATATAGTTTCTGAACTATTTGCCTTAGGATCTTCTGGACCCCGTTTCTGCTTTTGGTGGTTATCTCTCTTTGGGGGGTGACGGACTTCTTTGGAATTTCTTCCTTGTCCACGTCCTTGGTTTTGACCCCGTTTATGACCGTGATCATGGTCCCTTTTATGTTTGGCATAATGCGAGTGCACCATATCTGCTTCAGGCAGTGGTGTAGACCCAGTTGGTCTATTTTCGTGATTTCTCATGAGCAGATCATTATTTCGCTCAGCCACTAGTAAGAGAGAAATCAGTTCAGAGTACTTCGTAAAGCCTTTCTCTCGGTACTGTTGTTGCAGTACCATATTGGAGGCATGAAACGTTGTAAACGTTTTCTCAAGCATATCGTAATCGGAGATGTTATCTCCACATAGCTTCAGTTTAGAAGTAATTCTGAACATAGCAGAATTATATTCAGAAACGGACTTAAAGTCATGTAGCCTCAGATGGGCCCAATCATATCGTGCTTGTGGCAGAGTGACCAACTTCAGGTTGTCATATCTCTCCTTTAAGCTGTTCCACAAAACGAGTGGATCCTTGACGGTGAGATATTCAATCTTCAAACCTTCGTCAAGGTGGTGGCGCAAGAAAATCAAGGCCTTCGCACAATCTTGGGTGGATGCTTTTTCTTTATCTTTAAGGGTGTCTCCGAGACTCATAGCATCTAGGTGGATTTCAGCATCCAACACCCATGTCATATAGTTCTTGCCCGAAATTTCAAGGGCAACGAACTTTCTTTTCATAATGTCAGACATACTCGAAAATTAAATTAGGAAGAGGGAAAATACCTTGGATTTTCGAGAATGATATTTGAGACGGTAGAGTCTCGTGCTGATAACGTATTATAAACTAAAGCAAAAGACAAGAACAATAGAACAAGAACAATAGCAATAGAGAGAAGAGTAGAGAGAGTTCTTCTTATTGAGTTGAGAGGGGTCTCAAGGGATGATTTACAATGGTAGAGGGCACCTCTATTTATAGGGGAGAGGAAGACTTAGCTACCACTAATAGAACTCTAAAATCTCTCTAATTAGATACATTAAAGACATTCACCTTAAATAGAAGTGTAAGAATCTTCTATTTCATAACACCTCTAGTTTAATTGAGTTATAAGAGCTTTTTTGATGCTTTGGAAGAAGAAGAGGGCTGGTCTAGTCCTCCTCTAGGGATTGGGCTAGTTGCAGGCCCACTTATCAAATGGACCTGGCCAGCTGTGGACTGGCTTTGCCCAGTTGACATATATTCTTTTGAGCTTTGATGAAATATATTATTCCTTCCGTTTCAAATTAGACAAGATATTTTCTTTTTTAATTTGTTAAAAAATAAATAATATATTTTTAAATTTGGAAACAATTCAATTTTAAACTCTTTATTTTACCAATTTTACCCGTAATGAGAAGCTTTTATCATCATACGAATGCCATGGCCCCACAAAACTTTAAGCTTTTAAGACCACAAGTTTTAAAAGTCTTCTTTTTTTAAATTCCGCATCGAGTCAAATTACCTAATCTAAATTGAAACGGAGGTAGCTCACAAGTCTTAATTTGTAGCTCTTTGATATCATAGTTTACACTGGTTCATGCAGGGATTTAGATCAAGAATTGAAGATGTGAGGGAAGAGATATTGAGAAAGAGAAGGGCAGGGAAATTACCAGGTGACACCACTACTGTTTTAAAGAATTGGTGGCAACAACACTCAAAATGGCCTTATCCAACTGTGAGTCCGTCACCTAATTATATATCATTGCGCGCTTCATGCAAATATTACTATTCAGTTCTGCTGAAATCTGAAAATTTTGTCATTATCATCATCATTTATAGTCAAGGTTTCCAATATGAGAATAAGCCAAATAATTTTTTCAGGAAGATGATAAGGCAAAACTTGTGGAGGAAACAGGGTTACAGCTGAAGCAAATAAATAACTGGTTCATCAATCAAAGAAAGCGCAATTGGCATAGCAACTCACAGTCTGTGACATCTCTAAAGTCCAAGCGCAAGCGATAGACAAAAACAACAAGGTCCCTTGAAATCAAGAACATATATAAGTTGATGGTGATATGAATATAGTGCAACTGCCAATTGTGATCAAAGACATGGGAAAATCTTAGGAAAGATATTAGATTAGGCCGGCTTGTAATATATGGTACTCAGAATGGTATACATATATGGAATATTGGTAGGAGTAATTCTGTTTTCTGAATACAACTAACATCTTTTGAGCTGTGGAATGACACTGTTTCTTGTAACTCTAATGGTTTAGTGGTTTATGTTTTTTAAGTAGAAAACTATCATACAAACAGATAAAGAATATTGAAACTGATATTAAGTTTTTTTGAGTATCACTCTATTGACAGACATGAAATTGGAAAGAGTTCTATTATCTGCAGAACATACATTTTTGTGTTTATTATTCTACATCACACCCTATCCTTTGCATGAACATGTGATACTTTTGTATGGATCAAAACTTGACTCGTGATAGTTAATGAGATTAATTTGCTCTTAAGTCTATTCGGGCGAACAAATGGCACAACCATTCGTCAATAATAAGCACTCGAAGATCACTTAGCTTAATCAACGAGGCCGCTGCCTATTCACTATTGATGGGCGTCCCCTTGACATGACCACAGCCGTCCAACGCCAGCTAGCAAGGCTCACAACTATAAATACTAAGAGAAAGAACCCTAATAGGGAGGGGAGGGGAGGCTGTTCCTTCTTCTTTGCCTCTACTTCTAAAAAGAAGAGAGAAGATAGTAAGGCTCTGAACCTCTCCATGGAGAGCCAGACCAAATCGATATTATTAATAAAAGATCTTTATCCTCCTTTCCTTAACAAATAACATTTGCCTCTTGCATTTTTCATTTGGCCTTTTGGGTTACTCCGATCTGCTATGATTGGCCCTCAATTTAATTTTATTGTTTTATGCTTGCAAAGTATGTGAAAACTTTGAGCTAAACAATTTGGCGCCGCCTGTGGGGATTTCATAGTAGAATCGCGTAGTTCATCTTCAGACCAAAAAGGAAAGAAAACACCCAAAAAGGAAAGCAACCCAGCTTGAATGAGCTAGAGTAGCACAGCAGGTGAAGGGAACACATGCGAGATACCCTCATCCCCCCGATAGGGAACTCTGCCGAAAAGTGGCACGAAGGCATCTCGAACCAAGATCCATAACGGAATGAACTCTACAAACTAGTCAGGAAGACTACACACGAATCAGATAAGATCTGAAACGAAAACCTAACCCCTGACACCCTGCACAGAACGGGTCATGCGGAAAGACAAAGGTTCAACTACGGTTGAACAACAATTCAGGCTACGTGACCTCGCCCAAAAGTTCAACTATGAGTCAAACTGGGACTCAGGCTATGCGCCTTCGCCATTAAAAATTACAAAAGTTCAACTACGGTTGAATAACAACTCAGGCTACGTGCCCTCGCCCAAAAGTTCAACTATGAGTCGAACTGGGAATCAGGCCCATGTGTCTTCGCCATCAAAAATTGCAAAGGGTTCAACTACGGTTGAACAACAACTCAGGCTACGTGCCCTCGCCCAAAAGTTCAACTATGAGTCGAACTAGGACTCAGGCTATGCGCATTCGCCATCAAAAATTGCAAAGGTTCAACTACGATTGAACAATAACTCAGGCTACGTGCCCTCACCCAAAAGTTCAACTATGAGTCGAACTAGGACTAAGGCCATGTGCCTTCGCCATAAAAAATTACAAAGGGTTCAACTACGATTGAATAACAACTCAGGCAACGTGCCCTCGCCCAAAGGTTCAACTATGAGTCGAACTGGGACTTAGGCTCTGCGCCTTCGCCATCAAAAATTGCAAAAGTTCAACTACGGTTGGACAACAACTTAGGCTACGTGCCCTTGCCCAAAATTTCAACTATGAGTCGAACTTGGACTCAGGCTATGCACCTTCGCCATAAAAAATTGCAAAGGTTCAACTACGGTTGAACAACAACTCAGGCTACGTGCCCTCATCCAAAATTTCAACTATGAGTCAAACTAGGATTCAGGCTATGTGCCTTCGCCATCAAAAATTTCAAAGGATTCAACTACTGTTGAACAACAACTCAGGCTACGTGCCCTCGCCCAAAAGTTCAACTATGAGTCGAACTGGGACTCAGTCCATGTGCCTTCGCCATCAAAAATTCCAAAGGGTTCAACTACGATTGAACAACAACTCAAGCTACGTTCTCTGCCCAAAAGTTCAACTATGAGTTGAACTGGGACTCAGGCTAAGTGCCTTCGCCTTTAAGAATTACAAAAGATTCAACTACGGTCGAGCAACAACTCAAGCCATGCGCCTTCGCCCGAGAAGTTCAACCATAAGTTGGGCTGGAACTCAGGCCGAATACCTTCGCCATCACCGGCCCGACCTCGCCACTTTCGGCGAGATTGAACACCCTCGTCCTGAAAGTTAAAAAGACCAACCCAATCTGAACCAAGGCTAAGGCCAAGCGCCCTTACCAGTAGACGCAACAAGGCATGCCCCTCGACAAACGAACAAATCTAGCACTAAAGTCGCCACTCAAGTAAGTACGCCTACCTCGAAATAAGAGTCGAGTCGCAAAAAGTTCGGCCCTGATCGAATTACAAGGCCACGACCAATAGTTTGACCACGCCCCGAACTGGGACTAAGGCTAATGCCGCCTTCGCCAAATAATGGCTACAACCTACTCATACCGAGTTAAGGAAAACAATAAGGCAAAAACGTCTAATCACGGCTAAGGCCATCGACGCTAGCAGCCAACCTAATTTCCAACTAAGGCGAGAAAATGAATTCGACAACGGTCAAAATATCCTAACTGGCCAAGGCCATCAACGTCATCATGGCCAAGGCCATCGACGTTACCACGACTAAAGTCGTAGGGGGACCAACACGCCCACCAGAAAAGCTCTAAAGGTGAAGCCCTCTTGGACGAGTGCAAAAAGAAAACTTGAAAACAAGAAAAGGAACATAAATCTGCATATATATCTACAGCTTTATTTACAACGGGCCACCCTCGCTTACATCGGGCCAAGGCCGGCAAACAAAGAAAAAGATAGCCAAACGGAAATAACAACTAGAGAAATAAAATAAAACTAACTCTACAAAAACCTTTTTACTCGGCGCCATCCGCGCTACCATCAGCGCCATCATCAGCCCCTGGAGTGGCCGGGTCGAAGCCACAGCCAAGACGAGCATCACGAGCCTTTTGGCTGGCCCCCTCATAAACATCTTCGGGCACAATGCCGCCCTCCCGTAATTTCTTGTATACGTCGAGCTGGGCCTTAGCAAACGACCAAAGATCACGAGCGGGGCCATAATAAGTCGCCTAGTCCCTCAGGCACTGGTTCTCGGTTTCCAGGACCGCGATCTCGTCTGCTGCAATCTGGGCATCCCGTTCATAAACACCAATACGTTCCTCCAACCCCGCCATTCTGAAAGCTGTAGCATATCTCTCCAGCTCCTGTTCCCTCTCACGAACACGGACCGCCGCCTCCAATGCCCCAGCCCTCGTCGAAGCATCCCTTACTTGCCGCCTCGAGGCAGCGAGCTCCGTGTCCAAGTTAACCACCTGCCTAATCAAGGCCTCAGAGGCATCCGCCAACGCCTCCTGACTTCGGTGCTCCCTCTCAGCTACAGCACTCCTCTCGGCCTCCATCTCCTCGTCCTTACGACGAAGTTGCTCCTCGAGAGTGTTTACCCTATTTTGAGTCTGCTGCACTAGAAGCTCCCATCTCTCCAGCTCTTCAACCAATTCCTGGCTGTGGGGATCATTCCTCATACGTTCGCGCATCTCGCGGTACCTATCCCGGTAGCAGCGATGCTTCTCCAGCGCCCGCAAAAAGATCCTCGAGCGAACATTGGCTCGTCGCATACAATCTACCTCCAAAAGAAAGGTCTGCAAAGAAAAAGCAACGGTTAAAATAGGAGGCAAATCAGGGCAAGAAAAAAATCGAAGAAGGTCATCACACGCACCCTGAAACTCGTCACGGCCACCTCGGCCATTAATCCACCGGTGACGTCCCTCAGCGACCTGCTTTCATCCTTCGAGCACAAAGCTGCAAACATCGACACCAGGTTATCCTCCTCAAGCAACAAATTCTGCTCAGTAGGAATATCCGCATAACAAAAAAGCCCCCCTGCGTGCACCGTCGCACGGATGATGCCTTCTTGGAGCATGTGGAAGTCATCAGGATCCAAATCGGATTCGGTATCAGACCCCCCCTGTGACGCCCCTTTATCCACTAACCGGCAGAGAGGTCCAGGCTTCCTCCCCCGCCAACGGATCAACACTCGTTTCTCCAACCAAGGCAGCTGCTGAGGCACCGCCTTCCCTCTCAACAACTAGAGCCGACGATTGGTCCGTCGAAGCGACAGTTGTATCATGGCCTAAGCCGATCGAGGAAACCCCAATAGTATTTTCTCCCTCAAAGGCAGGCGCAGCCGCCTCATTCCCCCCCCCCCCCCCCTCCGACATTGGGGAGTACAAACGTACCACCTCTACAGTAGGCCTAAAAGCGACTCTGCGCCTGACCAACGGCCTATCATCATCATCCTCTTCCTCATTCAACGGTGACTCCGCCCTGGAATGAACGACCCCTGAAGAGGCTTCACTCCAAAGTGCAGATTTCGCTGGGGAATGAGCCACTGACGACTCGGAAGAAGCCGCCCTCAGGATCGTACGTGGCATTAGCATCGTTGCCAGTCGAATAGATGCACTGGGCCTACGAAAAGCAAGCCGAGGAGCCCTGACGCGATCCCCCCCCCCCCCCACATCAACAAGAGAAAAGAATTAAAAGGAGAAAAATTCAGCACAACCAAACAAAAATAATGCGACAGTTCAGACGTTCACCGGAGGCACGCCTACGCCCATGTATCTCCCAGAAAGACGGCCACGTGCGAATCTCCATTGTACGAGGGAGTACGGCCTCGACCCATTCGCCAATGCCGGACAGAGGAGCCGGTGGTGCCCGATCAGCTACGATTACAAGTTAGAGTTAACACTTATCAGAACAGGAACAAGAAAGAACGGAAGGCAGAATCCGATGAATGGAAAACTTACGTATATGGTTCCAAGTCTCTGGGAATTCCGTAGCATTCACCACCAAATGCTTGGTCCTGATATAGAAAAAAATCTCATAAGTATGAGAATCGACCGCATCATCCAGCCCCACGGTTAGACCCCTGGCCCCACGAGGGACCATTCGAATCATTGTGCCACGGACCCTCTGAGGGGCATACAGAGTCAGCACAAAACTACCGCACAAATCTGATTAAGGTCTCTAACTTGGTTCCGCCCAAAACTACCGCACAAAATGATTAAGGCCAGCAGTTCCAACGGTACAATCTCCAACATATAAGCGGCTATGACCATCCTGGGTCACGGCTGAAACGTCATTCAACGTCCCTCTCTGATCCTTTTTTAGCCACGGTCGACGATGTCCGCTCATCGAGTTCGACTAGATCTCGACCTCAATAAGAAGAGGACTAACTGTATGGGTCAAAACTTGACTCGTGATAGTTAATGAGATTAATTCACTCTTAAGTCTATTCGGGCTAACAAATGGCACAATCATTCATCAATAATAAGCACTCGAAGATCACTTAGCTTAATCAACGAGGCCACATCTTATTCACTATTGATGGGCGTCCCCTTGACATGACCACGACCGTCCAACGCCAGCTGGCAAGGTTCACAGCTATAAATACTAAGAGAAAAACCCTAATAGAGGGGTTGTTCCTTCTTTTTTGCCTCTACTTCTAAAAAAAAGAGAGAATATCATTGTAAGGCTCTGAACCTCTCCATGGAGAGGCAGACCAAATCGATATTATTAATAAAAGATCTCTATCCTCCTTTCCTTAAGAAATAACATTTGTCTCTTGCATTTTTCATTTGGTCTTCTGGGTTACTACGATCTGCTATGATTGACACTCAATTTAATTTTATTATTTTATACTTGCAAAGTATGTTATAATTTTGAGCTAAATAATTTTATGCACCGAACTACATTTTTTATTTGTGTAAAATTGTAGATTTTAGTTAATCAATCAACTTTCAGCAGTAGAAGAAATTGGGAATGAACGGTTGACCTCTTTCATTGCCTTATTTTCACTTTATTCTTATTAAGTTTTTATATTAGTTGTGTCTCGCCATATTGCGGATACCTCAACTATTTTACTAAGTATCTAAAATACTTATTGTAAGAAACTGCGATACACGTACTCCTGTTTTAAGTCCTATGAGTTCCTACTAATTTTTATAACATTTAGACCTTTCAACATTTTCAAGTGTTTATACTTACAGAACGAAAACATAAATGATGTATATCTCATACGTAACAATTTGTATATTTATTTGATTTTTGTTGACCATAAATTGTTGATCACGTATGATGCATGCGCTGAATACGCAAAGAGTGTTAAATTTTAAATCTGATTTTTTTTTAAAAAAATATGGTGATGACAATAAAATGACATAATTCAATAAAAATACCTGATGATTTTGGGATTGATGTGTAATTGATAGATTAACTAAATCCAATTAAAATTATAGACATGATATCTCTGCTAATGTTTCAAGATCAACTCTTTTATTTCATCATAACTACTACAGTATCTTCTTGTTAAAAAGTAGTAGGAAATTTCGGATTATGAGTAAAACACAATCCTCTATATTTGTTGATTGTGCTGTATTGTTTTTTCAATACAATCTTTTTATAAAGAAAGGAAGAGAAGTATATAAAACTAGTTTCAATTTAAAAGTATATAACAACATTAGTCTAACAATCATTATAATAACAATAACAACAAGTGTAATAAGAGCATGGCTTATGAAAAATAGCTAGAAGTGTACCTAAATACAGGGGAACCAGAGATTGATGGACTAGAAAAATAAAATTTAACTTTATAAATATAGTATAATTTTCCAGCAAATGGTACAATTTTGATTGAATCTAAAGATTCTTATTTGAAAAGAAAATGACAAACAATATTATTTGGCTAAAAAGTTATGTAAATATTTATTAAGCTCAAGAACAATCGAAAATAAACAAGGGTTTATCGGAATCAAACGTAATATGAACTAGAGAATATCGTGTAGCTAAGATTGGTGATAATAGTGTAGATATCTTGAGATGTAAGAACAATAGAACAGGTAATAATCTTTATACCAGAGAGAGAGAGAGAGTTGTATATTCTGAGTAGCAAAATACACATGAGCCTTTACAAATGGAAGGTCCCCTTTATATATTTAGAGACCTTCCTCGAAATAATCAAAGAAAAGTACAGAGGTTGGTGGTCTCAGTGTACGGAAGAGTCAGAGCTTCAAACAACGTCGTCTTGAGTCATCTCACTTGGTCCGTCCACTTACTGGGGTCGACCTTACTCGAGTCGGGCTCAGTTAGGCCGGTCTCTATGTCAAGGATGTGCGTAGATAGCATGAGAACATAGGAGACCAAATTTTCCCAATACAGATAGTCCCTCCGTTTGTTGGAGACGTAGCCGAGGAACGTCTTCAACGAACGGACATACGTGCTCGACCTTTCTAGAAATTTGGCCGTACCCGTAGATACTATGAAAAAGGGCGTGATCATATGCGAAGGTGTTATGCCGTTGACATATAACCTCCTTTTAGGGCTCCTTTTTAGGATGACATCATCGATCACGTGCGTGATCAATACTTTTGCTCCCGAGGCGGTTCAGGACATGATGTGACATTTTGGTTTCCCGCATCGGTTTTCGAATCATGCCTTTTCATTTCCGTGTGCTTTTCCTTATAAGTAGAGGAGAGGTTGAACCCAATTCAACTTTCGGACCTTTTTAGAGAGTATTTTCTCAATCTTATCCTCGTCTTTTTCTGGTACTCGCCGATCTTCTTAAAATTTTTGTTCCTGGGAATCGAACCATGTGCCTCTGAAACGCCTTTGTTTCATAACTTTCATCATGGTTAAGTGTTGCCACGATAGCGAGAAGACCAAGGGTGATGCCCCTTCTAGGGCTTCGTCGTCCTCAGACGATGTCGAAGGAGAAGCCGAGGAGGTCCTCGTTCCTCTATCAACGTCCAACATACTTCCGCAAGACATGGTTACACGAAAGGATTTTAACAACAAATGTAAACTCCCTCCTTGGGAGTTTAGAAAGCTGACGTCATCTCATTTGGCTGCTCTCAGGAAGTCGTACAATATTCCTGATTACATTGATATGGCTCCCGATGGGTATGCCTGGATATTGCACATTTTATGAGTATGCCTTTTGGATTGGATATAACCTCCCGCTCAATCCTCTGGCGGAGGAGCTTTGCCGTTGGTATAGGGTGTGTCCGAACCAACTTACCCCGTACGCGCTAAAGGTTTGTAGGATTCTTACCACCTACGCGGCTAAGGCTGGGAAAGAGGTCTTAGTTCACCACCTCTTGCAAATGTTCAGCGTGAGCTTCATAAGAGGTACCATGCTCCAGTTGGTACGTTGGGGCAAGAAGAGTTTTGTGGTGTAAGCCGACGACAAGGCCAGTCAAAAATTTTGGAAGAAAATTTTCTACGTTCGTACTAAGCACCTGGCGTCTAACCCCAAAGGGTTCCCGAAGGCATGGAAAACAGCATGTAAGCATTTCTGTATGCAGTTTTTATGGCAATCTTATTTCGTATGCTTAACAATCGTAGATTTCTTTTTACATTTATGTAGTGACAGCTCGCATTCCTCGACAAATTGATGACATTAGGTTGTGGGTGAGAGCATTAATACTGTTTGCGGAGGAATGCCGCACCTGGCCAGAATTCCTCAGGCTCTATGGCCCGACAGGTAATGGCCTTGCTTGATTTTTCCTTTCCGTTATTGCTTGGAAACTCCCCTTAATTTTCCTTGACCAACTCATACATGTTTTGGTAGGTCGGGGTGCTTCGAAGAAGGCGCAGAAGAAGAAGAAGAATAAGAAAACTATAGCCGACCCTTCTAGACGGTGTCTGATTCTGACGAGGAGGATATGCTCCTCGTAGGTACGCCTAGGTGCAGTGCTTCTCCCCACTCAAGGCAAGAGGCCGCATCAGCGGTGGCTATCGAGGCAATGTCTGAGGTGGTGCTTGGGGCCGCGCTTGAAATGACGGCCGAGGAGATACCGGCTGCTGTGCATTGGACCGTCCCCGAGGCTGCCCCATAAGGACGTCCACTATCGAAGTGATGCCATCTGAGCCCGACTTGCATCCCACGGAGATCAGCCTTGAAGAAGAAGAGTCGGTGGAAATGAAGAGACGCCGGATTCGTGCTGGAAAGGCGGTGGTCACACAGAAAGATAAGGTTAAGCCACCTCACCGTGAGTCCAGGCCGGCCTTCATGGCTGAAACCATTCTCTTGGGGAGGTCTGCTCTTAGAAGGGATCCAGTTACTGACCTCCGCCCGGCACGTGCTGGGGATGACGGATTGCAGGTGGCCGTAGAGAGAGAGGGGTGAATGTGTGGATGTGGCGAGCCCGAAAATCACCCTCGAGGACGCGGGCGGAGAAGACGGGTCCTTAGACCAAGTGGAGATGGTGGCTGGTGAGTCTTGCCATCGCATAGTGATTCCCAGTCATTATAATTTTTTAGAATATTGCGAGGAGGCGGCCACTAGCATGACACTTTTATGTGCGGGTGCTGATAGCACGGCCCTAGCGGAGACCAGTGACAAGGAATTGGCCCGAAGAGTGGCAGGTGCAGCCTTGCAGGTATGTCTTTTGACTTGATTGATTTTTTTTTTTTTTGCATTTGTGGAGGGTGATTTTCCTTGCACTTACTTTTCAGCTTTTTCCACACTTTTTTCTTGGAGGCGGAGAGGGGTCGACATCTGAAGAAGAAAGTGGCCAAGTACAATAAGTTGGTGCAGAAGTATAACAGACGCATGAGGCGCATCAAAACTTGGTCGATATGTATAAACAGGACCCTAACTTTAGGGTGTTCCGTGAGGGCCTTGTGCAGTTTGAGGCGCAGTTGAAGAAGAGGTTTGTTGAGCTGGAGAAAGTTGACGAGCAACTCATGGCCGCTGTTGCTTTGTCTACGAAAGTGGAGATCCTTATTCAATCTAAGGATGAAGAATTATAGCTCAGTGGCAGAGGAGGCGGCGGAATTGCGCACTCGGGTTGCGGCCTTAATGGCGGAACTTAATGCCAAGAAGGCCGAGATTGAGGACCTCAAGCGGGCTCTTGCACAGGCCGATGCGTCTCGTGAGGCACGCGAGATGTGGGTGTATGTGGAGGCTCAGCTTGTCATACTTGAAGAACTTTTGGCAATCGGGCGAGCCTTTGAGGCGGAGGTTGAGAGTCAACGCCAGTTGGTTAGACCTTCCCGTGAAGCGGTTGGGAATAGTCCCGAATCACCGGCTCGGAGGGGGGTAACTCTACAGATGTTAACCATTTGGAGTCCATCTCTTGGATTTCCAAGGCGTATCCTCCCGGGAATGAAGGCGGGCCACATGAAGACCAGGCGGGGCAGTATGATCAGAGTGGCAGAGGCCTTTAGGATTTTTGTAAACAAATATGTTTGTAAATATCGATTTTTGTACCATGGGTGTTGACCCCTTTTGAAGATAAATAAGACATATGACTTTTGCCATAGTTAATCTTTTTCTGTTTTCTGGAACCTTGTTGTATTATTTTTTTTCGCCGTAGTTGAAGCTAAGTGGGTCATTCGATGGCAACCACTCTGAGCCCCTACGATTCGGCGGCCTTGGCCGTGTAGAAATGATGGCTTCAGCTACGTAAGATCTGACGGCCTTAATCCGTGTTCGACGACGGTCTTAACCATGTAAGATTTTATGGCCTTAACCCTGTAAAAATAATGTCCTTAGCCATGTAAGAGTTTTTCGGCCTTGGCCGTGTAAATATGACGGCCTTATCCATGTAAGAGTTTTTGTGGCCTTAGCCATGTAAAATTGACGGCCTTAGCCGCGTAAAAACGATATCCTTAGCCATGTAAAATTCGACGGCCTTAGCCGTGTAAAAAATAATGGCTTTAGCCATGTAAAATTCGACGGCCTTAGCCGTGTAAAAAGATGGTCTTAGTCATGTAAAATTCGACGGTCTTAGCCGTGTAAAAACGATGGCCTTAGCCATGTAAAATTCGATAGCCTTAGCCATGTAAAAATGATGGCCTTAGCCATGTAAAATTCAATGGCCTTAGCCATGTAAAAATGACGACCTTAGCCATGTAAAAACGATGGCCTTAGCCATATAAAATTCAACGGCCTTAGCCATGTAAAATTTGACGGCCTTAGCCATGTAAAAAGATAGTCATAGCCATGTAAAATTCAACGGCCTTAGCCATGTAAAAACGATGGCCTTAGCCATGTAAAAATGGACGGCCTTAGCCGTGTAAAAACGATGGCCTTAGTTATGTAAAATTTGACGGTCTTAGCCGTGTAAAAATGATGGCCTTAGCCATGTATAATTGTACAGTTTTAGTCCTGTAAAAACAATGGCCTTAGCCTTTTCGTGCATTGGAGATGGCCATAGGCTTTTCATATATTTGGAGATGGCTGTAGCCTTTTAAAAATATTTGGAGATGGCCGTAGCCTTTTCATACATTTGGAGGTGGTCGTAGCCTTTTCATACATTTGGAGATGGCCGTAGCCTTTTCATACATTTGGAGGTGGTCGTAGCCTTTTCATGCATTTGGAGACGGCCGTAGCCTTTTCATCATTTGGAGATGGTCGTAGCCTTTTCATACATTTGGAGATGGCCGTAGCCTTTCTATAAATTTGGAGGTGGCCATAGCCTTTTCATACATTTGGAGATGACCGTATCCTTTTCATACATTTGGAGATGGTCATAGCCTTTTCATATATTTGGGGATGGCAGTAGACTTTCTATACATTGGAGATGGCACTAATCCAGTCCCTGTATCATGTCGGGCTTGGAGAGTACACAGAGAGGCTGATATGATACACTTATACTGCAAAGATCTCCAGGTGTTCCCTTTGCCGCCTCATTAATAACGTTCCCGAGAAAACCCAATTGAGACAAAACTCGGATAAGGGAAAAAAGTACGACTTAGAGGACGCCTTTTAGAAGTGGAAATATTTGAGGTGAGCGACGTTCAAGTTGTTCTGGAGTGTTTTTCCTTCCATTGTCTCTAGCTAGAATGATGCTTTCCCGGCTTCCGATGTGATCTTGTGGGGTCCTTCCCAGTTTTCCTTCACTTGGGTCTTTGGAAGCCAATGTCTTGGCTTTGAGGACGTAATATCCTACTTTGAGTGGCTTTATTTTTGCCCTTTTGTTGTAATATCTTTCGACTTGTTTTTTTGGGATATCATCCTGATATGGGCCATTTTCCTTCTTTCTTCGGCTTCATCAAGATCTTGAAGTCTGCTGGTGTCATTTTCTGTTCCGCTAGCGTGCGAATACCTTAGGCTGGTTTCACGTACTTCGGCAGGTATGACCGTGTCGATTCCATAAACTAGTGAGTATGGGGTTTCCCCGGTGCTGGACTTAGGTGTAGTTTTGTGTGCCCACAAGACTTCGGGTAGTAGTTCGGGTCATAGCCCCTTGGCATCTTCAAGCTTCTTTTCCAGTATGTTTAGAATTGTTTTGTTAGAGGACTCCGCTTGGCCGTTGGCGGCGGGGTGGTATGACATGGATAGTATCCTTTTGATGCAGTATTTCTCGAAGAACTCGATCATTTTTTGACCTATGAATTGTCGCCCGTTGTCGCAACTGATTTATTTGGGGATGCCGAAGCAGAATATGATGCTTTTCCATACGAAGGCGATGACTTCTTGTTCGCGTATTTGCGCGTACGCACCTGCTTCCACCCACTTGGAGAAATAGTCAGTTAAAACAAGTAAAAGTCGTACCTTTCCTCGTCCTGTGGGTAGTGGGCCGATTATATCCATTCCCCATTTGATGAAGGGCCAGGGGGAAGTGAAGGAATGGAGGGTTTCTAATGGTTGGTGTATCATTGGGGCATACTTTTGGCATTGTTCGCATCGGCGGACATATTCAGCTGCCTTTTATTTATGGTGGGCCAGTAGTAGCCGACACGTATGATGCATCGCACAAGGAAGCGGTTGCCAGTGTGGGCAACGCAATGGCCCTCGTGCACTTCTTCGAGTACCGTCCTCGTTTGGTGTGGCCCTAGGCATTTGGTCATGGGGCCACCAAATGTCCTTTTGTAAAGGTCGTTGTTGATCATGCAGTATCGGGCGACCTGTACGCGAAGTTTCTTCGCCTCTTTTTTATCGGGGTAATGTCCTGTCCTGCAGATCATATATGAACTGGTTGCACGAGTCCCAAGTTAGGTTTAAATAAAGTACCTCAATGTGATCAATGGCCGAGTGGAGGAGCGTGACCACACTTTCTTTGTTGATGGTTTTGGTGGCTGCGGACAACTTTGCCAGGCCGTCCACTTTGATGTTCCGTGCTTTGGGGATTTGTTCGAAGCGTCAGCCGTCATATGTAGCCATGAGCTTGCGGATTTCTATCTGGTACTTTTATAGCCTTTGCTCTTTGATTTGATAAGTCCCGGTGACCTGGTTACCACAAGTTGGGAGTCGCAGTGGAGGAGGATTCGGCGAGCCCCATACTTGGTGGCCAGTTTCATGCCTGCAATAACGGCTCATACTCGGCCTTATTGTAAGTCATTTCCGGGCATCTATGGACTGGCGAATTGTTTCGCCCGTGGGGACCTCAAGAACAAGTCCCAGTCCCGATCCCGATGCATTCGCGACGCCATCCGTATAAAGGACCCATAGGTCATTTTTGGAGGATGCGCGTTATGCCTCGAGTTCCGCCATTGGTAGGACTTCCGCACTGAAGCCAAAAATAAAGTCGTTTAGGACTTGCTACTTGATTGTGCTCCTTGGAAGGTAAGTGACATCATGCTCGCTGAGCTTAACTGCCCATTTGGCGAGCCGACCTGAGAGTTCGGGCTTGTGTAATACACTCCTTAAATGGACAGTCGTTACTACCCTTATAGGGTGGCACTGGAAATAGGGTCGTAGCTTTCGTGAAGCTATTAAAAGTTCCAATGCCAGCCTCTCAAGATGTGGGTGCCGGGTTTCGACGTCAACTAAAGTTTTGCTAATGTAATAAATAGGGGATTGCCAACCTTTATTTTCGCGCACTAGGACATCGCTGACCGCGACTTCCGATATGGCCAAGTACACCAACAACGGTTCACATGGGTTGGCTTTGACTAGTAGGGGTGGCGATGACAGATATGCCTTCAAACTCCTCAGGGCGTCGATGCATTGTTCATTCTATTGTAGTCCCTCGTCTTTTTTCAATGCACCGAAGAATTTATGGCACCTGTCGGAGGAGCGTGAGATGAACCTGGAGAGGGCGGCTATTCGACCTGTCAGCTTTTGCACTTGTTTTTTGCTGCGTAGTATTTCTGGGATGGTTTCTATGGCCTTGAACTGGTCTAGGTTGACTTTGATTCCCCTTTGTGACACCAGGAACCCCACGAACTTTCCTGAGGCTACGCCGAAGACGCATATTTCAGGATTCAGTTTCATACCATATCTTCTTAATATTTCGACGGCTTCTTTCAAGTGATCGAGGTGGTCCTCTTTCTTTGACGGCTTCACTAGCATGTCGCCAATATAGACCTCCATCGTTTTGCCGAGTTGCTCTTTGAACATCGTAGTCACCAGCCTCTGGTATGTGGTCCCCGTATTCTTGAGCCCGAAGGGCATTAGCTTGTAGCAGTGTGTTCCCTAGTGAGTGATAAAGGTTGTTTTCTCCTGATCTTCCTCGGCCATCATGATTTGATTGTAGCCGTAGTACGCGTCCAGGAAGCTTAACAGCTCATGCCGTGTCGCTGCGTCTATTAATTGGTCGATGTAGGGCAGTGGGAACGAATCTTTTGGACATGCTTTGTTTAGGTGGGTGAAATCCACGCACATCCTCCACTTCCCATTTTTCTTTTTGACCATTACAACGTTGGCGATCCATTCCGGATACTTGGACTCCCTAATGGAACCGTTCGCCAGCAGCTTGTCTACTTCTTCAATTACTGCTTTGTTGATGGCAACATTGAATTTTCTCCTTACCTGCCGCACGGGAGGGTGTAGCGGATCAACATTCAGTTTGTGGGAGGCCATTTCTCGTGGAATCCCCGACATATCTGCATGGGAAAAAGCAAACAGGTCTGCATGGTTAGATAGAAATTCACGATTCTTACTTGGGTTTGAAAGGTCGTGGCTTATATAACCCTTCTTTGTGGAATTGTTGTTGCTAAGCTGGACGGGGTTGAGATCTTCGATCGTGACCTTGTTAGCCTCAATGTCGTCGGGATATTTGATGGCATCCTCTGTCGGGTGGACCTTAGTCCCCAACAGGGCTGATTGTTATGCCTCCGGACTCGCTCCTTTGAGTTGTTTGGTGTGCGTGTAATCTTGAGCTATTTTATAACAGTCTTGGGCGGTGCGCAGCTCGCCCCGTATGCTGTGCACCCCCCATGGGGTAGAGAATTTGATCACTTGATAGAAATTGGAGGGGACTGCCCTCATGGCATGTATCCACGGATGTCCGATGATGGCGTTGTATGTCGTTTCTTGGTTCATTACGTGGAAAATGGTTTCCATCGTAACTCCTCCTGCCAAACGGGCAGCGTTACCTCCCCAGAGATTCTTTCCACTGCATTGTTGAAACCAGTTAGTGTTATACAGCGTGGAATTATCTTATCCTCGAGTCCCATTAGTGCAAGGACTCGTAGATGAATGATACATGCGTTGCTGCCATCGTCGACCATAATCCTTTTAACGTCAGTATCTACTATGCATAAAGTAACAACTAAAGCATCATAATGGGGGAAAAACAAACCATTGGTATCAGACTTATCGAAGGTGATACTATCTTCGAAGTCGTCATACTGTTCGTAAGCGATGATTCACTTTAATTTGTGAGTGGTGGTGAATTTGACATGGTTGATCGCCGAGTAATTGTCCTCCCCAATGATCATGTTGATGGTGCGTGTTGGTGAGGGCGGCCTTGGTGGGCCATAAGGTTGTTCCCGCCCGCGTGTGAAGTTGAGTTTTCCTTTGTCGCTAAGCAGTTCTTTCAAGAATCCTTGGTTCAACATCCAGACCACCTCCTGCCGGAGACCTATGAAGGTTTCGGTTCTGTGCCCCCATTTTTGGTGGAACTCACATAGGGCGTTTGATTTTCTGGTGGCGGGATCGGACTTCATTTTCGCTGGCCATCGTACTTTGTTGCCCAGCTTCTCTAGTGTGTACACTACTTCTGAAGGAGATACACAAAAGTTATGTGCAGATAATAAAGGAGGCATACCTATGCCGTTCCTCATTGGGGAGACATGTCGTTTGTAAGGCGTCCGCGTGCCTTGGCGGATGCGAAGATCTGATGTACGGTTGGTACCTCTCCCTGTTGAGGCGTGGACTTGTTCCCCTCGTCCCTCGTTGCGTCGGTTTCTTTGGATTTCTGGGTGCACCATTATTAGCTGCCGGGTCATGCAATTAAGGTCGTTGTCGTCTCCACGTACCTCGGCACAGTAGGCATTGTGAATTTCTTCCCACGTGGTGGGGGGATATTTCATAAGACGGCTAAGCAGTTTCCTGGTTGCCCATGAGCCGTCCCTGCTAAGTCCGTTCTGAAAAGTTGCGACTGCCATGCCTTCGGACACTTTTGGTAGGCTCATTCTGACCCTGTTGAACCTGGCTTAGAACTCCCTCAGCCATTCTCTTGAGGCCTGTCGGACAGCAAAGATGTCGTTGACCCGTGCTTCCTTTTCTTGGCTCCTGTGTGGGCGGTGGCAAATTTATGTGCCATTTCCTCAAACGTGGAGATGCTTTTGGCCGGCAGCTGGGAGTACCACGTTAGGTCCCCTCCTGTTAGCGTTTCGCCGAACTTCTTCAGAAGTACGGATAGTACATGCTCCTTTGATAGATCATTACTTTTGACTGCCGTGACATAATGAATCAGATGGTCCT
The DNA here is from genome assembly GCA_034376525.1 of Nicotiana benthamiana. Classification (NCBI taxonomy): domain Eukaryota; kingdom Viridiplantae; phylum Streptophyta; class Magnoliopsida; order Solanales; family Solanaceae; genus Nicotiana; species Nicotiana benthamiana. Next base: position 127,646,252 of record CM067332.1, on the reverse strand, counting down.
CGGGATCTGAGGTCCCGTCATATACGTTCAAGTAGGGGGCATTTTGAAGGTCTTTGGGATGGGGTATGATGCAGCTCCTTCTGTGTAGGGTTGTTCAGCGAACCTCCCCACGTCTCACTTTGGCAGTAGCTTAGGCGCACCCGGGATCTTTTCCACTATTTCTTGGTGCTCCTTCATCTGGTCGTGAAGCGACCTATTTTCGTTTTTCATTTCCTCCATCTTTTTTAGGATGGCTGTGAGTGTGCCCCCTGGGCTTGAGCATCGACGGGAACGTCGTTTGTTTGTGTGACCTCGAGTTCATCTTTGGCTACAACATGGTCTGTCGCCGGTGTGCATCTAGCGTTTTGGGGTGGCTTCCCAGCTAAACTACTCAGAGCGTTTGTCAACCACTCTTCTAGTAACCTATTTATCTCTGGGGGTGCTTCTTTAGTTGTAGATGTAGAAGCCTCTTTTTCTGGTGGGACCACCAGATCTTCAGAAGGGAAAGGTGGGTTTTCCACGTTTATCAGGGTACTAGGGGTTGCGTGTAGAGTATCCCCTCCAGCAGCCGCGTTGAGAGGGCCCATGAGATCGGCTCTAACATCCACAATAACTTTCATTATTGCGTCGTTTTCAGCCATTCTAGGTTGTAGAAAGTGATTTTTGAAGGATCTCTAGAAGCAAACTACAACTATGATTCACGAAATCCCCACAGACGGCGCCAAATTGTTTGGCTAAAAAGTTATGTAAATACTTATTAAGCTCAAGAACAATCGAAAATAAATAAGGGTTAATCAGAATCAAGCGTAATATAAACTAGAGAATATCGTGTAGTTAAGATTGGCGATAATAGTGTAGATATCTTGAGACGTAAGAACAATAGAACAAGTAACAATCATTACACCTGAGAGAGAGAGAGTTGTATATTATGAGTAGCAAAATACACATGAGCCTTTACAAATGGAAGGTCCCCTTTATATATTAAGGGACTTTTCTCGAAATAATCAAAGAAAAGTACAGAGGTTGGTGGTCTTAGTGTACGGAAGAGCCAGAGCTTCAACGACGTCGTCTTGAGTTATGTCACTAGGTCCGTCCACTTATTCGGGTCAACCTTACTCGAGTCGGCCTCAGTTGGGCCGGTCTTTATATCAAGAACGTGCGTAGATAGCATGAGAACATAGGGAACCATATTTGCCCAATACAAATATTATAATGAAGATGTCAATAAACAATCCAGACAAATTAAGAAACACTCCATTTGCAAGAATAACCGTAAAGAAGCAAGTCTGAAGAAACTTTATAAGAGAGAATAAAATCTTGTTGCACATGTAGTAATTTATAACATAATATTAACTATTGAACTATCACTTAAGTAATCTTGAAATTTTGTACGAGCAGAGAGACTCAGAAGGAAAAAAGGAGCTTCTTTTTTAATCAAATTGCTATTCAAATCGATATGGGGTTGATATTATTGGCTCTTACCAAACTCCCCCCAATCTTTTTATATGTCATTTAAATTTTTGGTACACTATTTAATAGCATTATTATAAATGATTGTGGAGCCGCATGTAATCAAGATGATTCAATTAAATTTTCTTCAGCGGAAAATTATACTGATTCTATAAAAGTATAGTACTATTAAGTTATATATAAGAAATTTAAAATTAAATTGTATTCAAATAAATCTCTTTTTGTAACGAATTAATAAGTAAATAATGACACTATTTAGAAGGGAGATACTTCTGGATTAGAACTTACCACACATTCCATTTACCCTGCTTAGGTGATCAATTAAGATATCAATGTACATTAATTAACTTTAGTTTAACAATAGTTATATTCATGAAAACATGTTCTTCAACACCCAGATTTTATATTAGATTCCTACGTTTGCAAAACACAAAAGAGATGTTAGGTATATAAATAACAAATTTAATCTTAGAACTTAATAACGCGTTTTAAAATCGTGTTGGCCTAATTCTAGAGAACAATATTACTAGTGTGCAGGGATGGCAATTGGAGCGGGCCGGGACAGGGCAAGCCTTGGCCTGCTAACATTTTGACCCGCCCTACCCTGCCCCATTTAGTATTTTCTTAGATTTTTGCCATGCCCCGCCACGCTAAGCCCTGCCTCGTTTATGTTTTTTCATAATTTTCTTTATTTTTCCTAATACAATATTCTAAATTATTTCTTTTAATTTTTTGAAAATTTTTATTTGAACCAATTTGTTTCGTTTAGTCGTTTATTTTCTTAAAAGTTGTCAAAACTGATTAAACTCCAATCGTGTGACTATTTGTCAATTTTGAAAAATTATTGTAAAAAAAGATAAATATTTAAAATTCCTAGTTTTGGAACAGATTTTCAAAAAATTGGACAAAGCTAAATAAAAAATAAAGAGCACTGTGGCATCTTCTCTATGTGGCAGAAGAAGACTGTCAGATATTCCCCATATTTTCCAAATTAAAGTTTGTCCCCCCCCCCCCCCCCCCACAACCCATTTATTTATCAAAAAAAAATAGCCCTGTCCTGTCCTATCCCGTCCCATTTAAATCTTTCCCTGCCCTGCTCTATTTAAAGTTTACCCTGGCTTGCCATGTTCCGTTCCGCCCCATTTAAATCTTTCCCTGCCCTGCCCCAGTTAGAGTTTGTCCTGCCTGCTTCGCCTCAATTGTCATCCCTTAGTAGGTTAAATTGTTACGAATAGTATAATTGTCACTTTTGTGTCAGTCTTGTCAACAGTGGGTCAGAGTTTAACTAAATTTAGACAAATTTTAGTTAAATGGGACAAACCTTAGTGCTGAGTCTAGATTTATCCCATGAAGTAATACAAACTTCAGCTCACTAACGAGCTGAACTGTTACATATACTTCTTTATTTGATACTCTATTCTTTTAAGTAAATCCCAAACAAAATATCATCTTTCCTTTTTAAGTAACACTTTATTTTTAAAATTTTTATTTTACCCTTAATAAAAATTTATAGCTACACAAATATATCTTATTGTAACAATTTATTTTTAAAATTTTATTTACAGCCACACAAATATATCTTGTTGTAATAATTTGTTTTAAATTTTTTTGTATTTTATCCTTAATGAATTAATTTACCGCTACATCATATCTTATTTAAATCACAAGTTTCAATCTTGTTTAAGAGTGTATTTATTGAATTGCTACTAAATTATTTCAAAAAGTCTTAAATGAGTACTACTTGTCTTCCCCGCTGGACGGCAAAACAGCAATGGCTGCCGAACAATAACACAAGAAGTTTCCAAAGAAACTCTCTTTCTTTGACTGAAAAGCCCTCCTTTTCTGCTGGCGTCATACCAAAAATGCAGCCAATAACTCTATACCAAGTAATCATAGTATCTCACAGTAGCTCAACTTGTTTATTACTTCAACTTTCTAAAAGTCCGAGCCTCTAAAAGTAATTGTAAAACAATGGATTATTCCTCTTATCTTAGCATTTATTTTCTGTTAGAATTAGTCCACTTGGTTTATATTTTAAACATTCACGAAAGTCTCATGGATCCTTCTTCTTATATAACTCGTTCAACTCTGTCATTGTCTCCATTCTTGATTTCTCAGTCTCCTTCAGTTCTAGCAGCAGCCATTTACCAAGTCAATTCTCTTTCTTCTTGTTCACACACAAACCCCATTTTCCAATTTCAATTTTTTTGTTCTATATGTACACATTTGCTCATTATTTCCCATCTGGGATTTTTCTTGTTTTGGCCTGTTTAGCTGATCTTTTTTCTCTTTCTTTGGGAATTTTCTACCAAGATTTGTTTTGGTGACTGTAAAATCTGGAAATTTGTGTTAAAGTTGAGATACGTTGATTGTAACTGATACTTGAGTGATTACCTGTTTAGTGTATGATCTGCCATTGCTGAAATTTAGAATTTTGACTTTTGTGGTCAGTTTTGTTATAAAGGGGAAATTTGAGGGGGTTTGAGGATTTAAAAAGAAGGTATTTTTATGGCTCATTTGTCTTATTCTGATTCTATTAGTTCACAACATGGTCAAGGTGTCCAAGTTCTCCCATTTAAGACATCAACAGGATCACTTAGGGTGTTTTTGTTACATGGAAATTTGGATATTTGGGTGAGGGAGGCTAAGAATTTGCCAAACATGGATTTATTTCATAAGAAATTAGATAACTTGATTGGAGGATTGGCAAAACTTGGCAGTAAAAAGGAAGGCGCCACGAAAATTACTAGTGATCCATATGTTACAGTTTCAGTATCTAATGCTGTTGTTGCTAGAACATATGTGATTGCCAATAGCGAGAATCCGGTTTGGATGCAGCACTTTTATGTACCAGTAGCACATTATGCACCAGAAGTTCACTTTGTTGTTAAAGATGATGATGTTGTAGGATCTCAAATTATAGGTGCTGTTGGAATTCCAGTGGAGCGACTATGTTCTGGTGAATTCATTGAGGGAACGTTTCCAATTCTAAATGGTAGTGGGAAGCCTTGTAAGGAAGGAGCTGTCTTGACTTTATCAATTCAATTCACTCCAATGGAGAGGGTACCTCTTTATTATGGTGGTGTAGGAGGAGATCACGAGTATAAGGGTGTGCCCGGGACTTATTTCCCTCTCAGACAAGGCGGAAAAGTAACACTTTATCAAGATGCTCACGTACCTGAGGGCAGCCTTCCGAATTTGTGGCTTGAAAATGGAGTGCAGTATAAGCATGGACAGTGTTGGCAGGATATGTTCAATGCAATAAATCAGGCTCGTCGGTTGATTTACATTACAGGATGGTCAGTGTACCACCTAGTTACACTTGTTAGGGATAATGGCAAAGCTGAGGAAAGCATGTTAGGGGAAATTCTCAAGAGGAAATCCCAAGAAGGTGTGAGAGTACTGCTTCTCATATGGGATGATCCTACCTCTTCTAAGAGCATTTTGGGATACAAAAGTGTAAGTATCTAGAAAATTCTCTTTTTTGCCTACCAAAATTTCAATTTCTTTTTTCGTTGACCAATATGAGTTGGGTAATCACTTTCTTTTTTGACTGTATTTGAGAAACATTGATAGAATGCTTAACTCAGTCAATTGATAATCCAGACCAACTTTTATATGTGTGCCATTCAGGAATAACCAACTAATTAGTATCATCTAACATAGATTCGACCTACATTTTGAGTTGATGGGTCGCATAAACATGTACCATTACTTTTTAGCATGAATTTTTACTCTATGTGCCATTAAGAGTGAACAACCAGATTGTATTATATTATCATTGTATGGTGTTAAATATTGTAAGTAACATCCTATTGACTCTAAGTCAGAAGCTTTATTCAGTGATTCAAGCAGTGAATATCTTGTTCTACAATGCCTATTTTGTGAAAAGGAAGCCCTTAACGGTATGAGTTATTTGTGACATGTAGGAAGGAATCATGGGAACTAGTGATGAAGAAACTCGTCGCTATTTTAAGCATTCTTCAGTGCACGTGCTACTTTGTCCTCGTTCTGCTGGAAAAGGACACAGCTGGATCAAAAAACAGGTTCACTTCTGATATAAGACATGCATTACCGTATTTAATTACCATTTCTGAAATTCTTGTATTCCCCAACCTTATCATGTTAGCAACTCCTGAACTTGCATCTCCAGGTCTCACGGTTCTCATGGCACTGAATATAGATTGATTGGTAAATGGTGAAGTTTCCGAAGTTTATATTTTCCCAAGTATATTCATGTTTTTTTATATCTTCTCGTGTTTGATGTATGTGTCTATGTTCTTTCTCTGATATGGCTTGGGGGCTATCTCCCTAGTCAAAGGACCACAAACACCTTCACAAATGACTCGGTCATCCAATGTCGTATTATTGAAACAAAGTAGTAGTGTATGCATGCGCTATTTGTAGTGTTCAGGAAAATACAGAGAAAGGAGAATGGTGAAAATAGAAGATTATAATAAAGCTGCAAGCCTATACAAGAATGATTTGAAAATAGTCTATATTTCAAGCGAAGTACGCTAACAGTTCAGGAGCTGATAGATTTCTGTTGTCTTGAATACTATATGGTCGTCTTTGTTCTACTCCAACATTCAAAAAGCTTATTTTCACATTCTTCCTGTGTTTTTACCTGACTCTGGTAGTCCATATATATATATATATATATATATATAGCTTCAGTTGGATAATATGTATTACTGCTGAGGTGTAACCTTATTTCTAAGGAAGTTGAGGTTGGATCTGTCTTTGGACCATAGCAATTCTCAACCGTTTCGCAATAAACAGCTAGTAAATGTACTTGGTCCCTAAGGTGCCAGGTTAACTATGACTAAGAAATTTTTCTAGAATGATCATATTCCCTTATATAGTTGCTTCTTTTTGCCTGAGTAATTATTTCTGAAGCACTTGGTCTCTTCTGAGATTGGTTTAGGTATTGAGCCGCTTTGATTTTTGTCATCAGGAAACTGGAACAATATACACACATCATCAGAAAACTGTAATAGTGGATGCGGATGCTGGTAATTACCAGAGAAAGATTATCGCTTTCGTTGGTGGCCTTGATTTGTGCAAAGGGCGTTATGATACTCCACAACATCCTATCTTTAAAACATTGCAAAACGTGCACAAAGATGACTATCATCAGCCTAACTACACGGTAATACTTGAATGTCTATGATTCATTACTTTTTATTTAACTTCCTGTTTGTGTGATTAATTAAGTGGCAACTTTTGATATATTTGTCCTTTTACATAACGTTGTAAGTCCCTCAGGAAAAGGTGTAGGCTAGCTTCTTATAACAAGCAATTGCAATTTGATCTTTGCCATCATGATCTGTTTGTTTCATATTATCTTTTCTTGAACTTTGACAGGGCCCTACTACCGGTTGTCCTAGAGAACCTTGGCATGATTTACATAGTCGGATCGAGGGACCTGCTGCATATGATGTCCTAACTAACTTCGAGGAGCGCTGGTTGAAGGCTTCAAAGCGCCATGGACTTCAAAAGATGAAAGCTTCACAAGATGATGCATTACTCCAACTTGACAGGATTCCCGACATATTAAAAATAGCTGATGTCCCTTGCCTAGGAGAAGATGATGCAGATACGTGGCACGTCCAGGTACTTAAGAGTTGAATCTAGCATTGCTTGTTAAGTTCCCTTTTGTTTGCCTCTGACTAACATTGTTTCACATGCAGATTTTCCGGTCGATTGACTCCAACTCTGTTAAAGGTTTCCCCAAAGATCCCAAAGAAGCCACTAACAAGGCAAGATATTTGCTTCTAAATGTTTCTTCTATACAACGCAAGCCATTTATATGCCGTAAGCTAACCATTGTGTTGACCATTTCTTGTAACAGAATCTAGTTTGTGGTAAGAATGTGCTGATAGATATGAGCATACATACTGCCTATGTAAAGGCAATCCGAGCTGCCCAACATTTCATCTACATTGAGAACCAGTACTTCCTAGGGTCCTCTTACAATTGGAATAACTACCAAGATTTAGGTGAGGACTCTTAAAATACTGATTTAAGCGGAAACAAATTTCTTTTTCTTTTAATGAACTCTGAATCAATCTGTCTGGAATACTTTCAACATAATTCATTCTGATGTCACAACTGACTAGAAAGTCCATGTGATAAAAGATTTGCGATAATTGCTTCATATCTTGTTTAGTTTTCTTCCTCTTTGTTATATTTGAGCTGCATAAGTCAAGCCCACTTCTTGTATGGCGATTGTGAATTCAAAAATCTTCTTTTATTGATCACCATGACATGTTTGAAAGTAAGAATTACTATATACTGATTGTGTAAATGTGATTTCTATCTTAGGTGCAAATAACTTGATACCAATGGAGATTGCTCTAAAAATTGCCAACAAAATACGGGCAAATGAGAGGTTTTCAGTATATATAGTTGTTCCTATGTGGCCAGAGGGTGTTCCAACCAGTACTGCTACTCAGAGAATACTTTTTTGGCAGGTAAATTTTTGTCCATTGTCTCAGTGACTTAATCTTTCTTTACAAAATTCGATTACATTAATCTGAGACGATTTAGTTATTTGATTCCTTTTTCTTTTAATTGGTTGTTCTTCTTTTTGTCATTAGGCAAGAGGGGTTGCTCTGATGGTAAGCAACCCTCACTTCCAACCGAGAGGTTGTGAGTTCGAGTCTCCCCAAGAGCAAGGTGGGAAGTTTTTGGAGGGAAGGATGTTGGGGGCCTATTTGGAAACAGCCTCTCTACCCAAGGGTAGGGGTAAGGTCTGCGTACACACTACCCTCCCCAGACCTCACTAAGTGGGATTATACTGGGTTGTTGTTGTTGTTGTTGCAATTTAGTAGTTCTTTGTCTCTTCAAATCTTTCTTTACCCAGCTTAAACAGGTGGCACATACCATTTTCCTCCCATAGATGTCACTGGTTTAATTTGTTTGATGTCAATTCCTTCTGACTAGTTCAGTTCATTGTCAAGGTTTTCAGCTGAGATGTATGGTGAAATGAGTTAGCTTTTGTAATTATCGTGCACTTCAGAATCAATCGGCAGAATAATATATATGTGTTTCGTAGATGGTAACAATAGGTTAGGGATGATGTGGAGAAGGATGAGTAACAACACGTGAAGTATACTCCCTTCTTTCCTAGTTACGCAGTTCAAAATTTTTTTTATCCATCGCTATTTAATTAAATCTTTTACTCGACGCCACCAATCCAAAATTTCAAATTAATAAAAATAATCACGACATTAAGATATTTTTACCTTGTATTATGACCTAGGAAGATATCTACGTATTCACTTATTTAACTGTATTTTGAACAGTCACTAGCTGCTCCATTATGCAATAAATCTTTCGAAATTCCTAAGTTAATCTGTGCGCATTTGGACCTAATTGCATGCTAATGTTATGATTTTGCTGCATATTTTATGCAATTTTGTTTATATTTGCAGCACAATACCATGCAGATGATGTATGAGACAATTTACAAAGCTTTAGTAGAGGTAGGGCTGGAAAACACATATGAACCCCAAGACTATTTGAATTTCTTCTGCCTTGGCAATCGTGAGGTTCAGGAAGGTGGAAACAATACAGTTGCCAAAAGTTCTAAGCCTGCTACACCTCAGGAACTCAGTCAGAAAAGTCGACGTTTTATGATATATGTACATTCAAAAGGAATGATAGTGGATGATGAGTATGTTATGTTAGGATCTGCGAACATTAATCAACGTTCCCTTGAAGGCACCAGAGATACTGAAATTGCAATGGGTTCATATCAGCCCCATCATACATGGGCAACCAAACACTCTCGACCACATGGACAGGTAAAATTTGAAGCAAATTGTTGCGATGAAATATCTGCTTAGGATTGATGCTATGAACTGATATTCAGAACCATTGTAATCTTTTAATGCATCTTATTCCAAGAAAAGTTGTGTTGTGTGACTCAGTTGCTATTTCATCTCGACTTGCAGGTATACGGCTATAGGATGTCTCTGTGGGCAGAGCACACGGGAACTCTTGAGCAATGTTTCGAGCATCCAGAGAGTCTTGAATGTGTGAGACGGATAAGAGTATTTGGTGAACACAACTGGCTACAATACGCGGCTGATGAAGTAACTGAGATGAGAGGCCACCTTCTTAAGTATCCTGTTGAAGTCGATCGAAGGGGCAAGGTCAAGTCACTCCCTGGCTGTGAAACCTTTCCAGATATCTGAGGGAAGATAATCGGTACATTCACCGGTGTTCAAGAAAATCTCACCATCTGATCTAGGGGATTCTGCCTATTGTAGCTCTTGAAAAATTTTAAGAATCCTCATTCTGCAGTCTGAGAGTACTTTTTTGTATTGTTTCTGCACCATGTTTCAGATAGGCCATAATTTCCAGCTTATAATCCCATTATGAGTAGATTTTCCTATTATTTTCTCCATTTTTTGGCTAGTATTGGTTTTACAAACTAGAGTGAGAAGGTTTCATTGTATTCTGATGCTTTTGAGTAGAAATGCAATAACATTGGTTAAAAGAAAAGTCTTTATGATTCTTCTGATTATTTAATTAAATAATTAAGTAGCATCTCATCCAATTCTCTCCGAGAGCACTCAGCCTCATTGATCCTTTCCCTTATTTTAATCTTTGACATTGAAATGTTTGCGTAAAAAATAGGCTAGACAATCGTTACACTAAACACTAACCAAAATCTCGAGATCTGATCTGAAGAAAATGGTTTTGTGAAAGTGTTAAAAAAAAAAAACAGTCCGGTGCATCAGTGTTCCGTACTCACGTATGATCTACTGGGAAGAGCTGACGAACCAAGCCTCAAGGAATGTGATGTATATAGCCTATCCTAATACAAGCACCAGTGGCTACTTCTAAGTTTCGCATATGATAAAATAGTTAAAAGAAAACAATTATCCACTCAAATTATCCATTAAAAATGAGTTGTATAATAAACTTTTTAAAAACGGATCAAATATTTATAAGAACCATATTATCCACTTAAAAATGAATAACCAATGGATAATTAATGGGTTTAACTTTTACATTTGTAAAGCCTCAAATTTGAGGTTTTTCAGGTTTAGGAGATTAGGAACATGGGCGGACCTATAAGCAAATACATGGGGCATGTGAATAATGTTGTACGGTGGGCCAGGCTTGGATCGGGCCCGTGGTCCTAACGGGCTAAACGGGTCTGGTGTGTTGGTCCTTAATGGTGCAAAAAGCCCGGGGCTGGCCGGGTATTATATTGAAGCTCACAAGCCCGGGACCGGCTGGCAGGCCTGGGCGGTCTTACCCGGCCTAACCGCCATTTTTAATTTATTCTAAAAAAAAATAGCAACGGTAAAAAATTAAAAAAGTAGCTGCAATTTTGACTGTTTGGAAGTTTCAAAAATAGTCATTTAGCCCCCAAACATTATTTTAACTCCAAATATATAATTATACTTTTTCCCAATTCTCAACTATAAATACCCCATGATTCTTTCATTTTTACGCACCAATTCATCAATCTCTCTTCTAAATTGCTTATTTTATTATTGAAATTTCGTGGAAAATTGTGAAGTTGGTAAATTGAAGTATTCAAGTCTTCAACAATTTTAATTTTCAAGAAGTTGTTCGGCAATTCGGTAAACTCATTCTAACTCGTAAGTTTTAAAAATATATTTTTGTGTGTTTTAGTTTGCGTAATTGTAATTAATATGACATTTTCTTTGAAAAACATATTTGGTGGTAAGGAAAAATCTCAAACTGGTAAAAGTAGTCGCCAACATACTACCCTTTCCCCGGCTCCCCGACTCAGACCTGTTACCCGTCCTCCTCTTCCTATTATTCTTGATAGTGATCACCACTGTTTTCAACTTTCTGAAAGTGAATTTTGTCATAATGTTGCACCAGTTCAAAGATTAGATGAAGAAGTTATAAATGCTCTTTATCCTAATAAAACTATCTTAGAAAATAATAAGAAAAATGAGGATGTAGATGAAACCTAACCAGATTTAGATGATACACCTACTAGCCATATTAATAATTCAACTGATGCATTGCCCGACCCACCTGTAGAAACCCCTACTTTTAATAGACAACCTGCTAAACGCCTAGAATCATTAGTTTGGAATTTTTTTACTCAAGTAAGAGAATAAAATAAGGCTAAGTGTAACAATTGTGAAAAATTATTGGCGCATAAATATACTGGAGACCGTAGCAGCACGGTTAATTTGACTAGGCACATAAAAATATTCCCTAGAAATAAAGCTAGATATTTACAAATGAAAGCGCAACTAGAGGGGACAAGTGTAGATTCTGCAGTTAGCCCTAGTACAGGTTCAAATCTAGTTCAACCAGGAATTAATATTGTGACCGAAGGTATTTTATATTACGATCCAAATAGAGATCGTGAAGAATTAGAAAAGATGATTACCGTTATGTGCTTACTTTATTCTTTTCCTTCTAATCCTAATTGGGTGCATTATATTTGAAGAGTTTTTAATCCTACTTATAAAGGTTAGCCTCGCCCAACAATTAAGAGCGATATTTATAAATATAAACATGAATATGAACAATATTTGCGATATTTATTTACTCATATAAGTGATCGGATTTCTATTACTACTGATATTGGTAGAAGTGGTAATGGTTGTGATTATCTAACTGTTACAAGTCATTGGATAGATGAGGAGTGGACAATACAAAAATGCATTATTGCGTATAGAATAATTAATTCACGTCACACAGGTAAGTTTGTTGCTAACTGTTGCATATATTTGTAGATATTTTTACATTAGAGATAAAATAATGGCAATTTCTATGGATAATGCTTCTAGTAACACTAATGCTATAGGCATACTTACAACAACACTAAATCATGCATTTAGTAATATATTCCATGTTAGATGTATTTGTCATATTTATAATTTAATTATCGGTGATGGTATGTGAATTCTAATTTTAGAAATTGAAAAGGCTAGAATAGATCTTAATATGCTTTTTTATTCAAACCGTAGAAGTAGACTTAGAGAGTACTTTAAAAAATATGATGAATATGGCCTTAGAGAAAGAAAGATTCCTAAAACTTGCCCGACTAGATGGAATTATATGTATGAAAGTTTAGTAGTTGCATATGAATATAGAAACCCAATTAATGCAACGTTTAATGTTCAGGTAGGTGGTGAGGATGATGATGAAATGCTTACTACTCAAGATTGGACGAATGTTAAAATTCTTATAGATCTTTTGGAACATTTTTAAATTGCTACAAATGCATTTTCTGGGCAATATTATCCTACTATTTCAAACTGTTTAGTTTATTTTGCGGCACTATGAGATTAGTTTACTGAATTTTCCGAGGGTCGGGTAATTTATCAACTTGCTATAATGCAATGACAGAAATGCTTAAAAATATTTTTCCCTATCCCTCCTATAAATGCAATATTAAATCCTATAATAAAATTAGGAGGTCCTCGATTTTGGTACTCAAATATTATAAGGCTTTAGATCTTTCAAATGAGGAATTTACTGCACTTGCATATGCAAAAGCCTCAATTAAAATTAATGCTCAAACAATTTATAATGCTTATCAACTTGCCTTAGAGCATGCTAGGCCAAATGTTTCAACCCCTACTTCGTCTAGTTCACAATCATCTACTTCGTCCATTTAGGCATGGGCCGGGGCCGGGCCTAAATGGGCCAAACGGTCCTGGGCTTAGCGGGCCTAAGCTCTGGCGGTCCCGAGCCTCACGGTCCTGGGCTTCTTGGGCTTAACGGGTGGAACCAGCCCGCAGCTCTTTTAGACAATTGTAAACTAGACAAAGTAGGGGTTAGAACATTTGGCCTAACATGCTCTAAGGCAATTTGATAAGCATTATAAATTATTTGAGCATTAATTTTAATTGAGGCTTTTGCATTTGCAAGTGTAGCAAATTCCTCATTTGAAAGATCTAAAGCCTTATAAATATTTGAGTACCAAAATTGAGGACCTCCTAATTTTATTGTAGGATTTAACATTGCATCAACACCATAAATAGGAGGGAAAAGGGAAAAAATATTTTTAAAACATTTCTTTCATTGCATTTATAGAAAGTTGATAAATTTCTCCACCCTTCGAAAATTTAACAAACAAATCACATAATGCGGCAATATAAACTAAACAGTTTGAAATAGTAGGATAATATTGCCCAGAAAATGTACTTGTAGCAATTTGAAAATGTTCTAAAAAATCTATAAGAATTTTAACATTCGTCCAATCTTGAGTAGTAAGCATTTCATCATCATCCTCACCACCTACTCAAGCATTAAACGTTGCACTAATTGAGTTTCTATATTCATGTATAACTACTAAACTTTCACACATACAATTCCATCTAGTCGGGCAAGCTTTAGGAACCTTTCTTTCTCCAGGGCCATATTCATCATATTTTTTTAAATACTCTCTAAATATACTTCTACGGTTTGAATAAAAAATCCAATCAAGAGTCATTCTAATTTATTCAATTTCTAAATTTAGAATTCGCATACCATCACAGACAATTAGATTATAAATATGACAAATACATCTAACATGGAATATATTACTAAATGCAGGATTTAGTGTTGTTGTAAGTATGCCTATAGCACTAGTGTTACTAGAAGCATTATCCATAGAAATTGCCATTATTTTTTCTCAAATGAAAAATATCAACAAATATCTGCAACAGTGTTAGCAATAAACTTACATGTGTGACGTGAATTAATTATTCTATAGGCCGTCCACTCCTCATCTATCCAATGATTTGTAACAGTTAGATAATTACAACCATTACCAAATCTACCAATATCAGTAGTAATAAAAATCCGATTACTTATATGAGTAAATAAATACCGCAAATATTGTTCATATTCGTGTTTATATTTATAAATATCGCTATTAAATGTGGCGTTAGGCCAACCTTTATAAGTAAGATTAAAAACTCTTCTAATATAATGCACCAATTAGGATTAGAAGGAAAAGAATAAGGTAAGCACATAACGGTAACCATCTTTGCTAATTCTTCACTATCTCTATTTGGATCGTAATATAAAATACCTCCGGTCATAGTGTTAATTCCTGGTTGAACTAGATGCGTGATTCAGTGTTGTTGTAAGTATGCCTACAGCACTAGTGTTACTAGAAGTATTATCCATAGAAATTGCCATTATTTATCTCTAATGCAAAATATCCACAAATATCTGCAATAGTGTTAGAAATAAACTTACCTGTGTGACGTGAATTAATTATTCTATAGGCAGTAATGCATTTTGCATTGTCCACTCCTCATCTATCCAATGATTTGTAACAGTTAGGTAATCACAACCATTACCAAATCTACCAATATCAGTAGTAAAAAAAATCCTATTACTTATATGAGTAAATAAATACCGCAAATATTGTTCATAGTCGTGTTTATATTTATAAATATCGCTATTAACTGTGGCGTAAGGCCAACCTTTATAAGTAAGATTAAAAACTCTTCTAATATAATGCACCAATTAGGATTAGAAGGAAAAGAATAAGGTAAGCACATAACGGTAACCATCTTTGCTAATTCTTCACTATCTCTATTTGGATCGTAATACAAAATACCTCGGTCACAATGTTAATTTCTTTTTGAACTAGATTTGAACCTGTTATAGGGTTAACTGCAGAATCTACACGTGTCCCCTCTAGCTGCGCTTTCATTTTTAAATATCTAGCTTTATCTCTAGGGTGTATTTTTATGTGCGTAGTCAAACTATCTGTGCCGCTACGGTCTCCAGTATATTTATGCACTAGTAACTTCCCACAATTGTTACACTTAGTCTTATTTATTTTTCTTACTTGAGTAAAAAAATTTCAAACTAATGATATTTCTAGGCGTTTAGCAGGTTGTCTATTAAAATTAGGGGTTTCTACGGGTGGATCGGGCGGTGCTTCAGTTGGGTTATTAACATGACTAGTAGGTATATCATCTAAATCCGGTTGGGTTTCATCTACATCCTCATTTTCCTCATTATTTTCTAAGATAGTTTCATTAGGATAAAGAGCATTCATAACTTCTTCATCTAATCTTTGACCTGGTGCAATATTATGGCAAAATTCATTATCGGAAAATTAAAAACAAGGGTGATCACTATCAAGAATAATAGGAATAGGAGGACGGGTAACAGGTCTGGGTCGCGGAGCCGGGGAAGGATAGTAGGTTGCGACTTTCACCAGGTTGAGATTTTCCCTTACCACCAAATATTATTTTCAAAGAAAATGTCATATTAATTACAATTACGCAAACTAAAAAACACAAAAATATATTCTTAAAACTTAAGAGTTGGAAATAAGCAATTATAGAAGGAAGATTGAGAGAGATTGATGAATTGATGAGTAAAAATGAAAGAATGAGGGGTATTTATAGTTGAGAATTGGAAAAAAGTATAATTATATCAAGTTTGGGGTTAAAATAAAGTTTTGAGGCCAAATGACTATTTTTGAAACTTCCACACGGTCAAAATTGCAGCCCAACAGCTACTTTTTTTAATTTTTGACCGTTGCTATAATTTTAAAAAAAATAAAAAAATAGCCGTTGAGGCCCGTTAGGCCGGGTAAGATCAGCCTAGGCCTGCTTAGCGGTCCGGGCTCGTGAGCTTCAATATAATACCCGCCCCGCCCCTGGCTTTTTGCACCATTAAGGACCGGCACACCAGGCCCGACCCGCCAGGCCCGACCCGCCAGGCCCGTTTAGCCCGTTGTCCAAGCCCGACCCATCATACAACATTAATCCATGGTCTTTATGTTAAACTCGGTATCTTATGTACATACATTTTATAATTGGTCTATTATTATTTGCTGGCACCCATGCTCCAATTGAATGTTTAATTATTTACCTAGAGGACTAAGGATCAAATCCCACTTTACTTCCTTTTTCTCCTCTTTTAAGTGGTGCATCCGTGTTATAAAAATTCTAGATCCGCTTCTAACTAGGAATTCTCCCAAAAATAATTATATTGAAGAAACTATGTATTATATAGATATTCATATTATCCGTCGGTTAACCCATTTTATCCGAGTTATATATGAGTTGGGTCGGATAATTATCCGTTTATTGCATTGCCCGTTTTTTAACTTACTCATATTCGACCCGACCTGTCCATTTGCCACCTCTATTTACACCCGTTATTTGGTCACACGGATAACTTTATCGTAAAAGTGTTATAAGACTTTAAGTAGTACTCATGTAATTTTAGCTGGTCTTGCAAGGACAAATTTCTTAAGAAGAATAAAAAAGTCGGAGTTAGTTTTTCTTCGTAGTAGTAGAAGTAATTTTTTTTTTCAGATTTATCATCTTTTAACCGACATTTAATTCATGATGTGTTTGTTCAGCCAAAAACAAAAACCAGACAACAAGAAGTTTAAATGCATTGCTTAGGATAGGATGAAACTAGAATAGAAAAATGATTTTAATATATTACTCAAAGAAAAAAGAATCTCTGGAGATCTGTGCAATAATATTAAATCAGTTGCTTAAAATTCATGAAATAAAATATACGAGTTCTTCTTCTTTTTATAAAATTTTTTAGCAGTTTTAACTTTTTAATATCTTATATACTGCCATATCCCAAAATCATTCTCCCAATTCATACACTTGAATTCCATTTATTTCTTGTCATTTTTATAATCTCTTGGTTTCTAAACAACCAAATAAGAAGGGACAATAAAATTCGGTTAATGAAGTTGTACGGGTCAAAACTTAACCTCATGATAATAAATGAGATCGACGAATTTATTAAAGCCTATTCGTGATTAATAAAGGCCATTTATCAATAAGATTATCAGGCAGTTACTCGATTTGATAACTAAGGCCACGGCCTGGCCGTCCTTGTGAGGGCGTCCCCTCAGTGTGATCCCAACCCGTTGGCGCCAACTGGCAGGTCTCCTAACTATAAATACTAAGAGAAAGAACCCTAAGGGGGACTGTTTCTTCTTCTTCACATCTACTTCTAAAGGAAGAGAGGATACATCATTGTTAGGCTCTGAACCTCTCTATGGAGAGGCAGACCAAGCAAATACCATTAATAACACATCTTCACCCTCCTCCCTTTAGTTTATAAGTGTTGTCTCTTTGGTCTGTTGGTCTATTACGATCCGCTATGATTGGCCCTTCATTTATTTTGATTGTTTTATGCTTACAAAGTATATGAGAACTTTTGAGCTAAACAATTTAGCGCTGTCTGTGGGGATTACATAGCAGAATCGCGTAGTTTATCCTTTGACCAAAAAAAAGATAAAGAACAACCCAGCTCGAACAAGCCCAAACGGCATGTCGGATCAAAGGAAGTCAAAAACCACGAGATGAGCTTGCTTCCACATCCCTGCATCTCCGAGCAAAGGGAAGAAGAAGAAGCAGATCCCGCATCCCCATGGGGAATATATGCGTAAGGTATGCCTCCCACTTTCCACACGGGATCTTGGCTAAAGGGAGGAAAGTACAAAAGCATCTCTCGAACCGAGATCTGTAATAGGGTGACCCGCGCGAGCCAGTCGAAAAGACCACAAGCACAAGTTAGGCAAGATCTGAAACCAGAAGCAAATCCCAACCCCCAACACGAAGCGGGTTATGTGGAAAAACAGAAAGTTCAACTACGGTTGAACGTCAGCACAGGCTATGTGCCTTCACCCAAAAGTTCAACTACGATTGAACTGAGACTCAGGTTATGCGCCTTCGACTTCAAATATTACAAAGGTTCAACTACGGTTGAACGTCAGCTCAGGCTACGCGCCTTCAAAAAGTTACAAAGGTTCAACTATGGTTGAACATCAGCTCAGGTTATGCACCTTCAAAAAAATTTACAAAGGTTCAACTACGGTTGAACGTCAGCTCACGATACGCGCCTTCAAAAAATTACAAATGATCAACTATGGTTGAACTGAGACTCAGACTGTGTGCCTTCGACTTCAATATTACCAAGGTTCAACTACTGTTGAATGTGAGCTCAGGCTACGCGCCTTCAAAAGTTATAAAGGTTCAACTACGGTTGAACGTCAGCTTAGGCTACGCGCCTTCAAAAAATTACAAAGGGTCAACTACGGTTGAATGTCAGCATAGGCTACGCGCCTTCACCCAAAATTTCAACTACGGTTGAACTGAGACTCATGATATGTTCCTTCGACTTCAAATATTACAAAGGTTCAACTACAGTTGAACATCAGCTCAGGCTACGTACCTTCAAAAAATTACAAAGGTTGAACTACGGTTGAACGTCAGCACAGGCTACGTGCCTTCACCCAAAAGTTCAACTACGGTTGAACTGAGACTTAGGCTATGTGCCTTCGAATTCAAATATTACAAAGGTTCAACTATGGTTGAATGTCAGCTCAGGCTAGTCGCCTTCAAAAAATTACAAAGGTTCAACTGCGGTTGAACGTCAGCACAGGCTACACGCCATCACCCAAAAGTTCAACTACGGTTGAACTGAGACTAAGGCTATGTGACTTCGACTTCAAATATTACAAAGGTTCAACTACAGTTGAACGTCACCTCAGGCTACGCGCCTTCAAAAATTACAAAGGTTCAACTACGGTTGAACATCAGCACAGGCTACGCGCCGTCACCCAAAAGTTCAACTACGGTTGAACTGAGACTCTGGCTATGCGCCTTCGACTTCAAATATTACGAAGGTTCAACTACGGTTGAACGTCAGCTCAGGCTACGCATCTTCAAAAAATTACAAAGGTTCAACTACGGTTGAACGTCAACTCAGGCTACGCGCCTTAAAAAATTACAAAGGTTCAACTACGGTTGAACGTCAGCTAAGGCTAAGTGCCTTCAAAAAATTATAAAGGTTCAAGTACGGTTAAACTGGGACTCAGGCTATGTGCCCTTGACTTCAAATATTACAAAGGTTCAACTACGGTTGAACGTCAGCTCAGGCTACGCGCCTTCAAAAAATTATAAAGGTTCAACTACGGTTGAACTGGGACTCAGGCTATGTGCCTTCGACTTCAAATATTACAAAGTTTCAACTACAGTTGAATGTCACCTCAGGCTACGCGCCTTCAAAAATTACATAAGTTCAACCACGGTTGAACGATAGTTCGAGCTACGTGACTTCACCCAAAAATTCAACTACGGTTGAACTGGAACTTAGGCTATGCGCCTTCAAAAATTACATAAGTTCAACTACGGTTGAACGATAGTTCAGGCTACGTGCATTCACCCAAAAATCCAACTACGATTGAACTGGGACTCAGACTATACGGCTTCAAAAATTAAATAAGTTCAACTACAGTTGAACGATAGTTCAGGCTACGTGCCTTCACTCGAAAGTTCAACTATGGTTGAACTAGAACTCAGGCTACGCTCCTTCAAAAATTACAAAGGTTCAACTACGGTTGAACGACAGCTCAGGCTACGTTCATTCACCTAAAAGTTCGACTACGAGTTAGACTAGGTTTCTGGCCAAGTACTTCTACCATTATGAATTACGAAAGAATCCAGCTATGAGGTGAACCAGAACTCAGGCTACACCCCTCCATCACAAAAGCCACAAACTCAACCACGGACGAATCAAAGCTAAGGACACACGTCCCCGAGGCTATACGCCGGGCCGCAATCAGATAAGAACAAGCGCCCACAAATGTCCAACCACGGACGAACCCCAGGTCAGGATAAGTGCCCCGCCGTTCAAGTAAGTACGACTAACTCAATAAAAGTGTTGACCCGTGCAAAGTTCAGGCCCAAGTCAAACTACAAGGCCGTGCTTTTCATTATTACGACCAGTAGTTCGACTAAGCCCGAACTGGGACTAAGACTATATGCCGCTACTGCCTAAATGCGGCTACAACCCACTCCCAAAAATTGGAGGAAGGTGACGACCAAAAGCTTCTATTTATGGCCAAGGCCATCTACACCAACTTTCCTTAAGGCACGAAATCAGTTCAACAGTGGTCGAAATCACCTAACCAGTTGAGACTATAACATGCTCACTAGAAAAACTCTAAGGCCGGGCCCTCTCAAACAAGCACAAAAAAAGAATAAAATGTATTCGATACAAATCAAGCAGAAGGGAAAAAAGCCACATATATTTACAATATTTATACGGAGTTATTCCCAATTACATTGGCCCAAGGCCGGCAAAGAAAAAAGAGAAAAATAAAATGAAAATTAAACAAACACTACAAACTTCCCCATTGTTCACTCGGCGCCCCCAGCGCCCTCTTCAACATTATCAGCACCCTCGGAGCCACCATCACCCCCAGGCGTAGACGGGTCAAAACCGCAGTCGAGGTGGGCATCACGAGCCTTTTGGGGTGCCTCCTCATAAGTGGCCTCAAACACGACGTCGGATTCCCGCAGTTGCCTATACACATCGAGCTGGGCCTCGACATACGTCCAAAACTCAGGAGCAGGACCAAAAGAAGCGGCCTGATCCCTCAGGCGCAGGTTCTCAGCCTCCAAGGCCGCAATCCGGTCTACTGCAGCACGAGCGTCCTGCTCACAGACGGAAATGCACCCCTCCGACGATCGCTCTCGGAAGGTAGCAGCGGCCTTCTCTAATCCGCGCTCTCTTTCTTGGGCACAGTTGGTCGCCTGCAGTGTTTCAACCCTCGCCAGGGCGTCCTCTGCCTGCTTCCTTAAAGCGGTGGCCTCCGTCTACAGAGCAGCCACCTGCTAGTCAGAGCTTCAACAGCCTCTGCTGCAGCAGTCTGATTTTGGCGCTCTCTTTCACTAGCCGCCCTTCTCTCGGCGCCCATCTCCTCGTTCACTTGGCGGAGCTGCCCCTCAAGAGCAGTTACCCTGCGAGGGTCTGTTGCATATGAAGCTCCCTCCGCGCCATCCCCAGTTTCGTGGGTCGTTGCTTATGCCTTCACGCAGACCACGACACCGGTCACGGTAACGGTGGAACTTCTCCAACAACCGCACGAAAACCGCCGAACGGATGTTAGCCTGCCTAATGCTCTCCACCTCTAACAAAAATGACAACAACAAACAGAGCGACGGTTAATCAAGAATACGTATAAGAAAAAAAACAAACCAAAGTTTTATACATACCTTTATACTCAGGGCGGCCACCTAGCTCATCAACCCGACGTCCGAGATGCCCCTCAGGGATGCACTCTTCTCTTCCGAGCACAGAACCCCGAATAACGTTACTAGGTTCTCCTCCTCGAGCAGGTTCGGTAGTTAGGGATCTCCAAATAACGGTAATCCCCTTCGGCCTGCACCGCCGGGCGGGTATAACCCTCCTGAAAGAGACAGACGTC
Organism: Nicotiana benthamiana; assembly: GCA_034376525.1. Taxonomy (NCBI): domain Eukaryota; kingdom Viridiplantae; phylum Streptophyta; class Magnoliopsida; order Solanales; family Solanaceae; genus Nicotiana; species Nicotiana benthamiana. Next base: position 127,624,579 of record CM067332.1, on the reverse strand, counting down.
TTCAAGATCCATGTCGGACTCCGAATCATCTCCCTCTCCTAAGGTGACCCTTCCTTTCACCGCCCTGGAAGTCGAGGCCTCGGCCGCTCGGGACGTTGAAGCGCCCGCATTCGATAAAATATCGACGCCCGTACCCTTCGCCAAAACATTTGCAGAGGAACTACCTTCCCTCTCAGCAATAGGAACAGAAATTTGAATCGTCAAAGCAATTGTGTCACCTTGGCCTGAGCCAACCGGGGCAACCCCTACTGAGTGCTCGCCCTCTATGGCAAGGTTCGCTGCACTCCCTCCTCTGCCAATGGCGAAGAGTCCAAGCTAATCACCACCTGAAGGGCCGGGGTGAACGCCATCCTGCCGGACCAACGACCTCCCGTCTTCTTACTCGTCTTCATTCGGTGATCGCTCCGCCTGGAACGCACGACCCCTGGAGATTCTTCAATTTTGGCCACGGACCGTGCCGGAGAATGTGTCGTCGATGATTCTACTAAGGTTGCCGTCGGGACTGGGCGAGGCGTTGGAATTTAATCAATCGAGCAGTCGCCCTCGGACTACGGAAAGCAAGCTGAGGAGCCCTCCTGCGCCGTGGTCGTTCTTTCCAATAAAGGAATAAGAGCTAAGTAAAAGAAACTAAAGAATACGAAAGAAGAGAAATAACATCAAGTCAGATTCTTACCAGCTACCGACTTGCGGCCATGGACCTTCCAGAAAGACGCCCACGTACGAATCCCCGCTGTAACGGGGAGCACAACCTTAACCCACTCGCGAATGCCTAAAATTGGTGCCGGTGGCGCACCTCCCGCTACGGCCCAAGAAGAAGATCAGTACATACGAACATAAAGCGGGGTATTTAATCAAAGGAAATCAAGGCCAGCGTAGAAAGAAACTTACGTGCATGGTTCTACTCCTCCGGGATGTCAGTAGCGCATGCCACCAGGTGCTCGGTCCTGATGAAGAAAAAATGCTCGTAAGGAGGGGTAGAGACCTCGTCGTCGAGCTCTGCAGTCAAGCCGGCGACCCCACGAGGGACCAACCGAATCATGGTTCCACGTACCCTTTGAGGGGCATAGAGAGTTAGCACGTGCCCAATAGTGATCTCCCTCCGTGCCAACTCCGCATATTTGATCAACATCGCCAGTAACTTGTAACAAGAGGAGACGAGCTGACCGGGGCACACCTTGTAGTAGCGACAAAAGTCCACCACCAGCATTGGGAGGGGAAGCCTGAACCCCAGCTTGAAAGGGTAGGCATAAAAGACGCAGTACCCCCGGCGATCGACATGTACCCTTTCGCCGCTCCTAGCCAGGACGATGTCAGCAAAGCGAGGAATATCACATTGCTCCTTCAGCTGGGCGATGCAAACTTCCCCCATCAATGGAGCTTCATCCACTTGATCCTCTCCCTCGGGATCGAAGAAATCAGTTGTCGGACCACCGGGTAGAGAGAGAATGTCAGTCGCCGATGGGAACCGATCAACATTCGGCGAATCGGTAGTTCTCACCACCGCAGATGGGCCCTCAGCCGCCGTAACCGCTACCGGAGCAATATCATAACGTGATCCACTCGCCATTGTCAGTATAATGAAAGAGAAATGGCAAAATTCACCGGAAAAGCAAGAAAAGACGAAGATCCAACAAAAACGACCGAGAATGAATTAACAAGGAGTAAAGACTAGATAATCTGAAATCACGAAGAGCTATCTCTCTCGAAATTTCACTTAGACAAATATCGGAAAAGTGAGAAATGAACGATATAATTCTTTATTTATAGATGAAGCATAAATGACCTTCACGAATCCCAAAGGTCACCATTAACTACCTGACCAACTCCAAAATGATTCAGGCCTACAGTAACGGGTACCATAATGAGAGATACCATGCAACGGTCATTCAACCGTCAATCGACACGTCCCCTGAAAAAGTTGTAACGGCCCCAAGATACCATGAGCTCACCCCATGCGTCACCATGCATACGATGTCCCCCTTATATGCGGTAAACATGATCTATTCTCCCGAGGCACGTATAAAGACTATGGCCGTCTCTAAGGTAAAAATGGCTACGACCACCTCTAAAGATAGAAGGCTACGACCATCTCCAAGGTAAAAATGGCTACGGCCACCTCCAAAGAATAAAAGGCTACGACCATCTCCAAGGTAAAAATGGCTACGGCCACCTCCAAAGAATAGAAGGCTACGGCCATCTCCAAGGTAAAAATGGCTACGACCACCTCCAAAGAATAGAAGGCTACGACCATCACCAAGGTAAAATTGGCTATGGCCACCTCCAAAGAATAGAAGTCTACGACCATCTCCAAGGTAAAAATGGCTACGGCCACCTCCAAAGAATAGAAGGCTACGGCCATCTCTAAGCTAAAATGGCTACGGCCAGCTCCAAAGAACAAAAGGCTATGGCCATCTCTATAGTAAAAATGACAACGACCATCTCCAAAGAACAAAAGGCTACGGTCATCCCTAAAGTAAAAATGGCAACGGCCATCTCCAAAGAACAAAAGGCTACAGCTATCTCTAAAGTATGAATGGCCACGGCCACCTCCGAAGAATAAAGGGCTACGATCATCCCCAATGTATAAATGGCTACGGTTTTCGGCAGAATCCGCTCATCGAGTCGGCCTGGGCACGACCTCAATAAGCGGAGGGACTTTCTGTACGGGTCAAAACTTAACCTCATGATAATAATGAGATCGATGTATTTATTAAAGCCTATTCGTGATTAATAAATGGTAAGGTCATTTATTAATAAGATTATCGGGCAGTTACTCGATTTGGTAACTAAGGCCACGACCTGGCCATCCTTGTGAGGGCGTCCCCTCAGTGTGGTCCCAACCCCTTGGCGCCAGCTGGTATGTCTCCTAGCTATAAATACTTAGAGAAAGAACCCTAAAGGGGGATTGTTTCTTCTTCTTCACATCTACTTCTAAAAGAAGAGATGACACATCATTGTTAGGCTCTGAACCTCTCAATAGAGAGGAGACCAAGCAAATACCATTAATAAAAGATCTTCACCCTCCTCCCTTTAGTTTATAACTATTGTCTCTTGCATCTTACTTATTTGGTCTGCTATTACGATCTGCTATTATTGGCCCTTCATTTATTTTGATTGTTACTTACAAAGTATATGATAACTTTTGAGCTAAACAGAAGTGTTCACTGTTTTTTAATTTGTTTTTGCAATACTTATGGCTTTGGTATAAGTAGAAAGAAAAAGGAAAAAAATCATCTTTCACAATTTGTTTTGATAATAATTCTAATACTAATATTATAATATAGTAATATATGTACGATTCCTTTGACAAAGGTTAACTTTTGAATTGACTTATAAAGTTAAATTACTTAATTTGATATAAATATCGCATACTAATAATTTTTGATGATTCTAGTGCGCACTTGTACATTATTTAAAAAAATGATATATCTAAGTTAATAAGAATCTAATCATATTTGCTTTATTTGGGCAATCACAATTGTTAACATGTAGTCCGAAGTTAGAAAGTAAACTGATCACCACAAAGGATGTGGTGTAGTAAATATGACTGCTCTTCCCTTAATCAAATACTTCGAATTCAAATCTTGGTATAGAAAATTTTTTAGTAGAAAACGCTTCTTTCCGAATGGGTTTCTATGGTGGTAGGAATCAGAATATAATCGGCTCTAATATAAATATCGGACACCGAATGACTAACAAAAAATAGAAAGTAAACTTATCAGAACAAATGATGTAGGCTGAAAAAAAAGATTAAGATGACATTGGCAGATTTCCACTTTTAATAATCACACAAATACAAGTCATCCTTTACTTTTCAGAAAATGCAAACATCTCCTTAGCTCGCGCATATTGTTTGCTAAATGACGTCATCCAACAAAAAGCAGTGAATATTTTTTTTCCTAAACTTCTTTGTTTTTGTTATAAACTAAAGCAAAAGACAAGAACAATAGAACAAGAACAATAGCAATAGAGAGAAGAGTAGAGAAAGTTCTTCTTATTGAGTTGAGAGGGTGAATTACAATGGTAAAGAGCACCTCTATTTATAGGGAGGAGGAAGATCTTGCTACCAATAATAGGACTCTAAAATCTCTCTAATTAAATACATTAAAGACATTCACCTTAAATAGAAGTGTAAGAATCTTCTATTTCATAACACTCCCCCTTGAATGTCTATTCAATGATGTGCCTCGTTAAAACCTTAAAACAAAACCCAATGGGAAAAATTAAAGTAAGGAAAGAGTACACATGTTTGAATATGCGCCTATTGGTTGCCTCGTTAAAAACCTTGCAAGGAAAACCCAGTGGGACAAAACCTTGTAAGGGAAAAAGAGTGCAACGCGCATTAACTCCCCCTGATAAGAACATCAATTTATGTCCTTAAGTCTTCGCATCCCGATCTTGTGAACTAGCTTCTTGAAGGTTGACTTTGGTAGAGATTTTGTAAACAAATCAGCCATATTGTCACTTGAACGAATCTGTTGAACATTGATATCACCATTCTTTTGAAGATCATGTGTGAAGAATAACTTTGGTGAAATATGCTTCGTTCTATCTCCCTTGATAAATCCTCCCTTCAATTGAGCTATACATGCTGCATTATCTTCATATAAAGTTGTGGGTAGTTTATCACATTTCAAACCACATTTGTCTTGGATATGATGTATTATCGACCTTAGCCACACACACTCCCGACTTGCTTCATGAATAGCAATTATCTCGGCATGATTAGATGAAGTAGCCACAATTGATTGCTTAGTCGATCGCCAAGATATGGCGGTTTCTCCACAGGTAAACACATAACCCGTTTGAGATCGAGCCTTGTGTAGGTCGGACAAATATCCAGCATCAGCATAACCAACAAGATCCGGGCTGCAATTCTTTCCATAAAATAGGCCCAAATCGGTAGTCCCCTTTAGGTACCGCAATATGTGTTTGATCCCATTCCAATGTCTCCTCGTATGAGCCGAGCTAAATCTTGCTAAGACATTAACTGAAAAAGAAATGTCCAGCCTTGTAGTATTTGCAAGATACATTAATGCGCCAATTGCGCTAAGATATGGTACTTCAGGACCAAGTATCTCTTCATTCCGTTCTTTAGGTCGGAATGGATCTTTGTTCACTTCAAGTGAACGAACAACCATCGGTGTACTTAACGGATGTGCGTCATCCATGTAAAACCGTTTCAGTACCTTTTCTGTATAGGTAGATTGATGAACAAAAATTCCGTTTGCCAAATATTCAATTTGCAAACCAAGACATAGTTTAGTCTTACCGAGATCTTTCATCTCGAATTCATCCTTTAGATAATCAATTGCCTTTTGGAGTTCTTCAGGGGTTCCAATAAGGTTTATGTCATCAACATATACGACAAGTACAACAAATCCCGATGTTGTTTTCTTTATAAACACACATGGGCAAATGGCATCATTTATATAGCCTTCTTTCAACAAGTACTCACTTAGACGATTATACCACATTCGTCCTGATTGCTTTAGACCATACAAGGACCTTTGCAACTTGATTGAAAACATTTCCCGAGATTTGGAATTGTGCGCATTTGGCACCTTAAGTCCTTCGGGAACCCTCATGTATATGTCGTTATCAAGTGAGCCATAAAGATAGGCAGTAACGACATCCATTAAGTGCATGTACAGCTTCTCATGGACAGCAAAACTTATGAGATAACGAAAGGTTATCGCATCCATTACAGGCGAATATGTCTCTTCATAATCGACACCAGGCCTTTGAGAAAAACCTTGTGCAACAAGGCATGCTTTATATCTTTGTACTTCATTTTTCTCATTTCGTTTGCGTACAAAGACCCACTTGTAGCCAACGGGCTTAACACCATTAGGTGTTTCAACTATAGGGCCAAAAACTTCACGTTTTGCCAGCGAATTCAATTCAGATTGAATTGCTACTTGCCATTTTGGCCAATCATGTCTTTCTCGACATTCTTTCACAGATTGAGGTTCGAGATCCTCACATTCTTTCATAATGTTAGATGCTACATTATAAGCAAAGACATTATCTACCACAACATCCACTCGATTAATATTTGCCTCAATATTAATTGGATTTGGGAGTAGTTCCGTATTTTCAAGAGCTTCAGGCTCAATAGATTCTTTGTGAATCTCGGAATTAATCAAATCATGAGCGTCCTCATGTGATTCTTTCATAGTGTCATTTAGATCGTTCTTTTTCCTCTTTCTAGGATTTCGGTCTTTGGAACCTAATGGTCTGCCACGCTTCTGGCGTGCATTTGACTCATTGGATATGACACTAGATAATTGTCCAATAGGGACTTCAATACGGATCGGAACATTTTCCGCAGGAATGTGGGATTTCGTTATCCTCTTCAAGTCCGTAAATGCGTCAGGCATTTGATTTGTTATTCTTTGCAAATGGATAATCTTTTGTACCTCTTTCTCACAAGTAGAGGTATGTGGATCAAGATGAGATAATGATTCATTTTTCCACAAAATTTCCCGTTTGGTTTCACCAACTTCTCCCCCTAATTTTGGGAAAAGTGTTTCATCAAATCGACAGTCTGCAAATCGTGCAGTAAACAGGTCGCCTGTCAATGTTTCAAGGTAGCGAATGATGGAGGGCGAATCAAACCCAACATATATTCCTAACCTTCTTTGCGCACCCATTTTGGTGCGGGATGGCGGTGCTACAGGCACATATACGGCACATCCAAATATCCTTAAATGGGATATATCGGGTTCATGACCCAAAACCAATTGCAACGGAGAATACTTGTGGTAATTCGTCGGCCTGAGACGAATTAGCATTGCTGCATGCAATATGGCATGACCCCACACTGAAGTGGGCAGCCTCGTTCTCATCAGTAATGGCCTTGCAATCAACTGCAAGCGCTTAATTAACGATTCTGCAAGACCGTTCTGAGTGTGAACATGGGCTACAGAATGTTCAACTTTTATCCCGATTGATAAGCAATAATCATTAAATGCTTGGGATGTAAACTCAGCAGCATTATCCAGTCTAATGGACTTGATTGGATTATCTGGAAAGTGTGCTCGTAGCCGAATTATTTGTGCCATTAACTTCGCAAACGCCAGGTTGCGAGATGACAACAGGCACACATGAGACCATCTACAGGATGCGTCTATCAAGACCATGAAATACCTAAACGACCCACTAGGTGGGTGAATAGGTCCACAAATGTCCCCTTGTATACGTTCCAGAAACTGGGGTGACTCAGTCCCAACCTTTGTTGGGGATGGTCTGATAATCAGCTTGCCTTGATAACACGAAGTGCAAGGATATTCATTACTTGAGAGAATTTTGAAATTCTTTAACGGATGCCCATATGAGCTTTCTATAATCCGTCTCATCATGGTTGATCCTGGGTGACCCAGTCGATCATGCCAAAGTACAAATGTATTGGACTCAGTATTCTTTAGATTTACTGTTGAATGTGCCTCAATTGCACTAATTCTTGTCCAATACAGGCCACAAGATAAAGACGGGAATTTCTCAATAACCCTCTTTTGGCCGGAGACATTCTTTGAAGTGAGGACGAGATATTCAAGATTATCTTCATCCATTGTCTCAATATTATAGCCATTCCGGCGTACATTTTTAAAGCTCAACAAGTTTCTCATAGACTTGGAGGAGAACATTGCATTCTCTATGATTAACATCGTGCCCTTGGGCAGAGTTACTATAGCTCTTCCGGAGCCTTCAATCAATTTACTACTTCCAGAGATTGTAGTAATGTTTGCCTTACACATATTCAGTTGAGAGAAATACTTCCTTTCTTTGAGTATTGTATGTGTAGTACATGAATCAACTAGGCAAATACTTTTACAGTTGGATGTTGATCCAAGTTCGCTTTGTGAGATATCCATTTTGCTTTCCCATAGTTTGACATACAAAAAAAATACATAAATATAAGTATAAACAACTTCAATTCTTTTGTTTCGCGTTTAAACAGCGTTTTGGGAAGCAGTTATTTAGGATATTCGAATATTGTATTCTAATATTCGAATATAATGCCTTGCGGAAAAAATAATACTTTAATGCGAAAAATATTAGATATTCGAATATTTAAGCACATATTCTAATATCTTGCCAGATATTCGAATATAGGAATTCTGATATTTGAATATCTGGCCCAGATATTCGAATATCAGACTCTGATATTCGAATATCTGGCCTGGCGGAAAAAAGTTCGTTTTATTGCTAAATATTAGACGATCGACTAGTTTTTAGGTTAGTCGATTACCTCTACTGTACATAAAAATATTTGAGCATATTGAAACATTCTAAAGGGCTAATACTAACATCATATCATGAATTAACTAATACGAGCTAATGCTAATGACTATTAATTTATTCATTGACTAATACAAGTAGAATCAAACAGCTCCATCTTCTTTCATCATGGTTCCATCACCGATTAGGTGGTCTATCTTTCCCTCGGGTTGCTCAAAGAAGTCTGCCACATCCAGGTGGGTGTTATCCTCATTGTCGTCATAGACAAAATTTGTTTCAGGGCCTTTTCTCTTTCGAGATGCTTGATAAAGGTCAACCAAGTGTCTTGGTATATGGCAAGTCCGAGACCAGTGCCCATTTCCACCGCAACGATAACATATAGTTTCTGAACTATTTGCCTTAGGATCTTCTGGACCCCGTTTCTGCTTTCGGTGGTTATCTCTCTTTGGGGGGTGACGGACTTCTTTGGAATTTCTTCCTTGTCCACGTCCTTGGCTTTGACCCCGTTTATGACCGTGATCATGGTCCCTTTTATGTTTGGCATAATGCGAGTGCACCATATCTGCTTCAGGCAGTGGTGTAGACCCAGTTGGTCTATTTTCGTGATTTCTCATGAGCAGATCATTATTTCGCTCAGCCACTAGTAAGAGAGAAATCAGTTCAGAGTACTTCGTAAAGCCTTTCTCTCGGTACTGTTGCTGCAGTACCATATTGGAGGCATGAAACGTTGTAAACGTTTTCTCAAGCATATCGTAATCGGAGATGTTATCTCCACATAGCTTCAGTTTAGAAGTAATTCTGAACATAGCAGAATTATATTCAGAAACGGACTTAAAGTCCTGTAGCCTCAGATGGGCCCAATCATATCGTGCTTGTGGCAGAGTGACCAACTTCAGGTTGTCATATCTCTCCTTTAAGCTGTTCCACAAAACGAGTGGATCCTTGACGGTGAGATATTCAATCTTCAAACCTTCGTCAAGGTGGTGGCGCAAGAAAATCAAGGCCTTCGCACAATCTTGGGTGGATGCTTTTTCTTTATCTTTGAGGGTGTCTCCGAGACCCATAGCATCTAGGTGGATTTCAGCATCCAACACCCATGTCATATAGTTCTTGCCCGAAATTTCAAGGGCAACGAACTTTCTTTTCATAATGTCAGACATACTCGAAAATTAAATTAGGAAGAGGGAAAATACCTTGGATTTTCGAGAATGATACTTGAGACGGTAGAGTCTCGTGCTGATAACGTGTTATAAACTAAAGCAAAAGACAAGAACAATAGAACAAGAACAATAGCAATAGAGAGAAGAGTAGAGAGAGTTCTTCTTATTGAGTTGAGAGGGGTGAATTACAATGGTAAAGAGCACCTCTATTTATAGGGAGGAGGAAGATCTTGCTACCAATAATAGGACTCTAAAATCTCTCTAATTAAATACATTAAAGACATTCACCTTAAATAGAAGTGTAAGAATCTTCTATTTCATAACAGTTTTTACCTTTTTTTGTTAAATTTTTGTACTTTTGACTTTTCATTTTTCAAATTTGAACAATAGGCTTTATTTGGATTATTTCTTCTCTCGTTTATCTATATGAGCCTCAGAATCTTTGGTAATTCTTGCTAACTACATTTTTGTTGTTTTCTTTTAATTTGTTAAAAACTATTAGTATCGTTTTCATTTTCTCTCTCTTTTAAAAAAAAAGTATAATAGCATAACTCTCTAGTGATACTGTATACTTTGGACCTAGACCTGCATAATTTTAAAATGCGTCATTATGGTCTCCGTGTTTTATCGATATGCGATTAGCCTAGGGCGTCACATATCCCTCCTACGGATTCGGTGCCCTTGCTGAGGTTTACCCCTCCACTATTCAAGATTGCACGCGGAGTGACTTCAATGCCATATGTAACAACTCAACTCACTAGTAATATTCTCCATTTTGGACCTAGGCTCGCACGACTTTAAACGCATTAGTAAAGTTTAAGACTTAGTTACGTATATACCCAACATCTTTGCCGTAGTTTATCAATTTGGGATTCGCCTAAGTATCACATTAATGATTATGCAAATTTTGTCAACTCCTTATCTTGATTTATTAGTAACAGTAAGATTTTACTTGTATGAGTCAAAACTTGACCTCATGATAATGACTGAGATCAACACATTTATTAAAGATATTTATGTCTAATAAATGGTATGATCATTTATTCACAAGATTATCTGGAAGTTATCCAATTTGACAACTAAGGCCACGGCATGGCCGTCCTTACGAGGGCGTCCCCTTTATGTGGTTCCAACCCTTTGGCGTCAGCTGGCAGTTCTCCTAGCTATAAATACTAGGAGAAAAAACCCTAAAAGGGGGGCTGCTTCTTCTTCTTCGCATCTACTTCTAAAAGAAGGGATAATACATCATTGTAAGAATCTGAACCTCTCCCTGGAGAGGCAGACCAAACCAATATCATTAATAAATTCATCATCTTCCCTTTATCTAATATCTATTGTCTCTTATATCTTATTTCTTTGGTCTTTGGATTTATTACGACCTGCTATAATTAACCCTCCATTTATTTCGATTGTTTTATGCTTATAAAGTAAATGAAAAATTTGAGCTAAACATTACTCATAGACTTCTAACAGTAATAATAATGAATTAAATTGAATACTCACATACTTACATATATCATTTCCGAAAAATTAGTGCTCATGTCTCACCCACGACTACCCTTTCCTACCCACTCACGCACCACCCCCCAACCCCCACCCCCACGTCGGGTCCAAGCAAGCAACTCAGTGACCGCCTCCCCATATTTATAGATCCAATCTTGGTCTTTGATTATTTCTTACATCAATTCCAAAATACACAAAATTATTTTACCTCGCCCAAACCCCTCTTGTCTATTACTTACCTATATTTACACACATAACTGTACACACATAACTGGTAATACTTACCATCACCAATTATTTATACCAAATCAAGTAAATTAAATCGTAGAATTAAAAATTAAAATGGTAATAAATATCGCTTAATCATTAGTAAGTGACAAATATGTATACCGAAGATACATGTTTAGAGGTCGTCTGATTTGAATACGGCTTATGCAGGAATAAATTATGCTGAAATTAATTATTTTGATATTTTTTATTCATTGTTTGATATATTATACGGTTAAGGGTCAAATATATCCTTGTACTATTGAAAATAGGTCATATTTATCCTCCGTTTGAATTCTTTATCAAATATGTCCCCACCGTTATATTTTTATCAAAACACCCTCCCATATATTTTTAGTAGCACGTGGTATCTTATGATTGGACTAGACGACCCGCCCCACTCCTTTAATTAAACCCGCCCCGACCCAATGAAATTTAGTCTTCATAAACGGAGAAGAAGACTAAATTTCATTGGGTCGGGGCGGGTTTAATTAAAGGAGTGGGGCGGGTCGTCTAGTCCAATCATAAGATGCCACGTGCTACTAAAAATATATGAGAGGGTGTTTTGATAAAAATATAACGGTGGGGACATATTTGATAAAAAATTCAAACGGAGGATAAATATGGCCTATTTTTAATAGTATAAGGATATATTTGACCCTTAACCGTAATTTAAATATATGGGAGAGTGTTTTAACGGCTGAGGGATATATATGGTCCTAACGTATAACGGTGGGGACATATTTGATAAAGAATTCAAACGGAGGATAAATATGGCCTATTTTTAATAGTACAAGGATATATTTGACCCTTAACCGTACATTATATTAAAAATAATAATTTCATAATTTCTAAAAAGAAGATATAAGTTATTCCGACACTAATTACCCCGTCCTCTATAAGGTACAATTTATTACCGATATTAATTTTAATCCCGAAATAATTTATACAAATTTACTAACTAAACAAAGTATTAAAATAATATTAAATTTTTCTTCCTATACCTCTGACCTCTCAACACTATATAATTATAGTCTACTATTGCTTATATATAATCAAATGAGAAAATTCTGTAATACAAATGTATGTCATATATCTATTTATTGGTGTAAACTCTAGATAAATTTTTACCTATTAACATACTGCGCTCAACTTTAACTACGTACTAAGTGGAGTAGTTTTGTCTCTGTTCCGTCCATCCACCTGTTTCTTGTATCTAAGCTTATGTTTGTCTTGTCTGTATATAAATACTCCAGTTTAACACCGATCTTTCCTTCCTTCGAATCGCTCTATCTCTCTCATTTCTCTTTCAAGATTCACTCTTCTCTCTCTCTCTCTCTCTCTCCATATATTATGGGTTTCCCAGCTAACGGCGAAAAGCCATTCAAGTTCTTGATCTATGGCCGAACCGGCTGGATTGGTGGCATACTCGGCAAGCTCTGTGAAGCTCAAGGTATAGACTACGTATACGGGTCGGGTCGTTTGGAAAACCGGAGCTCTTTGGAATCCGACATATCCACCATCAACCCGACCCATGTATTTAACGCAGCTGGAGTCACTGGCCGGCCTAACGTTGATTGGTGCGAATCCCATAAGGTGGAGACCATCAGAACTAATGTGGTCGGTACTCTCACGCTTGCTGATGTTTGTAGAGAGAAAGGCTTGATTCTTATCAACTATGCTACTGGATGTATATTTGAATACGATGCGGGTCATCCGTTAGGGTCGGGTATCGGGTTCAAGGAAGAGGATACTCCTAATTTCACTGGATCTTTTTATTCCAAGACTAAAGCTATGGTGAGGTCACTGGTGTTACATTTCTTGTTTTGTTATTATTGTGCTTTTTTAGATCTATTAGCTATTGCATTTTCTTGTATGGATCTAATGGATTTAAGTTATATGCACTCCTTTAACCTCTTAATAGCATTTTACTTACCATTTATTGTTGGTTACTAATGAATGCTTATTAAGTACTGTATAAGTTAATGACCTGATTGTGTAAATTTGTGTTCTGTAATAATTAATGATCTAAAATGTGGATCCATAGGGTGATACCAACTTCTTGGAACTTAGCTAGTTACCGTGTTGGCGAGCAAATTATTTAGTATTGGAATGAAATGGACATGAGAGAGCAGAATGGATATAGTGTGAATTCATGTAGATGACTCGAGTTATTTGGAACTGAGGTATAATTGTTTGATTGTTGAATTAATGATCTAATGCAGGTACCTAGTATTTCCCCTAATCTAAGTAAGAGAAGTAGAAGTTTAATTGGTATGAAAACTTTAAATGTTAGGTCTTGATTGTTGAATCGAGGGTGCTATATATAATCAAAGATTAAAGCTTTTGTTTGGCATTATAAAGGCTGGACCCAGATCGTATATTGAATGTATTATTCGTTGTGATGAACCGACTTGCTAAATCTAGGCGTGCCATATTCTCTTAGAACAGTTAGTTTAGTGATTAGACCGAAGATATTGATTTGTGTTTAAGATATGTAGTTGTGCTTGTGGAAATCGATTTGAGTTTTTGAGATGAATGATAGTTAATAGGCGGAGTTGACATCCGATGTTAATTAGCTGATTACCTTAGATGCTTCCAAAACCTTTTAGCAGACACAGTTCTTCTATAATGTTGCGGTATTAGTTCCTTTTGTCTGTCAACACTTTCTTAGGTTGATTTATTCTGTGTCTTCGTGCTCCGATTAGATTGTCACTTTTTGACCTAGGGCTTGTCTATGTTTGTGGTACTTGTTGGAAAATATTCTGTTTTTGGTATTTAATTTGTTTATTGTCCATCTGGGCAAAAAGATGTCCAATCTTGATCACTCGCCAGCTACTATACCAATTTGGGGCATGCCTAATGTTTGGCATGTCCTTAAAACCTTTAAGGTACTCATATTTCAGCTTATTATTGTTTCAGGTAGAGGAATTGCTGAAAAACTACGATAACGTCTGTACTTTACGAGTCAGGATGCCCATCTCAGCTGACTTGACCAACCCACGAAACTTCATCACCAAGATCACTCGATACGAGAAGGTTGTCGACATCCCAAACTCAATGACAATCTTGGATGAACTTCTCCCAATATCCCTCGAGATGGCAAAGAGAAACCTGACTGGAATATGGAACTTCACAAATCCCGGAGTTGTTAGCCATAATGAGATTCTTGAAATGTACCGTGACTATGTCGACCCGAGCTTTAGCTGGAAAAATTTCACTCTTGAGGAGCAAGCAAAGGTCATTGTTGCTCCTAGGAGTAACAATGAGCTTGATGCTTCCAAACTGAGTATGTTTTCAAGCCAAATAGGAAAACACCAGTAGCTTGAAACTTATAGAAAATCTCAGATTTATTTTTTGTTTTTGTCTTATTCAATGAATCAACTATGTTTCAGTTCTAATAGCTGGGTTGGCTTGTCTATTTTCTTGTCATTTTCTGATTTTGAGTTTCTTTGGGAAGATGTGAACTCCCTATCATAGGAGGTGGAGGTGCACATTTTTCATGTTTCTTTTCTTTTCCTTTTTTGTTGTATTGAATGCTGTAATGGTATTTATTTCACCAATAATTTGAAAAATGATATGCCAATTGGATGATAGAAGTGATGCAGAGAATATACTTTTTGGTTTAGTCTGTCTCTTTGTATAAATTAGTTACTCTTATACTGGCTAATGTTATGTGTAGATAATTATCTCTAGCTTCTATGTCCACTGACACATAAATAAGGTTATATATTCAATATAAGTTGACGTGTTGAAACATGTTATCTATTATCATAAATAAAGTTTACACTTCCAATATTATTTAAGCTTTCGAAAAGCATGTCACCTATTGAAGGAGAGTGGAGTAAAGATAAAGTTATTTCCGTGTGACCTATAGTCTACGGATTTAAGCTATGGAAACAAATATTAATACTTGTATTAGGATAAACTATCTAAGTTATATTTTTAGGGTGCGATTCTTCCCTAAACCTTGTGTGAATATGAAGTGCTTTATGCATGCGCTGCCTTTTAAGCATGTCACCTACCATCTTTTCTAAGTTACCATTCATGTTCGTATTCGTAGTTAATATTTTGATCTCTTAATAAGTAATGTTACTTTAAACTCTTTTTATATTATTGATAGGCCAATGAAGTAATGATAATATAATACTTAAATTGTGATTATATAAGTATGAGTCTGGTCAGTGCATAATGCATTGGATTGTTTGCATAATTATCAACCGTAGAATGCTTTCGTTGAGAGTCGAACTCAAGATCTCCACATACTGATCGGGTGCTCTAACTAGCTGAATTACGAAAGCTTGTTGCTCTTTTATTTTAATTCAAAACAATTGATCTCTTGTTTCAGTACTACAGGTAAATTTGCTATAAAATCCATATATAGTTACGGACGATAATTTTCTAAAAGTATAGTTATAAATAACCCACTAAGTAAAATTATACTGGATTGTTGTTGTTATTGTTGTTGTATAGCTACAAATGATAATACAATATACTATATGTTTCCTGTGTCGCGTAAATTTTCCTAATGTTTACATAGGACGAAGTTTGGGCCATTTCTTACAAAGCCCATGGGTAAAGGGAATAATTTGGGCCTAATGCATGCAGGGGTTGACTGATTTAGTATTTTGCAATCAGTACTGACCAAGTGTAGGGCGTGCGTTCGATTTTGACCCTTATTGATAATTACTTATCGATTTGTGTATATTTTTATCATTATCGTTTCAATAAGGTTTCGATTTGTTCGATTTCGATTTATCAATTTTTGGGGCTTATCGATTCGGTTATCGATTATACCAATAAGAAAATTTGCGGGATTCCACGGAAAGTATATTGCTATAAACACGCCTAACTAATATGGATAAAAAGAAGCTAAAATAAGACGAACGCCGTTTATAACATAAAAATTGTGTCAACAGGCACATGCAACGAAACTAAAGTAAGGGATCAAATGTATTACACCAACACTCCAACGGTATTAGAAAAATAAAAATGCATCATCACTGCTAATTCTATTTCCATTAATTTGAACTTCATTCCCTAGAGCTTTAAATATGATAATTTCTTAAGTGTGGTAGATGAAATAATTAGGGGTATGCATTCGATTTATCGATTCGATTTTAACCCTTATCGATAATTACTTATCGATTATCGATTTGTGCATATGCTTATCGTTATCGTTTCAATAAGGTTTCGATTTTTTCGATTCGATTTATTAATAAACAGATAACAAATAATCGATTCAATTTATCGATAAACCGATTCAGACGCACATCCCTAACCAAGTGGCCAGCGTTATCGAATTTTCCTGTTAACCGCAACATCAAGTAGAAGAACAAATTAGCAAAAATTGAAGATTTAAATGTTTAAATACTTCTCGAGAGTCTCGTGCTACAAGCTAAAGTCATTAAGAGACATCTTTGGTACGTCATTGGCTATATCAGGATTTTCATTTAGAAGTGTTCAAAATTTAATATATAAAGTAATACGGGATTATAATTTTTTGAAGAAGGGTATTCTGGCCATCATTCGCCGACTATATAGCTCCGCTATGAGTAAAATCGGTGGACACATCAGGGGCGCCTGACCAATTGTGTGGCCTAAAGCCAAATTTTATGAGGGGCCTTGATTTTTTAATTTTTTTATTATTTATTTGATTTTTTTTAACTTTTCTTAGATACAAAGTTATAAATAATTTTCTTATAATCAGTATCTCCTAATAAGTATTTCTTAATTAACAATATAGCTAATACATTTAATCTTTCTTGTGACGTTATTGTTCTTAGATAAGATTTTATTAATTTTAATTTTAAAAACTTCGTCTGGCTGAAGCAATGGTAACATGAGTTATTCCATTATTCCATAAGTAATTTAGACATTTGGAAAAGAATTAAATCTTTTAATTTGATTAAGTATATCAATTAAACCGTTATCTTCTAATTGTACTATTTTCCTTGATACCTTTAATTTAGAAAATAAATCTAATCATCAATATCAAATTGATTATTATGCTTTAAGGAACATTCAAGATTAAGACAATATTTTTTCAACTTTCCAACATGTAGTGATCTTAGTTTATAATGCCAAATAGAAAACCTAAAATATTTTCATATATTTCGAATTGTTCAAATCTATTTTGAAATACAATAGCCTTGTTTATTATGTATAAAAGTAATCAACTCTAAATGACTCTTCGAAAGATATTGAGATTTCATTATGCATCAAATTGTTACTTCCTATATATCACACGTTTTTTACGAAATTTGGATTCGATATTCATTTCAAGTGCAATTTCCTTGGTAGAAATCATAGCATAAATCCTTCTTCTCTATATATCTATATTTATTAAAGAAAGAAATCAAATACAGAATTCTTTTTTTAACTTATACATAATTTATTAGGTATAACAAAAAATGGGGCCCCAAAAATTTGGGGCCTAAAGCAGTTACTTTACTCGCTTTATGGAATGACCGCCCTTGGACACATTTGAAAATAGAAATGGGTAAAGAAAAAAATCGAAATAAAAGTACGAACCCAGAAATGAGGTCACAAATGGTAATTAAGAGTGAAAAAGAGCTAAAAATTTTGCATCTGATTACCACATTTTATTTAAGTGTATTTAAAGTAGTATATAACATATACTATTACAGATCATGCGTTCATGATCAGTACGTATAGTGGCTATTTCATCGACACAATTCAACCCTCGTGTTCGGGGGTCTTTTTACTTTCCATTGGTGCGCCTAACCCATATGAATTCACATAAACCGAGTTAATGAACTTTAAATATCGATATATCAACGATAATATACCCAGTGTGAGAAATTTAAATAGTAAAAATATTTAGAAGAATAGAAAAAAAAACAAAAAAAATGATGACACTGTATAAACAGAACACTGCTTGTCCACCCTCCTCCCCTCTTGGGGCAAAGAACCTCCCAACTATTAAAACTAGTATCGTCATCAATAGTATTATCTCTTCCAACATTTATTTTTATTTAAAAAAGTTCATTTATATTAATTTAAGAGTTATCTAAGAAGCAGCAACTATATACTATGCTTGTATTATTATCTTATGGCTAACAAATAATAAGATTGTATCCCTCCATCAATGACTAATGATAATATGAACCAAGCTATTCCAATGGTAACTGCTAATGTCTCAACAAGCCGAACGACACTGGCAGCATTGGCATCAACGGAGAAATTCGAAATTTTTTTTGGGATTGATTTCAAGCGCTGACAGCAAAAGATGTTCTTCTATTAGACTACTCTAAGTCTCCAGAAGTTCATCAAGGAAGATATTTCTGTGTTGTCCGATGAAACTCCAGAAACTGAACGCTCTCTCGTGATTGAGGTGTGGAAGCATTTAGATTTTTTGTGCAAGAATTTTATTCTAAGCAGGCTGGATGATGCTTTGTATAACGTCTACGGTGGCGTAGAAACGTCGAAAGAACTATGGACTGTGCTTGAAAATAAATACAAAACCGAAGATGCCGGTTGAAAAGGTTTGTTGCTACAAAGATTTTGGACTACAAAATGGTAGATAGCAAGTCTGTTATTACTCATGTCCAAGAATTGCAAGAGATTATTCACGATCTCCTTGAGGAAGGTATAAATCAAATTAATTTTGATGTTGAAAGTAGTAATCTTAGTATTTTTACTAACAGAAACTTCATCGAATGTCTTGTCATCAATGAAGCATTCCAAGTAGCAGCAATGATTGAGAAGTTACCTCGTTTGTGGAAGTACTTCAAAAACTACTTGAAACACAAAAGCAAGGAGATATCCCTTGAAGATCTCATTGTTTGGTTGAGAACTGAAGAGGACAACAAAGCTGCTGAAAAGAGAGGTTGTAGATACTCAACAATAATGGGAGTAAACACTGTTGAAGAGAACAAAAAGAGGAAGAAGGCTTCTGGACAAAAATACAACCCAAGCAAGAAGCGGTTAAGTGGAAACTGCTACAACTATGGAAATACTGGACACAAATATACGAAGTGTCGTACTCCAAAGAAGGACAAGAAGATGGGTCAAACAAACATGGTTGAAAACACATGATGATGTTGATGACTTATATGACATGCTTTCCGAATGCAACATGGTGGTTAATTCTAAAGAGTGGTGGATTGATTCTGGAGCCACTCGCCATGTTTGTGCTATTAAAGAAGGTTTTGCTACTTATGCTCCTATTGGACCCGATGAGACGATTTCTATGGGGAAATGCTGCAAATGCCAAGATTGGAGGATGTGGAAAGATATTTCTCAAAATGACTTCCGGCAAAGTGATGACTTTGAACAACGTCCTTCATGTTCCCTAGATAAGGAAGAATTTATTCTATATTGGACTTTTTGTTAAAAATGGTTTTAAATGTGTATTTGTATCCGATAAAGTTGTAATAAGTAAGAACGAGACGTTTGTAGGAAAAGATTACCTCATTGAGGGCCTTTTCAAGATGAACGTAATGGTTGTTGAAAATAATAATAAAATTTCAGTTTCGTTTCAATTACTTGAGTCAAAATGTGACAAATCAAAATTTCAAGTATATGTGGAAGCTAAGTATGTTAAACATCCTTATAAGCCAGTTGAAAGGAATTCAAATCCTTTAGACTTAATTCACACAGATATTTATGACATGAAGTCAATACCATCTCGCGATGAAAAACAAATTCATAACTTTTACTGACAATAGTACTCGATATTGCTATGTTTGCTTACTTAATAGTAAAGATGAAGCAATAGACGAATTCAAGCAATACAAAAATGAAGTTGAAATGCAACTTAACAAGAAAATCAAAATGATTAGAAGTGATATGGGTGGTGAATATGAATCTCCTTTTGAACAAATATGTTTAGAATATGAAATTATTCATCAAACAACGACCCCTTACACACCCCAATCCAATGGGATTACAGAAAGAAAGAATCGTTCATTAAAGGAGATGATGAATGCATTATTGATGAGTTCTGGTTTGCCACAGAACTTGTGGGGGAAGTCGTTCTTACGACTAGCCGAATTCTAAATCGAGTACCCCATAGCAAAACACAATCCATTCCATATGAAAAATGTAAAGAAAGGAAGCCCAACTTGAATTATTTTAAAGTTTGGGGTGTTTGGCAAAAGTACAAGTTCCTAAACCCAAAACGGTAAAAATATGATCGAAACCCGTTGATTGTGTTTTCATAGGATATGCGACTAATAGTAAAGCATATCGATTTCTGGTTCATAAATCAAAAAATCCCGACAATCATAATAATACAATTATAGAATCAGATAATGCCGAGTTCTTTGAAAATATATATCCGTATTAAAAGGAATGTGAGTCGATTGGTAAAGGATCTAAACAACCTCAGAAAAAAATAAAAGAAATTACACTTGATCAGGAGGATCCAAGACGTAGTAAACGTCAAAGAATGCCTACTTCATTTGGACCAGATTTTTTGACTTTCTTATTGGAAAATGAGCCTCAAACATTTATAGAAGCTATGTCTTCTTCAAAATTATTATTTTGGAAATAGTCACTCAATAGTGAAATAGACCATACAGAACAACCATACATGAGAATTGATTGATCTTCCTCCTGGAAATAAACCGTTGGATTCTAAATGGATCTTTAAGAGGAAAATGAAAGATGATGGAACTATTGACAAATATAAGGTAAGACTGGTGGTCAAAGGGTATAGACATCGAGAAGGTCTTGACTATTTTGATATATACTCTTCTGTTACAAGAATTACGTCCATACGAACGTTAGTAGCGTTAGCTGCAGTAAATGGTATTGGAATTCATCAGATGGATGTTAAGACAGCCTTTTTAAATGGAGAGTTGGAGGAAGAAATCTACATGAAACAACCTGAATGGTTTGTGGTTCTAGGTAAAGAAAAGAAAGTTTATAGACTTGTTAAATCCCTTTATGGATTAAAACAAATTCCATACAGTAGCATGCGAAATTTGACTTAACAATATTGTCAAATGGATTTAAAATAAATGAATGTGATAAATGTATGTACATTAAAAACGTTCCAAATCACATAGTCATTGTTGGCTTATATGTGGATGATTCTCATAATGAGTAATGACATTGCCAACATAAATGCTTCTAAACGTATGCTAACTAGCAAGTTTGATATGAAAGACTTGGGAGTTGCTAATTTAATTCTGGGAATTAAGATCCATATGACTTCTCAAGGTGTGGAATTGTCACAATAGCATTATGTTAAGACATTATTTGAAAATTTCAAGCACTTGGGCTTTAAAGTTGCAAAGACTCCAATTGACGGGAATCTTGCATTAGCAAAGAACAAAGGACAAATCATATCACAATTGGATTATGCTCGTGTGTTGGGTTGCTTAATGTACATCATGAATTGCACACGACCAGATATAGCTTGTGTTACAAGTAAATTGAATCGATATACGAGCAATCCAGGTCAATCTCATTGGATGGCCATGAAACGAGCTTTGGGGTATTTAGTACATACCCAGGACTTTGCTTTGCACTACAGTAAATATCTTGTGGTCATTGAGGGATACTGTAATGCAAATTGGATCACCGGATCAACTCATTCAAGTCTACAAGTGAATATGTATTCACTATTGGTGGAGGATCGGTATCTTGGAAGTCGTCCAAACAAACTTGTATTGCCCGCTCTACAATGGAGGCTGAATTCATAGCCTTAGATAAAGCCAGTGAAGAAGCTGAATGGCTCCAGAATTTCTTGAAAGATATTTCATTTTGGCCCAAACCATTGGCACCAATATGATACATTGTGATTGTCAAGCGGCAATTGGAAGGGCTGGGAGATTTATGTATATCGGTAAATCTCGTCATATATGACAAAGACATAAAACCGTGATAATTACTCTCTAGAGGAATTATCACGATTGATTATGTAAAGTAAAGTGATAATGTGTCAGATCTACTTACAAAAGGCCTAATTAGAGAGGTAGTTGAGAAGTCATCAAGGGAATAGGACTGTGGCCGAGAACAAGTCATAGTGGCGGTAACTCTACCTAGAAGACTGGAGATCCTAAGATCTAGGTTCAAGGAGATCAAACAAAGTCATTAATGACGGTTCAACATTGTCAACTAAACTTTTGGCCCATTCTCGTGATGAGATAATGTTCAGTACCAAGGATAAAATATTAAGGCTCTTTAATCACTTTTAAATTTGATATGAGGTATATTAAATAGTGTATCTACGGGATGACACGTTTAGGAATCACCTATATAAGTATGAAGTGTTATCCGCTTCAAGGAGAACTTTTTAAGGACAGTTTCTATACACTTATAAAACCAGGCGGTGTTCATGGATGAAACGAATACAACAATGAGAACCAAAGACGGTTAAGGGTTGGTTGTGCGACCTGTGATTGTATAGGTTTATACCAAAGTTAGATGGTTCAAAGATATCAAATCTACCGATTGATCGAATATATGCGACATAAGTTCACTACAGAAAGTTCAAAGGGAAACCTACTTATCTAGATGCAATTAATCCTTGCTTGCGAATCATACAGTTTTTAAGAATGTTTCTCTGATATAGCCATTCCCTATTCATGTGGGCAATTGTTGGGTTTTATGTATACTTAAAAGAGAGTGAATGGGAAATAGAGGAAAATAAAAATTTTGAGTGAAATTTTAAGTTTTTCCCCTTGGCAAAGGGACATTGTCCCATATTGAAAGAGGAAGAGGTTTTTTATGGGTATATAAGCAATTGCTCTTCTTGTAGCTCTTAAAAAGTTGAGAGAAGGCAAGCCTTGCACCATCGTCGCTCGATCGCTCGCTCGGCTTCGTCTTCAAATTCAGATTTGGTCAAATGATCGTGTTCAATAGTATTAACAATTTTTTTAATATTAGTTCTAAGAATTTTTATCTAAAAAGCAGCAACTATATGTTATGCGTGTATTATTATCTTATGGCTAACAAATAAGAAGATTGTATCCCTCCATCAATTTAACACTTTTCTCTTTTCGTATAACGATTGACTTTTCTTGGCTCTACTTGAGAACTAGTACTGTAAGGGGTCGTTTGTTAGGAAACTAAATTATTCCATAATTAATTAATTTTGAATTAGTTATTTCGAAATTATATGAAGTAATTTATTTATTTATTTGGATTTCTAATATTTATTTTAGGCCTCGATTATTCTGAATTTGCACAGAAAAATTTTACTTTAAGATTTCACTCTAACCCTCAAACTCAGAAACATTTATTAAGAATGCTGAATGCTTATCAATCCACGCTATCTTTAGAGTGGACGGTGATTGTATTTTATTTGTAAGAAAAAGGCACCCTAATTTCCAGAACCATCAAACAAATTAGGCCAGAATATGTGTATTAATTTTTCTTACTCTATTATCCTCACCATTCATCCCCCTTGCCCTTTGATAAAACAATAATCCACCAATTAACTTTTTTGCCCCCTCTTAAGTCTATGGCCCCTCTCCTTATTATGGTGGGGACCTTACTCTATAAAAAAAGGGGTTGAGGGCCACATTTTAGATCCATTTTCTTACACAATTTGTAGGACCATTTGTGGTTACTGCCACTACCATATTATGGTCCACTCACAAGAAAAAGTCACACTCTCTACCCAAAATATGGTCAACCTCCTTTTCTTACCTTACACGTGTCATCATCTCACTCCCTCTTTCCTTATATACCTCCTTACTTCAACCGTGTGATTTATCCTCCATAAACTTCACTTCCTCCATTTCAGCTCTAGTTTTCTTGGTTTCTCTCAACAAATTTTCGTTGTTTTTTTTTCACTATTTGAGAGAAAATAATTCTGGATTTTCATTAAAATGTCGAGTTTTCACGACCCTGATGATGAGTGTGGCACTTCCGAGCTTAGAAACGGCGCAGGTGGCGATCCAAATGACCGGAAAATGGACAGTAATGAATTTTCCGATGAGAAAAAAGTGGTAATTTCAGCTTTGAAACAAGAACCATTTGACTCCGATCATCACACTTTGGTTCCGGCAATGTCTATGCCGGTGGCTAACACCATCCCTCGGCGGTCTTCCACGAAGGACCGTCACACGAAAGTAGAGGGCCGTGGTCGGAGGATCCGAATACCTGCCACGTGTGCAGCTCGGATCTTTCAGTTGACTCGAGAACTGGGTCACAAGTCGGATGGAGAAACTGTTAAGTGGTTGCTTGAACATGCGGAGCAATCTATTATTGAAGCTACCGGGACCGGAACTGTGCCGGCGATAGCAGTTTCCGTTAACGGGACGTTAAAAATTCCGACGACTTCTCCGCCAAGTAATCAACAAAATGACGAGAATAATCCTCAGAAACGTAGACGAAAATCATCAGCAAATTCTGAGTTTATTGATGTGGGAAGTTTGAATAAAAATTTAGCAAATGTTTCACAATTTGCTCCAGTGACGCCGCCGCCAGTGACCTTAGCCACTGTCGTCGCTGCTCCACAGGGGCTAGTATCCATATGGGCAATGAGTAACGCGGGCGTGATGGTACCATCCAACTCAATTTGGATGGTATCAGCTACGTCCCCACTAAACGTTATTAATAACAATAACATCAACAACAATAATAATAGCATCATGCAATATCCTCAGCAGCGGACGATCACTCCTTTGGTGTTTAATTTGGCTGCAGCTGCACAGCCAATATCATCATTCGTGACAGTTACAATCGCGAATATTAACAATACGCCACCAGTGATGGTGGCAGGACCGTTGAGTACAGGGCCTAAAGTTGGGTCGAACAAGTCTAGCATGGTACCAGCTAGCTTAAGCTCTAGTATTGGAGGTAGAAATAACAACAATAATGATGTTAAAGCTCATAAATTAAGAGATTTTTCACTTGAAATTTATGATAGAAAAGAGTTACAGTTTATAGGTAGAAGTGGAAATCAAGTTACATCTTCAAAACCATGAAAATACGGACAAACAATAACAACCCAGTATAATCATACAATACCCTTACCATGAGGGACAGAGAAATTATTTTTAGGAGACCCTTGGCTCAAGGCAACAACAAGATGATTTGTACAATGTTGAGCCAAATATGCTCAAGACACTCTGTACAAACTAGGAGATATTTGATATTCACTTTTTGTTTCTTTTATTTTGTCAAAACTTAACGTTAGAGGTTGAATGATCTGTAATCTCTTCAGAAATTTCCAATAACTCTAATAAATAAATAAAAAGTGTTAATAAAAATTTCATATATCCTTCAGCTTTATCATATATTACCATTCGCATTATTTTCTTTAATTGTCATCATTGTGAATACACTCATTTCACTTAATCATGATTAATTAATGTATATTTTTACCTAGTAAAATTATTATACTATAATAAATTGATATAGTTTGGTGCAAATTTTCTGGACTGAAAAAAAAGAAGAGAAAAACTAATGAAAATCGTGGTTAAAGCAAAGAAAAAAGTGCCAAAAAAAATTCACTTTAGCTTATAACTCGCTTAGCTTGGCGTAGAGGAGGACATAATTCTCCTCTATTGGCCTAATGTCTAATGATTTGAAGTTGGAGATCAAATTACTTTGAAACTAATTTGCCTACTTAGTGCCCCACTGTAATCTGCAGTTAGGTGAGACATAAATCTCATTTTTTTTTTGCATTTATTGGCATCATTTGGTCTTTTAATAAGAATAATATTAAAGCGAATTCTATATGCAGTTTAAGATTTCAAATTGGAATACAAGAAGTTTTAATTGTTTTTAATAGCAAAAATAGAACTTCATTAACATAACATATTATGTTGTCTTGCCTATCCAAGATTTTATCTCTTATTTTTACATAAACAAAGGCAAAGCTCCCCTTCAATGTGTTGAATTAATATTCTAATTTTAGGATTAATCAGATAGTGTTATACAAGAGGAACGATGTATTTTAAATTTAATAACTTAGTGCGACCTAGATTTGTCTACGTACACACTATCTTCCCCAGACCCTACTAAATGAGATTATACTGGATTATTGTTGTTGTTGTAGTGCGACCTAGATCTAGTTTTGGGAAATGAGCATAATTATAAAGTGAGTTCTGAAAAGACTGGTTTAAGTGCAGCAATTAGTGGTTAATGCTGGAGACGTGCACGTGAGTATCGCACGTGTAAAGTGGATTAAGACTTCAGAAAGGTTGGGTCAACGGGCTTTTTTCATGGATCAGCTTGGGTTTGTGTGATTGGTATCCATGGGTGGTGGGTGTGGCCCACGGCCCACATCTTCTAGTGGGTCAAACTCCACCAAAATAGAAGCTTCTGGATTAAATTTGCTAACCAAGTCTTCTCTTTCCTCACGTCAAACACGCCTCTAGATCAAATTACTAATCTCGACATAGAATAATATACACGATGCTCTTCACCAAAGTTTATCGTCAAAAAGCATAGACTAGCTAATTTTCAAAATGGTAATTAAATAATAGTTAATATTTATAAAGTTGTTGAAAATGTCATATTTTATTTTATGAAACTCTTGCGTATAAAACTCTAATACGTTGTATTGGAGTTTAAAATTCAAATACTCGAACACATTGTATTGGAGTTCAAACTACAAAGACACCTTATATGTAAACTTTAATATATTATGCCGGAGTTTAACTTGTAAAAGTTGATAATTCAGCGCACTATGTTGAATTCACATAAAGGATATTCTGAAATCCAATTATGCTGGAATTCGATATGTAGAATGTTCGAACTCCAACATATTATGCCGAATTTTTTTATATTATAACTTACGGTAGGTTTGTCCAGATTTTATTCCCACATGAAAAAATAGCTAAATATCGATTAATTTTAAACCAATAACTAATTTTTAATTAGAGGTTGTAAATACGATAATTTTGATTTTCTACCAAATTTATCTCCATAAGTCTTCTAAGAAAATCAATGTTAAAATTAATAGTAAAATGTAATCAAAATTTATTTAGTTTTAACCGCACATAATTTGTGTTTTATATATATATATAATTTTTAATCCAGCAAATTAAATATTTACCAATAAAAATACCTCAAATGAATAAGTTTTATTTAATTCTTGTATTATAATTCTGAATAATTTATTTTCCACTCAAACAACACTAATAAAATTAAGAAATTCGAGAAGAATATTCTGCTAAGAAGTATAACGTGGATGGGATGTAGAATATTCTTCTAGAATTTCTTAATTTTATTATTGTTGTTTGAGTGGAAAATAAATTATATCAGAAATGGAGTAAAGTAAATAAGGAAGCCCCCTATTTTGTCTATTTAAGATAAGAAATGGAGTAAAAATAAGAAGTTGTTATAAAATAAAGACCGTAAAGTAAAGATAAGTATAGAGAGAAATTGATATATTATTCGAATTCAAATTGATAGACATAATGAACTGAAGTCTTTTTTATTTATAGAAGAAATGAAGATGCTGTATAAGCTGCTACTGCAAGCTGCTGTGTAAGTTGTTATTACACCCGGTATGAATAATCTTCTACCGAAGATAATGTTTATCCATAATCGGATACCGAAGTGATAAGCTTCTTCAGGAAGCTGCTGTGTAAGCTGTTACGTAAGCTTCTATTATACCCGGTATGGATAATCTTCTACATGGGGTAATGTTTATCCATAATCGGATACTGAAAGGATAAGCTTATTATACCCGGTATGGATAATATTCTACCGGGGTTAATATTTATCCATAACCGGGTACACAGTGATAAGCTTCTCGATGAAGCTTATTTCCAAAATAGTATTAAATAAATAAACATATTTACGGTGGAGTCCCATATGGATAAGTTTCTTCAGGAAGCTTATTTACAACGGAGTACTAAATGAACATCCATAATATAATATATTTATAACACTCCCACTTTGATGTTCATTAAAAGATAACATGCCTCATTAAAACCTTACTAGGAAAAAACCACGTGGGAAAAAAGTCCTATTGAAGGAAAAAAGTACACATATTTAGTAATACGCATTGCTTGGTGCCTCATTAAAAACCTTATTAGTAAAACCCCATGGGAAAAATATTAGTAAGAAAAAAAAGTGCATCGCGAATTTTACTCCCCCTGATGAAAACCTTGTTTCAAATATTTGAGTCTCCACATTCCAATCTTGTATACCATCTTCACAAAAATTGAAGTTGGCAAAGATTTAGTGAATAAATCTGCTGGATTATCACTTGAACGGATTTGTTTCACATCAATGTCACCATTTTTCAGAAGGTCGTGTGTGTAGAATAATTTTGGTGGAATGTGCTTCGTTCTATCTCCTTTCTAAATCCTCCCTTAAATTGGGCTATGCATGAAGCATTGTATTCGTATAAAATTGTGGGTCTTTTCTCACATTCCGAATCACATTTTTCTCGAATAAAATGAATTACTGATCTCAACCATACGCATTCCTTGCTTGCTTCATGAATAGCTATTATTTCAGTGTGATTTGAAGAAGTAGCTACAATAGATTGCTTTGTGGAGCGCCATGATATGACAGT
Organism: Nicotiana benthamiana; assembly: GCA_034376525.1. Taxonomy (NCBI): domain Eukaryota; kingdom Viridiplantae; phylum Streptophyta; class Magnoliopsida; order Solanales; family Solanaceae; genus Nicotiana; species Nicotiana benthamiana. The sequence goes on along the minus strand of CM067332.1, from coordinate 127,595,944 downwards.
ACCTCCATATGTAAATACGTACCCGGTTTGAGATCGAGCTTTATGGGGATCAGATAACCTATATCTGCATAACCAATAAGATTTGCACTATCTTTGTTAGCATAAAACAAACTCATATCAAGAGTTCCCTTTAAATATCCCAATATATGTTTAATCCCTTTCCAATGTCTCTGAGTAGGAGAAAAATTATATCTTGCTAGTAAATTAACAGAAAATGCTATGTCAGGTCTCGTAGCATTAGCAAGATACATTAGTGCATCAATTGAACTGAGATAGGGTACTCGGGACCAAGGAGTTCCTCTTCCTCTTCTGGAGGTCGGAACATATCCTTATTCACTTCAAGTGATCGAACAACCATTGTTGTACTCAATGGGTGCGCTTTGTCCATGTAAAAGCATTTTAGACCCTTTCTATATAGGCAGGTTGATGAATAAAGATCTGGTCTGCTAAATGTTCAATTTACAGATCAAGACAAACTTTTGTCTTCCCAAGATCTTTCATCTCAAATTCTTTTTGAGATATTCAATTGCCTTTTGGAGCTCTTCTGGAGTTCCAACAAGATTTGTGTCATCAACATAAACAACAAGTATAAAAATTATGATGTCATTTTCTTTATAAAAATACATTGACAAATAACATCATTTATGTAACCTTCTTTCAGCAAATATTCACTAAGGCGATTATACCACATGTGCCCGCATTGTTTTAAGCCGTATACAGATCTTTGTAATTTGATTGAATACATTTTCTAAGATTTGCTTCGGGCATTTTAAATTCTTCGGGGATTTGCATATAATTTTCATTATCAAGAGAACCGTACAGATAAGCTATAACTATAATCATTAGATGTATTTCAAGCTTTTCATGTAGTGCTAAACTGATGAGATATCGAAATGTTATGACATCCATATCCGGTGAATATGTTTCATCAAAATCGAGTCCAGGTCGTTGTGAGAATCCTTGTGCAACAAGGCAAGCTTTATATCTTTCAACTTCATTTTTTTCATTTCTTTTTTGCACAAAAACCCATTTATGACCTACGGGTTTTATACCAGCAGGTGTTTGGACTACTGCTCCAAAGACCTCTCTTTTAGCAAGTGACTTTAATTCCAATTGAATTTCCTCTTGCCATTTTGGCCAATCAGATATTTGTCGACATTCTTCGACAGATCGAGATTCGAGATCCTCACTATCTTGCATAATATTAAATGCAACATTATATGCAATAATATTATTCACCACTATTTCATATCGATTTAAATTAATCACATCAACGATCGAACTTATTAAAAGTTCTTCACTCGCATGAACTTCGGGTTCATTGATTTCTTCAGGAATCTTAGAACTAATCATATCTTGGGTCTCTTCAGGAGATCCCTTCATAGTATTGTTTTGATCATTTGTGGATTTTCTTTTTCGAGGATTTCAATCCTTAGAACCCAAAGGACTACCACGTTTCAGGCGTGTTTTAGGTTCACCAGCTCTCATGTTAGTAGATGGTCCTACTGGGACATCAATTCGGATATGGACATTCTCTGCTGGGATATGTGACTTAGTTATTCTTTTCAAATCAGTAAATGCGTCTGGCATTTGATTTTCTATATTCTATAAATTGATGATCTTCTGGACCTCCTAATTACATATAGAGGTACGTGGATCAAAGTGAGATAATGATGAAACTTTCTACACAATATCTGTTTTGATTTCCTTTTTCTCTCCGCCTAATTATGGGAAATGTGTTTCACCAAACCGACAATCTGCAAATCGAGCAATAAATAAATCTCCTGTCAATGGTTCAAGATAGAGAATAATAGAGGGTGATTAAAACCCAATATATATTCCTATCCTTCTATGTGGTCCCATCTTAGTGCACTATAGTGGTTCTACTGACACATACAACACATCCAAAAATTCATAAATTGGCAATATTTAGTTCATGACCAACAACTAATTGTGACGGAAAATATTTATTATAATGTGTCGGTCTGAGATGGATAAGTGATGCTGCATGCAAGATAGCAAGGCCCCAAACAGTAGTGGGCAATTTTATTTTCATAAGTAGTGGTCTTGCTATCAATTGCAGGCGATTAATAAATGACTCTGCAAGGACATTTTGAGTATGAACATAAGCTACATGATGTTCAACTTTTATCCCAACTGATAACCAATAATCATCAAAAGCTTGAGATGAGAATTCTCCAGCATTATCGAGGCGAATAACCTTTATAGGATAATCTGGGAATTGTGCCCTTAATCAAATTATTTGGGCTATTAGCTTTGCAAACACCATGTTGCGAGATGATAGTAGGCACACATGAGACCATCTTGAAGATGCATCTATTAGGACCATAAAATATCTAAACAACTCACTTGGTGGGTGAATAGGTCCACATATATCCCCATGTATACACTCTAAAAAGGCAGCAGATTCAATACCAACCTTCATTGGTGATGGTCTAGTGATCATTTTTCCTTGATAACAAGCATCACAAGAAAATTCATCATTTGTAAGAATCTTCAGGTTCTTTAATGGATGCCTCCTCAAATTTTCAGTAATTCGTCTCATCATTATTGATCCAGGATGGACCAAATGGCCATGCCAAAGCAAAAAAGTATTTGAATCTGTAAACTTCTGGTTTACGATAGAGTGTGCTTCACGTGTACTAATTTTTGAATATTATAAGCCATAAGATAAATTTGGTATCTTTTCTACAATGCATTTATGACCAGAAATATTCTTTGTAATACAAAGATATTCCATATTTATTTCATCTATTGTCTCAACATGATTCCCATTTCGGCGGATATCTATAAAACTCAACAAGTTTCTTCGGGACTTGGAGGAGAATAATGCATTGTCTATAATAAGTTTTGTTTCCTTAGACAAAAAGATAATGGCTCTTCCGGAGCCTTCAATCAAATTTATGTAATCAGAAATTGTTGAAACATTTGCTTTTTCCTCATGCAAATAAGAAAAGTATTTCTAATCCCTGAATATGGCATGAGTTGTTCCACTATCAATAACACAAATATTTTCATGATTTGTCCTAAACATAATTTGAGGATTATCCATATTCTTCAAAATAAAATATATTATAGTAAACATCATTATCAAAATATAACTTTTATTTATGTAAAACATTTACACAACCATACTATCTATTACAAACAACAAAAATTAAAATATTTATATTTATATAGATTCACTACCGATTACATGACTTTTTTCTCCTTCTAGGAGTGCAAAGTAATCAGCTACATCTAAATGCTTGATGGTTAAATTATCCTCAGAAATAAAATTTGCTTCAGCATTTTTTTCTGTCTTCTTCAGGGAGGCTTGATAAAGCTCAACCAGATGCTTTAGTGTACGACAGGTACGTGACCAGTGCTCCTTTCCTCCACATCTGTAGCATGCACTCTCTGCATTTGGTGCTTGCACCGCTTCATGCTTTTGTTCCTTCCTTTTCCACTGTTGGTGGCGAAGAGGGTTCTTTGATGCACTATTGTTACCATGATTGAGATTTCTTCCCCGACCACGACCATGACCACGACTGGGGCCACGACCTCTTCCACGTTTAGCTTGGTAAAAGTTCATCTCATTCACTTCTGGGAATGGACAAGAACCAGTAGCAGCCTTCCATGATTTTTCATTAATAGCCCATTATGTTGCTTGGCTATAAGAAGATGTGAGATAAGTTCAGAATACTTTTTAAATCTCATCCCTCGATATTGCTACTGCAGGAGCATATTCGAGGCATGGAAAGTGGTAGAAGTTTTCTCCAACATATCATGGTCAGTAATATTATCACCACATAATTTCAACTGATAAATGATTTTAAACATAGCAGAATTGTACTCACTGATAGATTTAAAATATTTTAGGCTTATATGGGTCCAATCATATCGTGCCTGTGGAAGAACGACCATCTTCAGGTGGTCATATCTATCTTTTAAATTATTCCACATTGGATCTTTAATAGTAAGATATTCCATTTTCAGGCCCTCCTCAAGGTGATTGCGTAGGAATATCATTGCTTTGGCACAGTCTGGGTTTGATGCATGATTTTGGTCTTTGATGGTGTCTGTCAGACCCATCGCATCAAGATGAATTTTAGCATCAAGTACCCAAAACATGTAGCTTTTTCCTGATATATCTAAGGCTACAAATTCAAGTTTAGAAATATTTGACATTATTTAAGAAAAGAAAGTTCTTACCTCAGATACTTCCCAAATCTTTGCTCGAGATGGCAGAGTTTCGTGCTGATAACGTGTTATAAAATAAAGACTGTAAAGTAAAGACAAGTATAGAGAAATTGATATATTATTCGAATTCAAACTAATGTACATAATGAACTAAAGCCTCTTCTATTTATAGAAGAATGGAAGCTACTGTATAAGCTGCTACTGCAAGCTGATGTGTAAACTGCTACTGCAAGCTAAAAGGTGGCTAACGGGCCGGGTTGGACCGGGATCGGGCCGGCTCATACCGGTTTCAACGGGACCGGACCGGCCGGTTCATAGGGGGCCGGGTAGGCTGGGTTTATTAGGGGGAGGGGGTTGTTCCGTTCATTTGAAATTAATGGGTAACTGGACCGGTTAGGACCGGTCCGGATGAAAAGTGATGTTACCGGTTAAATCGGCCTGGACCGGCCCGGTAATAACGGCCAATTTTTTTTAAATTCCTGACACGGTGGGGCCCATCACATTGTTTGCAACGGTAAAAAAAAATGACTGATCCGTTAGCCAACGGATATTTTGCAAAAAAATTCCTTTTTAAATATTTTTAACCCTTTTTGAATTTACAAAAATAATTTTTTCTTAAACTATAAATACCCCCTTCTCCTTTTCATTTCTCGCTCAAATCTCATTTCTCTATCTCAATTTCTATTATTCTCTTATTCTCCAATATTCATGACTTGAAGGCTTCAATTCATCCTTTCATCTATAATGTAGATATAAATTACGAACAATTACAAAAAGATTTTAGAATAGAAGATAATGAAATAGGAATAGACTGAGTTGGTAGTATTGGAGTTGGAGTTGCTAGTGCTACAAGGGGTGGTGGTCGTGGCACCGTTCGTGGTAGGCCACCTGTGGCTCTGACTTCTACTCATAGAAAAAGAAGTAAGGTTTGGAATTGTTTTGAAATAGTAGAAGGTACTGATAGAGTTATATGCAAAATTTGTAACGATACTTTTAAATATTTGATTGGAGGAAATTTAGGTGGGACTGGGATGCTTAGTAGACATTTGAGAACTGACCATCCCATAGAATGAGGTACTGATGGGGATGCAAATCTGCCACGACCCAAACCCCGGTCGTGATGGCGCTAAACACCTTGTTAGGCAAACCCGACCATTTACATATTCCCAGCCAATTCATTAACTCAAATACCATTTTAGCTTAAAATTCTCAGTTTGATAACATTAGAAATACTGCAGAAAATGTAGTCTAAAGTAACAATAGTTTAAAGGATCCGGCGTCACAAGTAGAGCCTCTAGATACAACTGAACAGTATCCTATACAAAGAAAATCCAGGTGCGGAAATAAATGATAGGTAAGAGGAGAAATCAGGTCCTGCGGACGCCAGCAACTACCTCGATATCTCCGGAACCGAGCTAGGCAACAACAGATAAGCACAACTAAGCCTCCGGTATCCCTGTATCTACACACAAGGTGCAGGGAGTAGAGTGAGTACTTCCAGCTCAGTGAGTAATAGCAATAAATAACAACTGAATGTAAGAAATCCGATAAGAACACTATACAGTTGTAATATCAACAGTAACGAGAGTGAATAATGTTAAACATGGGAGGGAGTCTGATAATTTATTCTCTTTCCGTCCGACTAGTTACTACCACTACTGTGGCGCGCAGCCCGATCCAATACCATATATATAATGATGCGGTGCGCAACCCGATCCAATAAAATATATATAATGCTGCGGCAAGCAGCCCGATCCAATATAGTATATATAATGCTGCGGCGTGCAACCCGATCCATATAGTATATATAATGCTGTGACGTACAGCCCGATCCATATAATATATCACTGCGCTTACTAGGGGTGCGTGTAGACTCCGGAGGGGCTCCTTCAGCCCAAGCGCTATAATACTCGGCGTGCAGTCCGATCCATATAAAATATATATAATGCTGCGACGTGCAGCTCGATCCAATATAATATATATAGTGTTGCGGCGTGCAGCCCGATCCAATATAATATATATAATGCTGCGGCGCGCATCCTGATCCGGTATATATATCAAATGCCCTCACTACGGGGTCCTTGACCCCTCTCAGTCAATATAGACTTGGCCTCTAGGGCCCACTCAGCTAAGACAGGGTATTCAACCCTAGATATTGCTCATTTAGGGTGCGAGTTACTACGTCTAGTTTATTTCATGATTTACAGTCAAAGTCAGGACAGGTGGTATGTGTTCAATAGGTAAAGTGAGGTCAATCAGCTCAACATACTCCTTAGGAGTTCTACAAATTAGCACAAGGCCCCATATATGGCAACTAGCCCAATATATACGTGTACGAGCTCAGTCTCAGTCACGAAGTGTAGTAAGTCATCAATCGGGATGGACCAAGTCCAAGTCCCCAGCAGAAGTATCACCACGCTCATCATATGACGTGTGTTTTATCTCAACATAGCACCACATAATGCAAATACGGGGTTTCAAACCCTCAATACATTATTCATAACCATTACTCACCTTAAACCGGCCAAAATCCTAGCTCGCCTTGCAGTTTCCTCGCAAATCGACCTCATCGAGTGCAGAATCAGACAACCACAATGAATATGTTATAATAGGCTAATGAGACATAACCCAATAGAAAGAACTCGAAAAACACCCAAAAGCACAAAGTTGGTAAAACCCGAGCTCCGGGCACACTTCTCAAAAAATTACAAAATTCACATCATCGGAATCCTCGTCTCGCCCCGAGTCCGTACATATAAAGTTCATCTAAATCGGAGTTCAAATGGGCCATCAAATCCCCAAATTTTCATTTCAAAAACCAAGCCCTAGTCTCTTCAATTTTTACCCGAATTTCAGAAAATTAATGGATGATTCTTCGACTAAATGACGTATCTAGGCCACGAGACTTACCTCCAATCACTTCCCGTCTAAACCCCCTTCAAAATCTACCAACAAGCTCTCAAGGTGGTGCAAATATGATAGAAAAATGAACCCAAGTCGCGGATGAAATGTCATTAAAATAGGTCTGTCTTCCTAGTTATTACCCTATGCGATCGCATCACATCCATTGCGGTCGCATAGCACAAACTTCCTCCTTCCCAAAATAACACTATGCGATCGCATAGAACCCCTGCGATCGCATAGAACACACCACTGTCAGGGACCCCAAGCCCAACAACCCTATACGAACGCACAACTCAATCTCCCAGACCAATCCGATCGCATACCACCTAGTGCGAACGCATGGAACAAAAACAGACCCCTCTCCCAGCCACCTATGCGATCGCAATACCACCTATGCGATCGCATAGAGGAAACCTTCTGCAACATTTCTGCTGAACGTCTGCAACTTTTAAACACTCAAACACTCTCCGATAACCACTCGAAACCATCCCGAGGCCCTCAGAACCTCAACCAAAAGCACAGGCATACCCCAAAGCATCATATGAACTAGTTCCAATCATAAAAAACATGCCCAACAACACAAAAATCATCAATTCACGACGGATTCAAGCCTAAGTTTAACTAAAACTACCGAAATTCATATTCGATCAAAAACCCGACCAAATGATATTCAAATGACCTGAAATTTTGCATACATATCCAAAATAACCTAGTGAAGCTACAGCAACTCTCGGAATTCTATTTTGACCCACGGATCAAAATTCACCTATCAACCGGAATTCACCGAAATTCAAACTTTGCCAATTCAAGCCTAATTCTACACCGGACCTCCAAATTCGGTTCCGATTTCACCCCTAAGTCATAAATCACCAACCGAAACTAGCCAAATCATCAGAAATCCATTCTGAGCCCTGAAAATCATAAGTCGACATCCGGTTGACTTTTCCAAACTAGCCTTCTCTTAAAGAGACTAATTGTCTCAATTCCAACCAAACTCTGTCCGAATCACTTCAAACTCCACAAACACAAATAATAAAACATATAGCGGCATAAAATGGGAAAAACGGGGCAGTAAATCACATGACGGCGGGCTGGGTCGTCACAAAATCAAACAACTATTAACCCTACTATTGGAGGTCTAGTGAAATATGATAAAATGAGGAATCATGAGGAATTGTCAAAAATGATTTGCTTTGGGTTGTCTATATTTTTCTTTTACTTCTTCATTATATCTTATTATGTATATTCAAAGGATTTATAATCTTTTTGGGAAAAGGGTCAGAACTACCTTAACGTATTGACTCCAGGTTAAAAATGTCATCCGTTAACCTATTTTGAAGAAAATGTCCCTACTGTTAAAAATGTGGCATATTTGTGCCCCTAAGTCTAACAACTGACTGTACTTATATTTAAAATGGTAGGGGCATTTTTTTCAAAATAGGTTAACGATAGGGGCATTTTTAAACTAGAGTTAATACATTAGGGGCACAAATATGCCAGAATTTTAACGGTAGGGGCATTTTTTTCAAAATAGGTTAACGGAGGGCATTTTTAAACTGGCGTCAATACGTTAGGGGCAGTTCTTACCCTTTTCCGTTTATTTAAAGGTATCCCTAGAAGTACTTGTAGATCATATATCTTTAGACTTCATGGACAATATCAAACATACATACGTTATTTATTTAGCCACCTTCCTTCTAGAATATGTCTAACTTCTAATATTGGCCATGCTGTTAATGGAAATAATTATTTGACAATTACATGCCATTGGATAGATGATAGTACATGTATGCAAAAACGTATTATCGCTTTTAAATATGATGAAGATCAGAGTCATACTGCTGTATTTATAAGTAGTACTATTGTTGAATTTTATAATCTAAACAAAAAAGTATTGTGTATTTCTTTTGATAATGCTTCTAACAATAATGCAGCAATTTCAATTTTAAAAGTGCATTTGCAACCACCTATTGATGATATTTTTCATGTTAGTTGTGCATGTCATATTTATAATTTAATTGTTAAAAGTGGGTTGATTTATTTTCAGTTGAGATTACTCATGTTAGAAGAGCAGTTGGTGTTATTTAAGGAAATAATAGACAATTTAGAATAAAAGAATTTAAGACTAAGTGTATCCAGTATAATCTTAAACCTAGATTCATGCCAGACGAAAATGTTACTATATGGAATTATATATATATATATTTTTAAAATGTTGCTACAAATATAGATTTTCAATAACTGAAGTTGCTAATGCACATTGTACTGGTCCAAGGCATATGTTAACAAGTGATACTTGGGAGGTCATTAATGATATTGTTAAATTATTACATAAATTTTATATAGCTACTGTTGAGTTTTCTGGAGCATAATACACCACTGTTACTATGGCTTTAGTACATATTAGGGGTGTTCAAAACCGATCCGAAACCGAAAACCAATCCAAACCGAAGCTTAACGGCTTACTGGTAACGGCTTAACGGCTTAACGGACGGGGAACGGATTGAATTTTTTTATTAAGGGCTTATCGGTTTGGGGATGGATTATTCAATTTTCTTAACGGCTAATCCGTTAACCCGTTAAGAATATAAATATATATTTTATATATATATATATATATATATATATATATATATATATATATAATATATATATATATATATTAAATATAAAAAAACTAAAACCCTTAAAAATAATTAACAAAAGTTTATTTCTACTTCTAAGCATTTTTAATCTCGGGATCTAGATGATTTGCAGGTACTCGCCCAACATAAAGGAGATGAAGGTGAGGACAAGAAAAAAGTGAGGAGGGCAAAGCTATACTACCTCAGGGATAAAATGAATGCCCTGAAAAGACATTAACAAGCTAGCTCATATGAAGGTATACTGGAATAGGTATTTGATCTATAATTTCCTGAAGAGATCTATCAAATTCTAGTAAACATGTATGTTAGGCCGATAAGCGCCCAATAACCGCCCTATAAGAGCTAACCCGATACCAATCCGCCCGATATCTTATCGGGTGGCTAACGGATTAATACATTTAAAAGCCGATAACCGTTAAGCCAAACCGTTAAGAGTAAAAGCCGCCCAATCCGCCCAATGAACACCCCTAGTACATATAGCTGAAATTTCTTTTCAACTATCTGAATTTAAGAAGAAAGAACAATATAAGGATGTTGTTGAAAAAATACAAGCAAAATTCAAAAAATATTTCTTTTCAATTCCTTCGATTTACTTAATTAGTGCAGTTTTAAATCCTTCTATTAAAATGTCTAATTGACACCAATTAATGAATGTTTTATATACTTATATGGAGATTGGAGAAACTGAAAACCCAAATTTATATGTTTCTATGAACAAGCTAAATAAATATTTACAACAACTATATAATTATTATACAAATGAATGGGATAATGCTGCTCGTACTTCTGGCAATGTTAATCCCGCTATACAATGTAGCACTTCTGCTACTATGGATGATGAAGAAGGCCTTGATTGTTTTAATATTTTTTCTATATTTTCTAACACTCAAACAAGTAGCACGAATATTGATGAACTTTAATTCTACTTGCAGAAGCAAAAGGAGTCTCACACAAAGGAATTTTCACCGTTGGGATGGTGGCATGAAAATGGAAAGCAATTTCCTGTTCTTTTTGCTATGGCTCGGGATGTGCTGAATGTGCCAATTTTTACCGTTGCATCGGAGAGTGCATTTAGCTAAGCAAGACAACAACTTGGAAATACCCGCTACTCATTGGAAAGCAATGCTTTGGAAGTTTTAGTATGTTTCAAAGATTAGATTAGATCGGAACGAAGAAATCAAGGAAATGAAGATGTTGATAGCTTAGAAGACGAGGAACTTGGAGATATATTAACACATGAAAACCCATCCGAATTTAACACGCCAGAAGAAGGTCAATCGGTTCATATTTATTATGATGAACTTGCTAGAGCGATGTAAAACATTTGAAATTACTAATTTACTAGTTTACTTATTAGAAAAATACAAATATTCTATTTTGTAAGTTTGAAAGTTGAAACTTGAAATTAAGAAATAACTTACAATAGTAATATAAAGTATTATTTTAATTATTACAAAGTATTAATATAACTTACAATAGTTATATAAAATTCCAAAAATAAAAGTAAAAATACACTAAACCCGCCCCGGCTCCCTCAACCCGTAACCCTTATGGTTCAATTTTAACCCGGACTAACCCAGCCCGTTAAATTCGTTACTGTACCGGCCCGGAACCCGGACGGGAAAAAAAATGGATCCGGCCCGGCCCACCCGTTTTAACAGCTTTACTGCAAGTTGCTGTGTAAGCTATTATTATACCCTGTATGGATAATCTTCTACCGGAGATAATATTTATCCATAACCGGGTACCGAAGTGATAAGCTTCTTCAGGAAGCTGCTGTGTAAGCTGTTACGTAAGCTGCTGTGTAAGCTGCTATTATATCCGGTATGAATAATCTTCTACCGTGGGTAATGTTTATCCATAATCGGGTACTGAAATAATAAGCTTATTATACCCGGTATGAATAATCTTCTACCAGGGGTAATGGTTATCTATAACCGGGTACCGTAGTGATAAGCTTTTCCATGAAGCTTAGAGTATTAAATAGATAAACATATTTACGGTGGAGTCCCATATGGATAAGCTTCTTCAGGAAACTTATTTACAATGGAATATTAAATAAACATCCATAATATAATATATTTATAACAGAAATTACTTTTTTTTATCATATGTTTCTTATCAGTTCTTGAAGATAAACTATAACAACATAGTAGAGTTGTGTAGAGATGAATTCAAATTTAAATTTAACAAGTTGGATCTTTAAAATTCTTACCTTAAAATTTACTATATTTATTAAATTATATGTTCAAATCTAAACATTTTTGAAACCTTAACGATTGTTTACACACATATATATACTTTGTAAAAAATACTACTACAACAATAACAATTAAATATAATATCAATTAGTGGGATTTGAAAAAGGTAATGTGTACGCAGATCTTACCCCTATCATGGGATAAACTGTTTCCAAATACTACATTCAAATGATTCCATTACTTATGAGCTGGTCCTGAGTTGTATTAACTCTCTTCAAGTGGATTATCAAAGACGAGATCAGGTCAGTTGATCGTCCGATATATTATTTTTCACTTGACTAATAAGTTGAATATTCATAACTTACGACAATTTTTGTACATATAATGGTTTATAATATCTTATCTCAATTTATAATAAGAGAAAAATAAGAATGTTAAAGTTTAAAATTTTTACACAAAAGATAGGTTGGCTAGAGATGGTGGGATTGGGGTCAAGGGATGAAATGGGACCAGGGCGCGTGCTTCAAGGTGTGTAGGGCCGTTTTACGTAGAAGTCCGCTCAAATCATGCGTCATATTTTAGGAGTATGGCCCATCACCTTAAGGTGGGTGCGTGAGGTAGTGATTTGGGTACAATATCAATGGCAGTTTCATACTAATCGGTTTCATTCCGATCAATGTTTTCTTTCACTAACTAGTGGCTTATGTAGTAGACAAGGGTATAGGGTTAATGTCAATTAATAAAAAAATTTATGTAGTTTGATATAGTAGAGTTTGGGAAAGGTAGTACATATCTAATAAAGTTTCTATAAAAAAAACATAAACACCATATTAATAAAGAGAAAACAAGAAGCGAAACAACGAGATGTTGTGTCAAGTAGTATAAATAACAACTTGATTGTAAAATGATCGAAATGAAGGAAACGACATGTAGTCGTAGAAATCTACTAACAACAGAATACAAAAGTACGTACAAATACTATTGGTATGATAAGGAGAACACTAAACTCACTAATCTACTATCCTAATCCTTGATTTTCACACTTTCCTATCAAGGATTATGTCTTTGGTTGATCGGCTGCAACTGCACCATGTCTTGCCTAATCACATCTCCCCAATTCTTCTTCGGCCTACCTCTATCTCCTTAGGCTCTCCAACGTCAACCTCTCACACCTCCTGACTGGAGCGCCTGTGCTCCTCCTCCTAACGTGTCCGAATTATCTAAGCCTTTCTTCCTGCATCTTGTTCTCAGTAGGAGTCACACCCACCGTGTACCAAATAACTTTATTTCTAATCCTATCTAACTTTGTCTGCCCTCACATCCAACTTAATATCTTCATCTCTGCTACTTTCATCTTTTGGACATGAAAATTCTTGATTGACCAACAATTTTACCCATATAACATAATCGATCTAACTACCAATCTCTAGAAATTGTTGTGGTCTCTATTAGGGCTCAAGACCTGAAGTGGTCCATTGGCAACGGGAAGGGGGCTCTACTTTATGTCTTAAGACACGGTCTTTGGGTCCAGAGGAGGACACACTCGACGGCTAAAATTTGATGGTGGGTCGTTTTGTTATTGTTGGACCCCCACAAATAAGTCGATGCCACGATATATATATACGTCGTGTGGGCCTGTGGGGTATGGGATTTATGTGGGGCCAAGGAAGTGTGAGCTCTTCAGCGGTCCCAGCATGTGTATGGCTCGTGGCCATGGTCCAGCTGCACTTGCACGTGACTTTAAGAAATATGAATAATTTAACCTAAAAATAGTGTGTGTGATGGTGGTGGAGCGGGAGTGGTAGGGGATTTAATCATGAAAAAGTTGATTATGCAATATTAATAGTACTCATTCGTTTCAATTTACGTGAACCTATTTGACTGAGCACGAAGTTTAAGAAAAAATAAAAACTTTTGAATTTGTGGTGCTAAAAAAATCAAATGGGCTTCAGAGTATTTATGTGGTTATAAAAGCTTTTCATTAAAAGTAGAGTTATAAGTTTAAGCTAAATTATTATCAAATTTAGAAAGGGTTCATTCTCTTTGAAACGGATCACAAAAAAAATAGGTTCACATAAACTGGAACAGAGGTAGTAGTACTTTTGCAATTTTTGTACCCTTCCCATTAGCTCCCTTTGCTCCTTTGATAACTCGAGGGGTTATGAAATGTGTTTATCATCTGAGTGATCCTTACTTGTAGTAAAGGCAAGCAAAGTTGTTTATCTCTGTATTAGATTTATGTTATTTTGGACAATAATCTGTAGTTATCCTTAAGGTAATCTCGTAAGAAGAAAAAACCTTTGATATTATTAATGTATAAAAGTTAAAATCTTTTTGGATAATTTTGTGACTTTTGCCCAACTTGGCCAATTTACTTTGGTGGAAATAAGTAAACATATAAAATGTATGGCAAGCAGAGCTGTTTATCTGTGTATTAAATTCATTAAACCAGCATTTTCAAGAAGGTTGAGCCAATAGTTCAGATATTTATCAATTTGCTCTTTTAAACTAACAGGTGTGTGAGAATTCCTAAACACTTCTCGTTTCTTTTGGATTGACTATTTAACGGCTCTTTCCCCCTCTCTCTCTTCTCTTCTCTCTCTTTAAGCTCACACCACCAGCTTCACCACCACCACCGGGCGGGTCGCCGGCACCCCCAGGTAACCACCAGGTAAGTGCCACTACCCCACCTTCTCCCCCCTTACCCCCACTGCCCGGAACACTGTTCCGACAGTGTTTCGACACCCCTCGGGAGTTTCTTGGACTCACCTCTCACACCATTGTGACAACAGTGTCTGGCGCACATCTTCTGAAAATTTCGTCGCCGGAAACCACAGCACGCGCTCCCACGCGCCGCCCACGCGCCGCCGCTTCCCCACACGCGCCGCGCGCGTGAGCCCACTTCCGGGCACTTTTTTCGCCGGCTTCTTTTGGACAGCTTTCTCACCCCATTTTTCCGACCCACTTGGTACTCTCGGAATTTTTTATTGGTCACTTTCATTCTTCATTGCCACGCGCCGCCGGTTCCCCACACGCGCCGCGCGCGTGAGCCCACTTCCGGGCACTTTTTTCGCCGGCTTCTTTTGGACAGATTTCTCACCCTATTTTTCCGACCCACTTGGTACTCTCGGAATTTTTTTATTGGTCACTTTCATTCTTCATTGTTCATTTAGCCACCTTTCTGTTCGCCGGAAATTTTACCGGCAACTACTGCTCTTTTCCTTCTATTCTACCCCTGCGTTTTGTGGGTGTGTTCTGTTTTCTTGGACAGGTACCTATTTCAACGGCGAGGATCTCCGACAACTGTCGTCCAAGCTCTCATTCAGACTCACGGCAGGACGCAATAGAGCCGCGCACTTTGCTAAGATTCAGGAGAACTCGGGCGCAGCAAAGCACACTTCCAGGTTTTTCCACCGGGAGTTGGTACCTCCCGCTCTCTTGCTTATTTTGTGCACATTCTTTACGTATTTTTACTAGCATTCCGAGTGTGGTCTATTCTGTTGTTATCTAGTTTGCTACATTTGCGTTTGTAGCCTTAGTGCGTCTGTGTCACTGGATAGTGGCCGCAACGAGTAATGATAGCGTAAGGTCATGTCCTCAGGAGGGGGTGGTGGTTGCGGGGGTGTGTAGGGGTGCAGGGGGTGGCATTTCGGGCAGGGCAGGAGGTAAGGGTGGGAAGAGGGCGGCGGTCGCCCGTAGATTAAGGATTGGGTCCTGGAACATAGGTACTCTGACGGGTAAGTCCATCGAGTTAGCGAAGGTTCTCCAACAAAGAAGGGTTAACATAGCGTGCGTCCAGGAGACTAGGTGGAAAGGGACTAGGGCGCGGGACGCTGATGGGTTTAAGCTGTGGTACTCCGGGCTCGAGAGGGGTAAGAATGGAGTAGGCATCTTGGTTGATAGGGACCTAAGGGAGTCCGTGGTCGAGGTGAGGCGAGTGAACGATAGGTTAATGGCTATTAAGCTGGTTATTGGGGGTGGGGTCCTCAATGTGGTCAGCGCTTACGCGCCGCACGCAGGCTTAGACGAGGAGGTTAAAAGGCGCTTCTGGGAGGACTTGGACGATCTGGTGAGGAGTATTCCCCAGTCGGAGAAGTTAGTTATTGGAGGGGACTTTAATGGTCATATTGGGGCCGAGGCTGGTGGCTACGATGAGGTGCACGGGGGCTTTGGCTTTGGGGCCAGGAACGGAGGAGGCACTTCGCTGCTTGATTTCGCCAGGGCTTCCGAGCTCCTGATTGCGAACTCATCATTCCGGAAGAGGGAGGAGCATTTGGTCACCTTCAAGAGTGCGGCAGCGAGGACTCAAATTGATTACATCCTCATCAGAAGGAGCGACAGGGGTCTGTGCAAGGATTGCAAAGTTATCCCGGGAGAGTCTCTTTCAACTCTGCATAGGCTCCTAGTGATGGATGTTGATCTCTGGGTGAAGAAGAAGAGGAGGGGCGCCCGGGGTCAACCGAGGATTAAATGGGGAACTTTGTCCAAGGAGAAAGCTCAGGAGATGGAAAGGAGGTTAGAGGAGGGCGGAGCTTGGAGAAGTTATGGGGAAGCAGACGCTATGTGGTCAGCGACAGCTAACTTGGTTAGGGGGGTAGCACGGGACGTGCTTGGGGTTTCTAAGGGATATTCAGGTAGGCATCAGGGTGATTGGTGGTGGAACGATGTAGTCAAAGGAAAAGTGGAGGCGAAGAAGGCGGCGTTCGCTAGGTTGGCAGGGAGCACAAGCGAGGAGGAGCGGAGAGTGAACAGGTTGTCCTACAGGGAGGCGAGAAGAGAAGCTAAGATGGCGGTCACGGAAGCTAAAAACGCGGCGTTCGGTCGCATGTATGAGGAACTAGGGGAGAAAGGTGGGGAAAAGAAGCTATTTCGGCTGGCTAAAGCAAGGGAAAGGAAAGCCCGTGACCTAGACCAGGTCAGGTGTATCAAGGACGAGGATGGTAGGGTTCTGATGGGGGAATCGCAAGTCATTCAGAGGTGGAAGGCGTACTTTCGGGACCTTCTTAACGAGGAGGGGGATCGGAGCATAGAGCTAGGGGAGCTGGGGCATTCAGAGCGTCATAGAGACCTTGGGTACTGCAGGCGCATTAGGGTGGAGGAGGTCTTAGGGGCGTTGCGCAGGATGAGTAGGGGTCGAGCAACCGGGCCTGACGAGATCCCGGTGGAGTTTTGGAAGTGCATGGGTAAACCTGGAGGGGAGTGGCTCTCTAGGCTATTCAACGTGATATTCAAGACTAAGAGGATGCCGGATGAGTGGCGGTGGAGTACAGTGGTGCCCTTGTACAAGAACAAGGGGGACGTCCAGTGCTGCAACAACTATAGGGGTATTAAACTAATGAGCCACACGATGAAGGTTTGGGAGAGGGTGATTGAGGCGCGAATGAGGGGGGCGACGAATATATCGGGGAACCAGTTCGGTTTCATGCCGGGCCGCTCCACCACTGAGGCTATTCACCTAGTCAGGCGGCTGGCGGAACAATTCAGGGATAAGAAGAAGGACCTGCATATGGTGCTTATCGACTTGGAGAAGGCGTATGACAAGGTTCCGAGGGAGGTGCTATGGAGGTGCTTGGAGGCGAAGAGTGTGCCAGAAGCCTATATCAGAGTTATCAAGGACATGTACGATGGGGCTAAGACTAGGGTGAGGACGGTGGGTGGCGATTCAGACCATTTTCCTGTGGTAATGGGGCTCCATCAAGGATCGGCGCTGAGTCCCATGTTGTTCGCCTTAGTGATAGATGCTCTAACCCGTCATATCCAGGGGGATGTGCCCTGGTGTATGCTCTTTGCTGATGATATAATATTGATAGACGAGACGAGGGCCGGTGTTAGTGAGAAGTTAGAGGTATGGAGACAGACCCTCGAGTCTAAAGGTTTCAAGATAAGCAGATCTAAGACTGAATATCTGGAGTGCAAGTTCAGTGACGAGCCGAGTGGGATGGGCAGGGATGTGATGCTTGGTTCTCAGGCCATCGCCAAGAGGGACAGTGTCCGATATCTTGGGTCTGTGATTCAGGGGGACGGAGAGATTGACGGGGACGTCACCCATCGGATAGGAGCAGGGTGGTCGAAGTGGAGGCTTGCTTCTGGGGTCCTGTGTGACAAGAAAATCCCACACAAACTCAAAGGGAAATTCTACAGAGCCGTGGTTAGACCTGCGATGTTGTACGGGGCAGAGTGCTGGCCCGTGAAGAACTCCCATGTCCAGAGAATGAAGGTTGCTGAGATGAGGATGCTTAGGTGGATGTGTGGGCACACCAGGCTGGATAAGATTAGGAATGAAGTTATTCGACAGAAGGTAGAGGTGGCCCCGGTGGACGAGAAGATGCGAGAAGCGAGGCTGAGGTGGTTCGGGCATGTACGGAGGAGGGGTCCCGATGCCCCGGTGAGGAGCTGCGAGCGGCTGGAGATTGTTGGTGGTCGGCGGGGTAGAGGGAGGCCTAAGAAGCATTGGGGAGAGGTGATTAGGCAGGACATGACTAAAATGCAGGTTACCGAGGACATGACCCTCGATAGGGGAGTCTGGAGGTCTAGAATCAGGGTTGCAGGATAGGGGCTCTTAGAGTCCTTCGTTCGCCTCACCCGGGGTTGGGTGTGGGATAGTAGGGTTACCCACCGATGTCTAGTGTTTTAGCCTAGGTCCCCTCTTGGTTGCGACGGTATTTATGTTCTTTATGTTTACATAACCATTTACGTTATTTCTGCAGGATTACTTATGCTTTGTTTTGTTATTTTGTTTTGTCTTGCCTTGGTTACTAATTTTGTCTTTGTTTTCCAATGCAGCTTTTCATTCTGTCCTATGCGCCGAGGGTCGCATGGAAGCAGCCTCTCTGCCCTTTTGGGTAGGGGTAAGACTGCCTACATATTACCCTCCCCAGACCCCACCTGGTGGGAGTATACTGGGTAGTTGTTGTTGTTGTTGTTGCTCTTTTAAACTAACAGTCCAATCAACATGAGTAGTTGAGGGTTAAAGAGAGTGAAGGTTTTTAGTGTAAGGTAGTTGAATATAATACGTTTAAGATACCTATAAATTATGGACCAGGCAAGTTCATATGTTATATTAGGATAGGTTTATATTCAGTGTGAATAACTATATTATATATGTAAGCATAAATTATAATTCTACCAGGATCTTGAACATCATAATCTTACACATAATCGTTATAGAAAACATACCTGAATCGTGAGCTATCATCTTGAAGCGGAAGCGTTAATCGGTAATTGATTTCTCGCCCCTTGCCCTAGCTTTCGTTACCGCCAACTTTTAGGATGGAAGAGAAGAAAAAGCAGTAACCCTAATGGGTGGGGAAATGACCAATTTACGTCCATCAAGTAACCAATCAGACAGATGAAATTTGCTCATTAATTAAATATTAATTATGATCCTAATATTATTGGGCCACATATATTAAAATAACTTACAATATATACAACTAATCTTTAAAAAAGTTTCGTATATTTGAAAAGAATCTACATGAAGTACCTATACCAAAATTATATCCAATTGAAATGAGCAAGGTACAAATGAAAGATCTCTATAATGTAGTGACATACAAATACTTAGGTGCACAAGGAAGATAAATTAGGCTTTGTTTTGAAAATAAACACTAGCATGTAAATCATGTTGCCAAAAAATTCTCTTTACCACGCAGACACCAAGAAATAGGAGTACTGTACAACAACATACCCAATATAGTGTGTACGCAACCTTACCCTTACCTTGTGAAGGTAGATAGATTGTTTCCAATATACCCTCGGCTCAGGAAGAAATATAGCAATACGATGTTATATAAAAAAAATCTGCAGGTGCGCACACTGCTTATTCTTCTATGTACTGTTCAATCTCAGGAGTCTTCTTTGCATAAAATCTTCTGTACTCGTAATCAACCCCTATTAGGTAGTAGGCTCCTTGTGCTAGAAAGCTGCCAGGCATACCACACCAATAGTCGTTTTTTATGTCAAAATTTCTTCTGGACTCATAAAGTTCTTGAAGTATAGTGTCGAATTCTGCAGGAGCTAACTGCCCAAAATTGCTATTTGTTGAAGTATGTTGACCTTCATTAAGTTTAGCGAAAACATTGTTACTCTCTCGGGTAGGGGTAAGTGCTGTCTACATATTACCCTCCCCATACCCCATCTGGTGGGAGTATACTGGGTAGTTGTTGTTATTGTTGTTGTTGTAATATATATTATGAAAGAACCAAAAGAAGAAAAGTAACTTGTATTTACCAATGTTTCATGCTTATTTTGGTATCAAAGTTGCCATCTTATTTTGGTATCAATATTGTAGGCTGAATCTTCTCATCATAAAACGGTTTAGCAAATTGTTGGGATGCCTGTATTAACCAGGCAAACAGTTTAAAAGAATTCAGATAATTGTTTAAATGACTTTAATTAGAGAAAAAGAATTATAAACCTGGACGGGATTTATAAGCTACCTTGTTGTATGGTGAATGGAATACAAAGTAGGTTGCATCATCAATTGAAAATTGCTCTCCTTCCACTTTCTCATATCTAAAAAAAAACATTTAAAAGATGATAGTTAAGAATCTAAATCCAAGTACGAGGACACATCAATCGGCTGCTTACTTGTTGCATAAACTCTTGTAGCATGAATCAAGTGCAATGAGATATAACAGGTTCGCGAAATCGTATCATCCACCACCTGCAACAATAATTAACATCATATAGAGCACAGATGGAAAATTCTGAAGGTTCAACAGTGGATGTAGCAGGCGTGCAAAATATTGTCATGCAACGTGTTGTTGCAGCTAATCTTGCTTTCAAATACTATAGGAGCATCAGTCCCCACAAGCATAGCAATTGCTACAGCTACTCCAGTAGTCCGAGCAGGTCCCTTTGCATACATCTGTGAACAGAAGTCCTCAAATAAATGAATAAAAACCATGCGAAAGCTCAGGTATTTGACACTATGTATCTAATAAGCAAAGCAATAGATGAAACTCAAGTCGTAGAATGCATGAAAATAATAATCATACTACACCGTGCATACTTCAAGTCCATAGCGTCCATCCCATGAAGAGCTTTCCACACAATTAACGCAGTTGAACAATGCAGCAGTGAGTCAACTCCTTCAATGTCAGTATTTCCATGATCCTGCTTGTTTCACATAGAAAAGAACCATGATATAAAGACAGAGTAAAACATGCAACAAAGATTTCATTTTATCTTCCTAAGGACAAATGTCACAGCAAATGGTAAGCTCATTTTGAAGGAGTTACTTTTTTCACTCGATTTGTTGTTGTTATTCTTGTTATTGTTGTTGTACTTTTCTCACTTAGGTAAATTTTTTAGATGTGTAACAAACAGCATTAGCAAAGCAAATATTCCATTTTGAGCTAATCAACAGTATGTCACACAAAGGCTTAGCTGCTAGGTCTCATTTGGCCACATGCTGGAACACACAATAATAGACAATTTATTATTTAGCATTGTCTTGAAGAAACGGGCAACAACAACAACAACACAGTATAATCCCATTTAGTGGGGTCTGGGGAGGCTACTGTGTACGCAGACCTTAACCCTACCCTAGGGTAGAGAGGCTGTTTCAAAATAGATCCCCCACATCCTTCCTTCCAAGAACTTTCCCACCTTGCTCTTGAGGAGACTCGAACTCACAACCTCTCGGTTGGAAGTGGGGTTGCTTACCATCAGAGCAACCCCTTTTGAAGAAACGGGCATTACCTCAAATATTTTCATTAAGAATGTCTTGATAGATTTGCTTTTATTGATAACAGTTCCACTTCCAACCTCTAACCGGCCAATTTGCTTTGGATCAATAGCATACTTCTCCAGAAGAAAACTAACCGCTGTCAGGCTGAAGATGAAAAGTTCAATGATAAGAGAAACGAACATAGTAGTAGTATTTTTGCAGGATAATAAAGTTAGTCACCAGTTTCTTTATGACAATTTATTAAGTAATGAAATAAAATGGGTCAAATGAAGCAGTATGATTATAGAGGTTCCATATATCATACCCCTACTAGTTGGGAATTGATGTGTAGTAGTTGTTGTTGCAGCTACTAAAGTTAGATGCATCCTTCATTGATATAACGTCTTCATCCTTAGCAGGGGCGTCTTAATGAAATTGGAGGCCTAAAGCCAAAACATAAGAAATATGAGAAATAGCATTAGTAATGTTATAACGGTTGGATAAATAGAACGATTAGAAGCCTGTTTGGCCAAGCTTCTGGGAGGCCAAAAGTATTTTTTTCCTCAAAAAAGTACTTTTCAAAAAATTGAAGTTGATTGGCCAAGACGGAGAAGTACTTTTGGCCAGCAGCAGAAGCAGTTTTTCTGTTTTTGGGAAGAAGCAGAAAATTCTTGCTTCTTATGAGAAGAAACAGAAAATTAATTTATTCAAGACAAAACTATCCTCACAATAAATTTATATTTTCTTAATGATTCTTTATTGATTTAAGTTTTTATAGTTTCTAGTTTTTGCCATTCTTTTAAATTTAAAGATAACATATACATGAATTATCATACTGTAACTTTTCAAAAAATTTATTGACTTCTTTTGTTTTTTTGATTTTTTCTTTGTGTAATATCTTGTAACTTTCCAAATTATCTTCATCTTTTATCCCACTAAAGCGAATTATCTACATTCTTTTTTGGATTATCAATTCTCCTCTTACAAATAATCATTTATAATTTCTTCTCCTATATGCTATCAATTCCCCGATCTTTAAAACTATTATCAAATTTAATTTGTGAAAATTACCTACAAATAGGTAATAAATTTATAATTCCATCGCATAATCTATATATTATTAAAAGAAGAAGAAAAAGCCTCCGCACTAAGCCAAACGACAGCCTCGCAAAAGGTCACTTGGTAATTCATACAAAATTCATTAGGTTAGGTGATAATTAGTTTCTTTTTGAAATTTAAATTTTAAAAATAAATAAGCTTGGTAATAATTAGTCACTCCTTTTGAATTTGAATTTAAACATACTTGACTATTTTTTTTTTTTGCGAAAAATAATAATTTTTGATATATTTAAAATTATTTTTATTTTATGCTCAATGCCATATTTTAACTTTGACATTTAGAATTATCTTGTTACAACTGCCAAAGTTATACAAAATTTTATCCGACGAAATTCTTCTACCGATAAGGAATTTAACTATTATGTTAATCAAGACATTATTGTAGATATTGAGGAAGGAGATTGGGCCTTCTAGTACTCCTTTTAAAGTGCAAGGCAAGACTTCACTAATATAAAGGCGCTGTATGATAGAATTAAAGATGAAATTATTGAGAACAGTTATCATGTGTGAGTGACGTTGCTTATTATTTCATGATTGATTATCAATACATAGTAATTTGTGAAATAAACTTTTAATTCATTCTGAATGATGTATGTTTATTATTCAAATCATCATGTAAACAATAAGTAATTATACTAGATTATATTATATGCTTTGGTATAATTGTATATGCTATATTGATTTAGATCTTTAATATGTATGTTTACTTTATATTTTATATTTTACCAAAACACAATAAAAATAATAAAGTCTTTTACGACCAATATTTAAGTTCATTTTTCTCTTTAAAATAATTATAAACTTTGATACTATTCTTTTTGGTAATTTGACACCCAAAAGTATTTTTGTTACGACCTGGATTTCCCACCATCGGGAGTCGTGATGACGCCTACTATTAGGAGCTAGGCAAGAAAATTAATTATTATCTCTTTAGGCAAACATCGATAATATTAAAACAATGAAACATTAAAATGAAAGTGGAGGTCTTAATATAAAATAAACTGAAAGTTGGTGCAAAAATTCAAATACAATCTCTACCTAAGAATGGAGTCACTAACTCACGAACATCTATAGAATGCTAAATACAGAGTCTAAATAAAATACATTACTCTTTGTTCCGGTACAAGTATAACAAACGAAAATAAAGATAGACGAGACTCTGGGCCATGCGGACGTCAGCAAGGCTACCTCGGGATCTCTGGAGTGAAGTCAGCTCCCAATGTTCCTACTGTGGTACAAAAGCTGCTCCGGCTCCGTGATCTGTGCAAAAAGATATACAGAGTGTAGCATCAGCACAATCGACCCCATGTGCTGGTAAGTGCCTGACCTAACCCCGACGAATTAGTGACGAGGCTAGATAGGGCTACCAAACAAACCTGTGTAGTTCAATATATATATGGAATATAAGAAAATGCAGAAATTAAACAGTTAAGAGTAAGGAGAGCATGCTATGGGGGAGGTACAGTTAGGATATAATCTCAACAATAGAAAATGAAACTGTACAACTCAACATTCACATGGCATCGTCCTTCGTGCTTTTACTCTCGTTCTTACCAAAAGAATCAAATAAAGTGCACGACATCAACCTTCATGCTTTTCCTCACATAAACACTCATAACATGGTACGGAATGACCCTTCGTGCATTAGAAATTAAATCATGGCACAGAATGCTCCTTCATGCATTAAAAATGAAAACGTGGCACGAAATGTTCCTTCGTGCATTAACATATTCTCAACAAAAATTGTGCACGGCATCATACTTCGTGCTTTATTACTCTTCCTCACCCAAGAAACAATCACAAGCAAGGGAGCAATGGGATAGATAAACAGTAATTAAAAGTCCTGGCAAGGGAAACCATAAGTAAACAGCTAAATCCCAGCAAGGGAGCAACAACAACAATAAATTTCACATCCCGGCAAGGGAGATAATCAATATACGAAAATAACCCGGAAAGGGAATAATCACATCCCTTCCTCTTTCTTTCATTTCTTACTCTAAAACTTACTTTATCATTCGAGCCAACGCTCCAAGGAGTTTACAAATAATAATTCTCTCTCATACTCTTCACATTATATAGAAATCATCAATTAAGTATGGAAGAGTCACAACAAAATCAGAATAAGCACAAATAAGGACTCACGGTTATTCCAAATATCGGTGTATAGATACTCATCACCACGCCTATACATCGTACTCGACAATTAGCAATTAGCAAACAATACTCTACTCCTATTCCCTCAAGCCAAAGTTAGATCAAACATTTACCTTAACTTCCACGGCTAAATAAATCCACCACAACCACTTTCCCCTCGAATTCGTCTCCAACTCAATCAAATCTATGAAATAACGACTTTATAACATCAATAACAGCTAAACAAACTAAACCCAATGCCTAAATATTGAATTCTAACATTTCTTCCCTAAATTCCAAAACTGACCCCAGACCCGCTTGGTGAAAACCCGAGGTTCGAACCAATTTCATGTCACCCATTCCCCCACGAGCCCGGATATGCAATTTGTTTTCAAATTTGACCCAAAACGAGGTCTAAATCAAAGAAAATTGAAAAACCCTAATTCTACCCAATTCCCCCAGTTTCCACCCTAATCTATGTGATTTAAGCTTAGAAATTCACTAATAAATGAAGAAAAATTGAAGGAAATAAGTGAGAAATTACTTACCCAAGTGGTCTTGAAGAATGAGGGCTTCAATGGATTCCTAGAGCTTGGGGGAGAAGAGCGTTTGTGAGAAAATTGGATAAATTTCGTATGTTCTTATTCTAAAAACTTAAAAATATAACTGCGCGTTTTTGTTCTATGCGTTCGCGACATGAGGGTCGCGTTCGTGGAGAAGGAAGACTGGGAGCATCAAGTTTGCGATGGGGATGATGCGAACGAGAAGTAGGAAGCTGGGGGGTCCAGGGATTTGTTATACGCGAACGCGTTAAGGACATGCGAACGCGATCATGAATATTGTAAGGGTACACGTTTGCGAGCTTATGAATGCGAACGCGAAAAGGAAATTCCTGGGACCTTGAACTTGGCTTACGCGATCGCGATGTCAGGGACGCGAACGCGAAGAAGAGTGGATTCAAGGCTATGCGAACGCGATGAAGAAAATCCCCGTGTAAAAATTGCAGAAAATCTGCTAACTCTCTAAGTAAAAAACCACCCCTAACACCTCCGAAAACACTCCCGAGCCCTCGCGGCTCCTATCCAAATACACATACTAACTCAAAAATATCCTACGAACTCAACCGAGTAATCAAATCGCCAACATATCATCATAAACGAGGAATCAAACCACAAAATCAACACTTTTTTATCAAACTTCCAATTTTAGATATTTAGATCCGAAACACGTCAAATGACGCCGATTTTACCCAAATTTCACAGAAACATCTTAAACCACATATAAGACCTGTGCTGTGAGCCGGAACCAGAATACGGCCCGATACCAACATTTTCTAATCCATTTTAATGATCAAATTCCATATAAATTTCAGAAAAATAATTTCTTTTAAAAGTTTATTTCTCGGGCTCGGGAGCTCGGATTTTGATTTCGGGCATAGGCCCGAGTTTCATATTTTTCTACAGACTCTCCAGGACCATCACATCATAGGTCTGGGTCCGTTTACCCAAAATAATGACCAAAGTCAACTTTATTCTTTTTAATGCCATAATTTAGCAATTTTCACATAATTTAACATACAGGCTTTCTGGCTACGCGCCCGAATTGCACATGCAAATCGAGGCAATTAAAAGTGTGGTTTTCAAGGCCTTGGAAGTACAAAAAAAGGGAGAACACGGGTGATTACCCCTTTGGGTCGTCACATTCTCCACCTCTAAAACATCCGTTGTTCCTCGAACGGACAAAAAAAAGAAGTACCTGAGTCGGAAAATAGATGAGGATAACGGCTCCGCATATCAGACTCGGACTCCTAGGTCGATGCCTCAGGAGGATTACCTCTCCATTGAACACGCACTGAAGGAAAACGCTTCGACCTCAACTGTCGAACCTGCCGGTCTAAAATAGCCAGCGGCTCCTCCTCATAAGACAAATCCTTGTCCAACTGGACAGTGCTGAAATCTAACACGTGTGATGGATCGCGTGATACTTCCGGATCATAGACACATGAAACACTAGATGCACGGCTGAAAATCTAGGCGGCAAGGCAAGTTTATAAGCCACCTCTCCTACACGATCGAGAATCTCAAATGGACCAATGAACCTAGGGCTAAGCTTTCCCTTCTTCCCAAATCTCATCACGCCCTTCATAGGCGATAATCGGAGCAATACTCTCTCACCAGCCATAAAAGCAACAACTCAAACTTTGCAGTATGCATAGCTCTTCTGCGTGGACTGAGCTGCACGAAGCCTATCCTAAATAATTCAGACCTTATCCAAGGCCTCCTGAACTAATCTGTACCCAATAACCAATCCTTTCCCAGCTCAAACCACCAATTGGAGACCGACATCGCCTACCATATAACGCCTCATATGGAGCCATCTGAAGGTTAGAGTGGTAGCTGTTGTTGTAGACGAACTCTATTAAAGGCAAAACAGATCCCACGAACCTCCAAAATCAATGACACAGGCTCGAAGCATATCCTCTAGAATCTAAATAGTCCTCTCGGACTGACCGTACTTCTGGGGATGGAATGTTGTACTCAACTCAACCTGGGTGCTCAACTCTCACTGGACTGCTTTCCAGAAGTGCGAGGTAAACTTGTACCCCTATCCGAAATGATATATATCGGCACCCCACGAAGGCAAACAATCTCTATGATGTAGATCTCAGCTATTCTCTCAGATGAATAGGTGGCTGCAACCGAAACAAAATGCGCTGACTTGGTCAGCCTATCAACAATGACTCAAACTGCATCAAACTTCTTCCGAGTCATCGGAAGGCTAGTGGCGAAATCCATGATAATCCTCTCCCACTTCCACTCAGGAAGCTCAATCCTCTAAAACAATCCACCGGGCATCTGATGCTCATAATTAACCTACTGACAGTTCAAACACCGAGCCACATATGCAACTATATCTTTCTTCATCCTACACCACCAATAGTGTTGCCTCAGATCCTGATACATCTTTGCGGCACCTGATTGAATAGAATACCAAGAACTATGGGCCTCCATAAGATCAACTCTCGAATCCCATAACATTGGGCACACAAACTCGCCCCTACAATATCAAAACACCGTCATCATCTAAGGTCACCTTCTTGGCACCTCCACGCTGCATCGTGTCTCTCAGAATTAGGGATCATCAAACTGCCGATCATGGATACGCTCCAATAATGAAGAACGAGCGATCGTGCAAGCTAACACTCTGCTAGGCTCAGAAATATCCAACCTCACAAAAAGATTGACCAAGGCATGAACATTTAACGCAAGCGATCGCTGGCTGACCGGAATATAAGCAAGACTACCCATGCTGGCGGACTTCCTACTCAATGCATCGGCCACCACATTGGCCTTCCCGGGGTGATACAAGATAGTAATATCATAATCTTTCAACAACTCTAACCACCTTCTCTACCTCAAATTAAACTCCTTCAGCTTGAGCAGATACTGAAGACTCTTATGATCGGTGTAAACCTCACACGTCACACCGTATAAGTAATGCCTCCAAATCTTTAAAGCATGGACGATGGTTGCCAACTCAGGATCATGAACCAGATAATTATTCTCGTGGATCTTCAACTACCTTGAAGCATATGTAATGACTCTGTCGTCCTTCATCAATACTACGCCAAGCCCAATACGAGAAATATTACAATAGATTGTATAAGGCTCTGAACCTGTGGGTAAAACCAATACCGGTGCTATACTCAGAGCTGTCTTGAGCTTCGTAAAGCTCACTTCACACTCGTTTGACCACCTGAACTGGGCTGGTCAGCGGGGCTGCAATGGACGATAACTCCTCCACGAACCAACAGTAGTAGCCTGGTAACCCCAAGAAACTCTAAATCTCTGTAGCTAAAGTGGTCGTGGACAGTTCTTGACTGTCTCAATATTCTTCGGGTCAACCTGAATACCCTCTGCTGATACAACGTGACCCAAAAATGCAACAAAACTAAACTAGAACTCACACTTCAAGAACTTAGCATATAACTGACTATCCTTCAGAGTCTGAAGAACCTTTTTGAGGTGCTGCATGTGCTTCTCCTGGCTGCGGGAGTATATCAGAATATCATCAATAAAGACTATCACGAACAAGTCCAAATAAGGCCTGAGCACTTGGTTAATCAACTCCATAAACATTGCTGGGGCATTGGTCAACCCAAATGACATGACCAAAAACTCATAGCACTCATACCGAGTGTGGAATACTATCTTAGGGATATCAGACGCCCTAATACTCGGCTGATGGTAGCCATATCTCAAATATATCTTTGAAAATACCTTTGCACCATGAAGCTAGTCGAACAAATCATCAATCCTCGGCAGTGGATACTTGTTCTTTATCGTTACTTTGTTCAATTGCAGTAATCAATGCATATCCTCATCTAACCATCCTTATTCTTCACAAATAACACTAGCGTACCCCAAGGCGAAACACTGGGTCTAATGAAACCCTTCTCAATAAAATCCTGCAACCGATCCTTTAACTCTTTCAACTCTGGAAGGGCCATGCAATACGGCGGAATACAAATGGCTGATTGCCCGGAGCCAGATCAATACAAAAATCAATATCCCCATCGGGCAGTATACCTGGTAGGTCTGAAGGGAAAATTGTGGGAACTCCCAAGCAATAGGAACATAATCAATAGAAGGGACCTTTGCACTGGAATCGCGAACATACGCCTGATAAGCTAAACACTCCTTCTCGACCAAGCGTCAAGCCTTCACATATGAAATAACACTGCGAGTGGTCTGACCTAGGGCCCCTCTCCACTCTAGTTGGGGCAAATCTAGTAAAGCCAAGGTCCCGGTCTTGGCATGGCAGTCCAAGATGGCATGTTACGGGGATAACCCATCCATCCCTAATATAACGTTGAAATCCACCATATCTAAGAGCAACAAATCAACACGGGTCTCAAGACCCATAAACACCACAAAACAGGAATGATGAACTCGGTCAACCACTATAGAATCACCCACCGCTATAGATACATAAACAGGAATACTCAAGGAATCTCTAGGCATAACCAAGTATGGTGCCAAATAGGACGACACATATAAATACATAGACCCTAGGTCAAATGGCACTGACATATCTCTATCACAGACCAGAATAGTAGCTGTAATAATAGTATCTGATGAATCAACCTCTGGCCTGGCTGCAAGAGCATAACACCGGGCTGGGCCCCACCTCTCTAAATCCCATATCTAGGACGGTCGGCTACTAGTTGGCCTCTACCTCTGGCGGTCTGAGGTCCACCTCTATGACCTCTACCTCCACCTCTATGACCTATACCTCCACCTCTATGACCTCTACCCCTACCTCTAGCTGACTAGGCAGGCTGTGGAGCCTTCGATGCCTGAATCATAGCACGAGAAATCTGATGCTAAGAACTGATAGAAGCTCGAGGGCAATACCTGGAAATGTACCTCATGTCTCCATACGTGAAACAAGCCCTCGGCTGATGGGAATAATGAAGTGGTGGGGCACTGATAGGTGCCGATAGTGAACTGTAAGGCTGCTGGTCTAAATAAGGCGGCTGAGAACCACGACCACTTGATGTACCATGAGAGACCTGTCGGGCTGACCGAAAGGGCCTCCGGAGGGTGGCCTCTACCATAAGAATCTCTACCTCCAGACGAGGTATCACTGAATCTACCTACATGACGGGGCCTCTTATCTGACCCCTGGCCACCCCCATGTGCAAGAGCCATCTCTATCCTGCGGGCCGCATTGGCCGCCTCCTGAAACGAAATCTTACTCTCGGCTCCCATAGTGATATGGAGACGAATCAGTTGAATCAACCCATCAATAAACCTCCACACACTCTCTCTCTCTCGGTGGGGAGTATCACAATGGAATAGCGAGCTAGATAACTGAACCAGGTCTCATACCGTGTGACTGTCATAGAGCCTTGCTGGAGGTGCTCGAACTGCCTGCGAAGAGCATCTCGCTAAGTAACTGGGAAAAGCTTCACCAAAACAACTCTGCAAACTGGTCGCAAGTCAATGATGGCGACCCTGCTGGTCAGGATAAACAATAGTTCCTCCACCAAGTCTTAGAGGCTCCTGCTAGACGAAAGGTGGCAAAGTCAGAACAAAATGTGCTAAATTGGTCAGCCTATCAACAATTACCCAAACTGCATCAAACTTCTTCCGAGTCATCAGAAGACCAATGACGAAGTCCATGGTAATCATCTCCCACTTCCACTCGGGAAGCTCAATCCTCTAAAACAATCCACCGGGCCTCTGATGCTCATACTTAACCTGGTGATAGTTCAAACACCGAGCCACATATGCAACTACATCTTTCTTCGTCCTACACCACCAATAGTGTTGCCTCAGATCCTGATACATCTTCGTGATGCCAGGGTGAATAGAATACCGAGAACTATTGGCCTCTGCTAAGATCAACTCTCGAATCCCATCAATTTTGGGCACACAAATTCTCTCCCACAATCTCAAAAACCCGTCATCATCTAAGGTCAGCTTCTTGGCACCTCCACACTGCACCGTGTCTCTCATAACACATAAATAGGGATCATCTAAATGCCGATCATGTATACGCTCCAGTAATAAAGAAAGAGTGATCATACAAGAAAACACTCTTCTAGGCTCGGAAATATCCAACCTCACAAAACGATTGGCCAAGGCATGAACATCCAACGCAAGCAATCGCTGGCTGACCGGAATATAATCAAGACTTACCATGCTGGCGGACTTCCTACTCAATGCATCGGCCACCACATTGTCCTTCCCGGGGTGATACAAGATAGTAATATCATAATCATTCAACAACTCTAACCACCTTCTCTGCCTCAAATTCAACTCCTTCTACTTGAACAGGTACTGAAGACTCTTATGATCAGTGTAAACCTCACACGTCACACCATATAGGTAATGCCTCCAAATCTTTAAAGCATGGACGATGGTTGCCAACTCATGATCATGAACCGGATAATTCTTCTCGTGGATCTTCAACTGCCTTGAAACATAGGCAATGACTCTACCGTCCTTTATCAATACTACGCCAAGCTCAATACGGGAAACATTACAATAAACTATATAAGGCCCTGAACCTATGGGCAAAACCACTATCGGTGCTATAGTCAGAGCTGTCTTGAGCTTCTGAAAGCTCGCTTCACACTCGTCTTACCACCTGAACTGGGCACCCTTCTTGGTCAACCTGGTCATCGGGGCTGCAATCGACGAGAACCGCTCCACGAACCGACGGTGATAGCCTGCTAACCCCAACAAACTCTGAATCTCTGTAGCTGAAGCTGGTCGTGGCCAGTTTTTGACTGCCTCAATCTTCTTCAGGTCCACCTGAATACCCTCTGCTGATACAACGTGACCCAGAAATGCAACCGAACTCAACTAGAACTCACACTTCGAGGACTTAGCATATAACTGACTATTCTTCAGAGTCTGAAGAACCATTCTGAGGTGCTGCTCGTGCTCCTCCTGGCTGTAAGAGTATATCAGAATATCATCAATAAAGACT
Source organism: Nicotiana benthamiana (assembly GCA_034376525.1). NCBI lineage: Eukaryota > Viridiplantae > Streptophyta > Magnoliopsida > Solanales > Solanaceae > Nicotiana > Nicotiana benthamiana. The sequence continues at coordinate 127,563,563 of CM067332.1, read as the reverse complement.
ATCACGAACAAGTCCAAATAAGGCTTGAACACTCGGTTCGTCATCTCCAAAAATATTGCTGGGGCCTTGGTCAACCCAAATGACATGACCAAAAACTCATAATGCCCATACCGAGTGTGGAATGCTGTCTTAGGGACATCACACGCCCTAATCCTCAGCTGATGGTAGCCAGATCTCAAATCTATCTTTGTAAATACCTTTGCACCCTGAAGCTGGTCGAACAAATCATCAATCATCGGTAGTGGATACTTGTTCTTTATCGTTACTTTGTTCAATTGCCAGCTAAAAATGCACATCCTCATCTAACCATCCTTTTTCTTCACAAATAACACTGGCGTACCCCGATGCGAAATGCTGGGTCTAATGAAACCCTTCTCAAGAAAATCCTGCAGCTGATTCTTTAACTATTTCAACTCTGGCAGGGCCATGCGATACGTCATAATGGAAATGGGCAGAGTGCCCGGAGCAAGATCAATACTAAAATCAATATCCCTGTCGGGGAGTATATCTATAGGTTTAAAGGGAAAACCTCGGGGAACTCCCAAACAATAGGAACATAATCAATAGAAGGGACCTCTGCACTGGAATCACGAACATACGCCATATAAGCTAAACACTCAATCTCGACCATGCGTCGAGCCTTCACATATGAAATAACATTGCGAGTGGTCTGATCTGGGGTCCCTCTCCACTCTAGACAGGGCAAATCTAGTAAAGCCAAGGTCACGGTCATAGCATAGCAATCCAAGATGGCATGATACGGGGACAAACAATCCATCCCTAATATAACGTCGAAATCCACCATATCTAAGAGAAAGAAATCAACACGGGTCTCAAGACCCCTAAAAACCACAACACAGGAATGATGAATTCGGTGAACCACTATAGAATCACCCACCGGTGTAGATACATAAACATGAATACTCAAGGCATCTCTAGGCATAACCAAGTATGGTGCAAAATAGGACGACACATAGGAATACGTATACCCAAGGTCAAATAGCCCTGAAGCATCTCTATCAGAGACCAGAATAGTACATGTAATAACAGTATCTGATGAATCACCCTCTGGCCTAGGTGGAAGAGCATAACGCCGGGCTAGGCCCCACCTTCCTGAATCACATCTCTAGGACGGTCGGATACTAGCTGGACTCTACCTCTGGTGGTCTGAGCTCCACCTATATGAACTCTACCTCCACCTCTATGACGTCTACTCTCACCTCTAGCTGGCTGGGCAGACTGTGGAACCTCCGGTGCCTGAATCATAGCACGAGAACTTTAATGCTGAGAACTGACAGAAGCTCGAGGGAAATACCTGGCAATGACTCATGTCGACACATGTGAAACAAGCTCTTGGCTGCTAGGAATAATGAAGTGGTGGTGCACTGATAGGCGCTGATAGTGAACTGTAAGGATGGTAGTCTAAATAAGGCGGCTAAGAACCACGACCACTTGACTTACCATGAGAGACATGTAGGGCTGACTGAAAGGGCCTCGGAAGGTGGCCTCTATCATAAGAATCTCTACCTCCAGACGAGGTACCACTAAATCTACCTGCATGATGAGGCCTCTTATTTGACCCATGACCACCTCCCTGTGCAAGAGCCATCTCTATCCTGCGGGTTGCATTGGCCACCTCCTGAAACGAAATCTTACTCCCGGCTCCCATAGCCATCTGGAGACGAATCGGCTGAATCAACCCATCAATAAACCTCTGCACCCTCTCTCTATCTTGGTGGGGAGTATTACAATGGCATGGCGAGCTAGATCAATGAACCGAGTCTCATACCGTGTGACTGTCATAGAGCCTTGCTGGAGGCGCTTGAGCTGCCTGCAAAGAGCCTCTCGCTGAGTAACAGGGAGAAACTTCTTCAAAAACAACTCTGCAAACTGGTCGCCAGTCAATGATGGCGACCTTGCTGGTCTGGATAAACAATAGTTCCTCCACCAAGTCTTAGCGGATCCTGCTATACGAAAGGTGGCAAAGTCAGAACAAAATGTGCTAATTTGTTCAGCCTATCAACAATGACTCAAACTGCATCAAACTTCTTCCGAGTCATCGCAAGGCCAGTGACAAAATCCATGGTAATCATCTCCTACTTCCACTCGAGAAGCTCAATCCTCTGAAATAATCTGCTGGGCCTCTGAAGCTCATACTTAACCCGCTGACAGCTCAAACACCGAGCCACATATGCAACTATATCTTTCTTTATCCTACACCACGAATAGTGCTACCTTAGATCCTGATACATCTTTGCAGTGCCGGGGTGAATAGAATACCGAGAACTATCGGCCTCCGCTAAGATCAACTCTCGAATCCCATCAACATTGGGCACACAAACTCTCCCCTGCTATCTGAAAACACCAACATCATCTAAGGTCACCATGTTGGCAACTCCACGCTGCATAGTGTCTCTCAGGACACACAAATGTGGATCGTCAAACTATCGATCACACATACGTTCCAATTATGAAGAACGAGAGACCTTGCAAGCTAACACTCTGCTAGGCTCAGAAATATCCAACCTCACAAAGTGATTGGCCAAGGCCTGAACATTCAATGCAAGCGATCTCTGGCTGACCAAAATATAAGCAAGACTACCCATGCTGGCGGACTTCCTACTCAATGCATCGGCCACCATATTAGCCTTCCTGGGGTGATACAAGATAGTAACATCATAATAAATCAACAATTGTAACCACCTTCTCTGCCTCAAATTCAACTCCTTCTGCTTGAACAGATACTGAAGACTCTTGTGATATGTGTAAACCTTACACATCACACCATATTGGTATTGCCTCCAAATATTCAAAGCATGGACGATGGCTAATAACTCAAGATCATGAACCGGATAATTCTTCTCGTGGATATTCAACTACCTCGAAGCATAGGCAATGACTCTTCCATCCTGCATCAATACTACGCCAAGCCCAATAGGGGAAGCATCACAATAGACTGTATAAGGCTCTAAACCTATGGGAAAAATCAATACCGGTGTCGTAGTCAGAGCTGTCTTAAGCTTCTGAAAGCTCACCTCACACTCGTCTGACCACCTGAACTAGAAACCCTTCTAGGTCAACCTGGTCATCGAGGTTGCAATGCATCGGGGCACCCTTCGCATTCGTATCCTCCCCATCACGAACGCGATGCCCTGCCCAATTGCCCATCACGAACTCGATCATTCTCCCGCAAACGCGTAGGGCAAATTCGCCCAGTTATAATTTTAAGTTCAGAGGTAGAACAGTTACGGGATTTGTTCAAATTTTCTCACGAACTCTCTTCTCCCCCAAGGTCTAGGAATCCATTGAAACCCCCATTCTTCAAGACCATGTGGGTAAGTAATTTCCCACTTATTTCCTTTAATATTTCTTTATTAAATAGTGTATTCCTAAGCTTAAATCATATAGATTAGGGTGGAAATTTTGGGAATTGGGTAGAATAAGGGCTTTTCAATTTTCTTTAATTTAGACCTCGTTTTGGATTTGAAAGCAAATTGTATATCCAGGCTCGTGGGGGGAATGGGTGACATGGAATTGGTTTGAACCTCGGGTTTTGACCAAGCGAGCCTGTGGTCGATTTTTGGAATTTTGGGAAGAAAGGTTAGAATTCAATATTTAGGCATGTGGTTTAGTTTGTTTAGCTATTATTGATGTTATAAAGTCATTATTTCATAGATTTGATTGAGTTGAAGCCAAATTCGAGAGGGAAAGCGGTTTTGGTGGATTGATTTAGTCGTGGAAGTTGAGGTAAGTATTTGATCTAACTTTGGCTTGAGGGAATAGGAGTAGAGTATTGTTTTTGATTGCTAATTGTCGAGTACGGTGTATAGGCATGGTGAAGAGTATCTGCACACCAGTGTCTAGCATGACCGTGAGTTCTTATTTGTGCTTATTCTGATTTTGTTGTGACTCTTCCATACTTAATTGATGATTTCTATATAATGTGAAGACTATGAGAGAGAATTATGTTTTGTAAACTCCTTGGAGCATAGGCTCAAATGATAAAGTAAGTTTCAGGGTAAAAAATTGAAGAAAGAGGAAGAGATGTGATTATTCCCTTACCGGTTATTTTCGTATATTGATTATCTCCCTTGCCGGGATGTGAAAGTTATTGTTGTTGCTCCCTTGCTGAGATTTAGATGTTTACTTGTGGTTTCCCTTGACGGGACCTTTAATTACTGTTTATCTATTCCCCGCCCCCTTGCTTATGATTGTTGCTTGGGTGAGGAAGAGTGATAAATCACGAAGGTTGATGCCATGCACGATTTATGTTGAGAATATGTTAATGCTCGAAGGAACATTCCATGCCACGTTTTGATTATTAATGCACGAAGGATCATTCCGTGCCCTAATTTGATTTCTAATGCACGAAGGGTCATTTCGTGCCATGTTATGAGTGTTTATGTGAGGAAAAGCACGAAGGTTGATGTCGTGCACTTTATTTGATTCTTTTGGTGAGAACGAGAGTAAAAGCACGAGGGACAGTTCCGTGCAAATGTAGATTTTCCTACTCTCGTTGATTATTGAAGTTGTACAGTTTCATTTTCTATTGTTGAGATTATATCCGAACTGTACCTCCCCCATAGCATGCTCCCCTTCCTCTTAACTATTTAATTTATGCATTTTCTTCTATTGCATATATATATTGAACTGCACTGGTTTGTTTGGTAGTCCTGTCTAGCCTCGTCACTACTTCACCGAGGTTAGGGTGGGCACTTACTAGCACATGGGGTCGATTGTGCTGATGCTATACTTTGTGCATCTTTTTGCATAGATCACCGCCAGAGCAGCTTTGGACCACAGTAGGAGCATTGGGAGTTGTCATCAGTCAAGAGATCCCGAGGTAGCCTTGCTGACGTGCGCATGGCCCGGAGTCTCGTCTATCTTTATTTTCATTTTTTTCCTTGTACTGGAACAAATAGTATTGTGTTTTATTCAAACTCTGTATTTAGCATTCTATAGATGTTCGTGAGTTAGTGACTCCAGTCTTAGGTAGAGATTGTATTTGAATTTCTGCACCAGCTTTCAATATTAAGACTTCCGCTTTCATTTTAATGTCTCATTGTTTTAATATTGTCGATGTTTGTCTAAAGAGATAATAATTAATTGGCTTTCCTAGATCCTAATAGTACGCGCCATCACGACTCCTGATGGAGAGAACATGTGCTTCCTCTTCTACCGCGTAGCAGCCCGAGCCCCCAGCAGTAGCTCCTATCAGCGGTAGAGGGGGCCATGCTAGAGGCCGAGGTAGGGGAAGAGCTCCGCCCCTAGCAGCAGTCCCAGAGGTGGAGCCTCATATTGATTATGACGAGGAGGTTCCAGCTCCAGCAGCTCCGATGGGCCCAGCTCAGGTCCTAGAGGGGTTTATAGCCACTCCAGTCCTTCGGGACGCTTTGCTCAGGTTGGTGGGCTTTGTGGAGGGCATCACTAGAGTGGATCTGAAGCCCCCTCACCTCCCTCATATCAAATCAACAAATATTTTTCCTCAAATCACCCCCAGGTCTTCGAATATGATTTTGAAAGAGGTCGTAAATCCATAAAATCCAATTCGGCGGGTTTGTTGACGATGTTTAACTATAATGGGCCTTATTCGTGTGTTTTCATATGAAAACACACGACTAAGGGCTATTCAAGTCAAGGATTCGAGATAGCTTATCATAGTTTTAACGAAGTTTGTTCTAGGTCAGTTCTAGGTATCATCCTTATTCGTTTTTTGGTTGTATGCGTATTTTTACTTTTCTGCTTCATCTTTTTTCTTTGGATTCTGTTGCCTTGAGTTTTCCGATTATGCATGCTGGGTCAATTTTTGATTCTTTCTTAAGTGATTAATGTGTTTAAACAATTTGGTTAATTAGTAGTAAGTTGGTTTAGGCGTAATCGTGACATTGCAGATTTTTTTTCTGAAGAATCAATTGTTAGAATAATTTTGTCAAGTCTTGGATAGAATGGAAATGGAATGGTTATTTGGGCTGATTCAGAATCCGCCTTGGGCTCTTTGAGTCATTTGCAACCAATTCGAAGAGGCCAAGTTCGTTTTGAGCCCGGCTTCCATTAGGTCAGGGGTAAATAACCTGGGTTTTGGAGAGGTAGGTTAGATATCTAGATTGAGGTTCAGTTCAGGGAATTAGGGGAGTGTTTGGAGAAAATTAACCGAAGAAATAGTTTCTGGGGGAGGTTTTATGTGAGGAGGGGAAATGTTTCAGATCTTACCTGGGGGGGGGGGGGGTGGAATTCTAGAATCTTCCCACTCCTGCCCTACTTATATAAAGGCAGTTAATCTGCTTTAATGAACAAGTTTTTGGAGCCCAAAAATTCTTCCAAAGTGTGCTCTCCAAGTTTCAGATCTAAGATCTGAAAATAACACTTCAAAACCCCAAAAACAATGGAATTCCTCCCAAAAAACCATACATCTCTTTCAGCCATCTAGCCTTCGAAAGCTTTCCCTCTTAGTTTTTCCAATCTGAAGTAAAAAATTCAAATTTCAAAACCAAAAAAACAAAACAAATTTGAAAATCAAAAATACTTACTGTTCCATCGAATAGCTTTAGATTTCTAGATACTGAATTGCCTGTCCTAGTTTGTTACTTGCTCGCTGAAGTTATTGGGGTTCATTGGTTAATATTCAGTTGATTCTGGGTTTATTTGAGTGGTGTTGCTTGATTTTAAAACACTCATGGGTTCTATATGTGTATTGTGGGTTCAAGCTTATTTAATTTTGTGGCTGTTGAGTTCACATTGCTGCTGTTAATCCTTCCTGCCTTGACTGACTCTGTTTTTTCGTTATAATCTCGAGTCCAGGTACACATTCAAAGATGTAGCCTCTTTGATGAAATAATGTGCAACGGCATTTTGAGGCTTGTTGGAGTTTCTACTATGTTTTCACTTCTATGAAGAATTTTAGGATTTTGCAGTATTATAATCATTGCTTTATGATTTGTAGTGGTTTAACTATACTGAGTTGGAGACTTGGAATTGTAATTGCTTGATTTGTGTTAGACTGTAATGCTATTATAAGTAGTTTGGACTTCTTGATACCTGTTTGATTTAGTTTAGGGGGTGAAGTATAATGTCGAATGCATGAAAACTGGAATAGAGTCACCAGGTTGGTAATCTTCGAAGTCCAGTTAATGTAAGAATTAGTGTCATTGACCAGTAGGCAAATACTTTATAAATCTTGGTAATTACAGCTCCACATAAATTAGTTTATTCAAAATATCAAAATGGTTAATTTACATTGATACAAATGAGAGGTTTAACCTCACTTATCATCCCATGCTTTGTCAATTATTAGGATCGATCAGTTTGGGTAGAAAGGTGTTGAGGTGCTTGTTGCATTAAATTGATTACTGATATTGGGATTCACGCATTAATTGAAAAGCCTGAGTTTTGCAAAATGGAATGGGCTAAGAACGATGGCCCAAACTTGACCTGGAATTTAATTGTAAGCAGGGATTCGAACTCAGATCCCTTCGCTCATGTATGTCTGTATTTGAGCCATTTTTGTTTGGCTGGCTTCAGGCCCAATTGTTGCAGTTAAGTCCCACGGTGAACTTGGTTCATTAAATTGGGCTTGTTTGAAAGATTTCAATTCAAGGTTTAAGCAACAATAGATTTGGATTTTGAGTTAGGTAGCGGGTTCAAACTAAAAGGCTCTTCCTTTTGTTTGGACCCGGACTTGAACTTGAAGCCCGAATTCTAGTGTTAATTGACTAGGGTTTTTTATCTTTAAGTGACAAAACAAAAAATAGAAATTCATAGTTACTTTTAGGCTTGCCCTTTTCAAATAAAATGAAACAAGTCTTGCCCAATAAAATACAAAATTGCCGGATAAGTAAAAAATACTTAGAAATTCGAGACGAGCCGTTTAGAGAATTTCACAGCCCTCCCAAAAGATAATAATGTGTTAGACTCATTAGGCACGGTTTAATAAAATTACATTCTTAAACTCGGGTGTTCATTTCATGCGGCCCAAATCAAATCCCAAAACGTTGAATAGAATGTGCCTAGGGTTGTGGGTGCATTGCATGTGTCGCAATCCGAAGGCACGCTTTAGACGACGTTCAATCTTTCTTATAAAAATACATACAAAATAAAAGTTGTTAAAAGTAAAATTGGCACATAGGTTCATCTTGCAATAAAATCATATAATAAGCTAAATGCGACAGTTGAGCAACTGTGCTAGAACTACAGAACCCGGGAATGCCTATCACCTTCTCGCGGGTTAATAGAATTTCTTATCCCGATTTCTGGTTAGCAGACTATTAACAGAGTTATAATGTCCTCGGTTCGGGATTCAATCGGTGAATTGGGACACCATTAATTTTCCAAGTGGCGACTCTGAATAACTAATAACTAAATCATGTTCCGATTGTCCTTTAGTTGGAAAAACTCCTTTATGCCCTTGCGGGTGTAATGAAAAAGGAGGTGTGACAGCTCTGGCGACTCTGCAGGGGAAAAGAACCCTGAACATTTTGTTCAAGGTTCAGAATTCGAGCTTAGATTAATTTTTGCGTTTGGCTTTATCTGATTTTGCTACATGATCTGTGCTTAATGTGCTAGTTGACTGCTATCGACGCCCCCTTTTTCAAAAGTGAAATCGGGTTCCACGATATTATGGGCAAAACAACACTCATTCCTGCTTGGGAATTGGGTTATGGAGTTTGAAGAGTCGCCACCTAATGATTATAGTGCATTAGGACACTTTTAAATATGAGAGGAGTATTTTGAAAGAAACCTAGAGTTCAGGTAAGGGCTTGAGATTATCTCGAGGGAAAGGTGTTAGCCACCCTTCAAGATCCACAAATGTGGTTCCCCGCCGTGCTAATTGTGACTTTAATAGAAGATGACGCAAGTAGACAAATAAGGTGCATATGTATTCACATAACTTGAAAGCTAAAAAAGGAGGACATAAGTTTGAAATAAGAGAGGACTAGTTTGAAAAGCATTACAAGAATAAAGCATTACTAGAAGAAAGCATTTAAGTAAAACAAATGAAAAGAAGGGTCCTAGGTTTAACTGTAATATGGATCATTCGGTGCAATATCCCGCACATATTACCAAAGAGGGGTCTCTTTATGATATTATCACATCGTCATCATCTCAATATTCTACCCTTCCCACCCTGTTAAGGTATTTAAACGCGTTGGTATCATTTACTTACTGCATGCTAATACCCGTCCCAACTTGTCACTCCTGGGGTATTAGGACTTATAATCCTAAGAGGGGGGGGGGAGGGAGAGAGAGAGATAGGGTATATATATATGGAGTTTTCAAAGGTAAAAACACTAGAGCGACAGTCAAAAACAAGTAGCATATAAGAGGTATGCAAATAAACAGTTAAAGGCACAATTAAACCCCGTAGCATACAGCAAATAGTTTTGCATGCTTCAATTATTGATTTGGTCTTTTGAAAGAGGTTAGAAGAGACGACAGATTAGTTTAACACATATGAGTTGGATAAAAATCTACTTCGAGCTCCCCGGGCCCGTTTTAAAATCAGTTGGTTTAAAAGAAAACGAAGCTTCAGACAAAGGTCTGTTTAAAAAAGATCTGAAGTTGCAGACAAGTTTAGAAAAGCCTTATAAGTTAGCCGTACTGATTTGAGTAAAAAGGGAGACGTGAGAAAAGAAGTTTAAAAGATCTTGGAGCATTTAAACTCAAGCAGTCAAACAATTGGAAGCACAGATTCAGTATTTAAAATGGTTTTATAGGTTCAGGGCATTACGAAAGGGGCAGATCTGGGCCCGTTTCAGAGTAAAAAGATTTAGGACAAGTTGAACCAAAACGTTTGAAATATTGGGCGAGTCTGGACTTATATCATACTTATTAACCCTTTAGTTACTATTTTTAGACGACCTACTGTTTTGCCTAGCGTTTATATAGTTCTTCTAGGCATGCTTTCTAGCGAGATTAAAAATGCGAAATTACAAGCATGATTTCTATATGAAGTTGATGTAATAACAAGAACATATAGTCATGACATCTATATGGTGTTGATGCAGTAGTGCAAAATAGACATGGTAACGGTATGGCATTTATGTAACAAAGTAAGGTCCTAAAACATGGTTTCTAACTGATGCAAGAAAAAATAAACCTGTAGTCATGATTCCTATGATGCAGGAAAAGTAAATCCATATAGGCATGCTTTCTATATGATAATGAGAAGCCTGTAGACATGGTATCTGTACTAACAAGTGATTCAAACCTATAGGCATAGTTTCTAATGAATGCAATAAAGTAAATCTCTCCCATGTCCTTTTTCATTATACCCTCGAGTTCTTTTGTTACAAATCTGGGCGGGAAAGGAAAAGAACATTAAAAGAAACAAGAAATTAAAATACATCAGCAGCTATAACAGGCCCGAGGAATCTTGAAGAAACTTTAATGTCCAACAATATGCCTTTTACCAAATTCGTGCTCCCAAGATCCGAGGCTTTTCTCTTTTTAGAGTGTTATAGAGTTCCAAGGGCTTTCAAAGAAACCCAGGCATTGCTTACACTCTAATCGAAATAGTGCAAGTGTGGAATTACCAGCACTAAGGCATCCAAGTTCAGAGAAGACTCCGAGGTCCCTAAGCATGGCTTACCATAGGGGGGTATAACTTAAAGAACTAAGAATAGATGCAAAGGTGATAGATTAGAGGAAGACCATCGTATGAAGTGGTCATACCCAGCCTATTGAGTAAGACTGGCACACCCCAGACTTCTTACAAGGGTTAACAAACAAGAGCAGACTTGTAAACAAGTCAGACAAGGGTCTGAATGGTGATTAGGAAACCAACAGACCTTTGTCAAGGCTCAAACACATAAGATAGGGGGTGGGGGATGGGATTGCTTTGACTAGAGGCTGTTGACAGCCTTAGTTCTAGACTAGAAGTGGCAATGAAGTGCCACCCTTATCCAGAACAAACTCATATACAAACAAGGACGAAAGGGAGAGGGGAATCATATAAAAACACTTAACGGTCAAGATTAGATTGAAGGGATTCAGGAGCACGATAAAGAACAATAAACAAGCAAAGAAAAAGTATTTAACATGCTTGACTTAAATAAAATACTGAATGTAAGGAACCAAAGGGAAAAGGAATAGGGATTAACATGCTGTAGTTTGAACTAAAGGTATAAGCAGACAAGGAGCAGGGTTAAGGATTATCCTGCCGGATTTGAGCACAATCAGACAAGGGAACAAGGGGAAGGGAACTATCATAAATCTTAACTGAGATACACAAAATAGGTGAGGTAACCAGGGAAAAGGGGATAAAACATGTTAGAGCTTAAACTGAAAAAGCATAACAGCCTAGGGAAAGGGAGAGGGAATTAAGCATGCTAGCACTCAAATGAAATACTGAAACAAACAAACAGACAAGGGGACAAGGGAAGGGATTAAACATGCAAGAGCTTAAGTTGAAATAACATAACAAAAAAAAAAGAAAGGGGAAAACAAACAGATAGTTGGAGGTTAATAATTGAAATTAGGAGCCTACGAGTTTAAACTTGAGAAACAAAGCAAAGACAAACCTTATAATCGGCCTTGGCTTTTAGCCGGCTAATCCTTAGCTATAGAGAGCAAGTAACAGAGAAGAAAAGAGAAATGCAGAGAGTTTTTAGTGAGTAAGAGTAGAGGGAACTCGTGTATTGTTGTTGTTAGTGAGAATAAGTGAAGGCCTATTAATAGTTTGAAAGAGATGCAACACTTAAGGCAAGAAAATATTCAACAGTACCAATCATACACAATTAAGGAGAAGGTTCCCTTTAATTAAGGAACCGACTGGTAATAAATAAGCTTTGATCTAATTTTGGAAAGGAAAATCAAGTATTAATAACAGAATGTAGGGTAAATTCATATAAAGAATTTGAAAATCACACGGGTAAAACACACATACGAAATCAATTAGGGTAAATTCAAGATACCAGCCATTTTCACTTAGTTTGAAAATAGGGATCAATTAAAGAATCAAACAGCTATACGAAATCAATTAGGGTTTCAGAGAAGGGAAAGTGTGACAATATAAAAGAGGCATAGATTTGAACATACTAAACTGGAAGCAATTAGAATAACATATGGCAAAACACACAAAGAAGCAACCAAAGGCGGCTAGGATTTCACAAAGAGACAATGGAAAGGACCCTTTTGAGCTAGGGCTTCCACAGCATATCGGAGTGTAAGAGTATAACAGATGAAGATGAACAAAAGCAGAACAACACGAAGAAAGCATAGAATACATGAACTGAAAACCCTAGAAAGTAAACAGTAAAGCAAAACACCTTAGAGTCGTGGTAGAAAATGCTTTAGAATCATAGCAAAGACATAAAAATAACACACAGTAGAAAATAGAGTAATGAAACCAGAGAAATCATGGAAAGTCATAGAAAACCCTAGGTTCAAAAGGACGAACCGCATGAAAACAGAAATAGGCAAGGAAGAGATAAGAAAACTTTGAAACTTTTAGAAAATCACTAGGACTCAGAGAGAATTATAAAAAGTAAACACAGAGAGAAGTTAGGGGTTTATAGAAAAGTCTCGAAATGGCGAGAAAAGCTTGGAACGACTCGTCGGAGTCGGCAAAGGACTTAGGGCCTTAAGACTTGCCGGAGAAAGACCAAACACAGCTGCAAAAAACTCATTGGAGGACCTCTGGTCTGATCATCCTTGAAATAAAGCTCCAATCTTTGAACCCAAGGACCAGGAGAGGTGAAGAGTGAATGCATGAAGGAGTTTCAGGTCTTGGACGGCCATGAGCGCCAGTGAGACAGCCGGAGACAGTTTAGGGTTTGAGAGGGTTTTGAGAGCTTTAGGGATTCAGAGGCAGCAGGTTTGAGAGACTGATTAGGGCTTAGGGGTGTAAAGGAATTTAATTTTGGTAAGCTAAATATGGGTCGTTGATATGTGAGATCAACGGCCAGGATTAGAAGAAGAAGTGGGTGGGTTAAGTTTAGTGGGTTTGAGTCGGGTGTTTAAAATTGAGTCAGGTCAATTGGGGGGGGGGGGAGGTTAAATTGGGATTGATTTTGGGTTTCAATTTGGGCTGGAATTGAAAGATTAAAGGGCTACACTTTAAATAGCCATTTTCACTATTTGATTTTATAAAAATAGCAAACAATTTTGTAAAAATCTACTAAATTTACTAAGTTAATAAAATATATTTAGGAAGCAACTAAAAAATATCAGGAACGATTTTGTACTTGAAATACTTACTAAATCGGTAAATAGACTAAAATTGCAATTTAATGCAATTTTAGTTTAAAAATACCTAATGGCTTTGTAATATTCTGTAAAAATTACATAAATTATGATTTTTTTATGTAAATGAGAGAATAAAAAAATATATTAAATAACAAGATTTGACACTAAATTTTGGATTTTCTAATACAAAATAAGTTATAAATTGGTTTTAAAATACTTGAAAAATTATAGGAGAATACCAATCCTTTTGTGGATGCGTATATATGCATTCACAAGCTATTTTGAAAGTATTTTGGGTAAAAAAATACATAAGGAAAAATTGGGTATCAACAGCTGCCCCTCTTTACTCGAGGAGGATAAAAGAGTTGTCGGGTAAAGATAAGATGGCCAATTTTGACCGGAAATGACAATTGTACGAGAATTTCGACCGCGATCTGGCTTCTGAGCTCCCTATATATCCCTGGATTTGTAGGAATCAGGCCGTATTTAGTTCAGGAGCCATTGGCGGAATAATGAAAATTTGAAAAGGCAGACGCAACGGGGGGTTTGAGATATTGCAAGGGTTCGGGGATCGGACGAGCCGCGCAGATCTGGATTGGGAGCACTCCTGCTGAGATAGTCGTGCCAGCCGGTATACCTGCAAATGAACGATGTGCGTGTATATTGCATAATTTAAACGTGATGCAAGTTCCCATTAGACCATGAATGCTGTCTTCGGACGATTAGGATGGCGCCCTCAAACTATGACGTCCAAGCAATGAAGAGCATGAAAGTAAAGATTTGCAGTCCATGAAATGGTATTCTCGGGCTATGCGGATGGTGCCTCTGAACAATGACGCCTTTGATTAAGTTGGCGATATTTCAGCCCATGAAAAGGTGGCAATATTTCAGCCGAATGAATGCAGAGGGTGGCAATATTTCGGCCGAGCGGAATTTAAAATGCAGGGTGGCGATATTTCAGCCAAAATGAAACAGGGTGGCGATATTTCAGCCAAAATACAAAACGAAGGAGGTAGAGCTTAACCTCGAACGACAGAAGATAGCCTTATGCATGATGGAGGTAGAGCTTAACCTCGAAAGGCAGAAGATAGCCTTATGCAAGATGGAGGTAGAGCTTAACCTCGAAAGGCAAAGAATAGCCTTATGCAATGCAAGATGGAGAGAAAGCTTAGTCTCGAAAGGCAGAAGATAGCCTTATGCAAGATGGAGGTAGAGCTTAACCTCGAAAGGCAGAAGATAACCTTATGCAAGATGGAGGTAGAGCTTAACCTCGTAAGGCAGAGAATAGCCTTATGCAATGCAAGATAGAGACAAAGCTTAGTCTTGAAAGGCAGAAGATAGCCTTATGCAAGATGGAGGTAGAGCTTAACCTCGAAAGGCAGAAGATAGCCTTATGAAGGATGGAGGCAGAGCTTAGCCCCGGAAGGCAGAGAATAGCCTTATGCAATGCAAGATGGAGACAGAGCTTTGTCTTGAAAGGCAGAAGATAGCCTTATGCAAGATGGAGGTAGAGCTTAACCTCGAAAGGCAGAAGATAGCCTTATGCAAGATGGAGGTAGAGCTTAGCCCCGGAAGGCAGAGAATAGCCTTCTGCAATGCAAGATGGAGACAGAGCTTATTCTTGAAAGGCAGAAGATAGCCTTTATGCAAGATGGAGGTAGAGCTTAACCTCGGAAGGCAGAGATATGCAATACGAGAATAGAAAGGGGAGGATAGTAGTGTTTGCTTAGCTGGTAGATGATTGTGATATTGTGACTCTTGGGGAAATGTCTGCATGTAGATAGTAAACTTCTGTGAAGCAGGGGTCGTTTTGGGAATTTCGACTCTGAGGAACAGTTGCGTTATTGGCTTGTGTCCTGCATCCAAAGAAAAATTGTGAGTTCTGTAAAAGAGGGAGGTTAGTTCATATGCTTCGACTCGTGGCGTCTTGTACCATTTGGGGTAGCGTTGCTGAACGACAGTGATCCAAATGATTTTATGAAAATTCTGGCACACATGATGCAAATCTATATATATAAGTAGAGAAAAGATAGTTTTGTTTTATGATGAACCACAACTACAACGTGGTTCAAGGCACGGCAACCTCGCCGGCTCCGGAATTTTGAGGGTGCTCCTAAAATTCTGCCCCAGTTTACTGGGCTATCCCTGTTGACGACGGTGCTAAATGACTGAAAGCGGATTGACCTTGGAATTTTGAGGGTCCTCCTCAAAATTCTGCCCAGTTTACTGGGTCGATGCTGATGCGAATATTAACAAGGTGACTTCGGAATTTTGAGGGTACTCTTCAAAATTCTGCCCTAGTTCCAAATGCGGGGGAAAATGGAATTTTATTCGAGATGTGACCGAACCGATAGGGCTGCCTACGTATCCCGTCTTAAACGGGAATCATGTCGGGCGTAGTTCAAATTACATCATAAAGGAAAACACAATGATCAAATGTAATATCTCTTCACCACATCTGAGTTGATCGGTTTTGGCCAGATTTCCCCATCCATTTCTGAAAGAATAAGAGTCCTCTAATTAGAACACGGTGGACCATGTACGGACCCTGGCAGTTGGGAGAGAACTTCCTTTTGGCCTCATCTTGATGTGGAAATATCTTCTTCAACAACAGCTGCCCTGGTGTGAGCTTCCTTGGTCGAACTCTCTTGTTGAAGGCTTTGGACATTCTGTTCTGATATAGCTGACCATGACAGACAGCGTTCATTCTCTTTCCATCTATAAGTTCTAACTACACGTAGCAAACCTTGTCCCACTCTGCGTGCTCAAGCTTAGCTTCTTGTATGATTCTCAAGGACGGAATTTCTACCTCGGGGGGAATTACTGCTTCTGTACCATAAACCAGTATGTAGGGAGTTGCCCCGGTTGATGTGCAAACTGTAGTAGGATAACCCAATAAAGCGAATGACAACTTCTCAAGCCACTACTTATGCCTTTCGATCATTTTCCTTAGTATTTTCATGATGTTCTTGTTGGTTGCTTCCACGGCTCCATTCATCTGAGGTCTATAAGCTATAGAGTTTTGTGTCTGATTTTAAAAGTCTTGCACATCACTTTCTTCAAGTCGCTGTTGAGATTGGAACCGTTATCAGAGATGATCGACTCTGGAACACCGAACCGAAGACAACCCGATCTCGAATAAAGTCTGCCACGACTTTCTTGGTTACTGCTTTGTATGATGCTGCTTCGATCCATTTAGTAAAGTAGTCAATTACCACTAGAATGAACCTGTGTGCATTTGATGCAGCATGCTCGAATTGTCCAATAACATCCATTCCCCAAGCGGCGAAAGGCCATGGTGAACTCGTTGTAGTAAGCTTGTTTGGAGGTACCTTTATCATATCTGCATGTATCTGACAGCGGTGACACTTTCGGACATACTGAATGCAGTCTTTTTCCATGGTCATCCAGAAATACCCTGCCCTGAGTATCTTCTTTTCCAGAACAAAACCGTTCAAGTGCGGTCCACAAGTCCCTAAGTGCACTTCTTCCAGTAACTTGGTTTCTTCTGTTGCATCGACACACCTCAATAGTCCCAAATCAGGGGTCCTCCTATACAAGACTCCTCCACTATGAAAGAGATTATTGGACAACCTCCGAAGTGTTCGCTTTTGAGTAGCATTAGAAAACTCTGGATATTCTCCTGTTGTCAGGTACTCTTTGATGTCGTGGTACCATGGTTTTCTGTCGGCTTCTTCCTCGACATGTGCACAATAAGTCGGTTGATCCTGAATCCTAACCTCGATAGGGTGGATGAAATTTATGTCTGGATGCCGAATCATGGATGATAAAGTATCAAGTGCATTTGCAAACTCATTCTGTATCCTTTGAACATGCTGGAATTCCGTTTTTCTGAACCTTTTACTCAATTCCTGTATGTGGTGCAGATAAGAGCGTATCTTGGAATTCTTGGTTGCCCATTCTTCTCAAACCGGGTATGAGTAGGTTTGAATCCCCCAATCACTAGCAGCTCCTGAATGTTCATATAAATGGCCAGTTTAAGCCATAAGATGCAAGCTTCATACTCGGCCATATAATTGGTGCATGGGAACCTGAGCTTGGCGGATATAGGGTAATGCTGACCGGTTTCTGATACCAAGACTGATCCGATACCAACTATTTTGAAATTTGCGGTTCCGTCGAAAAACATCCTCTAACCGTTATAGGATTCTGCAATATCATCTCCTATGAAAGTTACTTCCTCATTGGGAAAATTCGTCTTCAATGGTCTGTACTTCCATTCCACAGGATTTTCTGCGAGATGATCTACAAGAGCTTGTCCTTTAAATGCCTTCTGGGTGACATAGACAATGTCGAATTCACTTAAGAAGATTTGCCACTTGGCGAGCTTTCCAATGGGCATGGGCTTCTGAAAAATATACTTTAGTGGATCCATTCTTGATATAAGGTAGGTAGTGTAAGCACAGAAATAATGCCTCGACTTCTGATCTATCCAAGTCAAAGCACAACAGGTGCATTCTATCAAGGAATACCGAGCCTCGTACGGGGTAAATTTCATGCTGGGGTAGTAAATAGCTTGCTCTTTTCTCCCTGTCTCATTGTGTTGTCCCAAGACACAACCAAATACTCTATCCAAAACTGCGAGATAGAGAAATAAAGGCCTCCCAGGCTCGGATAGAACCAGGACTGGAGGCGTAGACAAGTATTCCTTGATCCTGTCGAAAGCCTTTTGACATTCGTCGGTCCATTTGGTGGCGGCATCCTTTTTCAACATCTTGAAGATAGCTTCACAGATGACGGTATACTGAGCTATGAACCGGCTGATATAGTTGAGTCTCCCCAGGAAACACATTACCTCTTTCTTGCTCTTTGGCGGTTGTAACTCCTGAATAGATTTGACATTTGATGGATCCAAATCTATTCCTCGACGACTCACGATGAAACCCAATAACTTTCCCGCAGGGACCCCAAATTCACTCTTGGCGGGATTCAGTTTCAAGTTATACCTCCTCAGTCTATAGAAAAACTTTCGGAGGTCCTCCATGTGAACGGTAACCTTCTTGAACTTAATGATGATGTCGTCCACATATACCTCAATCTCCTTGTGTATCATGTCATGAAAGAGGGTAGTCATGGATCTCATATAAGTAGCCCCCGCATTCTTCAATCCGAACGACATCATTCAATAGCAATACATCCCCCAAGGCGTGATGAACGCCATTTTCTATGCATCTTCTTTATCCATCCATATCTGAGGGTACCCCACAAAGCAATCGATGAATGACTGCAACTCATGCTTGGCGTAGTTGTTGATCAAAATGAGTATGTTCGGCAAGGGGAAATCATCTTTGGGACTGGCTCGGTTGAGATCCCGGTAGTCGACACAAACTCTGACTTTCCCATCCTTCTTCAGTACTGGTACAATGTTAGCTAACCAAGTTGGATACTCTACTACTTGAAGAAATCTGGCTTTGACCTGCTTGGTGACCTCTTCTTTGATTTTGAAACTCATATCTGGCTTGAATTTTCTGAGCTTCTGTTTTACCGGCGAACATGCAGGATCTGTCGGCAACTTATGAGCAACGATGGATGTGCTGAGGCCAGTCATGTCGTCGTAAGACCATGCGAAGATATCCTCATATTCCTTCAGGAACTCTTTATACTTCTGTTTTTCGTCTGTGACAAGTGCACACTGATGCGCGTTTATTTGACATTCTCTGTATATCCTAAATTGACGACTTCGGTTTCATATAAGTTAGACGTAGGTCTATTCTCAAAATTCTGGGCCTCTGTGACAACCTCTTCTGGTATATCATCCTCCTCTATGTCCGTTTGTCGCATAGCCTCGTTGCAAGTTACAGTTGTAGGTTGATAATCAAGATACGTAATTGTAATGTTGTGTGAAAAATAAAGTAAACAGTAGAAAAAGTAATGAATAGTGAGATATTTGATAAACTGAAAATGCTTTAAATTCATAAATGTTCAAAACATCGGAGCTTTTTTGGAAAGTAAACACAAATGCGGAAAATAGAGAAAACAACTAAAATAAAGATGCATAGTGCTTGTTCAGCCTTTCTACCCGCAGGTTTTCGGGCGATGGTGGTCCTCATTGACCAGTTAGTGAGGTGCTCCCCTCGGTTCACAGCCTGAATGGAAGGGCCTTCCTCCCCTTCCTCCTTAATGATCACACAACAGTCCATGTCCTCCAGAAATAGGTTCTTCATTGCCACAAGAGTCTCATCTTCTTCTGAACCATAGAGAGTGTTGGCTGGCTGAAATGTCTGCTCCAACAAAGGTATGGGGCGCTCCAGTGGGTAATATGGACCACACCATGGTGGTGACCAGTTTCTGAATTCTTGCCAAGTGTACTCGTACTCCAGTTCGAAGGTAGTACCATGTTTCTTCAACTAGATAGGTTTGGTGATACCTTGATGATTTTTACCAAGCCCTTTCCCTGGTTCATACCCACTCCAATTTAGAATTCTCTCGACCTTGTTGCTCCACCATTTTTTATTTTCCACTGTGTTGACCCGCTCGATATGATGATATGGTTCTCCGCCTATTCTTCTTCTCCCTTCAACCATTGGAATGGTCTGGCGACTGTATATGGGGTTGCTACCGTCGCCATGGATGATTACTTCTTGATGGTTCCATTCGAACTTCATAACCTGATGTAAAGTTGATGCCACAGCCCCAGCGGTGTGGATCCAGGGTCGTCCTAGCAGTAAGTTGTAAGATGTTGGTTTGTCGATAACTTGGAAGTCGACATCAAACCAAGTGGGTTCCATTTGCAAACACAGGCTAATCTCCCTGAGAGTAGACCTCTGAGAACCGTCAAAAGCCTTAACATTAATAGGCCCATCCTTTATCCGTGCAATCCTTTTCCCAACTTCTTGAGGGTGATCAGTGCATAAATGTTAAGACTAGAACCTCCGTCGACTAGTATTTTGGTGATGAAATGATCCTCACGTTGCACAATGATGTGCAATGATTTATTATGACTGATCCCTTCAGGCGGCAATTCATCCTCGTGGAAAGAGATTTTGTGACTTTCCAACACCTGCCCTATCATGTTCTCCATTTCTCCTCCTGTTAAGTTGCTCAGGACATACGCCTCGCTCAATATCTTCATCAAGGCGTTCTTATGCGCCTCGGAACTCTGTAGCAATGCTAAGATGGAAATCTGTGAAGGAGTCTTATTTAGCTGTTCAACAACTAAATATTCCTTAGCCTGTATCTTTCTCCAGAGATCGTTAGGTCCAGTTTTCATTGGGACGACCAGAGGCCTGCTTGCTGGACTCAGATAGGTTCTCTGGTGTGTATACCCTGCCTGTTCTAGTCATATCTTGCGCTGCGATTGCTTCACATGTGCGCTTATCCTTTCCTTCTCACCTCGGCTGTGTAGTCCCAGGGTATGGCATTTGATTAAAATTCCATTATGTCTGACATGGTGACCGGAATGGGCACCTTTGGAGGTAACATAGCAACTTCAGTTAGTGCGGGCGTCTTTGGAGTCCCGAACTCCACTCAATTGGCCTTGGCACCTTTGCAGCACGTGCCTCAAACTCAAATGGTATAGATATATTCACTACGTTTTCCTCAGATGGCTAGATTTGCACAACAATAGGATTAAGAGTGACCGCCGACTTCTTGGGCTCATCTCCCTCAGATGTCAAACCAATCGACCCTTCGGGGTCCCAATCGTCTTCTATCTCAATCATGTGGATGCCTCCACCTTTGTGGTCTGGTAGAGGTTTGTTACAAATATTAGGAGCAGGCTCTTCAACCACGATGACCTTGTTTTCGATTAAGGTCTCAATTTTGTCTTTCAACGAGCGGCACTCGTCGATAGTATGGCCCTTCATCCCCGAATGGTATGCGCAGGTTTTATTTGGGTTGATCCATTGGGAGGAGTTTTCTGGGGTTATGGCTGGGATTGGTGTAAAATATCCAGCGACTTTGAGCTTTTTATAAAGTTGGTCAATGGGTTCAGCAATAGTGGTGTACTGTCTGGGCGTTTTGCAGTCAAAGTTTGGTCATGGTCGTGGGAAGTTTTGGCGGGTAGGCGGTGATGGATAGTGAGGGGGTTAGGAGTTGTAAGCTTGGCACACTGGTGCGGGTTGGGAATATACTGGCGAGGTGGCTGATATGTTGGTGATGGAGATGCTTGGTAGACGAGATGTGGGTTTTGATAGGTAGGTAAAGGTGCTTGGTAATTTCGAGAGTGTAGGTATACGAGTGGAGTTGGAGGGTAGGGTTGGTATTTCATGGGAGAGTGGTTTCTTTGTGCAACCATTACGGAGTTGACATCCTTCTTCTTCGATGAACCACCAGATTGCAAGGCTTTGTTGGTGGCCTGCATTGCCTCAAGTTTTGTAACCATACCATTTTTTATTCCCTCTTCAATTCTTTCTCCCAGTTTGATGATATCAGCGAACTTCTGCCCCTCTATCAATATCAATATATCGTAGTACTGCGGGTCCTGAGCACGAACGAAAAATATGTTCATTTGTTCTTCTTCCAAAGCCGGCCTGACTTTTGCAGCTTCGGACCTCCAATGAGTAGCATATTTGCGAAAAGGTTTCCGTAGGCTTCTTCTTCAAATTCTGAATGTAGAACATGTCTGGCACATTCTCAGTGTTAAACCTGAAACAGTCCATGAAATCGGATGCCATGTATACCCAACTCGTCCACTTCTTTGCATCTTGGCTGATGTACCAAGATAAAGCATCACCATTCAAACTCCTCATGAGTAGCTTCATGCGGATCTTTTCATCCTTACCAACTCCCACTAATTTGTCACAATACATCCTGAGGTGAACCCTGGGATCACCCGTACCATCAAACATCTCGAACTTAGGAGGTTTGTACCCCTCCGGGAGTTCGACATCGGGTTAAACACACAAATATTAATAATTCAAACCTTCCACACCCCTGTTACCTTCTACTCCTTGGACCCTGTTAGTGAGTTTCTTGAGTTTAGCAGCCATGTTCTGAATGAGTGAATCTAATTCTAACACATCTGATATGGGGTGTGTATAGTATGGCACTGTATCCACAAAGATAGGGGTATCCTGGTGGTTTGGAGCATTTTGAGGCTTAGGGATGAGCTGTGGAACATTGTTGTGAACTAGGTTGGAATCTTCTGCGGAGGTGCTTGGACCTGGTTATTGACTCTGCAGCAGCAAGGGAGCTGGACAAGCTTGCCAAACCCCGGACCTGGTCCAATTCCTCTCGATCCTTAGCAAAGTTTGCTCGAAGTGAGCAGCAGTTTCTTTGGTGATCGGGGTCCCCTGAGAAGTTCCTTCAATTTCCTTCCTTGTTTCATTATCTCCATTATTTCCTTTGTTCCTGTTTCTGGGAGGACTCGGAGGAGGACCCTTTAATCTTGTTGAGTATGCTGATGGTTCCAGAGTACACAAACTAACCTTTGGGGAGGGGAATAAACATAAAAGGAAAACAAAAGGTAAAAATTAGTGCGGATTCTGAGAAAGAAAACATTGCGGTATTTAAACACGTTGTTGCGAAAATGTAAGTCGTTTCCTTTTTGGGTGCCTTGTTGTGCCTGAGGTAGGCCTAGCGATAAATATGATTTGGAGAACTCGTAATACCAAATGCCTCATTTTATTGATAGAAAATAGAACGAGTCAAAACATACTGAAATAAAGAAAAATTATCAATAATGGACAAGGGCCTTATTATATCAAGAAAATAGTAAAATCCTAAATACTTGGTCCCAGAAGGACCTTCCCCAGCTTCGGTATCTTTGCCTCCCTCGTACAGTTTCATCAGCTCGCGCAGTCCTAGCAACAAGTAAGCTCGAGCCAGGTGACCACCTTCATTACTTTCAGCTTCCTGACAGTCGTTGATCCTTTTCAAAAACTTGCCTTCCAGCTCCACTAAACCCTGCTCCAAGTACACCAAACGATTGCTTGCACGAACAGCCATGTCCTTCCATTCATTGATTACCTTCTCTTGAGCCTCTAGCATTTCCCGTTCTTCACTTTCACACTCTCGCATCCGCTTGCGCAACTGATTATACTGGACCTTTACTGCGGCGTCCTCATCAATAACCCTGTGACCATGGACGAAACCTATTTTCCCAAGCCAATATGGTCATCTTCTAACCACTCCGGATAAAGCAGCGCATGCCCCGCTTGATACCTATCTGGCTCCATAGATCCCATTTCCAAAATGATCTTGGAGTGCCACATATGCTGAGCCCGACACCTGTGTGAGCTATCGTCATCCTGGAAATCATCCCTGTAGTGAATCATTTTTTACACACTTGGTATAATTTGCTTCCTTTCCGCTTGCCTCATGACTCGGAGAGGGACATAAGGGTAAGTTCCTCTTAAGTCGATGAGTATAAGGAATGGTTCATCCCTAGACCGAATGATAAACTCTCCAGTTGGAAACCACTCGCACATCCATTGTACCTGCTCTTCTCTCAGATTCTCTAATAGTTCCACCCATCCGCTGGCGTCTTCCGGGTGAGCAAACATGTCCGGCATGAACTGCATCCGCTTTGGATGATCGAAAGCAATATGGTCATCCCAATCTCGTCGCACAACTTCTTGTCTATAGTCTCCCTTCTGAAGATGCTCGATGATCCAGAGTTGTAGTAGCAGATAACACCCTTCAAAGTGTGGTGCTCCTTGTTGACATTTTTCTAAAGCTTGGTATAGTTCGGTGAGGATCATGTGTGTTATGCTGAATGTCTGCCCGTCGATACCTTCCATTACGGCTTTGGTTACCATGGCTAGTCTTGTATGGATTCTATCCTTCTTCATCAGAAAAACTTTCATGCCCAGAAAATAGAACATGAATATAAAAGCCCTCCTATATATGTGCCCCAAAGAGGTAAGGGCGAACTCGTCCATGTGATTGCTGTATGATTTGCTATGTCCGAACCTTTCATACATGAATTTGAAGTATATGTAGGAGTCCTTCAGACTTGTCAGATTAGGATTCTTCTTGAGCCCCATCATTTTCAAGAACCCTCTACCTTTGCGGTTTTCCGGCATAAGCAACCCCGGGCTATCCCAAGGAATTCCGGCTAGACCTCCAATTTCCTCCAACAGAGGCGTCATTTCAATACCCCCAAAGCGAAAGACGGACCGTTCACTATCCAAAACATAGTAGCAGCTTTCACGATCTTGTTATCTGGCCTAACTTCCAGAAGTGAAGGAAGGTTTCCTAAGTGCTTGCGGACAAGATCCCGATCACTACCATGCAAATCATCCCACCAGCTTAACAAATTTGGATGAATGTTTGATACCATACCGAACCTGGGGACCTCGTGCCTCATTTCCTGCAAACTTTGTGGACGAAACGTATAACTTGTGAAAATCTTTCCATTTTCCAAGTCGATCCGATCCATTCATTCGTAGAGCTATTTACTCGATCGGAGACATTTTTGGAACACCTCTAACAGAGATGAAAATAGTCAATTTTGAAAGAACTTATTGTCAACCTCTTTCAGATATGAATCTATCTGAATCAGAAGGGAAGAACTTGCATCAGTATCTGAATTTCAATTCAAACATGGGTTTGGAGTTAGGCCCTTAAACCCACCGGACTCGGCTATTTAAATCAATAATTAGCAAAGGTATTTAACTCTCCAAATCAATGCACATAACTTGATTGTCCGTTTGGGTTTCGAGGAAACCCGATGGACTTTGGTTTAGGCTATCCTAATAAGTCATTATGCGGACAATTAACTGACTCATCTAAGTTTGACCATGATGCATGAACATTTAAATAGAGTAAGGTTTCTACTTTTGAAGTGCTAGACAAGGTACCCTTGAGCGGACAACTCAAGAGGGAAAGACACGGAACCGTCGACTACACTGTTGATCAACTGGTTTTATTGCAAATATGCCTTTACCAAATTTAGGGGTTTTATAATATGGAAGATCGCAACCACTCATTATAAGCGTTGCTATAGGATTTGTTTGGCACGAGTGGAAAATAATGTTGAAGGATGCAATTACAATAAGGAAATAAGTACATGTATTTTCACATTCATACTATAATGGTTACAATGAATGCTCAAAATTAAAGACAAAATTGAAATGAAGTAAATACAATAAAGCAGTAAAACAGTTAAAGAAAAAGAAAGACACGAAGAAACAAGTTAGTAATTACGAAAAAAAATTGAAGCAATAAATAAAGAAAG
The DNA here is from genome assembly GCA_034376525.1 of Nicotiana benthamiana. Classification (NCBI taxonomy): domain Eukaryota; kingdom Viridiplantae; phylum Streptophyta; class Magnoliopsida; order Solanales; family Solanaceae; genus Nicotiana; species Nicotiana benthamiana. Next base: position 127,538,239 of record CM067332.1, on the reverse strand, counting down.
CAATAAATTCACAAAACACATAGTGGTAAAATCCTAAAAGAAAATCCCCAGCGGAGTCGCCGTGCTGTCGACGCCCCCTTTTTCAAAAGCAAAATCAGGTTCCATGACATTATGGGCAAAACAACTCTCATTCCCGTTTGAGAATTGGGTTGTGGAATTTAAAGAGTCGCCACCTAATGATTATAGTGCATTAAGACACTATTAAAGATGAGAGGAGTATATTAAAAGAAAACTAGAGTTCGGGTAAGGGCTTGAGACTATCTCGAGGTGTAGGTGTTAGGCACCCCTCAAGATCCACAAATGTGGTTCCCATCCGTGCTAATTGTGACTTTAATAGAAGATGACGCAAGCAGACAAATAAGGTGCACATGTATTCACATAACTTGAAAGCTAAAAAGGGAGGACATAAGTTTGAAATAAGAGAGGACTAGTTTGAAAAGCATTACTAGAAGAAAGCATTTAAATAAAGCAAATGAAAAGAAGGGTCCTAGGTTTAACTGTAATATGGATCATTCGGTGCAATATCTCGCACATATTCCCAAAGAGGGGTCGCTTTATGATATTATCGCATCGTCATCATCTCCATATTCTACCCTTCCCACCCCGTTAAGGTATTTAAATGCGTTGGTATCATTTACTTACTGCATGCTAATACCCGTCCCAACCTGTCACTCTTGGGGTATTAGGACTTCTATTCTTAAGAATGAGGAGGAGAGAGATAGGGTATATATATGGATTTTACAAAAGTAAAAACACTAGAGCGACAGTCAAAAACAAGTAGCATATAAGAGGTATGCAAATAAACGCTTAAAGGCACAATTAAACCCCGTAAGATATAGCACATAGTTTAGCATGTCTTCAATTACTGATTTGGTCTTTTGAAATAGGTTAGAAGAGCGGACAGATTAGATTAACACATAAGAGTTGGATAGAAAATCTACTTCGAGCTCCCCGGGCCTATTTTAGGAGTTAACAGGATTTAAAATCAGTTGGTTTAAAAGAAAACAAAGCATTAGACAAAGGTCTGTTTAAAAAAGATTTGAAGTTGCAGACAAGTTTAGAAAAGGCCTTATAAGTTAGCCGTAGTGATTTGAGTAAAAAGGGAGACGTGAGAAAAGAAGTTTAAAAGATCTTGAAGCATTTAAACTCAAGCAGACAAAACATTGGAAGCACCGATTCAATATCTAAAACGGTTTTATAGGTTCAGGGCATTACGAGAGGGGCAGACCTGGGCCCGTTTCAGAGTAAAAAGATTTAGGACAAGTTGAACCAAAACGTTTGAAACATTGGGCGAGTCTAGAATTATGACATACTTATTAACCCTTTAGTTACTGTTTTTAGACAACATACTATTTTTCCTAGCGTATATATAGTTCCTATAGGCATACTTTCTAGGCAAGATTAAAAATGTGAAATTATAAGCATGATTTCTATATGAAGTTTATGTAATAACAAGAACCTATAGTCATGACATCTATATGGTGTTGATACAGTAGTGCAATATAAACATGGCAACGGTATGGCATGGATGTAACAAAGTAAGGTTCTAAAACATGGTTTCTAACCGATGCAAGAAAAAATAAACCTGTAGTTATGATTTCTATGATGCAGGAAAAGTAAATCCTTATAGGCATGCTTTCTATATGATAATGAGAAGCCTGTAGACATGGTATATGTACTAACAAATGATGCAAACCTATAGGCATGGTTCTAATGAATGGAAGAAAGTAAATCCCTCCCATGTCCCTTTTCACTATACCCCGAGTTCGTTTATTACAAATTATTACAAATCTGGGTGGGGAAGGAAAAGAACATTTAAAAAATAAGAAATTAAAATACATCAGTAGCTATAACAGGCCCAAGGAATCTCGAAGCAACTTTAATGTCCAACAATATGCCTTTTACCAAATCCGTGCTCCCACATTTGGCAATTTGAAAGTCAAGAGGTTCAGGGTCAGTTCGAGGAATTCAGTCAACACAAAGCAAGGTAGTGGAAAGATTTTTCAGCAAGAATGTGATAAACTAACCACAATTTTCAACTAACGAAATTTTCTTTGGTTGAAACAGGTGCAGAAAAGTTGTTTGTTCAAGAGGAATTCTCCATGAGGGAAAAGCAAGAAGTAATCAGGTTTGACTACAAAAGATGTATGGTTAAAACACAAGATAATGAGGAGTAACATAGGGAAATGTAGGTTAGTCTCAAAGTGTTCATGTTTAGGACAAAATTTTAAGTTTAGAAGTGGGGAGCCCGCTCCTAAAACAGAGGAATACATTTCCGTCTTTAAATATTAAGTTTTCCAGTCTTTAAATTTTAAGTTTTAAAGTGGGGAGGCTACCCCTATGACAGAGGAGTACATTTAAGTCTTTAAATTTTAAGTTTTTCAGTCATTAAATATTAAGTTATGAAGTGGGGAGCCCGCCCCTATAATACGGGAATACATTTCAGTCTTTAAATTTTGAAGTTTTTCAGTATTTAACTTTAAGTTTTGAAGTGGGGAGCCCGCCCCTATAACAAAGGAATACATTTAAGTCTTTAAATTTTATGTTTTTCACTCTTTAAATTTTATGTTTTGAAGTGTGAAGCAGGCCCCTATAACAGAGGAATACATTTTAGTCTTTTAATTTTAAGTTTTTCAGCCTCTAAATTTTAAGTTCTGAAGTGGGAAGCCCGCCCCTATAACAGAGGAATACATTTCAGTCTTTAAATTTTACGTTTTTCAGTCTTTAAATTTTAAGTTTTGAAGTGGGAGCCGTCCCTATAACAGAGGAATACATTTCAGTCTTTAATTTTAAGTTTTTCATTCTTTAAATTTCATGTTTTGAGGTTGGGAGCCCGCCCATATAATTGAGGAATATATTCCAGTCTTTAAATTTTAAATTTTGAAATATTTCATTCTTTAAATTTTGAAGTTACATTTCAGTCTTTAAATATTTAAGTTTTAAGGTTGGGAGCCCGCCCATATAACAGAGGAATACATCTTAGTCTTTAAATTTTGCAGTTGCATTTAAGTCTTTTCACAATTCAACTTTTAGTTTTCAAATCTTATTAATATCTGGTAACAAGCACCCAGTTTTCCAAACTGGGGCAGAAAGTTTTCTTTGTTTATCTATTTTTGTGAAGTTGGGAGCCCGCCCATATAACAGAGGAATACATTTAAGTTCAAGTTTATTCAAGTTCAGCAATTTGAAGAGAATGAACAACATCTTAGTTGACCAGTTGAAGGAACAACAATGGACTTCATCAAGAGAATACAAAACCACAAGAAAACAAGGAAGTACAAGAACAAGTTCGAAGAATTAAGATAGGATCTTGTAATTCATAGTTCATAGCTTAGTCTAGCTTCTTTTATTTTGCCATGGTGTAATAAGGAAGGTCAGCAAGCAGTAGCAACAACAATCACAGTGAATCACAGCTCTTGGTAGTCCCAACTACCATACACTCCCGGACTACACTGACCTGATTCCTGTTTAGCCCAGGATATGTATGCAACCTCTGAAACAGGGTGCAGTCAGCTTTTTCAAAAATGTTTCACACGAAATAAATGAACGGGCAAAAATCGCTTGTATTTGCTCACTTATCTTTGCCCAAAAACCTTTCATGTTTCCAAGCAAAGAGAGGCAGCTGTGAGCATGTGATTTTTTCCCTATATATGAATTATTCCTAAAAATTCAGACAAAATGATTTTCTTTATTTTTATAATTTTTGTGAATTTTGTGTCATTTTTTGGTATTTGCTGCATTTTATTTGTGTATCTTAATTCGTATGAAAATACAAAAAATACATTTGCATTTGTATTTAATTTTCCATTTTAGTATTAATTAGGGATTAATTTGTTTTAAAATAAAATATGAAGATAATAACATAAATAGTTCATTTTTTGTTTAATTGTGAATTTGACACGAAATAGTTTTAAAATAATTATAGGAGTTAATTAGTTTAATTTTGAAATATATATATAAGGACTTTATTTTAATTTTTTTTGCATATTTATAAAATAAAAATAAAAAATACAAAAAATAAGCAAATAAAAGAAATAAAGAATTAAAACAATAAAAAAAAATGGGTGGTTTAAATTGGGCTGCTTAAATTCATTGGCCAAACTAGCCCAATCGAGCTGACCCAAATCCCTCCCCAATCCGCCGAGGCCCAATACCTTGACCCAGTCCAGTTCACCACCTCCCCAAACAACGTTGTTTTTTGGCATCGTTTAATCATGACTGTTCATCTTCCTTGATCCAACGGTCATGAACACTTCCCTATATTGATTAATATGTCCAAAATTCCTCTCCGATAACCAAAGATTAAAACAACCCCCTCCCCTCCGGTCTCTATCATCTCCTTCACCATAACGCCGCCCTGGTGCAATCCACCATATCCGGTGCCGATGCCATTGCTCTCCAAATTAACACCAAAACTTCCCCTCCCTTTCCTCATCACGAATCCTCCCTTGATTCGCTTCAAATCACACAAAATTCCCCGAAACATCAAAATCCTAGCCGACGACATTGTTTTCTCCGGTGGCGGCGCCACTTCCAAATACTCCAAAATCAAGACCATGAAGCCTCCTCACCTCCCAATATCAAATCCACAAAGATTTTCCTCAAATCACCCCAGGCTCTTCGAATATGATTTTGAAAGAAGGCCGTAAATCCATAATGTCCAAGTCAGCGGGTTTATTGATGATATTTGACTATAGTGGGCCTTACTCATATGAAAACACACGACTAAGGGCTATTCCAGTCAAGGATTCGAGATAGCTTATCAGAGTTTTAGCGAAGTTTGTTCTTGGTCAGTTCTAGGTAATCCTTTTTTGTTTTTTGGTTGTATGCGTATTTTTGCTTTTCTGCTTCATCTCTTTTCTTTGGATTCTGTTGCGTTGAGTTTTCTTATTATGCATGCTGGGTCAATTTGTGATTCTTTCTTAAGTGATTAATGTGTTTAAACAATTTGGTTAATTAGTAGTAAGTTGGTTTAGGCATAATTGTGACAATGCGGATTTTTTTCCTTAAGAATCAATTGTTAGAATAATTTTGTTAAGTCTTGGACATAATGGAAATAGAATGTTCATTTGGGCCGGTTCGGAATCCGCCTTGGGCTCTTTGAGTCATTCATGACCAATTCGAAGAGGCCAAGTTCGTTTTGAGCCCGGCTTTTATTGGGTCAGGGGTAAATAACCTGGGTATTTGGAAGGGTAGGTTAGATATTTGGATTGAGATTCATTTTAGGGAAATAGGGGAGTGTTTGGAGAGAATTAACCGTGGAAATAGTTTCTGGGGGAGGTTCCATGTGAAGAGGGGAAATATTTCAGATCTTATCTGGGGGGGGGGGGGGGGTGAATTCTAGAATCTTGCTACTCCTACATGCCGACGCCCCCTTTTCAAAGCGAAATCAGGTTTTACGACATTATGGACAAAATAACTCTCATTCACGTTTGGGATTTGGGCTATGGATTTTGAATGACTATAGTGCATTAGGACACTTTTAAAGATAAGAGGAGTATTTTGAAAAAAAAACCATAGTTCGGTTAAGGGCATGAGATTATCTCGAGAGGAAGGTGTTAGGCACCCCTCAAGATCCACTAGTGTGGTTCCCGACCGTACTAATGTGACTTTATGAAGAGATAATGCAAATAGACAGATAAGATCCATTTATATAAATATTTTGGACAACTTAGGAATTTTGAAAAGGGAAAGTCATAAGGTAAAAAACAGAAGAGAGAATGGATTTGAAAAGAAAGCATTACTTTAGAAAAACGTTTAAATAAAGCAAGAAAGTAAAAGGGGGTCCTAGACTTGATTATAATATGGATCACATCAGTACAATACCCCGCTCACACTCCTCAAAGAGGGGTCGCGTATGGCAGTAGAGCACCGGTCATCATCTCCATAATCTACCCTTTCTTCCCCGTTAAGGTATTGAAACGCGTTGGTATCGTTTACTTATTGCATGCTAATACCTGTCCTAATATGTTAGTCCTGGGTTATTAAAACTTCTAATCCTAAGAGGGGAGAAAGAGAAAGAGAGAGAGAGAGAGAATATATATGGAGTTTTCAAAGGTAAAAATACTAGAACGACAAACAAAACGAATAGCACATAAGAGGTATGAAAATAAGACAGTCAAAGGCTCAGACAAAACCCCATAACATAACACAACTAGTTTAGCATGACTTCAAATATCGATTTGGTCTTTTAAAAGAGGTTAGAAGAGCGGACAGATTAGTTTGACAAATATAAGTTGGATAGAAAATCTATTTTGCGCCCTCCGGGCCAGATGTTAGGAGTTGACAGGATTTAAAACCAACAGTCTTTAGAGAAAGCATTGATTTCAGACATAGGTCAGTTAAAGAGAAAATCAAAGTTTTGTAGAAAAAGTTCAGAAATGGCTTACAATTTAGCCGAACTGCTTGTGTAAAGGATGCAAGAAGAAAATTTTCAAAAGAACCTTAAAGTATGAACTTAGGCAGGCAAAGTAATTCAAAACTAAAGACTTGGCAGAGTAGTGTAAAAGGGCAGACCTGGGCCCGATTTTAAAAATGGCCAGATTTAGGACGAAATATAATGAACCGTTGTGAGCCCATTAAGCGAGTTTGAACATTACAGGCGGGATACTGATTCTCTGTTATTTCTTTTTATATGTTTTAGACGACCTACTGTTTGCCTAGCATTTTATACAATTCCTATAGGCATGTTTTCCAGGCGAGATACAACATTGGGATCCTATAAGCATGCCTTCTATACGAGATGCAATGTTGAAAGCTTATAGGCATGGTTTCTATACGAGATATGACATTGAAACCTATATGCATTGTTTCTATATGCGATGCGATAGTGTAAGCCCTATAGACATGGTATCTATATGAGATTGTGATAAAGTACACATATAGACATGGTATCTATATGAGATGCAGTATTGAAAACTTATAGGCATAATCTCTAAGTGAAATGAGGCACGGAAAACTTATAGACATGGTATCCATTTAATAAAGTAAACATATAGCCATGCTTTCTACCATTAAATTAATGCACTAAAGTAAAGCCCCTCCCATATCCCCTTTCACTATATCCCCAAGTTATTTTATAAAAATTACTAACAAAAATCTGCATAGAAAAAATATTAAAGGAAATAAGTAAATACATCAATACAACAACAGGCCTGAAGAAGCGCAAAGCAACTTTAATGTCCAACATATGCCTTTTACCAAATCCGAGCTCCCAAATCCGAGGCATTCTCTTTAGAGTGTTTCAAAGTTCCAAAGGCTTTCAAGGAAACCCAGGCAATGCTTACACCCCAAGCAATTAGAGTAGTGTGAAGTGTGGAATTACTAGTAAGCATGGCTTACCAAAAGGGGGGTAGGACTCAAAGAATTAAGAATAGGTGTAAAGGTGAGAATTAGAGGAAAACCAGTACGAGAGGTGGTCATACCTAGCCATGAAGGGAGACTGGAATACCCCTAACCTCTTGCATGGTTTAACAAGCAAGGGCAGACTTGCAAACAAGTCATGCTAAGGCTTGTATGGTGATTAGGACGCCAACAGGCCTTTGTCAAGGCTCAAACACATAATATAGGAGATGGGGAATGGGATTACTTTGAGAATAGGTTGATAACAGCCTTAGTTCTGCACTAGGAGTGGAAATGAAGTACGAATCTAATCCAAAACATACTCATATGCAAACAGGGGTCAAGGGAAGGGAGAATCACATAAGAATACTTGAAAGAACAAGATTAAATTAAAGGGATTCAGGGGAAAGGGGTGTACAGGAAATTAAAGCATGGTAATGAACAATACACAGACAAGAGAAAAAGGGAAAGGGACTAGACATGTTGAACTTAAATTGAAATGCTTAACATAAACAGACCAGGGGGAAAGGGAAAGGGGGTTAAACATATTAAAATACTTTACGAAAAACAGACCAAGGGAAAGGGAAAAGGATTAAGAATGTAATAACTCAACTGATCATAAACATGCAAAGGGAACGACTTATGTAAACAAATAGTTTGGAAGTTGATAATGAGAAATTAGGAGCCTACCAGTTGCAAACTTGAATAACAAAGCAAGTATGGATCCATATAGTTAGCCTTGGCTTTCAGCCGGCTAACTCTTAGCAAGAAAATAAGTAACAGAGAGGAATATAGAAGAGAAGAGAGTTTTCTGTGAGTGAAACTAGTGAGTAATCGTGTATCAGTTTGTCTTTGAGTGAGAAAAGATGAGTGCCTTTTATAGTTTGAAAAGATGCAG